>CM035769.1:67373447-68630947 GCA_020466155.1 Pachypeltis micranthus
AATGGGTTGAGCCAGACCACTGGACGAGCCAGTTCCTCACGGGACATGGTGACTTCAATGCGCGGCTCGACTCCTTTTCTCTGAAAGACTCTCCATTATGCACGTCTTGTGCCTCCAGTGCGGAGAAACAAGAAACCATGCTGCTCCACTGTAGTTTCTACAACAGTGAGCGACGGTTGTTGAGAGGAGCAAACGAACTTAGCAGCTTTGACTGCTACAAAGGAAGCCTATAACCATTTTGCAAAAGTTCGCAAAGAAGGTAATGGCTAAGAAACGTGGTTATAGTTGATCAGTCCTTTTTGAAACATGCCACCCAAGTAAACAGTAAGATCAGGTAGGGAACCAGATTAGAACTACTCCCAGATGGTGGGGATTCTCAGGTGGTCACCTCCGCGCTTAACACACGGGCAACAGCTCTCTACGGTGAGACTGGCTAACGACCACATACCTGCCGTACCTCCACAGGTCTGAGTTCGGTGGATGCTGCAGGGGCCGGCCTCTTGCATATTAGCGAAACCGCACCTTCTATGACTGATATAACCCTCGTCGAGGGTTTAGGTACAGTCATGAAATAAAGAAACAGATCTGACCACCTGAGGAATCCCGTTCCCTCTGGGAGGAGTTCGTAATCGGGTTTCCTACCTGATTTAATTATGGGTGGCAAGTTTCAAAAAGACAGATTAACTATGACCCAGTTTCTTAGCCATCACCTTCTTCGCGAACTCTGCAAAATGGTGATATAGTGGGGCAGTCAATGCTGCTAAGTTCGTTTGCCCTCCCAACAACCGTAGCTCACACGGACCACGCGCCGAAATTAGGGTTTTTATGACTCAGTATACCTCAAAACTTAAAGATCTGGAGAAAACCCTTCTTTTTTTTCACACAATTACAATACTTTCCAGCCGTAATGTCGAGTGTCTTCAGAAACTTCTATCCTACTGTCTGTCTTGTCTGGTTGGAACAAAAACAGTGTTGAGCAGAATTTGGGAATATATTGTATTGAAAACAATGAGTTAAATGACTACTTGAGAAACCAGAAAGAATAAAAAGCTTGAACTGTAGATTGTCTCCAACTATTTCAATACCTGCCCCTCACCTGCGGGAATCCCTGAGCTGTGGGCCCCCCAGCCCCCTTTTCTAGGTTTTCCCCTTTCTTTATTTCTTTCTCCCAATTTCATTTTCCTATCGACGACAGAGCTCTTCCAAAATCATTCTGCTTCCAACAACCACCCCAGTAACTTCTTACTCTTACTTCTTACTCCGTTACCCACGCCAGTTCACGCGTTCCGAGTACTGCCCTTGTGCCGCACATTTGTACTCACCTCAATTTTAATTCAACTCAATTCCGCACCCACGTATAATACAGTCCTCCTCACGCTCACCGAGTTTCAGTTTTATTGCGATCCTCAGCTCCCCCTCTCGTGCAACCAACATCTCCCTTTAAAGGGCCCTTCAAAAAGGGGAATTGAAAAAGAATCTCAATTTAACATTACTGACTGAACTATGTGAGTTAGAACTGCTGGCAATCGTAACATACTCGAAGTGAGCTTCTACTCGCTTTGATTTGGCTCGTGGGGAAAAAGATAGACTGATGGAGCCAAAGCCTATCTACACATTGATTAGCTCGAGCAGTAGTGAGAAAGTTGCTGACTGTACCCCATTCCTTTACTACTTGTTTAGATTTCTTGTCAGCCTGTTCAGAGCAAAGCTCATTTCCAGTCCTCTGCAGACGTGATAACCCCATTCTTTTTCCCCTTCTTCAACTCTTGATTCCATCCCTCCCTTTCCAGATTTCCCACCAATCTGTAAGAAATCTATAACTTATCAATAAAAACGTGTGGAAGAAGTAGACTGCGTGGCAGGGTTCAAGAGTCCAAACCAGTGAACCCATCGAGGAGGTCCGCAATTCGCGACTTGGACTTTGGACGTCCTGATCCTCAAAGGGATCGTTACTATTTTTATTTGTAACTGGCGCAGTTCGACCTCATCTAAAATTTTAATTGCTCGGATAGGTACTGTACATAAATCATAACTCATGCTTCAAACGAAGTTCGTTATAAATTACATAGTAGAGAGGTTTCAGTGGCAACCTAAAGACTCTTTTTTTTTCTTTCAAAACATCATAATAGCTTCCCTATCTCATCCCATTCCTGACTTGCACGTGGCTGTGACACTGATGCTGACTCCAAGCCTTGGATGTCATTCACTGATTGCACACTCATCACAGCTCATTTACCGACCATCAGTTCTTTGAAATGCCTGTTGATAGACGGGTATCAGTATCTTACCTAGTAATTGATATTGATCCACCACTAAAACTTATAAGACCACTTATCATCTCCTTCTCTAGTCCCATAGTTATGAACTAGTTAGTGTTTATAATTAAATTCCATTCATCGTTGTAGTTCTGTACGTGATGAGTGGGTACGAGGTGGGGCGTGGGTTTGATCGAACCGAATAAATTATATCTTTCGGAAAGCCGGGTGATGAAAATAATACAAAAATCAAGACAAACTAAGAGGAATTAAGTAGCTCCTTGTTCGTAACTGTAAAGAATCTATTTTGCTTCAAATGAAAGGAAAAAAAGAGGGGATACGATGGGGCACAGAAATAATTAACAACCAATCTCATTAAACACAATAAATAACTAATTATATAACCCCGCCATGGTTTGATTTCGGTTAGAGGGTTAAGTCACTATGAAGTGAAAACTGCACTTACAGCCTGCGCCTAATGACAGTCCAGCTCTTGAAGCATATCTGTTATTTTAATTTCGTCAGAATGCTACTGCGAGACATGTGCTTCAAAATATTTAGGTATTATACCTAGCCTGGCAATCGCACTAATAACATTCGGCTCTCATTAAAGTAAATTGATTTGTGATACTTCGATCCAACTGGTATGGGTCAAGATTAATGAAACTGTTATGGAAGGGCTTAGCTCTTTTCAACCTCAATCCCACGCGAAACGGGAGCTTCAGTTTCTTATCGAATTTCCTGCAATAGAGGCGTCGATCAAATAACCTTCTATTTCCCGTCACTCAACCTCGCCAAAACCCTCATTCGCGCTCTTCGCTGAGAGAAAACTATCGGTCAACTTCTAATCTCAGCGATAGGTTGAGAGCCGTCCGGGCGCAATCGCCCCTATGAAACCTTTTCGGATCGTTGCCGCGCAACCATAAACTTTTCTGTAGCATTCGTATCACGGAAGCTCGTGAGCGAAACTCTTGGAAATACCAGCACCGTCTTGGGTTGGGGCTAAGAGTTTTTCAATGTTAAACGGGACTGATATGAAGCGGGAGGAATCATACAACCTTAGCTCTATCTGAATTGTTTTAAAACTCAGTATTCGGTTTGTGTTGGAAACATTCGAACCGAAATCTCTTGATTATATTAATGGATTCTATTGCCACATCACACCTGCGGTACTTCCGGCAAGTAATTTGGTCTCTTGCGCCCTATCCAAAGCCTCTGCAACCTAAAACGACCACCGGTAAACGGAAAAATTGACCAAATCATAAAAGTGAATTAAAAACAAGGTGAACATTTCCAGCGAAACACTGGAAAACCTCGAGAGGGGATCTCAATAATACTTGCACGATTCCTGGAGTAGCTCCTGTATATTAAACAGTCATCGTATAGATACTTGATTCGACTACTACCTGATTTTTGTGAAGTAACTGCGATAAAATCGATTTGTTGATCGATCTTCGAAATGTTTGGTATCAATGATTTTACGGTATCGTCGTGCCTACGCAAAAAATTCAATCGAAATCGTTAGAGCTGTGTTCATGAAAAAAACTTAGAGTCTGGATCACTATGATGATTAGTTTTGGCCGATGTTGCTCATACCCTTATTTTGGCTTCCCATGGTAACTGGCGGGGTAGATATCAAGTTTGAGCTGATTTGGTTCAGCCGTTAATTGCTCAATCGCGTTCACAGGCACACAGACCTCTTTCCCAAATAGTGTTTTCGGACTTATTAGGCTCTAAAGCGTAAAAATCTGAAGAGAACTCAAAAGCTTGCACACCTGTAACATTCGTTTGTACTTCGTAGAGCCATGTAAAGTAAGAACCTACATTACACCAAATAAAAATAGTCGTTTGAATTTAAATCTAATCCAGGCTTGAAAAACTGAATACACCAAAATGCCAACTGCACGCAGCGATGATCACTATAGAAGGAACCAAATAGAAACCTAGTAGACGTTTTGGGGGCGAGAAGACGATAGGCCTCTGATGCGTGCGATTTCTAACACACTACACACGTTGGACTCTACAACGTTCCAACAAGAAGGTTAGAAAAAAAACACTCAAAAACAAATCAGAATAAATGAGTTGGGTGTGATGGATAGATGTCTTCGCGCAGTTGCTGCATTAACAACGGCAGGAAGTGTTGAGAAACGTGGCTATATTTGGCACAGAATGTTACACTGCTACTGACTGAACACACTCAGATCAGACAGTTGAGTCCCTGTGCACACGATTACCACAGAGACGTTTGTGGCCTGTTGTCTCAAAGGAAAGCGTTTCCCAGCAGGCGGTTGCTGAAAACGAATCCAAAATCGCCAAATATTTAGGCGAACGTTTTCATTCGGCTTTCATGTTGCGGCGACGAGATATATAAGTTATATTGTGAATAATGGTTGGTAAAGTAACGTGACACACAGTATTATAGGAAACCGTCTGCGACGAGTTCATAAACCAGGTGATTCATTGCCAGCCTCTCCATTTTCTCAGAGTTTAACCTATTACTTTGTTAAAAGTTGTTAGGGGAAAATCCCTCTTTTTCGTACTCAAGTACGAGTAGCTTGGTGCCCCGAAAGTACCCTGAAATAACAATTATTACGAGGGTGAGTAATTATACTAGAATTTCTAAATTTCCCTTGTAACGGGAAATTTGATACCACCCGTGTGATTCTGATCGATGGATGGCCTTAACCTTCCTCCACCCCGTCGGGCAAAAAGAGTCGGGGAAATTGGGACAGGGGCTTCCAGCGAACCCTCGCTCGGCAATTGGCAGGACGTTGCGAGTCCAAAGGGCATTGCGAGTTGAGCGGACATTGAAAACGATACGAAACACGGCTTATTTGCGATTATACTGCGTTTCGTTAATTTTTTAAACCATTTTTTGCCCATAACAACCATGGGCTTCGTCCGATCGGATTGACGAGATGGCGGGAACAACTAGATACCAAATGGGGTTTTTGTGCGAAAGAACGAATTTTTTAAACCACGTTAAAGGCACAAAACGGCCCGGACGGCGGACAGGGGACGGGGGACGGCGGACGGACATTGCAGATTTGGAATCCCTATGTCTTGAAACGTAAGGTATCAAATTTTGAGGGTTGGTTGTAAAAAATTTTTCGTGACCGAAGACGGTTATTATTTAGAATGAATAATAACCAAAAGGAAGGGGTATAAGACGGCTCTTGTTTGCAAAGAAAGTTGGATCAGAATGAACCAAAAAATTGGAAGGGAAGGAACAATCGGAGAGGGAGAGGAAAATTGAAGAGTGAAGGAAGGGGTAGAGGCGATCCCTTCGAGCGTCCCCACTAGTGTCAGGTGACAGTCCAGCGACCCCCCTGAGTGGTCTGTCAATCGTCAAAATAAACGGGGTTTTCTACATAATTGAACGTACCCCCCACCTCAAAATAATATTTTCAAAATTATTAATAATGGACTAGAAACACCCTAAACACTGTTAAGATGGGGGAGAATGAAAATAAAATATTGAAGCCTAAAAAGAGAGAATTTTACGAGACTAAGTAACGTAACAATATTTTACACAAACGTCAAAATAAACTTTTCTTCTCCGAAATTGAACAACTTTGAATCAATAGGCACAGCTCCCCCCCTCCCCCCTCCCCCCCGGGACACAAATCTTACCGATAGTCTCATAAATTGTAAAAGTCGCGACATAAGTAGTAGCAAAGCAATCAATTCCAGAACGTTGATCGCTTTAAAACGATCCAGCAGCGAGCGGAGCTAAATATCTGATGGCGGAAGCGCTTAAAGCTTCGAAATTTATCGAGGCCCAGTAAGTGTTTTTCGGGCCCAGTAGCCCTGAAGGAAACTAAAAAAAAACTTTCAGCGGGGTGCATATTACGTAGAGCTGAAGGTAAGTAAAAACGTATTATTCGCTAGAGCGGCAAAAATCACTGAATGAACGTAGAGCCGAGAAGTTGCGTGGTACATTCGCCGGATATTTCAATGTCACTTCATTGTTGTGGTAGACCATCATAAAAATTAGTTAATAGAGATAATTCATTCGAAAGAATCACGTACGGCCTATTTTTTGTTGACAGATGCAAGGGGGACAAAAGCCTCAAGACTGCTTTAGAAGTGTTCGACACGAAGTATCAAAAGTGTCACGCACTCTTCGGGCCGACCTGTGAATTTTCGGTTGGTAAGTATTTTTCATTACATTTGTGGGTATTCAATGCCCTTAGGCCTTTTCTGCCACAACGTCTCATTAAAAAGGAATGAAACATGGAAGGTTGAGTTGAGTTCATGAAACGGTGCGTAAGGACGCCGGAGTATATCAAGCGTTCGCTGAGTTGAAGGGCTTCTCAATAATCGTCCAACATGTACTTGTTCTTGCCATAGAAGTCTCTACATACAATTTTTCAACTTTCCTTAGCCCTGTGAAGTAAGGGGTTTTGGCGTCAGCTGGATAAATAATTTTGAGTTCTCTCCAGATCTTTACGTTTTATGACCTACTGGGTATGATAACTACTATTTGAGACTTAGAGACGGCTGAACCAAATCTGACTGTACCATACTTGGGATAAGCACCGCGGCCTAACTCCTGTTGAGCCAGCCCTATGCCCAAGCAGAGTCTCCTAAGGAATGCCAGGTTCTGCAAGAATTTTCGTTGATGTCCACCCAAGGAGAAGTTGTACCAAAAACCGCTCCCTCTCAAGTCTCTGGCAATGGGCCATGACATGATAGGAAGTTTCCTTAACTATACCACACCACTTGCATCTCCATCCTCTCACTGTCCTCTTGACTAGTAACGGAAATGTCCCTCAGTTTTAATTAGGAAATTCTGAAACAGTGATTGTTAACACCGTTTACCGTAATATTAATTCCCTGTATACTGGTTGCTCCGTAATGGTCTTGGAATAAGTAGGAGCAGCACAATTAATTCGGGAACTGTAAGAGCTACCACTTCCTGCCACGGTAAAGTGATGTTTTACCAAGTTTTAGTGAATCGAGTGATATAGTAGCAAAAGTCATGAAAACCAGTGAGTTTACTGTAGAGCTAATAGAGCAAAGGAGAATTGTGTGATACGTCTCACCTGATTTTTACTTTCCTTGGCTCTACAAAGTAGAAAAGAAAGTTATGTAATCGGGTGAAAATTTTTTTTTGAGTTCTCTTCAGATCTTTACGTTTCAGACCCACCTGAATCCGAAAAAATGGTCTGTGTGTGTGTCAGTCTAGGTGTGTGCGTGTGTGTCTGTGAACAATTTTAAGAGAGAACCGTACCAAATACACTCAAACTTGATATTTCGCCTGTAGGTTACCATGGGACGCCAAAATAAGGGCATGAGCAAAATCCACCGAAAGTTAACCATAGTTATCATATTGATCAAAACACCAAATAATTTTTTCTCAAAAACGGCTCTAACGATTTTGATTAAATTTTTTATATTGATAGCCCTCAATAAGGCAATTATAGCATACAATTTCCATTTGTGGGAAAATGACGAGAGCAGCACAATAAATTATCAAAATTTTCGACGAAAAGCGTTTTTGCCGCGTTTTTTTCCGTTTGAACCCCGCTGGAATGTTACTAGAATGTCAAAAAAAAAGTCGTGTTGTAGTCCAATCCAATACCTATAGGGTGAATGTTTAAAAACGCTCATGAGATACATGGGGCTCACTCCAGAAATTCCTGAATTTCAACTACCGCCGTTTCGCTTAGTACCAGTTCTAACAGTTATTACCCAATAACTCTGCAACAGTGATTACTATCCTCCGTCAAAAAATTGGTTTTAGCGCGGTTTTTTTCCTCATAAACTCTGCAGAAGTGTTAGAAAGGGAATTGACGTAGTGATAAGTTAAACTTTCTTTAGCCCCACGGTATTGGAAGTTATGGAATAACTCGGCTGAAAAAATAATTTTGATTTTTCTTTAGATATTTACGATTCAAGAGCTTCTGACTCAGATTTGATGTTTAGCGCAGACCAAGTAGGTCACCAAAATAACGGTATGAGCCAACTATAGTTATCATAGAAAACCGAATGCCAAATATTTTTTTCCTCAAAAACGGTTAGGCTACAGCGATTTCGCTTCCAATTTTTTTAATGGACCGTTCCAAATGGCACTCAGACAAGAGGACAGTGAGAGAATGGAGATGCCAGTGGTGTGGTACAGTTGAGTAACGTCGCCCACTGGAGTGGGTTTTTTTATGTTACATCACGGAAAAGCTAACATTGAATAACCCACGCAAACGACGCACTTTAAATAAAAATAATCGGTCTCAGGTAATCTGAAAACATCAGCAGAAAGGGTGGAAGTGCTCATTAGCGAAGCAGCCCCCGACGAACGGAACCTCGTAAGTTTGGCGGCTCTCCAGGTAATCGGGTATTAGTCAACCGGCACTTGTGACACTTTACCAGCCCTACGTTCCTGTGATTGTTCCTGAGTAATTACTCTTCCGATTCAGTCGATAGTCAGTCGGCTATTGAGGGAGCGGGCTTGTTCGAGCTTAAATGTCTGTCGTCAAATCATTGTTCACTAATGTAAATAGGCACGAAAGGCAGTTGGACAATACTGCAACTGACACAATCACACTTATCAGGCACTTATCCCGTGCACTCTTGACCGGTATAGTAAAGATATCTGGTGGATAGTATCACACAACTTTCCACGACCCCTGAAAATACGAAACGTAGCGTATACAGAAGCAATATCTTCGTTCAACGAATTTTTACTTATTGAAACTGAAATGTAGGCAGTAGTTTGTTAACTCCGTAAATTTGATCATCGTTAGGGCAGCTTATGAGAAAAATGATCATTTAACGTTCTGAAAATCTCATTTTCACACGGTTCTCTTCACACGGTATCAGAAATATTCGGTTTTCCAAAAACTGAATGCATCCCGATTTTCACTCCATAGGCGTATATTTCCACTCACCGAATTTTCAAAGAGTTTCATGAGAACCGAAACTGGGGTTTGATGTGGAAAAAGCATTAAAAAAAATATATCTCCCCCCCCTCCCCTCTTGAGTAACTCATGATCTTATATTTTTGCCTTCAAAAACTAACGAACAAAACGAAAAAGAACGAGCTCAATCGGTGATTAGGATAATTATAATTACAATCACCTTAAACTTCGGGTAGCAGAACACAAAAGTGGGGGTTCCGAATATGAGTGTCTAATATTCTTAACTGATTAGAACTGGAGCATCTACCTGTCACCATCCCGGCTTTGACATCATCGCTAATTAGGCAGTTTGCAGTTCCGATGCTCTAAGAGGCATCCCTCGTCCCAGGGAAGGGGTGTTAAGTTAGTTCTTGTGAGCGTCCTGGTGGCACGGGCTGTTAGATGGTAGCGTTGGTTTGAAATGGTGAATGTCATCGTTCTAGGGAAGTAGGAGAAAGGTGCTTGATGCTACTACTGTTCGAATTCACAGATTTCTTTTTTACTTTCCGCGACCCAAAGGGAAAGGAAAGTATAGTAATTTGAAATTGGTATCAACTGCTGTCGAGGTTAACCCTTCAATCTGGTGTAGGTGGATTTCTACCTCACTCAGCTTCTGACAGGACGCAGAGCATTTAGGGCGTACCTGGATCGGATTGGAAAGGCTAAAAACCCAAACTGATGCTTCCCAAGCCATCTTCTCGTGCCAAAGGTCGGCAGGCTGGCGGTTCTCAGTGGAAGACACATTCAGCGAGCTCACATCCGAAGCATTCGTCTGCCATATTCCTCAGCTCAACGCATTTTAAGTGCGTGTTTTGATATACTGTTCGTGCGAGGAAATGCATTTGTACTTTTGAAACACTTGTCTCTATTCGTCAATCCCTGCGTTGTTAAACAACTTGACGGAGTGATAAAAGACCATACGGGCGTGATTAGAGCTTGACGTTTCACTAAACAGCGCTCGCTTTAATTTAATGCGGACTTTGATGCATCGTGAAATGTCCATAACATCCGACGTTCTACGTACTAGTAGAATGTCGCAGTAAAGCTCATTATTTTAGGGCAAATTGTCAAGAGCGGTGACCTCCTGAGGAGCTCCAATTAGCAAAAGCTTCTCGAGAAAACTGGACGTTAAGTCAATATCTTCAGGGAAAATGTCGTAGCCAATAGTTTCCTTTCGGTTAATCAACTAAATGTGTTTGCGAAGAGCGAGACGAAGACCTTCGTGAAGCCAAGTGTTAATCTAGTGGCTTTTCTTAGTCGTAGATTGCCAGTAGTTGAGGAGAACCCTCGTTTAGAAGGCCTTGAACGAGGTCGGGGAACGCACCGGATGGTAAAACCCAAACTTTATCGCGTTGTGGTGCCCTTGGATAATTAGGATGTAATCTTGTATAATACAAACAGAAAGGTGAAGGCTCTTGGTAGGCGTTGGCGATCGAAGTCGAGGTATAAAGCCAAGGTGAAAACGGTTAAAGAGGTGAAACGAATGGCGCTCTAGGTAAATCGTTTTTTTTTCTTGAAAAAGGAGGAAAAGCAGAGCCAGCAAGAGACATCTGAATTTTTACATCTCCACTGGACGGCTGCCATATAGAATTAACGACTTTGAAAACCGATATTTGGGTGGTTCTCGATGAATACATTGTATCATGTTGGGTGCATATTATATTGGCGCATAGATCCAATCTGTAAGGTTTAGTACTACATCAACTTGTATAAGAAACAACGCTGAGTCATAAATAAGAACTCCATTTCTCAAGATGCTTTCGAACTGAAAGACGAGTCCTGCCTTCAGATTTCATCGTTGTTTTCATTCAATTTCTTTGTGTCGGGATGTTTTTCATAGGGGCGACAGCCGAACCAACACAAAACTATTTGTTTCTCCGAAGGCATCTCCATTACTGAAGAAGCACGACATGATCGAACGATCCGAGATTCGAAAAATGCAAAAGGGATTCATAAATATTTGTCTTCTTGAATTCTCCGGTGGATAGCGATGTCTAGAAGGCAATTTCGCTTCTTACATATTGGACAATACCTCTGAAAAACAAAATGTGATAGCGAATATCTACCATCTTCAGTGAATCACCGTAAAGCTAGCTTGACAAAACGCCCGATGAAACGTCCAGAATCGCCTCAAGCAGGGACGAATCTATAATGACGACTAAGAGGCAACATCTTGTACAATAAATTATTATTAGATTTAAAATAGGATAGTAGCAACACACTACATTCTGCACCCTCCGAAAATCTGCTATAAACGAGCGTCTATTTTTGTTCAACTCATTTCTAAGAAAACAATTACGTAAAACAAAATGTGGGTACTAATTTAGTTGAGAGAGATCAAAATCTTTCTAAAGTTCTGAAAAGTTGAAAAAGCTCATTTCGCTTCATCGACTTACATCAAATTTTCACAGAGATGTGCAGAAGATAATTTGCATGTGCAATCCAAACCATTTTTATACACAGGTCTGTTATTTTCTTATAGTGACTCTAGAGCAGGAGGGGAAGGGTACAGGTGAGATATCGTTATGCCTCCTGGCGGGATAACGAACCCAAGGGACTGTAAAATACTTTAACTCTCTGGAAGTGCATGATCGGACCCAGTAGGGACCTCTCCAGACACGATAACACTCACCTTTCCGTCTACCGAGGAGATTCCTGTTTACCAGTTGCCCCTTCGGAAAATTCACATTTTGTCGAACTGGAAGATCGAAGTTATATTGAGGACTGCTGAATTGGATCTTAGCTTGTCGATTTGATTCGCCACAAGGTCAGCGAGCGGGGCGGGCACTCCTGCAGGGTTACGTTGGATCGTCAAGCAGTCACAGGCACATTTGCCCATTTTCATGACGGGTAGACTGGAAGTCCACTTAGGAAACAATGGCTGCTAGATTCGACTTCATGATCTTGCGTATTTAAAGCTTAAAAGCTCCTAGAGTAGTGAGAGATTGCCGCATTGAAGAACCCGCATTTCTCGCACGACCCGCATATTTTTCCTGCAATATTGATTTATGGGAAGTGGCAAATGCTTTAACCAGGCTCCACAGCGAAGGGTTAGTAGTTTGGAGGGCTTTGACGAACGCTCCCCCGTCGCCATCTATATTCAATAAGGCTTTACATTATCCACAGGGCCGTTTAGGTAAACAGTTTCATCCTCGATACGACGTCATCCGTTTCTATTAGGTCTTTTTAGCGACCTCCTACGTTTATAGCGCTCATTCGTGTCAGAAACGTTGGTAGTAAGGCTGAAATTGAATATTTATGTTCAAAACCAGGGAATGGAGCATCGGTCTGATCATTATTCAACGATAACTTCGAGCACTGCGCATATAATGCTACTACCGCGATTTCGTGTTTGTATGAGAACGTTCTCCGGCAACCTTGAATGTTTTTTTGCAATAAGGAAAATGTACTGTTACGTTCGGGTCGTTTTACAATGCTTTACGTTAGATTGCCTTCAGGGGCAATGGACGTGAACAAGTGTCATAACGAGGATCAGGCTTACTTCTGATCATTTCGGTGATTACACTGCCCTTCAGGCATAAAGGCTGCTAAATCCCCATTAGAATCGTAAATCCTCATGCCCCACATCGCTCGTCCATCCTCGCGTAGCATAAATTGGCTGTGAAGTGGTAATCGTTCTATTCTCTTACTAGCGTCTTGTGGAAGCGGCCGAAGCTTATACCACATTGTTGTCGACTCTGGAACTTATTTCAAAGAAACCGGTGGGAGTTAAGAAACGATAAAGGTTTGAATTTGATCCAACGCCAAACTGGTGTCGCTTGGTCGCTCTCTCATCAATTCCTTCTGGTGGTGATAAAGTGGTTGAAAGTGGTCATTACAATCATATTTTAAGTGGAATAATGATCATAAGATGATCAGGAGCTATTTAAAATATTACGGGTATTTTTCTCGAATTACCAACTACGTTTAACCTCTTTCTCAACGCTAGACAATGACAGAAATGTCTTGAGATAGCTCCTACACGACAAAGACTCTTGATTATGAGGACCATCAAAGCTTCCAGGGTTATAATTTCCCATTTTCAATCAGCGGAACCCAGTTCAATTTGCTACCCTTTCGATAGCTTTTTGTCATCTGATGTTTTAATGTGCCATTCCCCCTTTAGATCAACTGCGTCGCTAATACAAACCGCGTCGGAAGAGCGATGAAGAGGGTGAACTGTTTGCAGGAAGTTCGATCATTAGCGATGATGAATGGTAAAGTCGAAGCCATCAACGAACAGTTTCGGAAGAAAGGAACGGACTTCCCAGTTCCTGCGAAAAGTTGTGTGGCTTTCACCGGGCGATAAAAGCTGTGAAGCACTTGGGTTCTCTTAAGCGGCGAAGGTGGTGGCGGTTGGGAATTTGAAACAAAGAAAAAACCGTTAAAACTTTGGGAATGAACCCAACATCGCACTGTAGACAACGAACGAACTTAGAGAGCGCTACTAAAATCTGAAACCCATCGGAGCTCCAGATCCCGATACGTTATGTAACGTTATATTGAGTAGTGAAGTCCGGTTCTGTTCTGGTAAACTGAAATAAACGAAAGGTGAGAAAATAACAAATATATTTAGGAAGGCTGGGTGATTGAAACTATGGGAAAATATAGACGCGCTTGAATTTTATGAAAAGCAGAAAATGAATGACTTCTTTTTGTGAAAATAAATAGCATAATAGCTCGGATTCAATAAAATGAAACTGGGGCAATGAGAGAAGACACGGCATTCAGTCAATCAATAATACGCCTTCAGCAGCCACGGCAACAATGGAAACATCCTCTGTTGTGCTCAATGGTTCTGCAAATCCCACTTCTCATAAACGGAACTATCGGGAAAATGGGATCGAGCCGAAAGCGGTCCTCAGGTGCTACGGCCATTACACAACTATACTGCTCACCTTACACGCTCCTTTGCGTACAAAAAAATTATTATACAACGGATTCTCTTGCAAAACTTGACGTAGTATGATATTTCCGACTCATACCATTCGATTCAGGATGAAAAATACCAGTAAACGATCTGAAACATGACTACAATGGAATGACAAAAATTAACATTGTCCAGGAATTGGAGTGATTTGGGAGGCAGCGTTGAGGCAATTACGTGTGGTAGTTAAGGTGCATTGTGTTTCGGCAACTGAACTGAGAAGGTCTTCTCCAACTCATCAAACGCATGTTTGTCGTCCAGAACTTCGTCTCCTGCTCTTCAGGCTAGTCATATCTGCTCTGATCTTCCTTTCTTCTCGAACTGACCAAACCTTTCCATCGCCCGCATTGCTTTTTTCTCCAGTTCCGTTTGAAACGTAGCACTGTACAGCTATAACTTTTTTCTCGTCCAAGACCTCTCTTTTTCCTCCACGAGGAAGTCCGCATTGTGTTTTCTCAAGGGCGACAAAAACAATTTGTTCTCCCAAGGAATTCTACACACATTCACGAACTTCTGCACCATTCATCAACTGACTCACCACCACTCCATCCGCAATCCGCTCACTACCGTCATCCGCAATTCCTACGAACAGTCCAGATTTAATTTTCCAATTCACAGGCATTCCATTAAAAGTAGTTCGCTGTCAATAATATAGTTATACCGTCCGTCAACTTCCTTTTTATTTGTGTCAACTAATGTAATACCGGCCTCTCTATTGAAGGAAGAATTTGGATTGTTCTAAGAACTCCACGCTTTTCCCAACAGGCAGTGCAAATGTTTTGTCCTGCGAATTCTTTCAAGTAGTAGACTTTCGCTCATTATAATTACTGGGATTTCAGGGTTTCACTATTTTCGGTCTAGGCGCAGTCGTACCCTTCGAGACTCAGCATCGAAAAATACCTAAATAACGATCCCAACACGAGGTAATTGCGGTAAAACAGCCGAAACGAAAAAATTATTTTGTAAATTTTTTGAAAAACTTGTTGCCCATAACAACCATGTTTTTTGTCCGATCGGATTTCCAAGCTGGCGGGCACAACTACGAGATAAAAAATGTAATTTTTGTACGAAAGGACCGATGTTTTACAACAAGTTAAAAGCCAAATATGGCCCAGATGGCATAACAGTGGCCGCGGTTGCGTTTGATTCGGAACGTTTACTAGCACCTTTGGTACTTGTGAGCTTATCAGTAGTGGTAAGAGCTGAGCAAAGTTTTGTCGTACAAGGGAATGTAAGCAACGCGCGAAAGAAACGGGAAGAATGTGAAGAAAGGAGAGCGCGCGAAACTGAGTCATTGTGAACAAACAGTGCGCGCTTAATTCATTAGACATTGAAGACCACAAATACAATAAATATCACTCGCGTGATGCTGCAGAGCAGATATTGCCGATCACAAAAATAATTAATAAACCCACCTCTTAGTATGCTGCTTTGATGACTTCAAATAACTCTGTCATTCAGGACACGGATACTCGTCAGAGATTAAACCGCCAGTCGTACACCAATCCACAACACTTCGCAATCCTTTTTCTCTCAATCGACGAATCAAAGTCGTATTAATTTGTCTATCCAGTGATTGGTTAATATCGAAAAAATAAACGCGAAGAGGGAAAGCACCAAAGCAGCAGAAGCTGGCGAAAAAATGGATACGCAATAAACGGATACGGAAAGAAATGGTTACTCGACAACTGAAGGATGGTATTTCGGTTACAACAGATAATTGACGAAGTGTGGGATTCTTGCAATGATTCCACAGCTCAGGGGTTAGTCGAGAGAATACTAGCGCTACACAGATCAGTAGCCAGTGATAAAAGTGGTAACTAGCTCCAGTATCAGCGACGCTAGTACAATGTTCCGAATCGCGAACCGAAGAACCGGGCCAGTGTTTTGGGATTCGACCCAGATTTGGAATCCTGATACCTTGAAAACGAGTCAAACGTTGCGGGGGGGGGGGGGGGCGTAAAAAATAAACACGCTTAGAGCAAGAAAAACTCATCCATCAAATACTTCCTCAGGACCGGTTGGAGGTTCCCAGTCTGAATATAAAGTATCCTTCGCACTACCCTAACTGTTCCAGCCCCTTTACCTTTCAATTAACCGGGGTCCTAGGCAAATAATTTTGTGTCACCTTTCACACTATGGTCCTCTTAAGATAGGGGACTCTGTTTTCCATTTCAGGATGGAGATTCTACAAACCATTACCTTTCATCAATCACAACTCGTGAATAATCCAAAACATGGTACTTACTTGTCCATTCGGGTGTGGAATAATCAGTGTTACTGACAGCCATCAGTTGGCACTTCTCGCTTTCTAGCACGCCCACCACCAAACCATCTGCTGGATGCCTGCGGCGAGGCATTTTAATTAACCCAGCTAAGCAGCAATCCACTCATAACACGTACATCCCTTTTTACAAACGCTCAGTATAAGCTCTCACGGATTGCCATATCGTGATAGCTGCGTAAAAAGACGCTATCACTAAAAACCCTGAAGCAGATCCGCGACGCGCGAGGTGCACTTTAGTACCAAGCTGGGGAAGAATCTCAAAATAAATGAATGAATGAAATGAAATCTGTCAACACAATATTACTTCGTATTCAACCAAATAATAACCCCATTGAGGGGAACTTAGAATACGACTGTACTATAATTAAAATCATCGTTTAGTCCACTTGTACATGTTAAGAAAATAACAAAATATAAAATGATGTCAAGAAGAATTTCAACGTCGTAAAGTGATAATCAATTAGGTGAATACCAGGAACAGACTTGAAGCATTCAGATAACTCAGATTGCTAGACGGCAACTCACTTTTAAAGAGCACTTCAAGAATTGGATTGAGACAGAAGAACCACAGACTGCATAACGATGATATTTAGGGCTATTATATAGCTGGCGGCAACTCGACAAAGCGAATATTGAGGTAAGTCGTTACCCTAGGAACCACATCAACCAGTATACCCACGTCAAAGGAAAGTGGGCCAGCCACTTGCCGTTCATATTCCCTTCCTTAACAGAGCTGTTACGAAAACCTGAGCTGCTGTTTATAAAAGCATTCAGAGCTACCTGGATATACCTTTCTCATAGCTATAAGAGATTGTAATAGCAGATATCACATTTATAAATATAACAGTTACACAGCTGAAGTATTGAGAAAAAAAATCCACTCCTCGGCCGCCCAGCCGCCAGATTTAAATATCAGAACCGAAACGTCACGCGTCATAATCTTCTGTGGCCTTGGTTTCATCATTCGTTCGGCTCTCTCTTAACGTACGTCTGTGTAGTCTGGCCCATCTACCATACAATACAATAGATCAACTGGGTGCCACACAAAGTTCTGCAGAACAGTGAAGTCTATCAACAGCAACAGTTCACTATACTCGACAGTCTCCACGAATGCCCCCATCAGCTGTGCTTCTACAAAGATATCTTCGCCTCGTGGGGAGGAGTCAGCGCTAAATATGCTGGTGAGGTTTGACACACCCGCCATCAGTTCAACTGACTACAACACATTCCATTCCATGTGAAGAAACTAAAACAAGATCAGACTGTCAAAATTTAGTATGGGTGAATTTTTGTAGAAATGAAAATATTGCAATCATGACACAAATGTTAAGGCGCGAATTTTGGTGAAAAATATCTGGTGCGTCGCAACACACAACTTTCCTTAGCTCTACAACGCTTCACATTGTACATGGCTAATTCTATTTAATCAATTCATTTATCACTCAGTTCCTTTGAACTTGGTCAAACAACACTTCACAGCAGCAGGAAGCGGTAGCGCCTACAGTTCTGGAATTTATTGTGCTGCTCGTACTCATTGCAGGACCTTTATTGAGCAATTGTTACACAGAAAATTAATGATGCTGTAAACGCGAATTTTTTCGAAGAAAGATAGTAATCACTTTTGCAGAGTTATTGGGTAGTTAGCGGAACGGCAGTAGTTGAAATTCAGGAATTTCTGGAGTGAGCCCCATCTATCTCATGAGCGGTTTTAAACTCTCACCCTTTAGGTATTGGATTGAACTACAATACCAATTTTCTTCAACATTCTACCAACATTGCAGCGGAGTTTATACTGATAAAATCGCGCTAAAAACGCTTTTCGTCGAAAATTTTGGTAATTTATTGTGCTGCTCACGTCATTTTCCTACAAATGGGAATTTTTCGGTATAGTTGCCATATTGGGAGCTACGATTATATAAAAGATTTAATCATAATCGTTAGAGCCGTTTTTGAGAAAACAAATTTGGTGTTTTAATCACTATGCTAACTATAGTTAACTTTCGGTGGATTTTGTTCAAACTCCTATTTTTGCGTGCCATGGTAACCTGTAGCCTAGGCATCAAGTTTCAGCTGATTTGGTTCAGTCGTTTTCCCTAAAAACCACTCTAAAATCTATTACGTCGAAAGTTTTTGGTAATTTATTGTGCTGCTCTCGTCATTTTCCCATTGATGGTCATTTCATGGTATAATTGCCATATTAAGAGCTATCTATATAAAAAATTTAATCAAAATCGTTAGAGCCATTTTTGAGAAAAAAAATACTTGGTGTTTTGATCACTATGATAACTATAGGTAACTTTCGGTGGGTTTTGTTCAAACCCTTATTTTGGCTACCCATGGTGATCTGCGGGCGAGATATGAAGTTTGAGCTGATTTGATACGGTGATTTTCTCTAAAAATCGTTCACAGACCATTTTCCCAAATAGTGTTTTTCGGACTCAGGAGGGTCTGAAACGTAAAGATCTGAAAAAAACTCAAAAAATGTTTTTTCAGCCGATTACATAACTTTCCTTTCTACTTCGTAGAGCCAAGGAAAGTAAAAATGGTCATAGCACTCCCCAACAAATACTAAGTTTGGCATTTTGTCGAAATACGCGAGTCTTTTAAACTTATCAAAATCCCTATAAACCATACACTGGATGTACATTATGCATGTACACCTGTCATTTAGGAGAATTAGCGTTTGTTATAATGTCCACCACCGTGCAATTGAACATTTGAACAGTTTGGGATCCGACGAGTGGATATTTTGCCAGCCACACCATCTTAAGCTACACATAACTACGATGTTATAGGGGTAATATATGTGTAACTTATATTTTCTGCTGTGAACCTGCAAGACTACATGGATTCAAGCCTAAGGTCTCTGCTTTGAGAAAATGACTCTCCTATACAAGCAAACGGAACTGATGAACCGGCATTCAGTCTATAGTCAACCTATTCTATCGCTTTGCCTCGTTGCGATACGTTGGAATGAGAACTTTAGAAATTGCCTGGCTTTCTGCCAAGGTGTTGGTCGCGTGAAAATCGTCAGCAAAGACGCAAATGCCGGGGGAGCACTGATTTTATTATTCCTTGTGTTTGAAAACAATCAATGGTTTGCTCTTGTTCGACAAATCGTTCCACATCAATTGAAGCTGGAAGTTATCGAGGAATTATACGGCAATTTGCCTCTTTACTACGGCCCCGGCAAGCTTGATCACTTTAATGCTTAATTCATGACCTCTTCCTCCCCCCAACAATTTACTTCCCAATCAACCGTAAATGTAATGTAATACTTAACCATGACGAACGCGAAAACATACATATAAATTCAATTAACTTTAACTTTTAAATTAAATATTGTTGACAATTCTATAATTTTTTTTATCTCACAATTTTGTGCCGTTCACATCGTCTTTTCCGTATTCCCCTCATCAGGGAACGTTAGAAGACAGGCACAAAGCCTCGTATCATGGGAGGAGTATATCAACGCAACGTGCTATCTTTGGGGGCAATTTATCAACTTCGACAGCTGGCTTGTGACTTCAGCCAGTTCATTTTAGTTGCTGCAGAACAATATTATCAGTTCGAAAAAATTACGTGAGCGCTGGGGATAATAGCTCAGGATAGCCCCAATTCAAAATATAACGCTTGAAAAAGGAAAATTGTTGGCCCCCCCTCTTCTTCTTACCAACGTTTTTCTGTGTTAATTTGCTCTAGCGACTTCAAGAATGTTTTTAAAGGAATCGTTGTGGTATTTAGAGTCTGTTGACCTCCAATTTGTCTTTGTTGTGTTCCGAAGCTCTGGGGGGCTCGGAACAATTTCATCAAGTTAGTTTCGGAGGACAAAGCGAACTTGTTGGAATGTTCTCTAGAGACTCAATCTGACGTCTAGTTAGACTTAGAGATTATTGGCGTTGGTGACGAGCGACGCGGTCGGTGGAAAGAGAGAATTGAGCGTCGAATGAACTAAGCGCCACTAAAAGGGAAAAGTTTGTGTTTCGACGGTTTGTTCAGTTGAAACCGGTGGAAGAAAGCAATTAAAACGGGGAATAGTTTATACAGCGGCCCTTTTGTCAGGACCAGCCCAATGAGAACGCCCAGTTTCCCACGAGACACTCGATACGCTTTTTCGACGGTCGCCCCACGATCGTACTACCCAAAGGCTTTTCCGAACCGCGATTTGAAACTTCGAATTTAATCGACACCTTTGACCGGAAAACTGCTTTGACTGGCGCGTCATTATGAACTGGGGGCTCCTTTTGTGAAGTTGACACACTGTCAAAGTCGTGGGGTGAGATGGATTCTCGGCACCTCGTGTGGCATGTTGAGTGTATAACGAGCGTCAAGAAACACGATACCTCGAAAACCTTTTTAATGAACAACCACAAACTGTCAAGGAACTTTTTACCTCACTCCGCGAAAAGGCCTCACCCAAGAAAGTCTGGAATAAAAATATGTGGTGCGACGTATCACACAACCTTTCTTAGCCCCCAGTCCCTCTGATTTCCCACTTTTCCTTATAACACTGATGGTACTTTCTCCAAAATGAGAGTGAATCAGGCAGGCAGATGACAAGGTTACGAACACACTAGTCGGATGAGCAAAGAGATGAGGAAAATCACAAAAACTGTCTACCTGGAAACGGGGAGGGGGGAGTTATGTGTAGTATTCTTTGGGCAATTCAGCCTCCAAAAGCTAGCACGAATGTTCAGGATTAACTATTACGGATTTCATCACCCACATGACATTTGAGATCATCTTTGTCTGTTCCATTGAAAATTATGAGCGAATTTGAACCTCGCCTGAGAATGAACACATTCCGTTTCCCTATTAGTGGGAAACAGCAGGGAACACGTATCAATCAAAGTTGGACGTCCTAGGGCTGTTACAGGGACGCCCACAAAACCCTTTTCCCTTAAATTAACTTCGTTTTGTCTTGGAAGGCTCGATTACGAGCTTGCGACCGCCTCTTAGATAACTTCACATTAGCATATAAAATAGAACGGAAGCAGAGTTTGGAACTATAGCCCCACCTCCCGCCGCAGACGCTGTGGCTTAATTAAAAACGAAATTTCTGCAGGGAACAAATTGACTCGCCTGCTCCGACGTCGCGTAACGCAAGAACCGTCAGATATAAAGGGAATTTATTTAGCTGAAGTGAGGTACCAGTTGGGAGCATTGTGAGCTATTCAGACAGGCCCCCGGGCTGCATGGTTGGTGATGGTATTTTAGAGTGCATAATTATAGCGTAGTATGTGAGCCAGACCCTATAGGAGCTACATGTCTAGACATCTTGGACACCTTGCAACCCTGACTTTACCTACTTTACCTCACCAGGCCACAGAGGCCTTAGTGCAGTCTGCATGAGCCCTGGAAGACACTAGTTATTCAAGTCTCCAAGATATTCTTCTCTGTACTAACCCTCAATCTGAGGATGAACAAAATTGATGAAATTCTTGTTGTTTTCTTAAACCGCGGTGTTCATGTCAGTAAAGTTCGACCCATGACATGTACCATCGTTATTCAACTGCACGCATGATGAATCAAGTTGCAATCAAAAACAAGTGCAGAGCCATGCATGACAACACGATAGAGACATTTTAAGAGGAAATTAATGACGAACACGCGAAAATCAACGTTCGTTTGGAGGTTGGTTCCTTGCCAAAAACGCGAACTGAATTAGGAAGAGGAAGAACAGAGTGAAGTATAAGTGCGAATTGAATGAAAGAATGAAGGACATTCCCAACCAGCTGAAGAGATGTGAGGTGGGGGACTATTGGTGACCCATGTACTCCCTCCTGACGACATTCCAACCCAGTTTTGTTGCTGTTACTCATAGCTTAGCTTACACATACGCTCAGTTTCCTAAAGAATCTATGGTGTTCAGTCCTATTCCACAAAGCAGAATTAACGAGGAAGCTCTCCTTCTGTTCGGAAGTTAACATTTAAAGCTGTATTTCTGTTTTCACGACTCCCGCTTAACACTTTTTCCCCTATAAAAAGTTCATGACAGACTTGTTCAACTGCGGTAGTAGCTTAATATCAATATGATGTACAGCGACAGTACCCATCTTCAGTCTCCTACACTCACTGCGTGCGCGAGCAATAGATGTGTGAGGATTTTGAAGAAGGTCAACCTACGAATGAGGTGGAATACACGTTTCGATTGGTACGGTTACAGGAGTCCACTGGAATTTCAGGGAGACGAACATTAAAAAATTCTACCCATCGACCCCCCCCCCCCGGTCAACAATAACCTTGTAATGCGCCTCAATAAACCAAGAACTTGTTTATTTTACTTATTTATTTGCAATTACTGGTGACCTAACGAGGGTCTTCCTTTGCTTCAACAGTTTCAGATTATGACGGTGTTCCTTAGATTCTCGAGGCGAACTCGTTAGTGCACGGAGGTATAATAACGTTTAATACCCCACCTTGAAGTATTAAAACCCAACACCCTCGGTGATTTCAAGATTAGCCTCGAGGGAATCCGTAGAGTCGAATATTTCGCCATCTACTTTCTTTTTATGTTACTGCCTCGGCAAAGGTCAATTATGTTAATAGCTAATTATTTCTTTAATCACTAAACAATCACATTAATTGGTTCCTCAGATAGTCCTGAACGCTTTAGTCAAGATACTAAGATAACTTCAAGAGCACATTAACTCGTTCAACCCCAGAACATAGACACGCCTATAACGACTATTTTAACCACTGTTCATCTCAACCATAACTACATTTTTGATAACCGCCCGATTTTTTAATGTAACCAGGACTGTTTATTTTTCCTTTCCCGCGTACATCTAATCTTACATTTATAAAGCAAATGTATTATGAGGATGACTACAAGAGATGGACGAGGAATGAAGATAATAATCTACAAGAAAGTGCTACCCGATGAGCAAGTGATGATACCAGTGTTATGTATTGACTTCTCTCTTGAAGTCTGATCGCTCATCTCCCTTTTACACTCAAGGTATCCTTTTGTTTTGGCCTCAACCTAACCTAACTGAAAATAAATTACAGAACGTGCTAATCCCTTCATCTTTACTATACCAATGTGAGCCATATGAAGCTCTTGCAGCATTGCTTGTCGGAATTTCTTCGGTATCACCACTCTCTGTCCAAGAATGAACCATGAAACACGCAGAGATCCCAGTCTGTCGCCTATTCCGAATGCTGTTCAAGCAGGGAAGGATCTCACAGCTCTGGGATTACGGGGCAATGAAGTTCAATATTCGTCATCCGAGGGTTGCCTATTACTTAGACATGGAGCGGTGATACCAGAGAAATTCCGACAAGCAATGCTGCAAGAGCTTCATACGGCTCACATTGGTATAGTGAAGATGAAGTGATTAGCACATTCCTTAATTTCCTGGGCCTCAATTGACCAGGACATTGAGACAATGCCGAGCATAATGTTCTCAACACTCAAAATCACCTCCAAAATCACGTTCTCATCATTGGGAATGCCCTAACGCTCCTTGGGAGAGAATGACACTCGTTTCAAAATCGTTGAAGAATGTGACTGCTGAGGGCAATGACACGTCTCCTTGGGCATTGTCGGCAGTCTGATGAGTTGTGTAGTGATTAAGCGATTTATTAGGTTTGTTAGGGTTACGGTAGCCTGCCGTTTCGTTGCGAAATTTACAGTCTTTGCGCCAATGATGCCCCAAGCACCCAGAACATGGAGAAAGAGGGACTTTATTATTTTGCTATGGTTGCTTCCGGAAGCATGAACCAGACCTGCGGGCTCGGGTAAGAGAGTGAGAATGTGACGACTGGCAAGGGCAAATTTATTTTGATTTTTTACCGATTGAAATTGTAGATCAGAAGAAGCAGAACGTGTTGATTCATAGCTAAGCGCTGCTTCGAGAACTTCGCTGAATTTAATAGGTTTTGTTAGTACCATTGCCTCTCTGACTGTGTCATGAATTATTCCGTGAATGAATTGAACGATCAGTGAATATTCTAGGAATTCTCCGAACTCACAATATCGGGCTCCTGCGTTCAGCCTTCTTGCATAGGCCGCTACTGTGTCGTTTGGTTCCACGAGTTTACGAAATCGAATTGCGTTGCTGTATTTATTTTTAGCGGCCTGAAAATGTGCCGTTAGAATATTCACAATTTCCTCGAACGTTTTTTTTTCGGGTTTTGTCGGGATACACAAGGTCTTGAAGAGCATAATTCAATTCTGAACCCGTATAGACCCTGAGATGGTCCGCCCAAGAAACGTTTGGGAGATCGTACAGCGCTAGCTTAAGCTCAAGTACGCATGGAGAGGTTCATCACTTGACGACTTGAACTCTTCAAAAGCAAACGGCCGTGCATTATAGGAGGGTGACAGCAGCACGCGAACTCGAAGGTTGCATTTTCGCTGGAGAAGCTACAATTTCGGTCAGTTTCGACAATTTCGCTTTTACATCGCTCATTGTCGGTGTTTGATGGAGCTGAAGTGAACCGAACACTCCGCGGATTGACTCGCGAGCACTGCACTACTAGTAATTGAGAAAGAAAAAAAACAATAACTTATCCCATCCTCGTCGCCAATGTTGGATTTTTGGATTTGGGAAAACGGGTTGGGTTGCAGTCCAGTACGCACACCTTTTCACATGAGCACGTTCCTTTATTTATTTTTAGTTAGGTTAGGTTGAGGCCAAAACAGAAGGATACCTCGAGTGTAAAAGGGAGATGGAGCGATCAGACAGCAAGAGAGAAGTCAACACATAACAGCCAGAATGATCCACCGGCTGCCCCTTATGAGGAGCAACGAGAAAACCGTGGAAACAGTGCAGAACAAAATACTTCAGTGCACAATGGCTCGCGGAAATATTAGATGAGGTCATCAGGCGAAGGGCTGTCGATCAGGAAAATCGACTTCGTACATTCACAAACGTCGAAGTCTTGAATCTGCTGGATAACTGCAGTGCCATACGACGGCTGTAGAAGGCCATCTTCTGGACCTAGTTACAAAACGATAGTGAAGTAGCACAGCAAGTTTTGTAAGTAGTGCTTTCAGTAATGTCTTTTTCTGAACGAAGTCGAACGGTTTCAGTTATTTCCGCAACCTCACCCAATGCACCCTCCTGCACTTGTATGTATTCAACACTAAGTGAGCACTTGTCAATAAAATAATTCAGTTACAACGTGCTTTGAGTTGATTTGAGTGCAGGATGAGAGATGTGGCCAAGGTGTGCAGTCCCCCTTATTCGGCTTTGGACGGCCTTTGTTGTTTAAGCAAAACCTGTCAAAGAGTTTTAAAGAGTTACCGCTTAGCTAATGGCTTTTCATCCAATCAAGTAACGATCAACGGGGCTCCCCCACGCGTATTCAGTGTTAGCATTAGCCCCTCTCTTAAACGACTCCACCCGGGAGAAATGAACAACAGCTGGCAAAAAAGTACACTGAGGAATGGGTGGAGAGGGGCAAATGAGTTTTAGGATTGGTAGAGCAGAGGGTTTGAGTAATGCATGTGATTACTGGTGGTACCAGTGAAACTTACGCCTTTTCCACCCCATTCCTTCCGGGTTTATTTGCCCTTTTAAAAACGAGCACTAGTTGCGCAGCAGAGAACGAATATTTTCTGTTGTGGGAACCACTGAACCTATTTTTGATAGTACGAACTTTTGTAGAGATCTTATATCAAAGCGTACGACAAATTTTAATTAATTTTAAGGCCAATAAACCAGGTCTGGATCCGTCAGTGATTGCCCCAAAACTTGGATAGGTGAACTTCAAGTTTTTTCTGGATTGTCTTAAGAATTTATTCAT
The DNA here is from genome assembly GCA_020466155.1 of Pachypeltis micranthus. Classification (NCBI taxonomy): domain Eukaryota; kingdom Metazoa; phylum Arthropoda; class Insecta; order Hemiptera; family Miridae; genus Pachypeltis; species Pachypeltis micranthus. The sequence goes on from CM035769.1 coordinate 67,399,572, forward strand.
TCGTGCTTCGATAGAACGACTGAGATTTACGAGCTCGATTGAAACTTGTGGAACGAGATGGCAGGCTCCACTTGGGAACGTCAAGAATTACAAAGTCGAAGTCGAAAGATGAAGCAGATGAGGGGGTGGAAAATGGCGGTCAGTGGCCACGCCATTGGTCGGTTCTTCGAATCTGGTACGGCTATTGAACTGAGCGGACCTTTTGTATAATACATCGCGATTATTCAAGGGAAAAAGTCTTATTATTACTGTTTACTCCATACCTTTACACACCCAATAATCACATGCTACTTATGCATTATTGTTAATTATTCATTCAAGACTCACAATTTTTACATTAATTGTTATTTATCATCAATTATTTAGGCCAAATTCCAGAAGACTGTCAATGAGCAGCTCCTAAAATCTACTAAGTGCATGTACTAAGTGAAACAAGCTTGCCTGCTATGTATGTTTAATAGAATGTCAATAGTTTATTACAATTTTTTAAACTAGGCTTTTCGACGTTCGGAGGGTGCATTGTGTTGAATCTTTCATTTTAATTATTACCACGAAAATTGAGATTCGTGCTTGAAAAGTGAACAGGAATTTACACGCTGGACCAGGGCCCCGCAGGAAAGGGATTCCCATGTGAAGCGGCCTCTTGCCTCCAGCGAATTAATTCTCTTTAGAACCGGGAATCTCTACAAATTCCCACTTTGTGACGTAAATTAGAGATGATTCCGAGACCGGTTCGAATAATGAGTGTAAGGGGTTCAAACGTTTGTTTTGGAATTACAAAGGGTCGGCTCGAACTGAGTTACCCATTCGACAATGACTTTCCCCACCTGTTCATTATTTTGTCAGTGAGTTGATTGACAGTGGTTGATCATTTTGTTGAAAAGAGCTGAAAGTTTGACTACAAATAACCCAATGGGCGATCAATACTAACAGAAACTCAATTTATCTCAAAAGGAGGAATAATTAATTGAAGAATTGGAATTGAAAAACTAATCTTAATTCCCTGGACGTCGTCAAAACGTTCGACACACTAAACCTTCATGTTATACTGGGTTCACGGCACTTAACTAGAGTGATTGCCGATACGTACTCCCATAAGTCTGAGCAGGCAGGTGATCACGATAAGTGATCCAGATGGGGTACAGTAAGAGTAAGTTTGAGCCATACGCCCCTGGAGTTGTCGCGCGAAGGATATCCGATTTTGATTAGACCTTTTCAAGAAACACCAGTCTCACTTTCAGTCATCTTGCAACGAGCAGACTTCTCGATCCTCAACGTAACCGAGCCATACCGCCGGAAGGAGACAGCATTTCATCGCTGGATTCTGACTTGCTCATTTCGTTGTATCGGCCGAGCTGAAGGTGATTAGTTCAACACCGGTGCTTAATCACGTTAGAGCTCTCGGCCGTTTCATCGCTAACAACCTCTTTTCTAAACCTTTTCGACATTTGAGAGCGCGGGTCGAGGGAATTAGATCATTTCCCGCCGGAATTAGTTCGAAGATTGTTAATTTTCCACTGGAACCAACCAAGGGCTTATTTGTTCCTCGAAGACGACACGGGATTGCCGACACAAGAGGATTTTGAAATGAAAACTACGTTCAAGTGACGCGTAATGAGCTTAATCGCTTCAAATTACTTAGTACTGAGAAGCCACTTGTAAGAATAGAGCTCTGAATTCAATTTAGACCCATGAAGTGCCTTTTATTTTCTCATACCGCATTTATTTTATACTGGATGTTCGTTGCGCGAGAGAAAACGAAGCGAATTACGGGAGAACAAGCAGTCGTCATGTGGGCGTGAGCAAAGTGGACTGTTGGTATCGAAATACTGGTTAACTGGAGATAGGAGCGACAGGGCAAACAGAAAGAACGCGAGTTAACTCGGCTGATGAGATTGATGATGGTGACACGAGCCGGACTAACAATAACGTCGACAAATGCTGACAAGCCTGATGAAAGTATCGATAATACCGCCAGTTGATAAGAATAACGTGTGTGACTTTGTGTTCTTAAAAAAAACAAGCAAGAACGAAGGTCCCTGTGCTCCTGTTTCATTATTCCATGCAATATTATTCAGGCAGACATTTCAGCTGGCCCAGTTGTTACACTGACAGACGGCGAACCAAAAGTGGGTACCGCAGAACCAACTATGAGGAATTGACAGCCCTCGTTAAATCTTTCTAGTCATTTGATGTTCGAAACTAGATGAACGATCGACTGCGATGACCTCGATTTCATGCTGTGACCTACGATTCCACGTCATAACTCTACTCATCATTCTGCAAGCCACGATTGATCCTGACGACGTTAACCGTCTAGGATCGGTGCCTCGTCTTCCTCGCCATTTGTTATTTCATTTGGTGTTTCCTCCCCGAACCTGCTACCGACTGCCTCGTTGGTTATATTTCGATAATTACGCCACTTACCTTTGCCACGTTGGCTGGTATTGTGCAGGATTATTACTTCTCGCAGATTCCGACTTTTACCATTTACACCCCTCTTCCATTCTGCTACATCACACCAGACTATCTGCATCACATTTGTACTGCGATTTTTAATTTTATCTTCTGAAGATTTACTACCGATTAATTCTTCTTTAATTTCGTGGTGAGCCTACACGTATACTTATTTAATTTCAGCGAATATGAGATATCACTGTTGGAAATTTGATAATATATCCCATTCTTAATTTGACAGTTGATCAACGTGCCTAACTTTTATATGAATAAGTTCTCACAACAAGGAGTTATCCGAATGAGAGAAATGGAATTCCTTTTGTAAAACGAAGCAAACTCAAAAGAAGTAAATAGATATTTTCGTAAGTGAACGAAGGGTATCTAGTTCGACGAAACACAACATTACTCACCCTCCCACATAGATTTAGCATGAGTTTCAATACGAACTATCTGCGAAAACATCCTCGAAGCGCTTTAATACATTTTCTTCATCTCGCTGGGTTAATCGAGAAACGTATCAAAAACCAACGACGGTATTCTAAGCTGCTGAATTGTAAATAACTCCAATACGGCACTAAACACCAACTTCGTATACGATAAAACTAGGACTGGTTCTGCGCCATTGAAATGAACAAGCAGCGCACAGTGAAGTAGAGGAACGGGGTAGGGATAGCGCGCGAATCCTTAATAATGATTTAGTCTCGAACGTTCTGGAAAAGACACCTCACAAATAACTCATCCCCACCGCCATCTGTTACGTCAACAATAGTTTCTAAAGGCATTAAATAGTACTTCATTAAACGATCTGAAATGTAGACGTAATATGGACCAATGCGATATCTGTAAATCTCCATACTACCATATTTTCTTATCCCATAAAGCTAAAGAACTGATTATTATTGTACTACGAACAAGCAGCGCACCGTCGAGTGTGCTCACCTCAACAGTGATTTAATCTCGATCTTCTAGATTGCGATCGATTTTACGGTATCTAATCCTGGAAGACCCTTTCATAAAGATTAAAAGAAACTTTTGAGGTATTTTTGTAACCTCGATTTATACTCTTAATGAAAAGCCAAAATACAAAAATTATTACACATCGGTTTATTATTCTCTTGCACAGCAGACCTCACACCTCGGAGACCCATCTCATTCAATTCAGCATCGAAAAATACCAGTAAACCACACGAAACATGACCTGACTACAACTAAATATACCCAGTGCCAGTAGGCACCTGTTGGCAGTTGGCACGACTTGGCGCGTCGAGCTGGCGGGTGGTTTTAACGACACGGGAGTACAAATGATGAAACCATTACTTTCGCTCTAGACGCATTGTACACTTTTTAGAATTGTTCCATTCGCCCCAGCATCTAAAAATACCTGACAAACTATACCGAACACGGCGTATATGCGATAAAACTGCCAAAATTGCGTTTTTGTAAATTCTTCTAAACCATTTTTTGCCCATAACAACCATAGGCTTCGTACGTGGATTGCCCACGTTATAAAATTGTTAGAATAGACATCTCGGGCAGTGGTTCCTATCAAATCGGGTTCGAATTGAGCTATTTTCACGATGAACGGGAAGCACTGATAACTAAGGCTCACGTACCATAATAGCATGTTGTGTAAGGACTCACCTCTGAAGTCTTCAAACTGACGGAACATTTCCGGCGGGAGTACGTAGGTTTGACGAATACGCCGGAATATCTTGCCGCGCACTGAGTAAAGGTATGTCCGCGGACTGGTTGAAAACGGAACGAAAATTCATCGACTAATAGCACTTAATTATGAAGAATCGCGGATTCACGTCGGTTTTACGAGAAACGGAATTTTTGTCGCTGAACACGAAACACGACCGCGCCTGAAGCCACCAAACATTTAATTGATAAATCGGAATTTTCAGTAATTAAATCGGGGTTCTCTAACGTCGTTTAAACGATCAGAATGAACGAATCTACGATTGATTCGACCAGCCAATTTTGGGACTAGGCATCGGCCTAAATCAACGATTTACCAACTACTTTGTGGTTTGCATATGTTTGTTTGAATCCGCGAATGTTGGGGTTCACGAACGTACTAACCTATTTAGTTAGAACTAGTTCGTTGATTTGTAAGAGACATTTTTACTTTTTTGAGCCTTCAGCAGATTTGTATGTTTCAAGGGCTTCCTCATTTCTGTTCCTACTTCTACAAAAATATGCTGTGGTAGAGCATTTCAGTTGGTATTAGCTGCCTTTATTGTCGAAGCCCAAAGCATACTCAAAGAATTCAGTGTACATATTGCACTAAAATCATTTTATTACGAACTATCCAGATGAAATCATAACCTACTCGTTTCCTTGAACAACCAAAATGAACCCACTATTCTAGTCCTTCTTTCGTGCGTTTCAAGTAAGCAAAATTAGCGGAACGATTTAAGAATAAACGAAAAGCAGTCATAAAACTCGTATTTTCAAGTTAAAGGCAGTTGCAAAACGGCCTTTTGTTTGGCGAGCGGTAACCGCGACGCACCGCAACTTTTAACCGCTACGACTCCGTTTTGAAGAATTCGCGGGTTGTTTTAATGTTTTAATCGTGAACCACGTCGGTGAAATCCGTTATATTGCATAGTGAATGTCAAATCAGTGATCATTGATGATTGTTTTAATCGACAAATGTGAGCGTTTGGTGTAACCTCCAGGTGACTCGACTTCCGTTAAGAGCGGACTGAGACGCGGCGGACAAGGCGAAGCCTTGCCGCTGGGAAGAGCAGCTCGCGGAGCTAACTGCAAACGCTCATCCCGTCATCCACAACCTAAGGGACGCGTTTATTTGTTAGACTTGACTCACTATAATTACTGTAATTTCACTGTTTTCAATCTACCGTCCGGTCGTGCACCTGCGAGACTCATTCCATTCGCTCCAGCATCTAAAAATAGCTGAAAATCGACACAGAACACGGCGCATTTGCACTGAAAGTGCTAAAATTACGTTATTGTTAATTTTAAACCGTTTTTTGACCATAATAATTATGAGTTTTGTCCGATCTGATTGCCGAGATGGCGAGCACAACTAGATACCAAATGGGATTTTTGTACGAAAGAACGTATTTTTCAGACAACGTTTTAGGTACAAAACGACCCGGACGGTGGACGGACATAACGGATTTAGAATCCCAATGTTTTGAAACTTAGAGTATCAAATTTTGAGGGGGAGGGGGGTCGTAAAAGGCAAGAAAGAGTACATTTCAAAATTCAGGAATAATCTGAACCAACCGAATAACTGTGCAATCAGCGATTTTTATCACCTTAGCAAGTAAAAAAATATGTTTTTTATTCAATTATTATGCACTTGGTAGGTCGTCAACGTTCTACATAGGTTCCGGAATTTATTGAGTTGCTTCTATTTGTATCACCACGATTATCGAGTTATCAGTACATAAGCGATTGATGAGACTGTCAACAAGATTTTTTTCTAGATGGATCGTGTTTTCTGTTTTGAAACTATCGGATTAAAACTGTGAGAAATGGTATAAGTGAACTCAAGAATTTATGGATAGCACCCAAAAAGCTTATGAACGTTATTCAACTATCATCGTTTACGTGGTTTATTGGACTTCAGAATGTTAAAATCTATTTTCTTCTAAATGTTCGAAATGCAAAGCACTGAGCTACTCCCTCTGTTTTAGCGTCAGTTGTATAAGACCTAAAAATGAACCAAAGCCTCCGTTTTTCGGCAAAGGTCACTCCTTGCCTTGAGTGTCCTTAGTCATAAGTTTCGTTTTCTTTGTTGTTTTCTTTTGTTTACTACGTAAGGGACGTTTTAATCTAGTGCCTTCACGTTTCAAGTTCACTTCTTCCCCGAAAGTTAGCCTGGCCACTCGAACATTTTTTCGTGTTATCCCTGGTAACCCAGAACGGAATCCAATCGGACGCTTACGCGATCGCGAGTTCGCCAGAACTGGACACTCCAAGCTGCTGGTATATCCAGTTTCATCGCCACCATTCCGTCTCATCATAACCGAAGTCAACCTGAAGACGACGCTTCAGGTTAGACGTAAAAGGGCAGTGTAGCTGGTGGACCCCTTTTCTTTTGCTCCTACAGGAATTCCTGTGTTATTTTACTCTGAGAGATAACAATTTCCTTTCTTTGTTAATAAATCGTATGTACATCGTGTGGTTCTAGGGCTTTGTTCCAAGAAAACTTCTCCTCCCCACCACTTTGAACCACTCTCCATTTTCTCACAAACGAAATTTCGTAGTCGTGTTATTTGAAACGGTCCATACAAGCAGTTTAAGTCATTCAGTAAATCATAAGTAAAAAAAACCTTTTGAAAAGACTGACTTTGCAATTGCCTTACTTTGGTGTTCCATGGTAAGCTGCAGGCGAAGTATGAAATTGGAGTCGATCACCACAATCGCGTTCACAGACACCCGCAGACCTTGTTCTCAAATGGAGGAGTCCTTGAATTGTATAGCTATGAAGAAAACTCTCCAACAGACCGAAGAAAACATAAAATGCATTAACTGTTTGTCTATTACTCATATTTTATTGGGTATATTTGTGTTGTGTTTATTTAAACGTGGTAATCGATATTTGGATGTAACGCGAGTATTATTATTATTGATGAAAATTATCGTTAACTCATTACAAGTACGTACAGATTTTTTTAAAATTTCAGTTTGCATTAGTGTTGTCAATATTAAACTATTGCGTCATACTTGTACGACCTCAATTTCAATATTTTAACCGCAAATAAATGTAGTGCTCGGATAGCTGTTATGGATGACGGCAGTTGTCAACAATATTTTACTTTCTTTCGGATTTTACAGTTTGTGTTTACGGACGCGGACTGCTTGCTGATCAATAAACTTCCGTCGATACAATAAAGTTCAATCCCGGTTTGGTAAAGCCCTCAGAACTTCCAGGGCTCCTGCGAACAAAATAATTCCATTAGCTTGTTGTGAAACGCTTTGATTACTTCAATTATATCACAACTTGTTGAACTTTGGTCAAGCTTCGGTAGGTTTGACCACAATATTGGTCTTTCATCGATTTTTGATTTGCGGGGAAAAGTTGTCAAAACTTTCGGACCGAATCATTTCTGTGCGGGAACAGCCTTTTATGTAAACTCTATATATGTGTGTGTGAAGAGTTGGTTGTTTGTCACTCTCAGCAATGGTTCTATCTGCGGAACCAGTGATTCGATGTCCGGTTCATTGTTACTGAATTTGGTATTAAAGCGAAAGGGTTAATTCCGCCCATAGGTAAATTATTAAAGTTAACGTACCTATTTGGTGGTCCGTCTTCTCTGGCTGGTGTATTTCACCGTCGAATATAAATGCCTTAGAAAAATCACGAATAAAATGCTAAAATAACTAGCTCAGTCCTTCCATCCGTTCTCCTACAAATCTAACGACGGGACACTTGTTCTTTGGAACGGGGAAAGTAAAAAACATCATTTCATTAACTTAGGTTTTGGTGGATAAGGATCCTACATGTCTGCAAGTTCAAAAGCTGGATGATCAAAAGTGTTGAATGACGGGAAAATTAGGTATTTGTAACTTTTAGCTGTCATTCCATTTCTGACCATTGTCGGGGAACTGGCTTCAATCTTTGACACCTCGCTTGGCCTCTGGTCTCGCCGAAATGACCGGCTGTGGTGACACCGAGTCCGCATCAACAGTTCTTCTTACCGATTGATACATAACTCAGCCAGTCTAAAGGTTCAAAGTTGTTAATATGAAGAACTCCTCTGTTTTGCTCACCTCTCAGAGTTTCCCTTTTTTTTCTATTCCTGCACTGACTCGAAGGAATCACGAACATCGAGCTTGGGCTTGTCTACACGGTGCAGCTACTGCCACGGCGTGACATAAGACCCATTTTGATGGATCCTCAGGTCAATCTACCGAACTGGTAGGGGGAGGAGGGGAGTCACGAAAGCAGGCCATCAAACGTCATCAGTCCATCTCCGTATTAACATAATTGTGTCTAGTGAAAGATCAATTGGATGTGTGTCAAGTGTGTTGCTATCATGATCCTTATGGAAGCTTTGGCTGCTTCCATAGCGAGGGTTTCCTCATTATCCCTACTGACTGCACTCTTTGTTGAAATCATTACCTGGAACGCCTCGAGCATTTGAGGAGACATCCCCGGAGTGGAGACCTCTCCTGAACCTCCCAAACTGAAACGTATGGGAACCTTGTGGTGAAATGGCGGCGAAGAGGTCTCGGGAGGATGAAGAGAAAGCAAGAGGATTTGTGAGGAGGAACGCGAGCCGACCTGAAGTAATGTGATTAACAGTCCCAGGACGGTCTTCTTCGTGCATGTCGTGGGGGAAATAGAAGCCGACCCTCCATCCTCCCCCCCCCCCCCCACCCTAAACGCGAAATTCAAACCAGGGGATGCAATTATGCTACAGGGCAGAGGGTTTTTACTTACTCTCGATCATGTTCAGAACCTTTCCACCTGTCGGCGCCACCAAATCGGCAAAAATTTGAGTACTTCCTCCTCCTGCGGACGTCATATAACCCAACGTCCCGAGTCCCAGGGCTATGGCGACGAACGTCAGCGTCAACATGTCATTCCTTTTGATGGGTTGTCTAGCTCTGAAAGATACCAACAATATTTTAGCGCCCTCATCAATCGTACATATTTACCATTAAACAAGGCTCTTCAGGCACACTCAACCGTGTATCTTTCTCCCTCTTTTTAGCGGTCTCTTTGCAGTTACTGGACGATGTGATAAGGCTGTCGTAGAGTCTGGTTTTGATCTCTTTCGAAGACTGATCGCCTGGAAGGTCACTCGCTGTAACTGGTCGCGTTATATCGTCGGCTGACTTGAAGTTATCGACACTTTTCTTCGGTGTGGCCTCTCGAAAGCATCTGCTGGAAAGACGGTGTAGAAGGAATTATCATATTGAAAAGTAGAAAATATACAAATGGGGCAGGGAACTATGGTGAATTAACGAATACGCACAGGCGTTTTTCAGTTAAAGTGAAAGTAGCTGACAAAAGGCTATTTGCAGGTATACAAAATACCACGCCTTGATTGAGGCGTGTCTTTTATTGGTGCCTGGATTGCGTTGCGTCAGTCATTGGCACCATGATTGAGACTTGACTCCCTTCAGAGATATATTTTTTCCCGAAGGCATGCAGGACATGGTCCCTATGTCACTGCGGCCACACATGGGCCTATCGTGGCACAGGCCCTTCCTTAGTAGAAGGCGTCGTATACCCGCCCCCTTTATTAAGCCTAGTATGTCTTTCCGCTATGATATGGGGCTCAATAATCCCCTGGGCAAAATATTCAAAGCGTTTGACTGCTAAGGCAGGGCATTTAAATAGGATGTGCTCCGCCGTCTCGTCCTCCTCACGGCAGAGTCTGCATTCCACCGCTTCTGAGATGCCCATCTTGTTGAGGTGATACCTGTGTGGGCAGTGTCCGGTGAGGAAGCTAATCAAGACCCTCAGATCTCTTCTGGAGAATGCCAGCATCGCCTTTGCCCTAGAACCAGAAGGCGCAACAAGCCTTTTCGATTGTCTAAGTCGTGGCTGGCAATGCCAATGGGCGCTATTTTCCTGTATCTCTATCGGGCCACCAAACGGTTCAGGTGACTTTTAGTCATACCTACGTGAGGTTCAGGCCCAATGGGTAGGGCTTCCGTGCCCTTCTTCGCAAGGTGGTCAGCCTTTTCATGGCCTTCATGCCCCCTGTGAGCCGGCAATCAGATGAGGGAAAGCCTGTTGTGGGCGCCGAGCTGCTTGAGTGCATGAAGGCATTTCCATGCCAGCCTGGACCTGAAGCTATAAGCTGCAATGGCCTTTAATGTGGCCTGGCATCCGAGAATATGTAGATCTGCTTGCCCTTGAGTCCTTTAGACCGGATATCTTCCGCGCGGATCTTTATAGCTAGGATTTCAGCTTGGAATATCGTGGCGCACTCTCCCAGCGGCTTAGCCAGACTGTAGTTCCTTAGCCTTAGCCTCAGCCTCGTCTTAGCTTCTCATGACTGAACCATCGGTGTACCACCACATGGCACCCACCTCAATCTGGAACGTCTCCTGCTCCCATCGTTCCCGCGAGTGGATACTAACCCTGAATGGTAGCCGAAAGTTCTTCCACTCTGACATGACGTCGGTAGCAAGGACTACTGTCAGAGATATGATTGACCCGTATCTGTTAGTGCTCTGATGTAGGACATATTTGATGGCCAAGAGGAGGCAGCATGAAGAGTTATTCCCCAGAGCATCAATAGCAAGCACACTGGGCATCAATGAAAGACACACCGAAATCACGGCACCTATAGAAAACATGCCTCAATCAAGGCGACAGTCATGCGTACTTCCTATTGGGGTGTGCATCTAATTAGAACTGATATCTCCCTTTAGAGCCTTGATTGACGTGTTTCCATCACCTCTTTGATAAGCGACGTACTAGGTAACAATAGGAGCACCCTAATCAAGGCGCTGGCGAACACACCTCTCAATCTATTAATTAGTCATTCGTACAATAAATAATACCTTCGTGTGAAAGCATCATCAGAAGGAACGAAGGCAGGATTTATGTTGTGCTCATCCATGAGAGTCTCCATATCTGCTTTTAAGGAAATCTCCAATACTTCTGCACCTTTCGTAGTCGTGTCGTCTTGAACAGGCTGACTATCTGCCTTCAATTCATCAATAACGTCCAAAGCAAGATTTCCGTCGGCAGTATTCAACTCGGGTTTGCTCTGTTTGGGGAGGTTGGCTTCGTCTGCAGGTGGCGATTCAGCTTCATCTTGCGACTCAACCACCTGTTGGTTGAGTTGGTTGTTCCTTTTCATAATTTCTGCTTGGAGCTCTTGAAGAATCAATTTACTGTTCCCTGTGCCAGGTTTCGTTACATCGAACCGTTCCCTCACGTCTTCTTGGTATTCCTGAATGGTCCACGGTGTAACAATCTTGTGTAGCTCCTGATCCCCGAATGCCCCGTTATTTATTGAATCCTCGCTCTGGAAATCAAAGCTTTCCACAGGAAGCATTACGATTGACTCATTGGAAAGAGCTGGGGGCTCGTCGAAAGAACTTTGGCTGGAATTGAAAGTTTCGTAGTCGTACCCTTCTAGTTCGTGCTCACTGTACTCGTTCAATACGTCACAGACTTGCTCTTTCATACTGCTATCAGAACAGCTGTCTCTATGATGAACGGCAACTTCCAAGGCCTCTGGCTCCAGGTCCACTTTCTCGTCGTATTCACTTAATCTATTTCCAGCTCTAACATTCTCGTTGTAATTAACGTAGCTTTCTATCGTGTCGCTAGTGCTTTCATTAATTAAGGCTGCCATGTAAAAGGGGATTGGAGGTATCACCTGCACGTTGTCCTGAAAAAAAGGAAACTTTCATGAGTACATTATGCTTGTGTCCAAGTGTAGCTACATAAGTACATTTTACAACAGCATTCAGTCCATTTAACTCTTAAATTATCAAAGTTGCCATCATAACTTAAGCGATCTATCCCAAACGTTTCTCGCAGTCTGACAAAACAAGACTACATGTGGGAAGAGAGTGGAAAGGTGCCCAAATTGCTCTACGTGCCCTGAAGAACCACTAAAGAGCCATTACGAAGAGTGGGAATAACCGCGAGTTGTGACTGGGCTCCAGATAGGTCGTTGTAGACCTCAATCGACATTACAATTATCAGAATGGGGTCGATACAGCAAACCCTTGGGAAGGAGCGTTACTTTCCCCGCGTAATAATGTGGTGTACACGATACCAAGCCCAAGCATAAGTCATCTCAAAGCTCCACAAGTCTTAGGTATGAATTCACAAACGTTATTCTTCAGTACACAATAAATCTTCACAGAATAGTCTTAATCTATTTAGTTGACAGATCTGTTTCTTTATTTCATGACTGTACCTAAACCCTCGACGAGGGTTATATCAGTCATCTATTTAGTTGACACTCATAGTGCTTCAAGCATTCTTCAAACAGATTTTTGAAATTGTCGGAGTACCACCTTGTTGAGGCTTATTCAAGTTGGAACCTGGTCCTGTCCAACATTGATGTTCTCTCTTACGGAATAAACTGAGCGATTTCGCGAAGGGGGGGGGGAGAGAGTATGAGTCGGCAAGATACCTAGCCTAGACCAGATACAAACCGGCATCAAACCTGTGGAGTGACAACGCCGGCCTGGGAATATTTCTCACATTACGTCAGGCCAGACCGGAGATTTCTGTGCGCGATGTCTACGCCATTTCCCTATATCCCCCGCTTGGGAGGTACAGGAGTTTTATTGTCTTCGTTGGAGCAACGAGTATAATATTCCCTCTGCTTGGGGTGCTCCCATATCCGCCCCCCTACCCGCTTCCTCACAGAAATCCTGCTCCAGCAGTCTGAACTGCGGAGCGTAACGGCCACTGTGCCAGGACATACGAGTATCTCTCCGACAGCCTGTGAGACGCAGCTACTTGTGCCTTCCGCGGTAACACTGGAAGGTGTGCTCCGTGTTGTCACATTCGGCGCCGCAGTGGCCGCGGCAGGAGGAATGGTGCCTGGCAAGCGGTAGAAGATGGACGAGGCAGCTATTACCTCACCCAGATGCTAATGGGTCGTGACCTGTATCGTACATACCTTTACCACGCAGGGACGATACAAAAATAGTGAATAGTATAACTTAAAATCACTGGTTCGAACATGAATCTCCTTCACACGATACGGCGGCATCTTAACCAATGAACCCATCCAAAATTTATATTTTTAGGCTTGTTCTGTTATTTACTCTTTTAGTCTTTCTGTTGGGAACTCTTTTCAAACGTATTCCTCTTGTATTTCTGCTGTAAATCGCTCGTCGTAATTGGTTTCTCCATCGTTTTTTTAAAGCTACACTTCAAGGCTCTTTCGTTATTTACCCACTACGTCGATCGCTATAGGGTTCAAGGGGCTCGATTTCTTTTATATCAAAGCAAAGTCTCTCTTCAAAAGGTCCTAATTAGAAAGAATAAAATCGTAATTACTCAAAAAAGATGGAAAGTGAAACCATTAGCGAACTACCAACTCTAACAACTTCGTGGTCGGAGATTGTGAGTGTTCTCCATCAAAAAACTGCCCACAAAATATATGCTCGTTACTTGATAACGTTCAACAGTTTGGTCCATTAACGATGTGATTCATCGTTCTAGTAGAAGGGTTTTCGACACGTGCCTTGTATTCTGCAAGAACGTGTGTGTTCCATTTTGAATTCCGAAGAAAACTTTAGGCGCATTGCTCAATTTTCCCAGGCGATGCCGAGCCTAAAAGGATAGAGCACGCTGATCCAGGGCCAGTATCTCGCAAGGATGAAGAATGAACGGAGGAAAGGCCGCCATTGATGGGCGGTTTGAGAAGATGTATGGGAATGGCGGAAGGCTGCTAGATTCTCGTGAGGGCGAAGGGACAAAAAAAAAGGAAGCAGATAAGCGTGAGGGTGAATGTGCTAAACGGTTGTGTTGATACCGGAGGAGTCTTAGGAGCATATTGCAGCCTTAGTGTGCAGTGATTGCACGTGAGTCTCAATTACATTATAGGACGCATATATGTAACCTATTTATGTAGAATGGTTTGATTTATTGAAGAGACGGCAGTTGGAGCCGTGCCCTGCACAACCCTCAGAGTAGTGATTTACTTTATGAGTTGAATAAAGCCTTGAGAGGTAGTCGACGGGAAGGAGAGGAATATAGCGGGAATCTTGGTCTCTAGAGATCAGGAAAATGAGTCGAGGTGAAAGAACGAGAATGTCAGTCTCTGGAGAGTCGCTCGGGTCGGAAGACGCAAGATATTAAGCAGAGAAAACACTTTATTGAAAAGAAGGCAAGGCCTGGGAAGAAACAGTTGGCTTTAGTCGGCACCTAAAGCGAGGAGTTCGCGAGACCTAAGTGAGATATACCGTACGGGAGGGCGAAGAGTCTGGGAAAACAAGGGCCGCCTTGTTTTATCGTTCCCCATTTGTCGCCACAGGGATTTTGCTGGGAGAGAACGGTGTGCTCCGCAACTTTTCCCAGCTGTTCGTCATATATTTCTTCGTATACGAGCCGCTAGTCGCTTATCGCTTTCTCTGTAGAAACCGCAACGCAATCGTTGGCTCTGGAACTGGGAATTGAGTGTGTACTGAGCCGCAATGAGCGAGAATCCCTCACGTTCCAAAGCCCAACCACTTGCTAATAGATTGTGGCTTAGTGAGTATTTGTGATCACAGGCCTTAGGAGAATTTACGGGGAATATCCGAAGCTACCTCATCCGCAGGGATCTCAACATTTTGGAGAGCCAGTAATGTATACAGGGAGCCACGCCATAGTTCTTAAGTGGGGTCCCCACGCAGCGTCACATTCATCCACACTGCAAAATTCAGAGAGCGAGAGAGAGAGAGAGAGAGAGAGAGAGAGAGAGAGAGAGCGAACTACGGTAGTAGGTGTTACGGGCAAACTACAGGTGTTTTGCAGCGAGGAGTTCCTGAAGTTATCGACAATCTACACATCTGACAGTATACAATTTTTCGTTCCACAATTATTTTACATATGTCATCATGTGTCTTATTCCTATAATTTTTAGTTTTAGAGCTACTGAGTCTGAAAAATAGTATTTGAGAAAGTAGCGCGTGAGAAAACTGCCCTGCCATTACCTCGAATGTCATATTGAGCTCGTAGATCATCAGTATACAGCTAACTATAGTCATCATAGTGATCACCAACTATTTTCGCTCTCGAAAATTACTTTGGAAAGATAATGTTCTGACTCCATATGGATGTGGTTAGCTTCCACCTCCTCAAGCGTTGCGTGTGCAAAAACAATATCCCAAAGGTTTGGCTGGGTGTCCCCACCCGCTGAACGGGGCACCTATTCTGTGCTTAGTTCCAGATGCACCAGGCTTGCGCCGAGATAAAAGTATAACGTCGTAGGTATTGGCATCAAATACGACGCGCTTCGTACACTACGAACTGCCTCGGAGGCGTAACTTAATTCGGGCATCATGTTACCCCTCAGAGCCGGGGCCTTCGGAAAGGCAAATATTTGTCCATGGTGGCATGTGGTTCACACACAGAAGGCAGGATAGTGGCACACGAAAGGCCTGATTGAGTTTCCACCCAAGAATCCGCGGCTCGCTAACTGGACTTCCGTAGGGAGGGAGACGAACAAACCAAAACTTGACTTTAAGTGACACTGGTGCGCAGAGGTAAGTAGCTCTTATTTGTTACTAGCTGCTCAGGGACTATGAATGAAGCGAAATTCTTCCCATCGTGGTGGTGTTATGGGGTTCATTTTGACCCCCTCCAGTTCAAGGAGGGAGCGGGGGTTTGTGAGCCCTTCGCTCCGCCCTTGGCCTAGGAGGTGAGGGAAAGTTCTGTCACCCTTCCTAGGGGCTTCCTACTTCTGCACGGAGTGTACGTTTTATTGAGAATTGATTTAAAACGAAGCATTTTGATACAGATTTTAGCACAGTTTTTACCTTCCTTGGCTCTATGCCGTAAAGTTGTGTAATCGGCTTAAAAAGAAAAAAAATTGAATTCTCTTCAGTTCTTCGCGTTGTAAGGCCTACTAAGCCCGAAAAACGCTATTTGGGAAAATGTGTGTGTGTATTTTCATGAACGCGATTGAGAAAAAACGGCAGTACCAATTCAGCTCAAACTTGATATCCAATCTAAATAGGAGCAACTCAATAAATTATAGAGCTTAAAGCGCTATAACATTCTGTATGAAACGTGAAGTTGTTTTACGAAGTTCAAATGAACCAAGTATTAAGAATAAGAGGATTAGCAGTTAATGGCTAGATCGTTGAATGTGCTGGGGCTAAGGAAAGTTGCTTACTCCAGAATTGTAATGACGAACGTACACCGAAAAATCCTAGTGGAAGGCTCTTAAATTAACTACATGCTGCTCACTCAATGAATGTGCTGACATAGGAAATGAAGGTGCTATGTGGAATGTGGGATTATTTTCAAATGCTCCTTGACGAGGGTTCTTTGCTACACCATCTCAGATCGAAGCAAATATGCACTCGCTTCTCTCAACCAGAATCCTATCAAAAGGAGGAGAGAACGAGATCTCACAACACTTCCAACCTCGTCTCTTTATTTGATGCAATACGCCGTCTCGCCGTCGACTCCGTTAAGCGCCGCTTTGTCGAGAGGAAGTCAACTTATGTTCCACGGGCGAGGGAAGTAGAGGTAATGCCATCGCTCAACTCTGGAACAATATCCCTTTGAAGGTCTTTCAAGTTATCGAAGACTCGCGAAAATGACATTTTAACCCGATTCGAAAGTTATGAAGCGATAAATCGCGCTTCATGAGAGATGAGGATGAGCGCACACTTTCGAGAGTCACCATTCCCTTCACCCTCACTCCACGTTCTTCATCCCTCGTCGGTAAGTTGAGGCGACAAACCGCTAACTAATCAGCCGCTCTGAAACTTGCAGCACACGCTGTAATTACTCAGTCCTGATCCCCCGATGCTTCGTCGTAACCAGATCTCGTTAACTCGGTGCACTGCGTCCAACTAACTACTCTTCTGAAGATTCAACAGCCACTCACTACTTGCTCGATACACAATTATTTTCTGCTCACAACGCGAAGAGTCGTTTTGTCGGGACTGACCTTTATAAAGAGTGCAGTTGGGCCGAATGGGCTGCAGGATACTGTTGAAGGGGTGACAACAGATGTGGACTCATTATGGTAATGAGTTTGAAAACCAATTTCGGTAACTGAGTGAGACACGTTTAACGCCATATCGAAGGGCAGTGATGTAATTTGATTGTGTGTAATTTAACTTTTGAATTTGAACATTGCATAGAGTTTCAAGCCCACCTCGTAAAGAGGAAGCGCAATCTACCGCTCAAAGTGACCAGAAAGGCGTTGTCAGTTCTACAACCACTATAACGTAATTGAAAATATAAATATCTGGTGCGTAGCAACACACTACGTCCACTAACCCCGTCAATTCGACGATACGGGCGCTGTATCATCGTTCACAAATACATTTACGAAGAACAAAATTGTTGAGAGTAATCCATAAGCTTGATCGAATGATAATGTAACTGCTGGAGAGCAAACGCTTGCTGATGAATGGTGCAGCGTGCGTCTGTGAGTGCGAGTCCTGCTCTAGTTTGTGTTCAACGCAGATGGCACACGCGTACAGTCCTTACGCACCAGGCGCACACCACAGGTCTCGTACAGGCTACTGTCAGGCGGCCACAGGCAATTGACCGCTGCCCGGCATTCTGGTGCCAGTTGTGTTTCCTTATCAAATGACTGTTCCTAATACTCTACGAGGGTTATATCAGTCACGGAAGTTGTAGTACGGCAGGTATTTGGTCGTCAGCCAGTCTCCAGAGAGAGAGCTGTCGCCCATGTCATACCAGGCCCTGACCACCTGAGGAGTCCCGTACCACCTGAAAGTTCTTAATTGTGGTTCCTACCAGATGTAATTGGATGGCAAGTTTCGAGGGGACAGATAAACTGTTAAAAGTAGGATAAAAGTTCATCTGCCCTCGCATCAACCGTTGCTCACTGTGGAGCAGATTGTGGTTTCTTGTTTCCATTGCGCAGAAGCGGCAGGACGTGCATGATGGAGAGCCTTTGAGAGAAAAGAAGTGGGTCCATAGCATTGAAGTCACCATGCCTCGTAAGGAACTAGCTCGTCCAGTGGTCTGGCTAAACCTACTTTCTCCCAAGACATTCCCGCCTATCCAATGATGGCAGCAAGTTTCCATTCAACGTTGAAATCTGCACGGGGAAAGCCCAGCCCAGCCCACAGTGGGGGAAACTCCCGTTTCACTCTCCACTTGCCAAGTCAAACACTCAATTTACCTTTCAGACATCTTTCGTCAAGTAGACCACCACAGTCTAATCCCTGCTCCACATTCCCGGGACTAGTTGTGCCCACCCACTGACACATTCGTCCGACCATTCATTCCAACAAACACATACACAATGCACAGAGCGATGGGAGAGTACTACGATAAGAGAGGGAGAAAATAATGAGAAAGAACGAATGAATCAGTAAATAAATGAATGCTACTAGTAGCTGATACCCTTCTCGAGCTGCTGGAGGAGGAGGGCTACAAGGTAATAGGATACGCGGATGACCTGGTAATTATAGTCAGGGGTAAATTCGCAAGTGTAATCTGTGAATGCATGCAGCATGCACTGAATACCCTACAGATATGGTGCAATGGGCAAGGACTGTTTGTCAACCCAGACAAAACGAGCCTGGTCCCGTTCACCAAAAGGTGAAGCCTTGCGCTGCGGGAAATCAGGCTGGGTGGCAAGGCGGTGGAGCTCCAGCATGAGATGATTCGGTGGCTGTACAATGCGGTTGTGAGGCCTGTAATCACCTATGGAGCCCTGGTCTGGTGTACTAGGGTGGAAAACAAAACACTGCAGTTGCAGCTAAATAAACCGCAGTGTAGGGCGTGTATGGCCATTGCAGGCTGTATGACAACATGCCCTACAGCTGCACTGGAGGTCTTGCTAGATAAATACACGTACCTGATCAAAAGGATGGCGTTCCTCCAGGCTGTGCGTATGTTGGAGTTGGGTCTGATCATGCGGAGGAGGAGGAGTTCCTGCCACTTGATCCTTGACAAGGTGAAGGTGGAGGGGCCCAAACTGCATGTGGTAGACTCAATGCCCGTGAGGTTCAACTTTGTGTTACCCTTTTGGATACTCATTCATGAGCGATCCAGGTGGGAAGGGGGAGTTCCCACTTTCGAAGCTGGGGCCCTGGTATACTACACTGATGGCTCGGAGCAGGGTGGCCTTGCAGGGGCAGGCATCTTTGGACCGAGAATCAGAGCGGCGATCCCATTGGGGTTGCTGGCCACAGCGTTCCAGGCAGAGGTGGATGAGGTGGCAGTCTGTTAGCACCTGCTGCTGCAGGGGGACTGAAGCAGCAGAGAATCTACATCATGGTGGACAGTCAGGCCACTCTCAAGGCCTTAGCCTCATTCTGTCTTACATCACTGCAGGTGTGGGAGTGTCTGACTGGACTGAAGGCCCTGGCCGAGTACACCAGTGTAACACTGTGTTGGGAGCCAGGACATCAGGGTATAGAGGGAAACAAATGGGGTGATAGGTTGCAGAAACTGGTGAAATGCAGAACTTGCGGATATCCTCCGCTTCGTGCGGAAGTGGTGGGGGCGCATTGGTGACGTCAGACCAGGTGAGACTAGTGCCGTGGGGCCTGGAGGTGGTGCAGGGGGGCCATGATCTGAGGATCATGGTCGCCCTTACAATAAGCCCGTTTGTGGCTGCAGTGAGTGTATCGCCTGCATCCACTGGTTCAAGGAAAAAATAAAAAATAAATGAATACATTTCAAATAACTCATGGCCACACTCACCTGAAGTGCTTCATGTTCCAACGTGCTCATACTCATTTCCCCTTTAATTCGCGCCAGGTCGCTCCCATCCCCCGCGGCCTCCGTCGCCCCGTCGTCGTCAGCCACGTTCTCCGACGACAAACAGCAAAACGACAGCGACTTCTCCGGCTCCGTCCAATCGAATATCGTCGTTCCGTCACCGAAATGCGACAAATCGTCCAACGACCGAACGAAAGTCGTCGACGTCTTCGCTGCCCCGTCGACCGACATTTCCAACGACGATCCCGACGTTACAATTGTAGCCCTCGTTTCCATATCATCGTCGTCGACGACGACGGTTTCGATCATTTCCACGGGTTTCGTGTAGACTTCGTGGGTTACCGAGGGTTTAGGAGTCGGCGGCGGGGAGCAACCGAAATAATATTTGTGGGTCGGCGAGATGACCCAAGAGCTCGTGTCGATTGACGCCGTTTCTTTGGACGTTCCGACTTGGGTTGACGACGTCGTCGAGCGTTCACTTGGCGACGGTTGAGCTGTTGAAATCGTCGACTCGGGGCCTTCCAACAGTTTTTTACTCGTCGACCACTTCGGAGATGTCTCGATTATGTTGTAATTAGCGATAACTTTACTTCTGCTCCCCTTCGTGAACAATTTTTGTCTCAACTTTTCTCTATTTGCCACAACTTTGCCTCTTCTTTTCTTCAACTCTTCCGTTTTAAATTTGCTTAAATACCGATTTTTATCGAATTTGTTGGTTTTCGCGTTGTTGAGCTTTAATTTGCCAGCGATTTGTTTTTCGATCATCGCCAATTTTTCTCGTTCGCTCCGAATTTTGTTGCTGGGCACTTCGATGTTGTCTAAACCGAGCTCTTTGGCTTTTTTGAGGAGCTGCTCGATTCTTTTAGAGACGGGGACGAAAGCGGAGGCTTTGAGTTCGACCTCTTTGCGGTTATTATGAATGGCGATGATGTGATTGAGGAGATACGTCAGAGCTTCGACGGGCGAATTGTGGACGGCTCTGAGCTCCGTCACGTTGACGTCGACGTCCTCGAGAACTCGCCCCAACGTCTCGCGAAGCTCCGGGATCCCGATTTCGCCGCGGACCGTCATCATTCGGTCGATTTCGACGATGACGTTGGAGTGTTCCGGAGACATTTTCGATAAAACGGAACGAGCGATGGTTTGAGCGGCATCGTTGTGGGGAGCGGATTTCAGGCGTTTCGAAGTGATTCGGCGCGACGCTCTTTTGGCTTCTGTCCAAAAATTGATGGAGCTGTTGTTGGACCAAGTGACGAATTGGCCGCAGGAGCGTCCGGCTTCTAATTCCGTCGCTTCGTCCATCGGCTCGATCTGTGTCCACAAAAATGATTGACGTCAGCCCAACAAAGTTGTAGCAGAACACACTTAAACCTGCACGAACCCGATAGGAAATGTCCATCACCACCAGTAGTGTAGCAGGGGGCGACTGGCGTATCAGTAACTGACCTTCTCAACTATTAAGGGATCAACAGTGACGTCCCCCCCCCCCCGGGCGTTGACGTCATCACTTCCCTGAACACCAGCAGTTCCAGAGCCTTTTGGAGAGCAGTGTCGCCAACAAAACAGCTGATTATTGTCTAGGAGAAGGGATTTGAACCCTCAGGTCCGTTTTCACCAAAACAACGCTGATCGTGATCCAACTGATCATGGCTAGATAAGTAAATCTAGGCTCACCTGTTTTATTCCCACCATGCTAGCCGAGATCACTTAGGATAGCCATCTTTACTCTGCAATTAAGCCATATCGAGAAGGCAGTTGACTAATGAGGGTACAGGAAAGTAAGGGAATTGGACGTCTGTTCAACATCCCATCCCGTAAACAAGTGTTATACATCCCGTAGATGCCCAACTCTCAACAATCCAGATTTGACAAAATTATTGTTTCTAATAATTGTCAGAAGACAAAGTGGCCGCATTAACTGCTGCCGAAGCGAAAACTGGTGAGGAGTATATGCCTACTCCAACTACAAGAGCTGTGGGAAAAAGACCAACAAGTTCAGGGAAAATGCTTTGTGTGAACGGGGAAAATTGGAAGTGGTACAAGAAAATGAGGCTGAATAAGAAATAATAAAAACCGAAATTGTGAGGTTACAACTTCTGCAGGCAAGGAACTTGAACAAGGAAGGGAAAATTATCGTGTTTAATAAAAGTTGTATAATACACTAACTTGTGTGTAAAAGTGTGTTATTATTAAACATTTCCTCCCTATCTGCTTTTAAATCCACCCAGGTAAGCCATTAGTGTTTGGGTTTCCTGACAGCTATATGACGTCTAGAGTTTTTTCTAAAACTGCTCAACAACAGCTGCTAACTGCAAGTAATTACAATCGTAATACTTTTGTTCGCAACAGAATTTAAATTCATATCTTGAAGTCGTTGGAACGCTCTCATATCCATCAGAAGTGCGGGGTGAGATGACAATAACCTAACATATTAGATTATCATTGTACTGGAAAAGCAACTGCAATAAGTCTGCACTTGTAGACATCATCTTTGTTTATTATTATTATTATTATTCCAAAACATATGTAAATTATTCACAATAATAGAAGAGAATACTCGAAGGAGCACGGTAATGGCGGACAAATATCAGGATATGATAAAGAAAGATAAGAGCTAACCAGGCCTAACCGCCTAGTTTATTGGGTTAGCGCTTGATCAGGGCGCTTAACCCAATCTAGTGAAACCCGTTTTTGTGGCGGGACACAGTTAGGCACTGTTAATTACCTCTAAACGAGATCAAGGTAGTGGATGAAAACGGCCCTTAACCATGTTTGGTGACGTCAGAGGTGTCTAAGGCCTCCCAGAAAGCAGTGTTGCCAATATAACGAGCGTTTTCGTCTTACGATAGCAATTAAAAGTAATAGCTAGACTACTTTAAGCCCTAAATCAGCTGTTGGTGTCGTTACAACTGCCATCGAAATGTCAGTTTGACACTTGTAGTCTAAATCAGGCTAACTACACAAGAAGTATATATTAAATACCACCAGTTTTTATTTATAAAGTGGATATAATTCTGAAAAAACATAACACACCAGCGTTGTCACTACCCTGACTATATATTTCTGTCTGAAGTACTAACCAGCACAAACACACTATATGAAGAACCACTGCAAGTGATTATATAACGATTTATTTGTTTTCTTGACCCAATCTCACACCTCCGAGACCCACCCCATTCCATTCAGTTATTAAAAATCACTAGTGAACGATTTGAAACATGACCAAGATACAAGGGAACAACGAAAATGAGCGTTTTCTACATGCCACTGGGCAATTGGCAAGGCGTGAAGAATTGTGCTGACAGGTGGATGGAGTGGGGTGGGAGACAGCGCGAGAAATGAGTGCAGGTAAGGGAGAATTGATAAGTTTAGCCCCGCGCCACGAGTGTTTCTAATTAGTAGACTGGCTATTTACTGTGATTTCTCTGTTTTTCATTGAGACGCATTCCTACACATAGGAATACTAAGGAAACAATACCAAATGCGACATAATGGTGATAAAACGGCTAACATGTTTTTGTCTAAATTTTAAAACCATTTTTGAACCACGTCAACCATGGGTTTTGTTTGGTCGGATAGCCAGTAGATTATAAGCACAACTAAATGGAATTTTTGTGGGAAAGATCGGATTTTGTTAACCACATTAAAGATTAAATATGACCTGGACGGGGGTGGACAGACATTGCAGATTTGGAATCCCCAAGCCTTGAAACGTAAAGTGTCCACTTTTGAGAGGGGAATGGAAACAGGGGTTTTGTAAAAAATGTTCTTCTCCCAAAACATAGGTGTATTATTCAGAATTACACTGCAAATTATCACACAATAGTTCATTATTCCCTTGTGCTGATCAGTGTGATTTCACACCTCTGAGACTCATCCCATTCCATTTACCATAAAAAAATACTAGTTAACGATACCAAACGACTACTACACCAGGAAAAAAGAAAATTATTGTCATCTAGGCAATGCCAGGGAATTGGCTTGACGCAACAAGTGGGAATGAAGGGTGGATTGAGCGACACAGGAGCACGAGTAATGAGTGCAGGTCAGTGGAAAATAATAACTTTCGCTATACCCGCGAATTTCTTCACGGAGTAGAATTTGGCTCACTATATTTACTATAATTTCACTATTAACCAACTACACCTGTCAGGCGTGTCCTATTCGATTCAGCAGCGAAAAATATCTGGGAAACGATAAGAAAATCGAGGACAAATTTTGAGGGGGTGTTGTAAAAAAGGGTTCCTGACCAAAAACATAGGTGTAGTTTATTACTCATAATGAATGAAGCAGCGTAGCAGTCCAATAAAAATTCTTTCCGACGAAAGTTTAATAACGTGCACGAAATAATGAATAAAAACCCCTTGAATCCACGAACATTCATAATAAAATCTTGTGGGATGTTATATGGATTAACTATGCACCGATTATTCAATAAGGGGCAGTAAATAAGGTGAAACTGGGGAGTAATTCCAGAACCTTGAATGCTACCAGTTTCATGAAGAACGTCGAGCTTTGTGAATGATTAATGGACCACTGAATGCTTGTGAGGCTGATGAAAGTAGTGTGGTGCGTGAAATCAGATATTTATCAAATTCAAAGTCAGCTTTTTCAGAAAATTGGAGTAATTTGTATCTTTTTTTTGTTATTCGGTTTCATATACACTGATAACCTTCCGAGTTCGTTGAGAACACCTTCCATTATTGCAGTGCTTACAGGCAGGAAGGAGTTGGAGTACACAAATGTTCAATTGTCCACGGTTCGTTTGTACAGGTTCACCAGAGCGGAAACCAATAATTCCTCAGATGTGTTTATTTTGGGAACATCGATTGAATGGAGCTCATCGCGGGGCGATTGTGATGAGTTGCGTTCCCAGGGGCGGATTTTGGGGGCGCAGTACATCTATCATGTCTCTGTAACCTCCTACTCCATGCCACTCTTCGGTCCCCCCACTCCTGACACTCGATTCATATTCACGTTTCGTCCATACGACTCTTCGACGTTCGCCATTTTCCACCTGTTGAATAGGAACTCAGTTTCGTATTAACTAAAACACAATTTGGTGGCAACTTTGTGTTCTTGGCACGCGACGACGTCAACATCTCGTTTAGCGGAAGGAAACAATTTGGGAGGCATTGGAAGTGTGGCGATTCGTAAGTCATTTCGTGTCGTTACCATCAGCTTTTCATTTGTAGGCACGATTGATTTACACGTAATTTTCCTCGGGTGTCCTGGCTCATCCCAATGTGTTGCGATCAAATTATCCACTCGGGGGGGTTACTATCTTATAACTATTGAGACCTAGACCCTTCATTTACATATTCATTCAGTCCGTTAGAACCTTGATAAGGTGTTCGTCTGTCCGGGCTCTGCGGAGAGGTCCCTGTTATTAGATTCCGATGGCTGAAGCATGCTCCCGGGTTTCCGAAATTTAGTCCAATGCTCTGAACGTCGAACATGCTCAGGTGCCGAGTGTTCGCTGTGTTGCACTATAATTCCAGATCAGTAGGCACGATGTATCATACACCTTTCTTCATCCGCACGGGCTTTCAGCGAGCATTATCACTTAGCAACCAACCTAATTGTCGATCACCACCATCAGGAGTGAGGAGAGAGAGGGTTTCCATCCCACCATGGCGTATGTGCCTCTGAGAATCAGCCGTTCGAGTGCCTCTTAGAGAGCAGTTGTCGTTCTCATCTTCAAAAAGGAATGCAGTCACTGCAAATCGTACCCAGGTCACCTTTTCTAGTATTTTCGAACCTGAATCGAATAGGATGGGCCTGGGAGGTGTGAGACTGCACGATCACATTGTGCAAAGGAATAATAAATCGTTGGGTAATCACTTATACAGTTTGTTTTTACTGCGCACTTTAGGCAGAAATGCAGTGTCGGGGTAGTGATGTCGCTGGTGTTGTAAATTGTTTTCGGAATTATATCTTAACATATAGAAACTGGTAGGGCTTAATGTATATTTCTACAGTTATTCGAATGACTACCAGCCCAGCCCTTCACCAAATCGCTCTTATTCCCAACGGTAATTGGAAAACGTCCTGTCCGAACAAAAATGCTTCATTTCCATTCAATGCTTGGGATTCCAATGAAGGGACCCATCGACCACCATACGTAATCTTGAATATCCCTCAAGGCGGGCATTATTGACTGCGGCGGCTTTAAAGCAGCCCAACATTCTAGTCCGAAGCGCTCTAAGGATTACACTCTCCTTCCTCACTCTCACCCTCTCCTCTCCCCTCACCCTTTCAGCAACTTCCCTCGTATGAGTTTAGTATTCCAGGCAATTAACTTCCTCTTGTGTCCTGCGCAGCTTAGAAAATCCCCCACCTTCTCCGGTGGATGAGATCTCGGGCACGTGACAAGACGAGAAAGCGGTAAACTATGAACTTCGTTCTCTCCCTTTTACTTCCTTCGACTCTAAAAGGAAGTGATTCCAAGATGGACGAAATATGTTTGGTGCAAGTGGGGTTTATACCAACCACCACAACGGCCATTTCTAACCGTGCAAAGAATTCAGTTTGAGTTCCAAAACCCTTGTTACTTCACGCGCTCATGAGTTCTCGACAGAAACGTTCTTATATACAAATACACACAGACACGTGAAACTAGCTATACCCACAAAAATGGATCAAAGTTGTAGAGGGCTTATGAGAACATTTCTATTACTGGCAAATCTCATTTTAATGTATATGTTGGCATATAGTTCCGTTCAACGGATAGTCACAGGAATAGTTGTGGGTAGTGGTTGGTAAAAGATAACACCTTTAGTTCGATCAAATTCAGTCATGTTGTTACTGTTGAACTTTCGAAAACTTGATAAACACCGGATTTTAGCCCTATTTGGTTGTTATCTTCGTTCAGCGAACGGCCAGAGGAACGTTTTTCGAAAAAACTATGTTGGTATTGACTAGTTGAATGTATCGTGAAAGCTAGGGAAACAATCGTCCGAGCCGTTTTTCCCAAAAGTCGAAAAAACCTCTTTCTGCTCCAATATTCAAAAAGAACGAAAGTTAGGTGATGATTAACAGAAAATAATTCGGACGTTTAATTTGAGAATCGTAGTAAATATTTGAAGACCTTTTTTTTCAGATGATCACACAACTTTCCATTCATCTCTGTAAGGAAAGTAACAAATCTGTGAACCTTTTCCAATTCATTGAGCTGTTCGTCGTCGTTTTCTCCTTGACGAAAATTTCATATTATCATTGCGTTAGTGGCCATTTAATTTTAAATCGTTAGAGCTGTAGAAACGTATTGGGTGTTTTGATCACTATGATTACTATAGTTAATTTTGGACTGATTTCGTCCACACTTCATTTCGGCGTTGCACGTTTGTACTGGTACGTAAAGAAAAATGTAAAGTTTTCATTCGGCCGATGACGTAAGGAAGGTTAATACTCGTAGTTTGTCTAAGAAATTACAATAATTTCTATTCCGGGATTTCGTGAGACGTTCCTAATTGTTGTATATCAGCTATTACACAACTTGTGTAAGTAACTTATTGGATAAAAAACCGGTAACACGTGTTTGGGAATTATTTGGAAAGATTGCACTAAAATCGAATTCGTCGAAACGTAAGATGATTTATTGTATTGTGCTCCCAAAAACGTAATCAAAATCTGATTCTGTTTATGAGAGCAATAAATTGGTGTTTTGTTCAATGTGATAATTATCGCTATTTGTTGTACGGATTACGCTCAGGACTTCATTTTGACGTTTTCATATCGATGTGGTGGTTGGATATCATATTTGAGTTGATATGGTTAAGCCGTTTTATCTCAGTGGCGTTATTTCGACTTACAGAATTACATAAATTCCCTCCCTAATGCGTAGGGCTATCAAATTCACCCTTTTGCTCCTAAACGCAAATTAATCACCTTGAGTTGCAGTGTTGCCGCTGATTCGTTTGTACACTGAAGTTATTCGCGAACAGTCCGTCGGTTAGAAAGTGGTATCATTCCCCCTGCAGCGTCTGAAATGAATACTCGGCCGTATTTATGTAACGCCGTAGGCTCATTTAACGTTTCCAACCAAATTGCGCGAGAGCTTTTTCAAATTTGGATTGTTGTGGTGTTTCTGTGTTGGTTTTGAACTCATAACCGGTTGTGTTAAGAGACGATTCGAGTTGAGTGGAGTGACGTGTCAATGTTACTTGGCAGTTGAGAAGCAATATGTTATGAAGAGGGGTACAGTTACCATACTGTGAATTTCGTGTTTATGAGGCGAATTTCGCGGTTTATAATGGTACGTCGGTGCTGAGGATAATAACGCGTTAAGTAAGGGCTTTTCCGGCAATTAGAACGCTTGCGAATCTCATTATCGTGCCCATAGTGTTTTGTAAGAGGTTTTTGAGTAGGCCGCTGAGGTCAAAAACTAACATGCTATCGAAATGCCTTTTTTTAAACCAGTAAAATTTTGATTCTATTTTTTTGTGTAAGCAGTTCCATTATTATTCGCAGGAAAGTGACTAGAGCAGAGAATTAAATTATTACCGCATAAATCTCTCTTACACGGTGCTGGATAGGTAGAAAGAATTATCATGTGCTGCATGATAAGGACAAATATCCAATCCAACGTCGAAAAACGATAGTGAACGAGACGAAACGTGACCTGACTACAACAGAACAACGAAAATTGACATTTTCTAGTCTATCTTTTCTATTTTCTTCGAGAGTTCATTACTCATTAACGGTCGTGGCGTGAGTAGACGAACCTTGGCAAATTCTGAAACTTTAACCGCTACCACCTTCTAAACGTGACGTTAAGTTTACATTCTGTTAAATCACAAATCCCTTACCCCGCCCAGAAGGCATTTTAGTACACGAATATAACCCTTAGTGAGATTATCCCTTTTGCGGCTGTTGTTGCTCCCTTTTGGTTTATTATTCATTCTGAATAATAACCCTATGTTTTCGGTCACGAAAAATTTTTTACAACCCCCCCTCAAAATTTGATACTTTACGTTTCAAGACATGGAGATTCCAAATTTGCAATGTCCGTCCGCCGTCCCCCGTTCCCCGTCCGCCGACCGCCGTCCGGGCCGTTTTGTGCCTTTAACGTGGTCTAAAAAATTCGTTCTTTCGCCCAAAAATCCGATTTGGTATCTAGTTGTGCCCGCCATCTCGGCAATCCGATCGGACGAAGCCCGTGGTTGTAATGGGCAAAAAACGGTTAAAAAAATTAACGAAACGCAGTACAACGCGGGAAGCTACAAGCGTTCGTCGTTTGAATTCCTCCGCGCCCGTCTCATTAAAAACCCTGCAAATTATTACACAACGGTTTATTATTCGGACAATCAACTTGACCTAGCATTAATGCTCCGAGATCCATCCTGTCGATTCAGCATCGAAAATATCATAATGAAACCCAAAAAAGGTCGAAAAGAACTGAATTGTAATATTAAAATAAACAAAAAAACGAAAGTATCTAGAAAAAACTGAATTTTAATATGAAAACATGCACGCTAAATACTAATATCAAAATTTAACCAAAATCTATGAAAAAAACATAATGAGAATGAAACGAAAGAATCTAAAAAAATTGAATCGTATTAAAACGAAAACGTTGGGGAAATTGGAAGAGTAAGGCGAATGGGAGAGACCGGTCGCGTTGGGAGGAAGCGGCGGAGGCGCACTCGCTCGCCTCGAGAGCGGTTGGTTTTAATGAGACGGGCGGGGCGGAGGGAATTCAAACGACGAAACGCTTGTAGCTCCCGCGTTGTACTGCGTTTCGTTAATTTTTTTAACCGTTTTTTGCCCATTACAACCACGGGCTTCGTCCGATCGGATTGCCGAGATGGCGGGCACAACTAGATACCAAATCGGATTTTTGGGCGAAAGAACGAATTTTTTAGACCACGTTAAAGGCACAAAACGGCCCGGACGGCGGACGGGGGACGGGGGACGGCGGACGGACATTGCAAATTTGGAATCTCCATGTCTTGAAACGTAAAGTATCAAATTTTGAGGGGGGGTTGTAAAAAATTTTTCGTGACCGAAAACATAGGGTTATTATTCAGAATGAATAATAAACCAAAACCAACCGCTCTCGAGGCGAGCGAGGGACCTCCGCTCGCTTCCCTCCCAACGACCGGTCTCTCCCCATTCGCCTTACTCTTCCAATTTCCCCGACGTTTTCGTTTAATACGATTCAATTTTTTTAGATTCTTTCGTTTCATTCTCATTATGTTTTTTTCATAGATTTTTGGTTAAATTTTGATATTAGTATTTAGCGTGCATGTTTTCATATTAAAATTCAGTTTTTTCTAGATACTTTCGTGTTTTTTTTTGTTTATTTTAATATTACGATTCAGTTCTTTTCGGCCTTTTTTTGGGTTTCATTATGATATTTTTCGATGCTGAATCGAACAGGATGGGTCTCGGAGCATTAATGCTAGGTCAAGCTGATTATCCGAATAATGAACCGTTGTGTAATAATTTGCAGCGTTTTTTTACTTTCCCCTACCCAAAGGGTAAGGAAAGTATTTTACCTCTCAATAATTAATTCTTCGTTTGGCTCGCATCGCCGCTAACTCGTGCTCCTGTTCGTAACTAAAATTTCTCAATCTAACGACAACCGAAGAGGTTTTTTGTTCCTTTTGGTTTCTTACGTTTACATTAATTTCAATTCTTTCTGCCGTTATCTTCTGACTTCACGCTGGAGGGCCCCTCACTACCACATGAGCAGTCGGCGGTTTAACTCGCATTCCTTCTCTTCGATTATTTTTTAACCCGCGAATTAACACATTCAAATGAAATAAGCGAAAAAATATATGGTGCGTAGCAACACACAACTTTACGCAACCATATAAAGTCGACGATCTGCTACATGTACGAGCGATGGATCTTCGTTCAACGCATTTTCATGGAAACATTTATGACAAACATTAAAATAAAATGTAGATAATACTTACTAAACGTAACGTGCCTGTTAGGTGAGTCTATCTACTTTGGCTGCACATTTACGTACACAGGACCAAAACTTCACGGAATAACTAACATCCTCCGAAAGGAAGGCTTAGAAATCTCATAACGTACGGACAACACAACCAAACAAAGTGGGGTATAGAGAATAACTTGTGCTTGTAAAAACGCATACATAGGACAGAAAGGGCGAAATACGGACCAGATATTCAGAACACATTAAATCTCTTAGTAGGAACAAAGACGACTCAAACTTTGCCAAGCACCTCAAGACAACTGGGCATGAACCTACCAAAATACAGGACTGCACCACCTTACTACATAAGCAATACAACGGACGAAAACTGAACATATTAGAAAACCTGCAAATCTATAAACAAAAAAAAATTATCATCGTTGGACAGATCATAAACGAACAAATCAACACAAAGTGCGACACCATATTCACACCACTCAAAACACTACACAAATGGAAACAACCAACTATACAAATAAGACTTAGAATCGACCACTGACGCACAGAACTTCCATTCCTTTCCCTTCACCTCTAGTGGGTCTCCCCAGAGGTGCATGACCTCCTTCCTTCCTTCCTTCCCCCCCTTCCCAGACGCTCCATCATCCCGTTTACCTTTCTCTACGTATGTAAAGACCACGACGAACTGATTTACTCTAGTGCTGATTTAACTGCCAGACGATGATGTTATATTGAAAGTGCTTGCTGACAGTATGTCACCACCCACAGGAGACAGACTCACCTAACAGGTACGTTAACTTTAGTAATTTGCCTACCGGCAGATCTAACCCAATAACTTTAATAGATCATACTTATTTGAGAGTACTCCTTACGTTTGATGTACGGAAATCGGTACGGCCGTATTTAGAGAAAATTGGAATAACGATAAATTTATGTTCGTTTTCCGAGCTATCATGGCTTATATTTCCGTTCAAATGATAATTAGTGATTTAATTTCGGGAAACAAAATATGGGTATAGGTTACTAGCGAATACGCTGTAAGATTGATCCTGAAGTGAAGCGGTTACGCTGAAAGTTATGAAAAGTTCTAAAAACATTATTGTCGGCCCATTGTGGTTTCCATCTCTGTTTAATGGGAGGCCAGAGGAAGATTGTGGAAAACGGTACATAGGTATTGATTATTGAATGACATCCTGTGAGTTTGGTGAAAATTGTTTACGTTAAAAACCTGTTTTTGCCCATTTCTCTGTTCACCAAATTTTCGTGGAGATATTTATGAAGTACAAACGTTGGGTACTAATTAGTAGACGATAATTTGAAATTTTAATCAAAACGTTGAAGCCACTTTCGATTAAAATGTGAAAAACCACCGAATATACCTGGGGCTGCAGAAAGTTGTGTGATACGTCGCTCTTCTCTAGAAATCGCGCGTACGGAACCAGCTAGTATCTACCGTGAGCTTTTCACCACGAGATGAGAGGGCATTTGTCTCCAGGTCGATGCTCGACATGTCAAGAGCATCCGCCGAGCAGACAAATAGGCGACTTCGTTTGAAGATGAGAAGCAAAAGAAGCGAACGTGTCAGTTGAACATGACAAGCGGGAACGAAGGGTTGAAGCAATAAACGTCAAAACGGGGAGTGCAAACGGCTCATTCAAGAGGTTCTTTGCGGGAAAATCCTTCGGATTGAGGACGCCTTTTGAAATTCCTTCAAGAGGACGAAGAGGGTGAAATGATTAATGAGCGGACGGTGGGCTCCGATTACGTTTACATTGACCTGCTCGTCAAGGCGTTCGTGTTACAGTCAGTCAAAGTGATTGTCGAAGCTCTGGAAATCCTTACACAAATTGGTTATGTATTTTGGCGTTAACACGTTGCCTCTGTCGCTCGAGGATAGCGAATTAACCTCTATCAAAGGAAAACGTACGCCAGCACTAATTGGTAATTGGCTCGTCGGATCTATAACATAGAAATACCGCACGTACCATGACATATTGACCTCCAGAAACCCTTGAAGTCTTAATACATCAAAAAATGAATACTGAGAATTACATTACCTATGAGCCAGTTCTCAACTACTTCAAAGTCAACTTTGATTTTCACGTATTATATATAACATATTTTTGGGGATAATTGTGGACGTGCGGTCATAAATACGTGCTTGCCTTATGTCTTTTTTTGGCGTACTTTAGAGTTAAATAAGAGTTTAAATGAAGAGGGAGCTCTGAGAATTTTAAAAATAGAGGAATAGAGGATCGTGATCTCAATTTGAATGACACACTCCAAACTGCCCATAATCATACGTCACACACGCAATGCCCGTTGTTCGTAACGTCGAGTTCGATTAACAATTGGTGCGCAATGAATCGAGTTGATACTGTACCTCAATACATTTCAACAATAAATTTTTAAGGAATTAAAAGGCCGACTCTCATTGCATAAATAGAGGTACTCTCGAAGTATCACTCGTCTTCGAAATATGTCAAGAATGGCCACCACAAAGTGTGTCCGAATAAAACGTTGTATTTGTGCGCAAAATACCATAAACAACTGCATCCTGAGTTGTTTAAGCGTTACACTCTGAATAACGTAACGCGGCACAAGCTGGTGTACATATTCTGATGATACGGGACGAAATAATTGTGTTCCCCTTTCGTTTACAGGGAGACTACTTCTTAGAAAATTAAATATCTACAAAAATGTGTTATCAACTTTTTTCTTGTCTTCTCAGATAGATTAATAGTCCGCAATTTGTAAAGTTCTAGATGCCATTCGATAGAAAGGAGCTAGGATGTGCAAAACTGGTGTAAGAATACTTTTAAAAATCCTCTTCATCTCATATAATTCTGGTTATGGGTTGATGTTGGAACATTCGTCCATCACGAGGGCTGATAACTTTGTGCAAGTCATTGTACCTTTCTTGGCTCTACCAAGTAGAGAGGAAAGTTACGTAATTGGCTGAAAAAAAAATTTTGAGTTCTCTTCACACCTTTACATTTCAGACCCTACTGATTCAGAAAGACACTATTTGGGAAAAAGGTCAGTGTGTGAGTCTGTGAACGTGAATGAGAGAAAACAGCCGAACCAAATCACTTCAAAATTGATATCTAGCCTGCAGGACACCAAACGAAAGGGAAGCTTGATGAACGAAATAAAAATGAAACTCGGTGAGAGTGAGGATGACTGTAATATACATGCGGAATTGAGTTGAATTAAATTTGAGCTGGATGGTGTACAAATGGGCGACACAAGGGCAGTACTCAGAACGCATGAACTGGCGCGGGCAATCGTATGAGAGAGTGAGAAGTTACTGGGGCGATAGTTGGAAGCAGAATGATTTTGGAAGAGCTCTGTCGTCGATAGGAAAATGAAATTGAGGAGAAAAAAATAAAGGAAGGGGGCTGTTAGAACCGACTGTCCGCAGCTGAGGGGTAGGTATTGAAATAGTCGGAGACAATGACGCGAGGAAGTCCGTGGTCAAAGACTCGAACCAATTTCGCACTTTGCGTCGAACAAAAGGTATGAGAGAAATCCGCTTAAAACTAACTATAGTTATTATGGTGATCAAAACACTAAATTTTTTTTTTTTGCTTAAAAACGGCTACAACGATTTTGATTACATTTTTTATATGAATAGCTTCTAATAAAAAAACTCCACCATGAAACTCCTATCCGCGGGAAAATTACGAGAGCAGCACAGTAAGATACCAAACATTTCCTCGAAAATCGATTTTGCGCAGTTTTTCCGTATTAACTTCGCTCAAATGTTATTAGGATCTTCAGAAAAATTCAGGGGGTAGTCCAATCAAGTACTAATACGGTAAGAGTTAACCAATAACATTCGTAAGCTATAAAGGAGCTAGTCCATAAATTCCGGAATTTCAACCACTACCACTACAAAAATCGTTTTCACTGCTTCAATAACTCTCTGTGTACCAATAGCTCAATAGTGGTCAGGGGAGGAGTAGGAGCAGCACAATAAATTCTGGAACTGTATGTGTTACTGCTTTCAGCCGCCGTGAAGTGATGTTATACCAAATTCTAATGAACTGAGTGAAAAATAAATTGGTTGTAGAAAAAGCCACGAAGTGAATTAAAGAAGAGCTAAGGAAAGTTGTTTGATACAGGCAACCCAAAGGGAATAGTAATCGGTTCAAAAAGTTGAGTTTTCTCAAGATATTGACGAATCGAGGCCCCTCTGATTCAGAAAAACGTATTTTTTGCTCGAAACCCGTTAGTGTGATGCAGTGAATGCTCGCTGTGAGGGTATTAAGGAACCAGTCACTAAACCACGTTGAACAGGCTTGATTGAAGTGTTTGACTTAAGGAGTTATGTAATTTATCGGGAGGAACTTTCCTCTGATCAGTTTTTAAATGTTGTACCGCTGTACATAGGCAGCTAGAGCCAATTTATGGGATTCACCAGGGAGCGAGCGAGGCAGGTTCTTGGAGAGACGGTTTACGAACTGAACATGGTCTGTTTATGAGGGGGGGGGGGGTTAGAGATGAACTCATAGTTTGTTGCTTCGCACCTTTTTGGGATACATTGATTCATGCATTAACTTGAAGTGCACATAACATTGTAAATTATCATCAAATGAACTTGACTTCCAGCAGCAGACTTGAGCAGAGGCGTGTAAAGTAGCTACGCTACGTTCACTGCGCTCTTTCCTCTCCATACGGAAAAAGCTACTCAGGCGCAATTATAGATGTTCGCCTTGCGATATATGGCCCCAGGAAAGAGCCTCTGTTGCGATCACCCAACTGAACTGCCCACAATTGTCTCTCTCTCTCGCGACCACTTATTATTATTACCGTTTATTTGGCGGCACTTTGAAAATCGTTTCCTTAATTAAAATTGTTTTTCGCGGGAGAACTGTGTTTTGAAACTCTTACATTATTACGTTTGTTGTGTAAACCAGCGACTATTTCTCAATTCCACGATGGAAATAAAACCCAAATACGACGTTTATTTCAGAGCTCTCAGAGCGGACGTGGTATTTAGTTATATCCTGACCGGTGGAAAGTGAGGCAGCACTTCGTAATTAACTACAACGAAAATAAGAACTTCACTCGACGAAATAAAATGAGCACCACAAACGGGTTCTACTGTGAAACTGTTGGAGAGAACTATTAGGATTATACATGATGATGCAGTAGTTGAGGGCGATATAATTGAAACGGACATCTGCGTTTTAAACACCTTTTTGTGAGTACACGTTATTTGTGATCGAAAAACCATTGGAAGGTTACGAAGAAATGATTTTGGTCCGATGCGTGGCAACACAAACTTTCCGCAATTCGACGACCTACTATAAATACGGGCGTTGTATCTTCGTTTTACGCATTTCTACGGAAATAATTATACACTGCAATATGAAGGTACTACTCTTTTTAGGAATAACCCTTAAACTTGATCAAAATGAATCCACTATAGAAAATAGAAAAACGACAAATTTAGGTTCGACAAAGTTCGTTTTCCGTGCTTTCATGGTTTATATTTCCGTTCAATAGAGAGATAGATGGTCATGGATATCATGATATGGGTACATGTTGCTAGATGGCACTGTGTAAAATTGATCTTCTCCAGTGCAGTAGTTATTCTAGAAATTATGATAATGTTTTTTAAAAATTCTGTTTTCTACACATTTTGGTTTTTGTCTTTATTCAATGGGCTGTCAGAGGGGTATTTACCAAGAACAATAGATAGGTATTAACTATTTGAAGATTTTTGTGAGTTTGGTAAAAATTGTCTAAACCGTTTAGCCAAACAGGAGAAACCCCTACCTTTGCTTCATAGGTTAGGTCCAGTTCCCTGAATTTTTATTGAGAAGAAAAGTTGGGTACTAACTTGTGGAAGATAATTTGAAAGTTTAATTAACATCGTTAGTGCTATTTTCGAGAAAACCTCAAAACCATACTGTTGGGCGCATGAGAGGAGGAGCTTGAGGATTGGAATAAAAATGAAACTCTGTGAGCGTGAGGAGTATTATACGTACGGAATTGAGTTGAGTTGGTGTACAAATGGGCGACACAAGGGTAGTACCTAGAGCGTGAGAACTGGCGCGGGAAAGTGTCTCAGATGGAGAGAGTGAGAAGGTACTGGGACGAGAGTTGGAAGCGGAATGACTGAATGACTGTGTGACTACTGGGAGCTGAGTGTCTCTGGACAGAGTGGTGTGTCTTGGAGAAGGAAGTAAATTGTGGGGAAGCACGAAAGAAGAAATCCGTTATCGTTGGAAGTTAACCCAAACGTAAACCTTTTGTCGGTGGAGAAGCTGATGACTGAAGAGGCAGTTCTTGGACTTCCCCGCGGCATCACATGAAAAGGGATGACACCGTCGGGGCGGGCTGGCGCACCAGGTATAGGAATCAGCCTTTCAGGATGCGCTGAACACGTACCCTTTTGTACCCTTTGGTAAATGTGTGTTTGGCACTCATAACCTTATTTTCGCATTGTTAAAAAATAGCGAGTAAAACTTTTAAAAAATCAGCTCAATCGATAAAGAACAAACTGGCCACTTGCGCATCGCATTGCTGTAGGCAGTGACGCCTCATGAACGGCGTGAAAGTGGCGGTAATCCCTTTCATGAATGCCCTGTGAATTGGGACACTGCCTGAGTGCTCATCCATCAATTGAACCATGCAGAGCAGCCGCAAACATCGCAGGCTAACTGGGCTTAGGGGCAGAAGGAATCACCATGTCACACCACTGCAGCTGATTATGAGCGAATCCAAGACCAGAAACAGCGCATTCGACATCCAAGCCAGATGCCTGCAAAGCATGCATGGAATAGTGATAGAGAGAGAGATGGAACACCCCCACCCCCCACCCCACCCTGGGGAACACCCAGATAGAACTGTAGCGTGAATGTACGCACGTGGGACGCTATGTGGGGGGCCTAGTCAAGCACACACAGCAGAGCGCACTATGCTATCCAAACTTATTAGCTTTCGGATGGACAACCTCCCAAAAACCAGCCTGTAGGTCAGCTTTGAGAGCAAATACGTCTGAAGGAGGCGCATCAGGCTGCTGTAGCTTCAGCGGAGCCTTGATAACTTTTCAAACATAATCACCAAAGTGCACTCACCGAAATTAGGTTTTTCATTTTCAGTCCTCAAAACGGGAAGATCAGAAGAAAACTCAACTTTTGGTTTATTATTCATTCTGAATAATAACCCTATGTTTTCAGTCACGAAACATTTTTTACAACCCCCCCTCAAAATTTGATACTTAACGTTTCTAGACATGGAGATTCTAAATTTGCAAGGTCCGTTCACCGTCCCTATCCGGGCCGTTTTGGGCTTTTAACGTGGTCTAAAAAATTCGTTCTTTCGCAAAAAAATCCCATTTGGTATCTAGTTGTGCCTGCCATCTCAGCAATCCGATCGGACGAAGCCCATGGTTGTTATGGGCAAAAAATGGTTAAAACAATTAACGAAACGCAGTATAACATGGGAACTACAGCGGAAGTCAACGTTTTGTCGTTAGTACTCCCTCCCTCCCGTCATATCAAACTCAATCACCCGCCCGCTCGACTCGCAACGCTCTTTCGACTCGCCCGACTCTTTTTGCCCGACGGGGCGCCAAGGCCACTTCCTCCCCACACCCCTCCATCGGATCATAAATGCCTACAAACGTTTACAGGCGCCGGGGGAATATTTAGTTTCCGTAGTTCCTTTGTAGCCAGGTCATGTATGGTTTACTACTATTCGATGTTGAATTGAATGGGATGGGTCTCGGAGCAGTAACACTAGATCAAGCTGTTCATGAGAATAATAAACCACTTTTTTTGACAGCGTTGTAGTACTTTACAAGTCGGTTGAACCGAATCACCTCAAAGATGTCTAGTTGTGAACTCCGAAGAAATGTTACTAGATTCTTCACAAAAATTTAGGTGGTAGTCAGATTAAGTGCCTGTACGATGAGCTACACCAGAAATACTGGAATTTCTACCACCCCGTTTCACTTTCTACCTCTTTTAAAAGATTTATTCAATAACTAAAGTCAATTGTTTTTGCACCAACTGCTCCAAAATGGCATGAGTACGAGCAGTGAACCATGGAGTGGCGTCTTTCGAAGTTCAAATGAACTGAGTATAAACTAAATTGAACTAAGTAGCCAAAGCCATCGAAAATATATCGAGCTAAGAAAAGTGTGTGAGGTGACCTTATATTTTGACACGATAACGATAGCTTTTTCTTTGCGGAAATTCGGCATAACGGTTGGTAATTTCTAGTTCATTAAACGAGTCTAGTCGCAGATTATTAAGGATATAAAGTCGCTGTAGAGAGTGGCTAGAAGGAGGGTTGAATTTCGAGTTTGTAATCTTTGCCCGTTGCTTCTAACTTTATCAACGTTATCGCCAACCTAGCCAATTTTGTGGCTCGTACAATCGACTACAGCATTAAAATTGATACCTTCGATATAGGTTTTGCCTTTAGGACTGGAAAAGTTCGTCAAAGGGGTCGTAATCATGATGAGTTGGTGTGGGTACAAAACTCCTCATCTCTCAAACGCCTGCCGTAAGTTCAGCCCCGTTCAACCCCGCGAAAAGTAATTTATTGTTCAAGTTTTTCCAGGGGTGGACTATGATGGGGATGAATTGCTTAAGTTTACTTCGATAACGCTAATCCTCACGTCATAGCTTTTCTTTACTTTCTATTTGCTTCCATAAAGAGACGGGATTTTCAGAACATTCCCCCCCCCCTCTGGGATTAACTCGAAAGTTTGGACGGGTATGAGGAATAGGACGGAGATATTGGGGAAAACCACTCTCTTGTCACGGCGTTCCCCGCGTTCTTCAACACAGAGACGCCAGTATTTACCGATTTGGCTGACAAAATGATCCGGTGTATTTGCGCTACAGCTGTACTCTTGAAAACCTGAAAAGCTCAACTCCCCCGCCTGTTGACTCTCGCTTCGTATGAATCTTCAGTTCGAGTACAAGTTGGATTTGTACCACAAAGTTTTGCTTTTTCTCGCAACCTCGACGTATTTGTGTGCACAAAAAAAATCTGGAGGGAACCAACACAAACCTTTCTCACTAGCATGTAAAGTATACGCGATGTAAACAGGTCTTAGTCGAGAAACGCTTATGAGAAATGAAATGTAGGCTCCAGTCGTATAAAAGTTCTCCATGAGTTTGGTCAAAATCGTTATAACGGTTTTTGAGACGATTTAAACTAGTAATGTCCAGAAATTCCGGTTAGCTGTATTGACCTATGACTCCATTCACAGCACAGTTAGGGAAATAGTTGTCGAGAAGAAAATGTGGGTGTAGATTGTATGGAATACACTGCGACATGTTTATTGAACTCAGTCGTGTTTATTTTTTGTTTGACGGGCTCGTGAAACCATTAATAGGAAAAACATATTGAATTTACTGCTTAAAGACACCTCGATAGTTCAATCTAATCATTGAATGGTTTTTGCAAAAAAAGAAGAATTTTTATTATATTTGTATCTTCACTCACTGTATTTTTACGTAGATGTGTATTGAGAAAAAAACGAGTGATTCTTACTCAGTAAAAAATACTTTGAAAGTTTCACGAAATGCCGTATTTTTAGTGAAATCCTCGACCTGCTTTCCCTTCCTATTAATGAAAACTGCCCGTTTTGGCGAGCCAAAAAATAATGTAAAGGCAACAAACAGAACGAGCAGAAACAAATCAGGGGTTCTCCAGCAAAATTGAGTACAGGGACCATATGCTTTGAAATGAGGTTTTTTCGATTAAAGAGTACTCAAAAAGCGAGTTGGTGGCAAGATAGCAAAGAAAGATGGAAGAGGGAGAGAGAGATGGAAATTAAATTACGGGTGGAAGAAGAAATGAGCAAATGTGGGACGAAAGGGAAGTGAACTGTGTTGCATACGAATAACACTGGTTGGGTTGATAAACACAAGCGATTCACTTGAGAGAGTCCAGACATGTTAGAGAGAAAATGAGAGTCCACTACTTTCATGTCTGCGAACAGGGATTATGATGTTGAGGCAGAAGTGAGAAGGGAGAGAGAGAAAAGGGGGAGGATTGTCAGAGACGCTTCTTGAACGATTGGACGTATGTATGTGTAAGGGGGTGAAGGATGCGGCTCAACTATTTAGCAAACTGTAATAGAGTTAACGTTTATTGGATTCCTGGGCATAAAGGGACCCTTCGAAATGGGAGGGCGGACCGTCTGGCTTAGCTCGGTTCGTCTACTGTATGTATAGGAACACTTCCCCACTGTGAGACATCTCTGTGACTAATTTAGACTGTGAAAATATGCCAGGAGAATGCATCATACTGCCTGAAACGCCGTGGGAGTGAGCCGCTCCTAACACACCTGATAGGATGTAAGCTTTTAATTATTATGGAACGGAAGAACTTACGGGGGGGGGGGGGGGGTGAGATAGTGGGGGACGTTACGCGATACTGCAAAATGAATAAACTCGCGTATTATTATGGCCATAGTTGACACCTCGGTGCAGGTGGTGTGGTAAAGATGAGGAAGCAACCTAGTTTCCTTGCCTAGTGCGAGAGGCTTGGAAGGGAGCGATTTTTGGTCTTTGGTACAACTTCTCCGAAGGTAGACATCATTGAAGACTCTTGCAGGAAATACCGGGCAGTTCTTTGGAAACTAAGCATGGACCTGTGAGAAATTAGGACTGGCACAATTGAACTTTGGGCCATGGAGCTCATCCCAAGAAAGGAACAACCAGAGTCCCCTCCCCTCACACTAACTTGATGCAACTGGGGAAACCCCACTGCAGCCACAAACGGGCCTATTGCGTAGGCGTAAATGAGCCACCTCATGTCCTCCCAGTCCCGTTCCCAGCTCTATGGAATATTCCCTGATGCAACGTCCCCACAATTCTCGCACAAAACGCAAGGCGACCTCGAGGTCCTTCCCTGCATTGTCCTCTGGTCGCAGCTGGGGAACCTAAACCCCACAGCCAGCCCCTCACAAGTGCAAAATACGTGCTCCACCAACATCCGCTCAGCCTCGCAGAACCTGCAACTCTGTACCCCTGACTTACCAATCATGGCCAGTTGATACCTTAGTAGACTGTGAACAGGTCATCCATATACTTTTTCTCTCCAGACTGAGGTTCTCTCGTGTTCGCTCCTGGGAGAGTTTGATCAACAGTCTTGACTGCCTTTGGCCAGGCACACCTTGCTAATAGCACTTGCGCTCCCACTTGTTAGCCTCTCTGATGAAGTACCTGCCTGCTTGGTGGTCAACTGAAGAGCTCAGGTTACATCAGGAGTGCAGAAGTGCAGATCCTTTTTTTACCTGTTTGTCAACTCTCATGTAGTTAATCTTCCTAACCTTGCCTTAAATATACTCTGGCGTTCAGCAGGGAAGAGTCCTGGCTCCATTATTGTACCTAATCTACACACATGGTCAAACCAAACTTCCACCATGCACAACCATGATTCAATATGTGGGTGATTTAGCACTCCTTCATCCGCTGCTAACAAAGCTCAATCGGCTCAGTGACACGACCGAAAACTGGTGCAAGATGTGGATTGTCAAAATTACCTCAGTGAAGATTGTCCATGAAACGTTTAACCTATGTGTCTCTCTCACTAGACCGATCTGGGGTTACTTCACTGGACTTTGAGGCTCCCGAGCTTGAATGTTGGAAAACTTAATTTTGTTGGGGTGTATTTAATTTGCTTCGGACGTCTTATTTGCACCGATTGAGGGAAAGATGAACAACGTATGTTGAATGTCATTTGTATTTTTTGCAAATATTATTATAATTATAAGGTAAGTTATATATAAGGCTTTGAGCTTTCTTTGTCAAGTAAATTAAACAAGTTCATCCCGTGTTTTTACTTTCCTTGGCTCTACAAAGTAGAAAGGAAAGTTATGTAATCGGCTGAAAAGTATAGGTGAGAGGTGGGGTTTCAACCAACACCTCCAGTCCCTTAAAGGCACTACCATTGCAAGGTTTGCCTCACTGCGTGCCATTAGCAAGGCCACTTGGGGTGTGTGTTACCACGACACCATCCTCATGTATAAGGCCATCTATTTAGGTGTGATTGGCTACTGCCCCGTTGTCTGGGGTAGCAAACTAACAGTCAATCAAAAGAGAGTATTGGCCCAATCCCAGAGAGCTGCGCTCCTGTGGATCACCAAGGCCTACAAGACTGTATCAACGGAAGCACTCCAGGTGATCACTGGTCAGTTACCAGTTGATTTGGCTGTCGAGTGCATGATTGACAAGTGGAGAGTGAAACGGGAGCTTCCCCCGCTTTGGGCTGAACTCCGTGCGGATCTCACCACAGAACAGAAACTTGCCGCCATCGACGAATGGGCTCTAGAGAAATGGCAAGCGAGATGGGAATCCTCGTCAAAAGGACGTGATACGTATGAGTTTTTTCCCCAACATCCGTGAACGTCTTTCTAGAAAATGGGTTGAGCCAGACCACTGGACGAGTCAGTTCCTCACGGGACATGGTGACTTCAATGCGCGGCTCCACTTCTTTTCCCTGAAAGACTCTCCATTATGCACGTCTTGTGCCTCCAGTGCGGAGAGAACAAGAAACCATGTGCTGCTCCACTGTAGTTTCTACAACAGTGAGCGACGGTTGTTGGTAGGGCAAACGAACTTAGCAGCATTGACTGCTACAAAGGAAGCCT
Source organism: Pachypeltis micranthus (assembly GCA_020466155.1). NCBI lineage: Eukaryota > Metazoa > Arthropoda > Insecta > Hemiptera > Miridae > Pachypeltis > Pachypeltis micranthus. The sequence goes on from CM035769.1 coordinate 67,442,919, forward strand.
ATGACCATTTTGCAAAGTTCGCAAAGAAGGTGATGGCTAAGAAACGTGGTTATAGTTGATCTGTCCTTTTGAAACTTGCCACCCAAGTAAAAAGTAAGATCAGGTAGGAAACCAGATTATGAAATACTCCCAGATGGTACGGGATTCCTCAGGTGGTCAACCTCCGCGCGGTAACACACGGGCAACAGCTCTCTACGGTGAGACTGGCTAAGACCAAATACCTGCCGTACCTCCACAGGTCTGAGTTCGGTGGATGCTGCAGGGGCCGGCCTCTTGCATATTAGCGAAACCGCAACTTCTATGACTGATATAATCCTCGTCGAGGGTTTAGGTACAGTCACCAAATAAAGAAACAGACCTGTGTGTGTCACTAAAGTTTGTCTGTGAACGATTTTTAGAGAAAACCATCGTATCAAATCAGCTCAAACTTCATATTTCGCCCGCTAGTCAACATGGGACGCCAAAATAAGGGTATGAGCAAAATCCACCGAAAGTTAACTATAGTTATCATAGTGATCAAAACACCAAATTTTTTTTTCTCAAAAACGGCTCTAACGATTTTGATTAAATTTTTTATATTGATAGCTCCTAATAAGGCAAATATACCATAAAATTCCCATCTATGGGAAAATGACGAGAGCAGCACAATAAATTACCAAAACTTTCGACGTAATCGATTTTAGAGCGGTTTTTAGAGAAAACGACCGAGCCGAACCACCTGAAATTTGATCTCCAGCCTACAGGTTACTATGGGACGCAAAAATGAGGGTATGAACAAAATCCACCGAAAGTTAACTATAGTTAGCATAGTGATTAAAACACCAAATTTTTTTCTCCAAAACGGCTCTAACGATTTTGATTAAATTTTTTATATTAATATATTTTTATAAGGCAATTATACCATAAAATTCCCATTCGTAGGAAAATGACGAGAGCAGCACAATAAATTATCAAAATTTTCGACCAAAAGCGTTTTTAGCGCGGTTTTTTTCTTATAAACTCCGCTGGAATGTTGGTAGAATGTTAAAGAAAATTGGTATTGCAGTCCAATTCAATACCCAGAGGGTGAGGTGTTTAAAACCACTCATGAGATAGATGGAGCTCACTCCAGAAATTCCTGAATTTCAACTACCGCTGTTTCGCTTAATACCAGTTCTAACAGTTATTACCCAATAACTCTGCAAAAGTAATTACTATCCTTCTTCAAAAAATTCGTGTTTACAGGCTCATTAATTATCTGTGTACCAATTTCTCAATAATGGTCCGGGAATGAGTACGAGCAGCATAATAAATTCCAGAATATTAGACGCTACCGCTTCCTGCTGCTGTGATGTGTTGTTTGTCCAATTTCAAAGGAACTGAGTGATAAATGAATCGATTAAATAGAATTAGCCATTTACAAAGTGAATTGAAGTAGAGATAAGGAAAGTTGTGTGTTGCAACGCACCAGATATTTGTCCAACGGCTTCAACACCACTGAGCCATTAGCTATCACGTGCCAGATTTGGAAGCTTCTGCTAGGGTTTGGCTTTGGACTAGGGGCAATACATTCGCGTTGTGCAGGCATTTTTCTATATTTTGCTATGATCGTGATGGGGATCATAATGTTAAAATAATTTCTAACGTTTTTTTACAGCGACCGTCGGAAGACTCCTTAAATTTTTTGACGTGCCTCTTTTGACGACGGGAGCTTTCACTTGGGATTTCACGACTAACAAAACGCGAAGGGACGACGAATTTTACGGAGTTGTCAGAGTCGGCCCAATGGACTTTTTGTCGATAGCTCATTTCATCAACGACGTCAACGCGAGGTAAGCCGAATTACCGATTACCGTATTTGGATTAGTCAGCACCGAGAATGTGCCACAGCGAATAACTGGGATGGGGTTGATGTCATTCTGATAGCGTGTAAATGACTACTCTCAATGGCTGTGCTCAAACCACAGCGACGCATTCGGAATGTCATGTCAACCAAAATCCGCGCTATATGCTATGCAGTTAGATAGCTGGGTTTGCATCTCTTACTGTGCACACGCCAGGACCAATAAAAAAGGCCCTGAACGTTGTTACACTCTTGGAAATTTAATCAAGAGCATAAAATGAGTTTAGTGTCTACTGAGTTTGAATTACGCACATTTAAAACAGTCTATCATTTAAAATATTCGTTCAACAACATATCTTTGTTCGACGGCTGATAAAAGAAACAGTTGTTCTGAACGAAATGAGGGCGAAAAGCGACGTTAGACAAACTTGGGGCATCACACGAACTCCCTCAGCTCCAAGTTCATTCTAGCTACCAACTAATACCACATTTCGTGTAAAGACATAACTTGACGTTGAACTTGGAAACTGGTAACGCCGCGCTACTTATGTCGTGACCTTTATTAAATGATCAAGGTTTAAGTAGGTGTAGCCATCAACGTGTTTTTTTTTTGAAGGCTCATGTTGATTATACCGGAGTTAGGGGTAAACACTGTGAAAAAAGTAGGTCATGAAAACTACCTTAGTCTCGATTCTTGAATTCCTGAGATTGTTTCTATTATCTTACTAACTTTACTGAACGTATCGCATTGCTTATCAGACAGCCTCTAAGGAAAATAAAAAAAACTCTTTGCTTCTTAGAAGTATATCGTCGCTCTCCATATTTTTACAGCCATTTATTGAGGATCGAAGTTAGGTACTGATTATTAAAAGACATGTTGAATGAGTAATCGAACTGTTTGAAGCCATTTTTGAGAAAATCGCTAAAACCCCGTTTTTTTAACAGTTCAGTACCCGATCCCTCTTACATGCTACGAAAACTACTCATAAACCAGTTTTCACTCCGGAAAACATTAACCAACAAGAAAAAAACTGATGTTACGACTTCGCCCCCTTGAAATACGATGATTGACATTTGGCCCTCCCCACCCCCTTCCAGCCGCAACAACAGTTAGTTCGGTATTAAAGAAATTGGGTTGTGTCCGCCAGTAGGCAAATTACTAAAGTTAACGTACCTGTTAGGTGAGTCCGTCTCCTCTGGCTGGTGAGTTACTGTGGGCAAGCGCTTTCGATGTAAAGACATCATCGTCTGGCCGTTAAGTCAGTACTGGAGTCAGTCGGTTAGTCGTGGTCTTTATATACAAAGAGAAAAGTGAAAGGTGTGATGGAGCGTCGGTGAAGGGACGGGGAAGGAGGTCATGTACCTCAGGGTGAATACCCCCTAGAGATAAATGGGACGTGTTGGATGGTCTGTCAATTGTGGAATTTACGTCTTTTTTGTGTAGGGTGGGTCCAAATCACACGTTTGGACAACGAATTGCAATACGACATTTTTAGAAAACCTACCGCTACCGACACGACCATACACTTCACATCAAACCACCCACAACAACACAAACTAAGTGCATTCAGACACATGATACGGAGACTAAAAACTATCCCACTATCCGAACAAAACTACAAAAAAGAACTTGATATTATAAATACTATCGCAGAAAATAATGGTTACTCTAAAAAAACAATAAACAAATTATTAAGACAATATGACTCCAAAACAAACGACTCAAAAACAGAAAATACACAGACTTTAACAAAACGCTGCACATTCACATACACGGGACCACAAATATACGGAATAACTAATATCCTCCGAAAGGAAGGTATACAAATTGCATTACGTACGGACAACACACTTAGAACCAAACTAACTGCAAAGACTGAAAAAGACAGACCCACTCGACCAAAGTGGGGTATATAAAATAACTTGTACTTGTAAAAACGCATACATAGGACAGACAGGACGAAAAATACGGACCAGATACTCAGAACACATTAAATCTCTTAGTAGGAACAAAGACGATTCAAACTTTGCCAACCACCTCAAAACAACTGGACATGAACCCACCAAAATACAGGACTGCACCATCTTACTACACAAACAATACAAAGGACGAAAACTGAACATATTAGAAAACATGGAAATTTATAAACAAAAAAACTTCAATGGACAAATCATAAATGAACAAATCAACACAAAATGCGACACCATATTCACACCACTCAAAACACTACACAAACGAAAACAACCAACTGACGGATTTACAGACCACCCTACAGACGTAAATTCCACAATTGACAGACCATCCATCCAACACGTCCCATTTATCTCTAGGGGGTATTCACCCTGAGGTACATGACCTCCTTCCCCGTCCCTTCACCGACGCTCCATCACACCTTTCACTTTTCTCTTTGTATATAAAGACCACGACTAACCGACTGACTCCAGTACTGACTTAACGGCCAGACGATGATGTCTTTACATCGAAAGCGCTTGCCCACAGTAACTCACCAGCCAGAGGAGACGGACTCACCTAACAGGTACGTTAACTTTAACAGTTAGTTCATTATAGTATGCACTAACTCAGATAAACCCTCCTCCTCTCAACAACTACCACCTGTGCTGTTCAATCATAGCTATGAATCTAAAATGATAGGTAAATTACCTCCAAAAAAAGGGGATGGCCGTGAGCTTTGTCGAATCTCAAATGTATTGATCAGGAGCGAACGTGTTGCGAAAGGCGCAAAGCGCAACCATAGGGGCTTTCGAACAAAATTTTGTTAAGCCTGAAAAAAGAACTTTCTCCCAACTTATACTTCATCTCGCTATTCATCTTTTATTGTGGAAGACACTCTAAAGAGGATTTTCTTTCCTTATCCCCCCTCCCCCTCGCCCGCTACGACTCTGTCAGAAAGAAGCCGAGAAAAAGGAAGGAAACCTCGTAAAAGTTTTATGATAGAACAATATCGCGTTCAGCTAGAAACCTTTTCAATGGATGGAGCGCTATTTTCGACGTAGAATGACGACAACGGATATAAAAATGGAGCAACGTGGTATGATTCACATTATGGGACAAAAGGGGCCAACCGTCAATCATAGACGGGCTACTAACGGTCGCAACCCTAATGAAAAATATGAACTCAACATCACCCTTTTGATTTAGTGGCAACAAAAACAATTGGCGTCCAAATTTACTACCGTAGTTGAAGTAACTAAGATTACTCACCACAACTTTCCTCAGCTCTGCAGAGATTCAGCAATGTTTATCGCTCTACCAATTAGGTCTATCGACTTTTTATTTTCCTTTGCCTTGCTAAGTTATATAAACGGCTGAGAAAGTTTTCTTTTGATCTTTTTAACGTTTCAAAGACCACCTAGTCCGCTTAGGAAAAATCAGTGTGCGAGTGTGGACGTGATCGAGAGAAACGGCACAACCAAGTGGGCAAGCTTTGGCTATCATAGTGATCTAGATACAAAATTTCACTCATAAAAACTAGCGTTCCCAGAAAAATCAGAGTGGTAGTCAGATAAACTGCCCAACTTAAATTAACCAGTAACTTATAAATATTCAACCCCTCACGTGCCAATACTTAGGTGACAACCCCACGTACGAGGTATTTCCCTCGAACCATCTCCAAACGCTTCTAATCCTCTCCGCCTTGATTCGCCTTACAGATTCAACTGGACCCGCATAATGCTGTTATACGAGAGACACGGACAAAAAGAGGTTTCGGGGGAATCGACTTGTAAATTAATGATGGAGTCTCTCGTCCAGTCTTTCACGAATCACACGGACAAAATCGAGTACAGAGCCAGCGATTTGGACCGCATGAACGACACGCAGAAAGTTCTTTTGGAAGAAGTTGGAGTTGATTACGCAGGTACGTACTTGTCTGTAGAAGCCTGTTCGTAATTGTCCAACTTCGCTGTATTGTCTCTTTTATGTTTTTTGTATTGGTCGAAGCTGTTTTGCAGTCGACGGACATCTCCACTCAACATGCTAATCCGGTATCAAACCATTCAAATCTATTTTGCCATGCCACTTTTGTGGTAACATTATTTTTTCTTCAACTCCTAAAATGTTTGTTACTTAGACTTGGAATTTAGCACATAGTTTGTCATTTGTGTAAATTGTCATACAAACTTCAGAAGAAAAAGAAAGAATATTCTCCAAAAAGTTAGTGTTAGAAACATACCGGGGTGGCTTACCTTAATCCTTACCTTATCCAATGGAACGTCCTGGCACTAGCATTCCAGAAATCAACAGGTTTGCAGTACTTTCGCCTACGTACTGGTTACCCAAAAACGGTCGTGGCATAAGTAGGAGAAACTAAATAAACCGCAGAAAGCGGAAAGTAGTGGCGCTTACAGTTCCGGAATTAATTCTGGTACTCGTGCTCGTGTCCTGACCATTAAAGAACAATTGGTGCGCAGATAATTAATGAGGCACTTTCACAATTTTTTTTTTGGTAAAAACTTTTAGAAATGGTAGTAAGTGAAACGGCGGTTGTTGAAATTCCGGAATTTATGGAGTAGCCCCTGTACATCTTAGGAGCTTAGTTCGAATGTTATTGTGTAGGTTCTCCGTTGGGCTACTACCTGAATTTTTCTTAATATCCTAGTAACGTTTGAGCGGCGTTTGTAAGGAATAAGCTGCGTTAAAGTTGATTATCGTCGAAATGTTTGGTAATTTATTGTACTGTTCTCGCCATTTTCTCACGAATGGAAATTGGATGGTATTGTTAATTCATTAGGAACTGTTGATATAAAACATTGAATCAAGATCTTTAGAGAGGTTTTTGGAAAAAACATATTTGGAGTTTTAATCACTGTAATAGCTATAGTTAGTTTTGAGCGGATTTTTATCATACCCCTATTTTGGTGTCGACCTGCTGGCTAAGTATCAAGTTTGAGATGATTTGGTTCATCCGTTTTCACTCAATCACTTTCACAGATCCACATACACACAGATCATTTTCCCAAATAGTGTTTTACAGACTCAGCAGTGTCTGAAAGGTAAAGATATGATGAGAGCTCAACTTTTTTTCTGCCGATTACATACCTTTCCTTTCTACTTCGTAGAGCCTAGGAAAGCAAAACTCCGGGAGCAACACACAACTTTCCGCAACCCCAGTAACTTCGACAGTACGTTGCTTTAGTGCCAACCGTACTCCTCGAGACCCGATTAGAGTCTTAGAGGGGAAATTGGGGGAGGTAGATGACGCCATGAGTGCAATGAGGGAGCAGATCCTGGTTTGCAGTGATTTGATTTCTATGCCTGAACCTATCTTTAGGGGGCGGCTTGAGAAGAGGATGGAGTTAGCTGCACCCATACCAGTATTTCGCAAGGATGAAGAATGAAGCTCTGAACCTCCTAAACTGGTGGACAGTATGAGAGGATGTCTTGGAATGGCAGGAAATACAGTTTACTAAATTAACGTGGGATTATGGTAAGTCACCTCGGTTTGATTTTAGTATAATCAACGCTCAAACATTCCAAAATTCAAATGTTTGAAAAAGTGCATACCAAAATCCTTGTCAAACTCAGGATTTTTACATTTTCGGATATTCGAGCGTGAAAATATCTGTTGCGGCGCATTAGACAACTTTTGTGTAACTTGCATTCAACGGTTTCACTATGTCAATTAATTCAATCAGTTTTTCATACAATTCGTATGCAGTTGGCAGTGCATAACTCTACGTTCCACCTAGAAACTGGTAGCGCTGTAATTTCCGGAATTTGTTGGGTTGCTCCTACTTATAGCACCACTATTGGTGTGTAACCAGTACTTAGGGGATAGTATTAGATATTGGATTCTCACGTTTTACTCGAAACGATTTTGATTAAACTGACATGTTTTCTAACTACCAATACTTAACTTACAATAAATATACACTCTCTGAAGATGGAGTGAGCAGAAAAGCAAGGAGAAGGGTTTATCACAACAATAAAGGTTCAACTGTAGTGTTTTCGACAACTCATATGAACCAACGAATTATCTGTGATCACATTCTTGGAAGAACATATTTCCTTACAGTGTTTTTCTTCGTCTCTATTGCTTCACTAAAAAAAGTATCGAAAACCTTGAATTGTTAACAAAAGGCGTACGGCGAACTTCGGTATCTGATAATGCTAGAGAACTGATTATTAACGTACGAATGTATTATAGCACTGTGAAGCGGTGGAAGTCAGGGAATGAGTATAAATATTCTCGAACGTTCTGAAAAGCCCTCCCAAACGATTGGATAAATCCAATAATGTTCGTACCATCGCCTGTTTAGTCAACAAAATACTAAACAGATATTAAATGGTGCCATTGAACATTAGCCAACATAATTCTAACATGAACCAATGAAATACGTGTGAATACATCTGTGGAGAACTATATTTCCTCATTCACTTAACCTCACCTTGATCCCTTCGCCGATCCAAACTGGTGACGGAAATTTTTGCTGCATAATATTGAATTGCCGCCCATTATTATTGCACATCCGTATCCGATAAAACTAGAGAACTGACTAATAATGTACTAACGAACAAGCGGCGCACCGTGAAGAGGAGGAAGTTAGGCAATGAGTAGAAATAGCTCCCGAATCCTTCATAGTGATTTAGTCTCGATCTTTTCGGTCACGATCGATTTTTACTCCATCTAAAACTTTCCAAGGAACTTTCCAAACGATGAAAAATACTTTCGAGGAATTTTCATAACTTCGACCGTCTTTCCGACAAACGAAAAGATCAAAATCTAAATAAGCGAATCTGATACTTTCCAGAATATAGTAATAATATGAACCAACGTTTTGTGAACAAATCTTGAGGTTCATATTTACAAACGAGAGACCACTTTTCTTTAACTTAATCCCTTAACCGACGTGCACTGAACGATTTTTATCTCTCGGAACTAATAAAATATGTTTTTCATTCAGTTAGTACAAACTTGAACTTGATAGAAACTGGTAGCAGTTAAATTTCAGGAATTTATTACGCTGTTTCTTCAAATATCCGAACATTTTGGAATTTATGAACTTCACGATCAGTTGGTTTACGAAACTGTCTACTCTATTTTCCCAAGTTAGATCGCGCTCTCTGTTTAAGAATTATTGGGTAAAAATCGTGGTAAGTGAAACGGCAATCGTTTGAATTCCGGAATTTCTGGAGTTGCTATCATTAGAACGTTATTAAATTGTCTCCATCCAATTTACTCGTACTGCTGCTCTCGTCGTTTTTCTACAGATGAGAGTTTTAACATATTTTTGGCGCTGTCAGTCAAAAGAATTTAGTACAAACTGTTCGAGAAGCTTTCAGGAAAAAAGTTAATTTTATCACTGATAACTATAGTTAGTTTTGAACTGATTACTTTCAAACTCTAATTATGGCGCCCCACGGTGACCTGCTGGGTATGAAGTTCGAGGCGTTTCGGTTCAGCCGTTTTCGCTCAATCGCGTTCATAGTCACTGACCGGGGGGGCAAGGAAAGTAATTACCCAAATTCGATGAACGCCTAGTGAGTTTAGGCAATTCACGAGAACATAGAAAATGAGAATTTTTGTAGTCAGCTTCGTATACTTCTTGATATGGAGCACGTTTTTCGCGGCTGTCCTTTCTTATTTCCTGTGGACCACACAGGTATTTCGTTTTAATAATGGTACATGGGTACGTGGAACCTAGCAACAGAGCAAAAGGGATTCGAACAAACTAGTGGCCCATGAGAAGATCGAAACCGCGCCCTTTTCGTATTCAGCTCGACACTCAAGCCCCTGGGAGTGTCATGTAATTAATTTCCCCCATTATACTCAACTTGGTGCATGTTTTCGAGAAAATTAAATTACCCGAATTTCTGAAAGGTATTATCTATTTGGTTTTCATGGCAGATATAGCGTTCATTTATGGTGCAATTAATTTTAATCTGAAACACTGTCTTAGCTTCCAGCTTTATTTATAAATTTTGTGGTTTAGTTTAAGTAGACCTCCCAAGGCGTGAAGTTCGTTATGCTCTCAAATAACTTGAAATCACCGAGTTCCATTTCTGAGGTAGAACTGTTATATTCTTATGTCTGTTGGCTCATTAATATGAGACAGTGCCGCGTGGTTCAAAAAACAATGGAACCCGAATTGTACATATCGCAAAATATTTTCTCACCTGCTCTCAATCAGCTTCGAAAATCTCATATCCATCGGATTAAGACAGAACCACGTTCAGTCCAGACACTGCAACAGCTTCGAGCCATTCGCTTCATTCGTTCTTGCACGTCCGCTTGAGCATGGAATTAGTACGCTTTTTGTCGTCTACCTGTCGAGCAAAAGTGCCAATAACGTGCGTCATTTCGAACAATAGGAAATACTATGGATATGTATGGGGTTGATGAGATGTCACCATTTTAATATTTGTGTTCAATGAGTCTTTCAATAGATTGAAATTATAACCCATGTGACGAGTTTTATGTGCAGAGCGATTTCGTTGAAAATGAAGGTCGTGTTGCTGGAGAGCCGTAACTGTTTGAAGACTTCAAGTTTTGCAGGTGAGTTGTAGCTTACCAATCATTCCAGATTATTTTAATGCTCTACTTGACTGTAAGTAGAATGCAAAATAATGTGATTTGCAGAAAAAATTCGGAAGAAGAAACCAAATGCTTATTAGCCTCTTATTTCATCGTGTTTAGTCCACGTTTTGGCTTTAAACGGAGGGATTTTTGTCTCCAACATGTGGATGTGATTGTTGATACGATTCTGGATACGTTCGAGACGAAGGATTTACGCCTTGCCCCATTTTTCGATTCTGACCAGATCAGTCATCACATTGAAAATTCATAGCAAGTATAAAACCCTCAATACCTAACACATACTTCCGATCTTTTCTCTCTCACTTTTTCGACCAGATGTGGGAATGCAGCATACGCTTGATCCCTATATTATCGGTAGTGCCCCAAATAAGAATCCAAGGACCACCTCTGTACTTGACATACTAAGGGTGTACAAGGCCAAGTAAATATTGTCGGAAGTACGCATGAAGACTCCCAGATAATATGCCATTAGGCAATCCAAACTTGGCGATTAAGCGTCGATTAAGTGGTGACAAAATCTCGAACTCCTCATTTCAAGGAAGAGCATATGACCCAGATAGAGCAGGAATACTTGGTAAACTCTTTCCAGTTGTTCGGTATGGCATTGGTTTTGGGGCCAAAGACTATTGAAGTGCAATTCCTAGTTAGCCCTCTCCATTGAAAAATGTGAGCAGATGATGATGGTGATGATAACGCTCTCATTGCCCATCCACAAAGTAAGATCCAAGAAAATCCCTAGGTCACATACGGCTGAAAGTCTGGCTAAAGGCATTTCCCCGATTTCCTAGCGGTGGTAACACAAGTATGCTGAAACGAGGCACTTTACATTATGTATAGTAAGACTGTAATGAGTCCAGAGAGACTCATAGCATCAGCTCGTCAGAGAAGATAAAATATTTGGTACGTAGCAACACACAACTTTCCACAACCACAGTAAATTCGACGACCTGCTACGATGGGCACTATTCCTTCGTTCGACGCATTTCAACAGGAGCATTTATGGAGAACATGTATGGAAATAGTATATACTAGTCAGTTGAGAGTATTCTGTAAGTTTTATCGAAATCGTTACAGCTAGAAAATCGATAAATTATTATTCGATAAATCTCCAAGCTATCACGGCTTGTATCTCTTCAACGGATACATACAGAAATCATCACGGAATACAAAACGTGGGTATAGGTTGCCAAACGACATTCCGTGAGTTTGATCGAATGCAGTGAAGCAGTTACTATGAAAGTTACGAAAATGTTCGTAAAATACATTTTCGGCACATTTTCATTATAATCTCTGTTAACTATCGGGGGAACATTTATTGAGAACAAAATATAGGTATCACTCTTCAAAACATTCTGTGAGTTTAGTGAAAATCATTGAAGCTGTCTTGCCAAAAACGTAAAAAACATTTTTGCTTTTTTGGCCGTCCATATTGGCCAAAAATGGTTTAAAAATGAGCCAAAAACTAAATTCTGCCATTTTTAATCGCATTTACGTCGTGTTTAGTATCGTTTACTAGGTATTTTTCGGCGGTGGGTGGAATAGGACGGGTCTAAGAGATGCAAGACTGCGTCCAGGTGGACATCAGTAAATCACAGTAAATAGTGAGTGGAATCCCACTACTTGAACAATTTAACGAAAGTTATCATCTCGTAGTTATTAGGAGCTGTTCTTACTGAAAATTTAATAAAAATCATTGAGGATGTTTTTGAGAAAAAGAAGATTTGGTGTTTTGATCATTATGATAACTAGTTTGTTTTGAGCAGATTTTGCACCTGCAGTTTCTTTTAGCGTTCCATAGGAACTTGGGCTTCAGTTTGAATACTTCAGTGGTGAGTAGTTACAGTACAGTGAAGAATAATTTATCGATTTTCTAGCTGTAACGATTTCGATAAAACTTGCAGAATACTCTCAACTGACTAGTATATACTGTTTCCATAGATGTTCTCCATAAATGTTCCGGTGGAAATGCGTGGAACGAAGAAATAGTGCCCATTGTAGCAGGTCGTCGAATTTACTGTGGTTGTGGAAAGTTGTGTGTTGCTACGTACCAAATATTTTATCTTCAGTGGTAGTTACATGCTATTCTTGTACGTGAGCCTTAGTTATTATTGCTTCCCGTTCATCTTGAAAGCAGCTCAAATCGAACCCGATCTGATAGGAAACAACTGCCCGAAATGTCTAATCTAGTAATCTAGCAATTTATTACGCCCCAAGCGTCTGAGGTTGTGGACTTGTACAGGACCAACTGTGGTGATGTTTTGTTAATTTTCCCAAGGCTTGTTTTCCCCATAACAACCATGGGCTACCTCCGAGCGGGTTGCCGAGCAAGAAATTCCAAATGGGGTTTTGGTGGGAAAGAACGGATTTTCGGATCACTTTCAAGGCACAAAACGGCCCGGACGGCGGACGGACATTTGCAGATTTCGTATCCCGATGCCTTGAAACGTTAAGTATCAAATTTTGAGGGGAGGGGGGGGGAGTAGTAAACAATCTGTTGTTTGTTCACCAGATGTTTGGAGAGCTCAATGAGCTCATGCAGATCAAAAGTTAGGTTCACAGACACCCTATTTTTTTCGAGGTGTCTTTTTTTCCGTGGCCAGTTTTTGACCACCCGTTTATTTTTTATTCTAAATGTGCACTAGGCGTATAGGACTTTTAACTCTAAATCCGAAAATATAGTCATAAATTATAAAGAACGTCAGGTTTCATGGCAAAAGCTGCGGTTTTCTGAAAAAGGGGGAAAAATGCTGCAAATCATTAACGACGGTTTCTTATTCTCTTCTACTTTTATTGCTTAGCTTGACACAATCTCACGCCTCCGAGACCGTTTTATTCGACTCAGCATCGTAAAATGTTTGGAAAATTTGCAGAGGGGGAGGGGGTTAAAACAATTTTCCTGGCCAAAAATATTGGTGTATTATGTTATATATTATAAGTAAACTTGAAAAATGCATATCACCATGACTGATAGAGGTAAAATGGTGTTGTTGGCAGCACTCTACTCAATTTTCAGTCCAGTTTTATCGATTTTTTATTACACCGAGTGCAAAACTTCCTGTGTCGCTCGTGTTTCGTGAAAATAAATGAACATGTCCCTCCGGGCATTTGTGGGGCGTTTGTTTGAGCGTCTGCAGTTAGCTCCGCGAGCTGCTCTTCCCACCGCGAGGACTCTCAGCGGCGAGAGCTCCGCGTTGTCCACTGCGTCTCAGTCCGCTCTCGACGGAAGTCGAGTCGCCCGGAGGTTTCACCAACGCGCACATTTGTCGTTCAAAACAATCATCAATGATCACTGATCTGAGATTTACTATGCAATATAACGGGTGTCACCAACGTGGTTTACGATTAAACCATTATAACAAACCGCGAACTCTTCAAAACGGAGTCGTAGCGTTTAAAAGTTGCGGTGCGTCGCGGTTACCGCTCGCCAAACAAAATACCGTTTTGCAGACGAGACACTGCCTATAACTTAAAAATATGAGTTTTATAACTACTATTCGTTTTGTCTTGAACTGTCTCGCGAATTTTGGTTACTCTAATCAGGGTCGAGAATACATGGCTCATTTCGGCAGTTCGAGGAACCGAGAAGGTTATGATTTTATTAGAATAGTTCGAAATAAAATTATTCCGGTGCGATGATACATCATCTAAGCATTCAAACACACACAGAATTTGTTAGACGACCAATTAAACGTTTTCTGTTGAAAGATAAAGGGGTCCAGCTTGAACTCCTGTGCTCTTCATTGGGTTCACTTTGGTCCTCGACCACCACGGTTGTCAATACCTACAGAAATGCTCTACCACAGCTTATTTTTTGTAAAAGTAGGGACAAAAATGAGGAATACGACAAACGTATAAAGTGTACTGATATCTTTATTGTTGAGGCAATACGCTAATGCACCGCATGAGGTTTTTCACCTCACATTGAAAGAAATGAGCAATTATAACAAGTTAGGCGTGTACCTTCTATTTTACAAATAAATCTGCTGCGACTCATCTCAAAACCTTCTTTAGCCTATTCTTCTTTTACGTCGTGTTTGGTATCGTTTCCTAGGTATTTTTTGGTGCTGAGTCGAATAGGACGGGTCCACAGGAACATTTATGGAGAACATCTATGGAAACTGTAGGTACTAGTCAGTTGAGAGTACTTTGTAAGATTGGTCGAAATCGTTAGAGCTAGAAAATCGATAATTATTCGGAAAATGTTATTTTCCAAGCTACCATGGCTTATATCTCTGTTCAACAGATGGATACAGAAATAATCACGGAATACAAAATGTGGGTATAGGTTGCCAAACGACATTCCGTGAGTTTGATCGAATGCACGGAAGCAGTTACTATGGAAGTTACGAAAATGTTCATAAAATCAACATTTTCGGTACATTTTCATTATAACCTCTGTTAACTATCACAGCTTAACTAACACTTATTGAGAACAAAATATCATCACTATTGTATCACTATTCAAAAAATCCTGTGAGTTTGGTGAAAATAATTGAAGCAGTTTTGCCAAAAAGCGTAAAAAAACCTATTTTTGCATTTCAGGCCGTCCAAAATGGCCCAAAAACGCCCAAAATGGTTTAAAAATAAGAGATGATCAATCAAAATTGTAAAGACGAGCTAGTGTTTTCATCGTGCAAATCTGAAGAGGATTCAAAAAAGCAAAATGTGTCTTTCAAAACAATCCATCAGATACACTAGTTCTAGATAAATAGGCTAGTACTCTCGAGCACCACAACATTCGCGGATGCGAACAAACAGGCGGATAAAAGTGGTTGGTAAATTGTTGATTTAGGACGATGCCCCGCCCCGAAATTGGCTGGTCAATTTAATCGTACATTTGTTCATTCAGATCGTTTAATCAATTCAAACGACCTTGGAGAAACCTAATTCAATTCCTGAAAATTCCGATTTATCAATTAAATGTTTGGTGACACCAGTGCGCGTTCGTGTTTCGTGTTCCGCGACAAAAATTCCGTTGCTCGTAAAACCGACGATAATCCGCAATGCGCCAAAATTGAGTGCTATTAATCGGTGAATTTTCGTTCCGTGTTCAACCAGTCCGCGGACATACCTTTACTCAGTGCGTGGCAAGATATTCCGGCGTTTTCGTCGAACCTACGTACTCCCGCCGGAAATGTTCCGTCAGTTTGAAGACTTCAGTGGTGAGTCCTTAAACAACTTCTTGTACGTGAGCCTTAGTTATTATTGCTTCCCGTACATCTTGAACGTAGCTCTATTCGAACCCGATTTGATAGCACACAACTGACCAAAATGTCTAATCTAGCAATTTATTACGCCCCAAGCGTCTGTGGTTGTGGACTCGTGCAGGGCCAACTGTAGTGATGTGACAGAGCTATGCCATCTGCCCCAAGCCGCTGGTGTGCCAACTGCCCCAATTCGTCAGCCTGGGTTGGGTCAGTATAGGAAAAGAAGAAGTTTGTTACGTCGAGATTAAGTAGCTCACAAATTCGGCCCTGGTGTGCCCTCCAGTTCGTTTGAGTCTCATGAGAAGACAAAATGCGATGCAACCAGATAGCTGCCAATCGTAAATACGAAACTAGTCTGGTTTTACTAAATTGAATTTTTCGTTTTCGTGAAATGAAGATATGTTTACTTTCTGCTCGCAGAATGGGTATGGAATATATTGTAACCGTACGAATGAAATTGTTGAGTTTTTTCAGATCTTTGAGTCTAGAGGTCGGAAACGAAAATATCTAGTGTTAAGCAACGTACAACTTCCTTAGCCCCACGTAAATTCTATCTAATGCGTAGTAATGCAGTCTATCTGCTACTAAGTACGTATGAACATGAAAAACAACTCACGGCTCTACGTAAAAACTGGAAGCTCTTCAACTTCCGGAATTGGTAAAAGCAAAGAATAGGAACCGCTCCCTCTGATAAGGCAATATATCGATATATCACGACCGAGGTCAGGTTATCGATATGCCTGACATCGTTGGCTTGACTCACCATGTTTGAAATTAGAAATAACGACAGCTGTACGATTATGCCAATTACTTAATGTTCATTATGTAATACCCCGTTATATAATTATTTTAAATGTACAAAGACTATGAAAAGGAGTTAATTCAATGAAATTAAGAATGGGTATATGAAATAAATATGAGATAACTAACGGATTGATATCGATACATGCAGTCGTAGCGTTATCAAGCGGTCGGTCCATATTCTTTGTTTCACCCCCGGAATTTATTGAGCAACTGCTACATGTGCCAAACTCTTAATTGAACCACGCGGAATGTGGTAGACCCTTTAAAGAGTCCCCGTATTGATAACTAATGGGACAGCAAATGCTATTATTCTGGGAAGGTTTCTGTTGATAATTGTGGAACACAGCGAAAACAAATTTTCCGACAAAATGTATAGTTTAGTTTATATAGGTTGGAACTTTTGTGGTTTCTCCGGACCGTGTTACTACCATTATTGAACTTCTACCGTCTGCATAGTTCATTCTACCACCATCCTGATTTTTCTTAAATCCTAAAATCTGATGTGGGGGATTTGTATAGAAAAATATTGGAAAATCGGTAAATGAATATTCGACAAATCTCGTTTTCCGAGTTATCGTGGCAACAGATACACACAGAGAACAAAATGTGGGTATAGGTTGCATTCTGTAAGACACTCAGTACGATTGATCAAATCTGGTGAAGCAGTTAACCCGGAATTTACGAAAATGTTCAAAAAAACATTATTTTCGGCGTATTTTGATTTTTATCTCTGTTAAATGAACCCTCAGAGGAACGTTTATTCTGAACAATATATAGATATTAACTATTCGAAAACATCCTGTGAGTTGATGAAAATCGTTGAAGCCGTTCTGCCAGTTGTGTGTAGGGATAAACTTTTGATTTTTGTCCTCCTCGTTTCATTGATAGCAGCCACATAAATCATCGGTTCTACTAGACCTGTCTCTGACAGGATAAAACCTGTCCCATTCTCTTCAGATAACGCGTGTCTGAACAAGATGATTGATAGGGTAGAGGGAGAGAACAGTAATTTGCACCCTAATACTGGATGGTTGGCAGCACTGCGATAGCTAAGTTGAGTAATATCCTACATCATTTGTTCACGTGTGAACAACGTGATCCCGTCATTATTTATGGTCTAGTCCCGAATGCAGCGTTTCTGTAATCAGAATTCCGTGAAATGATTGTTTTCGTCCCTCGCTCGCTAGTCATTTCGTCACAATTCATCATTTTTGTCCTTAACCTGCACGAGTTTGTCGAGCAGATGTGTCTGAACCGAACCACGTTACGTGCAACACTTCTCTTCTACTGGTGAGCAGGTTTGCAGAAAAACCTTGACAGACGGTGGCACCAGCAGCGGAACAACATTCTTTAAAATGAGAACCCATGCAAGTGAACATCAGTTTGTGTATATGATAAGATATGACTACTACGAGTGCATGGTTCTGCTCCTCTAGCAGTTCTGTCATCTTCCATCGACTTGTACGAGCATTACCTCAGTTTGGAGAGCAGTATCACAATCTCGAGTAAGGCTATCTCTGCCCTTGATTGGCGCGGTCCCATTTCCCCTGGCATTCGTGAACCATGATTAGATCTGTTATTCCCCCCTTTAGCTTACACAGCAGCGCACTTCTAGAGTAACAGGAGGTTAGTCCACTACACAGTAGGTCCAGGTTCGACGTTAAGACGAGCAAGGAGAGATTTTCAATGAGATTATTTGGAGAAGAAAAAGGTTTAGAACCTCTACCAGGAATAACTGTAGCAACCAGAGAAGCAGCGAGGTGTTAAGACGAGGTTGGCGAATGAGAGGAGATGGAGGGAAGTTACACAAACCTCCATTGAACAACGGAACAAGACCGTCTGTGCACATCTTCAGTTCTGAAGGTGCATATCTGTGTTGCCCGAGCTTCAACGATTGAAAGAAAGGATTCGATGGATCACGCTGTATTGTCGACTCTATAATTGATCGATTGGTGAAAACCCAACGGTCAAAACAACCTGGGAGAATTATAAAAGCACAAACTGAAGCTTTCAAACATGCAACTACTTTCCGCGGTGGTAAAAAAAAGTCATTCATTCGAACGCCGGATTTGTTCACCCCAACGGAGATGTAAGTCAACGTAGATCGGAAAATGAAATTTGCCAAACGTTTTATAATTTTCTCAAAAAATGTCTTGTATGAGAGATTCTCCCTCATAAGCGTTACCGTAGAGGTGCGTTGAACGATGGTAACTCACCCTTATATACGGCGATCCACCGAATCGGTTGTTACTGCGAAATATTTTTGCTTGGTTTTTACAACTTTCCTATGTCCGCATTACGTTAATTCTGCTCTAATTTTGCTGAAATCTACATTTACTCTGGTTTTGGACTTCTTATTTTCTTGAACTTCTCTTCTCATCTCTATTGCGTTCTTCTAGGGATACGCCGTAACGTTGACTTTTTCGTCACTTTATTGAGATCACTGACTCCGATGAGATCACTCTTAGTGGGCTTCACTGATCTCAAAACCTGTCACTAATTACACGAATTAATTATTGGGGAAAACAATTAAGCACCTAGACACGAATTCATCAACGCAGTGGCGGAACAATTGGGAAAATAGCTAGTTACGATCAAGACCACCACGAAAGATGTCAAGAAATGGCTGCCACATCAAAATGTATACGGTAACCATGCAACGTCATGGTCAAAATAAGCGTCACTTCTGGGTGACGTAGCGACTTGCACCTGTGACCCTCTGTGGCTTCGCGTATGGTCATGCAACGGATCGCAGTCAAGAGAGAAAAGTTCGGTTTTGAAGAAAAGTACTTTCTATTAGTACGAGAAACGCAGGGGTACTAATCAAGCAACGTTGCTCAAGGGGGAAAAACACTCCCGCTAATGGGCAACCGTGAGGAAAGGAAGAGATAAATTGATTGGAAAACGTAAGAACTGGGCCTTCGAAACTCCACCAAACTTGTTAGATAATCCGAACTCATTTCAGTTGGAAGCTTCTACTTGTCTGGCCCAGTGCAGAGCTTTCCGTTGGGGAGATCGTGTGCTCATGAGTTTTTTTGTGTTGAAATGTGTCAGTACTTCAGCACCTGAACAGGAATCATATCACCTTTAGTGGAGTTTTCCTAGTTTTGAGTTAGATATAATGAAGGTAACGGTTTTACCTGTCGATAGTAAAGCACTCGCTCACCAGCCACTGTCCTCAGCCCCTTGGAAGGTAGGGTAGGTATACGTTACTTTGGCTAGTTGTGTACCCATAACAAAAATAGATTTGTTTAGACGTTCCTTGCATGAAGAGGGCTGAGTGAGGCTTTTGTGCTCTACGTTGCGCTCATAACTTGAGTGCGATGATTTGGAGAATCTCGCCTCCTTAATGCGGCAGGTGTCACGGTGCTACGGGGAATTAAACCAGAGGCGTTTTTTTAGTTATTACCATCTTTGCTCACTGTTGCTTGAAGGCGGTTGAAGAACTGACAGGCTTGACAACTCATCCAACAGTGCCCCTGAAAGTTGACTGGAGCTTCCTGTCAGAGAAAAGAAGGGCCTCGCTTCTGGCTCGCCCGTCATGTGAAGAACTGATATCAGTAGCAGCGTGATCCATTTTGGGCCATTTACCTGAGCCATGCTCACTGGTCATTTGCTTGTAGAGAGAAATAATTGTGCCCAGTTGTTGCTGAGTATGACACTGGAGAACATCATTCCTGGCGAGGAATCAGAGGAGTTGCCGCTGGAAAGGGCATATCATTAAGCATGGTTCCTTGTCGAAAATGAGGCCACTTGTACAGTCAGAGAATGGAATGAAGGGAGGCGCGCCATGGCATCCAAAATCATTAACTGACTAACTTGCTTAACAACTTTGGCGGAGGAAAGGGGGTTTAAGTAGCATCATTGAAGTATCCACACGCTTCGTGAGCTGACAAGAGCGGAGTCAAGTAGAGAAACTGAGCCTACGTGGAAATTCGTGAATGATGGGGGCTCTGAGTCTTTCTGCCCTCCACAGAGTCATTCTGCAGGCGTATGAAATGTCGCAACACATGTTATTTTCAGTGGCCCTGAATCAATTCTTGCGCTTGCAATAAATAACACTTCACTGAGTCAATACAACTGAATTTATACAAAAATGACAACACATGAGGACCGTTTTAGTCTTGCTTTCGAATGTACTGAAGGATAGTTACGGCTGTTTTCCCCCCCAAATTCGCAAATTTTAGTTCTCGTTTATACAAATTGCTTTTGGCTCGTGTATACTTCCAATCATTCCAAGGGCACAATTAAGAGAGATCGACTCGTGACGCCAAAATGAGGAATTGAGTGTAATCCATCCAAAACTAACTATAATTACTACTGAAAAAGGGCTGTAACAATTAAGCAGATTGTATTTATGTGGTAAAAAATCACCTTGTGTCCGTGGGACGGAGGAAAGTTGTGTGATGCATCACACCAGGAATTGCTGTTTCATATTGCTTCCATCCACGGAATTTGAACGGGCCTCATCTAGAATTATTTATTACTGGAATTCGCGTCGACATTAAAAACGAAGAACACTCGCCGTTCAAACGATGCACACCTTCAGAACTTTTGAGGATTCCTAAGCATTGCAGTAAGCACCGTATGTATATTGCAGAGATCGGGCCGAATAAAATTCGGAGTTTATCCGGATATTCCCGCCCCGTTTTTCTTTCTAAACAGGAATAAATGATGGAATAAAATAAACTAAAACCTCTCAGGGTGGGAGATAAACAGCTTAATAAAGGTAGAGAATGGACGGCTGACGGCTTAGAACGTTCAACAACAAAATTTAATTTAATATTATTCTTGGTAAAGCCCTCTTTCTCTATAAAACATAAACACGGTGACTTCCCACTAATTTTCGATACAAAAATAAATTTAACGAAAACTGGGTTTGAAGAAAGTTTTAAGCCGGTGGCACCTGCCTTGCACGGTTTGAGCGAGGTGGAAATAGTGCAAGCAGCGTTTTGGTTTATTATTTTCGGTCAGGAAATTTTTTTTACAACCCCCCTCCTCCAACTTCAAAATATGATACTTTACGTTTCAAGACATTGGGGTTGAAATTTTCAGCAATGCTCATCCAACGTCCAGGACGTTTTGTCCTTAACATAGTCTCACAAATTCGTTATTTCACACGAAAATCCCGTTTGGTATCTAATTGTGCCTGCCTGCTCGGCAATCCGATCGGATGAAGCCCATGGTTGTTGTGGGTAGAAAACGATTAAAAAAATTAACATCAACGCAATTTTGGACGTTTTATCGCAAATACTTCTTGTTCGGGATCGTTTTCAAGGCATTTTAAGGTGCTGGATCGAATGGAACAATTCCTAGAGGTCTACAATGCGTTAATGGTGAAATCACAGTATATAGTGAGCCAAAATCTACTAATTCAAAGAACTCGCGGGACAATAACTACAGCAAATGTAATCGTTTCACCGTTTGTACTCCCTCCTTCCCGTCTCATCAAAACCACCCGCCACGTCGTGCCAATTGCCTACAGGCGCCTGTAATGTTTAATTTTCATCGTTCCGTTGTAGTCAGTTTATACTTCATGCGGTTTACTGCCATTTTTCGATGCCGAAACGAAAAGTATGAGTCCAGGAGCTGTGATTTAAAAAAAAAAATTTTTTTTCTTCGGTTTATCCTCTAATGCTATGAAGGAGAACTAGAAAGCAACAGTAGCTTGATTGTCCAACGACGAAAAAAGTAGTGCGTTGAGACTCCTCCACACGCAGCGACAAGTCGCACAGACGACGAGGTCTAGGCAGTTCGGTTGTTTCACAGCAGCCGGTATTCATAACCAGATGGTTTTCTGGGAGAAAAACGATTGTTAGAGCGCAAATACTAAATATTATCAATTCTCGACATTTTGAATTGACATTATCAGCGAAGGATTGTAACTTACAAAAGGATTCCGTTCAGACGATGAAAAGCTTCCAGAATTTAGAAAGTTCGTCAGCACTAAGGCATCGATTAGTACCTCTGCTAAATGAGTATCTTCACAGTATGTAAGTGATTATTCGATATTCATACTATCATTTTTTGCTTGAAAAATAATCGATATTCGGCAGACGTGGGGGATTATCAATAAAAGCTATGTTCTATACTGTGGATGAATGTTGAATGGACTATGACGAATACTAGTAAGCGAGATTTGCGTTATTGTGTTACAACCGAAGGAGTTACAGTTCGAACGACAAAAACCTTACAGAACGTTCTGCAGTTGATGAGTATCAACTCTACAATCTCTGCTAAGTGAATATCTTCACCGAGCGCCTTTGGAGTTGTCGATATCGTCTCTTACGAAACTTTTTGGTTTCGGGTAGCTAAATTTAGAGTCTTGTGAGATCGTAAAGTTATTCATTCGGCAAGTAATTCTCTAGTTGAAAAAGTCAGTGTTCGACAGAAGAAAAAGGTTATCACGAGCCGTCCACGGGTATTTTAGTGCTACTGGTGTTCGGTGTTGCCACTATTGACGAAATATACATGGCCCCTAGCGAGTATTATTACTCCTCGGTATTTGCAGCGACATTAAAATCAGAGGAATTTAGGTAGCAAAAGCTTAATGTTCAAGCGATTAGAACCTTCTAAAACGTCCGAGAGTTAATCAGCAGTATTGATCTCTGCTAAGTGAATATTTTCACTCAGCATCTTTCGAGTTTCATTTATCAGTGTCTACTAGTACGAGAGTTTTGGGTCGTTAAATTTAGTAACTTGTGAGCTAGTACCGTTAGATTTACAAGTGTGATCCTACGATATTTGCACACAGTAATTTTCCGGTTGAAACCCCGTATTCTGCAGAAGAAGAAGGTTATCGCGGGCAATTTAATAGTTTCTTTCTGTTCCGTGTCGCTACTATAGACGAAATGTGACATTTGCATTGACGTTGAACGCGAAGTAACCGAAGTTGCAAAAGCTCGTCGTTCGAGAGTTAGTCAGTATCAACGTACTGCTTTATCCCTAAATCTTCATCCTGCTAGTTTCCTTTTTACTTTCCCGGGCTCTACAAAGTAGAAAGGAAAGTTATGTAGTCGGCTGGAAAAAAATTTTGAGTTCTCTTCAGATCATTACGTTTCAGACGCCCCTGAGTCCGAAAAACACTATTTGGGAAAATGTGTGTGTGTATGTGTGTCTGTGAACGATTTTTACAGAGAAACACCGTACCAAATCCATTCAAACTTGATATCCAACCCGCAAGTTACCATGGGACGCATAAACAAGGGTATGGGCAAAATCCACCGAAAGTTAACTATAGCGATCAAAACACCAAATTTTGTTTTTTGATTAAATTTTTTATATTGAAAGCTCCCAATATGTCAACTATACCATACATTTCTCAATCGTGGGAAAATGACGAGAGCGGTACAATAAATTACCAAAACTTTCGAGGAAATCGTTTTTAGCGCGGTTTTTAGGGGAAACAACCGTCCCAAATCAGCCGAAACTTGATGTCCAGCCCACAGGTTACCATGGGATGCAAAAATAAGGGTATGGGCAAAATCCACCGAAAGTTAACTATAGTTATCATAGTGATCAAAACACCATATTTTTTTCTCAAAAACGGCTCTAACGATTTTAATTAAATTGTTTATATTGCTAGCTCTCGATAAGGCAATAGTACCATAAAATTTCCATTCGTGGGAAAATAACGAGAGCAGCACAATTAATTATCAAAAGCGTTTTTAGCGCGGTCTTTTCCTTATAAACTTCGCTGGAATTTTAGTATAATGTTAACAAAATTGGTATTGTAGGCCAATCCAATACCTATAAGGTGAGTGTTTAAAAACGCTCATGAGATACATGGGGCTCACTCCAGAAATTCTTGAATTTCAACTACTGCCGTTTCGCTTACTACCAGTTCTAAACATTTTTACCCAATAACTCTGCAAAAGTAACTGTTATCCTTCTTCAAAAAATTCGTGTTTACAGCCTCAATAATTATCTGTGTATCAACTGCTCAATAATGGTCCTGGAATGAGTACGAGCAGCACAATAAATTCTGGAACTGTAATCGCTGCCGGTTCATGCTGCCGTAAAGTGTTGTTTGACCAAGTTCAAATGTTCAAATAGCCAGGTACAAAGTGAATTGACGTAGAGCTAAGGAAAGTTGTGTGTTGCAACGCACCAGATATTTAGGTTTTGTTTCATACGGCATTTCTTGTTTTCGAGCCACTAAACTCACTAAAGTGTGACGTTATAAGGTTACAGTTGCACACGTGATTCTTCGACATGTGCACCCCATCTTTTTATCAAGTGATTTTCTATTATAGACAATCGATGTTGGGCAGAAGTGGAAGATCACGGAGCGTAATCTATAGTAATCTTTCTGTTCCGCATTACATAAAAACGCAGCGTCGGGACCGTGACGTCAGAGATTTTAATGAGAGCTAGCGTTAAAATGGCTGCCCTACCTGTTACACAACCCCTACTCCACAATTCGCTCTGCACTACTACTTTGGACAAATGTTAATTGGACTTTTAGCGAATATTACTAATCTCGGCATTTGAGTTAACATTGAAAGTGGCAGAGTCCAAGTTTCAAATTACGTCTCTTCAAAGAAGCAGATTTAATCATTATTATCTCTACTTATGAAAGGATGGGAAGTCAGCGCCCTTCATTTGCTGCTTTGTAGGTTTGTTCGACTTGGAAATCCGTGTTTTGAGCTCGCTTTTTCGTGACTTGAAAGTATAATAGGACGTTACTCGGAGTTTATAAAAAACCGGTTTATTAACTGATGGTGGGAATGAAAGACCCTTCACTTACGTTACGCGTTTTATCAGCCGCAATTATCAAGTATTTTGAAACGTTCGCTTCGATAACTTCTACAAAGTTAAATGCCTTTTTCGTTAAAATATTTTTAGTTTTAAATTTGTTCGGGCAAAAAGTTAGCGGAAAAGGCAGACTAATTTTATCTGTTACTGGTTCAGTTCTATTCATCTGTTATAAATTCAAAATGGTTAGGAAAAAATGAAGTTACAGGCTTATTGGTTAAACGTTTTCGCTCGTTCGAGCGAATGATCCGATACGGTTGCAGTTTGGGTTATTCCAGCGATTGTTTGCGACTTTTTGTTTTGCTGATTTTTCATTGTATCCAGGTTCACGTTTATTTATCGAAATTGACAAAAATATTTGTTTTTTCAGATTCTTATGGCGCTATTTTGCTGCAGTTTTCAGGTAAGTTCTGTTAATAATTAAGCAATTTATTGTACGGACGTGAACAACTGATAATCAAAGCCACCCTTCCCCACTTCTTCCGTGTTATAAGAAAATTCGTGGCACATTCTGCCAACAATCACCTCCGTGGGAGTTATCCACAGAATTATTCTAAATGATGTGAAAAGACAATTATCTGATCGTCTTACAAAGCACGAGATAGTAATTCGTTGCAATTATCTCATCGCTTCTCAATCATATGCGTTCTACCGATTGAGGAGAAATAAAGAAAGATGTTGGTGTTGTGAGGAACACACAGAGTACAGGTCCCAAAGTAGTGTTTGAGGTCATTGGAATCCACTTAAGGAAAAGGTTACATGGCTTCTGAACATTTAGTTGAGGCTCAAAGGAAACAAGTGTAAAAAGGAGGTGAAAAGATCAGGCATATTTAGATGGAATGAAAGTGGGGGGAAAATGGTAGGCAATCTGAAGTCGACTCAGCACGTCTACATCCCCGTTTGCTATCTTTTCTACTATTTATATCGCAGAAAGCTGGAAGAACGGGATATTTGGTATCGCAGGAGAAAAAAATTCGAACACCAAACTTACAATATTTCTCTGAAATGTTGGGAATTGAAACTTCCACGGCCATATTAATCTCAAACTGAGTGTATATGTAAACTTAAGAAGTACAAGTTTGGAAAATGAACTTGGTCTTGAATTTGTTTGTTGAGAGCGTTTTTACATAATCGTGTCCCTGCAGTTCTCACACCGATTATAAATGTAAGCCGTAAAAACTGTAAATCGCCTACTTATTGACATTGGTTGAAATAATGGTTTTCCTTACCTTCAAATAGTAATTTGTGCTTAGCCCTGTATAGCATATCTATGAGGCCAATAGTTATGAGAAGTATTTTTTGGTTTTTGCATTTCCCAACTCCTCCGTGATTCTCTTTCACCTTCCTCTTCATCACCACTGATTCTGCCAGTCCTTCTCTCACTCTTCTACTAACTGTATCCACCATCCGCCAACGAGTACGGTTTTAACCAAATTACTGCTTTTGGTTTATTATTCATTCTGAATAATAACCCTATGTTTTCGGTCACGAAAAATTTTTTACAACCCCCCCTCAAAATTTGATACTTTACGTTTCAAGACATGGAGATTCCAAATTTGCAATGTCCGTCCGCCGTCCCCGTCCCCGTCCCCGTCCCCGTCCGCCGTCCGCCGTCCGGGCCGTTTTGTGCCTTTAACGTAGTCTAAAAATTCGTTCTTTCACCCAAAAATCCGACTTGGTATCTAGTTGTGCCCGCCATCTCGGCAATCCGATCGGACGAAGCCCGTGGTTGTAATGGGCAAAAACGGTTAAAAAATTAACGAAACGCAGTACAACGCGGAGCTACAAGCGTTTCGTCGTTTGAATTCCTCCCGCCCCGCCCGTCTCTTTAAAAAACCAACCGCTCTCGAGGCGGCTCTCGCCTCCCTCCCAACAACCCCTTTGGCCTCCCAACGACGAGGCGCCTCGCTTCGAGTGCCCCGTTCAATTTCCCCGACGTTTTGGTTTTAATACGATTCAATTTTTTTAGATTCTTTCGTTTCATTCTCATTTTGGTTTTTTTCATCAATTTTGGTTAAATTTTGATATTAGTATTTAGTGTGCATGTTTTCATATTAAAATTCAGTTTTTTCTAGATACTTTCGTTTTTTTGTTTATTTTAATATTACGATATTACGATTTTAGTTCTTTTCGACCTTTTTTGGGTTTCATTATGATATTTTTCGATGCTGAATCGAACAGGATGGATCTCGGAGCATTAATGCTAGGTCAAGCTGATTATCCGAATAATAAACCGTTGTGTAATAATTTGCAGGGTTTTTAGCTCATATAAGTCCGGTTATTTATTTATACGCTCTTATCGACATCGAAATTGGAGGCAGGTCAGAGTTTTTAATCTTCACCTATCCATTTTAATATACGTTGGTAACGTAATCGTTGGTGTATGTTTCGTCGACCCCGCTGTTTCCCCGTCTGATTTCGTTCGGAATACTTAGCTGGCGTCTCATCTGCTCAGCCTGCTGTACCAATGCTGAATCTTTATCTCGAATCACCCGTTTAATTTTTTTTTATCCCGAGAGTGTGCGGGACAAGTCCCTTTGTCACTGCGGCCACATTTGGGCCTATTGTGACACTGACTCTTTCTTAGTAAAAGGCGTCGTACATACCCGTCCCCTTCAGGAAGCCGAGTATGTACTTCACCGCAGAATCCGCTATGATTTGGGGTTCAATGGTCCCCTGACCGAAGAATTTGAAACCAGCTTCGAGCTGCCAGGGCAGGGCATTCACATAGGATATGCTCTGCCGTCTCGTCCTCCTCGCCATAAGTCTGCATTCCCCCGCCTTGGAGATGCCTATCTTGTTGAGGTGATATCTAAGTGGGCAGTGCTTGGTGAGGAAGCTTGTCAGAACTCTCAGATACTGTCTGGAGAGTGTCAGCATCACCTTTGCCCTTTGACAGGAAGGCGTGACGAGCCGTTTCGCCTGTCTTAGGCCTGGCGCAAATAGAAACGCAGGTTGGTGAGGTGACGCAGAGTGACGCAGCGCAGGAAAAAACTGCGCGCAGTCGTCGAACGCAAATAAGAACGCAGGTGTTCATTCTCACTTCAGTAGTGCTTTCATTCTCGTGCTCTTCACTAAAAACAAATCCTCAGAAATGAATGGCGAAGCTGCCCGAAAATTGCGATTGCTCCATGATTTAAGCTCGGAAAGTGACTCAGATGATGCTGATGACGAAATTTTGTTGATGGCGCTTTTAAAAAGCAAGTCACCTACGAGCTTATATATAAGGAAACGGTCGTCCCATGGAGAATTCGCCCTAACGAGAGAATTAAATGACGCTAAATTCAGCAACTACTTCCGTCTGACTCGGGAGCAGTTCAGTGAAGTGCACGAATTAATAAAAAACGAGATCGAGACATCAGGAAGCAACGCAGCATCGATTGGGACAGAAGAAAAACTCCTTCCACTGCTCACTTTTGAGCTTACTCCTCATGTAATCGCCATGAGACGTATCATAGAGAATCCTTCTTCCTCGCATAGCTTCAATCAATTTCTCGTCCATTTTCCGGAGATGTAAGCACTATTGATACGAAGATTGATACAAAGTCACTTCAGTCACTAAGGAAATTCTGCGGCAGGTCGACTGCGGGACGCAGGGCGCAGTGATGTGAGTGAGATTCACGTCACTTCACGGTCCTATTTGCGCTTCCCCATTGATTTCTGTGTTTCACAGACTACTCGCCGTGAATCACACTGCGTCATCTCACCAACCTGCGTTTCTATTTGCGCCGGGCCTTAGTCGCGGCTGGCGATGCCAATGGGCGCTTTGTCTCCCATCGAGCGACCAGACGGTTCAGGCGACTCTTCGTCAAACCCACATGTGGTTCAGGCCCGATGAGTAGGGATTCTGTACCCCTTTTCGTTGCCCTCATGCCCCCTATGAGCCGGCAGCCAGATGAGGGAGAGCCTGTTACGGGCGCCAAGCTGTTTGAGCACATGAAGGCATTCTCATGCCAGCTTAGACCTAAAACTATAGGCTGCAATGGCCTTTAAGGCTGGCTTAGGCTGTCTGAGAATATGTGGCCCGTTAAATTTAGTGGCACCATGAATGCAGTCCATTACTTAAGCAAGCGGAACACAATATAGCCAAAAGATAACCGGATACAAGAAATGGAGTGATGTGAGGAGTTTATAGTAATGTACGAGCAAAGAAAAGTTGAGAAACGGGATGAGCGATGAAGAGGAGTGTATTGTTACACTTGCGAAAGATGAGGTTGAGTACAGAGCAGAGTTGGAATGTCTAACGAGAGGTGGCAAGTAAGAGCAAGCGAAGGGGCTGAGAAAAAAACTCACTGCGGAAATACGTTGATGATTTCGGTCATTAAGTGTGTTTGTAGGGCTTGAAAAATCCAAGATTTCAGGATTGAGCTCGGGGCTATTAGGGCCAATGGTACTAAACTGATTTAGCTAGAGCTGAGCTAAACTACCCTACTTAGATACATACGACTGTAATTTGACGTCGTTAGACGAACGCCAATTCGTTAAAAAGTACCAACCTATTTGAATGGTTGTAGAATCCCTTCGAAAAGGAAACAAAATTATCATCGTCATCAAAGCAAAGCACCGAGGTTGCTCTGTTAAAAGATTATTTGGTGCTACGCGTCTCACAATTTTACTCAACCCCCTGTAAACTCAATGATTTTCGTCACTTTACCAACTAATCTAATCTGTATTTCACCCAGTATGTATACCCTAGGTATAGCTTGACGCTCTACGCGAAAAATAGTCTTATTTGTTGGATTGCCCTTACTTACCTCATAACTCGTGACCAACGTATAGATAATACGTAATTATGAGAGTATTCGGCGGTTTTTACATTCCTTGGCTCTGCAAAATAGAAAGGAAAGTTATGTAATCGGCTGAAAAAAAATTTTGAGTTTTCTTCAGATCTTTACGTTTCAGACCTCCTGAGTCCGAAAAACATTATTAGGGAAAATGGTCTGTGAGTGTGTATGTGTGTCTGTGAACGATTTTTAGAGAGAACAACCGTACCAAATCCATTCAAACTTGATATCCAACCCGCAAGTTACCATGGGACGCATAAACAAGGGTATGGGCAAAATCCACCGAAAGTTAACTATAGTAATCATAGTGATCAAAACACCAATTTTTCCCCAAAAACAGCTCGAACGATTTTGATTACATTTTTTATATTGACAGCTCTCAATGAGGCAATTATACCATAAAATTCCCATTTGTGGGAAAATGACGAGAGCAGCACAATAAATTACCAACATTTTCGACGAAATGCGTTTTTAGCGCAGTTTTTTCCTTATAATCTCCGCTGGAATGTTAGTAGAATGTTTTTAAAAAATTGGTATTGTTTCCAATCCAATACCTATAGGATGAGTGTTTAAAAACGCTCATGAGATACATGGGGCTCACTCCAGAAATTCCTGAGTTTCAACTACCGCCGTTTCGCTTACTCCCAGTTCTAAAAGTTTTTACCCAATAACTCTGCAAAAGTAGTTACTATCCATTATAATAATGGTCCTGGAATGAGTACGAGCAGCACAATAAATTCCGGAACGGTAAGCGCGGCCGCTTCATGCTGCTGTAAAGTGTCGTCTGACCAAGTTCAAATGCATTGAGTAAGTAGAAAAAGCCATGTAAAAAGTGAATTGGCGTAGAGCTAAGGAAAGTTGTTTGTTGCATCGCACCAGATATTTTCGGAAGGGTTGGTGTTAAGAGTTCTGAGATGATACGGATAGCACTGTGAAAGAGAGTAGTCAGGTGAAAGGAAGGTTGTTCCTAATCAGTGCTATAGCTGGTACTAAAATATCGACGTAGTGGACTACCAGGTCGATGTTTGGGGTTGTCAGTGATATCGACAGGTTTTATCAAGCCAAATTGAGCAAGATCACTTCTTATTGACTTGTAATTTATTAAATTTATTGCGTTAGTCCTTTCATTTAGCGACAAATGCCAAATGCCCCATTATTTGAACTTGAATACACAAAAACTAATTTATAGAATTTATGAAAAGATGTACATTATTTTAAACTCTCTTTATTCTTGTGATTCACTGTCATTTCGAAAATGAAAAGTGTTACCCATTAAAACACGCGATTACTCTGCTTAATACGTCATTATAAAGTACAGATTGTGTTGGGTCCAGGAAGTTTAGTTCAGCAGTTTTCTCTCTGAAAGTGAACGTACATGACATTAGTTTTTAGCTCGTCGAAAGGGGACGATAGCGCCCAAAGAAGATAGTAGACCAAAGAAAAGGTAAGAACGATGATTACTAGATATGTAAGACCTCTAAAACTCGCCAGTAAGGGCTTAAGTTTTGGGAGACACGTTTTCCCTGTAACTATTGCGCAGGAATCAGAAACGACTCAGAAACAATCTTGTTGACAGCCCAATAATCCAATGAACGTGAGGAGATGATTGAAAGAAACCAATGATATTTCTCGGCATTGATGTAGAAAAGAACCATTGCTGTGACTACATATACTTTCAGATCGTTTGTATTAAATGTGCAACAAGCACCCAGCACCTGGCGATTTGGTGGACGAAGCAAAATTTCCAAGGGAGAAAAGTTGTGTTATTTTTGTATGCGTGGTTTCCGTAGTATTTCGAAAGAATAAATGACTCTTTGCTGGAATCGTTACTGGAGCGCTTCTCATTAGCCAGTCGAATATGTTTTATACGTTAGAAGTTCATTCGACTGACAAGCCAATTTTGGTGCTTCCGTCCAGTCCACGAGGCAGTTTTGTCGTTGTTGGGCAGGAAATTCACTTTTGAGAACCGAAAAAGTCTAAATCGGCTTTCTTTCATGGGAACTGCTCGGTTCCTTGAGGGTTCAACGAATTTCTTTTGAAACAGTGTTATTTTCGGAACTCAACGTTTCAAAAGCTGAAACCTCGCGCGTGACCAGTCAATTTTCGCTTCGACGAGAGATATTCTGGTTACACCGATGAAATGCGTTGGATTTTCCTTTTTTCGCTGGAATTCAACTACGAAGTAGAATTACTGCCTCCTGCCACATTTTACAGATTTTTGTCTTCTTCGTCACTTTATTTGGTCAACCTTCGAATGGAATCACGATAATTTTGAGTAATAGTCCAGTTTTTATCCTGAGTCCTGAAAGCTGGTCAGTTGTCCGGTAAGAATTTGGAGAACTCGGAGTAAGACAAAATATAAATGGAACGAACACTTCGAACAAATTTAATTAATGGCAGTCAAGAAAAACGCATTATTTGTACATGCAGGTTTACTGTTGTTACCTAGATAACCATGCTTCAAAATATTGGATGTTCCGTAAAAAATGAGAGGGGAAGTTATTGATAATGTGCAATAATATGTTCACTATATTCTTTTGCAACATCTACTGATGTGTTTATAATAAAAATTACGATCAGCTTCAAAAATAATGTTATTTCGAAAATGCAGAAAAGTCACCGACAGTTGAGAAAGTGCAATAAGCACCACTTGAGAAAATTGTAGGATATTGAGTTATAAATAACTGGCTTGGTTTGTTATTTCATCACATCTTTATTTTCCTTAGCTCTACAAAGTAGAAAGGAAATTTATGTAATCAGCTGAAAATTTTTTTTGAGTTTTCTTCAGATCTTTACGTTTCAGAGTCCGAAAAACACTTTTTTGGTTAATGGTCTGTGTGTCTGTGAACGATTTTTAGAGAAAACCACCGTACCAAAACAGCTCAAACTTGATATCTCGCCCGCAGGTTACCATGAGACGCCAAAATAAGGGTATGAACAACATCCACCGCAAGTTAATCATAGTTATCATAGTGATCAAACACCAAATTTTTTTTCTCAAAAACGGCTACAACGATTTTGATTACATTTGTTATATTGACAACCCCCGATAAGGCATATTCCATATAATTCCCATTCGTGGGAAAATGACGAGGGCAGCACAATAAATTACCAAACTTTTCGACGTAATCGGTTTTTAGAGAAAACAACAGTACCAAATCAGCTGACACTGGATGTCTGGCCTACAAGTTACCATGAGACGCAAAAATAAAGGTATGGGCGAAATCCACCGAAAGTTAACTATAGTTTTCATAGTGATCAAAACACCAATTTTTTTCTCAAAAACAGCACTAACGATTTTGATTAAATTTTTTATATTGACAGCTTTCAATAAGGCAATCACACCATAAAATTTCCATTCGTGGGAAAATGACGAGAGCGGTACAATAAATTACCAAAACTTTCGAGGAAATCGTTTTTAGCGCGGTTTTTAGGGAAAACAACCGTACCAAATCAGCCGAAACTTGATGTCTAGCCTACAGGTTACCATGGGATGCAAAAATCAGCAGCACAATTAATTATCAAAAGCGTTTTTAGCGCGGTCTTTTCCTTATAAACTTCGCTGGAATTTTAGTATAATGTTAACAAAATTGGTATAGCAGTTCAATCCAATACCTATAAGGGGAGTGTTTAAAAACGCTCATGAGATACATGGGGCTCACTCCAGAAGTTCCTGAGTTTCAACTACCGCCGTTTCGCTTACTACCAGTTCTAAAAGTGTTTACCCTATAACTACTAATAATTACTACATCTTCAAAAAATTCGTGTTTACAGCCTCATTAATTATCTGTGTACCAATTGCTCAATAATGGTCCTGGATTCAGTACGAGCGGCACAATAAATTCCGGAACTGTAGGCGCTACCGCTTCCTGCTGCTGTTAAGTGTTGTTTGACCAAGTTCAAATGAACTGAGTGGTAAATGAATTGATTAAGTAGACAGAGCGATATAGAAAGTGAATTGAAGTATAGCTAAGGAAAGTTGTGTGTTGCAACGCACCAGATATTTTGAGAAACTAAGCACTGTTATCGCAAACAAGCTAAATCGCGAATTTTCGTACCTTTTTAGTCCCAATATCCCTTTAGACACTCCCTAATGAACACAAGATTTCCCGTTTATGTTAAGCACGTGATGTTGTCCATGTATATTCATAAAAGTCAAGCACACGTTTTTCTGAAGAAAGATACATATTTTTTAAAATAAGAGTGGGTTTGTATTAGTACAGCCTTAAAAAATAAAAATTAATAAGAGGAGATATTTGTCCTAAAAACAAACCTGTTAGGAATCGGTGAGAGGAGATGAATGGTTGGGGAATTCAGTGTAGGATGATACAAAAGGCATCAGCAGCAGTTCAGCATATGATGCTACAAACGGATATCAGCATCATAAATTAAAAACATTTCGTGCAAAAAGGGTTAATTACGAAGTGCGTTCCCTCTAAATCGCCTCTTACGGATTTGATCAAATTTTGGTTTCGGTATGTTAGTCAAATCAGAACATTTAATTAGAAGTTGGACCATACCCTGCGCTCTCGCGAATTTTCATTGAAACTCTTCTCTTCTTTAGTTCGCTCTAAAGCCGTCAGGTATGGCGAACTCCTCCACCCAGCGCTTGAGGTCGGTTCGTTTATTATGTCGACACTTGGCGAATTTCGTGCTGCACGCGATCGTCATTCAATCGAGTAAGGGCTGGGTTATAGTTTCCATTATGAAATCTGTTCGGAATGATTTGCAGTAGCGTGATTCTGAACTGTTAATCTCGAACTCATTGGTATTGGTTTTCGCAAATAACTATAATTGCGGGAAACAAAAGTCGGAAAAGCGAAATGAGGACCGTACGTCTGCGGACCAAACCTCGCTAATTTAACGTTAAATAAAGACCCATTTAACTTGTAAGCTGTTTTAACCCAGGTCGCTGGAATACGATTAATTGAAATTCGCATTCGTTGGACTTAGAACGATAAAAAGTTAGTAATTCTCTAACGTTGCCCAACCATACACGTACTTCAGTGCGGTGGGAGTTGACAATTCAGTTGGATTTCTAGGGAAACTTATCTTGAATGTTGAAAAGTTGGGTTCAATTGATTGGAAGGTGAATGGAAACATTCGTGGGAAAATTGAGAGAAAATCGGTGTGAAATGCAGTAATATTTATTAGAAAATGGAATACTTATTGTTCGGGATTGTAACAATTGTTGACAAAACCAATAAAAAGTGTTTGTAAATTAAATCAAAATTGTAGTTGATTCAATAACTGGTGCCACGCATCACGCAACTTTCCGTAGCTTCAAATTCGTTAATGATTACATTTATGTGAGCCCGTTAGAACTAAACGTTATATTCTAAAGAAACTGATAGTCCTCAACGTTCCGGAATTTATTAGGCTGCTGCTGCTTATGCCACGACTTTAGAAACCAATTTACAGAAGATGGATTGGACAGTTATCACGCTTTTTTTGGTATAGTTCGTGATTACAGTTATGGATTTATAAAGAATCAGATAATATTAGCGAGTTAGTTAGAAAGTTACTTAACAAAATGACGGTGGAATTTTTGCTCTCGATCTTCTTACGACTAGATATTTACGATTTTCTTAAACGCGGCCATAGGCGCTTTTTTCAATTAACTAGCATCCACATTTCGTACTTCATTAAATGGTCCCTAGGAGTACGTTGTTCGGAGGTAAAGTGTCCAATTTTGAGGGTGGGCTCTAAAAAGATTTTCCTGATTGAAAACATAGAGTTATTATTCTGAATGATTAATAAAAAAGCAAAATTAACAAAAACGCAATTTCGGCGCTTTTATCACAAATACGCCAAGTTTGGCATCGTTTTCGAATACTCAGTGGTGTACGACTGCATTTAGACTGAAAATAGTGAAATCACGGATTATAGTGAGCCCAAGTCTACTAATGGAAAGAACTCGCCGAACAATACAATGAAAGTAGTCGTTTAATCGTTGGTACTCCCTCCCTCCCATCTCATTAAAACCACCCGTAAATAGACTCGCCACGCTATGCCAATTGCCTGCAGGCGCCTGGAATATTTAGTTTTCGTCGTTCCAGTGTAGCCAGGTCATGTTTCGGTTTACTGGTATTTTTCGATGTTGAATCGAATAGGATGGGTTTCGGAGGTGCAAGACTCCGTCAAGCGGTGTAAAAGAATAGTAAACCTTTGTGTAACAATTTGTTTTAGATTTTGGTCTTTTCTGTTTACGTTCGGTATAAATCGAGGTTTCATGAACTGTACGCAAGTGTGTTAATCAAAAAGCCCTTCCCTGAACGATCGAGACTAAAAATTGAAACATCAATCGAGATCCGAAAGATTCAATTACTGTTCAGGATTCTTGTGCTATATCCACTCATTGTCTGACTTCCTCCACTTCATCGTGACCCGCTTATTCATTCGTACGTTACTATTCAGCTCTCTAGTTGCATTGGATACGGAAGTTAACATTGTGTGCTGCATTTTAACTATCATTATCTATTTTAACTATTATGCAGCTGAGAATGCCGTCGTCCGCTTTCGATAGTTTTTTCGGTGAGGTCATCGAGATAAAGAAAAGAGAAGGAAAGATGCTCCTAAGGATATGTTCACAAATATTTCGTTGGTTCATATTACAATAATATGCGAGAACGTTAAATGATAATATTTACTTTTGATTGAAGAAACAGGCGGCGACGGGTTTTAGTGCAGGTACGATCAATCTTCGGTTTATTGGGTCGTCTGAGAGAGCCCTTTCCAGAATGTTCGAGACTACTCGTAAGTCACTATTAAGGATTCTCGCGCTATTTGCACTCATTGTCTAATTTCCTTCACTCAACCGTGCACGCTTCTTCATTCGCTAATGATCAGTTCTCTAGTTTCATCGGCTGGGGAAGTTAGCGTTTTGTGCGGTACTTTAGCAATTTAACATCATGTAGCTAGGACTGCCGTTCTCGATGAAGAGGCGTTTATACGACATGACTCGTTTTACAACAATATTCGAGGACGTTAACTGATACTATGTAGTAACTGTTTAGTTTTTATTGACGAAACAGGCTAAATCAGAGTTGTTAGAAAAGTAATTCGACTACCCATTACAAATTCCAATTACTTTTGAAGAAAGGTAATCGAAAAACGATTACAATTACTTGTAGTCGGAAAAAGTAATCGTCATCCTAATTACCATTATAGGAATCGGAATGAAGTAATGGAAATTCGATTACTTTTTTGAATCCGATTACTCCATTCCAAGAACACGAATTTGGTTTATAGCTTGTGAAATGGAGGGTGTCCACGGATTAGTGCTACTCCATTTATAACTCGAGGATGGCTTGGCAATTTCGATAATTTTTGATGCTTTGGATTGGTCGTCGCCCTGGGAAAGATATAGGTAATTAAAATACAAATAAATAAATAAATAGCAACTTGAGGCAGTACTCCAAGGACACGGACACCCTCCATTTCGGAAGCTATACACCAAATTCGTGTTCTTGGAATGGAGTAATCGGATTCAAAAAAGTAATCGAATTTCCATTACTTCATTCCGATTCCTATAATGGTAATCGGGATGACGATTACTTTTTCCGAATACAAGTAATTGTAATTTCGATTACCATTACAGTAATTGGAATGGTAATCGCGATTACCCCTGAAGTAATTACAGTAATTTTCACTGGCCAAATGTATGTGTAATATGATGAAAGTAATCGGAAAAGTAATCATTCCTCAAAGTAATGATTACATCTCAACTCTGGTCTAAATCAAGGTACGAATCTTCATTATATCGAATCTTCATTATATCGAATCGTTTCATGGGGCCCTTTTCAGAGCGTTAGAGAGTGGAACATTTTCAAAGAGTTGCTCGCTTTTCCTACGTTGTGAGAACCCACACCTCGTTTCCGTTAATAATCAGGTGTACTACCTGTATCTCTTACAATATTGTTAATAAGTAAAGCATACGAAAATAATTATAGCGGCACGCCCTGTTTAAGCAGGAGTGAGGCACAGGGACCATGGTTTGTGTACACGATCGAAATATGCTGTTTAGTTGGAGAGTCTCTACCAATTTAAAAGGATGTTGGTGCTTGAACATTAATGAAGCGTTAGCATACAGTTACTCAACCGAAAACCCATGAAACCTTATCTAACGAATTAAAATATTGTGGGAGAAGTTTTATATCACAGATAATTGTTGACTTCTTCCCTGCATCTTCGATTTATTTTGAAAGACTTCGGTGAAACCCAATGTTGATTTTTAACAACAGAAATCTTCAGCTTAATAACTGTATTTTGATTAAATATATCAGTTCGGCTCAGCTTAGGCTGTGTTAGTTTGTTGCTCCCAACAGAGAAAACTCAGGGGCATATTCAATCAGCTTCTCCTGCCAACAAAGGGTTTAAGGTTTATTTCCGAAGCCCACAACGAATTTTCTCTTTATGGATTTATCAAAAATAGTCCACCAACGTAGATTCCAACTATCAGCTTTTCCCAGACACGGCCGCAAAAACGCACTTTCGTCACTCAGTTCTCACCTTACTCAGTCGCTATTTGGTCTCGTTCCCACAACCTTGTTCACCACCTATCCAGAGATCCCCTTGTGTCGTTAAAATTCTCTCTCACACTCATATCTCTAACACCTTTTCACTACTTTATAACTATGTTCTCTGTGTATAACTACAGTTCTCACTCACATTCATCACATTAATCGATTCTTCAAACTCTCCCACGACCTTTCAATAAGCTGTAAGCTAATAAAGCTGTATGTAATGATAATATGATTATGTAAGTTGAAAGGTTTTTTTAAGGGGTGGGGGGTTCCAAAAAGTTTTAATTTGTTTTACTATCTAAAGTTAATATAAAACTTGAGCAAACTACAAACCGCTTTATAAAAATGACAGGGTTGTGAGCAGCTAGACGTCTGACAGAGAACATACCGAGCTACGAATACTTTAATTATTAAATATTACAATGTTTATTTTGTTAATTATACATAGTTAATATGAATTTATGATGATGAATATGTTGATGACTATATACAGATAAACAGTTTGGAGAAACCGGCCTCAGACTGAAATATTCGTTCCACAAACAAGCAGACTGACTGATTGGTTGCAATACTTTTGAATGTCATTTGGTTTTATCGTGTTGCTCTTGACACCCTTTTTTTCATGATAGATCTTGTAACACGTCAATTTCATTGCACCGAGCAAATGTTGTCAGAGCTGTCCAACTTGAGAGGCAATCGCCCGCTGCACGTCGACCCGAGAGAGATAATTTACTTTCTAAGATTAATTTAATTGATGTCAAAAGCCGCTACAAGTGATCAACCACTTGTTTACATCTAGTGAAAGGGACCACGTGGTCGCGGAGAGATGGCGCAGGCGCATTAAGCCCCTCCCGTCTCGCGCCGGCAACGCGCCGCACGAACCCACTCGCTCGCAGTCCTTTTCGCGTCCTGGTGCCTGGAGACTTCGCGCCGCGTTCCGCCGCTGTCGGTCTTTCGTGTTTCGGGTCCGCGGTTCCCCGCCGTAACAACCGGTATTTCGCGACGTAACAAAAAAAATTGGCTTGTGTTTAGTGGTTTGTGCGTCTGTGTTTAGTTTGGTATAGGAGTTGATTTTGGAGCAAATCAACGTCAAAGTGAGTTTACAAAAAATTCACCATTTCTTTCAAAATACACGCAGGCCTTATTATTACCTCATTATTTGATACCGTAATATTGAAATAAAAAGTTCCAGGCACTACGGTAAGGTATTATTCTGATGATACGATAAACAATCTGACAAGTCTCATCATGACACTACAAATTTGCGAGGAATATTCAAAATCAATATATTTCAAGAACGGATTGAGCTACTGATACTCCATTCGGTTCGCTATAAACGTCTACGCCGAAAAATATCTAAAAAAATAAGCAAAATAGAAAATGCGATTCGAAAAATGTGTGCATTTTTTAAAATGTCCAATATTTTAAGTACTTTTCTGTATACACTATGCTGGATAACACAACCCTTGAGGGAAGGATGAGATATTTGAACCAATTTTGATCGATAAAGCTCACTTCTATTGAGACTTAACTGACCGAAACACGGATGTATCCGTATGTATGTAAACACGTCAAAGGAGGATTCATTGAGGAGGTCATGACACAGAAGAAGATACTTGAATGCGAATATAGGATAAAAATAACATTGAACAGTGTGGTACTTTTAGTTGTACCTTTCCTTTTTAACAAACTTTTGTTATCAATGAAATCTCCGATCAACGAGCCAAGGCATTTTCCGATCTACAACTTAGTAAGTTATGTTCGTGGTGAATGGCTTTCGTGGCTTTCTAGAAGTGTGTGAAGACTGTGGTGTGGCACCCTTGACTAATATATTATGTACTGCTTAGACCTGAAGTAACAGCTGGTATTCCGAGGGCCTCTGTATAATATTCTTGAATGTGTACGAGAATTCACAAAAGCACAAACAGAGAAACAACTCTTAGAAAGACTCCTAGGGCGTTGCTGGAGCTTTCAGAGTACTCAGCTGTTCGCTGACAGATTCCTAAGGCTCGAACGTCACCCTGCGAACCGCGTATATTTTCCCTCTCGCTTGAAAGTTACTATAACGTTATAGCACGTATGAATTCGGCACACCCAAATGATAAATTTTCCCAAATTCTTGAGTTAATGCAGTCTCTTTTTATGTGTACTGTTCTTTTTCTCTTTTAATTCGTCGAATTATGAGTACCGTATTTGAGGCGGACCGTGTCTTTCAGAGTGACGTGTATACTTGTTCGTGCATTAGTTTCGGTAAAGTGTCACTAGGAATGAAGTCATTTTAATCCAGCCAAAGAAGGCGAAGTGCACATTTTTTTAGATATTGTTGCCGT
Source organism: Pachypeltis micranthus (assembly GCA_020466155.1). Taxonomy (NCBI): domain Eukaryota; kingdom Metazoa; phylum Arthropoda; class Insecta; order Hemiptera; family Miridae; genus Pachypeltis; species Pachypeltis micranthus. The sequence goes on from CM035769.1 coordinate 67,483,706, forward strand.
CCAGATTGTAGGTTCTGTTTTTGGGATCTAGAAATGAATCCAAAATTTGATTTTGAAAACGCGCAAAATTCATCGGAATGTGGGTTTGAGTGAAGTATCGTTTTCTGCAAACCACGTTTCTAATGTTTTCCATTACGAGAATGCACCTTTTTCGCGCTGGTTGTCTGATCATTCTCTTGAAGAGATCCCAGTCGAGTTTCTGCGAATCTCCACAACTATCACAAATACCAATTTACTTGATCTACGAAAGGTTCTGCTCCAAGCAGTCCGGGAGTTTATGAAGTGAGGGTTCCTCCGTTGTTCCAGTCACGGAGTATCATTACAGTTTTATTTTATAGTGAATTCACTCAGTTTATTACGGGAACGGTGTTAAATTAATTTCGTTCAAACTGGCTTAAATAACCATACGGCGTATGTATTGGTGGTTTCATTTAGGAAAGTGACGAAAGAGGAAGGTAACAAGAATTAAAATGACTAAAGGAAAAATAATGGTGTGCCAAATACGTTTAGAGTTGACAGTTGTAATGAAGTTTTGAACTGGATGCTTTCAATAACTCACAGAACCTTGAGTGATATTTCGGAGTGGCCATCTACTGTCAACCAGGCTACAGAACAACTGGCCACATTTACGACGAGCTTTTATGGAGTCGGAAAATAATAGAACTATCGTTGCGGGACAGCATCGAAAGACAGGACCAGTCTTATGAGAAGCTCCTGGGAGATCGCATAGCTAAGCATCAGTTATAAAATAGAAGCCCTTGAAACGTGAAGATCTGAAGGAATAATATTTTTTCTCAGCGAATTACGAAAGTACACGAAGAAAAAATCAACGCCAATCGACTCAATAGCTTTCCCAGAAAGTCGACCACAAACCCACACCGATGTTTCTTCTGAGGGAAGTCTCAATGCCTTATTATAATCATACTTTTATTACTGATTAAATTCTTTGCCCTTCAGGTTGGAGAAAATGAAAATATTTGTTATGGCTTGCATTCAATTATCTTTCACCTTCAAGTCAGTGGTGTTTCTTCTCTGATAGCTCGTCATAGTTGCTTATATTTCCCATTCTATGAAAAAAACCAATGGAGAGGAGGAAATTTGAATCTATACCTCTCACCGGTAACGTTGCGTCTTATATCGTCAGACAAGTTGAAGACAAACTTGCTAAGTTGAGTTAATTCCCAGCAGTTGCTGTATCTACCCTCTTCATTGCCCATGTGACTGCGCCCGAAAGTTCGCTATTTGAACTCATACAACCACGGAAGCCCAAACACTGATGATGAATCGATGTAAATTACATTGACTCAAGTGAACATAACAACCGAAGGAATGAACAAATAGGAAGAACGTAACGGAGTCGGTTGGCACGTAACTATCTCTTAGTTGTCACCAAATATCCGTTTTGTAGATTACTAATTGGACTGTCTGCGTCTCTATTTGAATACGGTTTTGTCGATTGGAGCTCAGTTTACAAGAAAAGTAAATGGGGTATTGTGCTAATATTTGATCGCCCGTTGCTTAGTAGTCGCATTTTTCGCAGGCTAAACGTATGAGAACGTACAATTTATTATGCTCCTTAAACAGTAGCTGTCTCGAGGTAAAAAGTGTTTTTGAAGTCGATTAAATAACTCAATCGAAATTAATTTAAGAACAGAATGTGTGCAGATTTAGTTCTGTTAGTGTTTTTTTTTTTTTTTTTTTTTTTTTTTTTTTTTCGATACATAATTTTCTATATAGTACAGAAGTACAATGGAACATGGGTGAGGGTGGATGTCCAGCGACAGTCCCTCTCAGAATTAATGCTAATTTTGCCATTCATTAAATATAGTTAATAATTTACGTAGGAGATAAATTTAGGTTACACTAATATCACAGTTATGTTCACAAGTGACTACATGTTCCTGTCTATCAGGTCCACCGTTCTTTTTCTTTTGAGACGACGAGGGTGCCGTATTCTGTCCCATGTGTTGAGGAGGCGCTCAAAAGCTGGCGATTGGTGCGAGTTTATCGATGCGTGCAGACGATTCATCGTAGTTTTGATGACTTCCTCCACCAGTGGCACGTTCAAATCTCTATGGATGACGGAATTCCTTACGAACCATGGAGCGTTGGTGATGAGGCGGAGGGCACGGTTTTGTTGGGTCTGAATCCTCTTTATCTGGGTTTTGCATGCCAGACCCCAGATTGAACAACCGTATTGCCAGATTGGGCGTACCATGGTTATATAGATGAGGCGTTTGTTGTCGAGGGATAGTGGTGACGTCTGGCCGAGGAGGGGTTTCAGGAGGTTTATGCGGGAGCGGAGTCTGTTCACTAAATCGCTTATGTGGATGTTAAATGTGAGCCGCTGTTCTGGATACCCTGTATTTTAGATCCCAGGGTTTTGAAGGAAAGTTATTGAACTTGTATTACAACTGCTGTTACATCTCACCCTAAGTTAAAATGTACAAGAATGACAGAAATGAATAAAATAAAAGATGTTCACGATAATAATTGTGTAAAAACAATTAATGTCGTAATCTATGGTGAATTTCAATGAGAAAACGAGGTTGTCTGATCTGAATGGTCGTAAGTCTAATTTTGAACATGTGTCAAGCTATCCGTATTGTTAGTCTTGAGTGTTAATGCGTTCTCTTGACGGCTGCTAGGACGCTGCATTGCTTCGTTGTTCTGAACCTCTTGTTTCTCGTGCAGCCTAGCAGGTGCAACTAATATACAGACGTTTAACTTTGAATCGGGCGACGACAGCCACCGAACGGTCATGAGACCAATAAGTACAGCTCCGATTACCCAAAGCATGTTTCGTTCTTCTTTAAACTCAGAGAAATGGAACTCCCCGTTGTGAAACCACTAGAGCGATTGACGTTCTTCCACCCGGTTGTGCCACAGCCTTGAACGTGATAGTGTCCGCTTCCTCGAAAACTGTGTTTCTTCTTTCGTTTCAAACGAAAGCTGTAAACGTTCCGATTCGCAACTCGTGTCGCTCCTCCAATTCGTTTTCTTCGGGTTTTGATTGTTCCTCTTTCATATCCAAACCATGTTGAGTGTGCTTCTTCAAGACATTCAACATTCGGTTGTCTTACGACTCCAAGCAAGTTAAGCTTAGCCGATTTGTTTACTGAGCCTTCAGGAAAAAAACCTGGTTGCGTTGCAACACACAACTTTCCTTATCTCTACATCAATTCACTTTCAAAGTGAAATTCAAAGTAAATATCTGGTGCGTAGCAACACACAACTTTCCGCCACCCCGGTAATTTCGAACACCAGCTACATATGCGGGCGCTATATCTTCGTTCAACGCATTTTTACAGGAACATTTATAGAGAACGAAATGTAGAAACTAGTTAGCTGAGAGTACTCCGTAACTTTGATTGAAATCATTAGAGCCGTTTTTGAGAAAATTGGAATACCGATAAATTAATATTCGACAAATCTCCTTTTCTGAGTTAACTTGGCTTATATCTCCGTTCAACATATATATACAGAAATAATTATGGAGAACGAAATGTGGGTATGGGTGACTAAAAGACACTCCATTAGAATTTATCAAATCTGGTGAAGAAGTTACCCTGGAATTTACGGAAATGTTCGAAAAAACGTTATTTTCGACACATTTTGATTTTTATCTCTGTTCAATGGACCGTCACAGGAACATTTATTGAAAAGAATATGTAGGTATTAACTATTTGAAAACACCGTGAGAGTTTGGTGAAAATCGCTGGAGTCGTTTTGCCAAAAAGCGTAAAAAACATATTTTTGCTTCATGGGCCTATATCTCCGTTCACCGTATTTTCATGGAGATATGTATGGAGAGAAAAAGTTAGGTATTGATCAGTAAAAGATAATTTGAAAGTTTAATCAAAATCGTTATAGCCGTTTTTGAGAAAAATGCGAAAAACCTTAGTTTTTGGTACATTTTCGTCCCCCCACCCCCCTTACCACCGGCCGAAATCGTCCATAACCTTATTTTGGTGTCTACAAAAAATAACGAACAAAACAAAAAAGAACCAGCTCAATCGGATCAGCCGTTCTCCCGCAAATCGAACTACAGACACACACACATACAGACACGCGGACCACGCTCCGAAATTAGGTTTTTTTCGACTCAGCAGGCCTCGAAACGTGAAGATCTGAAGAAAACCCAAATTTTTTTTGAGCCGATTACTATACTTTCCTTCCCTTCGGGTAGCGGAAAGTAAAAATGTTCTCAATCTACTTACGAAATATGCTTTTAAAGTCGATGAATGTAAAGAAATTCCTTATATAAATGTTGTACTTGACAGACCGAATGAAACAACATAGTATCGCTCAAGGACAGGTGATAACGTTCAATATAGTTTCTTTTACGGATAATTTCCGTGGACTCGATTATTACTCGACAACGCTTTTAAAAATATTTTCCGTCACTAATCACCTAACCTCGCCATGGCTCATTACCCTGAATTCTTTAAACTCGTGGTAGAGTGTAGTTACCAATTAGCTGAAAGTATCCGGTGAGTTTGCGCAAAATAATCATGACCCTATTTAGAAAAAATGAGGGAAGCCAATTTAATGAGAATCCTAAGTTGCAATGTTCAACAATGGCGCGTAAAAAAAAAAAATTACACTTCGGTTTATTATTCTCTTGCACGTCTTGACGTAGTCTTACACCTCCGAGACCCATATCATTCAATTCAGCACCGAGAAATACCAGTAAATCATACGGAACATGACCAGACTACATTGGAACGATTCCAGGTGCCTTTAGGCAATTGGCATGACGTGGCGAGGGTAGCTGGCGGGTGGTTTTAATGAGACTGGAGGAAGGTTGTACAAATGTAGTTATCGTCCCGCGAGTTCTTTCCATTAGTAAACTTTGGTTCACTGTAATTTTACTATTTTTGCAGACATACACCTCTGAGCCTCGTTCCATTCGACCCAGCACAGAAAATACCCAAAAATTATACAAAATCCGAAAAATGGTGATAAAAGTGGCATGTTTGCGTTTTTGTTAACTTTTTTAACCAATTTGAGCTCATAACAACCATGGGCTTCGTTCGATCGAATTACTGAGCAGGAGGGTACCACTGTATACCAAATGGGATTGTTTAGACCACCTCAAAGGTACAAAATGGTCCTGACGGCGGACGGACATTGCAGGTTTGGAATCCCGATGCCCTGAATCATAAAGTATCATGTTCATTGTGAATAAAGCGAAATGTGAACTAAAGCTAAAGGATATTCCATCAGGTCGATAAAATTCAGTTAGAAAAGGATATTGTCACAGTGAAGCCGTTCCGTTTTTGGTTTTAGTTGTTGGAGCCATTTTTTCCAAAATTTAAAAAACACAGCTTTTTAGAGCAGGTTTTCCAATCAGTGAATGTTTCAAAAAATTCACCTAGAATAAAAGTTAATTGTTGTTCGTAGGGGAAAAAACGTTAGGGATATTTTAGCTTTCCATCCTTGTTCCAAGCGATAAGAAACTGCGTTCAACTTAACTCTGAAGACCGACATCCGTGGATTATCTGTTGAAGGACTTGATGGGAACTCGGCTTCTTTCAACCAATTACAATACTCCTCTTTCTTCTACTATTCTGAGCCTGCTGATGACGATATCGGTGTCTCCAGGGCCGATAATGTACCACTCAGTTCGGGTTTTCCTCACTTCCTTCCCTCATCTCACTTCTCACCCCAAGCTTCTGCCAATTCTTACGATAGTCTGCCCTATAACTCATCCAGTCAAACATTCTCTCAGCTCTCGTCACAGCTTACACCAGTTCACCTACTCAGAGATTTATACCGACGTTTGTGTCGTGAACTCGGTCTCCCTGTTACTGTACTCGGTACTATATGATGCAGTTATTTGTCTCGGTCGTCTCATTCATCATTGTTCTTCGCCCATATTGAATTTCATACCTCTCCCCCTCCTGCACCCAACGCTAAATGCTATTTGAATGAAAACTGTCCGATTGGAGGGACTGATTAGCGTCACGAGCTCTCCAAAAATGATGAATGTTCAGGGCAGTAGCTGCTTCAGGCGGCTCCCGTCATGAAAAGACGTTTTAAGAAATTTCTTAGGCCGTCCCTAACAATGCGTTCCTTCCTTTGACTTCAACGACGACAAAAAAAAATCCGAGGTCGCACTGAAAGGCTATAGTACAGGCAGATTAAGAAAATTGAAGATTCAAGTCGAAGAAATGAAAACAGGAGATTTCTCAAATGGAATATTTACGAGAACCCTCGTTGACGACTCGCTTTTCACACCCTTCATCATCTTAAAGCCTTCAGAAAATCTTCTTTGAGATATAACTGTGAATAAATACTCCAGACTGTTCACTTAGCTGAATTAAATGACGGGGTTTATTAATAATGAGGAGCAATTACATCAATTAATCAGAAGACCTAATGAAATGCCATCTCGAATAAGCTGCTTTTAGCTGAATTTCTGCTGAGTTATTCAAATGATAATGTCATGTTTGTTTAATGACAATCTTATCTCAAAACATTAGGTGGCACCGAACAGAGACAACTGTGACAACTGATCCAATAACTACCAACTACAATTACAACTATCAGCTCACGTTACTTCATTCCTAGTGAGCAAGTACACTGAGATTCCGTAGTTTAAATTGAACTAATGAGCATTCAACCCACGAGCCTCTCATCTCCAACGAGTATGGAGAACTCTTCCTCACGGGAAACTAATAGCGCAATATGACCCGACGACCAAGCTATAATGATCGACGTGAAAATAACTGCGTGCTCCCACAAATACAACTAGAATATTACACAACTTTCCTTTGCTCCTCTCAAATTCACTGGAGTTCATAGCTTTTTCTAATGATTCAATTTATTTTTCACTCAGTTGAACATTTGAACTTGGTAAAACAACATGCAGAAAGCGGTAGCACCAACAATTTCACCATTTATTTTTCTACTTGTTCTCATGTCCTTACTGTTATTGATGAATCGGTACAAGAGACTTATGTACCAATAAGTGCGCCCGATATTTCCTTATGGAATTTAAAGGACGATGGGAATTAGCTCCTTGGAAGCTGAATTCCATGTGGAAAGAAGTTGTAGCATGTTTGGTGACTTGAAAGCCAATTTATCGTCAAGTTTTCCCGAAGTGAAAGCGAATTCGTTCAGAGAGTGATACTCGAATGAGTAATATCGGGTATTGGCAGGTTTGTCGATATCATGAGACAGACCATTGCTGTTTGATATAGAATCATTTGAATTGGTTGAAGTAGTTCGTGAATATGCCTCTACCTCCCAATGACAGGAAGATGCGCCAAAAATAAAATTGTGCCCGAGTGAAATGACGTAGAGCTAAGGAAAGTAGCAACGCACCATATATATATTTTTTAAACATTCTAGTCTTTCAAACATTTCAGGGGAGTTTGAAAGGAGAAAAACCGTGCTGAAATTCAGGAATTTCTGAAGTGAGCATCATGTATCTTATGAGCGTTTTTAAACACTCACCCTGAAGGTATTGGATTGGACTACTACTACATCCATAATTTTTAACATTCTAGTAACATTTTAGCGGAGTTTATAAGGAAAATATCTGGTGCGTGGCAGCACACAACTTTCTTTAGCTCTACCTCAATTCACTGGGGTACATGGCTTTCCCCACTCACTCAATTCATTAATCACGCAGTTCATTTGAACTTGGTCAAACAACACTTTACGGCAGCAGGAAGCGGTGGCGGTTACAGTTCCGAAATTTATTGTGCTGCTCGCACTCATTCCAGGATCATTATTGAGCAATTGGTACACAGATAATTAATGAGGCTATAAAGAAAAATGTTTAGAAGAAGGATAGTAATTACTTTTGCAAAGTTATTCGGGAAAAACTTTTAGAACTGGTAGTAAGCGAAACGGCGGTAGTTGAAACTCAGGAATTTCTGGAGTGAGCCCCATGTATCTCATGAGCGTTTTTAAACATTCACCCTATAGGTATTGGATTGGACTACGATAATATTTTTTGTAACATTCCAGCGGAGTTTATAAGGAAAAAACCGCGCTAATAACGCTTTTCGTCGAAAATGTTTATAATTTATTGTGTTGCTCTCGTAATTTTCCCACGAATGGGAATTAAATGGTATAATTGCCCTATTGAGAACTATTAATATAACAAATTTAATTGAAATCGTTACAGCTGTTTTCGAGAAAAAAATTGTTGTTTTGAAATCAAGTTTGAGGTGATTTGGTTCTGTCATTTTCTCTGGAAACCACACTAAAATCGATTACGTCGAAAATTTTGGTAACTCATTGTGCTGCTGTCGTCATTTTCCCAATAATGGGAATTTTATGGAATGACTATCAATATAAAAAATTTAATCAAAATCGTTAGAGCCGAGAAAAAAATATTTGGTGTTTGATCACTAAGAAAACTATAGTTAACGTTCGGTGGATTTTGCTCATACCCTTATTTTTGCGTCTCATGGTAACCTGCGGGCGAGATATCAAGTTTGTGCTTAGTTGGTACGGTGGTTTTCTCTAAAAATCGTTCACGGACACACAGACCATTTTTCCAAATACTGTTTTTCGGACTCAGGAGGGTCTGAAACGTAAAGATCTGAAGAAAACTCCAATTTTTTTTCAGCCGATTACATAAATTTCCTTTCTATTTAGTAGAGTCAAGGAAATTAATAATCCAAACTAGAAAACTACCAGACTGTAATTCATATTAAAATTACCTTTATAAATATGCCTCTACCTCCCAATGTCAGGAAAACGCGCCAAAAATAAAATTGTGATGACAAAATACCTAAATCTACCACTATTCTGACTGCGAGTCCTCAGTCGAGCAGTTGACTGTTCCGTATCCGTTAGTCACTCAAAGATGTATTATACGTCAAGAATAGTTTTTGATATTCCGGGGAGATGAGTTTAAGAAACCCGGAGATGGTATTTTCTACTAACCAGAAGTTTAAGATAACGTTTAGATTTTATTTTATTATTTGGGAACCTGAGTACGAGGGCTTGTAAAAACGGAATGCCTGATCACTGTATTGGTACATAGAAAACTGTTCTAAACCTGCGCAGGATTCATCATTTTTTGATAATTCGTTTCAGTCAACCAAACTGCACTTATTTATCGTCACCTTACTGGAGTTTAGGAGTTACACTCCGTAACGTGGGGTTCTTTGCACATTTTGAGTTTTGTCTTCGTTCCGCATTCCTTATGAGGAACATCTATAGGGAACAATAGCATTGAATTTACTAGTTGAAAAAACAAAGCTAGTTTGATTGAAATCGTTGAAGCGCGTAAAAAGTTAAAAACACGTTTTATCACAGGGATGCTTATTCAGAATGAAGGTACGCGTTAATTGGTAGAAGATGCTTTATACGTTTAATCGAAATTGAAAGTCGCTTTTCGCGGCAAGACATTACCGGGTAGTAGGTGGTTTTAACAATTTAGGAAGATTTTAGACGAACACAGTGGATTCAAATGGAGTGTCACACATCTGAAAAATCACTCACTATTACATCAATGACCCTTAAAAAATACTCAGGCCATCGGCTCAAATATAACTATTTGCTACCAAGCGACAAGACAACGGTTACTCGACTAAAATCGTAGTCATTTTATATTGCCACGTCGTGGCACATTCCGAAATCAAAGGTGCGATGCCTCACTGGACTTGGAAATGTGCCAACAAAAGAATCTAGCGCTTTCAGCAACCGTTTCAACATTGGAACACAGAACCCGTTCCTCTTTCTATTCGTGGGCTTTAAAAGATACAGTACGTTTTGAAAATGTACGGCTCAATCATCAAGTACTGCTGGGATGAAGGTGTTGGAGTTTTTAGGATCACGCTTTTTTTTAATGATTCGCAGAAGTTTCTAATTTAACGTACAAACTTATTTCCGATTAGTGCGGCGTGGGATGGAACTCGAGGGCATAATGATACTAAGTTGGCAGGTAACTGACAACTCAACGGTGTGAAATATACTCGTAGATCCTTTCTAGTATATAAGAAATATATATCGCTTATTCTCTCTCCCTGGATAATAATGTGATCAACGTATTTTATGATACATTTTTCAAAAACCAAGTGTCCACTTTTTGCACGAACCGTAGTGGTTTTTATATCGGTTCGAGTCTTTTAACGGTTGTTTGCGGCACTTCTACCAACAAATGAGGTTGTTTTATAACTCATTGAAATCGCCCATTGGCCAACTACTGATCAGTAGTTGGTCAGCAACTTTGCGACGTAGCTATCGTCGTTATCAGACCCCGCTCGAGTGGTTAATATCCGCTACGATCCGACGGGCTCCTCTGTCCGCATTTCATTCGCGACCCGTTTCGTGCTGAACGAATCAAAAGTCTTGACATCGCCGATAACAGTTTTCCCTGATATTGGCAAAAATGCCAAGGGCTTGGAGCCGACGGGAGCAGTGAGTCGCTGCTGATGGGACGGGCAATGAAGGGGGGGGGGGACACGGTTTTTCTAGATTGCGTTGGAACTCGTGCGTGACCACACTCGGTAAATAGCAATAAAATGCAGAATCAGGTTTTCCAGGCAGAACCCCATATGAAATTCATCCTCGTCTCTACCACGATAAATCTGTTACGACCCCTTAATAACGGAAAAATATCACCACAACACCGTATCGGCGCTGGCAAATGTAAACGAACAGCCATAAACTAACACCCATTTCGAGAGCAATGACCTGGGGCTTTCAAGCGCTCATTCCATTTATCACTCTTCATCGCGAGATTCGCTTACTTTGAACCAAAGTCGAGAGAAGCTATTAGCTTCATTTTTCAACTGTAGCAAATAGTGAATTTTCGAACAATGACCACATCAAACTTGAACGAATCGTCGACTTGACAAGTTTTGGTAAAGAAGGGTGCTCTTGAGACATGAAGTCAAACTTGCAAAGCCAATTTGCTGCATTGAATTAAAACAACCCCTAATTTCGCAACGTCCGGCCAACGAATTTCCTTAGCCCAACGTAGTAAGACGTTATGTAAGCGGCTAAAACATTTTTTTATAGTTTTATTCACGCTTCGCAGGCTAGCGAGACCAAATGCGCCTTGTGAAAAAATGATCTCTGTGTCTGTGAACAAGATTGAGAGAAAACGGCTGAATCAAGTCGGCTCAAATTCAAGCGTATGAGCGAATTTGGTTCAAAAGTAACAATGGTAATTAGAACACCAAATTTGTTTCCTAAAAATATTTTAATATGAGCGGTTCTAAATAACACAGTAAAACCATAAAATGTTCACTTGTGGAAAAACGACGAGAGCAGCGCAATAAATTATCTACGTTTTGAAGAGCGATTTTTGTTTTTCTTCTTAGCGAAGTTTTTTGCTTATAAATTCTATTATTGGGATACTAGCGCTCTTAGAAAAACCAGGGTGTTCGTACAATGAACTATATATGTACGGCGAGCCTAATAACGTTCATAAAACAATTATGAGCCCCCTCCAAGGAATTCTCGATTTCAAATCTCCGCCATTTCTCTCAATACTATTTCTCAGTGTTTACCTAATACGTAACTCCAAAACGATATTGCTTAAAAAACATATTTTTGGCAGTCTCATAATTCACGTGTGCTCCTAATTATTCTCTGCTGATTTTTTATTAATAAGTGAGAGCAGCTTAATAAATTCCGGAAAGTCACCGTATCACCTGCAAAACCACTTTTTCCTTTATATTCAGTAAACTTGTTTTTTACTCGCGAAATATCAAGGACTGTAACCTCTGAGACTCCATTTCCAATAGTATTTTTCGTAATGCCTAACTGTCACATTATATTCAACAACAGCCTGTCGAATTCCATAGAATCGAATGCTTTGGTGAGGTCAGTGAAGATTCAGTGCGTTTCATGCTTTTCGTACGTGTCAAGCGAGGTTTGTTGTTACTAACGCGTCCTGTAGATCTATGCACAAAATTATTTTGTACGTGTTCCCTCAACGAGTTTTGACAGCAAAGGTATGGCAGTTAGTTCTAACTCAATGGTTGAATGCGCTGCAGTGAGCGTCTCTCTTTCGACTCCGTCTAAAAGACGTGATGCTTATCGCGGTTTTTTTTTCAAACATAATCAATTCGAAATTGATTTGAAGAAACGGAGATTAAATTACGTGAAACGTTTCGTCATCTTGAAATAGAAATGGGAGTTATTATTGGTTGAGCCGTTCCGTTCTCTTCTCGTTGAATATGGAATTATTCACTCATCCATCGACAGGTTACGACCTTGCGTTCCCTCTTTTTCTCCCACTAGAAGATAATTCTCCAACAGTTTTTTTTCCGAAACCTCTCCTAATACTTGCCTATTTGCTAACACTCTCGCTATTCCAAAAACAATTTCTTTATTTCAATATTTTGTTTGGGGTCGTGGGCTTGTTCATGTGCATACAACTTATTTCTTGCTGCTTATATTCGATTGAATTCTCGCGTTCCCTTTGTATTAAACTAACAATTATCCTTAAAGGTTTCAAGTTCACATATGGGGCCCTGGTTTCAGATTCACGAAATCCACTGGTTCTTCATTTTATAATTAGCAGAAAAGTTATTTTTGTAATAGGTTGGGTTGTTTCCCATTTTTACTTTCCGCTACCCGAAGGGAAGGAAAGTATAGTAATCGGCCAAAAAAAAAATTTGGGGTTTCTTCAGATCTTTACGTTTCAGACCCTAATGAGTCTAAAAAACCTAATTTCGGCGCGTGGTCCGTGTGTATGTGTGTGTGTGTGTGTGTGTCTGTAGTTCGATTTGCGGGAGAACAGCTGATCCGATTGAGCTGGTTCTTTTTTTGTTTTGTTCGTTATTTTTTGTAGACACCAAAATAAGGTTATGGACGATTTCGGTCGATGGGAAGGGGGGGTGGGGGACGAAAACGTACCAAAAACTAGGGGTTTTCGCATTTTTCTCAAAAACGGCTCTAACGATTTTGATTAAACTTTCAAATTATCTTCTCCTAATCAATACCTAACTTTTCTTCTCCATACATATCTCCATGAAAAAACGGTGAACGGAGATATGGGCCCCTGAAGCAAAAATAGGTTTTTTACGCTTTTTGGCAAAACGGCTTCAGCGGTTTTCACCAAACTCACAGGATGTTTTCAAATAGTTAATACCTACATATTCTTTTCAATAAATGTTCCTGTGACGGTCCATTGAACAGAGATAAAAATCAAAATGTGTCGAAAATAACGTTTTTTCTAACATTTCCGTAAATTCCAGGGTAACTTCTTCACCAGATGTGATAAATCCTAATGGAGTGTCTTTCAGTCACCCATAGCCACATTTCGTTATGTATAATTATTTCTGTATATATATGTTGAACGGAGATATAAGCCAAGTTAACTCAGAAAAGGAGATTTGTCGAATATTAATTTATTGGTATTCCGATTTTCTCAAAAACGGCTATAACGGCTATTTCGATCAAACTTTCGGAGTAGTCTCAGCTAACTAGTTTCTACATTTCGTTCTCCATAAATGTTCCTGTAAAAATGCGTTGAACGAAGATATAGCGCCCGCATATGTAGGTGGTGTTCGAACTTAAAGGGGTGGCGGAAAGTAGTGTGTTGCTACGCACCAGATATTTACGTTTTATAGTCTCCTGAGTCGATAAAACACCATTATGTTGTGACTTCTTGTCAATCTTATTCTTATACAAGCAATTGGGGAGATTTGCTTATATAATACTTTTCCAACTCTCTCGCTGTAAAGGGCACATACTTTGTTCGAAATAATAATTGCTTTCGTCTGAATTTCGTGCTATACGCTTCCGCAAATGTTTCACGCGAAGTTCACAGACAATACTTGCTGAGTTATCAAACATTTCTCGATCCCAGCATGTTCGTGTGCTCACATTGAATTAACGCTACTCTAATACAATTACAGACCATTTGGATTTAAGCATGGAATATCATCAATCTTCACCTAACTGGCCCTACCATATCTCTAGAATAATTCAAGCAAGTCTAGTTCGAGGTTTTATAAAACAATTCAAACGTCCAACATTGAAATTTGGAATACTTCCCACCGTTTTTAGACACCGTTATTCTGGCTTCAGAATCGATGCTAAACGTGTTCGGAAATGCACACGCTTTATTTTTCGATGTTCGATTAAAACTAGCTTACCCTTTTAAATGAGGTTTCAATCAAAGGGTTTATATTTGCTAGTTTGCCAGAGCTTCGTTGAGTTCTAGTCACACTGCTGAGGTTGAAGGTGACAAAATAGACGTCTTGAGCCATTGTATTTTTTAGAAGCAACAAACTTTAATATTCTAACAGTTTGCTCCAGGAAGAGTGTAGGAGGTTTTAACGTTCCTCTTGAAAGGCTCTGACGAATTTAATTTGATGGAATTGAAGGAGGCCAGCAAGAATGTTAATTATGAGGAAGTAGCTTTCTGACGGCTTCTTCTCAGCTCATTGTTTCCAGACCTTTCCAATCTTCCCAAGATCGCGGGTTTTCACCAGTCAGCCATCAATCACATTTTCTGCAGTGTTGCATGGAACCCGGTGTCACGCAGTTTCACGTGACAAATCTCAAATACTATCCTCTTCCCCAGATTTGCCAGCTCTCTGAAGATTCGTAATTTTTATCGGTTCCAAGTTTAATCATTGTACTATGTCTACGACCCAATGACCATGGTACGTTGAAATTTCTGAAATTCTGAATGTTGGCATTTGTCAAGGACTCCAATGAATGGAGTGTTTATGTAAAGATTATTCGAACTTTTGCTGCATGCCACTCTGTTGGCTTCGAAACATTCAGAGGTGGCCTGAGTCAATCAGGTGTCCCTCCTCACCCACAGCACAGACATGAGATGACTATCAATCTCTACCTAGTTAAGGAGAAGTTCTATGTGTTGTATCACAGTGTGAACTTCCAACGTTTAAAAGGCTAAGCTCTCCTGATTCGATGGTGGCAGTGCTCTCTACGGATTCCCGCTTATTCCCCAGAGATGTGGCGGTAATGCATCGGCTGTGTTCTCTCTGTTTAACTCGATAACGCCAAGTCTTCCGCCGCTTTACAAGAAAACAACAGCCAGAGACGACAATATGAAGTACAAGTTTTTTCCACATTATTTTCTTCGCCACAAACACTACGCAGAAGTCAACTAAGATGAGGTTGTTTCTGAAATACTGCTTTCCCAGATAATTCTAGCACCAGAATAACAGTTTAATGTACATCCGGTACATTAAACTGTCGGGACGGTTCAGTGTTGTGTGGGTTTTTACGGAACGACTCCGACGCTGTGTCGCCGAGTATTCAAAAGGGAGAGTTACAGCTGAGTTTCGTCGCGACACATTTCTTCGCCCTCTCCCAAGCCGTCTGCGCTGGCAAATGTAAGATTGTATTCGAAATGAGCGAGAGAAGAAAAGAAGGCCACTATTTATAAATGACGTAAGGATGCAAATACTCAACTTGTACACTCGTCAATGGAACAACGATGCTTTGAGTTGGCCTGAGACCGACAAGGGCACCGTGCCTCTTTTACATAGATAGCTCCCAGTGGAGCGGAGCAACTATAGAATTTCGTCGCTGCGCTTCTATTTTTGTTCCATCCCCTTGAAACTTCTCCGTCTCTCTTCCTCTTTCTTTTCGACCCGCTCTCTTTTTACTTTCCTTGCTCTACGAAGTAGAAAGGAAAGTTATGTATTTTGTTGTCATTTTGACTACAAACGATCCTCGCAAAAATATTTTGAACGCAGGCTTGGCAAAAACAAATCGATGATGACGCCTCTCGCGAGCTGCGGTTTCACTTGTGAAAACAAACCCTCGTAATTAATGGTTCCGAGTCCACCCCTTCACGAGTCAACGAGAAGGCTGTCGTTTTTCAAAAAGGTCGTTATGCGCGGGTCGAAACCTCATTTTTCCCGAGCAATTATTTCTGACGTCTCGGGACTGATTTGCAACCCAAATGCAACGAGTGCATACTATTATTCTGCAAGACTCACAGTGGCAACACCTAATTTTGAAAATAAATCCCCTGCGTTGGGCGTTGGAAAATAGGCTGCCGAACGTCCGGCACCCTTGTTAACATTTCATCCACAGTTAGAAATGAGTCAACAGGCTGTTAGTAAACCTCCCTCTGCACCAACCTTCGTTAGCGGTATCAGTTAGTTGGCCAACGTGAGTCAACTAATGAGCCGTGGGGCTTCGATTAAAATCTTAACAACGCGTTAAGACTATAACTTCCAGTAATTAGTCTCTCGTCTCGTATTTTTGTTTGATAAATGGTTCTCTCGGCGCAGTTTAAGTGTATTCAGTCGATCTTGCGACGTAGAATGTTGATAAGAGTGCATTAGTGCTGATAAAAGTGAAATGGAGTTTGTCGAAAATTCGGTTGAACTAGAAGACAACCCCCAACTTCCAATAAACGACGTGGAAATTTGAAAAAGAAGAAAAAAGCTGCTGTTCATTACGAATTGGTTTATTATCTCACAGCTCGACGTACTGGTAGTCCTCCGAGACCCATCCTTTAAAGCCACCGCAGACAACAATGCCCGCATTGAGGGTCATTCAAGATTACGAATGGCGGTGGGTAGGTCTCTTCAGAGGAACGCCAACCATTTAATGGGAATGAAGCATTTGCGTTCAGGATTGCAATGTTTTCCTATTAGCGGTGAGAACAAGAACGATCTGATGAAGGACTAGCGAGTAAATATTTGAACGACAGCAGAAATAGACATTAAGCACTACCAGCTTCTATGTGAAGAAAAACAGGTTCGATAAAACTTACGAACACCAGTGACGTCACTTCTGCCTGAAGTTATATTCAGTGCGCTGCAAACCATCACACAACGGTTTATTATTCTCTTACCCTGTATGATTGCTCCGCTAAACGCTGTATCACACCTCCACTATCCATCCCATTTGATTCAGCATCGAAAAATACGTGTAAACGATAGGAAACATGACATGACAAGAGCGGAACAACGAAAATGTAAATTTTGTCGGCGCATTGCTGAATTGAAATTGCCATCCCTTGAAACATAAAGTGTCGAATGTTATGGATCGTGGAGGGGGGGGGGGGTAAAAACATTATGCAGGCCGAAAAGACCTGCGTCCTGTGTATTAGACTTATTAGTGACCGTGCGACAGACAACTGCTGTAATTATTTCGGGTTGGAAGGAACAAGCGTTATATAAAAGGGCTTGTTGAAATAAATCTTCTTCTGAATACGATTATCGTGCTAATTATGACTGAAAATTAGTTATGTAATAACTTATTACCGGTGGATCGTTCGGGCTTCGCACTGATGGAAAAGGGTTTTTAACGTTTTTAGATAAATGAAGATGATTATTAAACTTATAAGTCCACTAGTTTTATATTTTATTAGTCACTTAGAAAAGTACAAATCTTTCATCTTTATAATATTAATGTATAAGAACGTCACAGCTGACATTCGTGGTTAAGTATTTGCGTCGTTATGTACGCGGCATCAGCTGATTCATTGCTCGGATTTATTTGAACGTTCCGGCCAAATAACTGTAGCCTATGTTACTCAATAATAATGTAACATTTTTGAAAGAGGTCTAGTAGCTTTAAAGTTTATTCTCGTTAATTTACAAAAATACAAATCTTCCCTGTGTGCGTGTGTGTGTCTATAGTTCGATGGACGGCGGAACCGATTGAGCTGGTTTTTACTTTCCGCTACCCGAAGGGAAGGAAAGTATAGTAATCGGGTAAAAAAAACAATTTGGGTTTTCTTCAGATCTTTCGAGAGAGTTCGGTGGATGCTGCAAGGCCGGCCTCTTGCATATTACCAAAACCGCAACATCTATGACTCTCACCTCATGACTCTCATCTAATAAGGAAACAGACCTGTGTATGTGTGTCTGTAGTTCGATTTCGATTGGTAGATCCGATTGAGCTGGTTCTTTTTTTGTTTTGTTCGTTATTTTTTGTAGACACCAAAATAAGATTATGGGCAATTTCCGACGAGCGAAAGGGGGGGGGGGGCAAAATATACCAAAAACGAGGGTTTTTCGCATTTTTCTCAAAAACGGCTCTAACGATTTTGGATAAACTTGCAAATTGTCTTTTACTAATCAATACCTAACTGTTCTTCTCCATACATATCTCCGTGAAAATACGGTCAACGGAGATATAGGCCCATGAAGCAAAAATAGGTTTTTTACGCTTTTTGGCAAAACGGCTCCAATGATTATCACCAAACTTTCAAGATGTATTTGAATAGTTAATACCTACGTATTGTTCTCAATAAATGTTCCTCTGAAAGTCCATTGAACAGAGATAAAAATGAAAATTTGTCAAAAATAACGTTTTTTCGACCATTTCCGTAAATTCTGGAGTACTGCTTCACCAAATTCGATCAATCGTTCAGAGTGTCTTTTAGTCACCCATACCCACATTTCGCTCTCCATAATTATTTCTGTATATATATGTTGAACGGAGATACAAGCCAAGTTAACTCAGAAAAGGAGATTTTTCGAATATTAATTTATAAGTATTCCTATTTCCTCTAAAACTGTTCAGACGATTTCGATAAAACTTATGGAGTACTCTCAGCTAACTAGTTCCTACATTTTGTTCTCAATAAATGTTCCCGTAGAAATGCGTTGAACGGAGATATAGCGCCCGCCTACGTAGGTGGTGTTCGAACTTACGGGGGTGGCGGAAAGTTGTGTGTTGCTACGCACCGCTCTTTTTTCTGTAAACGCCAAAATAAGATTATGGGCTATTTCAGTCCATGGGAAAAGGGGTGGGGGACGAAAATGTAGGGTTTTTTGCATTTTTCTCGAAAATGGCTGCAACTATTTTGATTAAACTTTCAAATTATTTCCTACTAGTTGGTAAAAACCTTTCTTCTTCATACACATCTCCATGAAAATACGGTGAATGGAGATAAAGGCCTAAAAATCAAAAATAGGTTTTTACCGCTTTTTGGCAAAACGGCCTCAACGATTTTCACCAAACTCACAGGATGTTTTCGAATAGTTGATACCTGTGTTCTCTAAAAATGTTCCTCTGACAGTCCATTAAACAGAAATAAAAATGAAAATGTGTCGAAATAACGTTTTTTCTAACATTTACGTAAATTCTGACGCAACTTATTCACTAGATGCGATCAATCTTACACAGTGTCTTTTAGACATCCATACCTACATTTAATGCTCTGAAATTATTTCTGTATATGTATGTTGAATGTAGATGTTAGCCAAGATAACTCAGAAGAGGAGATTTATCGAATATTAATTTATCAGCATTCCAATTTTCTCAAAAACGACTCTAACGTTTTGCTGAGCATTTTTCATAACTTCCTTAGTAACTTCATTCTCCATAAATGTTGTTGTAGAAATGCGTTTAACGAAGACATTGCGCCCGCTTATTTAGCTGGTGTTCGAACCTACGGGGGTGGCGGAAAGTTGGGTGTTGCTACGCACCAGATATCTTCTTCAATACAAAACATACAAAAGTTTATTAAAATAAACGTTCGTAGCCGTCGAGATGCTCTTAATAATTACTAAATGTAGGGGGGAAAATTGGAGATGGATTGATCGAATCGTGTGTTGAAACTTCGCTGTTTCTAACGTGATTCAACTTGGCTCATTTTTACCTTTAAACGTCTGATTAGTTTGTCGGTTTGTTATAAAAAACGCACCAATAGCCTTGAAGATGAGTCGCAGTACCGTCTTACAGTAGTTTTGAGGCCTATTGTACAGAGTGGAATTTAGAATGTAGCGAATAAAATGATAAAGGGTTTGCCGCACAGAAATGCCTCGTGCCTCAATTTCGGGCATTCTCTTTGTGCAATTTATTAGCTTGACTCGAGTATGAAAGTAGAGTATCTACATTGGCTGTTCACTCAAAAACGGAATGCGAATGGCGGGCATCTGTGCAACTTTTCAAGACGATCGTGGAAAGTGCGCAGAAAATCAACTGGCGAATTGCGTAGCATTATTTGACTTTAGTATTCTCTCTCAAATCTCTGTCATAGGTCGGGGAATGAGGAGATGTGTTGTCTTCGTCTTTGAAAGCATCTCAATGCGTGAGTCTTCCCTCAATTTGAACGAATTTCTTCACTCCGGAGAACAAAATTCAGACATTAATTAGCTTGGAGTAATCAATTTTGTTCAGAATTCTTAGAGCGATGTTTGAGAAAATGAGTTAAACAGACTTTTGGGTTACCATTTTCCGACGCATTTTCGCCTACAGCTCCAGTCAACAAGTTGCAAAATGCTGGAATAGTTTGTTGGAAGATGGATCCTGAGATTGATAGCATTACAAAACATTTTTTTGGCACATTTTGTGTTTTATTTCCATCTAACAGTCTGTCAGAGGAACATTTATGAAGAGCGATATGGAGATACTAACTGATGGATTACGAGTTTGATGTAGATCGTGAAACGTTATTTTCGAATCTTCAAAAAAATGTCTAGTGCGACTCTTCCCTTCAGCCCCAGGTTCTTACAATCGCGTATCTGTTGTTCCTTAAGAATATACAAACGTGGTGGAGCATAGCGCTCTACAAACAGCTCATAGTTATACCACGAACACTATTGAGTGATCCATGAAATTATCAACATGATTTTTCTGAGACGGTTCGTAGTTCAGTTTTGAAATTATCGTGTAACCGTGAGAAATTCCTGTAATGCTTGATGGGGCAGTGGATTGAGTTATGACATTTCCAGTGTGGCTGCTAAATAGTTTATGAACATAATTAAACGTTCACCGTATCGGTTTGATTAGTGTCATATGAAAACTGTTCTCTACTCTGCATCACGTATTTTGCACACTATTATAATTTCTATGGTCAACATCGTAATTGACTGTTCCATTTCTCAGCCTCGCGTCCTCTAGATGTTGATCCTCACTAACTAAAACCCTTTCAACTCAACCGATTTTCAAAGTGATGGATCGCCAGTTCAAGACTCGACCCAAATTATTCACCGATCACAGCTGCCGACCGTATAATTCGTTTGAAGGGGAGGAGAATTGTGTATCAACGAGAAAGAGATTGATGTATTCGTTAGCGGCTGTGAAATCGAAAGTCTTTAGTTGGACATAGTAGATCTGGCCGGTCTTCAGCCTCTAACGGCTGCCTTACGAGTCAACGTGTCAGTGGATTATTTTCGTCCCGGTGTTACTTTCCGCCACTGTTCCCTGCCAGGAAGGGAAAGTATCGCTATCGTGCTTTTTCTTCTAATATTTAAATTTTGAGGTCTTCTGAATCACAAAAACTAAGTTTCCGCAAGTAGTTTGAGTGCGTTTGTTTGCAGTCAGATTTGCACCACAACGGCTGAGCTTAACTAGCTCATTATTTTTTATTTCGTTCATAACTCCTTTCCCTAGGCCTACAAAATAGTGGGAAGATTGATAGATGAACACATTTTTTTATTGGGTTTTTGTTCAGATCAATACGTGGCGTCAGTCAAAATAACAACATTTGTGAAAATCGTATGTGTGTGTGCCATGTGTTTGTGAATGCGATTGAGAGAAACTTTGAAGAGATTAGAGATTTACCTCTAAATTGAAACTTGGCCTGCAGACCAACGCTGAAGGAAAAAATGAGGGTGTAGCAAGTGTGAAACCATTCAAATGACATATTTTTACACTTTGTTGCTTAACACTCACAAGAGAATTGTGTCCGTCGAAAATCAAGAATACAGCAGTTACGCTACCCTTCAAGAGCTCGAGCACTTGCTCAGCATCTACCGAACTCAGACCTGTAGAGGTACGGCATGTTGCCATTTAGTCAATCTCCCGGTGAAGAGCTGAGGTATGACCCTGAGGAATCCGTACCATCTAGTAGATCTTAACCTGGTTTCTCACCTGATCTAATAATTTACACGTATGGTAAGTTTCGAAGGGAGAGATCAACTGCGGCCATGGTTTTTGTCATAACCTGAGGCAAAAGTTTGACTGCTCTTTGAACATCCGTGGCTGGGTGTTGTAGGTTTCTTGTTTCCCCCGCATTAGAGGCACAAGATGTGCAGGATGGAAAGTTTTTGAGAGGAAAGAAGTGGAACTGCGCGTTGAAGTTGCCATGTCCCAGTAAGGAATCGGCTCGTCCTGTGTCCATTCATCTAGCTTTGCAAGTTTTAGTTCAGTGGAGAGGTGTAAACAGTGTTCAGCCCAGAGAGGAGGAAGCTCCCTTTTCACTCGCTATTTCTCCACCACGCTCTCAATGGCCGAATAACTTGGAATGCTTCAGTGGATGCTGTCTTTAGGCCTTGGTGGTCCATAGGAGAGCAGCTCTCTGGAACTTGGTCAGTGCTTTCCTTTGATTGGCTTGCTACCCCTACCCCACACAACTGGATAGTAGCCAATCACGCCTAATTAAACCGTAGTGTCACTGTAGCTCACACCCCAAGTGGCCTTACCAGCTGCTCGTAATGACGCAAACCTTGAGGGACTGGAGGTGTAGGCATGGACGACACCTCGCACCTATATCGACGCCCAAGTACTTGACTTGCGACCTCTTCAGAAGCCTGGGGACGCCAAAACGTATGACAGTTGGTTATTAAATTTCCCTTTAAGAGAATGAACTCAGCCACCCGCAGCGAGAAAAAAGAGATAGAGTTCCCAAATGTTTATGACAAAATTGACATGATGCATTGAATCTGTTGTCATTCCTTTGCCCAACTTTGTTAACGATGTTTCCCGTATAATTCTGAAACTGAGCATGAACACTTCGAAGAATATGTGTATCATTTCAATAGCCCTATGATTTATTTATGCAATAATCAGGACGCAAGCTCATAAACCCTTCATCCTAAAGTGGTACGTTGCACAAATGTTGAGCTCAGTTCCACCATGTTCATGTAAACTGAGTGAAAGCCATACTTGATTATCTGCTAGGATGATGAAAATTGCTGAATACACGTGGAGCTGCGTTGTACTAGTAATTTATTTTTGCAATCCCGCGAACTTGATTCTGAGAGTCCAAAGAATTCTGGAGACGTTCAAGGGACCTTTAGAAATTATTGAGGCGGAAAAGACTGTCTACTTAAGTACCAGTCCAAAATCATTTGCGTATTTAGCAGAGCGTTTGCAAAGTTTTGAAGGCAAGTGAAGTGAAAGAGTATTTTATTAGACGGCACCACGCAGAATGATGCTCTGATGACTGATACCGCGATTGATTCAAGAGTTCGTCGTCTCGCTTCTGTCCAATTAATGCTGGCAAAAACTGCGCGTTGCGTAACAAAGCTCCAGGCTGCTATTCAAAATGAAAGCAACGACGAGAGACGAGAGAAAGGGTCGGAAAGCGGTGAGCTGGCCTGCTCGGTCAATAAACTGCGGGGTGCTATAAACGAGCAGACGACTCGAGATCAATTTGGCAAATGTGCGAAAAGACCGGCTGATGGAGATTTTTTCGTGTAAACGCATCGTAAGGCAAAACCAACTCTTGCGTCCCAGTTCAGGTTCAGGCTTTTATTGCCGTCCTTTTTTTAGATGAAGGCAATTTGTTATGGGTCGCTGGGTGAAGACCTCAAGACGCGAAGGAAGGAGGGGAGTGAGGAGCCGTGCGGCGGTGAGGACCCCCTCAGGAACAACCTCCACGCGATTGCTCCTTCGACCAGCCACTCATCGCACGAACGAACGATAAGAGCACGATGCTGACCTCTTGAGTTCCTGTCACGAGACTTCAGTTCCACAAATAGATCGCGATTCTCCGACATGTCCACAAGGGAGCAACAAAATTCACAAAGCTCCGCTGACAACGTCGATCAAATCAGATAGAACCAACCTCGCAGTCTACACCAGTCGCAGTCCATATATTTCCATATCGAAAGCCATTAGACCAGAGAATGGTAACAGCTGATGCTCCGAGTGAGTGTTGTTAGTTACTGAGGACGAGCCACAGGCTTCGAGAGGTTCCACTGCGAGTTTCTTATTTCAGAAATTTTTCTGTGCGATGGAGCGAGGAAATAGAATCTCAGAATATGCGGAAGGCAGATGTGCACTCCGCAACACGAAGTGTTTTGCAGTGCCTGTAACGTGAGACCTTAGACATGAGAGAGTTACCCAATGAAGTTTGAAAGTCTTCATTCTCTTACTTGCAGGTATTGAGTCTCACGTTACAAATTATAGGATCGTCAAGGGTATGAGGTTGTTGAAGGGAACTGAAGAGCCACGGCATTAGAGAGCAGCCAAGCTGACACACTGAATCGCAGAGTTGACCAGATAAATTAGAAGGAGTAAATTAAAAAGAATGTGAATCGATAGATTCACGTGAATATTAAGCTGTTGCTCAGAAAAACTGCTCTAAAAGTTCAGTGTTCCTGAATCGACGGTTGTTGGATATTCATGATCCTCCTCTTATCATACTCTATATCTGAAGTCCTTATTAGTTCGTTGTCGATTTCCTGGTGCAGATTCAGCGCTCTCTTTTCACCTCTTATCAGTAGCTGTGGTTCGCGGTAGTTCATCAGCCTCTTCGACGGTTTCCTCTCCTTTCACACTGCAAAGCCCGATCGACAATTATGTCGCAGCATTGCGTTTTCTTTCCATTTTGACCGTTCCTTACACGGGAATGTTGCGATGCTTTTAGAGGTTTATTTCTTATATCAGGCGTTTATGAATCTCATGCAACTTGCTTGTTTGTTAGATTTGCTCGCTGGCATTCGCTCAGTAACTAGCGGATTTTGACCTGTGGAGGTGCGGCAAGTTGACTCATTCCGCCGGTCTCCCGCTAGAATGCTGTTGTCTATGTCATGTACTAATCATGAAGTTGCATATTAAGAGTACTAGTTCAGGAGCCGAGAGCTAAAAACGTTGACCGTTGAGTTGAAAGTTAGTTACTATTTTTTCTGATAGTTCCCTCGATGTTTGGTAAAACCCGGCTCCTCTGCTCTCTCTGAAGTACGGACTAAGGAAATGGCGGCTCATCAAAAAAGTCAAAGTTTGACTTCTTAATTGATAGTTACAATATTTACCACAGTTAAGGAATTGGCTTGTACTTTCCAAATTCACAACTCTGCTACCTCCTATGCTTGGCCATTAAGTTGCAGAGTCAATCAAAATTCGTCGAATTTCGAACCAAATTTGGACTTATTAGTTGACATCGGAAGTTTGTACGGTGGATTTGCATCAAGTAACTGAGTAGAAAACCCCGACTCTGCCACAACAGTTACGTGGACTTCGAATTGCAGACGAAATCAAAATTTGACGAAATTTTGGTCAAAAAATGACCTACGGAGTTGAAACTTGAAATTTATGTTACGGTTAGGTGAAGTGGAGTACTTTGAAAACTACCATTTCTGCTTTCCTCATTTTGAAGAACTTTCGAGCAGACAAAATCAAAATTTGATGAATTTGATGGCTCTCAAAAATTGACTTATTAGTTGATACTTGCAAACGACGTGAATGAGTTCCACATCCATCAGCTTTACTATAAAATGTTATCTGCCACCTCAAAAACTGTAGCAAAGGCAAACATAAATTTTTTATCTATTGTCCTACATCTTTTTTAAATTTACACAAACGGTGGGTACAGCTTTCGTACAAGTACGCAACCATGAGGGACATTTTGTCTCTTTTATTTTTGTTTTTTTATGCAATGATAACTACGTTTGATTGTGCTCGTTGATGGTTTCGATATAATGGCCGCGTCAATTGCAATTGAAATCATCACTTAGTCACTGAGGTTATTAAAGCATGTGATGTTACCAAGCGTTAGATTTTGTAACATACATAACATATCCGCGTTACGTTTTGGAGTTTATGTAGCAAAGTAAAGACATAAAATGTCAAAAAAATAATCGTAACCCTGGTGGGACTCGAACCCACAACCTCCAGTTTAGGAGACCGATGCCTTATGCATAACGCCACAGGGGCTGTGGTTGCAACTCAGGTTAAAACGTTGCCTTGTCCACTCGGCCTCAAGGTCAAATTTCGTGACGCTTGGCCGTTACACTTGGCCTTTACATTTTCGAGTTTATGTAGCAAAGTAAAGACATAAAATGTAAAAACGTGGCATTTTCAAAGTAGAGTTGCTGAAATATAATTATCTAGTATTTTAAAAAAACTCAATATTGACAGCTGAAAATGACGTGAATCGCATCTACAGCCACTCAGTAAACTATTAAATAGTATCTGCTACCTTCAAAATGTTGGGTTCTTACAGCAAACTCAACTTCTGGGCTAAAATTACTAATTATATATTTGAAGTATATTGTGTCTCGATGGCTCATAAAAAGATTATTACATAATCGCCTCGGTATTCCTGTATGTCTTTAGTGAATGGGAAGTAAAACCCACTAGTACGCATATAATATGCATTATAACATTTTATTCCTGATTTTAACAAAACGCGTTCATAAAATAACTGGTGCGTAGTAACACGCAACTTTCCGCGGCCCCGTAAATACAACGACCTGCTACATATACGGGCGCTATATCTTCGTTTAACGCGGTTTAACGTGAACATTTATGGAGATCAAAATGTAGGTACTTGAGAGTATAAGTAAGTTTGATTTTAATCGTTATAGCCGTTTTTGATATAATTGGAAACCCGATAAATTATTATTCGAGAAACCTCGTTTTTCGAGCTATTGCGGCTTATATCTTCGTTCAACAGATAGGTACAGAAATCATCACGGAGAACAAAATGTAGGTATAGGTTGCTTAAAGAAATTTCATAAGATTGATTAAATCCAGAGACTAAATTACTCGGGAAAGCTTGAACTAAATTACATTTATATTTATGTTCGGACAAAGCATATTATGAAATCAACATGAGCAGGTTACAAGCCAATTCTTCAACTGTGGTAAATACTGTAACTATCAACTAATAAGTCAAATTTGGACTTTTTTGTTGAGCTGCCATTTTCTTGGTCCATACTTCAGAGAGAGCAGAGAAGCGGAGTTTTACCAAACATTGAGGGAACTATCAGAAAAAATAGTAACTAACTTTCAACTCAACGGTCAACGTTTTTAGCCCTCGGCTCCTGGACTATACTGAATAGCAAGGAGCGTTGAGTTTCTAGCTAGATGTTTAATCACTGCAAACGCCCTAAAACCGTACTCCCATTCCTATTCTGCTTGTATTCAATCCCTCCCAATCGCATTAACTTCAGAGATGCAGTCAATTGCCGTGTTTAATGGGATTTTACACTTCTTTTAGGTGTCCACGCGTTGCTGCTCTAATATTATCACAGTGCATTGACATAACGCAGCGCACATTTTCCCACAGTTTCCCAAAGTTCCCCAATTTGTAAATCGTATTCTGCAGATTGCCAGAGTGGATCGTTGAGTTCTTTGTAGATTGGTGGTCTACAGGGTCTGTTAGTTGGACATCGACTCTCACACAACCACACCCCCCTTCTTCTCGTTTACTCGCCAAGAAGGAGTTTGGAAAACAGAGACCTTCTTCCCGTTGTGGGACCTAATAAAAAAAGGTCGTACTATCGCTTTTTAACGGCCGATGTCCCATCCCGCGGAGCCGCAGCTTCGGACGTATCTACTTTTATCGAAGTGGCTCGTAAACCCCCCTCTCAATCTCTCTTGAAGACGATCCGCTCTGCAAGGTTTTCCCCAATGCGGTTCAACTTCGGCAGCTTTGTTGCTAATTCGAATTTTCGAATGATTCCAAACTATCAGACCTTTATTGCTTCAAAACATCAATGTTCTCGAACCTCTGAGAACGGCAAACTTGGAGTAATAATTCCTGTTGTAATAGCTGCTGCGGTTTTAGCTTTTATGATAGCGCTAGTTCATATCCCAGTCTGCCTCTGTCTTCACCCTTCCAAACCCCGGGGAAGCCAGTAAGTCCAAACTGTCTCGTCCTGGGATGAGAAAAGCCGTTAGTGCCATCGAAAGATCGGGTAGGGCCAGCGACCATTCTGCCCTTAAAGGGTTATTTGATCTAAACATGGAACAAAGGAATGCACAGCCTGCGGCATAGCGCCGGTGCACTATGGGTTGGGGTCACGACAGGTGGCTGCCTCCGCAGGGCGCAGTAGGTAGAATGGAGCAATTCAACTCGTACTCAGGGCAAAGCCTGTCAATGCAGGAAAATGCGTTTGCTCTGTGGCCATCGTGGTGGTAGGAGGGTAGTTATCCTATCCCAAACTTCGTTTTTGAACTGCAGGGTCTGAGGGAGGTGGAAGCCACCCGGTCGGAACTTCCCCAGAATTGTAATTGTCTTTACATTATGTCAACACGTACACGGTGCAAAGCGTCACACAACTCTCCACAATCCCTGCAAATTGGACGAGGCACGTTCAAATAATTACTCAGAAACTCCTTCAGAGAAAGGAATGTAGGTGGGTGGTAGTGTCAGTAAATTCCCGGAAGCTCAGCATTTATTTCAATAACCATAACTAAGAAACGGGGTGGTGTTTAATGTCATAGTCGTAACATCGGGAATATGTGGAAAACTGAAATAACTCCTCAATCGACCATCAGGCGTTCAACTGTAAGAATTCTCCTTGCCTTCATCTGGTTAGTTATCAAATAGAACACTGCCCCGTAAAATGATCAAAATGATTATGATCTTCTTGGTGAAACTTGGGAAGCTAAGTTTTAACTTTCCAAGAATCGCGTTTTTTGTGGTGTTGGGTCTCCGTTCAACGGGTAGCAAAACGTGAGTGTATATCAAGACGCTCGGTCAAATTGATCAAATTCAATTAGGCAGTTACTGTTGAAAACCCTCAAACGCAGGGTTTATAATGTCGAGAAAACAGGAACAACGAAGAAATCTTACTCAACTTTGCTCGCTCTTGAAGAAAAAAATTTCTCTCGTTTTCTTTGGATCGGTTGTCTGCGATCGAACGTTTGATGAGTGAAGTGCAGGCAATAAAAAGGACAGATTTAAAACCATTATTATCGCGGGATGTTGAACGCCGCTGGCCGTAAGTTTAAGGGAAGATGTGGAGATAAGCGCGAAAGAGCGTAGCGAGATACTGTTCAGTTGTCAGCCTTGAATGCGAATTGGCTACAAGTGCTCATCAAAATACCTGTGCGGAATAACACCTCGTTTGGAACTCCAGTTTAGTATCTTGTTCATTTCTAGTTCCTCGTTAGTAGTTTTAGTGAGAATAGATATTGGAATTGTTAAAAAAAAAAAAAGGTTAATCGTTAATGGTTGTCGTTTGTGTGTGGCTGAAGGAGAGCCAGAAGCCAAGTTCGCCCATAATTCTGACAATATCTCTGTGCAGTTTCGATAGCGGAGAACTCTCCTTAGTCCCACCCAGATGTAATTGTGCTGGAGCGTCGTGATAAGCTCCACGATGGAACAATAATACCATCTTACATCCCTACTGGCAATTTTGATTGGATGGATAATAGTGAATAATATTGAAGAAGAACTGAACTGCCCTATTTGCATCCTCTAGTCTTTCTCTCGCCGTAGACTATCTCGCTGCCCTCAAAACCCGTTTATTCCGTGCAATACTTTATGCCCCGGAAATCCAATAGCGGTGCGGTGCGTAAACCGTTTTTTTGGTACCTTGTGGTATAAACGATCTTTAACTCCATTTCATTGCTCCAAACAAATATCAAAAATATCTGGTGCGTTGCAACACACAACTTTCCTTAGCTCTACGTCAATGAACTTTGTCAAACAACACTTTACAGCAGCATGAAGCGGCAGCGCTTACAGTTCCGAAATTTATTGTGCTGCTCGTACTCATTCCAGGACCATTGGTGAGCAATTGGTACTCAGAGAATTAATGAGCCTGTAAACGCACATTTTTTTAAGAAGAATAGTATTTAATTTTGCAGAGTTATTGGGTAAAAACGTTTAGAACTGGTAGTAAGCGGCAGTAATGGCAGTAGTAGAAATTCAGGAATTTCTGGAGTGAGCCCCATGTATCTCATGAGCGTTTTTAAACGCTCACCCTTCAGGTATTAGATTGGACTACAATACCAATTTTTTTCAACATTCTAGTAACATTCCAGCGGAGTTTATAAGGAAAAAACCGCACTAAAAACGCTTTTCTTCGAAAATTTAGATAAGTTATTATGCTGCTCTCGTCATTTTCCCACGAATGGGAATTTCGTGATATAATTTCCTTATTGAGAGCTATCAATAAAAACAATTTAATCAAAATCGTTATAGCCGTTTTTGAGAAAAAAATATTTGGTGTTTTGAGCACTATGATAACTATAGTTAACTTTCGGTGGATTTGGTTGATACCCTCATTTTGGCGTCCCATGGTAACCTGCGGGTGAGATATAAAATTTGAGCTGATTTGATACGGTGTTTTTTTCTACAAATCGTCCACAGACTCACAGACCAGTTTCCCAAATAGTGTTCAGGAGGGCCTTAAACGTTAAGATCTGAAGAAAAATCAATTTTTTTTCCAGCCGATTACATAATTGTCCTTTCTACTTTGTAGAGCCAAGGAATGTAAAAATGTGCTGAATTCGATGAAGTACTATCCTCCAAGGCTGATTCATCAGAACACACTCACCGACCGATGAGTGGTGTGTCCGGTCCGATCTCCACTGTGTGTGGCATTGTAGGTATGAGGACGCGAGATTTTTTTTTTTTGTCATATGCTTATAAGATGAAGTAAAAGCAGAACAGGTTGTGGAAAGAAACGAGTGTAGTTAAGGTGAGGAGTATGAAAAGAAAAGGCGACTTTTTGACGACGCGAATAAAAAAGTTGGAATGAAGTAAGAAGGGAAATGAGATGAGAGGTTTGCAATTTTAACAAAAGAAGCGTAAGTGTGGAAAGAAGCAGTCAAGGCTGAGGTGCACCAGCTTTCATCTCAGTAGTCCTCTCATAGGTCCATCGTTCTTCGGGTTCATATAATTGAAGTGGGAGGTAATACGGCGGCTATTTGTGTGGCCCTTCGAGAAACGAAGCCGTTGAGTTGAGAGAGCTCATACTGACTGTATCGTCCCCCCCCCCCGCCATCATCGCGGTTTCTGGTACATTTTAATATCACACCTATAACCAATAACCGTGTTTTCGTTCCAAAGAAAAATAACGAACAAAACGAAGAAACAATGTAATAAATGGGCAGAGATGCTTTCTTGCTACGTTGACGATTGTTTGACTGTTGACAAAAAGTTGCTGTTTGAAAACATTTTAGAATTGTGGTAGGAAACTAAACTGTGAGATTCTTTTCAGGAGTGTGGGAGTGTTTCATAAGAATGTGGAACTCTGGGGTGATTTGCAAGGTTGAGAATAAGTTGAGTTGTGAGGACTACTGAGATGAAATGAGCGTATGAAAGGTGTTCCCAAGCTGATGCAAGAAGTCTAGCTCTGGGAAGACAGTCTTAAGTGCCAATGTTATTTTCGACCTCGTCCGGCCACAGTTTCATACCTTCTTCTGAGTATGGATACTGGACGCAGGGGTTTTCATCTACAGGCGTGTAAGACTGCAGCTTCGAGAAATTAATTGAGGGGGGGGGGTGCCGAGTTTACTATATAATTTTGGTCAACTATCATCTTTCTACCTTTTCTCCATCGATGGCTTTTTTGGGGCCCGTCAAGAAATTACGAACAAAATTAAGAAAGAGCGAACTCAATCGGGTTTACCAACGAACATTCTCAGACCGCGCAGTCAATTAGGCTTTTCTGTATCCAAAGGCACCGCGACGTTCAGACCAGATGAAATCTCAACTTTTCAAGGCCGATTTCAATGCTTCCTTCTACTTAAAGGGCACTTTCCTTATCCTACGGCGGATTGAGGAAACCAATGAACTTTGTGTTTGACAGAAGCAGCGACCAAGTTGAATGAGTTTTTTTTTTATTCTCTCGCCGCCTTATTTCCGCTTACGAAAAGAAAAGCGATTTTGGCAAGCGGCACACGAAAAGAGAAGGCGAGCCGTCTGCTTAGTAAGTAAATATGATTGAATCAGGAATAGGCGGATAAAATAAAACCCGGTTTCTCGCCTTGTTCCCCACATCCAGGAATATCCTGTCTAAATGCGTTTGGGAAGGTCTTTCACCCGGTAACTCATAAGTCCTGCAGCCAATCCATTTTAAGCTCATTGAGAGGATGAATGTATAACTGGCGAAATAACCGACGTATAGGTCATGTGGCTGTCCAGAGAATTTATTATTGTTTCACAACGGTTATAAACAAATTGCGTGAGTAGCTTTTTGGACCTCGGCGTGAGTGGCGTATGATTTATTCGGAAAATAATGCACCAAATCGCACCTTACCTTTCATTCCGTCAAAATGAATAAAATGGCGTCGAAATTGTTCGATAATTCGTTGTGCCGCTCTCTTTATTTTCTCACCGATGAGAAGTTGACATTACCATTTTCAATTGTTTGAAACCACTCAAAAAAAGCGTCCTGGTCGGTTTGGATAAAAAATTGTCAGTGTACCATCTTCACTCAAAACTGATTTGAATGTATCCAATTTGAGTGGATTTGGTACATTTGCTCTTTCTTATTCGTGTTGTTAAACACTCGTGCACACACGCTATTTTCTCAAGTGGCAGTTTTTGCACTCGGAATACTATGAACGTTTATATCTGGAAATAAGTTAATCAAGCTTACTTCTGAAAGTAAAGAAACAAAAACAAAAAGCTACCTTTTCCCACTATCTCGTCACGTCAGATGTTCAGTATTAGATCATGCCATCAAACGCCTTGTGAACGGCTCACACACTACCGCATAATGCCAACATGAGGATTTTAATTCCTGTCTTTGTTAGATTTCTCTAATAGTGTCTAGTCCATATTATTATGCTGAGCCAGGGAAGGCTATCTGGTAAGGTGTGTTCTGTACCAAGAGTCGACCGACCGACACAAAAAGACGAAATGGAGAGAAATGAACTACCGTCAATCAGGGTAACGAAATCTCATCATCATCTCAATCATTTGATGGAGCACGACAAAGCGAGCACCAGAATCTCGTGATTTTGTTTATCTCAGCATCGTGCTGGCAAATACGCCACACGACTGCGCCTGTCGACCATTGGTATTACATACATTCCTCAGTCCCAACCACCGATAGCGTTCCACATCACATGATTCCATGTTCTTCTATCTTCCTTGTCGACCTGATTCCAGTCCCTCTCTCTCGGCTGTAGAAAGGAAATAGTTATTAAAAGGGGAGTAGTAGTAGGGGGAACGGATGTTTCTGGCTGAAATGCCGGTTTTTCCTCGACTCACTACCTCAGTTGTGCGGTACATGGTGAAATTTCTGGTTTAATATCTGGTGGCCTGAAATGAAAACAGGATATTTTAGGCTGTAGGTACATGTGATGTACCTACTGACCAGAGCTCAGCTGAAGTAATAATACCATGGTCATTGGACGTACTGTATCGTCGGCTGAGGCTTCTGCATACCTTTTAAAGGAAAGACTGGAGGGGACAGATTTCGTTACCCTGATTGACGGTAGTTCATTTCTCCCCATTTCGTCTTTTTGTGTCTCATTTGATGGAGCACGACAGAGCGAGCACCAGAATCTCCTTTCTTTTGTTTATCTCAGCGTCGTGCTGGCAAATACGCCACATGAACGGGTGGAGTGTGTACCCACCAATTGTTTCACATCTCATAACATCGAACAGAAACGGACCGCAACCTATTCGTCGATTGTTTACTCCTTCCAAACGAAAGCTCTCATCTGTTTATTCAGAAAGGGCAGAGTAAAGGAACGTTTCATTTCAATCTGAATGGGCCTGGGGAAACATCGAGGCCCCGACGGACCTACAAATATTCAGTTTTTTCCGAGAGCGTTTTGCCGGGATTGTGTTTTTCAAACAAGCGTTTTTGGTTTATTTCCGAGCTAACAAGAAGCCTCTTCTCGAAGGTCCTCTGCAAATATTTGTCCGATTGAGGGGACTCCTCGGACCTTTGCGTTCGACAACTCAACGACGGATTTTCATCAATTCCCGAAGTGTCGTAATTTATTTTTCATGGGATTGGACTGCGAGGGAACTCGTCACAGTTCAACATCCGAGGGCCTTTTTGGGGGGGTCGTGTGTATGTAACAAATCAAAACGCCTTCATTAAAAACACCCGAAATCAATCAAACCCTACGCTTACGGCAAATTTCCGGGCAATTGGGCGAAAGATAACTTTGTTGGGATTGAAAGCGCTGCAGGATTCGTGGATTTCCAGTTGGAATTTTCACCGGGTTTGAAAACGAAGAAAACATTTCTGCTGATTATTACCATCGTCCAAAGTATGTAAATCATGTAATATGTTCAGGACTATTCATGTCTGTGGCACTACATCGTGAACTGGCAGTGGTTTTCCGAGGCTCAGCCAAATTAATAACTTATTCAGCTACGCCTACGTTTTTCGGTTATAAACCATCCTCAGAACTTCGATAAACACGAACGACTTTAACTCGACTCTAATTAGGACACATCGCTAATATGAAATTAATATTTGAAGCAGAAGTTGAAAAAAAGAACACTTGAAGTTGATCGGAATATCGTATTTCATTGCCCATACCTAAACGACTAGATACATATAGGTGAACTAACTATTCACAACACGTAAGCTAGTAGAATGCAACTTAATAAGTAGTAGTAACTCAATAAACAGCGTAACATTAAATGGTGACGTTT
The DNA here is from genome assembly GCA_020466155.1 of Pachypeltis micranthus. NCBI lineage: Eukaryota > Metazoa > Arthropoda > Insecta > Hemiptera > Miridae > Pachypeltis > Pachypeltis micranthus. Next base: position 67,518,117 of record CM035769.1, read on the forward strand.
GCTGATTGTTCCCGGGTCTGTGGAAATTTTTATGTTGCGTCGTGCTGGACTTGAACATTTTAAAACATTTTCTCCACTGTCGATGAGTATAACTTGGCATCTGAGGGGCAAACACGGTCGAGCTTAGGGCTCTTCAGCATTTTAAGACAAATCCATACGCAACTCCTCAGCTGTTGTCACTCTGCAAAATCCTGCTAGTGTGGATGTTCAGAGCTCTCCTAATGCCTCAAGTGGGGCTCAGAAGTCCCTGCAAGAGTGGTCTTACTCTTTCCATCTTGTGCATGTAGTTCTGGATGTTGCTGTACTCTCCTCTCGTTTTCACCTCCCAACAATCCTACTAAGGCCTGCTGATAACCTACTGTTATGGAGAAGATAGTGAACCTATCAATAAAGGAGTACTATCTTTTTTTTTTTTTGACCCAAGGGCGTGTGGGACAAGTCCCTTTGTCACTGCGGCCGCATATGGGCCCTTTCTTAGTAGAAGGCGTCGTACATACCCACCCCCCTTAGGAAGCCAAGTATGTCCTTCACCGCAGAGTCCGCTACGGTTTGGGGTTCAGTGGTCCTCTGACCGAAGTATTCAAAGCGTTTTGCTGCCAAGGCAGGGCATTCACATAGGATATGCTCTGCTGTCTTGTCCTCCTCATTGCAGAGTCTGCATTCCACCGCCTCTGAGATGTCCATCTTGTTGAGGTGATATCTGAGTGGGCAGTGCCCAGTGAGGAAGCTTATCAGTACTCTCAGATCTTGTCTAGAGAGTGTCAGCATCGCCTTCGCCCTTTGACAGGAAGGCGTGACAAGCCTTTTCGCCTGTCTTAGTCGTGGCTGGCGATGCCAATGGGCACCATTTTCTGTATCTCCCATCGAGCAACCAGACGGTTCAGGTGACTTTTCGTCAGACCCACGTGTGGTTCAGGCCCGATGGATAGGGGATTCTGTTCCCCTTTTCGCGAGGCGGTCAGCCTTTTCATTGCCCTCATGCCCCCTGTGAGCCGGCACCCAAATGAGGGAGAGCCTGTTACGGGCGCCGAGCTGCTTGAGCGCATGGAGGCATTCCCATGCCAGCTTAGGCCTAAAACTATAGGCTGCGATGGCCTGGCTGTCTGAGAAAATGTAGATCCGCTTGCCCTTGAGCCCTTTGTTCAGGATCTCTTCTGCGATCTCTTGGGTTTTGCCCATTGTTCGTGGCTGCTTACTCAATCAGCATGCTGACCTTACTCACAGCTGGCCACAGACATGCCCCTGGGGACAATGCCGTGGCCGTTCCACTATCCACAACCTGTGGTCGCGCCTGGTAGCATGGGCATGCTCCTGGCAAGATAACCCAGAACCAGTGAGTACTATCTTACTCAGAACCCCATTCGGAGTTCCCAGCATGCCTATCAGAAGAGGAGATCCACAGAGACTGTACCTGTAAGGGGGTGAAGATCCAGCATGAGATCAAGTACCTGGGAGTTTTCCTTGATGGGAAGCTCTCTTGGGCCACACACGTGAAAAAAGCCTTACAATGGGCGTCGGTGGTGACGTGGGCAGCTCAGAGAATGGTGGGGAAGACGTGGAGGCTGAGGCCTGGGATGATCTGGTGGATGTACACTGCGGTTGTTAGGCCTGTAGTCACCTATGGAGCCCTGGTCTGGTGGACTAGGGTGGAAAACAATACAGTGCAGCTGCAGGTGAATAAACTGTAGGCTGTATGACAACATGCCTTACAGCTGCACTGGAGGTCTTGCTAGATTTAGCTCCACTCCACATACATGTAAAAAGGATGGCGTTCCTCCAGGCTGTGCCTATATTGGAGTTGGGTCTGATCATGCGGGGGAGGAGGAGTTCCTGCCACTTGATCCTTGACAAGTTGAAGGTGGAGGGGCCCGAACTGCATTTGGTAGACTCAATGCCCGCGAGGTTCAACTTTGTGTTATCCTTTCAGATACTCATTCATGAGCGATCCAGGTGGGAAGGGCGAGTTCCCACTTTCGAATCTGGGGCTCTGGTATACTATACTGATGGCTCAATGCAGGGTGGCCTTACAGGAGCAGGCATCTTTGGGCCGAGAATCAGAGTGGCGATCCAATTGGGGTCGCTGGCCATGGTGTTCCAGGCTGCGGTGACGGTCTGTGTGCAGCGGCTGCTGTATAGAGAACTGAAGTGGCAGAGAATCTACATAATGGTGGACAGTCAAGCCACTCTCAAGGCCTTATACTGTCTTATATCGCGGCAGGTGTGGGAGTGTCTGACTGGACTGAAGGCCCTGGCCAAGGACAACAGTGTACCACTGTGTTGGGTGCCAGGCCAGCAGGGATCAGTGCAGATCCCTATTGGCCCTGAGCCCTTTGTTGGGACTACCTGGAGCCACCTACGTAGAGAGGTTGGCAAATGGGAGGATAGGGGCAGGGTTGCCCAGCCATAGACAGTAAAAACTCTTCATCCAACTCTCCAGAGGGAGGGCCAAGGAGGTGCTTGCACTGGGGAAGAAGGATATGAGGATCATATGTGGCCTGTTCACAGGACTGAGGTACTACCTTGCAAATATTGGCAAGTGGGCGGTACAGGTATGCAGGTTCTGCGAGGTATAGCTAGAGACGGCAGAGCATGTGCTGTGCGTATTAGATGGACTCGCGGCATCGCGCCGTTGTGTGTTTGGGAGGCCCTTTCTTCAGCCAGAAGAGGTGGCGAATGCAGAACTTGCGGATATCCTCCGCTTTGTGCGGAGGTGGTGGGGGCGCATAGGTGCCGTCACACCGAGTGAGACCAGTGCAGGAGGGCCATGATCTGAGGATCATGGACGCCATTACAATAGGCCCGTTTGTGGCTGCAGTGAGGGTATCCTGCATCCACCGTTTCATGTAAAAAAAATAAAAAATAAAAACCTTTGGCTCTACTCATATCGCTTTCGACGCTATGGGGCCAGGGTATGACGCCTGCGCCATGAACCATTATTTCTGGCTCCGAGACCATGTATTAAGTTGCCATTGATAGCTTTGAACTTACACCTGAACTACCTTCTAAGGAAAAGTAATTCGTGCGTCTTATCAAGTTCCCGTTTAACCAGCCTGGCTCATGCTTAATTAATCGTAGGCAGACATATATCTTAAAACCATTTAACTGTGACGCACACCGAATTGAAGAGTTGAAGATAATTTCGTTGGAAGAGGGCAGGTCGAATAGAACAACAGACAACACAACAGGAGTAATTCAGAAAGAAAGGGCTCTTAAATTAAGAAAAGGGTGTTGTTAATTGCCTCAACCCTCGCTGAGTTTGTTTCGCCAGAAGCAAAAATTACGATTGTTTCCTGCTATTTCTGGCCAATTTGCTCCAACCCTTTTCTTCGGATTAGTGAAACTATTCAGGAATTCAGATATTTCTTTGCCAGTTGTAAATAGCTACTCACAAAAAAAAGATAAAAGCGGATGTTTTAATTGTCAGTCTCGGGGAACGCAAAGTCTTTAGCGTACACTTATTGACTTATAAACGTTGCGCGTCAACCAGTAGAAGGTTAAATGCAGTATTCAAAAAAAGAACGAGGAGTACTTTGTCGAACATAACGTGATTAACACCACCAGCAAGTTAAGAAACGTAGGAGAACATGGTTATAGAAGCAGCTGCAATGAACAAATCGTCGGTATTGATTGCTACAATACACTTCGTCTGGTTGATTAAATTCAGTCATGTAATCCCTTGAATCCCCCCCCCTCTTCTCCGCCTCGTTCAAGTGGATGGAAGTTGCTCATACTGGAAATAACTATTAACAATGGGTAACAGATGAACGAACGGTTGACGATGAATTAAGACATCCTTGGTCTGAGGGAAATTGAAAAGGAGAGGCGGATGGATATTGGGAATTTCACTGGACGATAATTAAAAGATCTAAGGGAACGTATAACTTAGTTATATACGAGTAGCCGTGGAGAGCTCCGTTGGGTTACTTTTCAAGGTTGAAACGAATATAAAGAACGGATTAATTCATCGGTTAGGAAAATGTTTGGGGAAGTCCTCGAAACGCCTTTGTGAAGATTTTCTGCGAACAATCTATTAATGATATAACTCCAAAAAAGAACTGTTCCCTGAAAACTAAGCCCACCTACCATTCTTTTAAACTATCCCAGATCATTTTCAAGATTATTGTATTTTGAAGTTATTTATTGTGGGCATGACAAGACCAAGTATAAAGTGTCGTGTGAGTTTGAAAATGTCTACGGGGGAAAACGCGAACTAACATGTATACGGAATCAACTCTGAAAACGCCACAACATCTGTGACTCTGATTTTTGCTTTGTTAGGCCTTGCGCAGTAGGAGGGAATGTTACATATTATCGGCTGAAATTTCACAACACAGAAAGTATTACAGTTAATTTATTACACTCTGCACACAGTATTATTTATAGTTCCAACGATTTAGATTAAATTTTTTGTACAGTCCGTTCAAAGGCGAGCGTTGTGGGAGCGATTTCGATGCTATTTGTTCATCAATTCAGCTCATTTGATACTGAAATTCTCCGAAAAACTAGAGTGGTTGTACAACGAACCATCTACACGACGAAAGTCCAATGACGGTCATAAGATAATTAGGAAGACTTTCAAACTACCCCCGTTTCTTTTTATAATTACATAACAGTAAACACGTACGTTCTCAGTATGGTCGTGGTGTAAGTAGAAGCAACTTAATAAATTTTGGAACCTTTAGCGCCACCTGTTACTGCGTAGAACGTTGAGCTACACAGCGTATGTGAACTTAATGAATTAGTTAGCAAATAAATATAAACATCGCTGAATGCATGAGAGGGGAAAGTTGTGTGATAATTCGCGTAAGATATTTTACAATCGAAACTGGTGGAGCTGAAAATTGGCTCTGTCATGTGCCCGGGGTAAGGAAGAGGCCTTTTGGAACTCAATTTAGCACAGTTCTCACTTACTCGAAACAAATGGAAGCTGTGGCTAGTTTACGGACAGAACGAAAATTAACTTGCCGGTTTTCGAACACACGCAACGATATTCAATGGTCGCACCCAGCAGCCCAACTTGTCAGAATATGTGCGGGCCTCATGAAAGAAAATTCAGATTCCGAATGAGGGGCGGGTAAAGTAAAAGCGACCACCAACCGGAATGAAGATTTCGTCCGAACCTCGAGCTTTCACGTCTTTTTTCGCCACCCTATCCAGGATTTAATATACAGGATGTTGGAAAGAGGAATGTGAGAAGGGAGCATTTGAAATGGAAAGCGTATGGATGAGATGGAAGCACCTTCGCTTCGCTGTCAGTGTTTGTTTGCTGGAAGTTGCAAACGGACTGCGAGAGAAATTTCAAACAGCGCGAACAATGACATCGTTAATGGTGAAGTATCTGGCGGTAGTAATTCATTGGTGACAAATCCTAAAAGGAGAGATTCTGGAGTGAAGCGTACATCACATGTTAAAGCGGACCTATACAACGTCGAACTATTTTGGGCGAATCCCCAACTAATTAACAGAGAGTGGCAAGACCTTTTTTTCAAATACCGTTTGTTGTATTTGTTCATAAAAATACTTGCACTATGATTATGTCATGATGATATCATGTTGGATAGATTTCCTCAATTACCTGGTGATTATTTGCAGAACAAATCTCTCACGGAATTGCTATTAGAGGTTCCGTCCGGTTGATCGAACTCACAGCGCAGAACTAGGAAACAGTAACAAAGCTTTGGTACTGTTACCAAATTATAAGTTACTTTGTGTCAACTGACTCTCACAAAAACATAATACGTATTGCCTATTGGTTGATAATGTGTCAGTTTAATGTAAATCTGCAAAGCCTGCTTACCATAAAGTATAAACACCAATTTTGGTTTATTATTCATTCCCTATAAGAAGAGAGAATAATAACCCTGAGTTTTCGGTCACGAAAAATTTTTTACATCCCCCCCCCTCAAAATTTGATACTTTACGTTTCAATACATGGGGATTCCAAATCTGCAATGTCCGTCCCCCGCCTGCCGTCCACCGTCCCCCATCCGCCGTCCGGGCCGTTTTGTGCCTTTAACGTGGTCTAAAAAATCGTTCTTTCGCACAAAAATCCCATTTCGTAACTAGTTGTGCCCGCCAACTCGGCAATCGGATCGGACGAAGCCCATGGTTGTAATGGACAAAAAATGGTTAAAAAAATTAACAAAACGCAGTAAGTATAATTGCAAGTAAGCCATGTTTCGTATTCGTTTCTAGGTATTTTTACATCCTGGGTCGAATGGAATGAGTATCAGACGTGTACAACTGTGTATAGGGTAATTACAGTAATTATTAGAGTCAACTAATTGAAAGAACTCGCGGGAACTACAACGGAAGTCAACGTTTCGTTGTTAGCACTCCCTCCCTCCCTCCTGTCTCATCAAAACCACCTGCCTGCTCGCCTTGCAACGCCTGCTCGATTCGCAACGTCGTGTCAATTGCCGAGGGTTCGCTGGATGTCCCAGTCCCCATTTCCCCAACTCTTTTTGCCCGACGGTGCGGAGGAAGGTAGGGGGCCACTTCCTCCGCACACCCCTACATCGGATCATAAATGCCTACAGACGTTTACGGGCCCCTGGCGCCGGGGGAATATTTAGTCTCCGTAGTTCATTGTAGTCAGGTCATGTTTCGTATGGTTTACTAGTATTTTTCGATGCTGATTCGAATGGAATGGGTCTCGGAGCAGTAATACTAGGTCAAGCTGTTCATGAGTTCAGTTAAATAAGAATTGTGACAGCTGTTTCTGAGAATAATGCAGGAAACAGTGAACCCTTTCCATCGTTGGAAATTACTCAAAGGGTATTCAAAAACATCAACAAACCAAAAATGAACGAGCTCAATCGGTTAGTTCGTTCGCCCTTCTGGCACATTTTGGGTTTTATATCCATTCAACAGCCTTACTCGCTTCGTTAAAATCGATTTTGGAAAAAGTGTTGAAGAAGAAAGAAGGAATATTTGTCAGTAGAAGAAACGTACAGTTCGTGTGACCGGTTCAAAGAATACGAGTTATGCTATTCGGTCCAATAGGAATGGCCTCCTCACTTTTCTTAAGCCGACGGAGTAGTTCGACCCATGCTATTCGTGATAGTGAACTTACTGGTAGCAAAACTGCGATGCTTTCCGAATCCTCAATCGCTGGAGCGTGGTAATGATGAATATAAGTGATTTCATAATAGTATTAAGTGTGTACAGTTTCAACATCATTTACCTAATCAATTAATTCTTACAGTCGTTCTTTTATAGAGATCGTTTGTGCGATTGACTCGCTTCTTTCCCTGAAAGTAGCATTTTTCAATGACGCGATCGCCCATTCACTCGTGCGCATGAGCGCTCGACCAGAAAAACTCGCAGGAAGTTCCCTTGAATTACCCCGCGTTCGAGCGGAATCGTTCCGTAGTTCTTCGATTGTGGATGTTCAAAAGGTTTCGAAAAAGGACGGTTCAGCCGTGAAAACGGTAATAAGATACTGCCGACCTTGCAAAGGTATCTCGAAGAAAAGAGCAACCTTCAGCTCAATTATGCCGACTGTTTGATCCGAGAGACCAATCGGCTGGCTAGAAAGGAGCCGTCGACGCAGAAAACCAGCGTTCGTTTGATGTAGCGCTGTGTGTCACGACGTGCGGTGAAATTAGGTTGACACGCAAGGCCCATAGGGTTTCTATCGTTACAAAAATATCGAGTGTGGCACAAACACAACTTCACTCAGCACATATTCGTGTTTACATTTCTGGAAATTATTAGTTTGCGCCAATATCTTTACCGAGTAACCATTGCATAGATGAGTAATGGGACTGCCAATATAATTATTTTGGAAAAGTTCATATTTATGGTTCTGTAATTATAGCGAACGCACAACGGAACTTCAATGAAACGACAGTAGTTTGAATTCCAGAATTTCTCGGGTCGCTCCTAACTGCTTCTGGCAACTTTATCAAACCTCCCTGGTGTAGGTGGTTCGTAGGATTACCGCTTGATTCTCGTGTGAATCGATAGTTTACTATGCGCTCGAATCATAAGATATTTGTCGACATTTTTAATAGTTGGTTGTTGCTCTCAGAAGAATTTGGAACGTAAAAAGAAGAAACCCGTGAACCAATCGTGAAATCTGAAATATTTTTTGTGTGTCAATGAATGATTCCAATAAATAAACTTCCCGTTAGTTATCGCAGTCTATTTCTCAAGCCAAGACGCCCAGCACTTCATTGACAAAACGTGTGCTCTTGAAAACAGTGCGTCTCCGAAAGTTGCCAAGAAACTCGCTATCGGCTTAGACAAGGAATGAGCTTGAACGGGGTTATCGGCACAATTAGTAGCACGAGCGATAACCGAATTCCCTGCGGCAGTCTCTTTACTTCTTTATTTTTTGAAACGATAACCGTTGAGTCAAACGAAATATGTGATCAATCGTCCGCAACTACGTTCTGCCCAACACAAATTATTTAATATTCAACGAATCTTGAGGTTGTATGAAAGATCACAAAATACTATATACCTACTAAACCGCCGTAGCTACAGAAACACTTCTCATCCACGTTGCTGTTATTTTTCGTCTCACATCAGTTAAATCCACTCGCGGGTGTTTCCAGTTCATTCCTCTTCATTGGCAATAGAAAGTCTGCGCGTGGCGTGGTTAGGTGGCCTAAACTAATCACGTTACTTCAGTCGTTTTAACAGTTAAGCCAAGTAGCGGCTTGTCTTTTTTGGTTCTTTTATAGTGAATCATGATTGAACCAATAACAACTGTAAATATTTTTATCATAATTTTTGTGTGAATAGTTGTTAACGATTTTATCCGAAGTCCCTATATGTTAGTAGCTAAAAACTGCTTTGTGATTGAGACAGATTTCTACCTTTCCTCGGATTGCCATTGGAAATCGAGTAGTTGCAAACGGGACCAAATACAACCCTATTTTTCCAAATCTAACAATAAAATCCGATTTATCGCATCTAACACCGGGTCTAAACTCAGTTTCTTAAGCATAACAATAAGAAAAGTGTTTTCAATTTTCACTATGCCGAAAGTTAGCTAAAAAAATGCGTCAAATGATAATACAGCGGTTTATTATTCCCTTTCACAGCTCAACGTAGTCTCACTTCTCCGAAACTCATCCCATTCGGTTCAGCATCGAAAAATATCAGTTAACTATTCGAATCCTGACTAGAACAGAACGAGGAAAACTAAATATTCCTGATTTTATGAGACGAGAGGGAAACAAATGATGAAAGGATTGTTTTCGCTGTACTGTCCCGCGAATTCTTTCTATTACTAGACTTTGGCTCACTATAATTACTGTGTTTTCACTGTTTTCGGTCTAAGCGCAGTCGTACACATCCGAGACTCGTTCGCCATTCGACTCAACATCAAAAAATACCTAGAAAACGATACTGAACACCACGTAATTGCGATAAAACTGTCAAAATTTCGATTTTGTTAATTTTTCGAACCATTTTTTGCTCATAACAACCATCAGCTTCGTCCGACAAAACTGCCGAGCAGGCGGGTACAACTAGATATCTAATGGGATTTTTGTGCGAAAGAGCGGATTCTTTAAACCCCGTCAAACGCATAAAACGTGGACGATCAACTTTGTTGCGAGGGGGGGGGGGGTTGTAAAGAATATTCCTCGCCATAAACATAGGTGCGTTATTCATAGTGGATAATAAACCAAAAGGACTAAAACGTTAACATCACCAACCATCAACATTTATCGTTAATCATCTAAACTAGAAAATTAATCTACTGTTTTTATTATTCATTGGAAGTAGTATTTTATTTGTTATTTATTAATTTTTTTCTCCCGAAGGCGTGGTGGACAAGTCCCTTTGTCACTGCGGCCACGTATGGGCCTATTGTCACACTAACCCTTTCTTAGTAAAAGGCGTCGTACATACCCGTCCCCTTTAGGAAGCCGAGTACGTCCTTCACCGCAGAATCCGCTATGGTTTGGGGTTCAATGGTCCCCTGACCGAAAAATTTGCAGCGTTTAGCTGCCAAGGCAGAACATTCACATAGCTGTTTGAGCGCATGAAGTCATTCACATGCCAGCTTAGACCTAAAACTATAGGCTGCGATGGCCCTTAAGGCTGTCTGAGAATATGTAGATCCGTTTACCCTTGAGTCCTTTGTTCAGGATCTCTTCGGCGCAGATCTGTATGGCTAGGATTTCCGCTTGAAATATCGTGGCGTACTCTCCCAGCGGCTTAGCAAGACAGTAGTTGGGCCCTACATTGCCCAGTCCTGCTCGGCCTTCCATAACTGAACCATCGATATACCACTGCAGGGCGCCCACCTCGGTCTGGAACGTCTCCTTCTCCCATTGTTCCCATGAGTGGACGCTAACACTGAATGGCAGCCAAAAGTTCTTCCGCTCTGGCATAACGTCACTAGCAAGGACTGTAGTATTTTATTATTATTAAGTTATCATTTCTGAAATTCAACACATTATGACTTGCCCCAAGTTTTCGTGTGTAGCTTCAGAATAATTTTGATTAGCTTTATTTTTTAATTATATTACTATTCATATTAACTCCATTTTCTATTGAATTACTATCTATTCAAATTAGTGGTTAATTGAAGCGTTATTTTTGTCATTGAATTATTGAAGTTTTTATTAGAAAATTATTATTTAGGTTATATCGCTACTTTTAGCGTATTATAATTGTTAACCAATCGTAATTGCTTTATTACTATTATCTCATTTAGTTTTTATTCAATTATTGTTTTCAATTATTTTTTAAAATTAGCTAAACTAGTTATTAGCTAAATTAGCTAGTGTTGGTAAAGTTAACGTACCTGTTAGGTGAGTCCGTCTCCTCTGGCTGGTGAGATGCTGTGGGTGAGCGCTTTAAGTGTAAATACATCATCGTCTGGCCATTAAGTCAGTACTAAACTCAGTCAGTTGGTCGTGGTCTTTATATATGAAGAGACAGGTAGACGGAATGGCAGAATGTCATGGATGGGGGGGGGGAGAAAGGAGGTCATACTCCTCTGGGGAAACCCACTAGAGGTGAAGGGAAAGGAATGTCTTAAATAGTCTGTTGGTTGTCGAGTTGGCCCAAAATTTCGTACGTCTGTGGGAGGGGGTTATATTTCGACTTGTTTTTTAATTTTGAACAAATGAGAATATCCACCTGATCGTAGCTCCAACCATTTTGGAGCCACTGTAGATTTTCTAATATTACATACAATTTTTTGGCGCTATAATGGAGGATATCCGTGAATTATTCCGAGTTCAATGGACTTTCAACGGTCATTAAAAATTCACGACCACACAGAAAGTGACTCAGTGTTGTTGTGTTCGTGAGAAGCTGGGGATTTCGCCGGTTGAATTCAACTCGTAGTTGGCTGAGGTATGGGGCGCCAAAGTCGATCCTTGGGCCATCTGCGGTAGGCAATGAGTAGTAACCAGCTTATAAAAGATATAAGCACGGTCCCTTCAAGAATTCCAGCTCTCACTGGCTTCAACGATGGTACTGCATCACTGCGTCTTACTCTGGAGGTTCGACAATTAGGACTGCCCCAACCTGAAATAGGTATTAGGAATAGGAAGTTTCAAGAAATTGCTGCAGGAAAGACAGTACCTACGTATATTCCGATTTCGCGTCATAAAAAAAGGAGAAAAGTTAAGAGGGATTCTTTAGAAGTTTTTCGGACTGACTTCTTTCGCTATTCCACTCTGCCCGCCTTCGCCCTCGATGTGTTTTACGGAAGAAGAGACATTTGTAAGGAGAAGCAGCGAAATTGAAAGTGACGATCAACCTGGTGAAGGCAAAGAAACCGTGGTAGAGCGCCTTATCGTCTAAATTGCGAGCAATTCGCATTTACTCGGCAGTAAATGAGCGACTGTTTCTCATCTGACGTATCCAATAAATGATTCAATTCAGTTGAGAGCTCTTCTTTCAGCGCTATGCAGTGAGAAGGTAATCAGATTCTTCAAAAAGGCTGATTATCGTGCTATTACTGTCGTTTTTATTTCAAAGCGCTTATTTTCCCCAAGACCTACAAGGAGTTTAGGGATTCCAAATAAATTAGTATTTTGAACAATAATAACTCAGATCTATTTATACAAATATAGCAACAGAAAAACACGAAAAAGAATTTCATTGAGATCACACTAAAACACCCTCGTTGAAGTCAATGAATTACTTACTTCGACCGAGAACCGTCTCATGTATGGACTGTGAGGAGTGATCCTGCCAGAACAGGTCTGCTCCCTTATCATACTGTCGGTTCCAAGACCCTCATAGGAGAGTTATATTAGTCTGACCCCACTGTATGGCGATTTCCCAGCGATGAGAGCCACATACGCCGCCTAACCACGCACGTTGTACACATCCCTTGAAGAAACACAACCACTATATATACCACCGTAATGATAATCTGATAACGAAAAATACAGGATTTTGTTCCCGTCTCGGCCTTACTCAACATCTTTCACAGGAGGGATAAATAAGACGCTCGCATAACAATAATTACACTATTTTTTGTGTACGAGCTACGGTTCGCTTGTATTGTGCCTATAAATCTTCGAGTTGAGGGACTGACTGAACAGAGAAAAGAATTATATGAAATAATTATTATTATTATCCGTATGATTAATTTTCAATTGGTAATACTGTAACATTTTCATCTACCATTTTTCAGTTGAAAAATTATTAGTAACTTGTTGTGTCAAGAAATGTTTTTAAATTTTTTGAGAATTATACGTGAATATTATTTCGGAAATATGATCTTCGTATGCTCAATAGTGCGGTTCACCATTCTGAAAAAAATCCCCGTAATTTCTGGGCTTGCTGTTGGCACTTCTCAATCGCAGCAATCGTCTTTCTTTCGAAAAATAGTATTTAGGCCAGCGTCGCTAAAAAATATGCTTTCACTTATTCAAATGTATTTTATGCATCTAAAAATGTTGAGACAACCTCGGTCTGAAGTAGTTCAGTTCTGATTCCTCGCAGCTATCTTAAGAACCTCGGAACCTACGCTTTGGATGTCACATGTGCGTTCCAACAGTTCGAACGATAAATGTGGGAACACGAGCATTCCGAAAACGATTCGAATCGAATTTAAAAAAAATTAATCTAAATTGTCTGAATGAAGGGAACAAAATGATCATTACTACGTGATCGATGGATAAATGATTTACTGTAATTACACTTTTAAGAATTACTTTATTAAATTACAATGTGTTTTATTATCATTGTTCGACGCAAAGCGTCGAAGTGGTCGTCTTTGACCTCGGACTTCCCCACGTCTTTGTCTCCGACCGCCTAATTGTCTCCAACTATTTCAATACCTGCCCCTCACCCACGGGAATCCCTCAGCTGCGGGTCCTCCAGCCCCGTTTCTTAGGTATTCACCTTTCTTTATTTCTTTCTCCCAATGTCATTTTCCTATCGACGACAGAGCTCTTTCAATATCATTCTGCTCCCAACTATCACCCCAGTAACTTCTCACTTTCTCATAGAGTTGCCCGCGCCAGTTCACGTGTTCCGAGTACTGCCCTTGTGTCGCCCAGTTGTACTCCATCTCACCTCAATTTCAATTCTACTCAATTCCACACGCACGTATAATGTAGTACTCCTCACGCTCACCGAGTTTCAGTTTCGTAGCGATCCTCAGCTCCCCCATTCTTGCACCTAAGGGCCGCGTTCACCAACTGCGTTGATCTCGTTTAGAGACGATTAACAGCACCTAACCCGCTCCCGCCACAAAAACGGTGTCCACCAGACTGGGTTAAGCTCTAGCCCTGATCAAGCGCTAACCCCAAAAAATTGTGCGTTTTGGCCCGGTTAGCTCTTATCTTTCTTTATCATGTTCTGATATTTGTCCGCCATTACCTCGCACTGTCGAATATTCGCTTCTATTATCGTGAATAATTTACGTATATTTTGGAATAATGATAATAAACAAAGATACTGTTTACTAGTGCTCAGTTATTTCAGTTGCTATTCCACTACGATGATAATCTAATATGTTGGGTTATCGTCATCTCACCCGGTGCCTCAAATGGCTATGAGCAGGATCCGACGACTTCTAGAAGTATGAATTTAAATTCTGTTGCGAACAAAAGTATTACGATCGTCGAAAACAAGTTGTTGTTTGCGTAAAATGTGTGCTGAGCAGTTTCTGAAAAAACCAGTCGTCTTATTGCCGTGTTAGAAAACACAAACGGCTTACCTGGGTGGATTTAGTAGCAGATAAGTAGGAAATGTTAAATAATACCACGCTTTTACTCACAGATTAGTGTATTAAACAACTTTTATTAAACACGACAATTCTCCCTTCCTCATAAAAGTTCCTTACTTGTAAAAGTTGTAACCTCATAATTTGGGTTTTTATTATTTCTTGCTCAGTTCTCATTTTCTTGTAGCGCTTCCGATTTTTCCTACACGCACAAAGCATTTTCCCGGACTAATTCGGCTTATTCCTGCAGCTCTTGCAGTTGTAGTACGCGTATTTTCACTTTAAGCACCTCACAAAATTCAGCTTCGGCAGAGGTTAATGCGGCCACTTTGGTGAAAGACAATAATTAGAAACAATAATTTGGTCAAATCCTGATTATTGAGCATTGAGCATCTACGGGATACACGGTTTCGCGGCCGTTTACGTTTAAATGACACTTGTTTACGGGACAAGATGTTGAACAGACGTCCAATTTCTTTACTTAACTGAAACCTCATGAGTCCACTGCCTTCTCGATATGGCTTAATCGCAGCGTAATCACGTCTATGCTAACCGCATCCCACAGTGATCTCGGCTAGCGTGGTGGACACGAAAATGACTAGCCTTGATCAACTTATCTAGCCCTGATCAGTTGGATCACGATCAGCGGCGTTTTGGTGAACGCGGCCCTTACAATCATTCATTTGTAATGTAATTTTATTTTGTTTGAACTCACGATAGTAATTTTATTTCTACAATTAGCAATGCGGGTTTAGGACAATCACGCCTTACGGATGCTTTCCCTGCTTTTATGAGCTCGTGTGTGATTTTGTCGACTTATATTATTCAGGTTTATTTCTTCATGCTACTGAAGCGTGTGGTTGTAGCCCGATTCGCCCAGTCATTCAACTCAAGTATTATGTTTAATAATATTCATTAATTAAGCCGTTCAGGCTGTTCATAGTAATGGCGCTCTGTCGGGTCTCGTTTTGTATTGCGTAATGAATACTTTAAGGCCTTTGCCTTTGCTTTATTACGATGCTAGTACAAGCTTTAAAGATTCTCTGGTCATGGCTGAAAATGCATTTTAAGCTTCGTCGATTCAAAACCATTATCTCTATAACCAACCTGTTGCTGTTGCATAAGTGGTAGCGAATCAGAAAATAATCGCCGGGATGGAAACCGTTTTATCTCGCCATACGCACGTTTTCGGTTGTTTCATGCTCATTGGTAAGCATTTAAGCGAGATTTATCCTTCGATAGAACTTTCTCAAGTACTACGCAATAGCGGCCGGCAAATTCGAAAGAAAACGCCAAAATCGAAGGAATTGAAGCGTTTGGTGGGTGAGTCCGGGAGTCCAGTTATAGTCTCAAGTGGGCCGGTTTCAGAGTAGGTCAGTACTACCAGTCCCATTAGCTCGTTCATCAGGAAAGAGCTGAAGAAGATGTGGACGAAGAGGAGGGAAAAAATAGGCTGGCAGAAGGATGAATGAGCCTCGACGGAAAGGATACCGCTTCATTTCTATTATGAGCCTCCTCGTGATTCGATCTCATCCATTTTTTTCTCGGACTTACTTTATTTCTTCTAATGCACCACTTTCATTTTATTTCTCAACTCTCGAGTGTACCGAGTGTATCGAACGTAAAATATACGTGTGTAACATTATATGCATTCACGATATTTAACTTCGACAAAAAAAAGATGATGGAATACACCGAACAAGAGCTTGTCTTCGCTTCACTTTTTTTTCCGTTTGTGTACTATTGCGATTATATTTGCTTGAAGCGACACAAAAATTTATGTGTGTTACTGATTTGTTGCAATCTATCGAGGGGGGGGGGGGAGATGAAAAGTGAATAACACCTCAAAGGAGTAGGAATATTCTCTTGGATTATCCCATTGATTGCCAAGTAATCGTATGTACGATGAAGTGGTTAAGAGGTTACGTATGTCGAGTAGTAAACACACAGACGAGAAAAAGAATTTCGGTGCAATTGTTTCCTCAAAAATCCGCTCTCTTTATCCGACACAATCATAGAATTTTAATTGAAAACTGACTTGAGTATCTAGTGCGAAGCATCACAAAACTTTCCTCGTCGTCTCTTCATGTTTCATTTTCACAATAGCTTGGGTTTTCCCTCCACCATTGTCTGAGTTAATTGACATCGGTTTTTCCGATGTTACTGTTCGGGTTTCCCCTGCCCCGCCCCCTTTCACTTCTCTGAGCCAATAGGATTCAATATCTCCGTTCACCTAACTATATAAGATGTCCTTTCTATGAGGTACCTTCAGTTCATGTTTGTTACTGACGATGACCTAACCGTCGAAATCGATTCAACAATTGTGCTCATTATTTCTGTGGAAATATAGACAATTTATTGTTTTTTCTGTTTTTAATAAAGAACGTGGTTCTCGGATAAATAAATTTTAAAAAAACCTTGATAACAGATTGAGAGAGAAAGAAGTGGCTGGTGGCATTCTACTCCAATCTCAGTTTGGTTTGACTGAATCGTTGGGATCTATATAATTCGGCGATTACAGAGGAAACACTGCGATCAAAGTTAGCAAAACAACAATAATTCCCATTTTGTGGAGGTTGCTCTGATTATTTTATAACCTTTCTCAAAAGTATACTGTATAGGTCGTTTATTGGGTACCAAAAAATTCAACGCTGAATCCGATCATGGGGTTAAAAGTTAGAAAAAAGTTTTTTGAAGAGGAAGAATGTGGATTTTAATTTAAAAAATGTGGTTCCTTTATAAACAAATAAAAATAAAAAACTTAGAAAACGGATTGAGATGGAAAGGAGCGGTTGGTGGCATTTTACTCCACTTTCAGTTTGGATCTTATAGCGGCGTCGGTATTTATCAGGAATAAAAGAACTGATATTCGCCGAAATGTTTGGTAATTTACTGCAGTGCTCATCATTTTCCCACTGTGTTACTTCCATCTGTCCACACAAAAATTCGTTAATGCCGGTTTAGAAAACTAACGTACTTGGTGTTGATTACTATGATAACTACATCTGGTTTCCCACTGATTTCACTGATAACCTCGCTTTGGAGTCTTGTATTATTCACCTGCAGGATCAATTCGAACTTTGAGCAGATTCAGTTTAGTCATACTCTCACAATAGACACACTCAGGTTCGTTTCTGAAAATCTGAAGAAAACTCCGACATTTTTTGTTTACCCGATTACATAACTTTCCCTTTTGCTCCTTAGCGTCGAGGAAAGTAATAAGTTGAGATTGAGCACGCTAGAGTGGCCACTTACAGATATGAACTAACCAACGCGCAGATTGTTGCATCATTGACGTATATAAGGGTCAATGAGACAAGAATAATTTAAAATGCAGCGGTGTGTGGATTTTGTTACTAACCAGCCAGTGAAGGCCACCGAGAAGAAATTATTTGAGAGCACCGTGAAATGGGAATGAGGCAAAGTGTAATTTTAATTGCAAAAATGTGAATTCTTTCTTGTTCCCTCATAGGGTCAGGATTGTGCGCTCCTATTTAGTGAAATGTTGACGAGTTTTATTGAAACTGAAGATGATTACGCTATGTTTTGAGTTATTTATGGGATGATCAAATTTATATGTGATAGAATTATTTTATTACTTAAAGCAGTTTATTTTTTCAGGTAAGAAAACCACAACTCTCTTTGGCTGGCAGTTGGGTGAGTTTGAATGATGTGTCTATATTAACAGCCCCGGAAAATTGGCTCAGGTGCAATAGCTTGTGTTAGTTCCTTATTTCCCTCATTGTGTTCGCTTTGAAATGTCACTTAGACATAGCGACTGCACCAATAGAACATAATAATACCTTCATTTTATTGTCTCGCTATAAATACCTCAATCTCTTCTTATATGTTGCTCCTTGAGGTGGCGTTACGAGTGTTAAAAATTGAGCAACCTCCCGGTTTAGGTCAAATGAATCATTCGGTGATGTAAAATTTATAAATCATCCACAAGTAATAGCGGACACGTGGTGCGACTAAACATATATACAGGATTGGTACCAGTTGTAGAAACACTTCGTTGAGTTTCACTACATTCCAAGTAACAGTAAACTAATTCAAAAAATGAGGGATAGAAAACGTTTAAAAATGAACAAAATTAACTGCGATCCGACAGCTTGGTGCCGTCATCACAACGCCAATTGGTGGTGAGCCTTGGGAACAGCATCAAGCCAAAAGCTCAAAGGTTTCTTCGTCTTTCAAGTGAGAGTTTCCCTATTTCATATTTCCTCCTGGCTTGCTTTTGAGTTTATATTACACATTAAATATTATTTACGATAACGGCAATATCATGCAGCCCAATTTATTTGACGAAAAGAAACCGACGAACCATGAAATCGTATTGTTTATACGACGTTAGTACAAAAACGATAGGTGAAAACATCAATGCTGATTGGAAACAGGAATGGGAATTGAGTTGTCAAGGAAAACGTTTGGAGTAACTAGTTGTTACGCTACCACTTTCGTTAGCAGGTTCTCCACGGTATTGCTATTAATAGTTCCTTGAAGGTGGAGTTGTGAGTATTTCTAGAATACATAGAAACTAAATTGGCGAATTAATCCAACCGAGACTTCAATAAGCGGTATAGACACACGCTGAACGATAGCGAAACGAATGTCAGCTGATAGGCTAGCTTGGCGCTATTGGATAGAAGGGAAAACTGCAAGTATGTTTAATTCCGGAAGGTTGTGGAGAGCAATTCATGCAACTGGCAACCAGCCGCTGGATTTCTGGGCTGCGGTACGTGTGTTATAGTGTAGATATGGAGCGTGGCTGAAAATGAGGGTGAGCAAGTTGAGGTGGTTACTGCAGATGATAGGAAATTTATCGGTTTTAATTATAGATCTTCTTTAGAAAGAAAGAAAGAACATTGTGTTCCTAAGGAATAAAAAATAAGTAAACGAAACGTCACACACTGTAAATATATGGAGTATGGCACCTTGGGGCGAAAGTAGGTTTTTTCAGGACTATGGGTGTCACCCCAACCGGACAACCTCTGCTCGAATATGCGCTTCTTTTCTTTCATAGTTTCTTGTACGTTGTATGTGAACACGCGTATTCAAGCTTCAGTCTTTGAACGCCTATTTTAGGCTTTACCCCCAAAATGTGTTTTATTTTTTGTTCCTATTATCTATTCTCTTGGTTTTGCTCATTTTATGTGACATGCGACGGCAGAATGGGAATATTTACGTTTAGGAACGGCTTCACGCGACTTTCACAAGGCACTTTCGATGTAAGGCCTCCACAGCCCCCAAACAGTTGAAAATGGGTAACTACAACTTCGTTCAAACGGACCGTACTAATTAGCGACACTGCGATGCATGGACTATGCACTTTTCCAAGGCGTTGACCTTCGGCGCGGAAAGCGTTCATCGGACTAAGAGATCCTCCCAATTATACTTATCGTCGGTTTATCACAACGACCCGTTGATTGCAGTAACGACGCCATTCCAGCCCGACTAATTATCTCTTGATAAATCGTATCGCTCGAAAACCGTTCATTAAACGTTGACACTAAAATAAGAGCATAATTGAGCTCACCTTATTATTCATGCGTCGAGTTTCAAAAGCCAAGTTTTCGAGACGACGGAAATTGCTTAAATTTCACACACAGGCTTTTGGCCTCTGGTGGTATTCGGATTATTCTCACTCCTTTGCCTGCCCACAGGTGCCATTCCGAGTTTCTAATTACCTCACGTTGAAAAGGCTCACGGGGCCGACGGTACCTCTTCGAAAGCTGAGAGTTAATTTTCCGGTTCTTCTTTACGACTGTTGGCACCTTTGACATGTAAATTATGAAAATTGGGAAACAGGGTTTTCATGGTTGTTCTGCGCGGCAACCTCATCGTTTTGTTTGCTCCGTAACCGTATGATCCAATGCTGTTACCACTATTAAACGTTAACTTTTAACCTTCGAACTAAGAGACCGTATCCCGAATGGTCTGTCAAATTGGTAAGGCAGTGTAACTTCCTTGCTGGTTGTATATAGACCTACATAACTAATCAGTAGGGAAGTCGTTAGCCAGACTTAAACCATTGGAATACACGTTGCAGATCCACGCTCGGGTAATCCATCACTGGCTTCTGTTAAATAGAGCCTGACAATTTCTCAATCACTGTTTCACCCAAACGATATAGTTGTATCATCTTGAACTCAGTGTAAAAGCCCAACTCTTAAGATATCCAGACAGGCTTTTATTGTATTGTCGACTGCCCAATCTTCATATTTCAACCGCAGCACTTTTTTCTATTCGTTTTACAATCCATGCCACTTTCAATCCTTCATTCCTTCGCCAGTACTTCTTTCTCTTGTGTCGTAGAGACTTCTCATCTCGCATTGGCACCCAGTATCGACTATGCACTATTTCACCCCACAATTGTTGAATACGCATTTACCTCTCAAACGTTAGTACTAGTAAAATTAAACGATTGAAGTGTTGTTTGTACTGGATTCATAAAAGCAAGCAGCCAGTTATACATTAACGTTTAGGATTCAACTACTTCACACCAGGAGTTTCAGGGTTGGTCTCTGCCTACTTTATTCTCAAGATGAACTTAAGTGAAGGGCACTGGGGAAAAACGACTTCAGTCCACTTTTTCGTCAAAACAAGTCTGAGGTGCCATAGAGTAGCATTTTGGAAGTACTATAATATGACTGAATCGAAAAATGACAAGCGTGACTGGAGTCCATAGAAATAAGCGTACGAACATCCGCCCTGCTAGGGAAAAACGACATGAGTCCGAGAGCGCCATGGGAAAAACGGCTTCAGTCCTTATATATTGGCCGTATTCTACACTTACGACGAATCTATTGCTCGAAAAGGAGCTGACGACGTTTGTTCAATGATGCACCACTTCTTTTGCTACATTTTGCCAATGGAGGTTAGGGAGCTGGCAATTTTTTGTGACTCATGTTCTGGGCAAAACAAGAACTTCACTGTTATACGATTTTTACACTATATGGTTGTTCAAGAGAAACGATTCGAAACTGTGCAAGTTATTTTTCCGACACGTGGCCATTCCTACCTTGAATGCGATCGGAACATGAGTCTTATTAATCAAAAAACGTACGTAGAGACGGCAGATGACTGTAGGGAAGAATTCGAAAGCTGTCGTATAAAACCGAACCCATTCCAAATAATCGACTGTGGACAAAATTTGGAATTTCAAAATTGGACTGTCTTTCTTTCTCCACTATACGCTGCAAAATTCCCCTTCCCTACCCGGCCGGTCAGAATACTGAAATTCGGAAATGAAAATCCCAGTGAGGTTCTGCACAAGACAGCATTCACAGGTATGTACCAACAATCTCCGCCATTTGCGAAAAAGTCCACAAAAACCACATCAAGAAGGAGGACGTCAAACAGCGCGGTGATGTTAACCAAATTGTACACAGGTCAGATACCTATCAAGAAAGCAAAGTGGGACGATTTACAAGCGCTTACATCATTCCTTGTAAAACCAGAAGCTAAGGACTTCTACCGACGTTTGACATACATCAACCAACCAGAAGAAAGTGAGGACGAATAAGTTGATAATCCACCGATTGACGCCTAATGCCGGGGAAAAGTGACATCAGTCCGTATATTCCTGAGAATATTTTCAAAATTTGAAAATATTTCATTTAATGATTGTGGAAAATCTTATCAAAAACTTATTTTGCTTGATACGAGTTTTAATAAGCATATTTCTTATCAAATGCTGATTTTTGCGTATTTTTTTATGAGTCTGAAGTATTGTTTTTAGTTGGGAAACTTTGAATTTGATTTTCCTCAAATTCCGTCTGACGGGACTTAGGTCATTCTTCCCCAGTGCCCTTCAAGTATGAACATCGGTTATCACCGAGTAATTCCTCAATTCACTAGCTTCTACTATGCCTTCTTCCCGGATTTATCTCGGCAGTTATTGAAAAATGTCTGACTGGTGTTATTCTTCCCTCGTTTACCCCTGGTATCTCCTGCATTGCGTCGCCCTGACCTTCAGAACCTCAGCTCTTTGTACTAACAAACCCAATAAGCTTTCCTTCGGTGATACTAATTCTTCCTTCTTGACTTTTGCAAGGGTTCCATGGTTCGTTTTTGAGATAACATCAGTCATCAGCTACAGTACAGGGTGCCACCCAAGTACGTAAATAATTAGATCAGGTGGGGAACATGATTAAGAACTCCTCCCTGATGGTACGGGATCCTGCACCTCCGCGCGGTCACACACGGGTAACAGCCTTCTACCGGGAGACTGGCTAATGACCAAATGCCGGCCTCTTGCACATTAGCGAACCCCCAACGTCCATGACTGATATAACCCTCGCCGAGGGTTTAGGAACAGTCATCAAATAAGGAAACAAGTACGCGTCATTAAAAATCTGCGCTTACTACAAAAATTGTTGTTGTCGATTTGTACCATCTGCGGCACAATGCCCTTAATCAGGAAATGTTATCCACGTTCGCACGGGAGGAAGGGAGAGAGGGGTTTATGGCCTTGGTTTCCCCTGGTTGCTGATCAAAGTTCGTTCATGCATTCTCTCTCTCTCTCGGCCTCTCGCTTCTCGCTCTTCCTCTCTCCATGACCGTCTCTAACTCTCTCCAACCATTCCTCCCTCTTCGCTAATTAAGTTTGTGGAGGGCCGAAGTCGAGGCCCTTTTGATTTCCCAAGTAGTTTTAGTATGTAATTAATTAGTTACACTGAATGCATAGGCATGATTCATACATCAAATATCAGTTCTATTTACTTTTCCCCATACTCCGACGTCGTATGAGTAAGGGGCTTATAATACCACGCTATATCAAGTTATAAGTAATATCTTCACATCTCACCCTCGAAACCATAATAACATCAATCAGGGGCTGGACCATCAACGTAATTGATTCGAAATGTGGACCCACCTCCCTCTTTCCGACGAACATGGAATTGAGATTGATGAAGGTAGTTCAACTCGTACCTCCTCGTCCCTCGCCATGCAGCGGTAGCCTTCAAGTTGTCAGCCTTTATCTTTTGTCTCCCCTCTTGCCAGAGTGAAACCGTCTTCCCTTCCTCACTTTTTTTTCTCTCCAAAGGAAATTCGATAAAGTCCCTATCGCAGGGTCGCCAATTGAGTTGCGGTCCTCTTCATCGATTGGACGTAATAACCTCATCCTCGGCCCCTGTCTTATTTGGTTCAACGCAGGTGCGGAACCAACCCTCGAAATGATTCAGTTAGGAGGCCAATTTGGTCCTCTTCCGAATTTGAGTAACTCGAAACTTGTTTTCTAAAGGAGGGAATATTAAAAACATGTTAAGAGTTTCATGGAAATTCACGATCAAAAGCGATCGGATGGACAAACGTCTCCATTGCCTCATAATATAACTGAGTGTGGAGTAACAGAGGAATAACAGTCACAAGTGAATATTATGGACTCTTATGTCAAATGACGTACTGCGCGTCGAACGGAATACCAAAATATTTCCTTTCATTTCACATGCTCGCGAAAAACGCGATATCTTCGTTCGTTCCAGCTGAACTGGTCTATAAGAACAAGTAAAATCGAACTATATTCAATTAGTTCTTATGGAAAACCAATTTTTGTTTTTTGTTTGTCAGTGAACATACAAAGTGAAATAGCATTCAACCACGTTAGCATATCTAGCTATCGGGGTTTCGATTTTTAGAAACTTTTCAATGTGTTATTTTACCTTTTTCAATATACGGTAATTTTATACATTGCGCGACATTATTCAGTTGACATCCAGCATTTTGTGTTCGGTTTGACGGATATTGAAAACAAACAACGTGCTATAACTACGACGTGAGCTCAATCGTTAGAGCCATTTTCGAGAAAATTCGAGAAAGAAATTATTTTTTAACAAAATACAATTTTCTCAAGCGGAAAAATGTAGGCACTTAACTGGTGGAATACAATCTATTAACCGCATCACATCCAATTCGGCCCTTGCTGTGAACAATTGAGAACGTATTTGGGTGAGTTGGGGCTTGTCTTCAGCATTTAGAACTAAACGTGGGCGTTAACTAAAGCGTTAGATCGAAATCCAAAAATAGTGTGTTGGTTGTACGTTCTATAGAATTTTGCACTGAAATGTAGTCCAAACTGGAATATAAAGCCGTTACTCCGCTGTCGTCACCTCACTATGATGCTCAAATAAATTAAAGCACGGTCGATGAATAAAATTCTGAAATCGTATCGTTTCCTAATACAACTAAAGACAAGAGTTGACGCTTATTTCAAACTTTTTCCCAATTACAGCGAGGAAGCAAAAACACTGGCTTTATGTTTCCATCTTCTGAACGTAATTGGAGTTAATGAATTCGCAATTGTCCAATAGAATTTTGAAACACCCGTTTCTAAGTATGATTGTTTTACGGACTTGTTCCAATTCATGTTCCAAAACGATCGGGGAACTGCTACAACACGAACGACAATAAATATTTTCAGTATTGCACTCAGGGCAAATATACCACGTGTAAAGTTGGAGTTTTCATCCAAGTCTTCCTGGGTCTCTAATTTCCCGTCAATTTTTTATTGTTCATGTGAAATAAGCGAGCAATTTACGTGAGTTTAAGGGACCGTGCTTCTTAAAAAGGCAAAGAAGATCTCAGATTTCTACCCGTTTCTGTTCCTTTTTTCAGTAATTCTGAGTTTGTATTCCTTTCACTTGGTACTGCTAATGTGCTACCAGTCCAGGAAATACTTCGATTAAATACATTTTCTCAACAAGTGTGTCGCCAAGCGTTTTAATAACATACAACAAAAAGAATGGTACGTTCCAAGGAATAAAATCAATGCTCGTACTAATGTTCGATTAATCTCACATACTGGTGGTTACCCCTATTTAAATTATTAAATTACCTCAGCTGGTAATGCCTGTACATTGTTCCGAACCGTGGCCATTTGAGCTGCACACCTCGTTCTGAGTTGTCTGCTGAGCATGAGGCTACAGAAGCTGGTTCGTGATTTGTAGCAACGCTCCTGGAATTGTGAGCTCAGTGAAGTAAGGGGTGTTTGTAAATCTGCATGGCTGTGTCTTCTCTTTGGACTATCTCATTGTCGCACACGCGCTGCTTCAAATAAATCTTGCACTGATTTCACGAAAATTAGCTCTACGGGCGGGTGACTGTCAGAAATTGTCGTTAATAGGTTTACAGCGTTAATTCTGTACACCTCGAACGAGGGGTCAATGACTCTGTGTATAATAAATTTCTTTCGTTGGGTAGTTATTTAACTTTGTAGCCTGAGAGAAGTTTATTGCGATTTTTTGAGATGGTTTGTGATCTGCTAACTTGAGGGACGACGGCAAAAAAATGCGGAAGCGAGTTTAAAAAAAGTGCAGACCAGGATCAAAAGGTTAAAGGAGTTAAAAGCGTACTCCTTCAGGCCTCTTCCGTCCAAACAAGCTGAAAAGGGAGCGGCAAGAGGGAAAAGTTAAAAGGACGTTGACGGTGGTGGGAGAAGAAGCGAAGGGTGTCTCGTTGATCGGAACTCATGAATATTTCATCAGGTTGCTAATTCTCCTGTGGCCAACCATTTACTTCGCCTTCGCGAACGACTCGCAAGTTCAATGACGTCACGAGAAAAAGGTGTTCATTTCGCGGTTTCGCCTCGTCTGTGGGTCCACAAGCTCAAACTCAGGCTCAGACACAGGCTCTTGCTCAGGTTGAGGCCGAGGTCCTCTGGTGGGTGGATGGTGAGAGGGCGAAGAGGAAATTATTCGCTCGACTCCGAGGTCAGCACAACCATCAATTAAACGCTCTATTCCCGGTAAAGAAGAAGAAAAAAAAATGACGGGGCGAAGAATTTCTCCTCTTTTTTGAGGAGTCAAAGACTTGACGAGCTCATCTGGGCAGACAGGCGGGTCTGTCTGTGGCGGTGACTCATCACTATTTACCCCATTTCTCTACTCGAAATTGCTATTGCAAAAGCCATTTTGACAGCACCAGATACAGCGCAGACGACAGATTTCCCTAAGTGGCAACAGGATAATACTTCATCATTCCGACCGATTCAACACGCACGTAATTAGTGGGAGCTTACTGTAAATTGATGAAAGAATAAACGGAAATGACCTGGTTATCGACAAAACTGTCCATTTTAGTCGCTGAGAGGATGAATTGAGCCTATTGGATCGTTTTCCAATATTAGTCGTATTAAGCAAACCATTATTGTTAGCGGATGAAAATTAGAAAGAATCGTGGTAACGAATTTCGGGCCCCAGAAGAGGGTGCTTTCTGCTACTTAATGCCGAATAAGGCAAAGAAAGTTGATTTCTAATCGCGTGGTTCTGCACTCACTAAAAAAGTGTAATTAATTCTATTTGTTCAAAAATAAATTCATCTCACATAAATACTTACTTCTCAATTAGTATCGAGATTGAGATATAACATTCGTACTCGGGATGAATACTCTGCATCGGTAAAGCAGATATTTATTTAATACAGGACAATAGTCTAGTGTACAATAGATAGTTACGTTTTCACCAACTGCGTTCATCCCATTTAGATTCAATCGTGCCTAACCGCCTCCCGCCACAAAAACGGGTATCACCAGATAGGGTTAAGCTCTAGCCCTGATCGAGCGTTAGGCCCGGTTAGCTCTTATTTTTCTTTATCATATCCTGATATTTGTTCTCCGTTACCCTGCTCCATCGAGTATTCTCTTCTATTATTGTGAATAATTTACATATGTTTTGGAATAATAATAATAAACAAAGATGCTGTTCACAAATGCGCAGTTGTTGCAGTTGCTTTACCTCTACGATGATAATCTAATATGTTAGGTTATCAAGGTGTATGAATTTAAATTCTGTTGCGAACTAAAGTATTACGTTCGTCAAAAATAAGTTGTTGTTCGCGTTGTGTGTTGAGCAGTTTTAGGGAAAACTCTAGACGTCATATCGGCATAAAAAAACCTAAACCTGGATGGATTCAAAAGCAGATAGGTAGGAAATGTTAAATAATAACACATTCTTACAACAGTTAGTGTATTATACAACTTTTATTAAACGCGATAATTCTTCCTTCCTTGCTTGTAAAAGTTACAACCTCGCAACTTCGATTTCTATTACGTCTTGTTCAGCTCTCATTTTCTTGTACCACTTCCGATTTTCCCTGTTCACACAAAGCATTCTCCCGAACTAGTTGGGCTTTTCCCCGCACCTCTTGCAGTTGGAGTACGCGTATTGGCACTTCATGCTCCTCACCAGTTTCAGCTTCTCAGAGGTTGAGGCGGCCATTTTGACTTACAACAATTATTAGAAACAATTATTTGGTCAAATTTGGATCGTTGAGAGTTGGGCATCTACGGGATGTACGTTTGTTCATGTTGAACAGACGTCCGATATTCTTACTTTACTGCAACCGCATTGGTCCAATGCCTTCTCGATGATATGGCTTAATCGCAGCGTAATCACGGCTATCCTAAACACACAGTGATCTCGGCTACTGGGGTGGGAACGAAACAGGCTAGCCTTCATATACTTATCTAGTCGTGATCAGTTACTCGCCTAATAAGCAATAATAATAAACGACTCAAAGGGTTAGGAAACTATAGTAGTCTTGTCAAAAAAATGTTTGGTTTTCTTCAGATCTTCAAGTTTTGAGGCCTACTGAATCAAAATATCTGTTGCGTTGCAACACACAACTTTCCTTAGCTCAACGCCAATTCACTTTTTACAAGGCTAATTCTGTTTAATCAATTCATTTATCACTCAGTTAATTTGAACTTCGTCAAACAACGCTTTACGGCAGCAGGAAGCGGTAGCGCTTACAGTTCCGGAATTTATTGTGCTGCTCGTACTCTTTGCAGGACCATTATTGAGCAATTGGTACACAGATAATTAATGAGGCTGTAAACATAAATTTTTTGAAGAAGGATAGTAATCACTTTTGCAGAGTTATTGGGTAAAAACGTTTAGAACTGGTAGTAAGCGAACGGCGGTAGTTGAAATTCAGGAATTTCTGGAGTGAGCACCATGTATCTCATGAGTGTTTTTAAACACTCACCCGTTAGTTATTGTATTGGACTACAATACCAATCTTTTTTAACATTCTACAAAAATTTCAGCGGAGTTTATAAGGAAAAAACTGCGCTAAAAACGCTTTTCGTCGAAAAGTTTGATAATTTATTGTGCTGCTCTCCTCATTTTCCCATGGATGGGAATTTCATGGTATAGTTGACATATTAGAAGCTACCAATATAAAAAATGTAATTAAAATCGTTATAGCCGTTTTTGAGAAAAAAAAATTTGGTGTTTTGTTAACTATAGTTAACTTTCGGTGGATTTTGTTCATACCCTTATTTTGGCGTCCCATGGTAACCTGCAGGCTAGATATCAAGTTTGTGCTTAGTTGGTACGGTGGTTTTCTCTAAAAATCGTTCACAGACACACAGACCATTTTCCCAAATAGTGTTTTTCAAACTCAGGAGGGTCTGAAACGTAAAGATCTGAAGAAAACTCAAAATTTTTTTCTCAGCCGATTACATAACATTCCTTTCTACTTTGTAGAATAAAGTAAAAAACCTAATTTCAGCGCGTGGTCTGTGACTGTATTTCGATTTGCGGGAGAACGGCTGAACGGATTGAGCTGGTTCTTTTTGTGATTTGTTCGTTATTTTTTTTAGACACCAAAATAAGGTTATGGGCGATTTCGGTCGATGGGAAGGGGGGGGGGTCGCATTTTTCTCGAAAATTGCTCCAACGATTTTGATTAAACTTTCAAATTATCTTCCACTGGTCCTCGTGACAACCATGGGTTTCGGCCGATCGGATTGCCGTGCAGGTGGGCGCAACTAGATACCAAATGGCATTTTTGTGCGAAATAACGGATTTTTTAGAGCAAGTAGAGAACTATTCATAGGAATATCTGCTAATCTTTTTGATGATGGCGTGATCCACGTTTGGTCCGCCTTGCGAACAATATAATGCTTCGCCAAGTTCTCTGGAAGAGCCTGCCCTTTTTTGAGTGCATTCTATTTGCAATTACCTCGAATAGTAATAAAAATAGAGATTATCGACATGATGATATTGTACAGCCCTATTCATGATTCTTAGGTGGTAAGTGTTTTTAGGTCGGGAAGAGTTTCATGGAAATTATTCGCATACATGGGCAAAACCTTGTCCTTAGTCCATGATCATGTTTGCATACCAAAACAATTTAATCTTCAAAAATTTTATTAAAAGCGAAAGACTTTCCTGGGTTGTTAGAAATCAACAAATTGGTCGCTCGCCAGATGCCTACCATTCAAAGGAAATGCGAATGTCAGCTTAACTCTAATAACCTTCTCTGTCATGGTTGTAACAAAAATACGATAATTCAGAACACACGAAGTAGCGTATTGTTCATTACTCGTACTTCTGAAATATTGTGCAGTATTAGCCGAAATACTTTAACTAGCTATAACAAGCTACCATTTTCTCATTTATTTTCTGCAGCAGGTCTGTTTCATTATTGGATGAATGTACCTAAACCCTCGACGAGGGTTATATCAGCCATGGAAGTTGGGGTTTCGCTAATTTGCATGAGGCCGGTCCCTGCAGCATCCACCGAACTCAGACCTATGGAGGTACGGTAGGTATCTGGTCGTTAGCCAGTCTCCCGGTAGAGAGCTGTTACTGTGCGGAAGTGACCACCTGAGGAATCCCGTACCATCTGGGAGTTCTTAATCTGGTTTCCTACCTGATCTAACTATTTACTTGGGTGGCAAGTTTCAAAAGGACAGATGGCCGCCAGCCCGCTCGAGTGGTTGATGGCTGTTGGCAACTGGTGCGCCAATTTCCTGTAAAATGATATTACAACCAGCTCTAAGCCACCGGCTCGGATGAGCACAGCGGCCAAGTGCTGGCTGTTCAGGTGGGTGAGTGCGAGCATGTCAATGGATGGGTCAATGCAGGCCACTGCTGCCTTGGCGCCCGTTTTTGCTCCAGCTACCACTCGTGCCTGCGATCCCAGACCAAGAGTGTTTGATCCTATGTATGGTTCCGGTATGGCGAGAACGCTGCAGCGTTTCTTGAGTGCATTTCGCAGCAACTCAGCCATAACTGGCGAACTCTTATTTGTGTTTTTTTTATCAAGTTTTCATCAAAACGTCTATTGATATGCTTCTATCAAGGTGACGTGCACAACCAGATCTTTTAGGGATGGATAAGTCCGTACGAGCGTGGTCATTTGGGCGCATCACTCTAAGAGGCATTCTCGTGCATTCATTCGTCTAGAATAGTTTGTTCTGTATTAGTGAGAACGGTTATTTCGTCATTACGAATGGAGAGATGAATTATACGAAATAATTTGAAAGACATTTGAAAATTGACTACTAGTGCGAAAAGAGTTAAGAATGAGGACATCTGCAAGTTAGGGAACACACGGTAACATTGCTCTAGAGCCATGAAGCTCAAGCTATAGTGAGCTTAAGCGTAGTTCGAAGCACTATGTTTTCATCAAGTCAGTAGCAGTTTTTCCCCTCGTTTTGAACTAGCACGACATCCGGCCATTACTGAATGGGAATACACGGTTCAGTACAGCGGTGGTTCTTTCTGCCAACTGTCGCATCATCGAAACGAGGTTTTAAGGTAATATAAGTGTAAATTTAGACCTGTAGAAATTCGCAAAGGGTGACGAGTTGTCGGCTCGTGTGATTCTTTTGGCTCGAACTTTGACAAGCTTTGGCGCGTCGCCCGAGTGGGAGAAGTTTATTAGTGTTGAGCTGGTCATTGTTGGACATCTGTCCTTTGATTTTACACCTCGACAAGTGTATTTTACAATGTCACATGATTTACTGTCACACGACGTTTTTGAGCTCGAGCGTTGGCTACATTCACAACATCGACGTTCTTCTGTCTTCGACTTGTACCAGTTAATTAGAAAGACAAGATTTTAATTTAAAACTTTGGTACCGCCTTTGAAGTTGATTGATATGTTCTCATTTGGTTGACTACTAAACGTGAATCGTAATTAGATAAAATCCACAATAGCCTATCCCCAGTGGATTATAGGAGTTGAGGCTTTCTCGGGTAGTACTCACCTTTGTTGCTCTTCTGTGCCATCAGCCATCGCAATGTTGTTCCACTGCTCTAGAAACCCCTCTGTAATCATGTATGAACCCCGGAGGTGCTTGTAATACTATGCAATACACTTCCAGGATAGCGAACGTATAAATCATACAACGCAATATGGAGAAACGAAACATTTTTCACTAATAAAAGTAATTGATTCGCGCTTTGGGAAAAAATGAATATCAGTTTGCAAGAGTTGGAGAGAAATGTGGGTTTATCACAGAATGGGATTGGTTACACATCCTGACTTAGTGTGAGATACCAAGAGAGAGAGGTATCACGAAGGCCTGGCTGAGGAGCGTTCATGGCTATTCCCAGTTGGGTGGGACTATGGCCTATTTCTCGTCTGTTGTAAATTCCCCTACGACTATCTATAGCAACTTGTCACGATAAGCTGATGGTTTGCATTTGGTTTGTTTGAGATAAGTGCAAGATCAACGCTATTTCGCCCATCTCATGGATGTTGAAAACATGTCTACCAATGCGTCTAAATATTCGTGATTCATCAACTTTATTATTTCTGTTTGCAACAAACGCTGGAAATTGGCACGAAGGTTGTTTTTTTAATTAGCTCGAGAACTTTTAATTTCAGTATTTCTAGCGATGGTTCGACTCCGTACTCTGCGAAATCTCGTTAGTTATTTTCCACGAAGTTATTGCGTCTACCTCTTCCAATGAAGGAGAAGTTCCTTCTGGCCAGAGCTGATACGTTCTGTGCAGTATTAATCGGAGTGTAAGGCTTTATTCGGCCTGTAACAGCACTAAAAATGTATTTTAGGCACCATATCTCATCAACGCAAGAATGCAGCTTCGTCCAAAGTTATTCCAACCCTCACTCACTTAGCAGTTACCTTCCATGGATTCAAAGGGGTCAGTTTTGTGGGGTTCTATTTCCTTCTATTTTATTTTTTTTTAACACCCAGTAAAAAAAGAATCTGAGGGAGTAGGGACCTAGCGTCCTCTTGTCCTTCGGGCTCACTCGAAAAAAAAATTCCTCAAGTCGGACGAATAAATTTAATTTAAATTATTAACGTTTAAATAAATATGATGACGGTATTGTAATTTATACGGTTTCGCACCTCCCTCTGGGGTCCAATGGTATGCCCAGAATTCAAAAAATAAGTCGGCCAGTGGTCTTTTTTTCTGCCTGGATAGGGTTGAGACGGTGTTACGCTAGCAGCTTCCAGCGACGACTTCCCAACTCTCCAGCGTCTAGCCTGCGTCTCCCCTCCTGCGTTTTTCCGACGTTCGAAGTGGCGTTCCCCACTCCCTCGCCTTTGCAGCACATTCACGAACTAAGTTCGGACTCTACAGTTCGGAGACATACACAGAGATGAATTACTTCAACCGAGGAGTTATCTCTCTCCGTCCTAAAATCGAAGCTTGTTCCGTCTGATGGTCTGCAAATGCCGAATTTCCTCATCTAACCCTAACTGCACAGCTATGCCATGATTCTAGTTTTGAACTTAACACCTCTTTGTCCGCAATACTGTATGTTGTAATCCCAGGTCAACTTATAAACCCCACTCGTGGTTTATGCGCCCCCTTTTCAGTTCTCCGGTCTTTTGGTTTATTATTCATTCTGAATAATAACCCTATGTTTTCGGTCACGAAACATTTTTTACAACCCCCCCTCAAAATTTGATACTTTAGGTTTCAAGACTTGGAGATTCCAAATTTGCAATGTCCGTCCGCCGTCCCCCGTCCGCCATCCGGGCCGTTTTGTGCCTTTAACGTGGTCTAAAATATTCGTTCTTTCGCACAAAAATCCGATTTGGTATCTAGTTGTGCCCGCCATCTCGGCAATCCGATCAGACGAAGCCCGTGGTTGTAATGGGCAAAAAATGATTAAAAAAATTAACGAAACGCAGTACAATGCGGGAACTACAGCAGAAGTCAACGTTTCGTCGTTTTCCGAAAAGTTTATAAATGGACTATATTTACTTTATTCTATTTGTATTGACGATGGTGTAACAACTAGAACGGAATTTTGTATTTTTATTGACATGTATAAAAATCTGAATTTATGTTTACAACCATAAACATTTCTCGTCTACTTTTTCGATTTATATTTTCTTACAAAATGGATTTTCAAAAGAATATTATTTTGACACATTGCCAGCACTAAACGACTAAAAGTGGCCGTGACAGCGTTCATGTTAGGCTGTCGTATGCTCCTCATTGTATTGGTACAGACAGAGTTGCCTGACGTAGATTTCTTCGTTCACTATACTCGCATAAGTTCAGGTGACACAGTCTTGTTGAACATTCTCTATCTTCATGATATAGCGTTGAAACTGCTGAAAACGAAAAAAAAAGTTAAGGGTGTGAGGAGGGGGGAAGACTCGCCGCGGAATATTAATTGGGTAGTTGGAACAAACTCGTCGAAGCCGGAGTTCTCATCTCCTCTGCTAATATCCGTCAAAGTCTATACCCTGCATTCCACCGTCCTTTCGATTTGCCTGACGCATTTCTCCGGAGCCTGAGCTGGCAGAATTAGTCATTGAACGGGTCCGTTAATAACGCGACCATCAACAAGGGGAACTCAACGACAAATGACGTCGGCCGTACGGTGGAAACTAACTCCCATCGATCCAACATTTTCGGGTATGATACGGCATCCAAACCGTTCATTAGGGCGATATTGTCGAAAAATAACGCTCCTCTACTTTCTACTTCCCGTAGCACAACGAAGTAGGAAGGAAAGTTTTATAATCGGCTGAATTTTATTAGTTTTCTTTAGAGCAACATCGAATACCAAAATAAGAGTGTGACATACATCTGTTCGAAACTAACTATAATATCGTAGTGGAGAAAACTTTTTCTTCTCTCAAAACCGGCTCTTAGGGTTTCGACCAAATCACAAGTTAGCATCACAAAATTCTCATTCGTAGGAAAGCGACAAAACTAGCACAATAAATTATCAGTTTTAGCGTCGTTTACAAAAAACTCAGCAATACAGTTCAACGCACTAACTATGCCTAACTATCCGATGACAGTTTAAGAACGTTCAAAATATAATTTGGAGCAACCCCTAAAATTCCGGAATTCGAAATCCTCGCCGTTTCACTTAGAACAATTTTTCGCAGTTCTTACCCAATAATTCCCAAATACAATCCATTTCAGAAAAATCACGTTGACAGGCTTTTGTCGTAGAGCAATAAATAGCATAGTGAGCATTTTGGCATAGTGCAATGAATTCCGCAAACTTAAGAGCGACACATTTCTACTTAGAACGAGCTACCAAATTTATATAAACTGAGTGAGTTAAGAGTTAAAGCCACAAATCGCCGAATTCAAGTAGGGCCGTGGAAAGTTGTGTGATGCCTCTTCGCAGATTCATAGCGGTCTTACTTTACTTTCAAAAAATGTAAACGGGTAGTTTTTCGAAGAGAAATCATATTGTGAGTCGCATAAATTACTGATACGCTGGTTTCCCCAGTTGAAGATGTGACGTTGGTAGTTTGTCTGCCAAACGTTGAATTCAGCCATGGTCATTACTGAGAGTGAACAACTGATCTTATTTGCCATTAGAACGATGAAAGCAGGACTGAGGAATGACGTGTTGGGAGAGATTCAATTCGGAAATTGAGCCCTCCTGTAGAATTTTAATTAGCATTGACGTAATTGGGAGATGCCAGTTGCAGAAGGTACGGCAGTGAGATTTTTCAGATTCCCGAAGCGGCATGGAGTTAATTTTAAATTTACTCCTGCGAATTTTGATACCGTCTTGGGAATACCTGTTCCATAATTGAACTAACTATATATTCACCTACTGCTCCTCTGACCACTATATCAATTGAAGAACATTTTTGGAGGAATTATGAATTGATGTGTCTTTGTTACGCTGATTTCTTATGTAATTGGTTAGAATATTAGTTTCAGTTACTACATCTTTGCTTAGTATATGTATTTTGTAAACAAGCGTCTCTGTGTAAGGGCGTTTTTCACCTATTAGCACACATTTATCGACTGATAGTATCTGGAATGTTCAACAAGTACTCGCGTTCCAATTTCTCGTCAAATCCCCTTGTCCCCTGCGGCTACATAGACTCTCCGACCTCTCCGGTGTTCGACGAGGTCTGCTCGGTCAGTAGAAGCCCATAAATGATATCTCAGGTGGACAAGGACGGAGTCTATTGTTCCATGATTTGTCGCTATTGTCCTCCACTTGATGACGCCCCGGCACGAAGCTTAAGTGGAGCCCTTTTCATGAGTTTTTGCTCTATTCCGGTCTCTTTGATGGATCGTGACATTCAATCGGCCAAGAACAGTCGGCCTTATGCGCCGTTAACGTGTCCTGCGCCGCCGACTGCACTTTGTCGGGTTCGGCCTTCCGGGCTATCAGTTGCTCGTGACAATGAGAAACGCTACAATCTGAGGCGCGTCGAGGCCACGGTTGAGTTGGATACTTCGCCATCTGAAGCATTGCACCAAGTAAGCGTAGCGTTAACAAGAACAGTACAAATGGAAACATAAGAAAGGATTCCACCGTTAAATCTTGGTGCTATTGTTCTCTCTCAGTGGGCGAATGAAGGTTATTGATCAGACTCCACGAGTGCCTCGATGTGAGCAGTTGGATAAGTGACGCATGCACTACAGACACGTCACATTAGTTAAGTAGGAATATGACAAAATAATAATAATTAAAATCGGTTAACGCTACCACCGAAATCATCCCTCCCAATGAAATTCTTTCTTTATGAGGTTTCTCCCTCAACTAAACAAGCGCCTTGCAACCTGTCACAATATTCCTGAACCTTACGCGTATTCAACAATTCTCATCACTCCACTAACTAACCAAATATGTTTTTCATTCGATCATTTCATTTACATGAAATTAGTAGAATGATGAGCGTAAACCGGTAGAGTTCAATGTTACGGAATTCATTGAATTGCTCTTAGCGATACCATGACCCTTATTGATTAATCAGTACATAGGTGACTCATGAGTCTGTCAATACCATTTTTCTGAGAGGAAGCGGAAATTGTAAGGAAAAAAACTGAACTAAAAGGGATTTTGTTCGATATTTTTGGTAATTTATTGTGATCCTGTCTTCGAGAATTTTATAATACCGCCGTATTATGTGGTACTGCGGATACTGAAAATTAATCAAAATCGATAGACCCGTTTGTGAGAAAATGAATATGTGGTGTTTTGTTGATTAAAATACCGATAGTTAGTTCATTAATATCCACATGTAGGTGCCCCACCCTTGTCAGTAGACTAGCATTATGAGTTGAGGGAAACAGGGATAAGTATCTACCGAAACGTAGTTCTAATCGATAAATGGCACGGGGTTGGGGGTTTTCACTATGATTATTGTGTAGATGAACGTTAGTACCGCGGCGTTTTCTTTTGATAATTAACGTGAACATCTAGTAGCGAACAACAATCAACTTTCCTCGTCGTTAAATTATTTCTATGAGAAAAGTTAGTTGGTACTTCCCCCTAACGAGCAGAAATGGAAGTTTGTGCATAAATATTCAAATGCGTTCTACCTAATTCCTCAGTTCCAACAAAATTTAACTTTTCGTAGCCATCAAATGCAGATTAGCCACATCAAAATTCAAATCTCAATCGCTACATCGTTTCAACACAGTTCAACTTGAAAAGTTGTTTAAATTTAGACCGAAAATTAATCGTTAATATTTCCAAATTTACGATTCATTGAACGCTTATTAATTCGAGCAGAAGTGGTTAGTCTTTTTTATCAAAACAGACCGTTGAGTGAGCTAGATCCATATGGTATTTGGGGAGGTCAATGTTTTCCTTCTTTTCTCTTGACTGAAAGACTGAACACGTCGTGTATTTCCTGACTGAAGGATCATGTTGTTATTCATTGAAGTTTTTAGCTCAACTTTGGTTATCGGATAAATCGTCAAACACGTCCGTCCTGATTGCTCCCTAGCAATTATACGACAAATACAGCGGTTAAACCGCTAACTGCCTCTTTACCTGCGGCATTATGTGCGTACTTTTCCGTTGTGTTAGGAAGAGTGCGGGCTAAACGATGAAAAACCCGGTGCGAGGTTCCCAGAGGTTCTAGCTGAGTGCGGTGGACGGGAATTCCAAAAGCCCGGCAGTTGGCTCCAGAGCTTACCTCATGGACTAAAGTTAGTGTACCTGTCTTGTTGTCTTCTACGGCTTCTCAGAAGAGGATGTCTTTACATGATACGCGCTCGCCCACAGTATCTCACCAGCCAGAGGAAACGGACTCACTCAACTTTAGCAATTTACCTACTGGCGGAATTAACCCAATCACTTTAATACCTACTTCATGGACCACGGCCGATACAACCCCGTCTACGTATCAGATGATTCCTGTATGGAACATACACTGTGTGATAATGTAAATCTGACTCTAATGAACGAAACGGCTGACATTGAACGAATGAGGTATACAAATATTGTCTCAGTCAACTCTTCACCATCAGACTCAGAACAGCCAGCGAGTTGTAGGCGTTATACCTTGCGTCTTATTTAAGTTCATGGGTGTTGGTAATGTGACACCACCACACTGGCCAGCCCTGGGGTTACCGGAGAAAATCCTCTTCAGTTTCTCTTGCGGTCTTTACTGTAGTGGGGGATACGTTCATTGTTGGAAGTTGAAGTTTGAAAACTGCCGTTAAGAAAGCAATCGTGAAAGATGATTTAACCGCTGATACTCTTTCTATTATTCTGTGAGAAATACAAACATTTATCAGTTTGGCTATGTATTTACATATGTTGGATCGATTTGAGTGATATTTCGAACAGTGTTCACCTAATTTCTTGCGAACAATCCTCACGTACGATATTTTTCAACTCCGATTTTCAATCAATTCCCAGGCGACTATCGCGCTGTACCCAACTATTCTCATTGTCACCAACTTCTTAACTATGGCCACCTTTTGTACGGATGTGTTTTTGAATTTGCGGAATTACAGCATGATAAATCAGTTTCCTCGTTGGTTTTTTCAATTCTCAGCCGTCAGCCCATTTTAAATGATTGATTTCTGATAGCGTTGCGTAGTAAGTAGTTACAACCATCAGTTCTGGGAGTACTGCGAACCTGAGATTGATTTACTCCGTTTTGAGTGCCTAGCGTGCACATAATTGAAATGAAGATTTCGTGGGGAGGGGGGCCTTATCCGGTCAAGCGCCCAGGCGTCCATGTGTAAACTGTCTGGAGCAGCTGTGTGTGAAACAACGGGCTTTATTTCTGGTACCACATGTGGTCAAATGAATTAGAAGGTCGCACACTCTAGTGTTCTAGTTTTGATGCCCTCGATGCAAACGACCACGATCTTGGTGTAATCGGCCAATGATAAGTTGTGTTTGCATCAAACCCTGCTTCTGAATGTGTGTAAACGACTTTGAGAATGGCTGCACCGATTTAGCTTATTCTTAAAGAAATTCTATCCGTTTTTATTCCCAGGCGCGACAGCAGAGACCGTTAATTCAAAAAGGAATCCAAAATGCACAATAAATTAGGGAGTTTAGGATTTTTATCGAAAACGCCTTTAAAATTTGGAGGAAACGTACATGATGTACATGATGTATGATGATGTATGATGTGAACGAAAACGTAATCCAAATGGCCAAAAGAACGGCACACCCCGATCTTAAGTCGTTTAATTAGGCGCTTCAGTATGTGCGGGACAACACTCTGCACAATGATCTGAGAATACCCGCAGCAACAACAACCATATAAAAGAGAAATCTATCGACTATCTATAGAAATAATCTGTCGACTATGCCCATAACACACATGTGTTTGTTCATTCTGCAGTGCCCGGTGATGATCATCCCAACAATCTGCCCTAGGTCCTTCCTCTCCATCCTCAGAAGATTCTGTCTCGAAAAAGCGTTTGTAGTGCCTTACTCCCACAGCATTCCAGACTGTTTGATGCATTCTTATGGCATATTCTCCCAGTGACTAGTGACAGAGAAATCTCACAAAGGAAGGTGGCACAATACGTACTGAAGACGAACCACGTCTGGCCAGATGGTCCGCCCGTAGGTCCATTACTGTGGTTAGTGTACTGGTCTACGTACTCCTGGTCAGATCGTGTACGGAACAAATACTCAAGGTACTTTTGATCTAAACCTTTCTAAGTTATATATTGCTACTCTCCTCTGTGACGTCGGTTCTGAGAGTGATTTACGGTATTTTTGAAGAATTTCTAGCAGGCAGGGACTGTGCCCGTTGAATTTATTTATAGAAATGTCCTCGACTTTCATTAAAAAAGCTCAGTACCACCACTTTTCCTCTACGAAGTTGATTTTCTGATGAATTCTCTTTGACGGTCCCCCCCCCCCCCAATCAAAACTTCCGACATCTCCCCGGAACTTTCTCGCGACGTACGATAATTGACGTCTGAAGCAATTAAAGCCTCAGCGAGGTTTTCCAATTTGAATCCTTCTTGGTCATTCAGCGATTGGCTTTGATGTCAATTGAGCTTCACCGGTGCGGCAATGAAAGGTCTTTAATCCGGTTCTGCTCACTGAGCGTTTGTGAAGGAGCGAATTGAAATTGTGGGAAGAGCCACGAGAGGGAGTAGTCGGCATTTGGTGTGATCGATATAATTTACTTTTATTTGTTGCTACTACAAGTAATTGATTGCCAAAAAATGTGGCTCGGACAACAATGATGGTTCAACTATAATATGATTGAATGCAGATGACGCTTTGTTGATGAGTCTCATAAAGACAGAGGAGATAACAAACATTTCGCTTCATTAGTGCCTCAAAATTGGCGGGAGAATAGGCTGAGTTACAAATCGCAGACTCCCGAAGAATGCACCAAGAGCCTGCGAGTCTCCTCGCTCTTCATCCGCGTAGACTAATCCGGAATAATACGCGTATAGGTAATGACAGAGACGAATGCTGGGAGATAATTCAAAAGCTCGAAAAGTAAACAAACTTCACACCGAATTGGATCTTGGGGACAGAAAACCATCTCAATTGCTCCAAGAAGTGCGTGGGCTTGCGGGAAGTTGGATGGGGGCGAGGCTGATGGTTGAGGTTGTTAGGCGACGATGGTTGTAGAAGGTGCTGGGGTCTCCTGGTCGGTTTCCTGAAGAAGAGGGCTGGCTTTAGTTAACGGCGGAATTTTGATCAAAACCCGCGCGATTTGTTGTTCGTCGTTAGCTACGTCGCTTCCCGGATGAATTTTTGGCGTAGCCATGTGCGGGAATACGCGGACGCGAGCGCGAGCACGGAACAAAACCTAGATCACTGTCACTCCTAAATGTATTTTATAACCGGGGTCACCACTTTATAGCTAATGACAGTGAGGAATGCTGGAAGTTTCGATGTGGAAATTATATTTTAAGTATTAAACGCAGACAGAGTAAAACAGATCGAATTTGGTAAGAAGCGTAAAGAAAAGATTTTGACATTTCATGTCTTTACTTTGCTACATAAACTCGAAAATGTAACGCCGGAGATGTTACGGAGAAGCGTCACGAAATATCGAATGGTTGAAGTGCAACGCTTGGTAACGTCTGTTACAAAATCTAACACTTGGTAACATCACACTTTTAATAACCTCAGTCACTAAGTGATGATGTCAATTGCAATTGACGCGGCCATTATATCGAAACCATCAACGAGCACAATCAAACGTAGTTTTTAACAGATTTTTTAAAGAAAAAGGCATAAAATGTCCCTCGTGGTTGCGTATTTGTACGAAAGCTGTACCCACCGTTTGTGTTAGCAATTTTAAATTTTGACACGATTACTATACTTTCCTTTCCCTTTGGGTAGCGGAAAGTGAAATGGTGATGCTATCGGACGCAGCATTTGTTCAACTGATTTTTACGATTAACACTAGTTAGCTGTCGAACCTCGAATTTTCAAAATCTCAACATGGATACGAAACAATTTTAATCGTTCATGGCAGCCTTCCGTTAGCAACAACAAAGCGCTACGAAGTCGTATTGGAAAATGGCTACAGATTAAAACGTCATAAGAAACAACTAAGAAAACTCAATACGAAAATACGCCCAGGATCTATTCAAACTGGTTAATCTGAATCACAAAACATGCTCAACGCTAATGAGACGACACCACTGCACCCTTCCCCACTTGTACATCCAGATGTTGAAGCAACGCATTCAGAGCTGAAGCAACTCCAAAGTGACGAATCTACTGAAGAAAGTGAAACTCTCCGTGGCTGAGTGTATTGAGTGGTGAGCCTGTCCGCGCCAGGCATGTATAGAATCAGCAGACTCTGCTTTGATCCCTAACCAGGCATCCCCCCTCCTCCAAACACAGCTGTGCAGGCTCTCCAATGGGCCTCTATACAGGAATTGGGAAATGGGCCAACTGTTTGGTAGAAGGTAAGAAGAGAGAAAACACACAAACGGTAGGTACAGCTTTCGTACAAGTACGCAACCACTAGGAACATTTTATGTCTTTTATTTTTGTTTTTATGCAATGATAACTACGTTTGATTGTGCTCGTTGGTGGTTTCGATATAATGGCCGCGTCAATTGCAATTGACATCATCACTTAGTCACTGAGGTTATTAAAACGTGTGATGTTACCAAGCGTTACATTTTGTAACATACGTTACCATGCACCTAACCCCAAACAAATATTTCGTGACGCTTCTCCGTTACATCTCCGACGTAACATCTCCCGCGTTACATTTTCGAGTTTATGTAGCAACACCTGTATCAGCTGGTGTGACTGTGGGGTTAGAAAGTCGAAAACTGTGCACCCAATCCGGCTTTGTGCGGAACGTACACACCCATTTAGTTCGGCGTATTCTGATCTGAATTTCGTTGAGTGGCAGTAGAAGAGACAGGAGGGCAGTGTGAGACGAAGCCCATGGCTATTGGAGAGAGTACCTAGCCGATCGTCCTTTACCCCTCTCTGCCAGCACCACTACGAAACGTGAGGGGTTACTCCAGTGAAACCACGATTCCGATTTCTTGGCTTCATGGTCGGGGACACTTTGCCCGAGGGCGCTGAGCCTGTGGCAGCGTGGGCAGTAGCCTCTCGTGGTGCCATTTTAGTTAGGTGTGGCTTGATCAGCCTAAGGACCAGATTATGGGGCACGCCCCTGTGCTGGAATTGCCGAAGGCGTTCTGCGTACACCTAGTCTCCTCGACCTGCGCGGGGGAAAGGAGTCAGGCAGAAAGTAACCTGAACTGCAATTCTGCGGAGAACCAGTGATTTGTGTCCCACCAGTAGCAGCTTCCGCCTTTCCCTCAGACTGCTGTGGACACAGTTTCACTCAGGGACATGGCCGAGCTATGCCTCCTGCAGGGACCTCGTGGAGGAGAGGTTGTCTTCAGTAGAGGTTCAGAGGGGGATGGATCCTCGACATATTTACGCATCTGGTTGTTTCTGCCACAGTAGAAGAGATATCCAAAATTGCCAGTAGCTCAACAATCTCCTGATATCACAACGCTTCTCCGGTGTCGGTCGCGCATGTGGGGGCCCTGGGCTCTGAATACGAGCTAGTCAATGTAGTGTCAGTAATTTCAATTGCAGTCAAATTGAACTCAACAGTTGCTCTTGGTTTCCTTCCAACCAGATTTCTGTGACTACTATACCTTTCAATGAACGCTGTTTATGAAAAACAGCGCCAAAGTCGATTTTCGCCCAATTTATTGAAAGTGAATTCCCAATTTATTGATTTAGTGAAATTCCCTTTATTGTCTCACCTGTGACTGCTTTAGATACTACACTGATTTCGTTTCTCTCACAAACGGCTACTAAGATTCTGCTCAAACTTTCAGGTATTTAAGCTTCATCAAACTTTGGATAAATTCACAAACATCCCAATAGCAATCCATACAATGGAGGTTCAATCCCAATTGTTTATAGCTTTTCGAAGTTTGCACAACTGACTTGGTTCACTAAGTTCTACTGTTTTTTATTTACATCTTGTTCTCAAGAAATATGTATGTAACTATTCTTTGAGCGGGTGGTACATGTTCAAACTCGGCAAAGAGTGGAATGCTGTGCTGTGCTAACTTGAGCAAACTTGGCTCAATTTTTCTAAGCGTGACCGGACACTTTTAACCTTCTTAGCCCCACGGACCACGGACTCGTGGTCTTTTATGCCGATGCTTACGTTGTAGAGGCTCCCGAGTCCCAAAAATACCTTTTGAGAAAATGGCCCGAGTGTGTGTGGCTCGAATTTGATAATTAGTCCGCATAACAACATATACCTCAAGAATTATGACGTTTCAACAAAATCGGCTCAAAACTAAGTTATTACCGTGATAAAACCATAAAAATTTTTTTGTTTTTGAAGGTTCATCCATTTTCATAAACTTTTTCTCGTGAACAGAACTAAATAACAAAACGTCAGAAGATTAAGTTTGAGGATGATCTTGGAGCACCTCTTCCCTGGGCTGGCATATGACATGCACGTTCCGATATATATGGGGTGTGCAGAGGTAGTACCGGCCTCGCGGCACTAACCTACCTCTGCCCCATCGGGCAAAAAGGGGGTAAAAGGGGCAGGGACTACTTCCAGCGACCCCTCGACCACTGGGATATCGGCAGGATCCCATTACTCGATGCTATAGGTTGGCGGATACTCCGCCTTTACCCTAGCTTCCTCCAGAGGCATCCACCTGGCGTGGACCTACCGGCTTGTGCCACAGGCTGTGCACCCCCGCAGTACCATTTTGGGAAAAATACCCCTTGATGCTAGAAAGGTTACTAGCCCACATAGACTTGAGTCCAGACTTACGGCTTTGGGGACCTCCGCCTTGGAGGGGTTTGGACTTGCCCCTCTTTGCCGGAGGACCCCAGGTCCCTGGTACGCATGAGCCCACCCCCAACTGGCCGCTCCCAGCAGCCAGACGGTGGAAATGGGCCCTGCAAATGCCAGTTTTCCGTCCCCTGGGTAGTGGTAACCCCCCTCCACGCAGTACACACAACACCCACACTACCACCCATTCCCAATAAATTACAGATACACTTTACCTTGCATACACTATCCTACAATTCATTGACACTATCAATTACTTTCACATACCATCCTCTCACACACCGCATTCACACCTGCCGGCTGGGGTGGGGGCTACAACCCCCTAGCTGTCCTCGAGCCCACCCGCCCATAAATGAACCCCTGGGACCCGTCATTTAGAGCTTTCTTAACGCCCGGGGGGTCCGGACGGTCCCGGAAATGAACAGATTGGCAAAGGAAACAAATCAAAACCCAAACTTAATAAAACGAGCATAACGGCAATTGACTAAATAACTTAAACATTGCGCCGTAAGTACTCGATATTCCATGTAACCCCAACATATACCTAACCTACCCCCAAAACACGACCCCCCCGGCTTATGACAGTAGAGTTCTGATAAAAATTGCGTTGGTAGTATGAGCTACCTATATTTTTAGAGTTTTGTAACGCCCTCAAAATAATCGGGAGCAACCTCAGAAATTGCGGAGTTGAACTAACGTCGTTATTTCGCGTTAGTTCCTTTATGATTCCGATCTGTACAGACAAACTGTTTGGACCAGGATAGACGTGAATGAAACTCGGAGACGGATATTTACTGAGCACAAACTTGTAATTGGTGAGCTGGAATATCACAAGATTTGAAGACTTGGATTGTACAAAGAAGAGGTGACTTACACGGGAGATGAGTTGAGTATGGAATCGCGAACAAATAGGGCTCTGAAGACGTGAAAAACTGGTTGTACTCGGAAGGAGGGAGAAAGCCGAACTAGAAGTCGATGAGAGTTGATAGAGGTATCCGTTGGGAGAATTGGAGACGGCCGTATCGCGAAAGGTGTTAGGAAACAAGTGTTGGGAGAAAACGCGA
Organism: Pachypeltis micranthus; assembly: GCA_020466155.1. Lineage (NCBI taxonomy): Eukaryota > Metazoa > Arthropoda > Insecta > Hemiptera > Miridae > Pachypeltis > Pachypeltis micranthus. Next base: position 67,563,103 of record CM035769.1, read on the forward strand.
AAACTGGAGACGACTCACTTCGACGACACTTCATGTAGCAGAATGATGTTTTGGGAGAAGGTATCTGTTGTGGAAGGAATCTGAGAAGAGGAGAGGGGAAGGAGGAAGACCACCGTTGGAAATATCCGCCGATTTGGGATTTCCAAGGGTGAGAGCAGGTATCGAAATAGTTGGAGACGATTAGGCGGTCGGAGATAATGACCTGGGAAGTCCGAGGTCAATGAACTGACAATTTCGACGCTTTGCGTCGAACATACTCCCGCGCTGCGACAGCAGGATAACCCTCGAAGTGGGGATACAGTGGTTGAGATAATGAACGTAGGTGAGGAGGCTTGCTCACTTGAGGGGGTGAGTCAGAGGAGGTGGTAAGTGTTGTCGGTTCAAAATATGGGTGGTGAGTAGAGCATGGCAACGGAGAACTGGAGCTTAGATGCGAGGATGAGGATGAACGCGTGATCACACGAGAAGCACAGGATGTGGTGCAAGGAGAATGAAAGGATATTGAGAAAGCACTAGCATGAAGTGAACAGCATCAAGGTAGGGTGAAATGGAAGTATTTGTCAAAAACTGAGGTTCAGGGAAGCACATGCACAGATGGGGAATATAGAGGGGGATTTTCACAAGGTGGAGGTGCAAACAGCCAACATGCTGGCGGTGCAAAGTAGGAGAATGCACACTGAGGTGGGGTGCATGTAGGAGAATGCACACTGAGGAGAATACACATTGGGGTGGTGCAAGTAGGAGAATGCACACTGATGTGGAGTGCATGTAGGAGAATGCACACTGAGATGGGGTGCATGTAGGAGAATGCACTCTGAGATGGGGTGCATGTAGGAGAATACACACTGAGGTGGTGCAATTAGGAGGTTACACATTGGGGTGGTGTAAGTAGGAGAAATTTCACTCATTTGGTGCACATAGGAGAGCATATTGGGGTGGTGCAAGTAGGAGAATGCACATTGGGGTGGTGCAAGTAAGAGAACGCACATTGGGGTGGTGCAAGTAGGAGAACGCACATTGGGGTGGTGCAAGTAGGAGAATGCCTTTGGGGTGGTGCAATTAGTGAGGAAGGCACGCTGGGGTGCTGCAAGAGGGAGGAAGGCATGTTTGAGAGAAAGGGGCGGTAGGGGCAATGCAGTGAGGTGGTGAAAGTTGGAAGGAGCTTACTGAGGTCGTGCAAAAGGGGCTAGCACATACAGGGGCAGTGAGAAGGAAAAAGCGTATGGGAGTGGTGCAAAAAGGGCATGTGCAGTGGGTAAAGGTATGATTTAAGGCATGGGATTAAGAGGTGAGACCTAGTGCTGTCCTGAGTGAATGCTCAATGATACGAGGGATGATTACGAGTACAAGTGGGAGGTCGAGAGGATAAGGAATGTTGGTAGGACAGAACATTGAAGGAGACTGGATGTGGGGCATAAGACATTGAGGCTTGTGCTATGGGATGCGAGCTGAGGTGAGAAGGTAAAATGTAGGGAAACACAGTTAGGAAGAAGGGACGGAAAGGGCGTGGGCAAACTATGTGAATGTGTAAGGTGGTCCGAGGGACCTGGTAATCACACTCGAATTTAGGGAGGATCAGGAGTGGAAGGTAGAAGAGATAGAGGAAAGCTGTGCTGGTGTAGCATTGAAGAAACCGAATGTTAGGGCAAGATGATGTGGGTTGTGGTAGGGTACAACAGTTAGGGTTTAGCATAGTAAGATGTGAAGACTAGGATTTAGAAAAGTAGGGTGTTAAGACCAAAAAGGGCGTTGGGACATGGGATACTTGAGATGAGGGCTGATGTGAGTCGTAGGAGCAGAAAAATAGGCGGAAGGATGAGACAAAAGGATGTATGGGTAAACTGCGTGAATTTAGAGGGGTGGGCAAAGGGGTCCTGGTGACAGCTCTTAAATTTTGGTGTGTGGGCACGAGATTCTGAGAGCAAACGTCTATGTTGAGGGCCTTGAAACACCAATACAGTGCTTCTGTTCTGTGTGGAGGTGTGAATGCACTTGTGGAGGAAAAGGGTTGTGGGTCGTGTGATTCGAATGAGAATATGAGAGGAGCTGAGGCGTGATAGATATGAAGGGCGTTGGGGGATAGGGTGCTAATGATGAGGGCTAAGTGGAGTTGCAGGAGCACAGGAACAGGTAGGAGGAAGAGACATAGGAGGGTATAGGCAAATTGATTGAGTTCAGAACGTTGGGCTTGGTGACAACACTTGGAATGTGGATTGTAGGCACAAAGGGCTGAGGGCTGCCTCTGAACAGGAAGAGCTGAAGGCTCCTTCCTATATTCTACGTTGGGGAACCAGTTCACACGCTTCAGAGCCTTACCTTGTGTAACATTCGTCGGCAGCGATTTGAAGATGGCGGGAGTGGAAGAAAGCGGTTGACGGGCGCAGTGTGCATCTTGAGTGAGGTGGGGCTTCGTTTCGATGGTGACTATTGGAAGTTCGCATGGATTAGGTCGTTGTGAACAGCGTATTGGTGATTGAGTGGGGAGGCAATGCGGTGCTGTGACGAGAGACTCGGAGGCTTTCTTATCCGGTGAAGGTGAAGACATTGTACCGGAAGCGGAGGGCGACGGCGTCGGTTGCGGGTTCTTGAATGGCGGCGAAGAAGGAGCGGGTATCCCAATGGCTGGTGGAAGCGGAGATGTCTTCAGGTTGGAGCGTTTGGCGTAGGTGGAAGGGGTGATGAGGTGACGTCTCGGCGTCTTCTTTAACGGATGGTAACGATGAAATCGTCACGGTGTCGATAGTCTTTTGGAAGGTTGGCGACGAGGAAGAAGTAGAAGAAGGAGTAGGTGTGAAGACTGCCGATGGAGGCGAACCCATCATCGGAAGCAGATGAAAATCAATCATGGCCTCTGTATCGTCTAAGAGGAGCGGATTGTGTTGTGCCATTTGGTGCTGAGTACTTTATCTTTGATTCCTGATATGTAAATTCTCTACCTCAGGAATTGCTTGGATGCTGTGATGAAGGAGAACCACAGATTGAGGAGGTCATATGGAGTGGAAGCTGCAGATGTATCCAGACTAGCTACAGAGAGTTGTAGATTAACCAGTTTTTCGGAGTAAGAGATTAGCGTTGCGTCATTCAAGATACGGTCTGAGGAGATGGAAGTTATTTACCCCATGTAGGTGAGAAGTCCATCTTAATACAGTTTCGAACAGGAGAATACACTTTTCGCGCTGGACCCGGAATGCTACAGCCGCGAAAATGTTATTTGTCTATCCGGCCCGGAGGACCAAATGTTTGGACCAGGATAGACGTGAATGAAACTCGGAGACGGATATTTACTGAGCACAAACTTGTAATTGGTGAGCTGGAATATCACAAGATTTGAAGACTTGGATTGTACAAAGAAGAGGTGACTTACACGGGAGATGAGTTGAGTATGGAATCGCGAACAAATAGGGCTCTGAAGACGTGAAAAACTGGTTGTACTCGGAAGGAGGAGAAAGCCGAACTAGAAGTCGATGAGAGTTGATAGAGGTATCCGTTGGGAGAATTGGAGACGGCCGTATCGCGAAAGGTGTTAGGAAACAAGTGTTGGGAGAAAACGCGAAAACTGGAGACGACTCACTTCTGACGACACTTCGTAGCAGAATGATGTTTTGGGAGAAGGTATCTGTTGTGGAAGGGAATCTGAGAAGAGGAGAGGGGAAGGAGGGGAAGACCACCGTTGGAAATATCCGCCGATTTGGGATTTCCAAGGGTGAGGGGCAGGTATCGAAATAGTTGGAGACGATTAGGCGGTCGGAGATAATGACCTGGGGAAGTCCGAGGTCAATGAACTGACAATTTCGACGCTTTGCGTCGAACACAAACCCCTCTGGAAAAATCGTGTTGGCAGTCAACCAACTATCCGTACGTTAGTTTCTCAGTTAGGGTTGTGGCTTGAGCATTAGCAGCCAAATAAATTCCGTAAATTTTAATTTTGAGAGCTAACAGCTTCTACGTTGAATTATATATTTTACAAGTTCGTATGGCTACATGGTACGTGGGGCCGAGGAAAGTTGTGAGATGCGTCGTGCCAGCTGTTTATTAAACAATATCTGACGACAGACTTGATAATGGAGTGAAACTTATATGACGTTGAACTCCATTTTCGACCGAGAATTTATATAGCCGGGGAAACAGACAAACTTTAGTTCGGCGCCGGTTCTTAAATATGAAGGGAAAACTTTGCTCGCTCTCTCTGACGTTCTCAGCGAACTACCTTGCGATTCTTGAATCCTCCAACTTTTCCTGGGTCTGTTTTTTTTTTGTACTTGTTCTGAAATATGAGTTCAACTTGGGAAGTAATAATGAGCTCGATGTTGACTTGGGGACGATTCTTCACCTAACAACCTCTTTCTTCAATATCAGCTCGACTTCTAAAGAGTCCTCCAACTTGTAGCACCGCAATCGGGTTAAACGATCCCTTCCAGTTCGAAGAAATATTGCACGGCTGCTTCTGCTGGGAGTTTCATTATGATCGTCAAATATGACACGAGTTGTAGTCAAACAGGATATAGCCGATATTTATCTCTGGCCTTGGTTAACTGGCGCGCACTGGTAATGATGAACAGTGAGCGCTTGTTTTCGGACTGTCGAAATACTCATTTTGATAAAAAGTAGGTAAATGCCGTAGTACGAGTATAATGCCAATCATCCTTTTTTTGTCAAAGAATCCACTATTTGGTTCCATCAAACCTGAACTGCTTTTCAAATTGTTATTCTCAAGCGAATCATATTGATAAGGTAGTAACAGCATATTTTTTGTCTCGTTCCGTCAAATCCGTGGTTCGTTATTATGTTCGCCGATCGCTGATTGCAACGTCCTCGCACGTTCTTGGTCCCCTAGTTCAGTAAACATCGTTCTGGATTCGCCAATACGCTTAACTGCTTATTCTCCGGGGTTTACCCGGGAGAGTTCCACGGTACTTTCACAAACGCTTTCTGAAACAATCTAAACCTCCGATGATAATGCGCAAGACCTTCGGAAATAGCTGGGACCCAAGCTGTTGACTTCACATAAATATTTGTTGAAAACTAAATAGGCATGAATTAGTATAGGACAGTGAGTTTGATTAGTGGGTTTACCGGGCAATATTTAGTCTTTAACGTGATCTAGAAAATCCGTTCTACATCCACGGGTTTCGTCCAGTCGGATTGCCTAGTAGGGGAGCACAACTAGAACGGATTTTTTAGATCACGTTAAAGGCTAAATATTGCCCGGACGGCGGACGGACACGCTAAGTTTCAAATTTCGAAGGGGTGTAAAAAAATGTTGCTGATCGGAAACATAGATGTGTTATTCGTAACGAATAGTAAACCCACTGATCAAACTTACTGTCTTATACTAATTCATGCCTATTTAGTTTTCAACAAATATTTATGTGTCCATTCCATTGAAGTTAACAGATAGGCTCCCAGCTATTTCCGAAGCTCTTGCTCATTATCGTCGGAGGTTTGAATTGTTTCAGAAAACGTTTTGCGAGAGTATCGTGGAACTCTCCCGGTAAAACTTCCCCGCATGTAATGGAGAATAAAACCCCTTGTTCGAATTGCGTTCGGCTTCTATCGTACTACTTCCCGACTCACCTAGTGCGATACCGCTTTAAATATTAATCCCCCCCGCAACATTGGCGCCCAACTAGTGGTTCGAACTTCCCCTACATTGGTTCGAGATGCCGGCCACGCAGAAAAACTTGAAGGTTCTTCTAATGCGATGGGAATTTTTGATCCCTCACCTTCAACTTTTCTGCCCTACTGCTGTGACCTACTCTCGCCCGTCATTATGTTCGAACGTTGTCCGTTCTTGACGAACAGTTGAAAACAGCTTTGTGTTCAATCGACGACGGCTGCTTCGAGGAAAGCAAGACAGATGTAAAGGAGCTTCTGATCTACCCGCATCTCGCGCATATCTACATAGTAAGGTCAATGCATATCTAGCATCGCAGCAGCATAAACCTACTAGGCTGCGGTAACCTACACAACGAATCCCATCATGCATCAACATCGACATCTTCCCGCGTGTCTGTCCCCGAACGACCTCTCAAACAACGAGTCCGCGGAAACCACGCGCCTTCAAAATGGCCTGGTGAAGACAAAACTCCACTGCCAGAGCCACATTCCTGCCCTATCTGCGGCAAACATCATGTGGTAAAAAAAGTGCCCTCGTTTCCTCAACTCCAGCCAGGAGGCTCGAAGAACCTGCGAGGAAGTGCACGATCGTTGTACGAATTCTCTGGCAGCCAAACACACGCTAAAGAGCTGCCACTCAACGTACGCGTGTGAATGCTGTCAACACAGGCATCACACCCTTCCCCACCCCATGAGCCAGGACGCCGCACTCGTTCCCAAAAGTGCAACTAACCACTGCACGGTAGACAAAGCATCTTCACTCAGCACTACCCCTTCTGGAACACCTGCAGGTGTCCTCTGAGGAGGAGGGAAACTCCGACTCCCCTTACTCAGAGAATCGTCTTTCGCCAAGAGACGGACCGATTCTCTGAACCGTGGATGTCGCAGATGTGTGGGATGAAGACCGTACGATCCACACATCCCGCGCTTCGCTCCTACTCAGTTTCCTGTATGTGGTGGTAAAACTTCCCCGAATGTAATTGAGAATAAAACTCCAACTTTCAATATTAATCCCCCCCCCCGCTATAAAAATTAACAAAAACTAAAGTTTGGCAGTTTTATCGCAATTACGTTGTGTTTGGTTCCTAAGTATTTTTCGCCATTTTCATTGCTCTCGCCAACCACTAGTCACGTCGTGCCAATTGCCTAGCGTCTCCTAGAAAGCGTACATTTTCTTAGTTTCGTTGCAGCCAAGTCATCTTTCGTTTGGTTTAATTTAAGATGCTGAATCGAATCGAATGGGTCTGATATGACATATTTACATTCCACGGTCCGGGGATATGAAGGGAGATATAAACGTGTTTAGTAATGTTTGAGAGACGATTTATAAGATTGGCTAGTGATTAAGCGAAAGTTACCTACACAAAAATAAAGCGGGCTGTATATTAAAAAAAAATTCAATCGCGCGCAGATGCTCGGCGAGCGTTGAACGACTAAATAATCAGGGAAAGGTGAGAGATAAGGAGAAGCGGAGTTTTGTAGTCCAGTATTGACGCATGGGGACAAAGAACACAATTTCAAACTTTCACAAATCGGAGATGTGACAGGGACACGAGTTTCCAAATCTACTAACTGAGCGAGAGGGTTTCCGACTGAGCAGGTTAGATTCCACGACTACGAAACCGTTAACGATGAACATGCTAAGGCCATCTTCCGAGTGTCATTACAATTAGACATTACTATGGCAAGCCCGCGAGACGCTGATGAGTTGACGCTTTGAGTTAGAACTAAACTCATTCCTACCGGAAGTTACAACAACTTCTTTCACTTTTTAGGCCTAGTTTTATTGTAGATAGGTATAGTGAGGTATTGATTGCACCCCGTCAGCTTATTAATCGAAAGAACAGTTTTCGATAAAAATGCTAAAAACCTTGGACCAATTTCTCAGAAACGCGCCTGCAAAAATTTTGGACGTGGAAAAAACGTGCGAATTTAATAGATTCAGCACTACGAAATGGTTCACGCACACACTACGCTCCAAAATTTGGCTATTCCGATTCACGAAGCTTCAAAACGTAAATGGGGGGGATGATTGGTTTTTAATACTGAAATGGGATGCTTTCTGTACTGATGTCGTGTACAGTCAACACCCTGTACAATTTATGAGTGATATGGCTCATGAGACTGCGAGTCTGAGAGTGTAGGAATCGATCACACCAACTGGCATGATTATGAGGGAGAATCAAATCTCAAAACGTCACGGAATATGTGTAATTATTGAATGAACCCAACTAATATTCATTAATACGTACCTTCTTTTTTCTAATAATGTTGAAGTCCTAATTGCGTTTCGAAAATTCTCTTTTAAAGTTTTGTACTACGTTTATAATTCTTGATGGTGACCGTCTCATGTAGTACGTTTAAAAACCTCCGTTCGGAACCGAAAGAGGAAGCTCAACAACCGAGCTCACGTCGCTCAGACGTTTGTTTAAGAGGATCTATAAATACCAGGAGTCATCGTTAGTCCCGAAGAGATTAAGCTCGCGACGTGAGCCACGAAACATTCGTGAGAGACTGCTCGGCTTAATAGCAGCTAGGATTCGTTATTTGTGCAATCACTCAAGAGATCGAGGCACGTCACTCCAATTGCGGGGAGAATACGAAAGAAGGCATCGTCCTCGAAGGAGAAACGCATTTTGAACCGTGAAATGGCAACCGATTGTATTGTGACTTCGCGGAAAGTTGTCATTTCAGTGCGCGGGATAGTGCGCTCATTTTCTTGCTGGCTTCACAACTACTTTAGATAGTTAGTTGGTGAGGATTAGGGACTGCGAGAACATGGTGCTTGAATTGTTGGCACAATAAATTTATAGAAATAGCTGCAGCATACATATTAGAATGTTGATGAAACGTGAGTTCTAAAATGAGTGCTCATAAGGCGTATTGCATCAGGGCAAGGTGAGAGAAAGTGACACTGGCCTTATTCCCAACTGAGGGTAGGTTCTACCTGTTGCTAGTCCTTAGGTAGAGCCAATTTGATACAAAGAAAATCACTGAACCGAACCTAAGCCGAGTTTTCACGGTCGTGCTGCTTCTTTTATCTTATAGCCATAGGTCCGTTTTCTTAGTCGATGACTGTTCCTAAACCCTCGACGTGGGTTATATCAGTCGTGGAAGTTGCGGTTTCGCTAATGTACACAAGGCCGGCCTCTGCAGCATCCACCGAACTCAGACCTGCGGAGGTAGGGCAGGTAATTGGTCGTTAGCCAGTCTCCCGGTAGAGAGCTGTTGCCCGTCTGTGCCCAACCGGAGGTCCCTAGCTGAGAGAGGATTTACTTGGGTCGCAAGTTTCAAAACAGATCAAACCACGTTTCTTAGTCATCCCCTTCTTCACGAACTTTGTAAAATGTTTAGAGCCTTACTTTGTAGCAGTCAATGCTGCAAAGTTCGTTTGCTCTCCCAACAACCACAGTGGAGCAGCATGGTTTCTTGTTTCCTCCGCACTGGAGGCGCAAGACGTGCATGATGGAGAGTCTTTGAGAGTAAAGAAGTGGAGTCACCATGTCCCATGAGGAACTAGCTCGTTCAGTGGTCTGGCTCAACCCATTTTCTTGAAAGACGTTCACGGATGTTGGGGAAGAACTCATTCGTGTCACTACCCTTTGGCGAGGATCCTCATCTAGCTTGCCATTTCTCTAACGCCCATTCGTCGATAGCGGCAGGTTTTTCGTTCTGTAGTGACCGTGGGAAGCTCCCGTTTCACTCTCCGCTTGTCGACCATGCACTCAACGGCCAAATCAACTGGTAACTGACCAGTGATCACCTGGAGTGCTTCTGTTGATACACTCTTGTAGGCCTTGGTGATCCACAGGAGCGCAGCTCTCTGGGATTGTGCTAATACTCTCTTTTGATTGACTGTTAGTTTGCTACCCCAGACAACGGGGCTTTAGCCAATCACACCTAGATAGATGGCCTTATACATAAGGATATTGTCATGGTAACACACACCCCAAGTGGCCTTAGTAATTGCACGCAGTGAGGCAAACCATGCAATGGGTAACGCCTTTAAGAGACTGGGAGTGAAGCCCCATCCTCTCACCTTTATTCACTCCTAAATACTTGATGTGCTATTCAACGAGGACCCGTAGCCGCCACGTATTTAGGATTCATTATTCACTTTTCCTTCTCAGAGGATTAGCTGGGTTTTTTCCTCAGCCACTGACCAACCCTAACTGGTAAAACCTCAGTATTGAGAGCGACTAGACCTTCGTTACTTCTAATCATGAATACACAGGACTCAGGACATTCAGAGTCAGTAGACCGCAGTTCCTTGCACCATAGTTACAATGGTGCAATTGCTGTATGGCAGTCTACATATCCACTCACGAACGACTAGAATTATTTATCTCATAGCTTGTCATTTACTTTTCGATACTCCGTGCCAGCTCACACATTTGTTGCAACATTCACCGGGCTGGCTGTCGTTGCAAGTTCCTCCCAAGTTAGTTTCCGTTCGAGAATCGTCCCCAGAGCAGTTCCACCCATTTCCCGTTGCTACTTATGGCTTCAGCTTCAGTAAATGTTTCTGTTTCAAGAAATCCGTTCAAATGAATATTCAACTAACGTGCTTATAATAAATATCATTATTGCGTAACACTCGATCAAGTTATCGTTTAATATTCTCTCAACACGTTTGCCAATGATTTGTAAAAGAAGAAAGTTGTACGTGGTTTTTCACGAATTTTGTTTTTAGCTAAATTGTTAGGTACCAATTGAATAATTCTTCCTATTTTTCACCTACAGAGTCCCATTTGAATTCCTCCGATTTCGAAGCTCCGCCATCTGCTGTCAAGTGGAGCGCAGATATTAAATGATAACTGGGCGACTTACTATTCCAGACCTGTTCTCCCGCGCGTTGTATTCTCTGAGCGTCAGTTGTTTTTCTCTTCCTTGACCTCAACTCCTACCTGACTCCCGAACACCGGGTGCTTTACCAACTCGAAATCGAACCATCTATTTATAGGTGCGGGTCGAAAGCTCGTACCACTAACCCCCCTCCCTTTCCCCTCGCCAACACGCTGTGTGTCTGATAAATTTCACGCTTGTGGACTCACGTTTTCGAGGGTGTTTCGGAAGTTTCCAAACAAGCCCAGTGAAAGTGGTTAGGTCACAGTGAGCGACCTTCATTTTTGGTTCATCGTTTACGTTTATTCGCTAAGTGTCGCAATCGCTGTATGTTATTCGCAGGTACAGCGCAATTTTGAGATGAGATGAGGTAGAGAGCGTGAGGGAAATTTTGACACGAGGGCACCCGTTGATGAATGGTGATTATGATGACAATATTTGAAACTTGGCAGGTGGCGGTCTCTTCCATTCTTGGTAGTCGTAGGTGGGGTCCCCTGGTTTTCCATCAGCTTCTGCGGGGAGCATGGATAAAAACGAGCAGTGTCTACGGAACCGTGACGGGTTGTATGCGTTTCTGGCTTTTAAAACGAAACGGTTTTTAATGCCGAAGAAGTGATACGAGCCTGAAAACAAATTGTACGCTCGTTGAAATCTTCAAATTCACCGGTTGAGGATCGCACGGTTCCGTACTATTGATAACAGTCCTTGTCTAGGGTAGCCAAGGTTCTTTTCAGCTCTGTCTACCATTTTAGACAAGGGAGTTCGATATTGAGAAAATGAGGAAGCAGAGATTCATAGAGATAAATGTGTTTATGAGAAGTGAAGAAAATCAGTCAATTACTATACGATCGAAGGATTGAAATCTGAAGGCGTTAAGAAGGAAGGTGGAGGAAAAAACACCGAAATCACCAAGTTGGGTGATATTCCAGCACAGCTACCTCGGTTTGGTACTTCGGAAAAGTTAATTTTTATCCGACTGATGCATTTTGGAAAATGTGATGATATTGACAGAGACATTTCTTGAAATTTGTTGCCTGAACTGTGTGGCTGTGTTAGTTATATTTACCTAGACTTGAGTCGTTGAGCCTGCAAACCCAAAACCATCCATAAACTAATACATATTACTTGGATATATTACTCATTTTAATAGATCAACAATAAGAAAATAAGATCATCTTTTTGAAGCGTTGTTTGTAACTAAATCAAGAGGAAAGTACGAAGACGGGGCTCGTAGCAGGCAGATGTGATTGAACAATTGACGGGAATTGTAATAATTACTGGCATTGAGCCGATCTTTCGTCCGAGTTATATCAGTCCGAGAACTCTGAATCCCTCCGCACACGGGAAAGCAACTCCTTGGCCAAATCTCAAGCCAACACATAATGAACCAAGACCATGAGTCCTTCTTTATTCTGCCTTCACTGCGGAATGATTGGGGAGTCCGGCAGCCTGTGTTACCAGTTGCTTGTAGGTCTAAGGTCGCCCTTATTTCACTCCCAGCCTCGAGGGAGAGCCCCGCAGGCTACTGAGCACCCTTAGGCTGAACCCCTCCGACCATGTACTCTCGAGTGTGGAGAAGGTTCGAAGGTTCGTGCAGCGCAGCAAAGCCAATGGTTCCTGAATAGTTACTGACAAAGTGATACTTTTCATCCCTCCCTTTCAGATAAACTTTATTATCTTGACGAATTGTCAATCACGGTCATCTTGTTGGTGGCTCTTCAGGAAACTGGTAATGTCTTATGTATTTTGTTTTATCTTCACTTTATAGTGGATGCGTGATAGTGCAATAACTGGGTTTGGCTACGCAGTATTAGAGATTTCTCTAAGCAAATTAAGTTACTGCAGTATTCTCAGAAAACTTGGTGCGAGCTTTCGGAAAACATTTTGCGTCAAATTCGTTACTCATGGCTTTTAAAAAATTAATCCAACAGGAGGACATTCCACATCGATAGCTTAAGCCATTGTGGAGAAACGCATTCTTCACCTTCCTTTGGGGTATCATAATTTTCAGCACCGCGACGAGGGTAATCTGCCTATTTCTAGGTGTGTGTATGTTGTCCACGCTCCGAAACACGAAGAGGAAGGAAAATATTGCAGTTCTACAAAAAGAATTTGGGTTTTTATCGTATATTAACGTTTGCTCGGTGAATCATTATTCAGGTTGCGACGGTGTCCTGGTGTAGCTTGTAGCGGACATGGTGACTTCAATGCGCGGCTCCACTTCTTTTCTCCCAAAGACTCTCCGTCATGCACGTCTTGCGCCTCCAGTGCGGAGGAAACAAGAAACCATGCTGCTCCATGTAGTTGCTACAGCGATGGTTGTTGGGAGGGCAGACGAACTTAGCAGCATTGACTGCTACAAAGCTACAAAGCAAGCCTATAACCATTTTGCAGAAGAAGGTGAGGGCTAAGAAACGTGGTCATAGTTGATCTGTCCTTTTGAAACTTGCCACCCAAGTAAATAGTTAGATCAGGCGTGAAACCAGATTAAGAACTCCTTCCAGATGGTACGGGATTCCTCAGGTGGTCACCTCCGCGTGGTAACACACGGGCAACAGCTCTCTACCGGGAATACCTGCCCTACCTCCGCTCTTGCATATTAGCGAAACCGCAACTTCCGTGACTGATATAACCCTCGTCGAGTGTTGAGGAACTGTCATCAAATAAGGAAACAGCGCTTGTAGCGCTGAAAAAAATAGCAAATACATGCGTCGACTACATATGGGGTGCTCTGTTCATATCGTAACTGGTGACAGTTAGATCATGGAATTTCCTCTTATTTTTCTCTCTCTCCTCTATTTAATTTCTTATGTCCACGACTTCGATGGCTGAACCGATCGAAGTTTTCCTTCGTTTGTTATTTTTTGGATGATTTACTGGAAGGCCAGACGTAGAAGAAAAAGAATACACATCTTAAACCAATAAATATCCTTGTTGCTCTCAGTACATATCTTTGTGACAAGAAAGAAGATGAAAAACAGTACATATCTTTGGAAAGAAAAGAAAAACGTCGCCGAAAAACGGTTTAATCATTTCGGTCACACGTTCAGGTCTTCAAATAGTCGATAGCAGCATACTGTTTCCTATAAACGTTCCCGTGACAATTAATTAAGCAAAGGCTATCCAGAGTGAGGGAAAACACTTATTTTTCAAAGTTAAGGCCGGTTTTAACTATTGAGATCAACCTTACTGAGTTTATTCCAGCGTTGCATTTCTCCATGCATATTCGTTCAAGGAGATGTAAAGTATAAAATACAACAGAAAGTGAAAATTAATGGTTAGTGTTTCTCATGGTCTCAAAAAAGGGTCTATTGGTTGTGATCTACTTCACAGAGCTGATTCAGCTACACTAATATCTACGTTGTGTTCTCCATAAACATTTTTCTCAGGAACGAAGTTACATCTTGGATTATGGAATTTATAGGGGTCGAGGAAAGTTGTGTGGAATGCTTCGCATAAAAAATGCGATAGTTGAAATTGTCTAATAACCACTTAATGGATTATTAGTGTCACTGGGAGAGCTCCGATTCTAAGAAAGTAAGCATTAGGTAAGTAGGTTGTTCAGGCTGTTACTGGAACCCGACACTCAGCCAAAACGTAGGATCCTTGAGGGCTTTTTGTAAGAGCTAATCTAGAATCATCTTTCTGACTACTGGGGCTGCATCTTCTTACGAGGAGTGTTTCCAAGGAGGAAGCTTAACCCTTCAGCCCTCAGGTTGTTAAATCGCTTCTACGCACTACCGCGTCCTTCGAGTTATTAAACCTTGGAGCGATAAGGTAAATGGGAAATTGCCCGTAATTTGTTTTTCCTGCTCCTTAGGTCCCTCCTTCTCCTATACCTTGGCGTAATTGGAACTATTTTCCAATTTATCTCCCGAATAGTTAGATAATGTTTGTAATTACGATCGGCATTATCGTACTACTTAATTCGATGTTTAGGAGAGGTGAATCGTTAGCATTTAAATAGAATGAAACTTTCTTGTTCACAACTTGGGCTTTTCTGAAGGTGTCTGAAGTCAGGCTAGTGTAGGTGGTCCTATCTCTTTGCAACTGTTTGTAACAGTCTTATTATAATTTACTTTTGTACTGAGTAAAGTCGTGGGTGGTCGCCCAATAAATTGTGGATGTCAGTTATTGTCAGTGTCTGTATAGAACGTTGAATTAAGTTCTGCCAAGTTTAAATAAACTGCGTGGAAAACGTATTAGTGCCGAAGTTTGCTGAATGTACGGAATTAAGACGGTGCTACGCGATACACCGGATATATTCGGTTGTCGGACAACCAACAGAAGCCCATAGCTGGGGGGTTTGTTGATAAATAGGGGCAAACGTCGACTTAGGACATTGAAACTCCTCGTTTCCGAACCAGAAGTCCAACAGGACGTTTCCAGTGACGCCTCGAAATCCCCTTTTATTCGCTCGGGTTCCCCTGATTGATGGCCTCTCGGGCCTCGGGATCGATACCCCGATCCTCTGTCCTTCTCGCGACTTGAAAAGAGTAAAGAATTATCTATCAGTTTCGAGTCAAATCTTTCGGAATGAAATGGGGAACTTGTTGTACGTCGCGGAGCGAGATTGATGGGAATTCTTCGATTTTGAAGCAATGGCATTCACGGGCGTGCGAGTCCCAAATTGAATTTGCGGCTTTACGGAAAAGGGACGGTGTTTAGAAGTGAGGTGGTAACAGTGAGCGATGAAATAATCTTTTGAAAACATTTTTTCGATCCCAACAGAAATTAATGGTTTCTTATCCGGCTACCAATGTTGATAATCAAGTCCGTACGAGTGTTCATGTTTCATCATCTGGAAACTCAATAGATTTCTCAAAGGGAAGCTCGCAGAGCAGCAGTTTACCTGCCCGAAGATACAGTTCTCTACTTTATTTGGACGTAATAACCGCAGAAGGAGGGTTGATAGGATAGTTAGTGCGCCTCAGCTCAGACTAACTTGTTTATCTGGTCTTCCAGGAGCACCGCATATCGTGCACTTTGAAGAGAGCCTTTGTCCTACTCGATCTATCTTCTCATTTTGAGGTTACCCACAGTGATTCACTTTGTTCTAGGGAACCCTTACATCTAATTTATGTTTCTTTCTTTACTAACTCTTGTTGCACTCGCATTCTTCCAAACCTCGTGGTCTTCCACTTAACGAATGATATCATCCACACTTGTATGGTACCATCCTGACGCTTTCTTGTAACTGCAGTATACTGTGACGTTAGCTATGGACTAACTAATGTGAACATAGGTATATTGAAACCGGCGTTGTACTGCAGGATACACGTGTCAACTATCTCATTCAAGTAAGAGCACCCAATCAATAATTGGAAGGTATATAATGAGATTCATATAGTCAAACCAAGACATATAGAATTGTATGACAGTACATTAACATTCCTGCCGCCCTACTGTGCATCAACATTCGATAGCCTATTATCTTTGTATCTTTGGTTAATAGTGTTGCTTATCAGTGTTTAGCGCGACAGGAGGAGAGGGGGTGAGAGGGATTTCGACTGATTAGGACTATAGGGTCTTCTCGTTAATCATTGCTTGAAGGTTTGGAACAATGTGCTAGCCTTTCAATACAAAAATGGACTCTGAATAGTGAAGAGGTAACTATTAACATTGGAGCTGGGACAATTTAATGTGGGTAAGTGAGGTTAGAAGGATAATGAGAGACTCGCCACCTTTACCACAGGTATTGTTCCCAAAAGAGATGAAAGTTGGGTTGAGGGGCATTATGAACTAGAGATGATCATAACAGGAACAAGGAAGCTCGTCTTAGATCAAGACGCCACTGTGAGTCAGTATTTTTTGACGACTGATAATTCATACGTTTAAGCGATAGAAAAACTGAACACTTTTGGTTTATTATTCATAAATAACAACCCTTCATTTCCGGCCAGGAGCATTTTTTACGAATGGAAACTAAGTAAATTAAATTACAATTTCTACTTTTGGAAAACTCCAAAATTTTATCAGCCTTTGTGACCAGGTTGTCGAGGGTGTCAGAGGATGACGCTAGGATGGCTCGGACGTTGGCTGGTAAACGTTGGAGGAACATCTTCCGAAGGAAACCTGTGATCCTGCCGGTGAACGCAATTTTTCGTAGTAGCTTGGACGGCCTTAGATCACCTAGGTCGAGCTCATTGTGGAGTTTGGGAGCTTTTTGGCCCTCAGTAACCTCGAATTCGGAACCTGCAAACGATCTAGGAGGTCTGTGTAGGGTGTCGTAGACTACGGCATGAGCAGAAAATCCGATATTTAGTTCGGCGTCGTCGCCATCGAGTGAGGCAAGGATGTAAGTGTACTTCGTGTAACGTATGTATACGTTAAAACGAAAAAAGCGGTCGTTCGCAAAAAATTTTCGAGTTACACATCGAACCGATTTATTGGAACGAGATCACGTCGGGGTCGCCCCTTTGGTTATGAAGATAAAGGAGTTTTATTAACAATAAGTAAAGACGGTAAAAACGAGAATGAAATTAAAAGGAAGGCAAATTGAGAGCCACGTCATGCATAGCAACCAGACAACATCGTCAGTATTACAGTGAGGTTTTGTCTCCACAAAGGCATCGGATTGTTGCATCAATGTAATATCGATGTATCAAAATATACATCGATGTTTTCTATACATAGTGTAGTTAAATATGTATGTGGTTAGAAATAAAAAAACAAGCATTTATAAAAATAACTTTATTACCTTTACATTTATTTTTGAAATATATCCCGATAATTACTATCTATACTTTGTAAAAACCAAATTATACCCAATCCTTTACCATTCAATGTATTAATTGTTGAGTATTACTTTCGCCGCTCGTTAAAACAGTATCTCTGATGGCACTGATGTGCCCACCATTGTTAGATATTTGAAGGCAATTTTATACAATGTTGGAACTGTATTTTGTAATTCTTCAAAATTTATTATGATATTAATATTAAAAATAACGTATTGTTCAGTTTAAAACTTTGATTTATAAATATTATTGCTAACACGACACAGCCAATTTTAAAATAAATTCTGAACTAAGCTGAGTAGGTATCTAATTAATACAAAAATTAAAATAATATGCTTTTTGAAGTCAGAGACTGCAACTATCTGTAAGTAGTATAGAGAGGGCATCAATTCAGTCGGAAATTTGTATTTATATTTTTGATTGGTTGGTTGCACTGACCTCTATTATATTGGCGGCCTTTTCATACCGCTCTTTGACGAAACACCTTGCGAGTGCTAAATAATGTAATTGAAACAGACTAAAATATCTGGTGCGGTGCAACACACAACTTTCTTTAGCTCTACGTAAATTCACTTTGTACATGGCTAATTCTATTCAATCAGTTCATTTATCACTCAGTTAATTTGAACTTGGTCAAACAACGCTTTACGGCAGCAGAAAGCGGTAGCGCTTACAGTTCCGGAATTTATTGTGCTGCTCGTACTCATTGCAGGACCATTATTGAGCAATTGGTACACAGATAATTAATGAGGCTGTAAACACGATTTTTTAAAAAAGGATAGTAATCACTTTTGCAGAGTTATTGGAAAATAACTGTTAGAACTGGTAGTAAGCGAAACGGCAGTAGTTGAAATTCAGGAATTTCTGGAGTGAGCCCCATGTATCTCATGAGCGTTTTTAAACACTCACCCTTTAGGTATCGGATTGGACTACAATACCAATTTTTTTCAACATTCTACAAGAATTCCAGCGGAGTTAATAAGGAAAAAACTGCGTGAAAAACGCTTTTGGTCGAAAATTTTGATAATTTATTGTGCTGCTCTCGTCATTTTTCCACAAATGGGAATTTTGTAGTATCATTGCCCCATTGAGAGCTATCAATATAAACAATTTAATAAAAATCGTTAGAGCCGTTTTTGAGAAAAAAAAAATTTGGTGTTTTGATCACTATGATAACTATAGTTAACTTTCGGTGGATTTTGTTCATACCCTCATTTTGGCGTCCTATGGTGACCAGCAGGCGAGATATGAAGTTTGAGCTGATTTGGTACGATGGTTCTCTCTTAAAATCGTTCACAGACACACATACACACACACAGACCATTTTCCCAAATAGTGTTTTTCGGACTCAGGGGGGTCTGAAACGTAAAGATCTGAAGAGAACTCAAAATCTTTTTCTCAGCCGATTACATAACTTTCCTTTCTACTTCGTAGAGCAAGGAAAGTAAAAATAATTAACTGTAGAGAGATGGGGGGGTAGGTTTAATTGTTTGCCTTTTCGATGCTTCAAAAAACATCGATGTATACTCGATGTTTAAAACTTAACAATACATCGATTTGATTCGATGCATCGTTAATATACATCGAGTATTTTCAAAACGTCGGTGTATATTTTCCACTCCTAATCCAAATCTTCTATGCCTGTTCGCCATCCGTTTTATAGCGTTAACATAAACTGAAAAAATTGACAAAAATGCAATTGTTTGCTGTTTTAATGTACATTTTCTAGGTATTTTTAGATGCTGGGTCGAATGAAATGAGCATCAGAGTTGTAAAACGGCGTACAGATCGAAAACAGTGAAATTATAGTGAGCAATAGTCTATTAATCAAAAGAACTCAGTGGAAAACACTGCGAAAGTAATCGTATCTGCATCTCACACCACCCAACAGTCAGCACGACGCGTCAACACAACTGCCTACAGGCGCCTGGAATTTGTAGTTCATTTTTTTCGTAGTTTCGTTACCTCACTTGGTTTACTTGTATTTTTCGATGTTGAGTCGAATGGGATGGTTCTCGGTGGTGTGAGACTGGGTCAAGCAGTTCAAGAGAATAATAAACTGTCCTGTAATAATTTGCAGCGATTTTTCTTTTAAAAGGTTTGGTATGAACCATTTAGAAGGACAAACGACTGCAAAATATTAGGGTTTGTTAGAATAGAGAGGAGTCCCATTGAAAAAGCTTAGGGTTTTTTCCAGCAGTTTGGCCTGCCCAAGACATTGTGTGTCAAATTTACTGTTGAGCTCCTTTGGTCCAGAAACTTGGTTTTGGGTGTCATAAATTTGAGAGATATTTAAAGTAGTTGTATTGTTCGTATCACAAGAGAGAGAAATAAAGTTAATTTTTGGCCATTGGAGTCAGAGGACACTAAAATCACACGAGTAGTTTGAGGAATCCTGTGACATTGTCGTCCCAGGTTAAGGATTTTTGAGTGTGAAGGTCGCGCTTTTGCTCTGGACTAGATCAATAGCTCGACGTGCGATATAAATGGTCTGGAAACGTTAGCCCCCGAGGGGGAGAGACAAACAAGAAGAACAACTAGTTAAACCTCAGTTTAGAAATACAATTGCCAACTTGTCGAACAAATGTCGATCACCGGTCGGAAATGGGGCTCCGATAACGAATGTGGGCGATTGGCAAAGGCCTCTGAGTTAACCAGCTCTCGTCGAGATACGACGGTCAATATGAGGGACTGGGAGCCAACGGCAGCTAAACGGTTTGCGTTCCCTCGTAAGAAGGAAGTCGTTTTTAATCATACACAACGCGTTCCGCTTCTTTTCCTTTTCTGATGCTTCAGATCACGTGTTATGGCTTTTTGAATGAGACTCAATTGCCGCTCGTTGATGTTTCTCGTTTTCCGATTTTAATCTCCGGATTATTAAACGCCGTTGAAGTGAAAACTGTATAGTGAAATTTATAGGGCAATTTTCGGTTGATTGGCAGGTTGCCTCTGAAAGGCATTCTGAGAGAGCTTAGTCTACAATCTGACAGAGTGCAAGCGTGACTCCTACTTCTGCACTTACAAGGAAAATGTATTGGGGTGAACATGAAAAACAGCCGGCTCATTCTTGGATCAAATGGTTTGAAGAGTTTCGTTCTATACAACACAACACGATAGACTTCTACAGTTCCTGCAACTAATAATTTGTCCAGCTTGAATGGATCGTGGTTGACACACATTTGTTCCTATAACCAAGTCTTCCAAGTCTTCTTTTTCATCCCAAAATTCTCATGCACTGTCACTGACTTTTTTCCATTTTTATGCTAACCTCTAAATAAAACGAAGACCTCGGAACTGACGAGAATACGAGTCCATGATTTGTCGACGGGTGTGAGTCATGACATTGCAGCGTCGTTAGTCAAAAGAATTGAATTCAAATTTTGCAAAGCTCAAGACGTTTCTTAATTTTTACGAACTTCATTTAAATAATCCTCAAAGCGTTCTGTGGATCGATGGAACGAGGTGAAAAACGTGGGTTCTCGAAAATGGGCGTTTTCTCCAAAGCCTCGGCAAAGAGATGTATTACCATCAATCGAAAAGCCTCGTTGAAGACAAATGGGGTTTTCTCCCCCCTTTCCCCTTCGCTCTTTCGATGTAAATGCGTCTCATCCGTTTTGATGCGATAATACTATCTGCATTGACATTTCTTGAATGAGGAGTCGCCCCTTCAATTTGAGGCAGTCAGCGCCGCAATTTTTCACTCCGTCGTTTACATTCGA
This sequence comes from Pachypeltis micranthus, assembly GCA_020466155.1. Lineage (NCBI taxonomy): Eukaryota > Metazoa > Arthropoda > Insecta > Hemiptera > Miridae > Pachypeltis > Pachypeltis micranthus. Next base: position 67,584,020 of record CM035769.1, read on the forward strand.
CGAGGGTTCTCAATACAGTGGATTACACTGTTCCGCATCAAAATTCGCCCCCATCGACTGAAATTTCATTTTTACCTTCCTTAGCCCCACGAAGTAGCAAGTAAAGTTATATTATCGGCTGAAAGATTTAACCGGCAGATTATCGCGTGACGCCAAAATGAAGGACCGATACCACCACTTTTTTTCTCAGCAGGATTATGATTTTTTACCTTCCGCTACCCGAAGGGAAGGAAAGTATAGTAATCGGCCGAAAAAAAAAATTTGGGTTTTCATCAGATCTTTACGTTTTGAGGCCTACTGAGTCTAAAAAACCTAATTTCGGCGCGTGGTCCGTGTGTATGTGTGTGTCTGTAGTTCGATTTGCGGGAGTACGGCTCATCCGATTGAGCTGGTTCTTTTTTGTTTTGTTCGTTATTTTTTTTAGACACCAAAATAAGGTTATGGACGATTTCGGCCGATGGGAAGGGGGGGGGGGACGAAAATGTACCAAAAACTAGGGTTTTTTGCATTTTTCTCAAAAACGGCTCTAACGATTTTGATCAAACTTTCAAATTATTTTCTACTAATCAATACCTAACTTTTCTTCTCCATACATATCTCCATGAAAATACGGTGAACGGAGATATAGGCCCATGAAGCAAAAATAGGTTTTTTACGCTTTTTGGCAAAACGGCTTCAGCGATTTTCACCAAACTCACAGGATGTTTTCAAATAGTTAATACCTACATATTCTTTTCAATAAATGTTCCTGTGGCGGTCCATTAAACAGAGATAAAAATCAAAATGTGTCAAAAATAACGTTTTTTCTAACATTTCCGTAAATTCCAGGGTAACTTTTTCACCAGATGTGATAAATTCTAATGGAGTGTATTTTAGTCACCCATACCAACATTTCGTTCTCTATAGTTATTTCTGTATATATATATGTTGAACGGAGATATAAGCCAAGTTAACTCAGAAATGTCGAATTTTAATTTATCGGTATTCCAATTTTCTCAAAAACGGCTCTAACGATTTCGATCAAACTTCCGGAGTACTAGTCAAACTCAGGTAACTAGTCCCAACATTTTGTTCTCCATAAATGTTCCGTAAAAATGCGTTGAACGAAGAAATAGCGCCCGCCTATGTAGGTGGTGTTCTAACTTGAAGGGGTGGCGGAAAGTCGTGTGTTGCTACGCACCAGATATTTGTAGGAACAGTTCCAAACAACGTAACAGTACCGTGAAATTCTCATGAATCGAGCTCATATTATACTCGCATTATCCGAAAAATCACGGCAATGGTCCTGTAAACTATCTATATGATGAGAGTATGATAACTCTCACCAATCATTTAGCAGCAGTCCCCAAAATTTCTCCACCGTTTCACTTCCTAAGATTTCTCACAGTTTTAACTCGATTTTAAAATTTGAAACAGAAAAATTACAGTCTCAAGAATCCCCTATGAATTGATTATAACACCCCAACATTCTGCAATTCGAACATCAGCCATCAATTCAACAAAACACGCTGGTGCTGGTTAGGGCTGGTTAGCAACACGCAATCATCCGCAAGTCACCTGAATTCGAGGATTTGCGATATATAAGGGCGCCCCCCGCCCATCGGAAACATTTGTGCTGAGCAAAACGAATGTGCTGATCAGATGACCTGGAATTTGGAAATATCCTTATTTAATGTTCGGCAAATCAGATTTTTACGCGCATCGTTTTGTTTGTTCAATGGAAATAGTGAGAGAAGAGAAAAATGAGTGTATAGGTTGATGAAATTGGGTTACGTGGTGACTCTGGAAATTTCGAACGATATAAAAATACGACTTGTGACAGATTTTGGTTGTTATCTTTGTTCAATGAACTATCAGGTACCGACTGGTTCGAGATATCCTGTGTGTTAGGAGAAAATCGTTGAGCCGCCGGTTCAACAGTAACAAAAGGGTATTTCCTTGATTAGTATACTCCACAGTAAGGTCTGCACCTTGGGATAGCTTGTACTAGATTGGGACGACGCAACTGCGTTACCTTGTTCTCCTTCCCCTGGCTAATTTGCTTTGACAGTGACGTTCCTCGGAGTGGAGCCTGCCGTCTCATTCCGTTCTGCAGATTCCAATCGTGCCTGTAACCTCCATCTCGTAGAAAGATCGTGTGTAGGAGATTATTTTAGTTCCTTCGGAGAAGGTGGATGCGGAAGTTTCTGGTTTCTGTTGAGACGTATCCGAGGATTTTTTTTTTGACCCGAGGGCGTGTGGGACAAGTCCCTTTGTCACTGCGGCTGCATATGGGCCTATTGTGACGCTGGCCCTTTCAGAGTAGAAGGCGTCGTACATAACTGCCCCCCTTAGGAAGCCGAGTATGTCCTTCACCGCAGAGCCCGCTACGGCTTGGGGTTCAGTGGTCCCCTGACCGAAGTATTCAAAGCGTTTTGCTGCCAAGGTAGTGCATTCACATAGGATATGCTCTGCTGTCTCGTCCTCCTCACCGCAGAGTCTGCATTCCACCGCCTCTAAGATGCCCATCTTGTTGAGGTGATATCTGAGTGGGCAGTGCCCAGTGAGGAAGCTTATAAGTACTCTCAGATCTTGTCTAGAGAGTGTCAGCATCGCCTTCGCCCTTTGACAGGAAGGTGTGCCTTTTCGCCTGTCTTATTCGGTGCTGGCGATGCCAATGGGCGCCATTTTCCTGTATCTCCCATCGAGCAACCAGACGGTTCAGGTGACTTTTCGTCAGACCCACGTGTGGTTCAGGCCCGATGGATAGGGATTCTGTACCCCTTTTCGCGAGGCGGTCAGCATTTCATTGCCCTCATGCCCCTGTGAGCCGGCACCCAAATGAGGGAGAGCCTGTTACGGGCGCCGAGCTGCTTGAGCGCATGGAGGCATTCCCATGCCAGCTTAGACCTAAAACTATAGGCTGCGATGGCCTTTAAGGCTGTCTGAGAAAATGTAGATCCGCTTGCCCTTGAGCCCTTTGTTCAGGATCTCTTCTGCGATCTCTTGGGTTTTGCCCATTGTTTGCGGCTGCTTATTCAGTCAGCATGCTGACCTTATTCACAGCTGGCCGCAGACATGCCCCTGGGGACAATGCCATGGCCGTTCCACTATCCACAACCCGTGGTCGCGCCTGGTAGCATGGGCATGCTCCTGGGAAGATAACCCAGAACCAGGCAGCTGTAGCTTTAATGCAGCGTTGGCGCCTTTTGGACCTGGTCAGGGAAAGTAGTGAGAGTCGACCACGTTTTCTTCATTCCTTTAATTCTGTTCTTTTCCTGTGTTCCTTTTCAGATGCTCGCTGGCGGAGGTTGAACTATTGGGCGAACTTGGTTCTCGGAACCTCGTGAACTTTTCTTTCATTTATCTGGTCTCGTGGGTAATACGATCAGAACGGCTGGTCACAATAGGCACGAAAAAGGAGTGACTTCATTTTATAATTTTCACAATTGGGTACCAGTAGTCGTAAGGTTCAGAAACGAGAGGTATGAGCTCAGGCAGCAGTACCAACCAGCAGGGGGGAAGGTTTGGTTTGTTAGTTGCAATAGGCCTTTGAGAGGACAGTAAAAGTAAAATAATAAAAACCTCCAAACCTTCTTTGCTCCTAACTATATCTAACGGATTGAACGAACGGTTAAATCAAACCCTGGTGAACAGGATACGTTGCCGAATCAATGAGACGGATGATGAACAGTCATGGACTACTATCGCAGAGACTTGTACCAAGGAATACAACAATACTCCTCACGGAACAACAAAATTCGCGCCTGCTTATCTTTTATATGGAATAACATCTGACATAGTTCCTGAAGAATTAAAACGTGATACGGATCTGAGTGCTGATAGGCAGAAAGCACTTGAAAATTCCAAGGCGAGTTTTGAGAGGAATAAGAAGCGGGTTGATCAAAGTAGGAAAGAACACGAATTTCAAGAAGGCGATTTAGTGTATGTTTCGAACGGCAACAGATTAAATAGAAATAAATTAGATGAAATTAGGATAGGACCATTTAATATAAAAAAGAGAGTTTCATCATGTATATATGAAGTAGATTGTAAATCACAACATAGAGCAGCAAATTTTTTTCATAGCTCTAAGTTAGTTCCATACTCTTTTCCTCTAGATAAAGAGTCACCGACGAACGGAGGTGTAAATTATGTAGTTACATAATTTAGCAACCGAACTGTACCACTCTTGATTCTCACGCTTGTGGCGGAGAACACACAAACTACTGGTGGCGGAGGACACACAAACTACTTGTGGTTACAATTGCAGAAGGTTATAAATTATTCATTTTCAAGTTATGAAACCTCGTGTAAAATAGTAATACATAACAGGATAACATTGTAAATTCTGAAGAGGATATTAAAGGACTCTTATTCAATTCTATTGTTTTAGGTAAGTTGAATATTAAGTATTGTAATATCGAAGTCTTTACCTACTGCCTATTGTTTTTCTAATAAATCTATTGTTTTAGCAATCGTTTAACTGCCTTCCTTCTTCGGAGTTACATATTTACATAAAATTTTATAATTTAAAATAAATTCGCTTTCTGGTAAAATAAAATTGCAAATAAAAATGAAAGAAAATGAGGTCGGACTTTCTGAAGGAGGAATTGTGGCGTCAGCAGCTGTATGTGGGGCCCACCTTTCGTTGGCGATAAAATGCGTAGATCTTGTGGTAGAACTTTATTCTTCGGAACTGTCTTTGCTTGAGAGCTCCAGCAAGGAATGTATAGTTGTGGTAGTACGCGTCGATATTGAAACAGCCTGCTAGGAGAATTTCAAGCTGTAGAAAAGAAAAAAAAAAAGCTCAGATCGTGTCGCGTGAGCAGACGAAAATCGAGGAATGGCAGCTGCGGAAGAACTCTGGTCGCGGCTAACTAGTTTTTTACCACACAACTTTCACTATAACTTAACCATATTTACTTTATACACTTGAAAAAATATGTATTTGAACAATATAATAAATATCTCTGTTTTATATAGACAGGAGCAGGAACTTATTGTGGAGGCCCTGTTCTACCATGAGTGCCTAAACAAAGGTAAAGCGCGAGAAACAGATGTGCTCCAAAGTACTCTCTAAGGACATAAGTGTTACATATACTGTTGAGTGTGTATAAAATCACAGATTACAAGAGTGTAGTACCGATAAGATAAGAAAAATATAGTACAGATCACGGAGACGTCTTTGGTGAAGGCGATGATGACCGATTTCTATTACATGCTTACAATGAATTCGTTACCTAGCCAGCTCTACAAATACTAATCTACTAATGTTGTCTTCTTTTAATTCCTTATGGTCTTCTAATTCCTTCCAAGCTCTCAACTCCAAGCCCCATGCAGAATGGCTTTTCCTGGAGTTAACTTTCCACAGTTACCTCCACTTTCGTTAGCTACCACCAACTATCAATGATCGTCATAATGAAATGTCTACCTCTAATAACGTAACATGCCTTATGCAATCCATTAGAGCGTTTCCAAAAGCTGGGGACTCTCAAGATGTGTATGGAAGAGGGAGGGGGTACAGCTCGCAGCAGCGTGATGGGTGGTGAAACTGAAACTGAACATATACACGTCCAAAATTGGGCACAATTTGTGAATTTTCACAGAGATGTTTATTTGGAAGAAAATTTAGCTAATGATTATTAGCATGTACTTTGAATATTCAATCAAAATCGTGATAGCCGTTTTAAAAATGCAAAAAAACCGTCGTTTGGAAAATGAGGCGCTTTCCGATCTAGTACGCTTCAAAATGTTAAGATCTGAAGAAAGCTCAACTGTCATTTGACTCGGCCGCTATACTTTCGTACCCCTGGAGTACTGGAAAGTAAACAACAAATGTACGTGAGGCAAGACATTATGCTATGCTGTGCTCTAGACTTTATTTGTTCCGAAAACTACCGTAGAAACGTGATGAACTCATCATCACCCCCGCACGTACAGAAGAAACGCTGGCTGACCGTCCAGACACTGGCTCAGAGTAAACCGAAAAGTTCAGTATCGTCGAGGCCCGACAAGCAACATATGGGCCGCTAACCGCAGGTGCCCCGGCCGGTGGTCGTTATCTCTCGAAACGGTCCTGTCGAGAGGAACCTCGTGATGAACGCCCAGCTCTTCGAATGACGTGACTCGCGCGTTATTCCTTTTTCCGTTGAATAAACGGCAACCGAATTAACCTTTTGACGACGAGCCTCACGTGGCAAATAACCCTCTTTGTCTACAATCAGCGCAATTGCCTCGGCTTTGTTTGAGATAAAAGGCAGACAGGTTGCAGATCGCCGTTTGCAATCATGCAGCCTCAACTAGGGCTCTGGGCGAGAGCGACGATTCAATTAGAATAACAAATGTGGAAGTGCTGTAGAGAGTTGGAGGAATCATGGAACACATGAAATTATACCGCTGGTTAGCAATTGAGATAAGTACAGTTAACAAGCCCAACTGACGTGGCTTCCCATTTTAGCGGTTATCTTCACCCAAAAGCGGTGAACAATCCTATTCTTCAGGCTTATTCAAAACCATCATCAAGCCACCAACAAATCCGGACTGTCCTAAATCTAAGAAATAGAGCGTATGTCTGTCTTCAAACCTTCAAAAGTTCACTATGCGTATGGGTGACTTCTTTCAGCCCAAAATAGATGTTAAGAGTTAGGTTCTGCCTTCTAAGATCCATATATTTGGTACTGTGTTGCACATTACATCTGATCGTGAACCCCTGAGGGCTTGGCGCAACGGAATAAACTGGAAGATGAAGTTGCGAGTTGGCTGTTCAGTAGTTTTGTGTTTGATGGTGGTGAGATACTGAATTTAGATCAAGGTTGGTGTCACGCAGACGGCAATAAGAAAAAATGGTGGTGATGGATGGGGGTTAAGGATGGGCTTAAAGGGGTTAAGAACTGGAAAAGCTATAACCGTTGCTTCAAAAGCCGAAGCGTTAAAATTCATCGTTCAAGAAAAGGGCCGCCGCCTAAGTGGGAGGTAAATTATTCCCAACTTGAATTCAAGCTTGCTGAGTCGAGTTAGAACCATGGGGAAATTGGTTTCTTTGATACTTTATGGTTTTTGACTTGTCCAAAAAGCGATTCTTCTTCTTATTTTATCTTGTGCTGAGTCGTTTCTCTTCTTCAGTAAGCGCGTCCATTACTGTAGTACAATAGCTAGACAGCTAGTCGTCGGTGACAGAGTGTATTAGCTCCCCTTCGCAGCACACAGAAAACATGTGTCGTTAGTGTCACAACTAAATTGGGTTGCAATCATCCGTTTTGTGCTGCTCAGTGTTGCCACCACTATCTGTGGCCAGCTCTGCAACTGATCCATGGGGGCACTTGGGTAGAGAGCTGCTGTAACTTCAATACCTTACTCATCACAGTCTCACGTCGAAAATGTCGAGTATTCCCCAGAATGTGTTCACCAGCGTTTCGAACATCATGTACCAAATAACAAAGTGTTCAGTGAGCCAGTGGCATGATGTTTGTTTTGACGAGGATAGACTTGAGTGAATCTTGAAGACGGTTTTTTTTTCTTTTCGAGGGCGTGTGGGACAAGTTCCTTTGTCACTGCGGCCACGTGTGGGCCTATTGTGACACTAGCCCTTCCTTAGTAAAAGGCGTCGTACATACCCGCCCCCTTTATGAAGCCGAGTATGTCCCTCACCGCAGCTTCCGCTATGATATGGGGCTCAATAATCCCCTGGGCAAAGTATCCAAAGCGTTTGACTGCTAAGGCAGGGCACTCACATAGGATGTGCTCCGCCGTCTCGTCCTTCTCACCACTGAGTCTGAATTCCACCGCCTCTGAGATGCCCATCTTGTTCAGGTGATACCTGACGAAGACGGGTTTAGTTGAGCACGAACTTGTAATTAGAAGCGCTGGTATATCACAAGATTTGAAGAATTACTTGAACAGGATATGATTTGAATTTATAAATGCAAACAAGGGGGGGGGGGCTCTGAAGGCGTGAAGCTGGTTGTACCAGGAAGGAAGGAAGGAAGAATCTGAGTTAGACGTCGATGAGAGGTGAAACAAGTGTTCGTTGGGAGAATTTGAAGACGACTGTCACGAAAGGTGTTGGATGACTATGTTGGGAGACTTGAGATGACCGACTTTCGCGAGACTTCGTAGGAGAATGAGTTTGGGAGGCTGTATGTTGTGGTGAGGAATCTGAAAGCGAGGAGTGGAAGCAGAAAGACGGAAAAGCCAGTTCAGGGGAAATCCGTTGCCGTAACAAAAGGGGTTTCGGAGAAGCAATGACTGCCGTTAGGGCAGGTGCAGGTGCTATTATACTCGTACGTCAGTGATGGTTTTAATGAGAGGAACGACATGGTGAGACGACAATATTTTAGCCACTATTTACATTTTGAACCTAGAGCAGCACTATTTGGCTCACGAAATACATCCAAATGCAAATACTAATCACGCGATGTCATGTTCAGCTAAAGAAACGCGAAGCAAAACTAGTGCATCTAAAGTAAGGAAAAAGGGGGTATACTAGTATCAGAACAGAGTTACTGTGAATAAGTTCAGTGTCTCATGCAACACATGTGTGCATTTAACAGTATAATTAGAGTGCAAATCAGGCAAAAGGTGTTGGCTTACCGTATAGTTACGAGGTTCAGACATGACTGTTTAATGTGATAACAAGCTTCGTGTCAGGTTGAGGGAGAGAGCACAGAGAGGTGTTACTTTGTAGTACAAATAGAAAGGCTGATGGTACGGATCCTTGATGGACCCTTCATGCCCACGGTTAGTTTTTACTCTTTGCCACTGATCATTCAACCACGCCACTGCCTCAACTTTTGGTAGTAGCTAACTCATTTTAGAACCGGAATCAAAACACAGAGTCGAATGTGTGGGGAAATTAACCACAGATATTCAGGGCGTGATTAGGAACTCTAATCAAAGCCTACTTCCTGCTCTCAGCTCCACCTGTTCCAACACTGAATTATTTGCGGTAACTGATGATGCTGTGTTAAAGATACATCGATCCAATACTTAACTCATCGTGGAGGATGTCTATTCTAATCGGCAGGCGGCAGTTTATAATTATTATATTTATAATATTTCTAGTACTTGCAGTATTGTGAAAGTTCCACGTTTTTTGTTGAGGAACTGTAAGAGTGAAACGGCCGAAATTAGTTCTAATAGAATTATCGCATTATACATTACGACGATTAGTCTAAGCGGCTATTGTGCACGCTGAATTAAGTTGTTATAGTGTGCCAAATGGAAATAAGAGTTTTCCCAGAACCTAACAATGCAAGATAAATAAAATCGGTGTTATTAACATATAAAATTGACATACGTTTTGATCGTTGGTGAATCCTTTTGTGCAAATCGACGTTTGAAATCGATCTATGATGGCTTAAACGACCGTGATTCTAAAAGGCGATTTGATCTGTTTGGTGAAGTTGGCCTTAAGTTTCCATTGAGAGCTGAATGGAACCAAGATCTTTTGAAGACTCGGTATCTAAGAGCTTTCTCCTGAACCTAACCCTCTACCTCACCCTCGACCGCAACCACCAGGAGACTGTTTCTGCTAAACCCGGTCACAGGCAACGACTCAGCTTCCTTCATTCTTCATCCTATTGTTTTCGTGCCCAAGTGCTTATTAAAGGAGAGCATTAAGAAGAACAAGCCCCCCCCCCCCCTCTATCATATCGGCAATCTCTGGAGCCGGACCCAAAGCCGATTGAGAACAAGAACTCTGCAATCCGGATCCCCTTCCCCTTTTTCCCTTTTCGACAGTGTTCGGTCAATTGCCGGCGGGAACCTCCGGCGTGATGTAATTCCCCGCAAAAGCTGACGTCAGCAATCGCGAATCCGTTGCCAGCGGGGTGAACTTTATTTCTTTTCACCGGTCCCGAACTCTCCGGAGTCGACTTATTATTCAGTTCGTGTCCCGAGGCGGCTTCTGGCTTTGAATGCGCCGGCGTTTTGAAATCCTTGCGATGACACGTTAGAGCGAAAGCTTTCATTAGGTCTGTTCCAACAAGGGCAGACACGCAGAGGCTTGGCAGTCATTAAAAAAATTGATTACTATTTGTAGATCGAATCATTCATCTGTCAATCGGATGAGCTGGAAGGTTTGACTGCTCTTCCAACATCTGTCGCTCATGGTTTATTTTTTCTTCCGCGGTGTATGCAGCGGTAAGACGTGCAGGGCGGAGAGTTTTTGAGAGAGAAGTAGAGCTCGCATTGAAGTCGCCATGTTTCGTAAGGAACTGGTCTGGCTCAACCCACATTCTTCTAAGACGTTCTTTGACAAGGATTGCCATCTCTCTTGCTAGCAATGACTGGCTAGTGCATCTCTCATGACTGGCTAGTGCATTGGCCAATCAAGGCTAAGTGTATGGCCTTGTACATGAGGATTGTGTCACACACACACCACTTGCTCGTACTGAGACAAATATTGCGAGGGTAGTGCCTTTGAGTGTGAGTGACTGGGGGTATTACCACTAACAACTTAACTTGCTTTCCGAGAAGGAGCTTAGGGCTACCAAAACGCACTGTCGTTTGGCTACTCAATTTCCCCTGGGTTCTTCCTGAGACACCTATAGCTAGACGTGATCACGCCATTAGGTGACTGCTGAGGTCGCCTGTTGTCCACAATGGGGCGTCTGACTCGTTCAGAGGGCCCATGATTAGCTTCCCTCTAGTTCATAGACTGATACGCTGTTGGCGAAATGATCTCTGGTAGTGCTTAACGTTCGCGACTTCATTTGGTTTCTTCTACTCACGCCAAGACCTCGAGTGAGTAACCAATGATCATTCGCCTCCTACTAACGAATTCTAAAATACTACTGCGTCACGTGATTCAGACCTCGAATAGCTTTTCAAAGAGCGAGCAGTCCTCCCGATGAAACGACTCATTCAAGCGGGAAATCATGAAAAATATCGCTCACTAAATCTTGAAAAAATGAGAGGCGGTCCAGAGGCCGAAACCCGGTATTATATCATTCATTAGACCTTTTCCGTTCGAGAACGTCAAGGAAAAGAATACCTCAAACAGATTTCAGAAAGAGATTTGTGACGTTTTAAAAAAAGTGACCTAATTCAAAGGATTCATTAGTGAGTTTGTGAAGAAATGATTGAAATATCAATCGTGCCAAAAAAGTATTAGCGATACTTTCCATGTGGAGCCATCCTTTTAAGTTGCTCCTTAAGAACAGCAAAGAGAAGTTTCCAAATGAGTTTGAATACAGATTAATCCAATCAGAAGGAGAACAAACAAACAATAATGGCGATCAATTTTCCTCTTGCCGCTCAGGTTGACGACGTGTGGTCCTTTAAAAGCTCGCCAATCCGTTCAGTGACGGTTCAGTCGCTGTTTTGACTCAGTATTATGATTCCGGCGCTTGCTAACGAGAAACCGGTTCCTCCTGTTTGGGACCACCTGGCAGAACTAATTCTTATAATATTCTTCCTCCGTTAGGATTGCCCCCATTTATCAGCGACGTCAAAAAGAAGGTGTTGGAGAACTCTTTTTCTCTTGATATATACGGAAACTCTCAAACAACTATTAGCCCACATGATGTCTCTATTAGATCATGTGACGTTTCCGTTCTTTGCCTTAGAGTACCACTCGCGCACAATTCTACTGAAATTGGAGAGATTAAAAATTATACTAATTTCGGTATGAAATGAAGAATGAGCTACTTTCCGTCAAAAAAGTTGGCGAATTTAGTGTAACTGTTACCAAATCTGCTCATCCTTTCTCCCTTATTTGATATTTGCTCGCAATGAACCGCAAACTGCATACGTATATACGACGGGGAATGAAAACTGAAGCCTTTTTGAATATGGTTACAATTCTGGTAGCGGCTCTAAGCTTAAAACTAATAACGTTCACATTTTGAGTGACCCCCATTTTTGGGGGTCGGATTAAGGGAATGGACGACTAGCAATAGTGCGTGTGTATATCATGGGTATTATATCGCAACTAGTCGGCGTTCAATCTCGCCGGGACTCTCTTTGCTGCTCTCCCCATTTCTCTCCAAATGAGAATTTTAAGGAACGGTCCGCACAAAAACTCACATCATTTATCACTCAGTTCATTTGAACTTGGTCAAACAACACTTCGTGGCAGCAGGAAGCGGTGGAGGTTACAGTTCTGAAATTTATTGTGGTGCTCGTACTCATTCCCGGATCATTATTGAGCAATTGGTACACAGTGAATTAATGAGGCTGTAAACACGATTTTTTTAAAGAAGGATAATAATTACTTGTGCAGAGTTATTGGATAAAGACTTTTAGAACTGATAGTAGGCGAAATGTAGTAGTTGATATTCCGGAATTTCTTTAGGTATATCTTAAAAGCATTTTTAAACTCTCGCCCTATAGGTATTGGATCAGAGTACTACACCAATTTGTTGTAACATTCTAGTATCTTTTCAGCGGAGTTTATTAGAAAAAATCGCGCTATAATCGATTTTTCGTCGAAAGTTTTGATAATTTATTGTGTTGCTTTCGTCATTTTCCCACCAATGGGAATTTTATGGTATAATTGTCTTATTGAGAGCTATCAACATAAAAAGTGTATTCAAAATCGTTAGAACCGGTTATGAGAAAAAAATTGGGTGTTTTGATCACTATGATAACTATGGTTAACTTTTGGTGAATTTTGCTCATACCCTTATTTTGGCATCCCATGATAACCTGTGGGCTAGATATCAAGTTTGAGCTGATTTTGTACGGTCGTTTTCTCTAAAAACTGTTCAGAGACAGACACACAGACCATGTTCCCAAATAGGGTTTTTCGGACTCGTGAAGATCTGAAGAAAACTCAAAATTTTTTATTCAGCAGATCACATAACTTTCCTTTCTACATTGTAGAACCAAGGAAAGTTAAAACTCCGCTAAAATCGAAATGGTTGAAAATTTATTTTGCTGCTCTCGCCTTTTTTCTTCCAAATGAGAATTTTATGGAACGGCTCTCCGCACAAAAATGGAAATCAACACACAACTTTCCGTAACCCCCGTAAATTCGACAACCTGCCGTACGTGTATCTTCGTGGAACGCATTTCTACGGAAACATTTACTGAGAACAAAATGTAGGTACTAGTTAGTTGTGATTATCCTGTATGTTTTACAGAAATCGTTATGGTCGTTTTTGAGAGAAATGGAAAAATGGTAAATTAATATTCGAGAAATCTGTTTCCGGGTTATCGTGGCGTATGTCTCAACAGATAGATACAGAAATACAGAATCACCAAGGACAAAATTTGCCTTTAGGTTGTTAAAGCACTCTCCGTAAGATTGCTCAAATGCCTCGATCTTTATGTAGTGATCAGTGCGAAGTTAATTGATGATGATTGATCAGTCAGAAGATTTTTACTTCCCACTACCCTAAAGGGAGAGGAAATTATAGTAATCGTGTCAACGAAAAAATTTGGTTTTCTCCAGACCTTAACGTTTTGAGGCCTACTGAGTCTAAAAAACCTAATTTCGGCGCGTGGTCCGTGTGTGTTTGTAGTTCAATTTGCGGGAGAAAGGCTGGACCGATTGAGCTGGCTCTTTTTTTGTTTTGTTCATTATTTTTTGGAGACCCCAAAATAAGGTTATGGGCGATTTCGCTCGATTGGAAGGAGGGGGGGGGGTCTCCTTTTTCTCTAAAACGGCTCAAACGATTTTGAGTAAACTTTTACGTTATCTTCTACTTTTCTTCTCCATACATAGCTCCATGAAAATACGGTAAACGGAGTTATAGACCTATGAAGGAAAAATAGGTTTTTTACGCTTTTTGGCAAAACGGCCTCAGCGATTTTCACCAAACTCTCAGGATGTTTTCGAATAGTTAATACCTACATATTGTTCTCACTAAATGTTCCTCTGATAGTCCATCGAACAGAGGTAAAAATCAAAATGTGCCGAAAATAACGTTTTTTCGAACATTTCCTTTAAAGTCCAGGGTTGCTGCTTTACCAGATATGATCAATCTTACAGAGTGTCTTTCAGTCACCCATACCCACATTTTGTTCTCCATAATTATTTCTGTATATATATATATATATATGTTGAACGTAGATATAAGCCGAGTTAACTCAGAAAAGGAGATTTGTCGAATCTTAATCTATCGGCATTATATTTTTCTCAAAAACGGCTGTAACGATTTCGATCAAACTTATGGAGTACTCTCAGCTAACTAGTTCCTCCATTTTGTTCTCGATAAACGTTTCTGTAGAAATGCGTTGAATGAAGATATAGCGGGTGTTCGAGCTTCGGGTGTGGAGGAAAGTTGTGTGTTCCTACGCACCGCACGTTCTGAGGCGGTTCATGTTCTTTATTTTGGTACTTCGGAGCGTTACACGAGAAGGGTTTTTTTTTGTGAAAACCTGCAACCTTCACCTGCATCTTAGTTCTGCTGCTTTCTCTCAATAACTTCACATATAGGCACACTCACACCAACAACCGAACGCTTTCCCTAATGGTTTCTTTTGTGATCATATGCTCTAGAAATACAACGATTCGAAGAAAACTCAAATTCACCAAAATCTTACAAGACGGTTAAGGGTAGTGATCTGAAGGAAACTTTTTTCTTGACCCTACAAAGCAAAGGAAAAGTACAAAAGTGTGAGCATGTGTTTGTTATCTTGTTTATTGTCATGGTTGGTGCATTTCTCAACCAATTTTGGTTTTGGTTTTGAATGATTCAGTTTTTGGTTTAGTTACTCTACGACCGTCAGTGATGTGAAAATTCGTTACATTTGGTGAAGTAAAGTGAAATATCCCTTTTCTCCCATTCTCACAATTCTAACCGATTTTCAAGGGTCGTGTTCTGCTTCATGAAGATTAGAAGACAACACTCGAAAATTTTGTATTTAATTGCAGTGAAGGTGATGGAAGGGTGCCGGTGTTTGATTACGATATTTTAGCTAGTGTCTACCGTTTTTGGCGTATGTTGGATAGATTTACTAAAGTTAACGTACCTGTTAGGTGAGTCCGTCTCCTCTGGCTTGTGAGTTACTGTGGGCAAGCGCTTTCGATGTGAAGACATCATCGTCTGGCCGTTAAGTCAAGTTAATTTGCCTACTGGCGGTTATAACCCAATTTATTTAATACTTGGATAGATTTACTTTGCAGTTTTGTTATGCACTTAAACTATTTTATATCAAATTCTCCATTAGCTCGATCAATACTTTCTAGCACGGACAACGTGAACGGTTCAGCTCCAGATTCAGGCGGTGGAGTAGGGCAGCGATCTTGACCAACTGTTTCATAGTCGCTACCCGCAGAACCTTACCATAACAGCTGGGAATAGTGTGTGTACGTTTAGCGGGCGTTCGAGTCGTACTCCTATGCGATAGGTTATTTTCCAGCCACAATCCCGACAGAGTTCGTCACGAGCGAACTAGAAAATTCGATTAAAGATCAAACGCGCCCACTAAACTGTTATAAACCCTCTTTCGTGCAGCACTCGAACAATTAGGGAGACTTAATTAATCTGAAACGCAGAAAACGGAGTGGAAAAGGGGTGTTGGCGCGGAGGAATCTGAGAGGAACGTCGTGGAAGGCTAGAGCAGACGAAGAGTGTTGAGGGGGGAAGGACGGTTCAAGTGCCCTCAGCCCTCGGTCTTCCGAAGCTTCTCGACTATCTAATTAACCAACGTTTCGAAGCTCTGACATCAGCCTTGAGAGTGAAAAGGAGGCCGGAAGGGAGTCGCGCGAGACGTGACTGTGGCTGCTAAGGAGGGTCTCTGGCGCGACAACAGCAGCTCTCTGTTCGGTACACGCATATCAAACGCCGTGAAACGAAACGGACGCTTCAACTTGGGTGGACGACAGGTTTTCCTGAACAGACTTTTGCGGCGATAACCATCGAGAGCCACAACAGGGCCCAGCAAACCGTCAGTACAATTGATACTTTAAGTAGCCTGATGAACTTGCGTTTTTCGACTTTATCGTGCTTGGGAGTCGTTTTTAGGACGTGCTTATGTTACGAACCTTTGTGGTGCAGTGTGAGAAGCTGTATTATGACGCTCCTCATCAAGTTAAGTAACGGCTGCAATGATGGCTTATCTGAGTAGGCTGGTGGCCCAAAGTTTCGCAGAAGGAGGTAGCGAGGCATGGTCTTCATCTGTACCTCGACCGATGGCCCATCGTACATCCTTCGTGTCCTCCAGGGGTTAGGGTGAACTGCCCTACGCATTGACTGTCTGAAATGTGGGGCCTGACACAGTACGACGTGACGAAGTTTCTCCGAGGTCAACTGCATCTCCTCCAAACTAAGTAACGTGAGGAAACCAAAGAGGGGGGAAAATAAACATGTATCTCCACTCCTGATTACTCCAAGCGCCTTGAATTCGATCCTGAACCACCTGTACTTGACTGGAAGGTTATAAGACTGGCCTTCGATTATTTAGTCCATAGAAGGATTATTCAACCCTGGTCATCATCAGATTTGCAACTTCCAATGGTATAGTATGCTTCCCAACGTACCAAGAAAAGACTAGTCTCTCTGTCCTTCTAGCATTCTTCCTCCTCAAACATGTTCAGGGCACGATCCTGAAAATCACCAAGGCTTTAGAATTTGATTCTGTTAGCACTCTTGTGGAGCCCTCTTAAACGGTAGCTCGGCCAAAACGAGCGACCGATTTGAGCCCAGTGTGGAGACCCAAACACATTTATTGCGCCGTAAAGATTTACCGTTCAGTGATTCATTGCTCTCAAGTTAACAACTCTGTCGTTATCTGGCGAGGGACCTGATAAGAGTTACGATACCCGTATTGACATTACGTGTGTGGTTTACAACCTTTTTCATAGCCAACTTCGTCTACGAAACGAGTGTTTCCCGCAGTAAAATGAGGATCAGTACCCTCCACCTATGAGGTTTTCACGCCCTTATTTTCACTGCTCTTGGTGACTATACCATCCCATATGAGAAAATATTTCATTACTTTTGTGCTATCCTCAAGACGAGAAGCTGGCGAGAAAATTATTATCAATCGTGGGTCTTGTCGTTATGTGAGGCTGACTACAGAATGATGAAAAGTAGTTCCAAATATTTTGGTTTGGCTCTTTGGAATGTTCAGCGAGCAGATGCTGGCGAGTGATGCGAGCACAACAGCCTTCTGCTCTGAATTAGATCGCAATGGAATTATGAAATTGAACATGTACGAGTAAGTTATTCGTAGTACATTTGTGGCACTAAGTCGGTAGGTATCACTAGTTGTCTCCTCGATGTCTGACTCGGGTTAAAGGTCCAACGTGTCAAAACGTTTTAGGAGACTTTTAGCGTCGGTTCCAGCAGAAAATAGAGCAGGTAATGATCCTGATGGATGTGCGGAAGTGTTCTACGATACAGGATTTGCCAGAAATAGAGGGAATAAAATAACCCTGGTACAGGATTTACCGTCCCCCACAAAATATAGGCTCTAGTCGGTAGCAATACATGCGTAAATGTTGCCCACAGACACACGTCTTGTTTGTAAACGTTATCGTTGTTTTCACTTGCTTTAATCGTCTTGACGCCTTTTAATCCTCCGAAAATTAATAGAGCGGTTTTGTCAACGTGAACTTGGAAAGTGCAACGCTTCTCCTTCGCCCGTGGATTAAGTGAATTGAGCAAACGGAAGAGACGACAGGTGCTCTGTCACCAGACAAACTTAACCCCTTTTTACTGTCCCCAAACTCAGCAAATAGAAAGACGGATGACAGTTCGGCTACTTCTGCCGTAAATTGAGTTTTCAGAAACGAGAATCAAGATTGATAACTTCAATTGATCCACTTCGAAGTCCTCGTCGGTTCAACCAACGAACGTAATGGGAAATACGTCCCGTTAACCTTTCCACAGAAAAAAATCCCATTTCTAAGTTGTTTATGGTACTGAAGTACTGAATGGAATGAAATACTGATGGCATAACTAAGTGAAATGACGTGAAGCAGCAGTAATTAACGGAAGAGGTTTTCAAGCAACCTATATTTTATTTTTACATTCCTTAGCCCTGAAAGGTGGGAAGGAAAATTCAGTGACCAAGAAGATAATTATGATTTGTTGACAATGTGGTGGCATGAGCTCAGAACTAACGCACTTGCCTGTAATGGGACGTCTTTGTTTCAGACCTTCCTTGAAAACATTGAGTCCACCTAGGGCTGAAGCCATTTGTCTGTAGGTGCAGGAAAGTCCAGCCTGCCTCTCAGTTATTTCCAAGTAACAACGGATTATCTCTTTCTGGACTTTCCAAAATATCCTCTTCCCATTCCTCAATTTACTTTCCCTCCACAACCCACAGCTCTTCCTAGACTCATATCTCAGTTCTCAGGATAGACACTCATCTATCAGCTTTTGTGCTACTCACAACTCTACTCTTTCTCTATTTTAATTCCACCACGCAACCAGTTCGCGTATTCAGAGCTCCCTTGTTCGTATTTAAATACTCACGCTCAAACTGGTATCGCTATTCTGTCAAAGTGTAATACAGTCATCACTCACGCTCACCACGTCCATTTATTTCTCAACTCGTGCTTCCAACAAATGTTAACTTCACATAGCATTTATATGCGGGTTTTTGGCAATTCTCGCGTGTTGAAAGTCTTGAGAGAAACGCTATTATGGAATGCCCTGCGCTTTTAAGATAAGGTTAAATCGGTATAAAACGTTACTAGCGTATAACTGTTAGAGCCTGTAGTGTGTCACATAGCGGTCATAAATAATGTTCAAGACGTAAGGTATGTTTTGTTTCACCAACATCTCTAACGATCTTTATCACATGTTTTATTGGACAGTCGCAAACAATTGAGCGTTAATACAACATTCTCATCCATAGGAAAATGGTTGTAACAGCGCAATAAATTCACAAAAATTTAGAAAATGATTGTTGGAGTAGTTTTCTCGCTAAAGAATCTTCAATTCCAACCGATTTCCAAAAACTGAGAAAAACGCATGAAAATGGCTGTATCTTGTGGGGCTGAGGAAAGATGGGGGATGTCGCACCAGATATGTTTCGTGAACAAGAAGTCCTATTGTTGCTGTAACTAGTCAAATTCATATTTCCGCTCCCATTTCCGCTTACTTCCCAAAGCTATTCATTTAGTTTGAATTCTAAATACATTTCTGTTCGTTCATCCCGTTAATTTAGTGACGCATGGCAAGGGCGTTGAGAATGAACCCGTGGAAGTGTGCACACGCAAATTATTGGATGTACCTCATACCTGAAGTGTTCTCCATTCCTCCGGCAAGCAACTTAATTATAACATGATCGATAATGAGCGCTGGAGTACGCAAAATAGCGGCAGATTGGTTCAGTTTTGTGAAGTCGACGCGTACTGAATATATTTCTGATTCGTCTCAGTGTGAATCATGTTTTGAAATGTGTGATTATTTGGTAAACAAGTTCTCACAGTCTCTGAACCTTGGGGAACGAACAAAACTGAAAACAAACGTCGAGAGACTGTACAGAGGAATCTCGTTGAGTTACCGAGCCGTCGAGAAACGCAACTGCATCGCTCGTTACGTTATTTCGAGAGAATTAGAACCGACAGAGCAAATATTTATTTCTACTTCGCACGTCTATTTTGAGTTTGGAAACATGAGAAGGAGGTTGGCAAATTGTTTGTAGATGATGAAAGGTGTTCGTATTTCCGTTCCGTCAGATATCGTACATCTTTGCGCCTATTAGATTCTACGATACGACGTACGACATGTATGTACGCTCGATGATTGCCCCGGTAGCCTACAAGGACTGTCACGGCCAGATATCAATAAACAGAGTCAAGGTCGAGTTAATTTTGTTTGCCACATCGTGTTTTTTCGTCAAAATAATCGAGGATCGCCACTTAGAGACCAAATGGTTGTAATCTCTCTAGTCTTAATTGTTTGCCTTCATTTAGATAGTACGTTTGTGCTAATACACCGAAGCATTCAAGCATCCTAGGCCGTTCTTAAATTTCAAGGCAGTTCGCAGTGTCTGGAGCTTCAACCCAAAAGGTATTTCCTATTTCTCCCGTGGCATTTATTCCTATTTATCTCCTCCGTAATCGGCTGAAATAACAAATTTCGTATTAAAGAAATTGGGTTATATCCGCCAGTAGGCAAATTACTAAAGTTAACGTACCTGTTAGGTGAGTCCGTCTCCTCTGGTTTGTGAGTTACTGTGGGCAAGCGCTTTCGATGTAAAGACATCATCGTCTGGCCGTTAAGTCAGTACATGGGTCTTACCACTGAGTAAGAAAAATACTATTTGGTGAAACTGTCTGTGTGTATGTGAACGGGATTGAGTGAAAACGGCTAATCCAAAGTTCAACCTTTATATTTAGCCCACAGGTCATCATGGGGCGTCAAAATAAGGGTACGAGCGAAATCCGCCCGAAACTAACTATAGTTATCATTGTGATAAACACACCTAATATTTTCTTTCCAATAAAAGCTCTAACGATTTAGATTAAATTTCTTGTATAGATAGCTCCCAATAATACACTATGAAATTCTTATCCACGGGGAAATGACGAGAGCAGCACAATAAATTACCAAACATTTCGATAAAAATTTATGTGGTATTCCAATCAAGTCTTTATAAGATGACCGTTTAATAACGCTAATAGGTATATATATATATATACCATACCCTAGCAATTCCAGAATTTCAACCGCTGCTGTAACTGTAAGCCAACAACCCACCGCAAGTACGCTCACGTTTTTGTTGACATGATTGAAATATGTTGCAAGTTGGCTGAACCAAATGAGGTGGTTTGATGTCTTGCCCGCAGATCGTCATGAGTTCCGCCGAAATGTAATTAGGACCTCCAGCAAAATTCAAGCGGCAGTCCAACCAAGTATTTGTAAGATGAGCGTTAAATTACTCTCCTAACATATACAGGGCTTACTCCAGAAATTCCGGAATTTCAACCTAATGGGGAAATGAGCCAGGCCAGCTTTGGCCTACCGGCTCATTGGTCAGTGGGGGGAGTCAGTCTTTTGAGACTGCCTCTAGATCTGTGGGCACATTCTCAAGTTCTGGCGGAGGTGGCCTTAGTTTGCGCGCAGGGAGGCTTGAGTATCCGAGTGGGCTGCATCGCGTGCGACAGCGGGAAACCATGCTTCCAGACGCTGCCGCCGTGCTGCAGAATGTGGCGAATCTTCGCCTCGCTGAGCTAGTGGAGAGGAGCGCATCTGCATTCTCTCGGGCAGGAATGCGTGTCCTGGCCCGCACGTCTTCATAGAGGGGGCATTCGTACATCACATGTGCTGCGTCCTCACTGATGTCCCCTCCACAGGGGCAAAGGTCAAATGTGCGACGTTTGAAACAGGAGAGGCGCTGGTTAAAAGCCCCATGCCCAGAAAGCAATTGGACAGCGGGGAAGGAGGGGTGCCATCCTTTCATTTCCAGGCGGCCTCGGATGGAGGGGATGATGGCGTAGAGGTGTCGGGCTGTTGGGCCTTTGTCCCATCGTGCTTGCCATGTGTCCAGGATGGTCTCCTGTACGAGCTCAAGCTGGCGCTCGGGGGAGTTCTCCAGTAGTAGCGTCGGGACCAGCGCCTCGTACTTGCCTCGGTAGTTGGTGAGCGATCCGCGGCGGATGCTTGACCGTAGCACAGCCAGGTCCAGAGCAAGATCCAGGGGGGGGGGTTCCCGCTAGTACCTGTAGGGCCAGGTGGGACGTCGTTCGATAGGCCGGTAGTGTGGCGAGGAGGACGTCTCTCTGCATGGTACGTGCTCGCTGCCGATCACGCTCTGAGGGGGCAATCCACCAAACCGCCGCGGCATAAAGGACGATTGATAGAAAAACTGCCTGGTAATAGGCGTAGCGGGCGTGCAGTGAGGCCCCCCACGTGGGTCCACACAAGGACCTGACTTGGCCAGTGAGTTCCGAACACTTGGCACGGAGGAGGGCCAGGTGTTTGGTGGGGCTGCCTTTTGGGGAAAAGATGATGCCCAAGTATTTGGCCGTGTTTGTGGGGGTCACGCTGGTTCCGGGGGCCAACTCCAGTTGATGAAGGGGCAAGTGAAGGTCGGAGCGAAGCACTGCGAGCTGCGTCTTCTCATTTGCCAGCTGAAGACGCTTGCGGCTGCACCAGGCGGTCACGAGGCGAAAGACACGTCTTAGGTGAAGTTTAGCCAGTGAGAAGTGATCTGCCTCGACCACGACCATGAGGTCGTCCACATAGGCCACCGGGGTATAGCCTTTGGCCTGTAGTAGATGTAGAAGGGGGTCTAGGAGTGCCGTCCACAGTATTGTGGAGAGCACTGCACCTTGGGGGCAGCCAGCCGTGATTGTGAGGCGTGCGCGCTGTGCTCCCATCCCAGTGGAGGCAGCCCTGTCCTGGAAGAAGCTTACCAAAAGTTGGTAGATATTGGGGGGCAGAGAGAGATTGCGCAAGGAGCCAAGGACGGCCGGCCACCACACTGTGTAAAAGGCGCCTTTGACGTCGAAGAAGAGGGCCATTACTACGCGATGGGGGCTTGCCTGAGATTTTTCGCGAAGACAGCGGATTGCGTCCTCAGTGTTGCGACTCGGAATGCCTCCATATTGGTGAGCGTGTAGAGTAGGGTGGATGGTTTCTTTTATTGACGTGAGGATGGCCATTTCCCTTCAATTGGTAGGAGGCTGATAGGCCTGAGGGCGCGTGCAACCTGTGTCCCAGGCTGTCGCCTCTTGGCGAAGAAGACGACAGAGGCATGCTTCAGTTGCCGGGGGAAGTAGCCAAGGGTAAGACAGGCGTTGAATAGGGCTGTGAATCGCTGGGTGACAGAGTGTGGGGCGTGCTGATATGCCGCTGCGTAGGTGGCTGTTGGGCCCGGCGCTTTATGGGTAGCCAGAGAGTGCAGTGCTTCCCGAACCTGCTCGTGGGACCATGGGGGGTCGGGAGTGCCAGGGCAGGGGAGGGATGCAGTCACTCTGTCTTCCCTGTCCTGGTGGTCGTCGAGAGAGCGGTCGTCTGGTGGGAATGCTGAAGTGAGCAGGGCCTCATTAGCTGTTCGGATGGACGCAGTGTGAGGGAGGGATGCTGAAGGGAATTTACCAATGGTGCGGATGAGTTTGTAGGGCGAGCTCCAGGGGTTGTTGAAGAGCTCGTTGGTTGTGAAGCGCCGCCAAGAGGACCGCATTGCTCGCCGTATTATCCGTTTGAGTTCGCGTCTCGTTTCAACCACCGCCGTTGCACGCACGAAGTTGTTACCTGATACCTCTGGACGAGCAATTATGACCCATGTGTACAGCCTCATCAATTCTCCGTGTACCAATAGCTCACCGTGCAGTGGTGTTTTACTTAGTTAAAATGAACTGAGTGAATTAGTAGGAAATTCGGCACACTTGGTATTTTTCAGTTGAAGTGACGAACTAGCTCTCATAGTGTGGCAAAGGTTTTGAAGATGTGAACCACACGCTGCTTTACTGGATTTGCCAGCTAAATCGAGCAGATGATTGAAAATGATCACTCAGCCATTCGATTTCTGAATTCAGATGTCTCGATGAAAGATCTGAAAATGACCGCAAAAAATGACTCGATTACGGAAAATATTAAACGAAGGAAGAAAACTGATCAATCACATGAATGATAACTATGAATCATTCTGAATAAAATCTCGTTTGGTCTGATCCGTTCGACTTTCCGAATTCCTTGCGTTCAATCACTAAAGATCCCATATCTGTCAAACGGTTCTTTGTGTCTTGTTTCTCCTGTAATGTAATTGCCGCGCCTTGTAAAATCCTACAAACCCACAAAGAAGTTCCGAGGAGTTGGAATTTTGGAGACGTTTACATTCCAAGAAACCCCCCTATACCATTATCACTCACTTTTTC
This sequence comes from Pachypeltis micranthus, assembly GCA_020466155.1. NCBI lineage: Eukaryota > Metazoa > Arthropoda > Insecta > Hemiptera > Miridae > Pachypeltis > Pachypeltis micranthus. Next base: position 67,607,730 of record CM035769.1, read on the forward strand.
CTTCCTAGCTTCTCGTTACTAGTTTTGTCAGCTCGCGTCGTCCTTGGCCACCGTTCTTTTTACACGCTACTTTCACACTATTATTAGAACCGCTCGTTACTTCGGTCGTATATCGTAGTGAAACAAGTTCACGGTCAATTATTTACGTTTGATACCGTCCACCGTTTCCGAGTCTACTTATTAGTCGCTACTCATTTGGCCAAGTCTCTCGACTCTCCCGCTATACTCTTGCGCTTTACGAAATGCTAGCATGTGTGCTGTTGTCAGAACAGTGAAGTAATCACAAGTTGAAGAATTGGTATGTCATCGTCTTTATTGTTCATTTCATTAATTTTACTTAACGAGTAGTGAGTGAGATTCTTGTCATCAACTGTAAAAGCCGTTCTTTCTGCTGGAAATATAAATTTACTTTCTCCACAACTCCTTATGACCAATTTTGAACACGAAATAATTACGAATTAGAATTTTATATTTTTTTGTTTTGGAGGGTAATATTATCCTAAGTTGAAACACATTCGAGCCAAAGTTTGGTAATTTTTTTTCTCTCTCTCTCCCTCTTTTTTTCTCTCTCTCTTTATCTAGGTATGCTTATAATTTATTTATTTATTTTGACTTTGTAGATGTAAATATTGTAAAACCTCAGTACTTTAAGAACTTCATGCACGAGTATGTTAGTTTTATTTATTTATTTTTATTAATATGAGGATAAACCTGTAATGGCTCTTCCAGGGTCAATGTAAGAGAGGGCTTTATAGCCCTATTTGTACCCTGGTGATTAAATTAACTAAAAAATCAAAGAATCAAATCAAATATCTCTCTCTCTTTCTCTCTCTCTCTCCACTAAGTGTTCACGTGTATTGAGGGTTCCCTTGTTCGCTCACACTCAATATACTCACACTAAAACTGATATCGCTATTCTGTCAAGTATAATACAGTCCTCACTCACGCTCACCACGTCAATTTATTTCTCAATTTCAAGCTCCCCCATTCTTGCGCCCAACAGTATATATAAAACATCCGTTCACTACAAGGCGCCTAATGAAGTAAAATAAAAGGAATCCCTCTGCGGCTGACATCCTTTGTAGCTGTCTGAACACACCCCAATTCTTATACACTCCTCAGCTTTTTAATTTATCACCTCGACCTCAAGCCACTAGTGATCGTAATATTCTTGCGCTGGTGACTCATTGTTGCTTCGCTAGCCAGTGGGGGTGGCTTTAGTGAACTCGTGTTTGGCTAACCCAACTCATTGCTTCTCTCAAGGCCTTGATTGCACAAAAGCGTGGCCACTGCGATCAGCTTCCCAAAGGTACGGGAGTGGCTCTTCAGAGAAATCGGCGGTAGTTATCCTCAGCAAAATAGCCCAATTATCTGCTTAGATCGGGATAAAAGGTTCTGGCGAAGTCTATCTTAGGTTTATGAAAGCCAAACCCTCCTCCTCCGTTCTTTTTCAGTCAATTGGCTTTTCTTTTCTGTCGCCCATTGTTCGGAATTTCGTGAAGAGTCGGCTTTTTCCTCCGGTTCCACCTCCCGTTGATTCTCTTAAATATCCAACTCTAACTCCATTATCACCTCTTTTAAAGGGAAATCCCATAATGAGCCCTCCACCTTATTTCTTCTCCCTTCCACTGGAGAAAGTTGTTTCACCGTATTAACAATTTCACAGTTTTCCTCCACCTTTCAAAGGCGATCACGTCCGGAGCTCTTACTTGGGGTTAATCCGAAAGTCTCTCCAACTCATTTATTCGGAGTGTGGAGTTTAATTTCATATTGAAACGTCTAGCGGTAAGTAGCTAATGGCATCGCAGAAAGTTTCTCGTTGGTGTTTTTCAGTTTCGAAGTTCGCGTCTGTCAGCCCGCATTTAGGTCGGAGTTTCCAAACAAGGTGATTTGATTATCACCTTCCTGGAATTCAGCAAACTACAGTTATGAACTGTGCCCGCCGTTGTTATTTCTAATCTTGAACCAAACGTCACAAGAGAAAATCGATTCAGGGAGCTGCCCTGCACTTGCACATGTTGCACTTGTTCCATTAAAACCTTATGTGCTGGAATGAATGTACGTCGAAGAAACGACGATTGAAGACAGATTTCCGGTTAAGTGTATGATTCTTAGCAGACGTTCATGCTACCCGATGATACTTTTCAGAAAGTGGTGTAGAAGTGCGCTCTACCAAATGGTAGTAGTAGCGTACGAGCATTCGAACGATTAACAACTCGCTGGTGTTCATTGTTTCGCATTAATCTCCGATCCGCACTTATCGGTGAGTTTGCTCGTCAATACGTCAGTTATCTCTCCTTTCCTGCGTAATCTAGTGATATTATCACTTCGTACCTTTGTTATCAAAATGAATGAACACGTTGAACCCGAGAGTTTCAGTACTCAAGGGACTAGTAATGACAATAATGCCCCGTCTTCAGTTCCATCCAATATGAATGAGTCCAAGGCGTCTTCCAAAAAACGGACAGCGAATGCTGCCAAGCCGTATTCTAACTCTTCCCACCTGACCTTCCCCCTTCAATCAGAACCAATCAAGTCCAAAAATACGCTTCCCCAAACTGTACACAACATATTAAGCAAATCTTCGTCTCGCACAGCACACGGTGTTGACACTCTGGTTCGGCCGCTGTTACTCAACGCCCCACGTAAACGTCTATCCCACCTTTCACGAATATACTCATCTGCAGCTCGTATTGGGTATTTCCCGCAGAAATGGAAGCACGCCACAGTTACTATGATTCCGAAACCATAAAAACCTGAAGATCAGCTAACACCTTTCAGGCCAATCAGCCTCCTTTCCATCCTGGCTACAAATTTTGAACGCCTTCTACTCCTCCCTAATTATATGACCTTCACAAGCCATCTAATCCAGTAGTTTGGGTTCCGCACTTCGCTTTCCTACCCACTACAGCTACAACGGATCACCAACCATATAAAAACTCAAATCGTCAGCGATATGTGTGCCGTGCAGCTTTTTTTGATGCGGAGCAAGATTTCGATCGGCATTGGCATGAAGGTCTCCTTTTCAAAATCAGACCATACCTTCCAAAAAAACCTGTACTCTCTCTCTTGCAAAGTTATCTAGAGGGGAGAACGTTTGAAGTTAACGTTCAAAATGAAAAATCCACAACACGGCAAATACTTGCAGGAGTTCCTCAGGGTTCAGTTCTGGGCCCATATTTATACTCATTCCGCTGTCACGACCTGCCTTTGCTTCAAACACCCGATTTTTCTGGGATGTATGCAGATGACCTTGTTTTTGCTGTTTCTGGGCCAGATGCTACTCCTGTGGCGAGACTCCTACAATCTAAAATAGAAATCCTTGGGCAGTGGTGAACAAAATTGAAAATAAAAATTAACCTAAAAATCATATACCTTTACCTTTACCTATAAACGGCTTTACACAGAACCACCCCTCACGTTTCTAGGCGACACTATGCCAAATGTCCGATCAGTTCGGTATCTAGTAGTGATCCTAGATAGACCTTTGATATTCGAGGACCATATTTCTGTATTGCTGCATCGATTACAGTCCCATGTGTTCAGCTTACGGTCTCTTCTGCACAATCTCACCACTTCCCTGCGCAATAAAGTACTTATTTACAGTTCCCTTATCCGACCAATATGGAGTTACGCCATTGCTGTTTGGGGCACGTGTTCGCTGTCGCAATTCCACCGTATTGAGCAACAGCAAAACGCAACCCTGCATAAACATATTATCCACACGCCTCCATTTGTTCACAACCTGACTACTTATAACGACTTCTCATTGGGAACCCCTACGGCTCTTTTACATCGCATCATGTCCACATTCACTACGCACAACCTCCACCACCCCAATCATCTGGTCCTTGAAGGCTTCGCCTGGCATATTTTAAATACGAGTATTATAGGAACGTAGACCCGCTTCAATGTCAGTGGTTACTGTTCTGAACTAAGTGCGTAACCTTCAGTTTTAGAAAAAACCCTGCAAATTATCACACAATGGTTTATTATTCTCATGAACAGCTTGACCTAGTATTACTGCTCCGAGACCCATCCCATTCGATTCAGCATCGAATACTAGTAAACCATACGAAACATGACCTGACTACAACGGAAATTAAAAATATTCCCCTGGGCGCCCGGCCCGTAAACGTCTGAACCGATCAAGGTGGTACGAACCCTCGCTCGGCTACTGGCAGGACGTTGCGAGTCCAAAGGGTGCTGCGAGTCGAGCGGACCTTGAAAACGTTTTTTTAAAACCATTTTTTGCCCATAACAACCATGGGCTACTTCCGATCGGATTGCCGAGATGGCGGGCACAACTAGATACCAAATGTGATTGTTGTGCGAAAGAACGAATTTTTTAGACCACGTTAAAGGCACAAAACGGCCCCAGACGGCGGACGGACATAGCAGATTTGGAATCCCCATGTCTTGAAACGTAAAGTATCAAATTTTGAGGGGGGGGTAAAAACTTTTTCGTGACCGAAAACATAGGGTTATTATTCAGATTGAATAATAAACCAACAGTGTGTTCCATCACGCCATTAAGGTATATTTATATTTATAAATAGTCTTAATTAAGTTACAAAAAAAATCAAATGGTAACATGAGGTTTGATGTCTCACAGACCACTCGCTTAATTCAGAAGCTAAAAGGTCTGCTCACTTGCGATCCCCTGCGCTTCAACTTGAAGATTTGTACATCTCTCATCAGACCCATCATTGCCTAATATGGAGGTCGACAAAGGACTACAAAAGTAGATGAATCTCGACAAGGATTCTGTGTTCCTTCGGGTCCTATGCCAAATAGGAAGTGCCCCATAAAGCCCAATTCGATTCCGAGTTGTGAAAACGGCTTCACAGTTCGAACCGTCCTCTCCCATCTGTACAGAGACCCGATCTAGAGACGTCTAATAACTCCAGTGATGTTAAGTGATTGAGCACCGCACAATGTCAGTGAAGAGAAGCCTGAACTTCCAACAGCTACTCCGACAGTTACGAGCACAGTCGTACCACCGACTTCCACCCCAGTCACGAACCAGAAAGCCCAACATGTTCCTCAGACCCGGAACATTGTGTCGTGGTCTATACGACCATCCATTCCATTATTATCAGGCGCACAGCTTCTAGACAGACTGAACCGCGGTTATTGTGTACACAAAATTGCTTTATACATTGACAACCATACTAGTTTAGCTACATCACTGTATTCAACATTGAGACACTCGTCACAGTCGAACTACCAATGGCTCTCGACCAGTTCATTGCTTAAAAGAGTCAAGGCATCTCGGAACACGATAAGTTCCGATGTGCAGACCGTTTTGTTCGTTTGACCAGAAACACTATCGTTCCCTCTCCACCTAGTGGTCTTCTTTATGGTCTAGGCCAACTTCAATCCTCCCTGGTTTGTTCGCCACTCCGCTCCGTACATCACATTAATATTCGTTCAATACAAGACGTCAAATATGTTCATGGAATGCAGCATCATCCAACAGCCTAACAGCTTGGTCAACTCTATTCTGCACACGTCTTAGCACCACTCACTTACCAGAACGTGCGCCCACTGGCGCTCGAACAGTTATTAGCTGTTGTTGTTGCTGTCATATGAGATTGTTTGATGAGTATCCGAACCTTCCAGTTCTGATTGCTACTAAGCAACCTTCTCGCCTACTTCGCGAAAGTCTTTCTGAAAAACGTGGTTATAGTTGAACTACTCGTATAACTTTGGCCCTTGCCACCTACGTAAACAGTTAAATCAAGTGGAAACCCGGATCAAGCAGAGAAGTGTGGTAGGATTCCTTTGGGCCATACCCCCAACTGGTTGCACAGGGTCTCCTACTAGGATACTGGCTAAAGAGCCAGAGTTCGATGGATGCTGAGTGAATGTCCATGCTATCTAAGTTGCATGATATCCATAAACGTACGTTTCTCTAAATGTACATCAAGGCTCTGTCTGATGGTTCAGAAACTTTCAATATAAGAAGAAAACAGGGCTGATACATAGAGGGAGCTGCTGGGGGCGTTTATGTGATTCACTGTTAAATGCGTTCCATCACCCCATGTTCTTACATTGTCCATCTCACTCAACCCAAACAATAAGACTTTTACGTTTATGGGCATAGAGTAATATAATATTTTCTTCCATCTACCGCATTCAAGTGAGTTCCAGATCGTTATCCAAAAAGTATCGTTTGATCATTGGAATTTGTGTTCTGCTCATCTATATTTTCGCACGCGTTTTTACTTCCACACGAGTTTCTACGTGCACATTGCTGCTAAACGGGGTTCAAACCCCAAAATTTGTTTGCAGCTATGATACAAACTAGTCCTTATTCTTCCACTCAATCCTACAGAATTGGCATTAAAGCAAAGTTACTGAGACTCAGCCGTATGGCGATAAAAGCGTAAAAACGCAGGCCAGATACAAGAGAAATCGTGTGCGTAAGTTGAGATTCCAATCTCCAAAAAGTCATCTTACCCTCTCGAGAGCATCACTCAATTCGGCTTGTGAGGGCTACTGTCCCTCGTATAGATACGTCTTTGGGGGGTTTTAATATAAGAAGTCTGGGGGCTACCCCTCCAATGTTGCTTAGATCAAATTTGGTTGTTATAGCATCGTATGTCATGTGAAGTGCAGAACATCCGATGGAGTAAACAAATATTATAGACATGGATTTATAGGATCCAAGCGACGTCCTCCGGCATCGCCAGCCCTTGGGAGGAAATTGGTCCTCAGAAGACCATTTTGCAGTTGCCCGCTGAGTTTTGTGTCAATTGACTAACTTCTAGGCCTCTTTGAAAGGACGCTAGGGAACGTGAGTGCAAATGGAATCGACGTCATAAAGCTCCTATCTAGGATGATAGTGGAGCGAGGAAAGAAGAGGCCTACGAGTATATTGTTATGTTGAGGGTCGCCAAGGAGATGACCCTTTCTCGTTTCAAGTTGCTTCAAACCCTTCTTCGCTGAGACCCTTTCTTTTTTTATCTTCATCCTCCTTTTCAATCTCGTCATATATGCCCTGATCCTCTGGCCTGACCCCGTGCCCTTCCTTCGAGCTCTACCTTCTACTTGTCGCAGACATCCGGCATTCTTCGATTTCATTACGTTTTTCGACATTCGAGTATGTTTTTGGTTTATTATTCATTCTGAATAATAACCCTGTGTTTTCGGGCAGGAAAAATGTTTTACAATCCACCCTTCAAAATTTGATACTTTACGTTTCAAGACATGGGGATTCCAAATATGCAATGTCCATCCGCCATCACCGTCCAGGCCGTTTTGTGCCTTAAACGTGGTCTAAAAAATCCGTTCTTTCGCACAAAAATCCCATTTGGTATCTAGTTGTGCCTGCCATCTCGGCAATCTGATCGGACGAAGCCCATGCTTGTTAAGGACAAAAAATGGTTAAAAAAATTAACAAAACGCAGTATAATCACAAATACGCCGTGTTCGTATCGTTTTCAAGGTATTTTTACATCCTGGGTTGAACGGACTGAGTATCAGACGTGTACAACTGTGTATAGTGAAATTACAGTAATTATAGTGAGCCAAAGTCAACTAATTAAAAGAACTCGTGGGAACTACAGCGGAAGTAAACGTTTCGTCGATAGTACTCCCTCCCTCCTGTCTCATCAAAACCACCCGCCCATTCGACTCGCAACGTCTTGCCAATTGCCTACAGGCGCTTACAGGGGGGGGGGGATATTTAGTGTTCGTAGTTCCATTGTAGTCAGGTCATGTTTCGTATGGTTTACTAGTATTTTTCGATGCTGAATCGAATGGGATGGGTCTCGGAGCAGTGATACTAAGTCCATGAGAATAATAAACCGTTGTGTAATAATAATAACTGGAGAAACATACAAAATTATTTACAAATTGTTATCATACAAAAATAGTTTACAGGCTTACAGTACGAGATTGTATGACTATCCCGCAAAAACGTGGTTTTTAGTTAAATGTGCTATCTACGGAGATTATTGAAGGGTTTGCAAGCCTGAATAAAATGTTCTTGTCCTCACTGAGCCTCCATCTTTGTTATTTGAAGAAGGTACCAGAGGCACAACGATTGATGAGTTGGCGCACAATGGTGAACAACTATTGGATAAAACGGAAAAAAATGTCTAATCGCTGATAGTGCAATGAATTCAGGTCATCGTCGTCTGTACGTTGTGCTGGTATAATGCCATATTTGTGGCGAGCATTGATAGAGCGAGAAGCGTGTTGCCTTTGCCTTAACAACGTATCACAGCGATCATTACCGTTCGACGAGCAATTTAGGAGGCATCGAGAATGCTGAACATTCCCTATCTGTTTTCCCCCTTCTATGCGAGTATAGGTTACGTTATTTGAATTGATCGAGGTACTCAAGCAGGGGGTTGTGTTGCTGCAAATTTCGCGACCAATTATTTCTGTGGCCTCAGGCAGCAAAGGGAGAGACATTCATTCGTTGTGTGATAATTTTGTTGAATTTGCTTTCCAAGCTGCGGTGATTTGTTTCGGTACATTTGAACGAATAAAAAAGTTCGCTTAAATAATAATTTTGGGTAGTAAATAATGTGACAATGAATGCAAGCTAAGTAACATGAGATGTATAATGTGAGATGATGTTGCAACTATTCAATAAACGAAATTTATGTGCGTGGGAACTTGCTATGGGTATCATTGGTTTAAAACACCCCTTCCCCCTTACGGTAGACAGAAACATTTTAACGTGATCTTATATGCTTCAAAGTTTTTCCTGTAATAAAAATTGATATTCATTTATCCTATAGCCAGATTTGTTAAATAATGGTTGAGCGAATTGACCCTGTTCTCAGTTAGAAAAACATACAATTAAGAAAAACTGTCATTGATGATGGGGGCAAAACAGTCTAAACCATTTTCAGTATTTCTCAAGTCACCTCTTAGTACTACCGAGGTTTAGTCTTCCGTGAATACTTCATTGTTAATTCGTTTTCATTTATTACTTTCGTCAAACTATTCCCACGATTTACATCGAACTCCCGTGTAGATCAAGTAGCCAGTACTATTGTCGTATATAATGTTAGTCATAAACGTGTCTCTGTCAGACGGTTGAAAAGGAGTAACGACCGAACTGTACCGAAACTCGTGTTTTTCTAAACGCATGCGTTATTTAGACATATAGAACGATGTGTGCCAAAATTTTCTCCTCGAAGCTATATGTCTAACAACTGTTGACCAGAAATCTGAGACAGGATACGTCAAAAAATGAAATTAGCCGAACAGCGAACGATTTCCAACCGATTTCCCCACAAAAGGCATCAACGATTTTGATGAAACTGTTCTCAATATACGTGGCTTGAACGGTACAGCACTCATGTTCATACAATTTTATTTCATTGAATTTACTGGGGTTGTGGAAAGTTGTTAGAACCTATCTACAATATGTAAGAAATCATGTCGAATACGTGTGCATAAATATATTTTGTTACGACTGATAACATTCAATAGGACTGAGGTAAAGGAAACATAATTTGATTTACCTAGTTTAGAAAGAGAGCGAGAAATGGGGGGGGGGGCGTGAGAAAGGGAGAGACTGACTTGGTCATTGAGTGCATGGCAGACAAATATAGAGTGAAAAGCTTCCCCCGCTTTGGGCTGAACTACGTCCGGATCTCACCATAGAACAGAAACTTGCCGCCATCGACGAATGGGCATTAGATAAATAGCAAGCGAGATGAGAATCCTCGTCAAAGGGACTTGACACGTAAGAGTTTTTCCCAATATCCGTGAACGTCTTTCAAGTAAATGGGTTGAGCCAGACCACCGGACGAGCCTGCTCCTTATGGGACTTCGGTGCGCGTTTTTTTTCTCATCACGTCTTGTGCCTCCATTGTGATTGGCTACGGCACTGGACGGGCATAAGATGAATGGCAAGGGAAATGGGAATCCTTGTCAAAGAACGTCTGAGGAGAATGTGGGTTGAGCTAGTAAGTAATAATCGAAGTACGGTTAATGTAATCTGCACAAGGGACGATGGAATGAGCACAAGAGTTTGGCGTTGCACACGACATTCAATCTGAAGGTTTTGTCACCGGATTCAGCGCGAATTGGAGTCTGGTAAGAAGTGAATGGCTCGGGGGTTGTGAGCGTAATGGCAACATAACAGTCACGAGCTACTGAAATAGGAGCTGGGTATGAACTCGGGAGGGTAGAGCTAGAAGAGTAGGGGAGTTACATGAAAAACTCCTCCTTCTCCAGTTCTGAAGTTAAGGTAATGTTGGGAAGAGCGTATTTTGAGGAAAAGACAAATTACTATTGAATATGACGATGAACAAACGAGAATTAGGAGAATTTCAGGCGTCATTAAGGTATTAACAACCATGAAAGGAGAACCCATCCGTAGAAAATGTTAAGGAGGCCGGTTCCGAGTGTGTTCAGAGTTTCCCGGGCACGTCAACAACAAATTGCATAGCTATCGTTTTAATGATCACCATTAGGCCCCAACGGACGTTCCTATTAACCGACGTGATTGAAGGTGATGATCGAAGAGCGGCTCTAAAGATCCCGACAAGAATTCTTCCGAAATAGCCCGCAATTGTCCAACTTTACTTTTTCCTCTCTTCCCAGCTTGTGCGCCAAAGTCCAATTAACTCGAGTTCCTATACAATCTCCTACACAAGCTCCTTCGACCAGCTTAGCGGTGGCAGCCGTCCAAAGCACATCACTGAAATTCTTTCAGAGCGTCTTCAAAGACGAAAGAAAAAAAATCTCATTTGCATGCAAATTACGGCTTTTGTTGGCTCTTTCTAATATATTGAAACCTGATGAGGGTCGTTGAAAAAAAGCGGAAATCCGCTTGTTTCCCCTCTTTTTCGAACTTCTAAGAACGTTAGTTCAAAAAACGAAAAGGTGTAGGGTTTTCTGAAGCCTTCGCCATTACTTTGTTCTGGAAGTCGAAGCCGACTTTATCGACGTAATGCTTCGCTAATTGGTTGTTTGCAGGTTTGCCACTTGTAGCGAATAAGAGTACCATTTACAACCTCCGCCAGGCAAACAAGCTGAGGTAACAAGCAGCTTACCGACTATCGACCGCTTCGACTATCGGGAATTTTGCCTGTTATGATTGGTTCATGTAAAAAACATTCGGTACGAAGTATCACGAACTATTCTTCATCCCTGTGAATTTGGTTACTTCCGAACAAATAGTTAGATGAAATAGATAGGTACTAATTAGCTGAACACCGGAGCCGTTTTTGTGAAAATTTGGTAACCGAACTTCATGATTCAAATTTTTAAAATTTTTTTCGCCTTATACCTTCGTTCGACTGATACGTGGAAGACTGCGGAGCCTAACTCATTTTCCCGCCGGTTAGGTCCGGCCGCTCGAAGGTCGTTTTGCGGGCAGTCTAGTTCCGAACGATTTACGAATTGGCTCAAAAATCGATCTCATGATTCACTAGACTAGATGATTCTTAAAATGGCTCCAGGAATGTATAAAAATTATCAAATGAAATATCGTAACACGTAAATTGAAAAGAAGTATGAACACATCGATTTGAGGACGAATACCTATTTGTTAATGCTAAACAGAAAAATATTAAGAATAACCTCATAAAGCGGACTACATACAGCAATAAGAAGGAAAAAACACCCTTAATAGAACGTACACTACCGAAGTGTACGCATAGAAGAAAAATAAAAGAGAATGCGTGTAAAAAACTCATAAGTGTCCTCGCCTGAGGTTTATTTAAAGAAGCTTAACCTTTCATCATCGTTCTTGAAGAAACCAGCGTTTATATTTGATTATTGTTGAGCAAGCCGGGACCTCAAATCGTTATTCACGTGCTTGTGCAGAACGGGCAATGTGGTCAAAACTAGAAGAGGTCTAGGGTTGACAATGCGACCTTGGGGTATAAACCTTGTAGGATATCAAATAGGACCAAGAGAGGAGAACAGCAAGAAGTTGTAAGCGCAGAGCTGCTTGAGAGAGACACGAAGGTTTACTCTGAAAGATCAGCAGAACGTGAGGCGGACATTATGGATAGTGCCCGACTACACAACAAAATTAATTCATAAATGTGTCGTAGGATGAGAAATGAATTTTGCATCGGTAGCAAGTGCTACAGATTGTGTATTGCGTATGACTAAACATTTGACATAAAGTGCACATTCAGCTCGGGTTTACGAGAATCGTATTCCCAGTTCGACTGGACAGTTGGATGAAGTGATAACGTTGCCGCGTCGTGGCCCCTCCGAAAGGATGATGGAAATAAATAGAATTTCTAGCCTGGAAAATGTCGTAGGTCATTGCCGAAAGGATGGATGAGGTCATCGTGGACGTCGTGGGCGGATCGCCTTCGTAAAGCCTCAAACCCGCCCGTCTAAACCTGCGAAAAAATCGCCTCAATATCAATAGACGGCCTCTGTTGGCTGGTCGAGTGGAAACCGATACTCAATCTGTGACTATTTTGTGGGTCAATCGAGTCCACTCAAGACTCAGTTTACGTTATCGTAGGCGGCTGTTTCTAAGGATCTTCAGCACACACAGGGCGTACTTTTATGAGTAACTACCACGTTCATTGGAATCGAGCTCGCAGTTAATTTAGCTTTTGTGACTTTTTTGTCCTTTTTCGTGCAGTAGTTATACGAGTAGTCAAAAAACGTCAAAGTGTGTCTTCAAAGTTTCCCAAGTCAAAAGTGCAAGTCCACCCAATCCACCCTCCATCCAAACCACGGTCCTTCCATTCAATTCGCTGACACACTCCCTCCCCCTCACAATCTGGCAAATGAATCCCTCCTGGAACTATTCAAATCATTCCACGTCTTGACTCCATATAGGGAACGACGCAACGTCTACACCAAACGGCCGTGACTAGATGTTATTAAGCATTTCAGATATTCGATTCCCGATCAGCTTCTTCAGTCTTGTCTCGATTGTTCAACTAGTAAGGTCGTAACTCCTTCGGTATTTCGTTCTGAAGGCCGCTTTACACGTAACGATAAATTGTTCCAACTTATCGTTCAATAAATTGGAAGGGGGGAAGGCTGTTTACACACTACGATCGGTCAAACGATTTGGCGCAACCAACCTCATCACATAAGCTTTTGCCATGGAGGAAGCAGCATTGTGGATGGTGATGAGTTGTTTGACGAAAAAAAGTGAAAACCCGCGAAAAGCAAGGTCGAAGTGGAGTCGTGAGTGGCTGCTGAAGAAAAGAGAATTCTCTCGTGTAAATCTGTTAAAGGAGCTGACAAATGAACCGAATGACTTACGGTATTATTTGCGAATGGACGAGGAAACCTACGTAGAATTATTAACATTAGTTTCTCCGTTTATATCAAAGTCGGATACTGTTATGGGAAGAGCTATATCTCCGCACGAAAGACTATCAGCTACTCTACGATTACACTGCAGTTAATTTAAATTTGGAAACCACTGAATCAGTAGTTCTTGCCTGCTATGCTCTACACAACTTTTTGAGCCAAAAATCCACTGCCTACACCCCCTACTGAAATTTTTGATCGCGAAAATATTATCGATGGTACTACTCAAATAGGTGCAAGGCCTGATCCCGAAATGTTGCACAACCTCCAACCACGTTCAGGAAGCCAAGTTTTGCAACAGGCAAAAATTGTTCGAGACAAGTTCTGTTTGTATTTTAACGGGGAGGGGTAAATTCCTTGGCAAGAGAAATTTGCATTGAACGTTTGAAATTTACAGTTCTTGAAAAAAAGCTTAATCATGTTCACTAGTAGATACACTAAACCCAAGGACCCAAAGGCCCAGGGACGTTTGTCAATAATTCAGTGAATAGTTTGCAATATACCAATTTTGGCTGCAGACTTTCGGCCATAATAAATACAAATTTTATATTACAACAAAAACTGAGTAACAAGAGCTGAAGGCAACAAGAACTGAGTAGGGGTGCAGGGCAAGTGCAAACTGGGCGGAGATTGGACCGATAAGTGGGAGCAACCTTTACACGTTCAAACAAGTCGTTACGATTCCCAGAAATTGATGCCGGCCGGCTCCAACTCCGATAAATCGTTGCGATTTCCCATTTAGACGTAACGATAAATTGAATCGATCCGATCTTTACGATAAAGCGTAAAGTGTAAAGCGGCCCTAATTTTTGATGGCAAAGCCGTCAGCCGAAGTGTAATACTAATGCTAGTATATATTTCTCTTGCGTACATTACATTAACATTTACAGTAATGTGCACAAGATAAATAGAGTCGAGACTATGCGGTGCCAACCGTGCAGTACGTTCCGTTCTACACCCTCATTTTACTGGCCTTTCCTTCGAATGTACAGGGTGCGGCATAAAGGTCGGACGTTTTTGAAATGGAAACAAAACTTCCTATTTTTTTACCAGTTGAAGTCATGGACCTGTGGACAATAGAGTACCGCGTTTTTGCTTACGACAGTTTCGTTCTTAATAACGAGTCCGTCACGTCAGTCCAGCGTGAGTTTCGTCGTCATTTTAATATCCACCGAGATCTTCCCTCTAGAAACACGATTCTTCGTTGGGTTGAAGGACTTCAAACACGAGGTTCATTGAAGCGGAACAGACCACCAGGAGCTCCAAGATCGATTCGAACACCAGAGAACATTGTAAGTGTACGACAAGCACTAATTCGCAACCCGAGTCGATCAGCTCGCCTGCATGCTGCTGAACTTCGCCTCAGTGATCGATCGGTTAGGCGTAATTTGCATCTAGAGTTCAGGTTTCATCCCTATAAGTGGTCCACTGTGCAACAATTACAATTATGCACAACGAATGACCTTCGCCCGTGAGATGGAAGCACTTATTGATCTAATTTTGTTCATGAGCGATGAGGCTCACTTCCATCTCAATGGCACGGTGAATCAGCAAAATTGTCGTTGTTAGGTTGATGAAAATCCCCGACAATTACACGGACAACCGCTGCATAGCCCAAAAGTTACTGTTTGGTGCGCCATATCCCAAACTTGCATCATCGGCCCTTACTTCTTTGAAAACGACAATGGCATTGCTGTTACCGTCAACTCAGAACGCTATGTCGAGATGATAAACG
Source organism: Pachypeltis micranthus (assembly GCA_020466155.1). Classification (NCBI taxonomy): domain Eukaryota; kingdom Metazoa; phylum Arthropoda; class Insecta; order Hemiptera; family Miridae; genus Pachypeltis; species Pachypeltis micranthus. The sequence goes on from CM035769.1 coordinate 67,622,740, forward strand.
GCTTCTTTACACCTGAATTGAGACAAAAACGTATTGCGATCCGGCGTATGTGGTTCCAACAGTATGTGGCAACCGCTCACGCAGCTAGGGCAACAATGAGCGAGTTCAATCTTCCTTTCTCTTGTATCTAACACGCAGGATTTGGCCGGTGGAACCCAAGGTAGTGAGAGATCTTTTCGAACTCATTGCTCTTTCGTTAATTATGCTTTCAAATAAGCAACAAAATAGTGCTCAATCGTTTAACTTCCATCGTTCGTAAGATTCAGGTCAGAGGGGTAAGGTACAGCCACTGTGAGGTGAAACTATGCGTTGAAACAGTTTTATCAAATGAGATACGTACACCAAGCGCGTGCTGCGACCTAAACCCTCCTCTTGGTTTATGGAATGCAGCAATATTTCTGGAACCCCCACGCAAATATCTTGGTATAGATTAAATGGATTGCATCAGTCAGTTAGTGGGCTACGTGCATAATGCGTTAACGTAGTTTGTAACGTACCCGGCTAGGTAGTTTGTAATTTCACATGTAAATTTTGGCCAGTCCCCCAGCCCTTTATCAGCCATTTGGGTGATCAACAACGTGTCAAATAATGCAGATAGTTCCATATCGTGAACCATTCAACTTGGAAAAATGAATAACCTCTGAGAGACCGTAATGTCATGCATAAATGGAATAGTTCACACCTCGCACTACCCGTAAGAGTTGTCACTGTTTGAAGTGTGAAAGTCCTTTTCCGTTGGACCTCGATGAATCGTGAGCATCGCGTTCATTAGCATCAAGTTTAATCAGATAGTTTTGATGAAATCTTTTATTACTGATTTATTAAAGTTAACGTACCTGTTTGGTGGGCCCGCTTTCTCTGCCTGGTAAGACGGCCAGACGATGATGTCTTTACATCGAAAGCGCTCGCCCACAGTATCTCACCGGCCAGAGAAGACGAACCCACCAAGCAGATACGTCAACATTATTAATTTACCTACTGGCGTAATTAACCTAATCACTTTAATTCCTGATTTATTACTCTCTGGGTTCTCGGTTTATTATTCGCAGGACCGTCCACGACATTACCGACAGGCGTGAATCATTAGCCTGAAAAGCATGCCTGATTTCACTTCTGCAACTGAATAACATATTTTGGTGTGGGTTGTTTGACGCACAGCATCAAATTCAGGGTTAGATTGACTGATATTTTAACTCAAGAAGCCTGTGTCGCAAAATGTATTCGTTTATCGCCTTTATACGGACTTCAGCACTAAAACTTCTTAGTTCTCGTCATGGCAAGGCTCAGTTAAACAACACTTTCTCACCTCTCTCTTTCTCTACCCCAGATATGTACCTGTGCCTTCTCTACGGCCTTCTGAAGCCTCTCTCCCTAATTCGAAATACGTTCATAGACCATGGAACCCTGAGTTCATAGCGGATCAACACATTCAGCTTCAAAGTTGCATTTGATGCCAAACATCAAACCTCATTTCTGCCGTATCCATACTTTTGTTAATTTGCAATCGACACGGGTACATCGAGTGAATATTTTAGTGCACCAGATTTTGCTTTACCCTTCATTTACTAGTTCTCCGTTGAATATTTAATTAGGAATTAAGTTGTAACAATGTTCGTTCAATTTTTCAGGTTCGAGCTCACCCTTTTGCGGGATTGAAAGTGAGGCCTGAATTGCCGGCGTGCCCAGTGAAACTAGGTGAGTTTTGTGCTTTTCAATGTTTAATGCTACTAATCGGTTATCAGGATTCAGGTAGCCATAGGAAATAAACTAATGGCGTATTAACCGCCTAGGAAACTAAATACTACCATAGTGCTCCGCGTAGTTTTTACTGTTTTCACTCCAGTGTTTATCGATGTAAACGAAAAAAATCGGGTCCGATATTGACTTTTTAGTTTCAAACCGCATTACTATCTGTGTATGAATCAATCGTATATAGCGCGTGGGTTCTAGGACACATGAGGGTCGTGGTGATACGGTTCGTTGACCGTTTTTTATGTATTATCATAAAAATACTGCAAGTGACGAGTGCGTCAAACTGGGGTGGTTGAGGATTCAAGCACAGCGTCGCCTTTTTTCTTTTCACAAATCCTCTTTAACACTGACCATCTAGCTTTAGCACCATCGTACCGAAAAATAGCTGGAATCTCAGATTCTGCTAAGAAAAACGAGGAAATCTGGAAGTGTCTAGGGTGGTTGCGTCGTTTGCAGTATGTGTTGGTTGTGCCGTGTTCAAACTGAGGTTCGTTCAAAATACAAATTAATTTTTTTTTTATGAAGATGATTTAAGAATTTTTGAGTGTTTGACGGTCATTATTCCAGGAAACTTATTTTTTCTCCGCAACACCGACTCCACACGCGGGGGTGTTTTGTCTAATCAGAAAAACCTAATATCAGCTTGTCTTCTGTACGCGTGTCGTGAGACCGTAACGTCTTATGGCCTCTTTAGAGAACTTCACGTAAGAAGCTTGGAGACCCGTCGGATAATTTCAATTTTCGACAAGACTGTCACTACTTCTAATGTCTAATCGTAGCACACAAAAACGCCACTCAAACCGATCGATTTCTTTCAAGCACAGCGATACCAGTTGTCTTCCTGCACCCTCCCCCTCCCTCCTCCCATCGACACCAAATGCTGTCAAAACTGCGCGTTTTCGAAATTTACGAAAGGACCCGTTTTCTGTTTGTATTCCATTCGTTTGTACAGTTGTCAGTCGCAAGAGGTTCGGGTCGGACAACAATTGACTCGACAGCCACTTGACAGACCTTCACAACCGTTTGTAAAGGGCTGTAAAGATGAGGGGTGACTCTGGCTCTTAACCTGGTTAAGGGGCTAGGAACTGTTTTAACAGTCGCACTCGGTAAATAGCGGGCTATTTTCCACGGCATTTCGAGCATCAAGCTGAGTGCCGTGCTACTTTACATCGCGCTGTCTCCTCGATGAATGGAAAGTCCTGTACACTCTCCTCTCTTTTTACTTTCCGCTACTCAACGGGTTAGTCCGCAAACTAGTTCCCAAACTAGTAAAATAAAAGTTGAAGTTTCTTAAGATCTTTTTGTTATGAGAAAAACTGAATATAAAAACCGCATTTCGGTTCGTTTGCCTGCCTAAAATTAAATTAGTGGGAGAACGGTAAAACCAGTTGAGCTTAGTTTCAAACAAGATCAAGAACAATTTCCATCGACGCTAAGGGGGAGTTTGATACCAAAATGTAACACAATCTAACGTTCGATTGAAATTTCAAATTATCTTCAAATGCATACCTAACGTTTGTTTCCATAATGTTCAGCGAACGAATATACGGGTTTATGAACAGGGAGTTTTTTTCTGTAACGATTTTCATCAAACTGACAAGGTTTCCTCAATTCGACTTATGTATCGTTTCTCACAAATGTTTCTGTAAGAGTCCGTCGAACAAAAAAATGCCAAAAAGCGTATTTTTTAACGTTTTCGAAGTTTCTACTGTAACTGCTGAATTGAATTTGATCAACCCCACCTAACGATGTGTCTAATTAACCTGAACTATTTCTGGGGACATTTGTACAAGTGCTTGGTATACGCCCGTGGCTCTGGAGAGGGTACCTAGCCTCGTGGCCTAAACCCTTCTCCTGCCAGCACCTAAGATACCTACCTAGCTCTCTAAGGGAATTCCCAGCGAAACCACTGCCCACACGAAGCCGAACCCATGGCTTCACGACCGACAGCGTCTCGCCCTTAAGGGCTCTACGCTGCCGGCCGCGGGCAGAAGTCCCCGTGGTACCCATTTTATTTGGCTGCAGCTTGAGCATTGCCAAAAGACGTTCTACCGGCACTTACGCTTTATCTCCATGGGGGTTCCGGAATTGAACTTGCCCGCGTACAACCCATGGAGAAGGGTGACAGGCCATCTTTAATATGGCCTGAACTGCGATCCCCAATCCTGTGGACAGTTTTCGAAAATGTGAATTCACAGTGAGTTGCTTGTTCAGTATTTAGTCAACTTACGCTATTCAATTGACGATAATATGCCATCATCGTAATCCATCGTAGTTCCAAATTAACTAGTATTAAACTTTTTTTTTATTGCCACGAAATTTTGTAAAATTCGTAAAATCGGGCTGTCTCAAAATCATGAGCGTCCTTGGACCGAAGGCCTAATTTCAAGAAACAACTGAAGTTTAGTTCGTCAACACGCGCACTAAAAAAATGGACTCCTTGAAAAGATTACAACTACGTGATAGGGGGATGAAATGGAGATTCAATGGCATTTATTGTTCGGCCGCGGAAGCTCAAGAAAATCGTTGACACGGAGTCAGTGATGAGGTGGAGAGTTTGAAGAGGGTGAACGTGGATGTTGTGCGATGAAATTTCGCTGCCCGCGATACAGTTGGCAGTGAAAGTGACGTGAATAAAACAAGGGTCGAGATGTGTTAGCCTTTAAACGAGGGTCGACAGCATGTACCGGTGAAGTGGTTTGAGCCACGCCGCCCAAGGAGTGGACCCGTCACGTAGAGGCTTCGAAACCTATTATTGTGGCTTGCGAACGAAACGTTACCGATCGAACGTGAGATTTCCGCCATTTTTCGCTCTCGTTATTTATTTTAAATGAACGGCGGTCTCGGATTTCGTGCTTCGAATGTTTGAAGGTGTTCGACAGGAGGAACGATGCGATCGTCGTAAGGAACACGCGTTTGAAATGGTATTCAACACTTGACAATTAAGGTCACAGCTTTGTCGTCACAATGCTATCACGAACTTGACATCAGTAAATGCAGTGTGAGGTTTCTAAGGTAGTTGACCTCTGGGTCATTTTTCTGCGGAGTTCGTTCAAATGCGCCTTGTTTTTGTTGACGAGCCGTGGTCATTCTGGTACCAAGAGCGCTGCGGACTATCATTCATCATTCTTCGCCCTGTTTGTTTCTTCTTTGTCACGTTATTTCTTTAAATCGCTAATATATAACTTATTACCAGTTTGTGGTTGTTAGAGGAAGCTATAAAGATTAAAAAAATAGGAAGCCTGGTACATCAAGTCAGTATGTCACTTTAAATTACGTTTAAATTGTATAAGTGGCTCAGGGTTCAGGACGGAATACATGGCGTGTTGATAAAAAAATGGAACAGTTTGGTATTTAATAAGAGACAGCAAGGAAATTAAACGATTTAATAAATTAATTAAGAAGAGAAACGTGGAGGATTTAGTCAACAGCATAATGGTCAGGAAAGAGTTTCATATCTGTGTCCATTGAATAAGATCCTCCCTCTTTGATATAAGGCGTTCCCCATTGCTCTATACTCGTGGATCCTTGTGTTACAGATCCAAAGAGGGTTCGCCAGTATTAGACCAGCCCAATGGACCGTCCTTATGGATCCATCCTGGTTCGTGCTCATGAGTGGGGGTCTGAGTCAACTGATACGGAGATGAAACCATTCAAGGGGATACTGATGTAGGAATATGATTTTGTGCGACTGTCATTGATGCACTGCATTGCTCTCCAAGTTCCCCGGAGTTCTCGAAGCTCCACCACTGCGCCAAGGTGCTGCTACAGTTTAGTCCAGACCATGAGGGTAAGGGCTGCAACCGCAGGAGGCAAATCAGTGAGGTTGACACCACGGAGCACAAGCGCTGTCTGAAGGGAAAGAAAGATCACTAATGCGAGCCCAGGGCTGCAGACATAGGTTTGACCAGTCTCCACAGTACCTCTTCTTTCCCACTTGGGGAAACGGAGCACTTCAACGTGTGTCTGTGGGGATTTCACAATTAGATGCGGAACTGTTGCTGGGTATCTTAAATTTCCTCCTGAATTAACCAGAGTAGCATTTGTTGCTACAGGGAAAATTGTTATGTTTTTATGGAAGAGGTTGTTGGTTTCTCTTTGCATCTCAAGACACCTAGCAGCGCCTACTTCTTTGTTTGTTCCTTCACCTCATCGTTGGCATAATCTGTTCGGGATCTATCGCAAATGAGAGAAAGACTCGAAACTCTTACTTCTTTTACGCGTCAGAAGGCGTCTTCACCAAGTCCGATCCGATTCAATCCCCGGGATTTTCAGCAAATCGCAGGCTGGAATGATAAAGCTTTAGCCTGTTTGCAATCGGAATTCAAAAACTGGTTTTCTCCACAAAGTAAGAAAAAGTTCAATTTGCCATCATCTCCTGTTCAGAGTGTAGCAGGTGGGACGAAGCTCCGAATGGAATATAAGCCTCACCTGGATGAATAGGGTCGCCCTGTTCCGGGCCGCGGAAGCTCGGAAAATGAGGCTTGCGGCAGGATTGCCGCTATTTTTCTGATGAGGCAGTTGCGGCGAAGACCGCAGGTTATTTCATCTCAGAGCTACAATGAGGATTTCTCGTTCTATCGCTTTGGCCTATTGGCACGTTATTTACGCCCTCATTCTACAATGAATGCTGGCGTATGCGGTCGATTGGTTCATTTCGATTCGAAGTTGAATCTCAGTCCTCCACATTCAACAAACTTCTAAACGCCGGTGGCCCAATAATCAGCTCTTCGTAGTTCTAATAACGCTTTTCTCCATTAAAATACTTTCACCCGGTGGAATGTCACGTTTTGTGTCGCTGAGCACAAATTCAAAGGCAAACTTTTATGGCGAATTATTGTTTTTTGTTCAGACAATAGGAGTTTTCCAACATTTCGGCCAATTTTATATCGTTAAATACTTCAAAAAAACACAATAACAATATACGTAACATATGTGTATTGAAGCTATCCCACTATTACAACAAAAAGGTGGGCGCTTCAGGCAACATTCTCTAGCTCCAAGTGCATCAAGTAATACATACAGCTGACTGTTCGTTCGGTTTATTTGAACCTAGTGGAACTTTGCATGGAAACTTGTAGCACTTACTGTTCCGAACTTTGTAGGATTATTTCTACTTAGTCTCACCCCCACGAGAGTTCAAATTCCAGAACTTATGGGGTTGCTCCTAATCTTATGATTAGCGTTGAGCTCCTTTCGAATAGGTTGCTCATTTAACAACCACTCAGGCTGTTTGTAGATAGTTTCTAATCTGCGAAAAATATCTCAAAATTCAATTTAGAACTGGTGACGTGCCGTAAGTTATTGGGTTGGCCTTGTTAGAGCTTCACTCTACTGACTTCCACTGCTCCTCCAATATCTTGCCACTGACTTCGTGCCTTTCATGTGTTCTGTTCGTTAATCGGGTAATCGGCGTTATAAATGCGTTGTTTCACGTGATTTTCTAATATACATGTTAACTGTTACAAAATTATAGAGGAAACATTGTGAAAAAGTTGCCCTAGGAAACGGCATTAATTTTTGCGGGACGTCCCTAATTATTTTATTATAGTTGTTAAACTACGATTGTGTAGTATATGAGCATTGTGAAGTATCATTGAACTACAAAGACCACTTCGAAATAAACTGAACATATTTTTTTGAGAACAAAAAACTGGGCTTGAGGACGGAGAAATTTTTGATTATTTATTGTGCCGCTCTGGTGATTTTCTTCTCGTATAAAAATTGACGTTCTCTTTATGTCATCTGTCTACAAGATAAATTTAATAAGAATCGTTAAAAACCATTTTGAGCAGAAAAATATTGATGTTTGTGTGCGGATCAACAACACCAAGGACGAAGAAGATGAAGTGTAACCACAGGACGAGGCTACAATCATATCAGGGAAGGCTGAAAGGCTGATACGCGGACAGAAAATGATCGAAGTTGTTGAACGAAACAAAAAAGGAAGTCATCAGTTGGGGAGGGGAAGGAAAACCCATGGAAAAATTTTCCGATTTGTGAGGCATCCGTGATTAAGCCATACGAGAATAAACGAAGTTCTGCCGAGTTTACCTATTCTTCACCAAACCACCATTACAATTGGCGCAGTCTGTGGGAATTGTACTGAGGTAGTTTGGAGATGCTTTTGAAGAGCTGCCGACTCAGGCAAAAATTACGGCAAATCGCTCGGAGCTCCGATCCACAATTCCCGACTTTCGTCCAGAATTATGAACCAATGTCTTAACCACTGGACCACGATCGCTCGGTGCCTTTAATAGGGAGTCAGTCAGTACATTTGGATCACTTGATAACTATGGATCAGATGTACGTGGAACGACAATTTTTTATCGAATATGTTCAGAGACGGGACACTTGCCAGAACCTGCGTGCTAGGCTCATTTGACTTGTTCATTGTGCAATCACACTCCGCGCCAGCAAAACGGGACAAAGTGAGCAATCACAGTGTGGTTTTGACAACCCTCTGGCATACACAACTATTTCCCATCAATTCTAATGGCCGCAGGTCGTTGAATCTAATGATGCCGAGATTCCGTTGACACGCACACACGCTTCTGCTTGTTCCAAAATTATTCAACCGTCGAAAGGAAACTGGGGTTTCCAATTCTGAACGGAATGGCAATCGGCCAAACTCGTGGGCTCCGTGTGATTTCATATCGCGTTCGAGCCAATATTTTCTCTCTACAATAATCAGATTGTTTACGCAGCTGCTCCGTCGTAGCCAGTTTCCAGTTGGCAGATCATCGGTAAACGGTCGTTTTTCGTATTCATCGTCGATTGCATTGCAGTTGAACGAGATCTTCCCTCGCACGACTCGACAATTTGCTGCTATTATCTTCGCGTTCGGTCCCATTTTGAAGCGCTTAACCTCGTGGGATGTCCCAGACGTCTCTTAATGGGCTCTGAGGTGAATCACGATGACCGTTATGGATGTATCTGATGTGAAACTGTAGGTGTTCCTCAATTTCAAACTTGACGTACGGTTACAGATACTTTTTACCATTTGAGTAGCATTTTCGACTACTAAATAAGTTAATGAAAATACACCAACTTGAGAATATATTTGACGAACGCCTCAGGGTTTTTCAATCGGTTCAACGTACATTTTCCTGAAGTGCGTTAAACATGAGGAATAAAATCACTTTCTTGCGTTCTTACTGTCCTCAGCTCCACGGAGTAGGAAATAAAGTCATTTAGTTTTTGAAACCATCTGCCAGAAACGTAAGCCAGGTGTTTGTGAAACCATTAGTAAATAAAAATGATCAAACTATAATAATCAGAACATCAACTATTTTTTTTATCCAAAAATGGCTCTAGCTGTATTGATTAAATTTTTTGTATAGTCAACTCTAAATGACAAGCTGGAATAATAGGATTATCGTTCGCAGGAGAGCAGCACAATAAATTATCAACGATGTTGACGAAAAGCCATATGATACTGGCAATTCCAAAAACATCAAACTGCTATGCAATAAACTAAGTTCCTACGGTGGACGTTCAACAATGGCCATTAATTAATCAGGAGCAACCACAGGAATGAAAAAACTTAACTAAACGTCGTTTTGGTGACTAGCTTGTTTTTGCAGTTGTGTCCCCGTAGATCCTGTTTCATGGGTTCCTTTTCAGAAAATTCAACCTGTACTTCAGGTTTAGATTGAAGGTTGTGGAATAGGCAGCAACAGCTAAATGTAATGTGTGACCTCATGCGCTACCGGTTTCTACCTTGAACGTTATGGCTCACAAGTTCATGTGAACTGAGGAAAAAATATATTGGATTAATAGCTAGAACGTACATGATCCTGTGGAAAGCTGTGTGATGAGTCGCATCGGCAATTTCAAAATAATTCATGAGCAGTCAATAATTTTGCTTTCGTTCAGTCATATAATGCAACAAAACCTATAGTTTGGCTTCCTAAAAAGTGTCTCCAAGGCTACATAATAAAATATCTCGTCCGTGTTATCAAAGATATCGATGGTCGCAAAAACTCAGTCGCTTTCCCTTAATTAATTAATGATTTTTCTAATTAAAAGAAATAGTTAAGTAATAATAAACGAACATTTTATACCAGAACTTATTCTAATCTAACTGATTTTACTTAATAGTTGTATCGATAAATAAAAAAAGCCAGCTGTTCCCAATAAGTGTTCATACATGTATAACTGAGGAGGAGTAATCGGAAACATTAAATATCTTTTAATCTTTAATGTGGTCAGAGATGGTTGGGCGAAATCGGAAAAGGTTTTTGAGGGGTGGGAGGGGAGGGGGGGGGTGAGATAAAGAACATCAGCGAGGATCGAGCTGTGGCAAGAGGTACTTGAAGGTTTATCGACGATAGGAGTGACGGAGCGTCAGGAGGTCAGTCGAGGCATCCATGTCTGTGAAGGGTTTTCTCCATGAGTCGTAGACGATGTCAGCTGAGGTGATTACCAGATTGAAAGCCGAGTAGCACACTAATTCACGCTGTACACGCTCTAACCTGTATTTATGCACCTTATAGGCAGGTGCACCAGACCGTCGAAGCATATTAAATGTCTGTCGTTACCCTGGGCTTTGTAGATGTAGCAGTGATTCCAGGTGTGCACGTGGTCAACTTAGCGTCACAAAACCCTGAGAGCTCATAGATCGGTTTGCTATTTGCGTAACTCAACTGCTCGTCACCCAGAACATCCGCATCAACTACATCTGGACGTCTCTGCAAGGGCCCACCGCCAAGAGTGTACGGGAAGGGGAGGGTGGGGCGATTGTTCTGATGAAATCAGCAAACACCACCGCTCCTGCTGACGATTCCCATCCAGCAAGACCTACTAGTGAACTGGGGTTTCAACGTGGCTCGAATCTTCAGATCATTGGCTCAGAGGAGACATTGTATGCTAAGTCCTAAGACATCGACGACACTATTTATCAAGATGGGAAAGCATAGTGGCTCTACGTGGTTGCCAAGCAGTATACTAGAACTGGGAGAAAACGCAGAAGATGAAGGACAATCAACAGCCGGCCAGATCCTTTACCAGGACAATCAACAGTCGGCCAGATGAGGTAAATAGCTTTGCATCCACCCAGGAAACGACTATGGACGCTCCGAGAGTGGTACGATTTGTCGAAGGTAGTCGGTCACAATGTCATAAGTCTGTGTTCCTCTGCTAAAGCCGTTCATCAAATCTCTTCAGCACCATCAACATCGTAGTTGGAGACCTGCCCCGCACAAAGCAAAGGCGTTGCAGTGAGACGAAGGGAAATAACTCCAAAGCAAGCCGCCCGATCACAAACCTTCCCAGGAGCTTCGGGATTGTCGACTAGGAGCGAATTGGGCAATCGGGGGTTGAGGAAAATAACACATTACGCTTGACAATTAAGGCCTTCCTTCACTAATTAAAAATATGTTTCCGTATTTCAACGGCCAATTCAAGGATTACGCATCGTGTAAGCTCACTTGGGCGGCGTACGTCGAAAAATGAAATGTAACGTATTAAACCAGTTTTAGAAGAGATTTTCTTGGGTGGGATTAAGGTGTCATCAGGGACGTTGCAACTATTTTCTGCCTGGTCTTCATTTAGATACCACCGCTCGGATTAAGATGTCTCCGTCGAACCTAATTGTGGAAAATTACTTGGAGGGATAGGTGAACCATACAGAGGAGGAACGCGAACCTGGATTAAGGTTTCTATTGTTGTCAAGATCCCAGTAATTCAGCGACTTCAACGGATGAGTCTCTCCGGGAATTAATAAATATTCGCGAAGGTAACAAGATGCAAGAGATCTCGTCGGTGGAAGTGAGAACAATAAAGGAACGTAGGCAGAGCTCGTCCGTGAGGAAATCAACGAGAACAAAAGACGGAAGATGAAAGATGATACCAGGCACAAAGGCGTAACAGGACTCGTGACAAAGGTCGGGTGGAAAATTCATAGAGAAGGTTTCCCGCTCGATTGGCCTCCATTCGGGTGACCTATCAGGATCGACGCGCCTGGAGAGTCCATCGCACGGTTGTGTTGCTGTTTCCAACCATTTACTCCAAATATTGGTTTACGTTTGGTCAACCATAACAAACATCAATTGACTCAATGAGGTTTAAACGGGCGTCAAAGGGTCAATAACGGCTAAGACCCGTTGCTTTGTCAGATCAGAGAGGTTTACGTAGTCACCGCCTCACGCATTGGTTCTATTTCCTCTCGTATTGACTGTTGTTAAATGTACTAACATGAATAGAACGACTTGAAGGAGTATCATCAACAGTCGTTCATGAGTTACGTCGTAACGGTTCTGTTTACTGATTGCGATTAGCGATGATTCAACGAGCGATGTTGCACTCAACTGTCCTTCCGGAGGAAGTAGGAACGCCTCTTTTCTTTGCGCAGCTCCTGCAGCTTTAGTTTTTCAGGCGGCTGGTGGATTGGTGAAACTATTTTTCCACGTAGGTCAGTCAGTTGGTTTTTTACACTGCCATTAATGTTTAAACATCATTTTGAGAAGCTTGTTTTCTTGTAAACGATTTATGTATCGGTAGGGGCATATTATTGTTTTTGAGCTGCTATCTCTGTTAACAAAAACGTCGATCTTCTGAGTTTACGATCAACGGGTCGACATGGAGCAGTTAGGTGAACGGGGCTTTCGCATTTGTATTTTTGTCTACGGTATATACTCGTACATAACTGGTAAAGGCAGTGACGGCCCGAATTCACCATTATACTTCCGTAACCGTACGAAGATCTAAAGAAGACCGAGGAAAGTTGTGTGATGCGTCGTGTAAGGTATTTCTATCGTGGGGGGGGGGGGAGGGAGCGTATTGTGCATGCGTCGAGGGCGTTTCAGACGTTGATTGAGTTGGCTCGAATGTGTTGATACGAATTTCTTCTAGCAGTGGTGCCTGGTCGTCGAAGGTACATCCAAAATCATATCGGGGTTCCAGAACTCTCTAGAGGCCTACTGGGTTTTTACTGCTTACAGCGTAGGTCATATCGTCTGTATATAATCCAGATATATGTGGGGGTTCTAGAAGGGGATGATGGTGACAGAAGATAGTGGGGAGGTGCGGCGGTGGACAATGTCGACGTGGAAGGTTCTATTTTGGAGATTATTATTGTTATTGCGGCGATTAGGTTGTGTGGGAGATGAGATTTGAGAAGACCAGCGTGCCATACCCAACCGAAAACATACTCAGCATTGAAAAATGCGATTTAGCACACTGCAAATCTACGGAGTGCGTTCTTGCCGCACCTGGTCAGTCTCTGTAGGTGTAGAGGACAGGACAGTGCCTCCCCATAACCAAACAGCTGGTTCGGAATAAGATGTTGTGTGTACCTCAGTAAATATCAAAGAAGCAATCGTTCAAAAACGTTAGCCAGCATAAAATTAAGCTAATGGGTTAATTAAGCTAATAAAATGACTTCATTTCTCATTTTCTCTCGTGTAGGAATCATAGTTACTCGTATATTAGCTCAAGGAAATAGCCCGGCTTCGTACATGAGTCGTAAATTTGTGTCAATAGAGCAATAACACGACGTGTAGCATGTTTCACGGGGCTGCCCAGGTGCATTACGGGTACTTTATGGGAATGCACTAAAAGAAAGAATCAATTGGGCAAAAAGGGGAAAGGAAGAGGTGATTCGTGTTACTTAAATCGTAATTCATCATCATAATGTTTGCAACTACTAACCGCGTCCAGGTTTTTTGAGCAACTAAGTTTGTGAAGCTACTAACGATGATAAGCACCAACGATTTCCATGTGTGAGCACGTAGATTCGTGAATCGTTTCTCACGCGTGTTAAGGTAATTGGGTAGAGTCTGCTAGCAGCCTGACTGTCCGACATAATGTATATTCCTTTCCGCTTCAGGCCCTTGCGCAGGAGGTGCTGCACGCATAATGTCACTGCGAAGAGCTCTGCTTGGAAAACTGTAGCCAGCGCTCCCAGAGGTTTCACTGTCCTGATCCTTCGCCCATTAACTCCTGAACCTGTTAGGCCACCTCTCACTGATCCATCTGTATAATATACCGTGGCCCCAGCATCAAGAGCCCTTCCCACCTGGGTCTTCCATGGATTCGTTCCCCGAAGGAAAGCTCAAAGTTAAACATCATCTATTACCGAGTCCCTGACATGCAGAGCAGCCCCCTTCGCACGTACCTTATGCAGCGTCCTTTTTCCCCGCCCGACAAGACACAGTTCCAGCATACGAGCAGCCCGTAAGCAGGCAGCTCTATCCACTTGTTGAAAGGTGCAAGACCCAGCAGGACCTCTAGGGCAGCTGTGGAGATTGTTTGCATACAACTCGTCACAGCGAAGCAGGCCCGGCAGTTGCCCTGTTTTCTTCAATTTTTAGGATTATATCTGTGCTGAACGATTTTTTATGGAGAGTGGAGATTAGGTATTAATTATTAGAAAATAATTTAATAACTTGACCGAAATCTGGATTATTGTATTCGAGAACAATGCGAGACTTGATATTGATCCCTCATCACCCCTTCCCGAAAACAGAAGTTGCTCAGTCTTATTTTTAGCTCTTTAAAACAAGAAAAAACAAAATAATCGGTCTACAAGAGCGACATACATAGACTGTGCGCGGAATTAGGTTTTTACTATTAATTAGGTCTTACAATGTGACTGTCATGTGGAAATTCTACTTTTTTGTCGATTTCAATACGATTCTCACTCTTAAAAGAGCAAAAAGCGGTTTTGCTGAGATTACTACGCAACCCTGTGGAGGGTGATGTTTATGAGGCCTTGGGTCAGAACCAAATTTTCCTCCCTCTTGAGCAAAACGACTCTTGGAAATCCGCATTTTTTCTGCGACGAGTTGATTAGCAACAGAACGTTTTTACAAAAATCCAAGCTCGCCGTCTAGGCGATTACTTTTGAAATCCCGTGACGTTGTAATCTCGAATATTTCTTTAGTCCCGTTATGAGACACCGCCGAAAGCTCCTTACGTCAAGATATTCACGAAATATGTCGTTTTCAGTCTGAAAAACTGACGACCCTCGTCTTCGTGGATAGCAAAAAGAATGAACGGGGGTTTGCGACGAAAAAGGAATGTAAAGTTGACCCTTCACGAGCTGGAAGGGCTTGGCCTCCTGCATTTCTTCCTTCTCCCTCACAGAACCGCTATTTGAAGTATTCATTTCAAAGGCCCTCTACCTTAGTCCCCAATAAGGCATAAAGACCGTCATTTTCCTTCGTAAAACCAATCTTGCGTTCAAAACGGATGAAAAGAGATCGCTGAAGATGACAACGTATCGTTATTTTGCTTACAGTTGATTATCACTTGAAAAACTCATGGACCGTACAACTACCTCAGGAACGTAAGCCGTGAGCGCGTATACCGATATTATTGTTATTTCCACTCTATAAGCGTTGGATCCGAAGCCAGAAATGGGGTTGAAGGAGCGTGGGGAGTATTACTCGTAACCTAAGCATAGAGGGCAAGCCAAACCACACAACTGAAAATACGAAAATTAATTTCTATCTAATAGTGTGGGAAGAGGTACATCAGCAGACGTAAAGCGCAAAGAACGTCCCCTTTATCACTAGAGCTCGCACATGATGTCATAATACAATAACTTTCCTGTTCGTTTACCATGGTGGATGTTACATTGATCAGATTGAACACGATTTTGACACCAATCAGTGCACATAACAGAATGAGTAATCCAGGTTAACGTACTTTAGGTAGTACTGTTGTCTGATTGCACGAAGAAAGTTGTCTGAACACATCTATGTGGGATTTTTACGGGTTTAGACGAAGAACTGATGGCAGATGCTGAAGTCAGCGAACAAGGGAGGTTGTACTAAGCAGGAGTTCAGGTGTGCCTTGGCCAAACATGCTCTCATGCCACTCCATATTGGGTTCTGAACAATATGCAGATAAAAGCGAGATCGAAGAGATGATTCGGGATGAAAGAGTTGTTAACACTTCTACCCCATGAACGGTTACTGCCATTACTCAAATTTATTTTATACTAACCCACCGCCGTCCCATTCTCCCCAGCCAATTACATGCGTGGCCTTCCCCTCAGTCGTCTCCTTCGTACCATGAATTGGCTGTCGGATAGTTTTGGTGTCGACCGTCTCCAGTACGCTCCATGCTCTCCGAACTCGACTCTCTTGCCAGTCTCACGGACATTCGGTGATGTCAGTGAAGTGCGTTCTGTAAACCTTGGTCGGCTTCATCTTGTCGGCTCATTTATTGTCAATTTTGCCCATTCGCTTTCTCTCTTCATGTTCCAGATTTTGTTCCACCTCGTATCTACGTATTGTACGAGTTACCTTTTCTTTTTCTATATTGTGAGCTCGTTCTCGGCGCTATCAAATAAATAAATGTAAAGGGTATCCCAAAATTAACGCAAGATTTGAATTAAATAGAAAACACAGTTTTTAGTCTTTTGAATGTAATTTTTTTATTGATTCATAAAGTACATAGGATAGGGTTATTTATGGAATAACACATCGGGCAAATAGCCTCCGCGGCTTTGCATACACATACGTACTCGTTTGTCGAAATTTTCCATGACCGTTCTGCATAAATGTGGCTGAATTTCGTTGAATCTCCTCCTTTAATGCACGCGTAGTTGTGGGCTTGTTGACGTAGACCTGTGATTTTAGATAACCTCATAAATAGAAATCTAATGGTGTTAAATCACACGATCTACGGGGCCAATTCTGATCACCGAAACGAGAGAGTGCACGACCTGGAAATGTCTCATGCAATAATTGATGTGTTTCACGGACTGTATGGCATGTGGCACCGTCTTGTTGAAACCACATATTGGCCAAATCAATATCATCCAATTTCGGCAAAAAGAACCGTGTTATCATGTCGCGATATCGAGCAGAAGTAACAGTCACTGTTTGACCAGCCTCATTTTCAAAAAAGTATGGTCCAATTATGCCTCCAGCCCAAAATGCACACCAAACTGTGACACGTTGTGGATGCATTTGTTTTTCGACAATGACATGTGGGTTTTCAGAACCCCAAAAGCGGCAATTTTGGCGATTAACAAAGCCGTCAAGGTGAAAATGTGCTTCGTCGTCGACCATATTTTGTATGAAATTGTCGAACTACGGCCGCCAAGCATTCATTATTTTTGACATATTGCTCAACACTGAAGACACGTTGTTCTATTGCGTAACGCTCCATTTTTACTAACCCTAAACTGTCAACTGTCGATTCATTTTGTTTTTAGGGTTGGCAACGCTGTACTGCATAAATGGCGGCAAATTCAAATCTTGCGTTAATTTTGGGACATCCTTTATAACGACCACCCACCAGAAACCGTGATGACTCTCGTCATTGTGAAATACATGAAAAATTACCCTATCCCTCCCCCACATGTGGGCCTTCAAAATAGGTGTAGCATTTCCTCAAAATAATGGTCGTACCATAAAATAGCGATAGTTGCAATTTCTGCATACACTGTTACGGACATTGATAACTTTTTCAAGTTGTTGTCCAATACACGTAGTCTTTACATTTCATATCTATACATTTTAAATTGATATCTTTAGATTTTACGTCTTTACTGATATATCTTCACGTTACATACATTTACGTTTCATGTTTGTTCACTATTTGGAAATGAGGCCATCGCTTGGGCCATTCTTCATACGATTAAGAGATTAGTATGGCTCACCTCACCTGTCTGGGAAGTCTCACGGGATATTCATCCGAAAGGTGGGGATTATCGGCCACTTCCATGTTTCTCAACACGAATCTATGAGCAGTACGATTGTCTGCGCGATCCAAATCAGAACCACCTTTCGCAGCGTTTACCTCATTCTTCCAATGACCATCCCGCCGAATTTCACTGACAATACCAACCGGCCCGGGGGGAACCGGGGGGTTCACTGGCCGGTCATTCACCAATTCTCATCACCTATTTCCGGTCAGACTAATCCAACTTTCAACGCACGCACGATCTATATGTCATTAGTTTCCTTCCGAATATTTTAACGTCCAGAAGAAAATTTTCTTTTGATTTGAGTTGATTGGTTTTTGTCATTTTATATTTAGAATTCATGTTTCCACATTTCACATATTTATACATTTTATATCTTGGTATTTCCATGGTGGCCTGCGGAGTGATGTGAAAATTTTGGCTACAAACATAAGTTTAATCCTGAGCCGTTCATTCTTCCTCCGGTAGGTAAATGTATGACATGGACAAAGAACAGAATAAAACTCTAAACTACTTGGATCTTAAAATCACAAGGACTGACAACAAACTACAATACGATATTTCTAGAAAACTTACTTCCACAGACACGACCATAAACTATACATCAAACCACCCTAATAAACTAAGTGTGTTGGATGCACGAGAGGGTGAGAGTTCAAGTTCGAAATAAAATAAACTTGATGAGCGTCAGGAGGACTGTATTAAGTGCAATGAAGTGAGTAGAGTTTGCGTACAAAAGGGCGACACAAGAGGACAGCTCGTAATATGCGTGAACTGGCGTGGGAAAGTGTATCGGATGGAGATAGTGAATTGTATGAGCGGAGAATAGATATAGGAATGTGTCTGAATGAGCACAGTGAGACGAGTGTGACTTTTGTGAGAATTCTTGGAAGAACTGTCTGTTGTAGAAAGGAATGTGAACAGGAGGGGTGAAAATGATATTTCGGAATGTCCAGCTGTGAAGGTGGAATTCCCGCAGCTACAAAGGTCTGTGGGGAAACAATGACTTTGTCGTTAAGGGGCAGGGAGTCCTGATAGGGCAGGTGCGGGAAATTCAAGGTCAAAAAACCCAGACTGATTTGGCGTGTGTCGTACAAAGTGCATTCACACACATGATACGGAAACTAAAAACTATCCCACTATCCGAACAAAATTACAAAAAAGAACTCATCAATCTTATCGCACAAAACAATTGTTACTCCAAACAATAAACAAATTATGAATACGATCCAGAAACACAAAATGCACTGACTTTGACAAGATGCTGCACATGTACATACACGGGATAACTTACGTCTTCCGAAGGAAAGCATACAACAAGGCAACAATACAAAGGACGGAAACTGAATAGATTAGAAAACATTGAAATCTATAAATAAAAAAATGACGATGGACAGACCATAAACCCACAAATGAACACAAATTGCGAAACAACCAACTGACGTATTTACTGACCACACTATCCAAAAAAAGACTTAGAATCGACTAACAGCCGACTATTTAAGACATACAAAACTGCTCTTACACTCCTTTCCCCTCCCTTCCAACGGATTTCCCAGGAGGTGTATGACCAGGGCAGCGGTTCAGGAGGGACCCTTGCGCCCCTTCCCCTCCTCATCCCGGCGCAACACTATTTCACCTTTCTCTTCTTATATATAGACTACGACCAACTAACTAACTCAAGTTCTGACTTAATGGCCAGACGATGATGTCTTTACATCGAAAGCGCTCGCCTACAGTATCTCACCAGCCAGAAAAGATGGACCCACCAAACAGGTACGTTTTTGGGCTCAGAAGCCTTGAAACTGTTAATATCACGAGAAAATAAGGGAAAGTGTTCAATCGATTGAATGACTTTCCCTCCTACTATATAACCTGAAGGAAACTAAACAATTTTGATCACTTCACTTCTTAGACCCTAAGGCTGTGGGAAGTCAAGAGTTGATTTTGTCAACCCTTCTTTTAAATTTTCATTCAAACAACATTAAAGGACTTGGCGATTATTCCGCGTTTTGAGTGTATTCAAATATTTATTGGATTTACTTCCATTTGTTCAATTCACTAGGTAGATCACTATTATAATTAGGTGAACGGGAATGAATTGCAAGTAAAATCTCATTCGTTGGATATAAGTTCAGTTTTCTGCAGAATTCATACAATTTTCAAACAATCAATTACAACTCAAGAAAAAAGTATAACTCGCCCAGTGGTCACCAACAAGTAAATGGAGAGCTTTTTGCGTGGTCGCATCGAAAACGAATCTCAACGGATAACGTCCGATGTTTCTATACTAAAAGAATAAACTGCTGCGTCGTATGAATTGGCTTAAAAACAAACCGGTGACAGCAGTGTAGGACAGCCGCGTGTGCATGAGACAGTTCCCAGAGGAGTTTCTGAGGCCTACCCTCGTCTTCAGTCATTCTAACTCAGTGTCCAGAGAGGGAAGATGTGGGAGGACGTTATGAAGCCTTCGCAAACAGGCGCTCCTCGATCACGTGCGGAGAATAGCTGGGCGCAAATATACGAGAAATACAAATCTCCCCCCACCCGTCGTCGCGATCGATCTAATTGTCGTGAACTGGCCGTTAGGAGATTCACAAATATAACTTCAACCTTAGGGCAAAAAAGAAAGTGGTCCCTTTCCGGAAACTGGTGCTCAGCTAGCACTTCTCATTCATCAATAAGTCCTCAGCTGTCATCCTTTATTTTTTTGTCTTTCTCATAGATTTCCTCATACGCAGGCGCTCCTATCTTCTCTCACTCTTACGTACAGATGACAATGGCGCTCTCTTTCTTGTCCTCTCTTCATTGGGTCTGGTATTTGTGGTAGTGTCCGGTGCAAGCTTCCAGGCTGTTGCGCAAATCAAAGCGCCCCATTGCATTTAGTAGCTCAAAAGTAAACATCGATATCTCAGCGAATTGGGTTCTTCGGTTTGTACTACATAATTTGCATAAAACGTGTATATGCTTGGTATTTTCCTTTTGAAGAAGGAGCACGTCTCATATTTATCAAAGCGTTCTATATAGAAACGAACAGATTGTCAAGTTATAGCACAGTTCCGTGTATTGTTTGCCATGAAAACGCACAAATAAGAAAATATGTAATTGATCAAAGACATGACCAACCAAGATAAAGGCAAGTATATAGCAGTGAACATGTCACACCGCCGCTACGCTGTTACGTGCTTGGTAGCCGCCAACTGAAAAATGTGAATAGTATGTTTCATAAAACTGAAACACATGTGACAAGAACACGCCCTTTAATGTGCCCAAAAGGTGTACGCAGGTGGACCAGAACGTTTGTTCCCTTTCTCAAATAAATGGTTTTCCGTACGTTACAACTCCCTCAGGACGAAATGCTGGAAAGTCGGGTTCGTCGAAGGCTCGTTCTCGTTACGACCGGTGACTGCTTAAGCTCTTGGGGGATTGTGGAGGCGGCTTAGACGAGCTTAGCGAATAGAACCAACTTTGTCCGTTGTGACAAAGCCATCTTTCCCAATGTTTTCTTATCGGAACTGATTCAGTTCTGTCCACGTGGACCGTCGTTCAGAACGGGATTACGCTCAGCTTTTCTTTTCCACTGTTTCGTTTGAATTTTTCGGTTTTGTTGGCAACAGTTAGTTTAGCTCGAGTTGAATGTCAGTAAGTTTTTACATCAAACTTCTCCTTCGAATTACCATTCCAGAAATTTTTTCTGTGGTAGTCTGGGGGTTTCTTGCTGCATTAGTTGTACACTCGTGACTGGTATACGTGAATCATACATAATAGCTCACTAGTGGCATGGAGTAGATGTTTGAAGGTATTTGCGATAAAACTGCCCCCTCACACGTTGCGTGCTTACTGTATTCTAAGAATTAAAAACCTCCACCACCGAGACAGGATACCGAGACTGCATCTCATTTCGTATCGTAGTCTGTCGATTGCGTGTTGTGTTGACTGTGTCACTGATTTTGAAAGTGTAATGGAAAGACTAGTCGTGTTACCGTTGGAAGAATAAGGAGACGACGATTTACTCTTGTATTATCATTACAAATCAAAGAAAAGAGCGTCTACTAGCGAATTATATTCGACTGGAGGCCAAGAAGGACGATTTTCGCTATGAGTGAAGTGATTTATAGTTTGATAACGACATGTTCAAAACGTATTTTCGACTAAAGAAAACACAGTTTAATTATGTGTTAAATTTACCGAAAAGACAGTAGGACAGTCTGTTTGTTTTAACATTTGTACAATTGTTCTAGTCAAGTTCCTCGTCGAATAATTTCGACTGGTCGAGACGATTCATCAATAAATTAGCTTCGTGGTTGATGTTCTGATGAAGCTGCAGTGTACGATGAACTTGTATAGTGGCGTTCACTTGGTCCGTTGATGTCTTCGAAGTCATACATTATGACACAAAATATTTTCGCAAATTTTTCACCAAACGCAACCATTTTTTTGATGTGCAGGTACGATACGAGACACTACTGGTGCAGGGCCAGCAATTTCAAATCCCATAACACGCGACGGTCTCCTGTTTGTCTTCGGTCGCGGTCGCCGCGCGAACCTCCCCCTTAAGAGTAGCTTTTATGACACCGTCACTCAGCTCCTTAGCCTCTCTTTAAACTTGGCCCAAACTTCCATTTTTCGACTGCTTTAAACCCGTGTCGTATGACTGGGATTTGTAGAGAAATATCTGGTACGACACATTACACAACTTTTCACGCACATTTCAACGAAGAATGACAATTTTCCGCTGTAACCACATACATGAATTTGATCAACCTAACGTGGTGTCTTATAGCAACCTATTTTATTCCACACTACTGTTTCCGTGACTATCCGTTGAGCGGAGATAGAAACCTACTAAATGCGTGAAATGGCGCAATAATAATTTTAAGTTGAAAATCAGCACACTTGGAATTAAAGTCCCAAAAGCAACAGGCAACAGTTTTACACTCAGATCATTTAATGATGATACTCGTACCTCCCCAATATTTCGTTCCGTATTTCAATCTATGTAACGTCTACAAGAGCATCGGCCAATGCACTTCCGACGAACTGAGAGTGAGAAGCAAATCCAGTTCACCCAAGCGCTTCCTTCCAGCCCAAGTCACCGCATAATTTGGAATAAATTCGATAAACACAATATTCCGCAAAATATTCGAGCAATTCTTTGCTCTGAATCGTTTGTTTTACAGCTACTTTCATTTTATCGTTATTTTTGATGTTTGATGTAAAGCCGGCTTTTATTCATTCTCTCATCACCACCGCAGCCATGTAGATGCAATGTGTTGAATTAACGCCTCTGCGGTCCGAGCGATACTAAATGTCTTCTGGAAGAGCGTTGAACAAAAGTCGTCTCGGAATTTCTGGCGATGCTACACGAAACTCTGAGGAAACAATTCCCAGCCACTCTCTTCCTAGAGCAAACTGATGGGCAATTCACGTACTTCAAATTCTCGTTCTTCATGCCACAGGAGAATGTGTTCTTGCACCGTCAAACATTTCGTTTATTTGTCATTTTCTCCTACTGCTTCCAACATCTTGTCTTCCGTTTCCTTCTCATTTCTTTGTATCGAACCGAAATTTTCGTCAATCGTAATGTTTAATTTGTAGAGAGAGGTTTCTACGAGATATTCGAGCCATTGTTTTAATACCGTTGTTCTGAAAAATCCAGTGAGTTACGAAGACACCTGAAATTTTCGTAACAATTCTGTGACAAAAGTCTCAGACTCGGAAACAGTCACTCACGGTGTCTGGAAAGTTAGAATCGTGTACAGTCACCACCAAAGGTCTGCAATCTGTTACACACCCTCAAGCCAAAAAGCTGTAGTCTATTGCCACCAATCCTGGCATCTCAGGCCCTTTGCAATCAATTTCTCTCTTTTCAAACCCTGATGACACCCCTTCTCTAGCCTCACTTCTCACCCCTTACTTTCGCCACCTCCTCCTGGCAGTCTATCCTGGACCTCATTCCATTCGCAGCTCGTATTCCAGAGCCCACCAGTTCCCATATTCAGAGATTTATACCTGTATGTGTAGCTTTAATTCTGCCTTCCATTTTCTCTACTTTGAACTCTATCCTTATTGTATCTCATGTAAACCTTCAACAGTGTAACAATTTTATTCTCCCGTTTCATTAATCAAATTATCTTTGCTTATGAAAACTTTTATGTGGCAACGGACAAGTCTCAATTATCTCAATAACTTTAGTGACACATTCTTTTTTTCCTCCAATAGCAAGCATATAAATCCAACTGCATGCTGATGAATCGATAGAGATCTTCAATGGATTTGTTGATCAGTTGTACTTGGTAGTGATACTGTACAAAGGTAGAGAAGTGTTTCAACACATTGAGTCCTATCCAACGAAGGCGAAGAACATTTAACAGGTAAGCCAACTTATTGGCCCCTGATTCGTTATTTTTCTTCAAAATGAAAAATACATCAACTATTTATAGGTCGAAGAAAATCAAGATCCGTGCTTCGACCATTCTAAGTATATGATGAAAATACTGCATCGAGTGCAAGTCGACAAATAAAACAACTGGCAACTTCCAAGCTCAGGTGGCGGAAACCCACCGGAAAATGAAATTTGGCGAACGTTGAACGATCGTGTTTTAGTTATCACCAAGTGCGGTACGTAACAACACACAACTTTCCGGAATCCATTTAAGTTCGAACACCACCTACGTATGCGGGCGCTATATCTTCGTTCAACGCATTTTTACAGGAACATTTATAGAGAACAAAATGTAGGGCCAAGTTAGTTGATAGTCATTCGTAACCTTGATCGAAATCGTCTGAGCCGTTTTTGAGAAAATTGGAATACCGATAGATTAATATTCGACAAATCTCCTTTTCTGAGTTAACTTGGTTTATATCTCCGTTCAACATTTATATACAGAAATAATTACACATAACGAAATGTGTGTATTGGTGGCTAGAAGACCTTCAATCAGATTTATCACATCTGGTGAAGCAGTTACCCTGGAATTTACGGAAATGTTCGAAAAAACGTTATTATCGATACATTTTCATGTTTATCTCTGTTAAGTGGATTGTCAGAGGAACATTTATTTAGTGCAATATCAAGGTATTAACTATTCGAAAACATGAAAATCGTTGGAGCCGTTTTGCCAAATAGCGTAAAAAAACCTTTTTTTTATATTTTTGCTTCATAGGCCCATACCTCCGTTCACCGTATTTTCATGGAGATTTGTATACAGAAGAAAAGTTAGGTATTGATCAGTAGAAGATAATTTGAAAGTTTAATCAAAATCGTTAGAGTCGTTTCCAAGAAAAATGCGAAAAACCATAGTTATTGTTACATTTTCATTCCCACCCCCCTCCCCATCGGCCGAAATCACCCATAACCTTATTTTGGTGTCTAACAAAAATAACGAACAAAACAATAAAGAACCAGCTCAATCGGATCAGCCGTTCTCTCGCAAATTGAACTACAGACACACTGGTCTGTTTCCTTATTTGATGACTGTACCTAAACCCTCGACGAGGGTTATATAAGTCATGGAAGTAGCGGTTTCGCAAATATGCAAGAGGCCGGTCTCTGCAGTATCCACCGAATTCAGACCTGCGGAGTGAGTATATGGTCGTCAGACAGTCTTCCGGTAGAGAGCTGTTGCCCGTCTGTTACCAACTACAGACACACACACACGGACCACGCGCCGAAATTAGGTTTTTTTAGACTCAGTAGGCCTCAAAACGTAAAGATCTGAAGAAAACCCAAAATTTTTTTTTGACACGATTACTATACTTTCCTTTCCCTTTGGGATAGCGGAAAGTAAAAACGGCTCCAACGATTTTAGTTTTATTTCAACTGTCTTGTTCCTATATTTTGTTCTACACTAATGTTCCCGTAGAAATGCGTTGAACGAATTAGAGCGCTGATTCGCACAGGGGGTTGCAGGAAGTTGTGTACTGCTGCACACATTTCTACCTTTTCGTTCTTCCCGGACCCATTCTCGAACTGTCACACGTTCTATATTCTAATAAAATTATTTGTATTGTCTTCAATGTTGTTGCAAATGTTGGGGATGGGTGTCAACGATTGGGAGCTCACTGGTTCATCCGTATGAAAGTCAAAAATAGTCCCAGTGGATATTTTTCAGATAGAGTGAGATTGATGACGGGTCTCGTCAGAAACTGAAATGATCGTAAAAGCCAGGGGAAAATAGTACCATTCACCAATGGGTTTCCGGCAGTTTGAAAAATTGATAACTCAATAAACCCCTAGCCTTGATCAGAGATTATATTTTTGACCGTCGCATCGATCACTGCAGAAATATAATCATCTTTCGCGCAGCGATGTCAAATGGTGATTTAGACTGTGCATTATGAAGCTTCCACGCTCTATAATGAAATTCATTGACTCCATTGAACAACATAAGTTTCCCGAAAGCGTGAAAAAC
Source organism: Pachypeltis micranthus (assembly GCA_020466155.1). NCBI lineage: Eukaryota > Metazoa > Arthropoda > Insecta > Hemiptera > Miridae > Pachypeltis > Pachypeltis micranthus. The sequence continues at coordinate 67,648,570 of CM035769.1, forward strand.
TGTTTTTGTGGTGAGGGAACTGAAAACGTGTTAAGAAGAGGAAGAGAATTTATAATAAACTCAAAAGACGATTAATCGGGAAGGGGCGGGGTGTTATTCTTTCATTTGCCTGACCAAATAATTGTTTTCGCTCTCGTAAATGAGAAAACCTTTTAGCGATTTCGTGAACCGATAACTTACCTCCGCCGCACTCCCAGTAGGGGAGTTAGAGGGCTCTTTCGTCATCAGTTCCACCTGTTGCTACGCTCACTTTTTACTCTGATTCCCAGAAGAACTGATCGCTCGTGGTTTATTTTCGACTTTCTCCGTCTCTTAAATTGGATAACTGCCGTCTCAAGTGGCTAATGAGAACCTGAAACGTTAGGTAAGGTCTGACTGGAAAATGCCGTGAAGTAATTTGGAACTTGATCTGACTCTCTCATCTTGGTTCATCTGTTTACCTGGGTGGCAAGTGTCAAAGTTTTTGAAGACAACAATCCTTGCTTAGTAACAGCTGGAAGGTTTGACTGCTAATCAAATAGCCGACTCTCACTGTTCCAGGAACTACTGTGAAGCTGTACTTTGTTCCTTGTTTCCGCGACGTGCAGGTTGGAGAGTCTTTGACTGAGAAGAAGGGAAGAGGGGCGTTGACTCCAGTAAGGAACGCTCGTGGAATGATATGGCTCGACCCATTTTCTACTAAGACGTTCTAGGATGTAGGGGAATGACTTGTATGTTTCAGGAGTCTTTGACAAGGACTTCCATATCCCGTGCCATTTGTAATGCTAATTTGTACAGCGCAGCTCTTGCCCGTTCGGTGGTGGAGTACTATTGTAGTTCGGCCTATAATGAAGGAAGCCCACTTTTGACTTTTACACAATGCACGCAACGGAGAACTCTGTCACACTAGTAACTGCCTAGTAATAACTTGGAGTGCCTCCTTTGATTGACTGAGCAACTGCACACAACGAGGCAGTAAATAGGCTTGCTCATGAGGACGGTGTCTCGCTAACACACACCCCAAGCGAACTTGCTAATTAATTGCAGTGAGTGAGGGCTCGTGTCTTGGCTGAAATACCACCTTTCACCTATGTTGACGCTTAACACAAATCACCTTTCAAAGGAAACTTATTGCCCCCAACAAACTCAGAAAGTTGGAGATGAGTCATCTAGTCGTGTTTTTCCCGTTTTAAGCCCTTATTGCAAGTCCTACGAGTGGTAAAGCGTTAGAAGTAGGTATGAAATGTATTAAATTATTAAGTAGATCCAAATATTATTTCGTTTCATTCTTATGTTACAGTGAAGGCCAGACACTTCTAAGAGATAATTTCTTGTTCGTCCCCATTACGGGGTCAATACCACAGATGTACTGTTCTTCATCAATGATTGCCACCAGATCTGAGCAATTCCATCTAAACCGTTTCAATAATACAAAATGCGAACCAACATTAGAGGCGGGTGTCAGACTCTAATGTTCTCTGATTGAGAGCGATACGTTTGTCCGAGCAACGACGCCCCCAAAGTGGTAATTAATCTAAATAACTCCGCATGCTCAGCCTTCTCAAATGAGCTGGACGAATAAACAAGAGAATGACAAGCATTCCCTTCCATTCTGCAGGGAACCTCAATATTATCAACCTCAATACGCAGCTTTGGCGGCGTTCAATTCGACCTTTTATCACTAAAAGCCAAATTTTGAAAACTGAAAAGGCCTTCACAGAGCGTGACATCAAAAATTAAAGATATTGTAACGGGACGAACCAAACCCTTCGATTCAGCAGAGGCTCGTCCGGAGCATTTATGCTGACTGGGCACCTCAAATGCCCCGATTCGCTTGAGAGTTCGCTGCCTTTAGTTGTAACTGAGCCAGTTCCCTCGTCGCTGTGTCGCCCACGCTCGTGTTCGCTCCCACCCAGTTCCCTGTTTGTGGTGTTAAAACTTCTCTGAATGTAATTGAGAATAAAACTCTGTTCCAATTGCATTCGGCTTCTATCGTACTACTTTCCGACTCACCTAGTACGATACCGCTTCCAATATTAATCCCCCCCTAACTATCATATTTGACACACCTTAGCAAACTCTTTATTCGTATGGACATGTAGTGACACGATCCGTTCAACCCTTAACAAACGTTTATGGTTTACGAGACAAGGAGCCATCCTTCGAGTTATTCCAGTTTCCAGTTCCCTGGTAAATTTATTCGTTCGACTGTACGGGCATACTTTTTCTTTTACATTTAAATACACAGTACCAAATGTGATATATGCTATGAAATACAGGGAGGCCGTCTGATATTCGAGCTGACATTCCGGAGCCTTGTCTTAGAAACTATAAATCAATACCTAGAAAGCACGTATTGTTTGCTTTGCTCATAGACGCTCTAGCGTTACGCATACTCCGAACAATATTCAGAGTTTTGGACTCAATGTTGCACCGGGGTTTGGGGCTGCATTGCAGTTTCACCTGGAAACCTCACATCAGTGACATTGTTGGAAGATAACGTGGTAGGGTTCAGTAACTGAGCGTCTCGCTGTCTAGTGACACTGTACTTAACGGTCGTAGGACTGATTTGGCTACTTGGGTGTGAAATTTGGCGCGCAACTCCTAAATTAAACGCAGAGAGATCATTCATACGAGAGTATTTGAACCCTGACTGGGACCCGTTAGTATTTTCGTATTTTTTATTGATCCTTGCGGTCTCTAAGTACGATGCCCTTATTTGTTCCCAACCCCCTTTACCATTACATCACGTACCAACAGGTCAACATTGCAACGCACTTCCAGACGTCGCAAAGCATGGCATTCCTATCTTGTGTTGTCTACTGTGTTTGTGATGTATGAAGAGCCATTTTGGTTCTTATGGAGCACTTATCATATTTTAATGGTATTGTCACTGTATTTATTATTATTGTTGGGTGCACGAGAGGGGGAGCTGAGGATCGAAATAAAACTGAAACTCGGTGAGCGTGAGGAGGACTGTAATGAACGTGCGTGCGGAATTGAGTCGAATTAAAATTCAGCTGAGATGGAGTACAAATGGGCGACACAAGGGCAGAACTCGGAACGCGAGAAGCTGGCGCGGGCAACCGTATGAGAGAGCGAGAATATACTGGGGCAATTGTTGGAAGTAGAATGATTTTGGAAGAGCTCTGTCGTCGATAGGAAAATGAAATTGGGAGAAAGAAATAATGAAAGGGGAAAACCTGCGAAAAGGGGCTGTTGGAACCAACCGACCCCAGCTGAGGGATTCCCGCAGGTTAGGGGCAATTATTGAAATAGTTGGAGACAATTAGGCGGTCGGAGGCAATGACGCTGAGTCCGAGGTCAAATAATTAATTAATAATAATTATATATCATTGTTATTACCGTAAAACTTTAATTTACATACTATAAATACTTCAGACACGTCCCTGCATTGGTGGTTCTCTTCCAGGCCATGCCCTTGAGTACTCTTCAGTCCTTTGGTATCCCTCCTACCGCCTCCATGTCGACCGCCTTCATCCCCTGCCCCTCTTCACGAATAGATGTGCTCACGCGTTCTTTGGCTTCGTTAAGGTTACTTGGAACTGTGCCGTTTTCTTCCATCATGTACTCTGGCGCCTCACTTGTACTGTTAACTTGCTAATTTCTGTACACCACATCGATCTTTCCTCTGGTTTAGTCTCATAATTGAAATAGCACTAGCTTCAGGTCTTTTCACTGCTTTCTAGACTTTTATTTTTACTGTTTCCCTTCCGTGTCTCATATGCTTTGCTATAGTGTGCCATATTTTATAATAAATGTGCTCCCTTTCTCTAATTAATAACTGGTCGAAAATTCACAAATAAAACAAACAGGCAGGGGCTGGGAAACGGGAATGGGTCGCATGTTCCAGCTCTCTTGAGTCAGGGGTTAGTGAAAGGTGAGTGAGATGGAAGGACTTTGCAGCAAACACTAGTGGAGGAAGTTAGAATTAAAGTTGGTTTTATTGCCGATTCATCCATTCAGGTCACTGTAGTGTGTGGGGGTTTGTATTTGGAATGTATTCCAGCGGCGGTTCGTCCATACGTCCACCCTAAATGTTGGAATTGATATCTAGCCTGCTGATCCACATGGAACGCCAAAATAAGGGTATGAGCTGTATTAACTAGTCACCATAATGATCAAAACACCAAATTTGCCCCTCTAGTAACGGTTCCGATTGAATTTGTTATAGGCGGATTAAAGTGGCTCAGCAATCGTTTGAAATTTTCATCCATGATCCAAATAATGCATTTTTAAACATTTAGTCCCGTCTTCTGCTTTAGAATGTCGCTCACGTGACGTCAAGGTTCTCGAACAGTTACGAGCGGTAGTTCTGCATGCTCAAGAGTAGTGGGAGCTCAATCAATTCCGGAACTTTAAGCGCTACCCGTCGCGAGCAGGATGTGTTTTCGATGAGTGTTATGCGGACTGTGAATTGCTTCAGATTGGAATCCTTAGTATGATTCGTGTTAGGAATCTAATTCGTATTACTGGTTATTCGTAGCATGAAGGGGGGAATGAAATTATTTGTTTTCGTGAATAGGCGCCCGGACGAGCAGCAGTGGATGTTTCGGAGGGCCGGAGAAAATGGCGAAAAGGAAGGAAATTGGGAGCAATAAATTGAAGTGAATAAATACAAATTGTGGATACAGGAAAAGGAGAATAAATATATTGGGGGAAATATCAGTGAAAGTTGAGTAACGGAGGAAGCGGAATGAATGGAAAATGCTCAATAGTCCATGTCCACGCAATTGCCTCCTGGCACGCCTCAGAGGCCGTCATTTTAAAAACACTACCAGTTTTCCACTGTTTACTGTTGAATTAACTCCTCATAAGTTCACATCAACTGAGTGAAAAACATATTGGATATGTTGTTTGAGCCGTTGTAACAATCGTGGAATGTGCTTGGGGTTAAGGAACGTTATGTGATGCGTCGCACGGGATACTTTTCGAGGAGCTGAAGTTGAATTGAAGGGGGAGTGAAGAATCGTTATCTCCAGCCGTTCCATCAAATTCACAGGAGCTGTGAGAAGTCCGCGTATTCTTAAATATATGTAACAGAAGCTCGTTATGTAGAGTAAGACGTTCAACGGTGTCGCTGTTGAGGATTACAATCGTGACGTGGTGGAAGCAATATCCCATCTACGTCTGGCTGTAAAGAGCTCCGTCGCTCCGACACACGATGCCTCGATATTCCCAACATCCTCGAGAAACCCTTCCGTGTGTAATCTTCCTCCCCTTTTGTCGGGATAAACTTGCGAGTTAATAACTCGGGACCTTAATATCGCGAGTTACCAAATATGATGTTGGGGAGGGGGGAGGAGGAAGGACGAAGGTTTGAGGGTTTCGCCTTGGATCTTCAACATGTCGCCGCGATAAAGTCGGTTAAGTGATACCGGGGTTTCCATTTTCATCCTCATCGGGGAGCCGCGGAACAGTCCGCTTGCACACACGGCTCGTCGGTTATATTAAGTTGTCTCGCGAAGGCTGGGTATTGTCAATTTGCTCCCTTGAACTTGAGGAGGAGCTAACACACTTGTGTGCACAACTCCGACTTACTGTAAATTAAGAAAGTTTGGTGAGAATCCTTAGCGAGTTGACTTCGAGTGCTGATTAGGTTTTGATGCCGTTCCTTCTTAAGATTAAATACACAGAATCAGAACCCGCAGTAAGTCACGTACTAGTAGGGGTACCTTAATGTGGCTGCAGCCAGTCCAGGGAGAAGCGCGCTAATGGAAAGTTCCGCAGTGTAATGCGTTTTTTATAACGACCGACATCGCAAAGGCCAAATTATCACATTTCTAGTACATACAAGTTAAAATTTGTTTTTCAACAGGGGGGCTTTTTAAAAAATGGTTTATTAACGTTAATTTAAATTTACTAAAAAGCTTGAACCGATTTTAAAATGACTGAGGAGGGGCTAGAAATGAACCAGCAACACGTCAGATTGAAAGCATACCGAGCTGTGGCGAGGTGGGAACATTTGTATCCCCTTATGAGCTGAAGCAGCAGCAATAACTAAGGATGCAGCGTCTTTGATACAATACAGCAGTTTTTCGTGATGTAAGTTACATGATGCAGTTTGTTGATTTATTCACACCTGCTGTAGTGAGGCATCCCTTTTCTAAAAACGGGTGTAAGTGGTTGCTCAAGTGCGATTGTTTGACGCTAGAATGCGAAGTGAAGAGTCAGAAATGTGAAAATGAATGGGTTTTTATTACTAGAGCGAGGTTGTTGAAGAGTGAGTGTTTAATCAGTAGAAGAACGCCTGTTGATTGAAGTCCATTCCTGAGGTTCCTCACTCAGTGGAAATCATTGGAGGTGGTTGCTATCCTATCCGTCAGACTCGAGATCATGAAGACCGCTCAGTCTTCTTTCCATATTAGGCATAACGTTAGAGATCTTGACGTTGCAGTCCCGTGAAGGAGTTTTTGCAACCTCACCTGCCGACGATATGGGTGTATCAAAGAAAGGTCCACGCAGGACGTCACTTTTGAAATCCGCAAATAGGCAACTGGCAATACGTCTCGTACTTCAAGGCTGCCACAGGCTGCTTCGTCAGAAGCAACTCACGAGCTGAGGAGTCGGTTTAGGCGAAAGGTGGCGTTTCAGCCAACACCTTGGTCCCTCAAAAGCACTACCCTCGCAAAGTTTGCCTCATTACGAGCAATTAGCAAGACCACTTGTGTGTCTGCTATCTCGATACGATTTCATATCCCATTGGCTACCACCCCGTTGTTTGAAGTAGCAAACTCACAGTGATCACAGGAGAGTACTGGCCCAATCTCAGAGAGATGCGCTCATGTGGATCACCAAGGTCTATGAAAAAGTATCCACTGAAGCACTACGAGTTATCACTAGTCATTTACCAGTTGACGTGCATACTGAACAAGTGTAGAGTGAAAAAGAAACCTCTCCCGCTCTGAGCAGAACTCCGTATAAATCTCACCAATGAACTTAAACTTGCCATGCTAGATGAATGACATTAGAGAAATGGCGAACGAGATGGGAATCTTCTTTTAAGCCAGGTGGCACGTACGAGTACATTCTTGAGAATGTGGCATGAGCTAGACTACTGAACGAGCCAGTTCCCTACAGGACATGGCGATTTCAACGCGTGTCTCCACTTCTTTTTTCTCGAAGACTCCACCCCGCGCCTTTGGTCTTGACTGATGCTAAGCAAGCGAACAACTGTGTGTACGACTGCTTATAACAGCTTGTGAATGAGGTTATGCTAGCCCCGTTCATCATACCATATATGTTCACTGCTGAGTTAACCACAAAAGAGGAAAGGTTCCATGCCCGCCACCACAGTTGCGTGTGGAGGATTCTTCTTGTCCGATTCCTTGAAGGTATACCCGTCATGTAGTTAGTAGTATTTTCGTTGTGTATGTTTTCTTCTTTTTTTCGTTTTCTGATCTGTACTTTCAGAAGACGGTATATTTAGCCGTATAGTTCATTTTTATATGGATATGGACTGTGTTATGCCAGGTTTTGGTATAAAATTATTTGCTTCTTTCTTGGTTTTGGTGGATTAATTCACTCTCAATCGCGTGTTCCGGAACTGGATATTTAGAAAGATCAGGAGAGTATTAGGGGGAGGGGCGGGGGTCTCTATAACGCATGCGTTACTCATCGAAACGGACAGTGAACTAAAAGCGGCGTCGCGCTGATAATAGACATTTCTCACAATCCCGACTCCTATTAGACAAGCTCCGGATTTAACGAGCTATTTCACAAAGCTCCATTCCCGGGGATGGGCACAGAAAATCCACCTAGCGTCAAGTTTTTAGGGTCTCAAGTTGGGCCCAAGGGAAAGCACTCACGACGTTTGAAAGCCTCTTGAGATTTAGTTAGCGCCTAACGTCATTGTTTTAGTCGCCGTATAAAAAGCTTTTGCGGCGTTGCTTCCGTCTGCAGACTCCCATTTCGAACCCTTTCAGAAACTCGGAACCGCCGAAGGGCGCTTTTTGGATGTTTCAAGCGGGAAATGTTATTGCTGACGCTGTTGAGAACACAAAGAATGAATTGATGGGTTGAACGAGCGTGAAAGGCCGGTTCCTCAAGGAGTAGCAAGCAAAGTTGAGTTAATTCCATTTTTTTAAAACTGGAAATAGGAATCTTTGGAAAGGTGTGAGAATCACGTTTTTTGTCCGGGCACTCAGTATATGGTAACACACTGATCACGCCGGTTTACCGTAGGTGGCTGCACTGACACCCAATCTTACTCTGATATATTAATAAATATCTAAGCTAAGTAGAATGGAACAAATACAACACTAAACCTGTTTAAATTGATGAACGTGAACCATTGTGAAAATAATTTTTTGTTTATATATTTTATTAATAGGAGATGAAAGTGGAACCCATGAGAAATGAATACCGATGAGCAGCTAATAGCCTTTTTAATACTAATTAAACGAACTGAATTATTGTTCAGTAACCATGAACGCGTGGCCGTGGGAGTGGACGTTACGTGAGCTGAGTGGTGCGAGTGCTCAGTAGAAGTGAGTATATGAGGTGAGTGCGACGCCCAGTAACCAAATGACTGAGGGGATTGTCTGCGAAATAAGGGAGAATTGTGTTAAGAGTCGCGGCAGGACTGCAAACTTAGTGCTTTAATGATTGTTAGTGGAATGAAACGAGAATTCGGATCGAGGATGGAACAGGTCAATTCGAGGGGCGAGACGTTGAGAAGGATCGAGTGATTGAAAATATCGTAAATGACAGTCAGTGTGGGACTATGGGAGTGGTAGGGGCTATTGTGGAAACTTGTCCAGTTTTGAAATCGTGGAATTCTTTTCAGCCGCTAAGGTGTAAACAAACTTTACGATCGTCTTTACGACAGACTTCAAACATACTGTGTGTGTTGGCGAAAAGCGGTTCCTAACAAGGGTGAGGCGTGGAGTTACAGAACAATACTTGAATATGAACCAGTGGGATAAGCTACTCAACATTTGATGTCATCTTTGGTTATTGGCTCTATACCAATCAAGTATACTACACGGTCCTAAGAGAACGTCGAGATATACTCAAAGTACTATAGCTATACCAAAATTTTCATTGTCATTTTCTCTACTAAGAGCAAAGCTGGGCAGTAAGTGTGGTGAACACCCCCCCCCCCACCACCACTAACATTTCCGTTTCCCATCATCCCTGTTGAAACTGGAGTGTTAGAAGTCGTTGTTTTGTTCTGCACAGTTCAGCACCTCTGCCCTTTTTAAGTACAGCCTACAGCGCATTGAATCCTCGTTAATGAAGGCACAGAACCAGTATCAAGGGTGGCTCACAGCCTGTGCAGTAGCATCAAGCCACTGGCAGCGCACCTCTTCTTAGTGCAGTCGCCATCTGCACTGCGAGAGTCTCAGCGTTCAACGTAAGTCAAACCATTCTGAGTTTTTCACGACAGGGTTCCCACACTCACCCTAACGGGACTCCTTGGCCCTTAAGGGCAAAGTCTTTATCCCCAAAGATTTTCGTACCTGCGGAAATTCTACCTCTGCGGTTATTTCGAACGACTATGGATTTCGATGTAGTGGTTTTCCCATCTTTCCCCTCTCATCCTTTTTCAAATTGCTCTCCACAACAGACAGCTCCTCCCAAACTCATTCACTTACAAACTCTCTCGCGGAAGTCACACTCGTCTCCCTATGCCCACTCAAATAGATTCCTTTATCAATTATCAACCGAGTTACAGCTCGCTCTCTCTTACCGATAAAGTTTCCCACCAGTTCACGAATATTACGAGTCGTCCTCTTGTGTCGCCCTTTCGTGCACAAACTCCGCTCAATTCATCTTGCATTCCTTTTTTGCTTCTCCAAACACTCAGTAAGTTCGTAATCGTTGCGCCTCTTTACCTAGCCTAATTTTTTTCTCTTGTGTACTGAACGATTTCCATTCAACTTCGTAGATTTGCTCTACTATAGTCTTTTTGCGAATGCGAAGGAAATAATTTGGTTGGGAATGTGAAAACGCGAGGAAATTGTAGGAAGGGAGATTTCGGTTTAATGAGGTAAGATGAACTCTAGTTTCTCAAGTTCTTCACAGAATTACTTGCTCTTCTGTTACGTTCAATTTGATATCCCATGGCATTCAGTTCACCCTAAGTAGACTCCTTGACGTTGGCCAAAGGAACTGGCATCTTATCTCAAAGAGTAATATCTTTTTAGGAAGGAGATAAGGCGTTTTTTTTCCTAACTCCCTGCAGCGTCAAAGGGCAAATTATATGAAGATTCCTTCGACGTTCGACAAAGAGTAATGAAATTAGAGAGGTTTAGAGATAAGAGGCTTTGAGAAGAAGGAATGCCTTGTTTTCCTAGCTCAACAGTCAAAACGGGAAGGGCGAAAGAAGATTGGAACGTTCGACAACAGGAACGTGCAACGTAAAATGTAGCCGTTGGGTAGTACGATTTGGAGGTAGTTCTAAAGTGAAAATGAATCACCGAGAACAGCAAATTTTCATAGATCATTGCGACGTAACTCTCAAAATAACCCTAATCAAGGTATTCTTTCATTGTAAGGCACTCACACAAAGACTACATTTCTAGAACGATTCAATTTACGGCTCACCAAAATATCCTCGTCAATCAAAGTCTTTTCCGGAGGTTTTACGAATTTTTGAAATGTTCCAAATCGATCTCTCAGTACCCCTTGAACGGATCCCAGATGATTACAAAAACTATTTTTACTTTCCTGTGTTTTAAGTTGTGTAATCGGCTGAAAAATAAGTTTTGAGTTGTTCGCGATAATTTTGTTCTAAGGGTTCCCCTGAGACATCATTTGAGGAAGCGGTCTGTGTGTGTGTGTTTTTTTAACGCAATTGATAGGTATTTAGTCTGTACGTCAACGAGAAGCCTCAATATAAGTGTACTGCGACGAACCGAACTTTTCGTATATCTGACGTACACACCTTCTGTCGGATCGTGCGTCTCCGTTCCACACAGCTGCAACTCTCAGGGCCGGTTTATCAATTCTTTAGTTAAAACGTTGATTAGGTAGCGATCTGTTAACGATAATCATGGAGTGAAAAAATTCTCGAGCTCGGATCGTGTTTATCAATCGGCAATTGACTAATAGTTAGCTAGCGAGAGTTTTAACGCAGGGAAAAAGGGCTGCCACTATGCTCAAACGAGAATCCCTCGAACGAAGAGGCGACTTGGCGAGTTTTCCTCCAAAACAATGAGTTGGAGAGTTGGTACCACCAACTCCACCTTCATTTGCCGTCTGTCGATTTCATTACTTGACATTGTCACTCGAATACCCAAAATATCAGTTGCAGAATTGTTAAATAATATATTTGTGATCTCACTTGATACTTTTCTCTTTGTTTCCTATTCTTTTCTCATCTTCTTACTTCTCATTCTTTTCGTACTCCTCTACTTCTCGTGTTGCTCATTTTTCGTATTGTGATTATTTTTGTTATGTGTTTGTCGTGATTTTTTCCGTCGATTTTATAACTTTCCGTCGTGAGTGGGGCAAGCATAAGTAAAAAAATGTTCCTTCAGAAAACGTCACGTGTATTATTCAAAATTAATCATACACCAAGCAACCTCAAAAAATTTGAAAAACGATACATGATGCTTCTCAACTCCAAATGTGCGGTGTGTTTCACTCAAATTGACATTTTCACGTGTGTACAGTCGATAACACCAGTGGTCTACCATTCTAGCCCAGTGGTAAAACGCTCTTCGGGCTTTTGAGATTTTTTCTTCTCCGAATATCGCCTTTAAGAAAGTAGGGGCAAATGAACAGTGGTCTGGGAAACTAGTTTCACAATGAGGGAGCCAGGAGTTTTACTAACGCCACAAAAGTCGCCTACAGCTATTAGCAGCATCAAACCTGCAAAGAGAAAACAAAAATGGTTATTTACGTGCTCTACTACCACATAATTCTAAAATGTATACGAATAATCGCATTGAATTGTAATGCCCATTTTCTTTATACAGCCTCATTGAAGTAGGATGAGAGCTACGTGATTGGCAACAAAGACAATTTGATTGAGTTTTCTTCAGATATTTACGTTTCAAACTTTTTCAAAGCCCCCATTTCAGAACATGGTGTGTGCGATTGTGGACACGATTGAGAGAGAATGACTGAACCCAGTCAACTCACGCTTGATATTCACGATCCCACACCCACATTAGACGGGTACACAAAATTATAGTTTTCGTTGTGGTCAAAACGCATAATTATCACCGCCATCGTTCACGTCAAATTCGTGTTGGGAATCCAATAAGGTATGAAATAGAATTTCAATCATAATCAGCAACAACCAAATTACGGCATTCAAACAGCTAATTCCAAAAGAATCAAAACAACTTCCCACAACATAATCGTCTTGGCATAATCTCGTCAAACGTGACTCATTATTGGTTACTCAAACAATGACATAACGTAATTAGGTATAACTATAGATTCCTCGACGTTCTTCTTTATCAGTTTATACGTACACATTGTGAACACCATTGCACTATGCTGCATTATTAGTGCATTGCGCTGAACGTAAGAGGGGACTAGAGAACTCGTGATTAGTCGAACCCAGACATTTGGACTAATAGAATTGAAACGTAAACATTCGATGAAAGCTCTTAATTACTTTTCGAACTTGACGTAAGTTATATCATGCACATAAGTAACGTGGTAGGTCGATAAAATATTAGGTGTGTACTTACCGAGACCGTAGAACCTGAGCGTTAAGAGGAGTTTCGTCATAGGCGTAATTGCGTTTGCTTTTCGATTCTATTCGCGTTCGAATTAGCGAAAGTACAAACACCGTTGTTTCTTTCGACAACCGGAACCTAGAATGAAAATCTACGTCGTCGAGTGTGTCAAAATATTCGATTCTCGGACGGACCTGGTACGGCCTTCTCTCCCACTCAAGAAACGCGTATACCTCTTCGTCGGAGAAATCAGAGTCAGACATATCGTAGTCGAACTCCATTGTTAATAAAATTATTTAAAATTTAGGTGACGAAAACCCAATAGAAAAGAATATCGCGAAAGCGCAAACGAAAACAGAACAAGGCTAGCGAAACACAACCGAAAATGGCTGCCGATAACGGTTCGTTATCCGATAACTAACGAACGAAGAGACGAGTTAAAACATAACTAACAGGTAGCGCTAACGCGGTGTCAAAGTGAGTTGATGAACGCGTCTTCGGGAGTTAACGAACGATTTCGCGTGGTCAACCTTTAGTCAAGCTAGCAAATGACATTGATAAACCGGCCCTCAGGGTTCGTATAATCGGCTTACCGCTTGATGAGAGATGATTTTCTCAGTGAGGGGGGTCGGAGCTGCCCTCAGGTGATTCAGAATGGGCAGTTTTGTGCGATGATGCTGTGACTGCCAAGAACCGATCAGTTGGACTCTTGGAAAAAACTGTGGCGTTGTAGTTCGCGCAATCGATTGACAATATGGTTATAGTTGGGCGCACGAAAAGAAGAGCTCGAGGATTGGAATAGAAATGAAACTCGGTGAGCGTGAGAAGGACGGTATTATTGGCTTGAGTTAGATTTGAGCTGATATCTCGAACAATAGGGCGACACAAGGGCTAGTATTAGGAACGCATGAACTGTCGCAGGAAACCGTATGGAGCGCAATACTTTCTTCACCCTTTGAAAAGTGGAGAGTAATACAATGCATTATCACCCCTGCCATTAATGTGATATATTACGAGTAATGACTCAAGGAGAAAAAATTCGGAACTGATATTTTAATGCAAATTGTAGAACGTTTCAAGTGTTAATTAATCAAAGAAATATTTCCTGCGTCGACGCCGTTCATTATTGCGAGTGGTAATTGTCGTCACTATCAATATTTTGTATTATTGTAGTACTTTGTGAATTTCTAGTCAAATTCACGTTCAGGCTGGCGGGCGCGAAAGAAACCTTTACACAAACGGTGGGTACAGCTTCCGTACAAGTACGCAACCACTAGGAACATCTTATGATTACGTTAAACTTGGTTTCAAAATATATATATTTTTTAATATAATTGTGTTTGTTTTAAATAAAGAAAAACGATATTCACGCATTCGTTCCATGGACGTTTTGGGTACCGTCATTACGCCCGTTGAATTTGACGTTGATGTTTGCGATGTAATGACCGTGTCGATTGCAAGTTGCTTTTTGCGCAAACGATATTCGCGCACTCGTTCCATGGACGTTTTGGGTACCGTCATTAGGTACATAGTATTTGCCGTTGATGGTTGCGATGTAATGGCCACGGCAATTACAAGTCGTTTTTTACGCGAACGACATCCATGCGATCGGTCCCTCTCTGATTTAGGCATCTTCCGCTTCGTTGGCGGTTTACTAGGTGCATCATCGAGTTCCATCACGCGCTCACTGAGGTTATTAAAACATATGTCGTCTTGTAAGACCAATGATAACTACGTTTGATTGTGCTCGTTGATGGTTTCGATATAATGGCCGCGTCAATTGCAATTGACATCACCACTTGGTCACAGAGGTTATTAAAAGTGTGATGTTACCAAGCGTTACATTTTGTAACAGACGTTACCAAGCGTTACACTTCAACCATTCGATATTTCGTGACGCTTCTCCGTTACATATCCTGCGTTACATTTTCGAGTTTATGTAGAAAAGTAAAGACATAAAATGTCAAAACCTGGACAGATTCGGCGCTTTGCGTCGAATAGTTGTAATACCGTCATGTAGGGTAAAAGCACCAATTGTTGACACTATTAGAGAGAAAAATCGTTCGATTCTGCGCTCTACCCAAGTATTCAAGAAATTGAAACTTTTGGATAGTGATCATGAATCGTGAGTTCCTTGGGAACAATTTCCACTTATTAGACTTGATTAAATACGATTTTTTCAGCATAAAAAACAAGTTTTTCAAAAATGGAATTTTCCCCCTAATGTTGACAGTTCTGCCTTCGGAAATTCCTAATGTTGACATTTGCGGTTCCTAATGTTGACACCAGTCTAAATTTTTGAGAAAGTATTTAAATATGCTTTCCCTCTAGTTATTTCTCAAAGTAAATGAACAAACAAGATTAGGAACGCGTTAAAAGATATTTAATGTTAGACTAGACAGTAGGAAATGGATTTTGAACAGCATAATCACAGAGGAACAGGAACAGAAGTAGGGAACACAAATTTTCTAGGGTTTCCCCCGTAATATTTAGGCTTGGGCAGTTTGTATTTCACATTACTGACTGCCAGAAGGCGATTCCCCTCGCTCGAAGGCCTGAAAACAGTCCTCAGTCTGTTGCAGGGATGAAGGGGAGTTACTTCAGCAGCATCTTCACTTTCAATTTTGACAACCAGACAAACACATTCGGTCTGCTTTTTTTTGCGGGCAACACACTCACCACCATGACCCCTTCATTTATTCGTCCTACTTCTTCCTGAGCACAACTTGTTTCTCCTACGGTCCCTCCAGGTAGTGATATTGGGCCATCTTCATTTGACAATTCCTTTTCCCGTCCTGATACTGCCTCATCTTCTTTCAGCGACTCCTTCACAGGCTCCACTTCGTTTGACAATTCCTTCTCCCTTCCTGATGCTGCCTCATCTTCTTTCAGCGACTTCTCCACTGGCTCCACTTCATTTGACAATCCCTGACCTGATATCGGCGCATCTTCTTTCAGTGATACCTCCACTGGCTCCGTATCATTTAACAATTCCTCTTCTGTATCTTTAGCTAAGGTATGCTGCTGGACAACATCCCAGTCTTCATCCATGTCACTGTAATTCTCAGAAAAACCTGGGCCTGTGTGACTGGAAAGCCAGCCTTTGCTGTTGTTTTTATCCAGTGGACCAAAATCTCCTCTTCATCTTTTGACAGCACCGACTGACGCCCTATTCTTCTTTCGAGAGGAGTTTTCCCTCTCACCTTGTACAAAAGAGTGATACGAGGAACTCCATGGCGCTTTGCAGCTGCATAAACCGTTGTGCCGAGCTTCACATCCTTTATAGCGTCTTCCATTTGCAGGACAGTGTACTTCCACATTCCGTTCTCGTCGGGAGGCATGGTAGTAGTCGATCTGTTAAAATGATAAGACACTGTATCAGAATCATACTGTTATTTTAAAATTCTGATAGGTAGGTAGGTACCTGATAGTGTTGCAAAGGTCATAGGTAAGGGTCTAACCACAAAAAGATCAAGTTACCTTACGTAAAAATGTAAAAAAAAAAAATTATAATATGTCAACTTAAGGAACCAAAATATGTCAACTTAAGGAACCAAAATATGTCAACATTAGGATCTCCATGTCAACTTAAGGTTCCAGTACGCTGATTTGAAAAATTCAATAGTCTCAATATTCTACGAAATTATTCAAACCCAAATATCACCTTGGCAACCTGATCAACATTTTCCCCTAATGTTGACACAGGTGTCAACATTAGGACACACGCCCTTTCATGAAACCCAAATGATGACACCCCATCTTGACCATCTATTTCAACGAAATTCAGGGGTTTAATGCTTACAAATTCTTCCTTACACTATTATTAGAGCAGGCAATAGATATATAACTGGTTACTCATAATATTTGACTTGAAAAGTCTAATTTTGTTGACTTACCTCACTAACCTGCGGGATAGCGATG
Source organism: Pachypeltis micranthus (assembly GCA_020466155.1). Lineage (NCBI taxonomy): Eukaryota > Metazoa > Arthropoda > Insecta > Hemiptera > Miridae > Pachypeltis > Pachypeltis micranthus. The sequence goes on from CM035769.1 coordinate 67,665,132, forward strand.
GCGTCGCTGGGTTGACTGATCCAGCTGTCACCGGCTTCAATATTAGCCAGACGTTCGATATGGGTAATTATAACTAGTGGAGCCGGCCTACCTCAAATCTCACATCCTTATCAACAGAATGACGCCAATTCCGAGTACCTACAGTGTCCCAATACCTTAAGTTTACGTTTTGAAATTGGAGTGTCAACATTAGGATAAGTGTCAACATTTGGTGCTTTTACTCTAAGATAAGTACGAAGAAATAGACGAAGAAATATCAAAAGATCTTGTAAACGAACACAGCACGAATGATTAGTTTTATTGGCTTGCTTCACGCGTTGCTATGTTGACGCGTAATTCTTAACGACGTTCCTAACAATATTCTCACGTGTACTTTGAGCGGCTGGTTTTGAAAGTGTGTGAAGTTGCCCGGCAATTCGTACACAGATCGTGCATTTCCCCGTAGGTTCTAATGTTCATCCAGCCTGGAATTGAGAAAACGTGGGCACTATTTTACTCCATGATGTTTGCCACAGATTTGGAATGCCTATAGACGAGTACTGCAGTTTATCTGTTGCTCTGGCTTGCGCTGGTAGAACTCAAAGAAGTATAGCAACTGTCTCTCCTTCTTCAGCAGCAGTTTTATTTACCTTTTGTGTTTGGATACACACATTACCCAGCGGTCTGATGTCGCCAATTTTTCGATAGGCCGAGAAAATGTGTTACCAAGCCAATGAGAGTAGGAACTTAGCGATTCCTCGGCAGTAAGTCTACCGGGGGACTCCTTCGTGCCAACGTGCGAAAATGTCTGACGTAACGGAAATCGCTCGACAGGTGTGACCTCACCTGTTTGAAGTGGAACGGTGGTGACGGCGGTTCCATCCGAGACTTTGGCCTTGAAATTGACCCAGTTTCGTACCCAGTTAACGAAGTTGCGTTGAAGCTGAGCAACTTAGAAAAGTGGGTTGTGTGTTTTTCGACAACTTTCTCCAAGTTTGTTGCAATCGCCATGCAAGTGAACTAGAATCATTATAAAAATTAACAGAAAACGATCATTTCATAGGACTATACTTATTAAAGGAAATACAATAAGTACGATTCATGAATTGAAATACAGAAACTAAACTAACTTTATTTCAAGTTTATACAAAACTAAGCACTGTTGCTAAGTACAAATGTTTGTAGCAACAATAATAATATTTTTGATGAAGCTAAATCCTATACTTTTCCCCCCTTAAGTTTCATTCAGCTGCCTGGTCATCATTACGGCTCTTTTTCTCAACTGGTCTGCATGTTTTCTTTTAATTACACCTCCAGTCAGTACTTCTTATGAATAAAATCCATTTCGCTTATCAATGACACCAGCTGTCCAACCATTCTGACGCTCCTTTTTTACCCATACTTCTTCCCCGTCTTGGTTTTCTTCTATTATGTTGGTCTACTTGTTGTTTCCATATTCGTCTTCCCATCTCTTTCCGCAAGTCAGGTTTAATATTGTCAAAGATTGTAAAGAGTCGCTTGCCTAGGAATAATTTTGCAGGAGGTTTACCAGTAATTTTCTGAGGACCAGTTCTATAACAAAATAACACGTTTTGTAGAGCCAATGTTGAGTCGCCGATATCTTGTTTTGTTGCTTCGTAACGCTGTTTTAGAGTTCGAATCAACCGTTCAACCAAACCGTTACTTCTTGGGTGGTAAGGCGTAACCTTAACATGTCGAACTACATTTTTATTAAAAAAATCTTCCATTTCGGCAGAAACAAATTAGGGTCCATTGTCAGTGACAATTTCATTTGGGATACCGTACCTTGCAAACCAACCTCTTAATTTATTTATGAGAACATTTGATGTTGTTGAATTTAGGACCTCAACTTCTGCCCACTTTGACAAAGTACCAACGCCCACAATCCACCGCTCTCATCTTGTATTGGCCCAGGAAGGTCCAAATGTACCCTTTCCCACACTCTTTCAGGAACGTTCCAAGGGTAAATTGGAACCTCTTCCGCATTCTTTATTTTCCTGACAGGCCGAACATCTCTTAACAAATTGTTCAATGTCCCGGTCCAAATTCGGCCACCACACATAATATCGACATATCGATCTCATCGCAGCGATGCCAGGATGCCCACAGTGTAGAATCTTGAGTACATGGTCCCTAAGTTTAGTTGGTACCACGACCCTACTAAACCACAATAACACATCATCTTCCAAAGATAGTTCCCCCTCTCGTTGTTTATAAAGTTTCAAATTTTCAGGAATTGTCATTGGCCAAGCGGCGTTGTTCATCATGTAGTGACGAACGAGTTTGTAATCTTCGTCTGAATTGTTTTCTTTCTTAAGTTTTTCGAGTGACAATATAGTCTCAATCTTATCAACGTTTAAAAACGTGATGTCAAGTTCTTCTGCCTCATTCACTTCACACTCTTGTAATGGTAACCGAGAGAGCGAATCAGCACACACGTTTTCTTCACCTTTCCTGTAACAAATCTCGTAGTTGTACTGGTTAAGCTCAATTGCCCATCTCACCAATCTGTTATTCATCACTTTTGGTAGGTCCCTATTACATCCAAAAATCCTCTGAAGTGGTTTGTGGTCTGTCACCAGTAAAAATTGACGACCACGGTCGATGTTTGCATACCGTTTTTCTGTGATAGTCAGTGTTCTGCTTGCATAAGCAATCGGTTTCTCCACTCCATTTTCAAATCTATGAATAAGAACACTGCCCAACCCATCCTCAGAAGCGTCACAAACCAACACAAGTGGTAATAACTAAAGTTAACGTACCTGTTAGGTGAGTCCGTCTCCTCTGGCTTGTGAGTTACTGTGGGCAAGCGCTTTCGATGTAAAGACATCATCGTCTGGCCGTTTAGTGAGTACTGACTAAACGGCCAGACGATGATGTCTTTACATCAGCGCTTGCCAACTCACAAGCCAGAGGAGACGGACTCACCTAACAGGTACGTTAACTTTAGTATTTGCCTACTGGCGGACACAACCCAATTTCTTTAATACAAGTGGTAATGTTTCATCATAAGGGACAACTGTATCTGAGCTAGATAAAATACTCTTCACCATACTAAAAACTTTCTCTTCATCCTCAGCCCATCTCCATTTTGCTTTAGCTCCGGTCAGCGGATGTAATCTTGAACATAATGAATGTAATTTGGGAATGAACCTTTCATAGTAATTAATTGAGCCTAAGAAAGATCTCAATTGCTTCATATTGGAAGGTGAAGGAGCATTCTGAATAGCTTTTATTTTTTCTTCTTGAGGATGAATTCCTTGTTTGTCGATTCTATGTCCCAAATATTTGACTGAATTTTTAAAGAAATTACACTTTTCCATCTTGACTCGTAACCCTGCCTCTTTCAACCTTTTTAAAACTTCTCTTAGAGTCTTTTCATGATCACTTCGGTTCTTTCCAGTAACTATAATATCGTCCAGTAGAACACCTACATTGGATATGTTACGCAACAGCCCTTCTATAAACCGCTGAAAAATACCAGGACTAGATGACAAACCAAAAGGTAGCCTTTTATACCTAAAATAGCCTTTGTGAGTAGCAATCACAAGGTATTTTCTGTGTTCTTCAACAACTTCGAGTTGTAAATATGCATCTCGCAAATCAATTATTGAAAACTCCACCAGTTTATTTGCTTGTCAGCTCTTCAAATGTTGGTAAGAGAGCCGTTTCTAAAACTATATTAGGGTATAAAGTCACTCTATAATCTCCACAGATGCGTACATCTCCATTTAGCTTCTCAACATTGACAGTTGGTGTAGACCATTCAATTGGAGTATCTGATGGATTCACTTCTTCCAAAATTCCTTCTTTTACCAATCTATTCAATTCTTGCTCTATCCGTTTTTACTTTCCTTGCTCTACGAAGTAGAAAGGAAAGTTATGTAATCGGCTGAAAAAAAATTTTTTCAGTTTTCTTCAGATCTTTACGTTTCAGACCCTCCTGAGTCCGAAAAACACTATTTGGGAAAATGGTCTGTGTGTCTGTGAACGATTTTTAGAGAAAACCACCGTACCAAATCACCTCAAACTTCATACCTCGCCCGCAAGTCACCATGGGACGCCAAAATAAGGGTATGAACAAAATCCACCGAAATTTAACTATAGTTATCATAGTGACCAAAACACCAAATTTTGTTTCTCAAAAATGACTCTAACGATTTTGATTAAATTTTTTATATTGATAGCTCTCAATAAGACAATGATACCATAAAATTCCCATTTGTGGAAAAATGACGAGAGCAGCACAATAAATTATCAAAATTTTCGACCAAAAGCGTTTTTAGCGCAGTTTTTTTTTCCTTATAAACTCCGCTGGAATGTTAGTAGAATGCTAAAAAAAAAATTGGTATTGTAGTCCAATCCAATACCTAAAGGGTGGGTGTTTAAAATCGATCATGAGATACATGGGGCTCACTCCAGAAATTCCTGAATTTCAACTACGTCCGTTTCGCTTACTACCAGTTCTAACAGTTATTACCCAATAAATCCACAAAAGTGATTACTATCCGCTTCGAAAAATTCGTGTCTACAGCCTCATTAATTATCTGTGTACCGATTGCTCAATATGGGTCCTGCAATGAGTACGAGCAGCACAATAAAATCTGGAACTGTAAGCGCTACCGCTTCCTGCTGCCGTAAAGCGTTATTTGACCAAGTTCAAATTAACTGAGTGATAAATGAATTGATTAAATCGAATTGGCCATGTACAAAGTGAATTGACGTAGAGCTAAGGAAAGTCGTGTGTTGCAACGCACCAGATATTTTCATAGGAAAAGGTACTCTACGTGCATAGCAACCTCATCAACAGCATCTGCCTTGAGGTGAATCCATGCGTGACTTTCTCCAGAGCCACTTACACCGTATTGGAGTTGCCGACTCGCCTGTGTGTCCCCTTTGTGATATGCAGGTGGAAATGGACGCTGGGCACTTGGAAGCGTGCCCAAAGCTTACACAATTACGACCAATAAATGACGATTCCCCAAGATGGAAGAAAGAAAGTTATATGTATTGGGCTGCACGGAGGGAGATGGCACTTTTGCCAACAACCGGCGAACAATTTAAAAAAAAAAAAAAGTAAAAATGTTCGTAGCAACAATAATAATATTTTTGATGAAGCTAAATCCTATACTTATCAATCAGATAAATCGTTACCCGCGGTGAAATGGTGGAAAAACGCTCATCTTTCCCCCTCACCATCAACCCACTACCTTTTGAAATTCACTATACGCTGTTAGTGCTGTTTATGCAATTCTACGGGGACGCTTATGTAATACAATTCTTCATTCTATCACTCCGCTTCTTCCAGGCACTGCATTTTCCCCTAATTCAACACAATATAACAAAACTACAACAAATGACGCCATTCACATCCTTTTGCCCCCGTTTCTCAAAAATATTCAACCAGCCGCGGAAAGGTTCTATTGCGGCTAAATGGAGCGAATTAGGGATGAAAAATGTTCGCCAACCCCAATTTCACCCGCCATTTAACGTTACGAGCTTGTTCTCATGGGCTTCGTGAAACCGAATTGTGCGAGCAGTTGATCATATTTTCTCGCTTCGCCTTGTCCTGTCAAGTATAAAGTTGAGTCTTAGACGAGGGCGAGGAGTTATTGGCCCTTTGCAAAATTGAGGAAGAGCTTTTACGACAGTTGGCTTATTCGACCGACAAAATATATAAAAATTAGATCAATTTTGCTACGTATCGTTAAGGCATTTTCACTCGAAATTTGCACCCGGTTAAGGGACTCGGTGTCATATTTAAAGAATATATGTTGTGACACATGGCTTTATAGAGTTATCTATATTCAATCAACTCTCACTCAGTTCATACGAACTTGGTATAACTTAACGCCTCTGTTTATAACACAACACTCAGTTATAAACCAGTGTATAGGTCCCCAATTGACAATATTAGCCAAAGAATCGGCACTACTTCGAACAATGGAATTTCTGATTATCTAATAGACATTATTAAACTCTCATCGTGAAAGAAGCTTATGGGATTTGGTGGAAACCTGCAGGAGCGAAATTTATTATGGGAATACCGCACTAAAATCGCTCATCGTCGATATGCTTCATGCATTACTGTGCTGCTCTCGTAGTTTTTACACTACGAAATGTTCACAGTACTGTGAAATCATTTGAAGTTGTCCATACAAATAATTTAACCACAATCGTGACAACCGTTTTAAACAAAATAAATATTTAGTGTCTTGAACACGACGGAAACTTGTTATTTTGGAACCGATTTAACCCACACGATCATTTTGGCGTTCCATGTTGATTTGCAAGCGAAACGATTTTCCCGTCATTCACACAGAAATTCTGTTTGTTCTCTGTTATATTGTTTTTAAACATATTTATTTCGGCGATTGCTGCTAAAGAATTTTCTATGAATGACAACTTAATGTAAACGGTTAACTACAAGTTATTTCGAATCAACGGAATTTTCAATTACACTGATAAAATTAGAGTTTGAAGTTGCTTCAGCCGTGTCCCTCAATCACGTACTCTCGCACACTCACAAATGATCTGACATTTCCCGAATGGTGTAGATAACAATAAAAAGGATACAGTCGGCCTCAAAACGTAATGATCTGAAGAGAAAAGTCCAAATTTTTTTGACAAGATTACTATACTTTCCTTTCCCTTTGTGGTAGCGGAAAGTAAAATCCCAGTCAAGTTGCGTGGTCGCTTCGTTGCTTGGGCATCCTTCAGACGAGTGGTATTCGCCGTTTACCGTCCCTTTAAGTGTCCAGATAGATGAAGAAGAAAGCAACCATCACTTGTTCATCTTGTAAGCTTTCATTTATGAGAAGAGAAAGACAGACAGGACGAAACCTTTACACAAACGGTGGGTACAGCTTTTGCTTAAGTACGCAACCACTAGGAACATTTTATCTCTTTTATTTTTTTTAAATGCAATGGTAACTACGTTTGATTGTGCTCGTTGATGGTTTCGATCTAATGGCCGCATCAATTGCAATTGACATCATCACTTAGTCACTGAGGTTATTAAAAGTGTGATGTTACCGAGCGTTAGGTTTTGTAACAGACGTTACCATGCACTTAACTCAACACAAATTTCGTGACGCTTCTCCGTTACATCTCCGGCGTTACATTTTCGAGTTTATGTAGCAAAATAAAGACATGAAATGTCCAAAACAAATGTGGGTCGATTTGGTTTGTCTCTCGAATACTCAAAACTCCGCAGGGCTAAGGCAAACGCAAATTCATTTACAAGTGCTCACTCTGATAATTGTTTTATATTACGTGTGTTGTTAATTGATAATCATACAACCAAGTTGATGTTACTCTGAATGATTTTTTAAATTTCATTAAACATGTTTCTGACGAATTTGGAATAATATGATTGTGATTGTAACGGTGGCTGTTCTTGCAGCTTGAAAATCGTCAACTATTAAGATGTTCTGTTGCGTACGTCTATGGCGGGGAAAAATGGATACTCTCTCCCAAGAAATAAAATTATCGAAAGAAATTATGTGTGAACATTTAAAAGAGATGAGACAGATACAGCTAGCCGATTTGTTAAAAGGTATCGTGACGAGGAAAGTGAGTGAATGGTAGGATGCGATGAATTACTTACCTTTACCTTTGTTTCAAGTGGTTCACTCGTTCTTGCTGCGAGTAAACTGATTTCTCGCGTTATTGCCGCTCCATAGCCGCATAAGACAATTATTTGAGCTTCACAAGCTCATCCCTTCCGCCCACTTCCCATATAATTGATCTTTCCATCTCATGAAAATTGCATAGGCTTCCAGCCTCCGGAACGGTCGCCTCTGTTTCTTTCAAATTGCTCCCGCAACCTCTCCATAACTATTGTCCTAAAGCAACACAGTTGAAGGTGGCGTGGTGAGCATGAAGGACGGGTGGAGGGGCGAAGAGACAACCTCCCAAACTTTAGTTGGAACTCTGACCAATTTGCATTTTACATGCGAAATGCGCTTCCTCGTGATTTGCTCCGGGAAACCCGTCCGATTTTCCGTTCCGCTGAACCTTTCTGTGCCCGCCTGGTAATTATTTGCGTTATATTGACTGTGAAATCGAAGCAGTGGAAACTCCTTCGACATGAATATTTTGATTACTAGTGGTGTAGTATCTATTACACGCCAAGTTACTCCAATCATTAAAATGTTGATGAAATCCACGGCATCCGGCGCGAGTATTGCATTCAAATTTGATTAATGCATTCACGCCGAGGAGCTGCCAAATGAAGAGGCCATTATTTACCTTTTCAATCGAGGATGTAATTGGTCAGGACGCCGGAGAGAAGTTGGGCAACGGGTGCACCAGAACTCATCAATGGTACAAAATGGACTGTATTTGTATGAGACTTGATTGAACGTAATGAACTCAATAAAAATCAGAGCGAAGATGATAAGTAGCTACCATACTCGCCAACTGGAGATCAGTGAGAACTGGATAGGCAGAGAGGCGTTGAGGTTGTGAACTTACACGTCGGACAATCCCTACTAAATACGAAACTAATTGGGTTAGGTATTAAAGTGATTTGGTTAGTTCCGCCAGGTGGTAAATTACTGAAGGTATTAAAGCAACTGTCGTGTTAATGAATTTTTGGCTGTCGACGAAACGCGACACACCCATCAGACCAGTCATAAACTTCACATCTGCACCAGCATACAAACTCTCAAAATATTCGACCACAATTCTAAAAAGTACCATTACATTACCAAACAGATAAACGATACGCAACACAGAAGAACTCACCACTAGATTAACAGACGTGACTATAACTCCAGATACTGGATTGGTGTGATTTGATATAAAAAAACTTATACCCCTCCATACCAATAAAAGAAACCCTCGACATTCTACAAACCAAACTAAGACAAATGGACACAACTACTAGAAACGTAACTAACCTCACCAAACTGACACTCGGACAAAACTACTTTCAATTTAACAATAGCATACACAAGGCAAAAGATGGCTTAGGTATGGGAAACCCTATTTCGTCCGTATTAACTGAAATATTTCTACATCATTACATAGAAACTCACACTTCGCCAGATATGTAGATGATATCATCTGCATATTAGGCCGTGATAACACTGACGATATATTAAAGGACTTGAGCAATATCCACCATAATATCCAATATGACATGGACAAAGAACAAAATAAAACTCTTAATTACTTGGAACTGAAATAATACGGTTGGACAACGAACTACAATACGCCATTTTTAGAAAACCTACTGCATCAAACATGAACTAAGTGCATTTAGACACATGATTCGGAGACTAAAAACAATCCCTCTATCCAAACAAAATAACAAAAAAGAACTCGATACTATCAATGCTATTGCAGAAAATAACGGTTACTCCAAACAAACAATAAACAAATTATTAAGACAATATGACTCCAAAACAGACGACTCAAAAACACAAAATACACAGAGTTTGACAAAGGAAGGCATACAAATCTCATTAAGTACGGACAGCACACTTAGAACCAAACTAACTACAAAGACTGAAAAGACAGACCCACTCGACCAAAGTGGGGTTATTAAACATTAAATCTCTTAATAAGAAGAGACGAACGGAAAGACGACTCAAACTTTGCCAACCACCTCAAGACAACTGGACATGAACCTACCAAAATACAGGACTGTACCATCTTACTACATAAACAATACAAAGGACGAAAACTGAATAATGAACAAATCAACACAAAATGCGACACTATATTTACACCACTGAAAACACTACACAAACGAAAACAACTAACTGACGGAAATACAAACCACCCTATACAAAAAAGACTTAGACTCAGACCATTCAAGACGTTCCGTTCACCACTAGTGGGTACATGACCTCCTTCCCCCCCCCCTTCCAGGATGCTCCACCATCCTGATTACCTTTCTCTTCATATATAAAGACCACGACCAACTCACTGACTCCAGTACTTACTTAACGGCCAGACGATGATGTCTTTAGTTAGACTCACCAAACAGGTCTGTTAAATTTAGTAATTTACTAAATTTGTTACTTAATTTTACGTAGCTGTTAGGTGAGTCTGGCTCCTCTGGCTGGTGAGTTACTGGGAACAAGTGCTTTCGATGTAAAGACATCATCGTCTGGCCTTTAAGTTAGTGCTGAAGTCAGTTAGTTGGTCGTGGTCTTTATATAGGAAGAGAAAGGTTAAGGGATTGTGTAGCGTCACGGAAGGGGGGAAGGAGGATGGAGGTCATGCACCCCGGGAGAAACCTGCTGGAAGTGAATGGAGACGAATGTAAAAGACTTGAAACGGACAATCAACAGACTATTTAAGCCATACCTTATATTCGTCTCCCTTCTGATCAAAGGGAAGCTGGTAATTTCACAGAGCGGTTCCTTGCATTGTGGTATCGTATCGTTGTCCAAGTATTTGTTGATGCTTGGTCGATTGGAACAGTTCTCAGAATGCGAACGACTACGTCTAGATCGAAAACGGTGAAACCACAGTAATTATAGTGAGCTAAAGTCTACTAATCGAAAAAAATCGCGGGAAAATACTGCGCATGTAGTCTTTTCATCATTTGAACTCCTTCGGTCGGTTCCTCACGTCGTGTAAACTGCCTACATGTTGTTTTCGTCGTTCCGTTGTAGTCTGGCCATGTTTCGTATCGTTTACTGGTATTTTTCGATGCTGAATCGAATGGGGTCGGATTCGGAAGTGTGAGACCACCGTTGTGTATTTATTTGCATCGTTTTTCAAAATACAAGTACACTTCGACATTAGTGAACCGGCCTCAGTGATTTTGGCTGAGTACGGCTCAGTGACGGAGTGCGTTATTTGTTAGGCGTGACGGGGTATCTTGCGTTTAGAGAGTGAATAATCCGGACAGGGTAGAGCCTCTTTCCGGTCACATTCGAATGTTCTTAGTATCCAACTCCAAGACAGATAGTAATAGTCTCAGGGATCTCCCTGGCTCAATTGCTGAGAGGCCACAAGTAGAAGAAGTAGAGGCGCAAGGGGATTCCGTGTAGTGTATAAATCACTGAGGTCCTAATAAGCACCAATTTGGCGTGGTGGACGATAATTAAATAAACACCCGTGTACACAGTATAATATTGTGCATATTGGAAATAATAATAGCGGCTCTGCTAGGAAAAGGAGCATCAACGAACGGGTATATTGACCAGAGAAAATAATTAATAATAAGAAAGATAGATCGTTATTCTTGTCCGGACACGATACGAAAATAAATGGCTTGAGAAATGCTGTAAACGAATGTTCTAACCTGTTTTTGTCGATTGTGCCGCGCAAGGAAGCGAAATGATTTAAAAGGGAGCCGAGATCGGGAAGGAAGATAACCGCGGAGGTCGGGAACGAACTGAATTCGGGAATAATAGCTTAAAGACACAAAAACAAGCACCATGATAGTCACAATGATAATGAGGGCAAATGATATCGCATGTAAACAAGGTGATAACGCTACTCCCGGTAGGTGAGTTCCATTTGGTATAATATACGGCAGACACATCAAAGAACTACCTGTTGATTATAAAAAGCACTAGGTGCCTTAAACCTTTGTTTGAGCCAGAGAAACATCTAGGACGCGCGGACTAGCTGTTTCGAAGCCGGATACAGAGAACATTCGCATATGACGAGAATCAGAGATTCTGCACAGTCTGGATCATTCGCTGTCCTAACGAAAGATACCTGGCACGTCTTACAAGTAGCGTGCAAATCGCTGTGTCAAAATTAACGTACGTAAGTTGCTTCATGTCTCCTACGAAGCGGACAGTGGTGAAATAACCACGAAGGAAAATGAATACTGGAAAACGTGGAGAGCTGTAAGAAGATGATTGAAATCTGATCGTCAGATTCATCTCCATTTCACCGAAGGGACTTGGAACCAATCATTTGAATATTTCATAGACGCTCTCGTCGTCATCAGCGCACCAGTTCCCTTTCGTCCCCGCGATGAGTTCCTGCCCCTATTTCATTATCCTTTCAGCGGAAAACGAGCTTTCATACTTAGCTCGAACTAAATCAATTAATCACATCCCTCTGAGGGCTAAATGTCTCTTGAACCTCACTGTCGCTAAATGGACCGGCCGGAGTCATGTAATTTTCACAAAGCAATCAAGATACCTCCACCAAAGCTCTTTCATTTTCAACGCTAACACACCCCCCCCCGCCCCACAAGGCTATTCCTATCCCACCACAGTCCTTCGTACGGAAGCTTTTTAAAAGATAAAGCGGCTCTGAGTGGCAGAAAGTAAATTTTGGAGGGGATGTTTTTTTAAAGACCCAACGCTTGAGATGATGATCCGGCGGTAGAGGAGATTATTTCGCCGGGGAGTGTGTTCATTCACATGCAGTTCCCGGATAAATATTATTATGAGTTAGAAACTCCGCCTACTTATTATCCTGCATTATTTAGGTTCTGAGGAGACGTAGAGGAAACTACTTTCTGCTAATTATTACTGGGCTCGCTTCTTCTGACGAAAAAACGAGCTGAAAAGGATAGGTTCAAATTATCAAAATCCCCAGGATTTCGCCTTCAGATGGGGCTCAGTAATATACATAGCTCACAAACAACATTACGCGAAAAATAAATGTTGTTCGCATCATCTAGCGGTCATATCAAGGCGAACACCTTTTAATGTCTGTGTTGAGGGAGACGGGGAAAAGCAACATTATAATAGAGCCCACCAGCTGTCCATAGCCTCTCGTACATTCGATGATATCTATTGCTCTAGCAACTAATTCACTTTTCACTCAGCTCATGTGGAACTGATAGAACATAAGTCAACGAGAAATTGGTGTCTCTCGATGTCCTGACCGATACGGGGTCTTTGAATCAACCAATTAAACTCACTTTATTAAAACGATAATTCTGAAGAATAGAAAAATAAAAGGTTAACTTCGGTTCCACTATGTCCTGTGATGATGTCGACTTCAGATGTATTCGTTGGATGATGATTCTGCCGTGATTAATTGATATGAATCAATGACAACCACGGTGAACACCAGTAGGCACAAAAAGAAAAATGCACAATCGCGAAAAGTTCAAAATAGTTCATTAAAATAAAATAGATTGGTGATGTTGAAAGGTTCGTTCGATGGATGATGGCGATAACCATTTTGATAATACTCGTAGTTGATTTGATAATGGGATGTAAATCGATTAGGTCGTCGGTTGATGGTGCAGGGTTGACGAATAACAGAAATGGGATAAAAGCACGAATGCAGAATGGGGTTGAAAATGATAGCAAGTTCAAACACTTAACGTTCCGGAATTTATTGCATCGATCCTACTTACGGCCCAACTATTATCGACTCATCTGTGCCCAGATGATTCGTTGGACAATTCCGCGTAGTTTTTAGAAAGGGGGTCTTGTTCGTTGTTCTAGAGAGTAAACACTACGAGAAAGGTTAGACAACGAAACGACAGTAGTTTGAGTTTCTGATTTCATTGGGTTGCTGCTAAATATCTTACTCCCATTGTTAAACTTCCTTCGCATTAGCATACTTGCACGATTCGTGTTAGAATGCCTGCTTCAAGTCAGCAATATTCACGAAGGAACAAACTAGTTGAGCTGCTGCCCGACGAAATGTTTCATGATTTGATGCGCTGCTCTCGCCATCAGTTTTGAACTGATTTCGAGTCCGCAGGCTCCCAGACTACCCTAAACCAGCTCTAGGTGGAAAGGATTTGCAGGGGAATGGAATGAAGGAGAAGAGGAAATTCCATGTGTAAGTGCCCACCCGCCAACCGACGCGTCTACACAGCACTTTTCCTGCACTACACGACGTGTTCAACGCCGCCACTGTGGTGTTATGGCCTTCTGACAATGCCATACGAAGATCCGTGCTATCATATTTACAGGCACGGTAAGTGGGCACGAAATCCAGGGTCGATATATTACTTGGACATCCATGGTCACTGCTGACTGGTTGACCCCATGTTGACGACATTAGCCGTACTCAAGTGACAACGAGGTAGTGCCGCAGTGCTGCTCAACGAATGACAATGCGCCTCGAACCATTTTTCAGACTGAGTCGTGATACTTGACGCCTCAATGCGTACATGTGCACACCTGCCCCACATGATTCATCGACAATTTTTTAACCACAGGTACGACATCGAGCATCCGCAACGTTACAATCCTGGTCATATACCATGTCACCGGTAAGCTCTTCTTCGAATACCTTCTGAAGGTTACAAACAGCTAGAGACAGGCAGATCATTTTCTGTTATGGCGTTCATGGAACTCGGAAGAAGAACGTTTTTTCGATTCCACATGTACCTTTCTACTTCGTAGGGCTGAGGAAAGTAAACAGACAGCAGAAGTTTGAACTCTGAAATGTCATGAGTTGTCTCTAATTATTCTATAACCGTTATTGACCCGTCATTGTCACGCTTATTGACTCATCTACCCCATTGTTACGTAAATGAGCGGTTACTACAGCGGATTTTGTGTAAATGTTTATAATTTATTGTGTCGTTCTCATCACGCCCTCATGGATGAACACGTTATAATGTTCAGGTGTTTGAAAGTGGTCGTGCAAGACCTTCAATTCAAAACCGTATAATCATTTTTTTGTGTGTTTCCGTCATTGTAATAACTGAAGTTCGATTTGGAACGGTGTTTATTATGCTATCCTGTCTTCATCAGAAGGTTGGTGAAAATGACGTTTGAGCCAACATGGATCAGCCGTTATCCTCCAATCACTCAATCGAGTTCAGCAACACACGTACACGAACAGATCATTTTCTTTAGTTATTTAATACTAAACAATTATTACGAAGTGTGATGTAAGACTGAAAATATTCTAAGCTCTAAACATTTTTGCTTTTTGTGTTCCAGTTATGAGTTACCGATGGTGATCTGGGCTGGATTGGTGCTGTCCTGGCTGGCCAGTGTGGCTTGCATCGACCGCACTGTCCGTCTTTCGGTCATTGCTCCGAACAGCACTCAGCATTCCCAGAACCGTGGTCAAAATCTACCGCAGATCCGACCTGTCATTGAATACGCCGTGCAGAAAGTATCTTCTCCAACAGGAGTTCTCCCGGGATACGACATACGGTTGCAGTTTCGAGACAGCAACTGTAGCTCGGCTTGGGGCCCTTTGTACGCTTTTGAACTTCACAACAACACCGGTGAGTTTCGTTTTTTTTCGCCCTTGAAATTATGCAATTAGGTAACTAATGCAAGAAGAGAAGAAACAAATCTCAATCCGGACGAAAGAGTTAGTGGCGATGGATGAAGATGAGCAGGAGGAGACAGTATTGTACAGAAAAAGCCCTGTTTAGAAGAACACAAGAAAGTCTGGAGAGTGTAGCTAGTGGTGGAGAGACTGGGAGCCTGTGACACTCACAGCTATAGGTGTCTGAATTATGGACTCGTATTAGAGCATGGACGAGAGGTGAAATACTGGTCTGGGGCAGGCTGACTATATGAGTTCTTCCCCAACGTCTGTGAACGTCTTCCAAGAAAATGGGCTGAGCCAGACCACTGGACGAGCTAGTTCCTCACAGGACATGGCGACTTCAGTGCGGGGCTTTACTTCTTTTCTCTCAAAGACTCTCCAACATGCACATCTTGTGCCTCCAGTGGGGAGGAAACAAGAAACCAAGTTTCTACAACAGTGAGCGACGGTTGTTAGGAGGGCAAACAAACTTGGCAGCATTGACTGCCACAAAGTAAGCCTATAACCGTTTCGTCCGTAATTGGACAGTGGATCTTTTGAAACTTGTCACCCAAGTAGATAGTTAGATCAGGTGGGAAACCAGATTAAGAACTTCTCCCAGATGGTACGAGATTCCTCAGGTGGTTACCTCGTTTCAGTGGAAGCTGGAAGGCTGGCCCTGTACATATTAGCGAAACTGCAACTTCCATGACTGTCATAACCCCCGTCAAGGGTTTAGGAACCGTAATCAAATAAGGAAAAAGACCTGCAACAAGGTGGTAAAGCGATGGATGAGAAGAAAGATGAGGAAAGGACGGAGAACAAGGAAAGGATAAACAATGGAACGATTAAGAACGCTCTGGGGCAATGAATTCTGTCGGCTCCGGAAACACTAATCCTCGTGGTCTGCAGGCCTAGGAATTTTGAAATTTGGATTAAAAAACTGGTTAGAACCCGGTAGTGAACATAGCTTGACCTCGGGAACTCCATTGGGACATAAGAACAGCGACCTCTTATGAACCAAATCGACCTCGGTCAAACGATTTGGATTATGTGGTCAATCGTTCTCGAATTAAAGGACCCGTGGTTGGAATTGATTTATGCACCAATCATAACTACGTCTGTAGAGTGTTCTTAGTATGCTTTGGGAGTATGGGGGTTATTATTCGAAGGACTCGATCTTAAGTAACTTGAATTTGAAACTTGTGATGATGCTGCATTGCCTCGAAGTACACATGAATGCGGATGGGCGGATGAGGGACAGGTTGAGTTGGCGTTTCATTGCCAGTGGGAGAAGGGCAGTTAACGGATCCCACACCTTACTTTCCCGAATAGTGAAGCTGCCTAACAACATACTGACAGTTCGTGTGGACTCAGCAGAACAACACACTATGCTTTAATGTGTCTACGTATGTAATGGGTGTTACGGCACCCAGAGGTAGTAGAGCTAACCATGGAAAGCGTGAAAAATAATTCCGAAGCCCAGTCCAGCAGGATGTTCTGCGGTGAAGTTTACATTACTGTTATCATTCAGAATATACTGTTGCCCCATAACTCAAATTAATTTGTTGCTTTTTGAATAACCACAGGAAGTGAGAATTGAGTCATCCCAAATTATTGCCTCCTAATTCTCTCCAAAAACCTACCACTTGGTTTGGCCATTAAACGCCCCTGTGAACAGTGGTAATTCCCTTTTTTGTAGGAGCTTCCAGTTTACGACTGCAAACGCCCGTTGGCTTTTTGCTCTCTCTGGCGTCACCTGCAGGCTCATGTCGTATGTAATGAGGTGGTGGGGGTGGTTGGGGGGGGGGGAGAAATAACCGTGTTGTGCCAGATACGGGGTGGGGGTTCATATTTATTCAACTTCCTCTTCTTATTTACCCTTCGCTGTTCGGCTCGGTTCGCTCCAACGCTCAGGTCGATACCAATGGCGTTTCCCTCCGCTCCACATCCTGGTTTCGCGCGCGCCTATATCTTCTCCCTCCTCACGTCCCTTGGAAAGGCCATACGAGTCATCCTTTTTGCTCGGAAATAACGTTCAGTGAAAACGGCAACTGAAAGGAATGGAAGATGGAGACCGAAGTTCCGACTTTTATTTGTAGCTTTCGATATCTTACCCTTTTTTTCCCCCATTTGCTCAACGCGAAGGCTCACTCAAAACCGCAAGCAGACACTTGACGTATCGGCGGTTGAGCCTGTGATCTTATTTGACGCCGTGCCGAAAGAAGGGCTATATATGCGTTGTATACATCTCGGGGCTTGCTACGTGCCGTTGGGTTTAGGTTACAAACAGATGTCTGTGATGTTAGCTACTGACAATGTATTCTTTACACCCTTCTAAGTTCTGGTTTCAATCGCGGAGTATTTATTTATATTTGGGTATATATTCCTGTAAGCTGATTAACAAAAATCAGGTACGCCGCATCACACAACTTTCCATAGCTCTACGTCAATTAACTTGTGTTCATGGCTCATGCTACTAACTTAATTTACTTTTCATTCGCTTCATTTGAACTCGGTAAAACATCACTTCAGCGCTTACAGTTCCAAATTGATTGTGCTGCTCGTACTCATGCCCTGACCATTATTAAGCGATTGGTACACAGAGATGGAACCAAAACACGGTTTTACGCGATAATAATCGCTTTTCCAGAGTTATCGGGTGAACACGTTTAGAAAAGGTAGTAAGTGAAACGGTGGTGGTTGAAATTCCGGAACTTCTGGAGTAGTTCCTCCACACCTTCTGGGTGGTATTGAAAACATGTCGTACTTGGTTGGACTACTACTTGAATTTTTCTGGAGGTCCGACTAACATTTGAGCGGAGTTTTTAAGGAAAAAACTGAGCTAAAATCGATTATCGTCGAAATGTTTGGTAATTTATTGTGCTGCTCTCGTCATTTTTCCACGAGTGGGAAAATTTCGTTATTTTTGTGTCATCGAGAGCTTTTCGTGTAAAAAATATTATCTAAGTCATTTGAGCAGTTTTTGAGAAAACAAAATTCGGTGTTTAGATCACTATAACTATAGTTAGGTTTGAGCGAATTTAGCTTGTATATTACTTTGGCGTAGTGACCCGCAGACTAGATATCAACTTGGAGCTGATTTGGTTCAGCCGTTTTCACTAAATTGCTTTCACAGACACACACACTCATTATTTGCCCAAATAGTGTTTTTCGGACTCTGAAGGGACTCAGCATTGTTTTTCAGCCGATTGCGTAACTTTCCTTTCTACTTCGTAGAGCCAAGGAAAGTAAAAATAACTGAGGTGCGTCTTTCTGCTTCCCGCTACTTGAACAACAAGGAAAATACAACAATTGCGTTGTTAAGTATTATCGTTTCGTCGCGTGTTGTGTGTTCTGCAGTTCAGTTTACGGGAGAACCACGGGACTGATTGTGCTGGTTCTTTTCTGGATTTGTTTGTGATTTTTTGAAGATACTATTGACTGTGATGGAGGAGGATGGGCAAATGTACCGTTAAAAATGTTTTGTTCTTTTACCACAAAAAACGGCGCTATGTTGGTCCATCGTAAATGTTACTGTGGTAACTAGTTGAGTGGGGATAAACATTGAAGCAAAATGAGGTTTTTTTATCACAGGGAGAAAAGAATCCAACTGTTTTCATCAAACTCACAGAATACTTATATTGAACTAGTCAACACCTGCATATTGTACACGCGTACACGCCTCTGTGGCAGTCTGTTGGACAGAGGTACCAACCAAAGTGTGTTAACACATCGTGTTTTTTAACATTTTCGAGATTTCCACAGTAAATGCATGACTGAATTCGATCAACCGGACGTAGCGTCTTATAGCAACTTTTACCCACATTTTGTTCCTCGTATCCATTCCTGTGACTACCCGTTGATCGGATATGTAAATATATTGAAACGTGAGGCGCACGGAACATTAAATGATCGTTTTTCTAGTTTTTTCAAAAATGGCTGTAAATATTCCATACTTATTTGGTACTTTCAACTAAGTAGTATTTAAAATGTGCACCCCGTAAATGGTTATTAAAACATTCAGTGCTCGTCGAATTTACGGGGGCCGCGGAAAATTGTGTGTAATACTTCCCCATAACTCCCGCTCATCAAAAACTAGTTGGTTCACAAAGAGTAAGTGTGAGACAAAAAATGTAGGGCGGTCACGGTGTAAGTTTGAGCACCCGAGAAATTGTGTAATTCTAACTTCTATCGTTTGATTGACTTCTCTTACTGTTGCCCATTTCTTAACTGTATACACTGCCTGTCCGACAATGCCTGGTCACAAACCTATAAATCGCCTATGTACGCACTGGTTACTGATTTAAGGTCGCATCTTATCTTTCTCGAGGATCAGTCACAATTAAACAAACGGATTCCCCAGGCCGACGTTTTGCTCAATGTATTAAGTATCATCAGGGCTCGACACAATGCTTTCAACTTTTTTATAAGAAATTTGTTACTGATTATAAAAAACTTTCTCACTTTCAAAAGATAAACTGAGCGAAACTTCGGCGTAGAGAAGCTGTTTGTTTTCTTGTGAGTGACTCAAGAAAGTCACTTGAGGTAATTTCAATAGTAAAAATATCTGGTGCGTTGCAACACACAACTTTCCTTAGCTCTACGTCAATTCACATTCTATATGGCTTTGTCTACTTAATCAATTCATTTACCACTCAGCTCATTTGAACTTGGTCAAACAACACTTCACAGCAGCAGGAGGCAGTTGCGCTTACAGTTCCAGAATTTATTGTGCTGCTTGTACTCATTCCAGGACCATTATTGAGCAAATGGTACACAGATAATTAATGAGGCAGTAAACACAAATTTTTTGAAGAAGGATCGTAATTACAAATGCAGAGTTATTCGGGAAAAACGTTTAGAATAGGCAGTAAGCGAAACAGCGGTAGTTCAGGAATTTCTGGAGCGAGCCCCATGTATCTCATGAGCGTTTTTAAACACTCCACCTATAGGTATTGGGTTGGACTACAATACCACTTTTTTTTAACATTCTACTAACGTTCCAGCGGAGTTTATAAGGAAAAAAACCGCGTTAAAAACGTTTTTCGTCGACAATTTTGATAATTTATTGTGCTGCTCTCGTCATTTTCCCAAGAATGAGAATTTTCCGGTATAGTTGCCATATTAGTAGCTACCAATCTAAAAAATTTAATCAAAATCGTTAGAGCTGTTTTTGAGAAAAAAATTTGTTTATCACTATGATAACTATTGTTAACTTTCGTTGGATTTTGCCCATAACTTTATTTTTGCGTCTCATGGTAACCTGTAGACTAGACATCAAGTTTCAGCTGATTTGGTACGGTCGTTTTCTCTAAAAACCGAGTTAAAGTTGACTTCGTCGAAAGTTTTCGTAATTTATTGTGCTGCTCTCGTCATTTTCCATCCAATGAGAATTTTATGGTATAGTTGCCATATTGAGAGCTACCAATATAAAAAATTTAATCAAAATCGTTAGATCCATTTTTTAGAAAAAAAATATTTGGTGTTTTGATCACTACGATAACTATGGGTAACTTTCAGTGGATTTGGCTCAAACCCTTATTTTGGCGTCCCATGGTAACCTGCGGGCTAGATATCAAGTTTGAGTGGATTTGCACGGTGGTTTTCTCTAAAAATCGTTCACGGACACACACACAGACCATTTTCCCAAATATTGTTCTTCGGACTCTGGGGGGTCTGAAACGTAAAGATCTGAAGAGAACTCAAAACATTTTTTTCAGCCGATTACATAACTTTCCTTTCTACTTGGTAGAGCCAAGGAAAGTAAAAACCCCTTACCGCAATTATTCTTGTATTTGCCGATAGTTTACCCAATGTTGAGTTGAGTGATGCATCATGCCAGATTCTTATCTGTGTGAAATGAGTTTTCACAACTACGCCGCAGCGTTGTTCCCCGTAAAACGTCCCAGCGTTGACGTATTTCTTTTAAATTTGCCGCGTTCAGCGATAGACTTTTGTCACTTAACCCCCACACCCCTCTCCCCAATGATTCCATCAATAAAGCGGATTTGAAAGCGACAGGTTGATTGGAAAAACCTGGATCCAATTAGATGTTTTAATGGAAGTAGCTCGAGGACTGGAGGATTAGTGACTAATGAAGCACGAAAGAGCCAACGCTTTTTTTTCTCTCGCCTGTATTCCCCTATTGGCTTTATAACTCTATTAATAAGTACCGTAGGGTGAGTACCCTCAATTTGCAAAATGGGTTGACAAAGCTTCGTGGGCTCCAACCTTGTGCTTCCGCGGTAGGTGATAAAGAGGAAATGGGAGAGGGAAGTTATTGCGGATTTGTCGGAATAAAGCGAGCCATTTATTTAGGTTTTGTACATGCCCTTTGAGCCCTCTGCCTTTTGCCACTTTCGCTTTCGTCGGCCGCACGAAGTAAAAACGACATTTATGTAACCAGCTGAAAAACAATTTTTGTTAGTCTTCTTCAGATCTTCACGTTTTACAGAGCCTTTCGGTCTGAATAACATCGCCTGAGATGTCTGTGCACGTGACAGTTAACCACTAATGACCGGGTCAAATGTGTTGCAGCCTGTAAATCATCACGGGACGCCCGAAACATTTTATGCCCATAATCGAGATAAATGTGACCTCGACGTTGAACGAAATTGAAGCAATGAATTATAGGAATCGAGTAACCAATGGAGGAGCGTCAAAAAACTGAACTGTCTGTCAGGACGCACTAGTGATGTGTGCAAGTTTACCACATTTTCCCTCCCTTCTTGTGGTGCCTTTTGAGGCAAGAAAAAACTCGGAGTAAATGTTGTATGGTGTTCAAAATAGTGAAAACAACAATCTTAGCTTTGAACGTGGACAAGTGTTTGATCCTAAGACACGTACAGTCGGGAAATGGTGTGTCAGCGAACAGATACTTTTAAATTTTAACCATGTTGAATCTTGAAACGAGATTTGTGGAAAGTTCAGCTAAAACCCTCAATTTAGGATATATTGTTAAATATTTAAATACTTGTTTAAAACTATAAGCATCTGAATCGCAGGCTCTGAGTCTACCGCAGTAGGATTTGGGTTATTCGAGTACAGAAAGTCGCAACACGAGCAACCTCTATCAATAAGTAAACTAGGTCAGCCGAGGTTATAATAGTCCTTTCGTCCGAGTTGGCGATTCGGTGGACCACATCGAGTTTGAAGGCCGCCTGACGGGGTGTGCGTTAGTTGTCTGCTTCTCTTCCCGACACTGCGGACTATGTCGTCGTCGAGTAATGAAGGTGTCACCCTCCAAAGAAGGGTTGTCCGCGAGACTGAAAGCAGGAACGTTGCGGAGCAGATAAATGAGAAGAACTGCGAGAAAGGGAATTAATGTCACTTTCAACAAAACACTTCGCGTTCTTCCCGAACATATTTCGGACCATGCGCGAGTTGGCCTGATGATTACGTTGGGGGGATATAAAAGTGCTCGTTTGTCCAATTTTTAGTCTTCCAGCTGAATCCTATTGGAAGTTATCGACCGTATTGACGGATCTAATTTATTTATACTAATTTCTATAAATATATTTTTTAACATTTCAGTTGTAAAATAAAAACTAACTAACTTATTGTGTTCGGTGATGCGGTACATGATTGGATGAGGAATGGTGTGAACGAGACTGCCTATAGACATTACAAAACACCGAACATTCGTTTTTTTTTCAAATTCATTGTACTATATTTGTTTTAACGAATAAATTTCAAATTACCGCATTATCACATATTATGAAAACTAAAAAAGACGTCGCCATTCTCTTAGTGCAATGGAGTGTACGATATATTTGGTGAGTCCGTCTTTAGGCAATAGGAACAAACTCGTTAATTCACCCGTGCGACAAAATGTCACGTATAATCAATCACCCGTGTGGAAAACGTCACGAACGGACATTGCATGGTTTTGATTAATGGTTTGAGTGTTTTATTTCGTGGACTGTAGATCTTGTCGTACGACTTTAAAGAGGGTTGGAATCAGAAAAAGTTTTTTCCTAAATTTGCACAAACGAAGTAGGATTTACTCGCTAAACTGGCGTCTGCGCTGCCTCGTTCCCGTAGAGAACAATCGCCGCACGAATCCTGCCACCCACAATGACGTATGTGGAGACTATTGACGCGAGCACCAAAACTAAAATCTGGTTAGAGTTTCTTAGAAAAGGACAGCAAAACGATCTTGAAAGGCACTTCGACAGCAGGTACGTTTGAATGAAGAAGCGAGTAGGAATTTGTCTGAGCGTGCTAGTGGCAATAACTCTTCTAGAGCCATTTAAATAAAAATAATTGTCGTCATTGCCCACCCCACACAACTTAAGTAGAAATCGAAACCGTTTGAATTCAATTGGCACACCTGAGGGAACGGTAGAAATGCGAGGTTGTAATATACTTGTATCTCGTCGGAACTTGCCGTTCGAAAACGTTTTTCACCTGTTTTTGTTAACGATTAGTCGCGTGTACAACCGTGATGGGTACAAATCACTTAGCAAGCTCCTCCCACAGACCCCGCAGCTTAAAAACGAGTAGGGGAATGGGATTTCTACCCTCGAGCGACCCCACCACGATATCCGCCGAGGCAGTTCATTTTCCAGCATTGTCAGGCATTGCCCTGGGTAGGAGTTGGATTGCTCCGTTCTACCTACCTTGCCCTGCGGAGGCAGCTACCTGTCGTGGCCATAACCCATAATGCACCAATGTATGGGACGGGACATCAAATCCCATAGCAACAACCTTGTATTTCTACTCGGTGGCGTCCAGTTTCATTCCGCAGCGTTTAACTACCCAGGCAGGGCATTCACATAGAATGTGCTCCGCCATCTCGTCCTCCTCACTGCAAAGTCTGCATTCCACCGCCTCTGAGATGCCCATCTTGTTGAGGTGATACCTGAGTGGGCAGTGTCCGGTGAGGAAGCTAATCAAGACTCTCAGATCTCTTCTAGGGAGTGTCAGCATCGCCATCGCCCTTTGACAGGAAGGCGTAACAAGGCTTTTCGATTGTCTTAATCATGGCTGGCAGTGCCGATGGGCGCTGTTTTCCTGTATATCCCATCGAGCCACCAGACGGTTTCATTGCCCTCATGCCCCCCCGTGAGCCAGCACCCATATAAGGGAAAGCCTATTGTGGGCACTGAGCTGCTTGAGCGCATGAACACATTCCCAGGCCAGCCTGCCTAAAGCTATAGGCTGCAATGACCTTTAAGGCGGCCTGGCTGTCCGAGAATATGTAGATCCGCTTGCCCTTGAGTCCTTTGGTCAGGATCTCTTTCGCGCAGATCTTTATAGCTAGGATTTCCGCTTGAAATATCGTGGCGTACTCTCCCTGCGGCTTGGCAAGACTGTAGTTGGGCCCCCTAGTTTCCTTCCTCACAACTGATCTTTCTGCCAGCCCCTTTCGTGAATGTATGTCGGGAAATATCTCAATGAGAGCAGAAACTACATCGTGTAGTAACTGATCAGAGAGTAGGAAATTATTGAAGTACCTACAACGCTATTCAAAATTGAGAACTGGTGGGTGAAAATTTAAGATTGTAAGTACTTTTTAATCAATGTTGTCCGAAAAATGCAAAAAAATAGAAAAGAAACGTTTGTGTTGGACAACTATTATCACCTAGAGGATCAGGTCCTATTCTCCGACGTACTGAATATACGCCCAAAACTATATGGGAATAGGTCGAGGAGTTTTGTTACAAACACTGTGACACGAGAATTTTATATATCACGCGGTAACTGGTAACTGTTCCTAACCTTTTTTCGCACCTTCAAAAAACAATGAACCAACAATGTACATTTATCTTTCCAACCAGTTTACTTGAGCCTGTTAGAACTTCCACAGCGAGAAACTCGTAATGCTTAACGTTCCGGAATTTATCGCACTATTTGAACTTATATTACGACTCGAGTTTGCGATGAGTGAGCGAAGTTAAGATGGTTCATATAACGGGGTTTTGTCAACGTAGTTTTCGGAGAAGATCGTGTTTATTGTCATGGGGTAAACAGTGTGAAAAAACTTACTCAAAGAAACGAAGGTAGTGGCAGTATCGGAATTCGTTGGGTTGCTCCCAATTACCTTCCGACCACCATTTTTGTAAGAACATCGTCATTTTTGCCGGATTTATGAGAAAACTACACCAAATTGCTTCTTTTGATTTTGAGAAAGAAATGATTCGATATTCATGGGGTTTGCGGACGACACTGCTCTCTTGGTAACTGGTCAAAGTTGGGAGGAAGTAGCTGCTAAAACCGATAAAGCAGACGTTACCATGCACTTCACCCAAAACAAATTTCGTGATGCTTCTCCGTTACATATCCCGCGTAACATCTCCCGCGTTACATTTTCGAGTTTATGTAGCAAAGTAAAGACATGAAATGTCAAAACCAATTTTCATCTCGCTGGCCATTTATATAATCCCATTTCTCTTTTATCTTAATCGCTTTCTTGGACGCACACACTCCATTTTCCCATATGGTAGGTTTTTCGTACTTAGAATCCAGTTAATCGCTGGGATCTGAAGAAACCCACCGTTTGTGTTTCTATTTCGTTCAAAGAAACTAAGATAATTTCACGTTGAGGCTGGCGGGCGCGAAAGAAACCTTTACACAAACGGTGGGTACAGCTTTCGTACAAGTACGCAACCACTAGGAACATTTTATGTCTTTTATTTTTGTTTTTTTAATGCAATGATAACTACGTTTGATTGTGCTCGTTGATGGTTTCAATATAATGGCCGCGTCAATGGCAATTGACATCATCACTTAGTCACTGAGGTTATTAAAACGTGTGATGTTACCAAGCGTTAGATTTTGTATCAGACGTTACCAAGCACCTAACCCAACACAATATATTTAGTGACGCTTCTCCGTTACATATCCCGCGTTACATTTTCGAGTTTATGTAGCAAAGTAAAGACATAAAATGTCAAAAATTGACTTTTCGTCGTAATTTTGATAATTAGTTCTGCTCCTCTCGCCGTTTTTGTACTTTGATGGCACTCCTACGTCATTTACTACTGCTCACAAAAAATTTGACAGCGCATAACACAATTTTCCTCAGCCCCACAAGCAACCAGCATTCTGGTTTATTATTTATTCCGAATAACGCACTTATGTTTTTTGTCAGGAACTTTTTACAACTAAACCCTCAAAGTTTGACACGTTTTTTGAGGCGTGGAGATTCTGACTCAGCAACTTACGCCCGCTTTCCAGGCTATATTTTGCCTTAAACGGGATATGTTCTTTCGCACACCAATTCCCTTTGGGATCTATTTAGTTGCGCCTGCGTACTCGGAAATCCGATCAGATGAAACCTATAGTCGTTACCGGCACAGAATGGACCAAAAACGGCAGTTTTATAGCAGTTACGTCTTTTGGTGTCGTTTCCCAAATATTTTTTGATGCTGAGGAGGACAGGATGCGTCTACGAGGTCTAGCTTTTCGTCCAGCTGTAGAACAGTACAATTGGATATAGTGGATAAAATTGGAACACAGTGGATATAGTTATAAATTCTCCTGCCTGAAGGGCCTCGCGAGATAATGTTGCGAAAGTTATCGTTTCTCCCTGGCCTGAGCGCATTTCCTACATTGCCTCCAGTCTCACGCCAGCCACCTGTCAGTTCGACTCGTCGCGTCGTGCCAATTGCCTAACGCCGCCTGAAAAATGTCAGTTTTCGTCGTTCCATCGCCGTCGTCATGTTTTGTATCGTTCACTAGTATTTCTCGATGCTGAATCGAATGGAATGAGTCTCGGAGCTGCTGAACAAACATTGTCATTTGAGTCGGAGTTGTCGTTTCCCATATTGTTGATACGCCGTCGTGTAGCAAAGTACAGTATTTTTTCTTTCTACTGACTGTTCAAATATGGGTTTCATTCAGTTTTGATGCACCCGATAAAACGATAACAGGAAATCCGGGAGGTTTTGGATTTTATTGAGTTGCCCCTATTCATGTCATGACTTTAAGTGTGTCAACGTTACACAGGTAGTGTAAGATTATTATTTTTTCTAATTTAACGGGAGTATCATGAAATAAGTTGTCAAAAAACGGCAATAGTTTGCATTGTTTACAGCGCTCCTAATTATTTGTGATCACTACCATGCCTTTTTTTAAATGGCGGATTGGGAAAACATTATCGGCACATGTTTTGTCTTGGTATTTCCGCATCAGTTGGTCTGCGCATTGTAAGTTCAAACAGTTGTGGAGAACTTGATTTGCATGTGGGATGAGATTGAAAACAGTAAAGCTTTCTATCGAGCTGATCAGAATAACGTAAGTATAAATAAATAAATGAGGTAGTTGATGTTTTTGTTATCTTGAGATGTAAAACGTGTCGTTTGAAAGAGGCGATAAAACCTCTTCTTCTCCCTAGACTGTTGACATTTCGTCGGAAATTATGAGCTAAAAACCTGAAACCTGCTCCTCCGATCTAGAAGTGGCAGAGTTGGGCTGGTCTGCAGTTAATGTCGACCTTGGGGCGATTATTGCTGGTGACGCTATCGATGAGCTCAGGAGGCGATAAGGCGCGTTCCTTACACGAAAATACCTCGTTACGCGGAACACGTGTCAAAGGCTGCTTGCTGCCTAGCGACCTGCGCGCAGATCCAGATCAGTGAAGAATGAACGCTGGAAGGTGGAGGAGGTTTTATCGGTGGATCGTTGAAGCTCTCGCTTGCCGTCCAACGCGCGAATTCCCTCACGATTCCCGATAATTGCTGGTTTAAGAGCTGTACGGAGTGTCTCTCTCGATTCTACGACAAAAAGAGCGATGCCGTGGCGTATGGGACATTTCAGTCTCGGAGATATTGAGTAGAAGTATGTCAGGAACTCGATTGACAAGTACGCTACCGAAAGGGACGGGAGAAGGAGATGGACGTGCTGAGTTGCCGAAGCGAATCCGAACCACTATTCTATTTAAGACTCAGTATCATGGGCTTAGAAAAGGATTTCTCTGCATTCAAAAGATTTGGCCACTTACAGAACGCTCTGCATTTGAACAAGAGTTTACTAAAATCTATGATCCACCGAGAGGAACTTGTCAGGTTTGTTTGGCCACGTAAAGCAGGTATTTTTAATATCATAATGACTGATCTTCAACATTCCAACACAAATCAATAAACCCTGCAAATTATTACACAATGGTTTATTATTCTCATGAACAGCTTGACCTAGTATTACTGCTCCGAGACCCATCCCATTCAATCCAATACTAGTAAACCATACGAAACATGACCTGACGTTGTGAGTCGGGCGGGCGGCGTTGTGAGGCGAGCAGGCGGGTGGTTTTAATGAGACGGGAGGGAGGGTTCTGACGACACGTTGACTTCCGCTGCCGTTCCCGCGTTATACTGCGTTTCGTTAATTTTTTCAACCATTTTTTGCCCATAACAACCATGGGCTTCGTCCAATCGTATTGCCGCGATGGCGGGCACAACTAGATACCAAATGGGATTTTCGTGCGAAAGAACGAATTTTTTAGACCACGTTAAAGACACAAAACGGCTCGGACGGCGGACGGACATTGCAAATGTGGAATCTCCATGTCTTGAAACGTAAAGTATCAAATTTTGAGGGGGGGTTGTATAAAATGTTTCGTGACCGAAAACATAGGGTTATTATGAATAATAAACCAAAATGGCTCATAAAGGTGTTGAGTCGGTAGGGGAAATTGGGCACTTCATTGAGGATAGTTCGAAATAGTGATTCAATTCGAACTGCTGTCTTTTGTAACTTTCTACTCAAAGCGAAGTGTTCAGGGCTAATATTTTGCCCAATTTTTCGTCTGCCGAACGAACAAGATGAGCTCCGAGGTTGTTTATCTGATGGACTGCACTAACTCAACTTCCGCCACTTTGCCCTTGATATGGGTCGAACCTCAGGCTGTTTCGCTTTCCAAGCAGCGTCATCGCTAAGATCTGGACAATTTTCCAGCTCGCCTTTCTCATTCACCTTGTTCCGAGCTGTTGTCTCAGGATTCATTCAAGTGGCCACGTCTCAAGCGTCCATTCCACGTATCGTACGATATAGTTAATGGTAGGCAATCGGGGGTGTCGTGTTTTATTTCCAGCTAGGTCGGACACATTACGATCAACGGCTCCTTTTTCATTTGTATTTCCGGGCCACCTCCAATAATTTGCACGGAGTAATTGGAGTTGGGTCCAATAGACTGTATACGGCAAAGAGCTACGTGTGTTTGGGCCACGGAAAAAGGTAATCTTTTGACGAAGTTTACCGAAAAGAAGATCACAATCGACTGAAGTTTGAATTTCGGACATATCGAAATACGTCTTCCAACTTTGTCAAACTTGAAGTAGGAAACTTATAGAAAATGTAACAAGAGACTCGACTGGTCGTCGCTTTTTTTAACTTACATTTCTTTGCCCTTTTCTCGAGTCTTCGGACGGAGTTATTTCCTCCAGTTATTGTTGCCGAAACCGCAACAAAACGAGACGTGAGTTGTGAAAACTTCCCATTTCTTAAGATACAAAAGGGCACAACTTGGGGGGGGGGGGGAACGGGTTGGAATAGGACGCCGTAAATGGTCCATTACTTGAACAATACCTCGACAACGTCCGAGTCGACTCTCATTTAAAGAATTGTCCTCGCAGTGGAAATTCGGTAAATAAACACTTTCGGGGAGAGTTTCGCCACACAGATTCAATCACCACTTAACACAATCATTAATTTATCTAACGGGAGATTGAAAATATTCACAACCATGTCCGTTGAGGGATTCCAAACCTGAAAAACACAATTTGAATAACGGTTCGTGTGTTTGCAAAACGTATGGATTAATAAATCGACTTTAATTTGATATTTAATATGCATTTCGGCGTAAGATGTTATTCTACTAATTACATAATTAAACGCTCGTACCGTTGCTCGTGATTAACTTGCTCATATCTGTATACAATATCCCTCCCTCCTCTGACACACTGCACTCCCCCCATTAAAGTCTCACTTGCTCCTGGCCCTTCCACTGCTTTCTTGACTTTTATTTTTAGTGTTTCCCGTCTTTCATTCTGTAAGCTTTTAAACACAGTGTCATATTTTGAAATGAGACGTGCTCCCGCAACCCAATAAAACAAATTAATGATAAGACGAAATGAATATATGAACAATTCCCGTCTAACATTAACTGAAATTGCCTCAGTGATCAAAGCATAACGTTTTTTCTCGGAACCAGCTTCGACGATTTTGATTGAAATTTCTTTTTGGGCGGTAATACGGTATATGGTTGTTGGTATTAACGAGACTTTCAACAGATTTCATTTTAGTACACTCTTTTCCTCGTAAGTCCCGCACGTGTGACACTAAAGTTCTGTAAATCTTGTTGGTAGTGCAAAAATAGCCTTAAAACTATTTTGAGAAATAACGAAATTCCTCAAGCGAACGTCGGATTTTTACTTTCCTTGGCTCCACGAAGTATAAAGGAAAGTTATGTTTTTTCCAGTGTTTCGTGTATATTTTCGGAACTGTAGACATGGCCACTCCATTACATCAAGATCACCAGTCTCAATACTTCCCTATAAGTTGGTTTTTCAATGAAGGTCGTGGCATAAGTAGCAGCAGTCCTGAACTTTAAGCGTAACCAGTGTGGTGTCTATTTAGTTACCTTTTTTCAACTTCAAATGAACTAAGCGATACATCGACGGGATTATGTGAGAATATTGTGTGATGCGTTCCACCAGTTATTCCTCTCCTGCAGTGAATTTGGTTTTCTGAAGTTCGGCGAGTTTCTCGTATTTGTGAACACTCAGAAGACGATAGGGAATGTGGGATTCAGAATATGTTCTAAAAAAAGAGAAGGTTACGTACAACTTCATTGGGTTAATTTGTATCAAATTATTTTACTGCAACGGCCTGTCACGTGAATACTCTGAGCCGCGAGCCACTGTTTTATTTGAGACCTATGAAACGATCAGTCATTTTCAGCTTGCTAAATTTTCGTGGTTGTACAAATAGAAATGAATATAGTAAAGAAGGAAATATATGGAATTGTATTGCGTAAACGGGAAGAAAACCATATCATAAACCATAGATTTAGGGCACTGCTAAGAAAGACCAACCCCTATGATCGTCATTCAAATGTGTTTCAAACGACGATCCTGAAAACGTGCGGTTTAACAACTAAACGAAGGCTACAACTTTTTTAAGTGTCACGAACATTCGGCGATTGCAATCGCTGTAAGCACTAATCTGAAATTTTTCGCTCGGTCTATGCAAACTTGGAAAAACGTACGTTGGCGTTCTGCGTGGAAAATTGAAGCCGTTAAAGTCGTGGAATTTATTGGGTTGTCGCTGCTTATACACGTACACGACCAAAAAACGAATTTAGATTGAATTCCGGAACTTTTGAGGCAGATCTTGATGATATAATGACCATCATGAACGGTTCGTCGTGTAGATAGCTTATTGGACTACCAGTAAGTTTCAAACTGGTGCTGCTATAATACTGTTTTATTATTTGTAGCTGACTAAACAAAATCGCAAGTCGCAAAAAATTTTGGTGTTCTAATCACAATGATATCTATAATTAATTTTGTACCGATTCTCTTATTTTGCTTCTCGATGTAATTTTGCTCATTCTCTCATTTCGAAGTTCCATGTGAACTTAGATGGTAACGGTTCGGCACATTTGTATGAGTCTGGGCATTTTTCCCGTGGCCTTGGAGAGGGTTCCCATCTTTGTGGCCTTAACCCCTCTCCTGCCACCACCAAACATGAGAGGGGACTTTCTAGCGAAACCACCGCCCCCACGAAAGTAAACCCATGGCTTCAAGGCTGGCAGCGTCATTCCTTAAAGGGCTCCACCTGGTACCCATCTATTTGGCTGCCTACGGATCTAGATGGGTGAACAGGCCCAAGTACCAGAATTGCCGAAAGGCGTTCTATCGGCACGCTTTATCTCCATGGGGAATCTGAGGATTCGACTTGCCCCCGTACTTCCCATGGAGAAGGGTACCGGGCTGTCTCTAAACCCGACCTGAAGTGCAATCCCCTATTCGACGTGCCGAGGGCGGACTACACGATATTCGGCCGTCCTCGACCACTACCCACCTCACTCACTCTAACCTACTACTAACACTCTCAGACAATAAATACATCCAGCCCTTAAATACATTCACACATATTTCCCGAAGGTCCAGGGGCGGTCTACTCGATATTCAACCCCCCTGGGACCTTCCCTACACTACCTATTCCTACCCTATGTTATGCTAACACATATACGTACACATGCATTTACTACACACGCATCCTTAAATACATTCACTCATATGACACACACATACACACCCTAACACACACAAAAGACAAACAATCACACTCCCACCCATTTCCCCCCGAGGGGAAATTCCTCGCAACCTACCTCTTCCCTATCCCTTAAAACCTCTTCCCTAAACCATTTCCACCACCCAAAACGGGTTGGCATAAGCCAAAGTAGTTGGGCTCTTAAGCTTGGGATTTTTCCCAAGTGCGTTTGGCTCAACAGTTTTGGATCCTTTTGTCATGTTATGCCACGGGGAGAACTGCCTGTTCAGTCGACTTCTCCTCCTGACAAAGGGATTAAGTTCGGGTTAACTTCCAACGACAACGGATTTCCCCTTTTGGACTTTCCAAAATGTCCTTCCCTCCCTCGATTCAACTTCTCACTAACACACACAACTCTCCAAAGATAAACTCGTCTCCCCGTGCTCACACAGACATTCCTCTATCAACTCTCCGGGCCAGTCCCAGCTCTCATTCTCTCTCTACGCTACAGTTTTCCACGCCAGTTCACGCGTATTCCAAGTCGTCGAGTTGTGTTGCCCTTGTATACTCAAACTCGAATCAATATTGATTTCACGTATAATACAGTCCTTCTCTCACGCTCACCGAGTCCACTTTTATTTTATTTAAACTCCCCCTCTCGTGCGCCTAACAGTGAGCATCCAATTTGAAATGATTTGCTTCTGCAGTTGTCTCACAACTCCGAATGGACATTTCGGACTCGGCGTCAGTTAAAACGTAAAGATCTTAAGAAACCTGAATTCTCCTTCTTTAAGATAACTTAACATTTCTACCTACCTTGTAGTGAAAAAACGTACGAAGTACGAATTGGAGGAAATCCGGGGCATCAAAGTAATCGACTCATGGAGGCTTTGGCTGTTCAGTCCGACCTTTCCAAGGGTGAGTTCCAATCTGAAGAGAAATTAATTATGTTCCTATACTGCTGTGAGACCCACAATTTTACTGTAACAATGGATTCATCCATCGAATCCAATTTGAATTATTAACAGAAGTGGAAAAAGCTCTGCAAATGATAACACGATGGTTTATCATTCTCTAGCGTAGCTTGACGCAACCTCACATTTCAGAAACCCTTCGTATCCGATTCGGCAACGTCGTGACGAGTCGTGTTTTAACACGACTTAACTGTAGCGGAACAGTATAAGTTGGCATTTTTTAGGCGACATTAGGTGATTGACACGACGTGACGAGTCGAATTGACATGTGAGTGGTGAAAGGAAATGGAAAACGATCCCTATATCGTCCCACGAGTAGTTCTTACATCATTACTACTGTGATTTCTCAATCGTGCTCTAACACACACAGATCATTTCTCCAAATAGGGGTTGAGAACACGTATAAGGCGAAATATGGCGTGGACAGCGGGCGGACATTCTAGATTTGGAAACCCCACGCCTTGAAACGCGATGTGTCCAATTTTGAGGGGTTGTTGTAAAGGACGTTTCCTAAACGAAAACATAGCTGTATGTTATCAAAAGAATACTAAACCGATAGGAGTCACCAAACCAAGCGATTGAAGCGGCGGAATAAAAAGCTACTTGTGAAGTATGACAAGAGTGGAAATGCATATAATTGTTATTTTCATTATTACTTTTTACACTAGTTGGCAATTTAATAATGAGATCGCTCAAGTGGGCTTCGCGAATATGTTGAATACTTCATGGTTTACACAGAACGAAAAGGGCGAGCGACTGCCAAATGGAAGCTCATTTTCTCACTTCTCAGGGGGTGGGGATTCCAGAAATGAACTTTTAAAACTTCACGGTAGGTTCAGAACTTCGGTTATCGTCATGATTCATAGCGCGGAGATAACCGGTCACTTGTCAAAATGCCCCCTCCCACTAGTCAGCTTGCCAAAGTGGATAAGGAGAAAAGTGATGCATGAGATGTCACTTTAGGCGTTATGAAACATTTGTAAACAACTTGAGATGTGAGCCAAACCCTAAACCTCGAACTGCATCTAATGCTTCTTATGTGGATGGAAAGGATTCAATCGTGAAGTACTCATATCGCAGTCATTGCGATGAAAATGTAAAATTTGGTTGATGATGAACGCGATAACATCGCGTTTGGTAGCGTTCCCTAGGATAGGACACGTCTCTGAGGTGTGGGACTGCGTCGAGATGGACAATAGTGAGATAACAGCAAATATAGTGAGGAAAATTCTACTATTTGAAGGAACTCGAGGGACAATACAGCGAAACTCTTCGTTTCTCCCTTGCTTGCGCTCATTTCATCCACTGCCTCCCGCCTCACTCCAATTACCCGTCAGTTCGACTCACCGCGTCTTGCTAATTACCTATTGTCGCCTGGAAACGTAAATTTTCGTAGTCCAGTTGTAGTCAGGTAATTTTTTCGATGATGAATCGAATGGAATGGGTCTCAGAGGCATGAGACTTCGTATAATCAGCTGTGATTGAAACATCAGATCTTGTATGGTATTCGGCAATGTTGGTTTGTCACCGCCCAATGGTGCGAGCATGTCAAGATGAAGGTGGCTGAGGAAAAAACCCAGCTAATCCACTTGAAGGAAAAGTGAATAATCCACCCACAATACGCTTTGGCGGCCACAGGCTCCTTCTTGAAAAACACGTCAAGTATTTAGGAGTGAATATAGGTGAGAGGTGGGGTTTCAACCAACACCTCCAGTCCCTTAAATGCACTACCATTGCAAAGTTTGCCTCACTGCGTGCAATTACTAAGGCCACTTGGGGTGTGTGTTACCATGACACTATCCTCATGTATAAGGCCATCTATCTAGGCGTGATTGGCTACTGCCCCGTAGTCTGGGGTAGCAAACTAACAGTCAATTAAAGGAGAGTATTGCCGAAGCCCAGAGAGCTGCGCTCCTGTGGATCACCAAGGCCTACAAGACTGTATCAACAGAAGCACTCCAGGTGATCACTGATCAGTTACCAGTTGATTTGGCCGTTGATTGCATGGTTGACTAGTGGAGAGTGAAACGGGAGCTTCTGCCACTTTGGGCGGAACTAAGTGTGGATCTCACACAGAACGGAAACTTGCCGCGATTGATGAATAGGCGTTGAAGAAATGGCAAGCGAGATTGGAATCCTCGTCAAAGAGACGTGAGAAGTATGAGTTCTTCCCCAACATCCGTGAACCTCTTGCAAGAAAATGGGTTGAGCCAGACCACTGGGCGAGCCGGTTCCTCACGGGACATGGTGATTTCAATGAGCGGCTCCACTTCTTTTCTCTTAAAGGCTCGAAGGCAAACGAACTTAGCAGCGTTTACTGCTACAAAGCAAGCCTATAACCATTTTGCAGAGTTCTTGAAGAAGGTGATGGCTAAGAAACGAGGTCATAGTTGATCTGCCCTTTTGAAACTTGCCACTCACGTACATAGTTAGATCAGGTGGGAAATCAGATTAAGAACTCCTCCCCGACGGTACGGGATTCCTCAGGTGGTCACCTCCGTGCGGTAACACACGGACAACCGTTTCTACCGGGAGACTGGCTATTGACCAAATACCTACCGTATCCCCACAGGTCTTAGTTCGGTGGATTCTGCAGAGGCCTCTTGCATATTAGCGAAACCGCAACTTCCATCACTGATATAACCCTCGTCGAGGGTTTAGGAACAAACATTAAATAAGGAAACCGACCTGTGTCCGACTGTCACGGGTTCAAATGCGTCAAATCGCTGAGGCGTAGGACCTCAGTTAATAAATAGCACCGAACTCACTACTTTATATTCAACTGAATAGTAATACTTTGAAAAACCATAGCACGAGGCATATTATAGCATACGAATGAGTTGAAGCGATAATAAAGATAATACAAATAGAAAAGGACAACGAAGATAATTATGACAACAGAAACCATAAATACGATGACGTTATCAGGTAACGCTGATGAGCACAGAAAGTGGTGATTCGGTAATTGGGCGTGGAGGCGGTACCTGAAGGTCATTGTGATGCTGAATCCCCTCATTGACAAATCACAACTGTCTTAAACTGGCAGTGAGCTAAGCATGGACGCTTGAAGAGGCCAGTGACTGTTTGGAGCGTGACCACTTAACAATGAAATCCCTACCAGGAGGAAGTTTGACAATTCTTTCCAATGGCCTCTGCTTGGGTGATGTGTTGCTCTTGATAACCATGAGGTCATTGCGTGGGGACCTTTCTTGTCCACTTGTTTCTCACTTGTAGTTTGCTCAGATATTCGAGCTTCCAGCGTATCCAGTAATATTGTATTCGTTCTTGAACGAACTGCCAAAGATAGGTCTGCTTCTTGCAGCGAAATGATAAAGTGTCCAGGGTTAAAAACCTCCGTAATGGGCGTGGGTTGAGGATTCCTTCAATTTTCCTATCGGTAGTGGTCAGTTCATTGGTAGTATACTCCCAGGATTCCCAAAAGTCTTGAAAAGTAAACGCTTACCCCCTTGTTATGTAAGAGTGCCAAACTAAGACCAGTAGGTGTGCGAACTCAAGGTGATTCGGACGAAACTACGCCCCCCCCCCCTCACATCACCAAATCTCCAACTGACAGACTCTTGTAAATTTGCACTTCCCTCAACCCCACGGAGTAGGAAGGCAATTTATGTAATTTGTTGAAAAGAAGTTTCAATTTTCTTCACATCGTTGTTTATCAAGGGCCTCCGAGAAAAACGCCTTTTTGGGAAAATGGTCCGTGTACGAACATGAAAATGATTTAGAGCAAACAGCCTTAGCGAATTGACTTAAATGTCATATTTAGCCTGTAGATCACCAGTGCACGCCAAAATGAGGAGATGTCGTAGTGATTAAAACATCAAATTTGTTTGCTCATAACCGACTATAAAGATTTTAGTTAAATTTGGTCCACGGGACTGAACGTGTCACGGAGTATTCATCCCTGAAAAATAGCAAGAGCAGCACAATAAATTAACAAATCCCTGTACGATGGCAGTTATATAATAGCTGTTAAATAGTTTTTTTTAAATAATGGATGTAAACTAACGTCGTTTTATTTAATAACTTAGAACTGCAAATGCGAATTCGGTAGAAAAATGTTGACATTCTCGCGAATCACCTGTAAGTTGGTTTTGTATCGAGGATCGTGTCATAAGTAGTAGCAGCTCAATAAATTCTGGAAATTTACAGTTACTGCGTATTTCGTCAACCTAGTTTGTTTGAAATGGGTGAATAGTACAGCTTACAAGATTACAAGATTACAAGATCTACAAGATTAGTAGATAGAGCATGAAAAATGGTTGAACTTCGTGGGGCTGAGACCTCGCATCAGATATTGTTTCAATTTATTGCTGATATTGATCCTTCTCAAGAAAATTAGGTGTTTTTTTCTCGTTGAGAATTAGGGACACTTTTGATGAGTTCTTCCTACCGTTAGCAAGCTATCCAACCTGCCAGTTCTCAAACACGGCTTCCTCGACCGACCTGAACTGGGGCACTGGAGGTTGAGATAGGTCAATCGTTAAATTCATTACCTCGAACTCAAAAAGTGATCTACTAAGATGCACGAGCTCAGGAGGATAGATCTAGAAGATTCAGAGTGGAAATAATAGTCCTCTCTCGACGGTAGTGGGAAGCTGGAGCGATAGTTGATTGCCACTCAAGAGAATTTTCGTATTCAGAGTCACCGAGTGAGCGAACTCTTGAGAGAGTTAACGGTCGGGAAATCTGATGAGCGTGATTAGGAAGTAATTACAATTTATTACAATGACGTTCGGAAATGTTGGTTCATTGTTTCTATGTATTTTAGATGCGTTTGTCGGACCAGTATGCGACTACGTGATCGCTCCCGTATGCCGCTATGCCGGGATCTGGAATATACCGGTGATCACGGCCAGCGGTTTCGCCGACCATTTCATTCACCGAGAGGAATACCCGACGTTGATTCGTGTGAGTGGAAACTACAGGTAAGAATACTGCACCTATAGAGCATACATATACAGAACTATTTCTAAACTTCTAATTTGACATCATACATCGGGGAAACATTCCCGAAGGATTTCGAAAACCCTTACACGCTTAAAATGTAGCGCAACACGAAAATATCTGATGCGTGGCAACTCGAAACTTTCCGCTACCCCGTTCTGTCTACCTTCAACTCATTTTCACCGTAACATTTATGGAGAATAACATTTAGGTACTTGTTAGTGAAGAGTGCGTTTGATCCTTAAAGCTTTTTTTGAGAAAACGGATGAATTAATATACTACAAATCTCGTTTTCCGAGTTACCATCGCTTATATCTCCGTTCTGCAGATAGATACCGAAAGAGTTACTGAGAACAAAATGTCAGTATAGATTGCTAGAAGACACTCCATAAAATGGATCAAATCCAGTGACGCAGTTACTCGGAAAACTACAATGTTCAAAAAAACATCATTTTCGACACTTTTTGATTTTTATCTCTTCTGCTCAATGGAATGTAAAAGAAACATTTATTGAGAATAAAATTTCGTTAATAATTAATTTAAAACATTCTGTGAGTTTTGTTAAAATGGTGGAATGCGTAAAAAACCTATTTTTGCTTTTTAGGCCTACGTCTCCATCCCCCATATGTTCATGTAGATATGTATGGAGAAGAAAAGTTTTGTACTAATAAGAAGAAGATAATTGGAACGTATGGTCAAAATCTTTACAGCCGTTTTTGAGAAAAACGCGAAAAACCCAATTTTTGGTACATTTCCTCCCCCTCCAACCCCCTTTCCCATCGACCAAAGTGACCCATAACCTTATTTTCACGTCTACAAAACAAGAATCAGCTCACCCAGTTCAGTCATTCTCCCGCAAATTGAACAACACGCACACATGTTACGAGGGGTTGGAATATTACAGCGATCCCGAGCTCTGATGTAATGCCAAACTTTTGTCGTAATATGAATCCCTAGAAGCAGTGGCTAAGGGGTGAGACATACTGCCTGACTCTCATTGTAGGCACCTCCAGTGATTGTCGTCTAGTGGACATAGACGAAGATTCATATTCCGACGAAAGACAGGATCAGGAGTCAGCTCTCCAAACATTTTCATACCGCTCGTAACACACATCAGCACGGACCACGCGCGAAAATTAATTGGGTTTTGAGATTCATTAGGGCCCAAAACGTCAAGATCGGCAGGGAACCCAATTTTTCTTTGACACGATTGCAATACTTCCTGTTTGCAGCGGAAAGTAAAAAGGAGGGTAATGACCTCGGCTGCTGCCTGTTCCCCTCTACCTTTAGCCTCCACGGCAAAGCCTTTATTACCTCTGAGATTTTCTTCGGGTTTACCGAAAAGAAACCCCTAGTCTAATTACTCACCTCAATTCGACAGTAAGGGGGTGTTTCCCGACCAACTGTGGATTCGGCTTAGAGGTTGCAAGTGGGAAGAGGCAACACACTAAATGAGAATGGTTCTAGATGTGGTAATGTGGTAGTGGGAGTGGTGTGTGAGCGGTGGAGAGGCTTGTGCACCCCAACCTACGTTACTGGACAGCTACATATGTGGCACTACGCCCCACACTCCTTTCCCCTGCCTCTCGTACATTCAACTACGTTGAGGCTGATCCTATATTTTTAACTCAGCTCAGTTGAACATGGTGGAACATAACTTTACGTTTTGGTAGAAAGCGGTTCTTAAAATTTCGTAAATTATTTACACACTCTTACTTATGTCACAACCAGTATAGAACAATCATTGCGCAGCTGATTCATGCGACTGTCAACGAGGTTAATAAATATCGTCTTAACTATTTTAGAACTGTTTTTATCAGGATAGACTTGAATGAATCTCGGAGGCGGGTTTTAGAAGACTTAAATGTACAAAAAGAGGTGACTTAAACAGGATTTGATTTGAGTATATAAGGGCAAACAAGGAGGACTCTGAAGGCATGAAACTGGGTGTACGTGGAAGGAAGGTTAAATCCGAATCAGATGTCGTTGAGAGGTAAAACAAGTGTGTCGGGAGAATTGGGAGACGACTGTATCGCGAGAGGTGTTCGGCGACTGTATTGGGAAAATTTTCGAAAATAAGTTTGGGAGGATGCTGTTGTGAAGAGGAATGTGAAAAGAGGAGAGGAAATGATTTTTCAGAATGTCCAGACGAAGGGAAAATCCGTCGTCAATCGATGTAAAAAAAAGGGTGGAGGACGAAGTTTTTTGGGGAAACAATGACTTTGCTATTAAGGGTCAGGGAGTCCCGTTAGGGCAGGTGCGGGAATTCCGAGGTCAAAAAGCCCATACTGATTCGACGTTTTGCGCCGAACAAGAATTATTCTGTAAACTGTGGGAGGTGGTAGAAAGTGAAACGATGGCGGTTTGAATTCTGGAATTTCTTCGGTTGCTCCTAATTATTTCTTGACTGTTATTACTCTCCCATAGGTAACTTATTTAAAATTGCCATCCAAATTTATTTTTTTTAAACCCTTAAAATTAAAATGTTAAAACCAATCCTCTCGGATTTTTCGATAATTTATTGTGTGGTGTTTTAGTATTGTCATGTTATTTGCAACTTTTGATACATTCATTCAAAACCTTCGGAGCCGCTTTTTGAGGAAAAAAATTCGGTGGTTTGATCACTATACTCACGCCAACTACAGTCGGATTTATACTATTTTTGCTGTTCTATGGTGATCTGCAGGCTACCAATTCAAATTTAAGCCTATTTTCTCCCTCTCATCTTATTTATAGAATCCTTGAGAGATATTCTTAGCTCGCTCAGTATTGGTGCCTGTATCTTTTCATCTTTTTCATCCAGTTTTTCCAGTCTGTGCCATCCTTCTGATACCAAGTTGTGGTTCAAGGGCTCCTCCGGTTAATTGTGACGAAGACGTTTGGAGATGCTTTTGAGGAGCTGCTGACTAAGGCAAAAATTACGGCAATCGCGCCGGGGATTCGATCCACAATCCGAGAATTATGAATCGACCGTCTAACTGCAAGACCACGATGAACCGCTTGCCTTTGATAGGAGTCAGTCAGCACATCTCCCCCCTCGTCTATTAACCGCTACTCCTGGAGCGAACTCTTTTTTAGGGAAAGAATTTTACGAGAGTTGAGCGAATCCCCGGAAAATCCGATCTTTGATTCGAGAAAGGCTACAAGGAAAGTCTTCGTTCCCTCGCATTGTAGTAGGCGCGTCGCCCAGTCCACCTTCGCGCTGGAACTTTCACAGCGTCAGCGAATCCCGGACCCGAGAACTCGTCTCATTATTTTTCTCTCTTAATTTTTTAATTTTTCTCTCGGGGCCTCTTCTTTTTCTTGGAAAGAAGAAATTCGACCACTAGTTGGGCGCCATTTGTGACGAAGGGGTTTGGAGATGCTTTTGAAGAGCTGCTGACTAAGGCAAAAATTACGGCAATCGCGCCGGGGATTCGATCCACAATCCGAGAATTATGAATCGACCGTCTAACCGCAAGACCATGATGAACCGCTTGCCTTTGATAGGAGTCAGTCAGCACATCTCCCCCCTCGTCTATTAACCGCTACTCCTGGAGCGAACTCTTTTTTTAGGGAAAGAATTTTACGAGAGTTGAGCGAATCCCCGGAAAATCCGATCTTTGATTCGAGAAAGGCTACAAGGAAAGTCTTCGTTCCCTCGCATTGTAGTAGGCGCGTCTCGCCCAGTCCACCTTCGCGCTGGAACTTTCACAGCGTCAGCCTCTGGGGATCCCCCTAGATCAGTTTCTGTGGATGAATATACGCTGCGCTCCGGGAAGAGTTTTCGATGAAATAATATACGAGACGCTTAACCAGTTTGTGCTAGACCAAGGCTATGTTAGGGATCTCCAATCAGCCTATATGAGAAGGTGAACACTGAAACGGCTTCGATTCGTGTACCGGACGACGTCAGGAAGGCAATGGATGAGTGACGAGTCACACTTTTCGTGGGCATCGGTTTCAGTAGGGGGTTCCATTTGTTGAGACAAGATCTTCTCCTGGCTATCTTGAAATCGATTGGCCTGTCCTATCTGTCGGGCAGGTCACACTGTACGAAAGATCCTGATGGTTCATCGTCGTCGTGGAAGAGCGTTGACATAGGGAGCCCCCAAGGGTCCGTGCTGTCTGTGCTGATGTTTTCAGTGTTTATAGATA
Organism: Pachypeltis micranthus; assembly: GCA_020466155.1. Classification (NCBI taxonomy): domain Eukaryota; kingdom Metazoa; phylum Arthropoda; class Insecta; order Hemiptera; family Miridae; genus Pachypeltis; species Pachypeltis micranthus. The sequence goes on from CM035769.1 coordinate 67,707,599, forward strand.
CACTACCAAATGTGTTACAGCACTGCGGATGACATATAACCTGTGGGGTGGAGGAGGTGGGGAGAGCAGTCGAGGTGATTAACGAGTACCTTATCCGTCTTCATACATGGAGTTGCGAGCATGCTTTCTCCCCAATGCAAAAAATTAAGGCCATGCTATTAGGCAATTCCAGGCTGCTATCTCAGATCCATCATACTTACACTCTATCAGTTCATATTGGCGATGAAATAGTCGATTCATTCAAGAAGACCTGCGTGTCCTAATGATCAGCACTCTTAACTGGAACAAGCATGTTGCAGACGTTTTTGGAAAAGCGTACAAGAGTCTCTACCAACTACCGAGATTTGCCATAGGCTTCCCACAATACGTGAGAGTACGACTAGCCCAAGCACTTCTGATGCCACTCTTCGACTACGCTTCCCTCGCCTACTGCCAAGAGCTCTCAATTCCACCGTGAGATTTGTTTTTCGCCTTCGCCCTGATACCCGTATAACCCCTCACTTTTCGAAGTTTGGCAGGCTTAAAATCAAGGAGAGAAAGAAGCTTGCAGTGGCTACTATGCTATTTAAAATCCTCAAATACAGGAAACCGAAGTATTTATATCTTTCAACGCAACATTCACGATGCCAATCCTCGCCATGCCTCATCGACTCTACAAATTCCGTCCCACAGAACTAATTTATTCAGCGAATCCTTCCTGACGCAATCCAACAAGTTTTATAACGACAACGCCGACCGATTTAATCTTGCAATTTCTGCCAAAACTGTCCAAAACAGTTATAAACAAAATGTTCTCAAAACGTACGAGGACCAAAGAAAACCACTTACAGTGGCGGCTTTAACCTTTTACATAGTTCTTTAAGAGTCCGTGTGGAATTTAGTCTACTAATAACTACAGAATAGATGTAAGAGACCTCATGGTCCTAATCTCATTCTGGTTTTTGTGAATAAACGCCATCATTCCGAGATTCTGTCTCTCTCTCTCTCTCTCTCTCTCTCTCTCTCTCTCTCTCTCTCTCTCTCTCTCTCCATCTTATTTCATCTCCTTAGTCTGCTTTTCTTCGCTCGCACTAAACCCCTCCTCGTGCCCTTCAGTGTCAGTCAGTTTCCTTTCAAAGATTCATTTTAATTGTTCATTAATTTTTCTTTTCTTCTGTTCATTCTTTTTTTTATTATGTCCCCAATCGTATTACAGTTTTGCCAAATTTATTATCATTTCAGTGTCTTTTAACGTTAAGTTGGATTTAGTAAAACTCGTTCACAACAGCACTTATGACACGACAAAATAGTAATTTCGCTTTTTCGGTAACGAACTGTCGGGCTTTTCGATATAGAAGGAACTGGTTGTGATGCTTTGCTAAGGCTTAGTATGGGCAGTGATGGAGTAATAGCACTACTCAATGGCAAACAGCATTTCACTGTTAACCCTCTCAGGCGAACCCCGTCATTCTATTCGCCACTTCGAACGTTGTGCTCACACTCAACTTATCTCTCTGGAAGCCCTCGGAAAGTGAACGAGACTTGAAGAGACTTCATTCAGTAATTGTTCATATCTTAGGGAATGGTCTGGATGTAGAGTGGTTCAGGTGTTTCTAGACCTTATTTACAAAGTATGGGGGGAAGGGGGGAGATTTCCTGCGAAGTGCTTTTGGCGGATGAGAACACAAGTGATCCTCTTTCGTCCCAAATTTGTCAGACGTCAACTCAAGTATTCCCCTTTCGTCTTATAATCCTCTGAAGAGAGAATTGGCGAACAGGAGCCGTGGGAACTGGTATTTTTCAAGGCTCCAAGTCACGTGACAATCTTCATCTCCATCTCCATCTTCGTCCTTAGGGTTTTGCTGAGTAAAAACCCACCTTTACCTTCACTTCGTGTCTCCAAGCTTGCTAGCTTCCTTCGACTCTCAGGCCCGCCGACAGTACGCTCCCTTCAAAACCTCATATGTAAACATGAGGCTCTTGGAAATTACGTCAGTGCGCTTTTTTTTCGGCAACGCCCTTCGGAAATTTACCGATCAAAATTCCGGTTATTTAGAGCCGGGAAGGCGCGTCGTGGTTATCGTCTCCACGTTGAAAAACATTGCGGCAGGTTCGTTGGTATGTACGGTGGGGAACACGTGGATTTGAGTCGAACCCCGCTGAACACGGATTCTAAAGAAAGAAGATTCGACGTCGGGAGCATTACTCTCAAACAACCTGAAAGTCAACATTCAAAGGTACTGAAATTGTTTCTGTAGAAACAACGATGCTGAGAGTATAACCAGCCTCCCAACGCTCATTCTTTCCACGCAGTGCATTGTGGCTCTGGTTAACTAATGTGCGTGCAAAAACTTACCTCGACTATATGATAGATTTTCTGTTTCACGAGTCGTAGTGATCCGGGCCGGTGTCAGAGTATACGGAAGTCCTTAGAAATTACTTCCTACTTTCAAGACACCGGCCGTCGGTCTTAACTCTCGATTTTGATCCGTAACACTTGAAACAGTCCACGTCTTGTAAGTCTTTTATTCAAATAGTACGACTACCGTGGAGCCACGATGGAGATCAGGTATTCGTGGAAACATGTAATTATACACTAGGTTCAATATTCGCCTGATAACACTCAAGAAACACTGTGTAGTTGCGTTCTTGTTACTAATGATGATCTAGCAGCAGCTAACTGTCGAAATCGATGTAAGATTGTAACGAAAATTGAATGGAAATAGACAATCTTTTTATTCTCCGTTTTATCGTTGACTTCTTACGTTTTTCATCGAACTATGACATAAGCGACTCAGCTGAACTTAGTTTGCTTGGCACTGACTGAAAAATTGTAAAAAGTAATTGAGTTGGGAGTAAGGAGTACGCATTTATGAGTTTGAAATATTAGTGAACTCAGGTCGCGTTAAGCAGGTTTATTACAAACGATGCTGGAAAAGAACTCGGGATATACGTGGGTTTGACAATGTTGAAGTGCTCTAAAACTCTAATATTGTTAGTTATAAAGTTCTTATCTACCCAAGAAGTAGAGCTGCCGCTAAGTTGTCAGCGTCAGTGATAATTTTGAGAACCAAGACAACCCTGGAGCACGAACGGGTACGAAATGAAGAATCCAGCGTTAACGTCTGCTTCGTTCTTTTGCAAACTTTGAGTTGCTAGTACTCCGCCAGCCAGGCTGAATACAAGGGCTCCGTTGCGCTCGTGAAGGGGAGTTCTTATGAGTCAAGTTTTGTTGATCAATTTTAGTTGGTCAACCAAAATTGAAAGAAATATCCAAAGCTCATGAACACGTCCGTCGTTTCAATACAATTCCTCGTCTTTTCAGTTTATCATTAGGTCGTTCAAGTGATTCACGAAGAACTTTCGAGTTGACTCGTGAATTGTAAGCTCTGCACCTCGGGGTCGAATTGACAGCTGGCTTTTCCGTCGTGCTGACGTGTTATGTTGCACGTATTTCAAAAAGCGCTGTTTCCGTATCCTCATTTAGCGATGCCTCTGAAGCGGTCAATTGGTTTGTTCCCCATATTCACTCTCACCCAAAACAAGGATTTCGACGATGTACGACTTGGAGAATTTTGCAAAGTTCTTCTCATAACAGGTCTGCTTCCTTATCGAAATGACTGTTCCTTAACACATCAATGAAAGCCTTGATGGGTGCAGTTTCATGCGTCCACCCAACCCAGACCTGTAGAGGTACGGCAGATTGTAATTTGTCTCTGGGAGAATTCTCATTCTGGTTTCCCACCCGATCTAACTATTTACTCGGGTGGCAAGTTTCAAAGGGGAAAACCAAGTATGGTCACGTTTTAATGTCATAACGGTTATAAGCTTGCATGGTAGCAGTCAAAGGTGAACGGTTTGGCTGCTATTCCAACCAACCGCTACTGATGGTAGGCGTTGGTGTGCCACGTGGTTTCGTGTTTCCCTGCATTGGAGCCGCCAGATGTGGAGAATCTGAGGGAAAAGTCCTTCAGTCATCTGGCTCTCCCACTCCAAAGACTTCCACCGATTACTAAAGTTAACGTACCTGTCACGAATCAACAACTGACAGACTATTCACGACGTTCCTTTCTCTTCGCCTCTAGTGGGTTTCCCTAGAGGTGCATGACCTCCTTCTTTCCCCCCTTCCCCGATGCTCCACCATCCCATTTACCTTTCTCTACGTATATAAAGGCCATGATCAACTGACTGACTTAATGGCCAGACGGTGATGTCTTTACATCATCCAGAGGAAACAGACTCACCTGACAGGTACGTTAACTTTAGTAATTTGCCTACTGGCGAACCCAATTGCTTTAATACTTCCACAAATTGTAAAATTTAAAATGAACGGGAAAGAAAATAAATTGCTTGTGGGGATGAACCCATGCATTGAAATAAAAACAAATAGATATATTGAAGAAGGAAATTATATTTTAAAAAGGGGGAACGAAGAGAAAACAAACTTTAACTGTCACAAAACTGATTTAAACTTGGGTAGAAAGAACAAAAAAAAAAAATGTCTTCTCCTAACCTGAGGCCTGCCGAAAATAAACTAGTCCACCGACTTGTACACTGTGCAGTCTTCTCTCTTCGTTCGAACAAAAATGAAGTTCTAAGGTACAGGGATTTCTTCAGGAAGAGAACGGGAGATATCGCAGAACAGGAAAATCGGGAACGTGCTCCAAAAAAAATCCGCCAGGGAAAAGCATGACCTTTTTTCTCTCTCAAACCTTTCTTCTCCTCCGACGAGCGCCATTCCAAGCGACTCGATTGATGCTTTAATTAGCGCAAGAGGAGACACCCAGCCGCATCCATATCCTTCCTCTTTCACGTTACAAGATGTTGGGAAAAAATCGGACTTGGAGCGCTGCAGTGGATACTGTTTAGTAGGCCTAGGTAATCCACTGGAGAGCCACTCTTCAGGACTCTCTTTTGATTGACTATGAGTTTGCTACGGGGTACTATCATTGTACATGAGGATTGTGTCACAGTAACACACACTCCCCAGTGGCCTTGCTAATATCTCGTAGTGATTGGTGGTTTGCCCATTCAATTTTCTCTTCATGAGGGTGGGCTGTGTTTTTCCCTCTGCCACCAGCAGGTGGACGTATTTGCGCCTTTGAGTGGCGGTTTAGAGCACTTGATGGGGGAGTGCTTCGATTTGGTGGATCTCAGTCATTGTCCATGAGGCTCCTGAGAAGACGTTAAACAGCCTTCATGTAACGTAACTGTTGTAGTACGTAACGCGACCTTCAACACCATGCGAAATCCTGAAACGATTTCAGTTGAATTGTTAGAACCGCACGTGATTCTAATTGTATTCAACTTCACTTGACCAACAAAAAATAAATTAAGAAACCTTGACTCATTAAGACGCGCCTTATGATCACAGACCAATACGGCCGTTCACTGGTGAGAATTTGATCCAACACCATTTTCTCGGTGCTTTTGACCGCGTTAATAACTGCGTCGTCGATATACGTGACTCTGAGTCAATCAATCCGTTTTAGCGAGGTACTGTCTTGTTTACCGTTAACCATACGAAGGCCATATTACAACCCCAATAGGCCGCCGATATTGAACCCAGCTAACGGAACGGACTTTATCTCCTTCATCTCCGAGCAAATACTTCGATGATGAGTCGCCGGACTTTATATGCAAATTGCTGCAGCCAGTTTGCCCGTGTTCCCGCGATTGTTGAGATAGGGCGACAACAGGAAGGCTTCGGAGAGACGGTATCTTGAATTGAAACTCGTCGGATTGAACATTGGCTGGTTATTGCAGATAGATGGCGTGAAATGAAGTTGTGTGTAGATTCGGAGGGAACGTTGGGGTGGTAAATCACCAATTTTAATGCCAAACCAAGAGCGTGAAACGTTGCGAATCTTTTCTTATGTAAACAATATCTATACAAGCTACCACAAACGCGATTAACAAGAAATATCACGTTATCGTGGATCATCGTGTGAATATTTGAGGACAAAGACACACCAGGTTGTGTCCTCATCATTTCTGAAATTCAATCAGCCCCACTGGTCAGGTAATTAGAGATATTTCGTGGGATAACCCACAAAAAACAGAATCCAATCAAAATCCCAACTTTAGCTTCGGAGTCATCACATACCATTGAAATTGCCTGAAGCATTGCAAAGCGTATGGCAATTTGAGAAGTTACGTGACAAAACGCTGAAAAAAAGCGACGATGTAACTAGAACATCCGCTACGCCAATGAATAATGTGACGAGTGGTGCAAATTACGATTTTACAAGCATGAGTTTGAAAAAAGGACCAAAACTTCCAAGCGACTGTTCCCGCAGCCCTGAACTTAGTTACCTGCCCGTTTCCCCACATAATTCCCATTTAAACAAAAAGTTCCAAGTAATTCCAAGATAATTTTTCGGGGTCCCACTTTTGTTACTCATTTTCTCGAATAACTTCCACACTATAGTCTCAAATTTTCCCACATTGTTCACAGCGACGCTACAAGTTCCATGTAATTTCCAGAAAGTATTTCTACAGTATCATTTAGTTCACAGTGAATATCCCAATACAATTCACATTCCTACAAAAAATCGCAAGTATACGTTCCTCAAAAAGTCTTTGTAACTCTTATTCAGAAGGACAAAAGGTCCACTATATACCGTCCGTCAAAAAGTCCTTTATATTTTTCATCCCCAGAACAAGTCTATCGTTCCTATCCCACAAGAAGTCTCTCGTGAGTGAGTACAGTCACACGACAGGACCCTCATATACACGCACACGAAAAATCCTTCATCATTCACAAAAAATTCCCTCATGTACGAGTACAGTTCCTCTTAGCCTTTGTCCCGAGAAAATGTCCTTCATAATTCCCATTTCCACAAAAAGCCCTTCATAATTCCGATAAAATATTCTCAGAGACTCAAGTAGTTTTCAACAAACGCTCCCTCATAATGTCAATTCCCGCGATCACTCACGGGAACGATGGGAGAGGGGGTCGTTCGAGACTGAGGTGGGCGCCCTGCAGTGGTATACTGACGGTTCTGTAATGGGGGGGCTGAGCTGTACTCGACATCGTAGAGCCCAATTTCAGTCTTGCTAAGCCACTGGGAGAGTACCTCACGATATTTCAAGCGGAAATTCCAACCATAGAGTTCTGTGCAGAGAAGATCCTGACTAAAGGACTAAAGAGCAATTGGATTTATATATTCTCGGACAGACAAGCCGCTCTAAAGGCTGTTGGAGTCTCTACACCTTCAGTTCCAGGTTGGAATGAGAATGTCTTCAAGCGCTCAAGCGACTCGGTGCTCATAATAGGCTTTCTCTTATCTGAGAGTTGGCTCAGAGGGGGCATGAGGGCAACGAAAAGGCTGACTGCCTTGCAAAAAGGGGTACAAAATCCCTACCCTTCGTGCCTGAACCCAATGTAGGGGTGACAAAAAGTCACCTGTATCGCCAGGTGGTTCAATGGAAGACACAGCAAAGTGGCGTCCATTGGCATCGCTAGCCACGGCTATGACTGGCGAAATGGCTCATTACGCCTTCTCGTCTTAGGGCGAAGGCAACGTTTACACTCTCCAGACAGGATCCACTAAAGTATCACCTCAACAAGATGGGCATTTTATGCGACTGCCCTGCCTTGGCAGCCAGGCGCTTTGAACGTTTCTCAGGGGCTCATTGCACTTCAAACCTTAGCAGAAGGCCATGAAGGACATACTCGGCTTCCAAACGGGGGCGAGTATGTACGACATCTTCTTTCAAGTAAGGGATATTGCCCCAATAGGCCCATTTGTGACCGCAGTGACAAAGGAACTTCGTACCGTATGCCATCGTAACAACAACAAAAATGAGTCGATTCACACAAACATTCCTTCAAAAAATGCCGGAAAATTCCTAGTTAATTTTCCCCTAGTACTGTACCGTACTTTTCCTCGATTCCATACTTCCGTTTCCTTCATTGGGAGACTAGATTTTTCGTTGCATTTAGTTTTAGTAAAGTTAGTATTACAAGGTATGTGGTAACCAAAATGAACAATGCTACAGTCACATTAGAAGCTTGCGTTGGGAGTTAGGCAACGGAATACAGAACAGCCTGAATTGAAACTGTTGATGAGCTTTCGTTATATTTAATGCTGAAACCTATTTTTTTATTACCTTCCGCTATCCCAAAGGGAAAGGAAAGTACAGTAATCGTGTCAAAAATATCTGGTGCGTTGCAACACACAACTTTCCTTAGCCCCACGTCAATTCACTTTCTAACGTTCCAGCGGAATTTATAAGGAAACACCGCGCTAAAAACGCTTTTCGTCGAAAATTTTGATAATTTGTTGTGCTGCTCGCGTCATTTTCCCACGAATGGGAATTTTATGGTACAATTGCCTTATTGAGAACTATCAATATAAAACATGTAATCAGAATCGTTGGAGCCGTTTTTGAGAAAAAAAATTTGGTGTTTTGATCACTATGATAACTACAGTTAACTTTCGGTGGATTTTGCCCATACCCTTATTTTTGCGTCCCATGGTAACCTGTAGGCTAGACATCAAGTTTCAGCTGGTTTGCTACGGTTGTTTTCTCTAAAATCCATTTCGTCGAAAGTTTTGGTAATTTATTGTGCTGCTGTCGTCATTTTCCCACCATTGAGAATTTTATGGTATGGTTGGAATATTGGGAGCTATCAATATAAAAAATTTAGTCAAAATCGTTCGAGCCATTTTAGAGAAAAAAAATATTTGGTGTTTCGATCATTATGATAACTATAGTTAGCTTTCGGTGGATTTTGTTGAAACACTTATGTTGGCGTCCCATAGTAACCTGCAGGTGAGATATCAAGTTTGAGTCGGTTTGGTACGGTGGTTCTTTCTAAAAACCGTTCACAGACACACATACAGATCTGTTGCCTTATTTGATGACTGTACCTAAACCCTCGACGAGGGTTATATCAGTCATGGAAGTTGCGGTTTCGCTAATATGCAAGAGGCCGGCCCCTGCAGCACCCACCGAACTCAGACCTGCGGAGGTATGGAAGGTATTTGGTCGTTAGCCAGTCTCCCGGTAGAGAGCTGTTGCCCGTGTTTGACCGTGTGAAGGTGGCCACCTGACGAATCCCGTACCATCTGGGAGGAGTTCATAATCTGGTTTCTTACCTGATCTAACTGTGTACTTGAGTGGCAAGTTTCAAAAGGACAGATCAACTATGACCATGTTTCTTAGCCATCACCTGCATCTTGACATGCTCGCACCATTGGGTGACAGGGCGGAGCACGTGGTGGGTTTTTTCTTCAATTTGGCGGACTGACTCTGCAATGATCAGCACAGTCGAGTCATCCACATTGGCTTACGGTTCGCAGTCAGTCTCCATGAGTCTCCATGAGTGCCTTCGAAGAAGGCATTCCAGAGTGCTGGTCCAAGGACTGAGCCCTGTGGGCACCCCTTCTCAATCTTTCTCTGGACAGAGACATGCCTGCATTCGATCGTAGCAGTTCTGTCTGTCAGGTAACTTCTGACGAGCGCGTACAGGTTGCGGGGGATCCCCCTACCTTTAAGCTCATTAAGGAGCGCTGGCCACCAAAGGTTGTCAAACGCTCCTCTGATGTCAATCAGAACTGCTACGACGTACTTAGCCGGTGCCAGCAGGGAAACACGCCGAATCTCGACAATGACATCCTGCGTGGACCTTCCTTTGGTACACCCGTATTGCCTGCCTGTGAGGTTGTGGACAAAGACTCCTTCGAGGGACTGCAACATCAAGACTGCAAGATTTCTAATGTTTTGCCTAACGTTTTTTTTGATAATTTCCGTAAATTCCATGGTAAATACTTCGCCAGATGTGATCAATCGTTCAGAGTGTCTTTTGACCCATACCCACGTTTCGTTCTCCGTAACTATTTCGGTATATGTATGTTGAACGGAGATATAAGACATGTTAACTCAGAAAAAGGGGTTTGTCGAATATTAATTTATCGGTATTCCAATTTTCTCTAAAACGGCTCAGACGATTTCGATGAAACTTACAAATGACTCTTAACTAACTTGTCCCTACATTTTGTTATGTATAAATGTTTCGGTAGAAATGCGTTGAACGAAGATATAGCGCTCGCATATGTAGCTGGTGTTCGAACTTGAAGGGAGGGCGGAAAGTTGTGTGTTGCTACGCACCCCGCCCGTTCTCTGGTTCTCTGGTGTATTTTCGTCGCGCTTCTAGTTCCAACAGAACTCTTTCTATTCATCCTGCCAGATTGCAAATACGGTTGTTGGTTTTTCGATTAATTTGTAAATACTTTGAACGAAGTCTTCATTGGAATTTTTCGATTATAAAGAGTTGTGTTTAGATTCGTTATGTTACACGGTACACTGACATTAATGCCGGCGAATGATAAATGAGAAGCGACTGTATTAGGGCATGGTAAGTTGGATTTGAACTGTTAAATTTAATAGTCGTAGGATTTTTGATAGGCCAACCATTTGTGGTTCCCACTTTAGGAACATTAATCAACCCTAGATATTTGGTCTGATTTACCTGATCCGTTAAGGGACTCACAACGTTCTCAATTTACATGAGCGCTGTGAGTTGTACAGTTATTTCGGCTCACTCATGCTCTTTATGAACGTTTCTCCTGTCGCAATCCGCTCTCATGGCCTTGAGTAGCATAATCTCCTGCTGGGCTCGGCGTAGGTAAGGTTCGTGAGATGTGCTCTCTGCCTAAATAAAAAAATTATCGATTTAATAAGCGTAAACTACCACGATTTCCATCGCTGTGTTCCAGATTCGTAGCGAAGGGCATGACGAGCATTCTCCAACATTTCAACTGGACGGACGTCGCTCTTCTGTATTTCGATTGGGGTCAACATTCCGCCAAAGGCCATTCGGACTGTTACTTCGCTTTGGCGGCCGTGTTCGCGATCATGAACCACGATCACACCAGATCCCAGAGCATCAACGAAACGGAGGGTGCCGACAGGTTTCGCATTATTCTGAAGGAACTGACCGAAAAGTCAAGAAGTAAGTGTTGTGTGAAAGATTGTCTTTTGTATATTACGACACGTAAACTGGGACAAACGACTCTAACGAAAGAGCAAGGCATTTTTTTCTGATCTGATCAACTAAGATCGCATCTTGATCGCTGTAGGACAAATTAAGCCGGAAGAGAGGGCACCACATGACACCACTGACTGGGTGCTGGAAATCATAAAGAAATTGGCGATGTTTGACCGACCACTTGTGATGCTCCACTTAAGAATGGTGACTCGGATCGGTGCAGTGCTGAAAACCCCCATCTATCAAAACGAGTCACGACGCATCGATCATTCCGAGCCAGTAATCAACACCGATCAATTTTCCGCTGTATTCTAAACAGATTACAGGAGCAATATTTCTCATTGCGGATATTGTTGAGAAATCTACAATCAAATTTCAACTTTACGTATGTCCCATGTTTTCATTCGTCACTGCCACGATTAGTGTTCTTGATATGCCTCTTCACAACACCCCCCTCTGTTGCAGACTGTTTTTCACTAATTACGCCGTCCATAATTTTGTCCCGTCACTTTGTTGTCGTATGTATCAGTATGAATATATTCACCAATATGGCACACCTGGTGTACTAAAAATTTTACGGATGTAACTTTTAAAAACTAGGTTATTCTTCAAAAAATTAAAAACCCGATTAGTTTTTAGTGGACGAGCGCCAAAAATTGTTTTTGTTTTAACTAAACCCCAATGAACCAAAAAATGTGAAGTTGGATTGTCACTGATAGATTTCTCAACAAATGTAGTGCAATCATCGCATTGGATTTCGTTGAGCGAGGTGGATTAGGATGCTGTAAATGAGTTAAACTCTTGGATGTGATGATCAGAGTATTTATGGAAGAAATAGGGCTAATCCCCTGGGAGCCAGTCGTTTGAAAGGTCCTGAATATTCATACTGCAAAACTGTGGTTTGAGTGTAACGACTGACTCCCTATAAAGGCACTGGGCGATTGTAGTCTTGTGGTAAGACGAAGGTCGCATAATCCGACGAAAGTACCTTAGGGACTGGTTAACGAGACGGACTCACCTAACAGTACGTTAACTTTAGTATTTGCCTACTGGCGGATTTCTTTAATACCTAACACAGCCAGTCGACTACCAAGACAAGACCTCTCCCGCCCCTCCCCCACCGCTCCATCACTCCTTTCACCTTTCTCTTTGTATATAAAGACCACGACCAACTGACTGACTCCAGTACTGACTAAACGGCCAGACGATGATGTCTTTACATCGAAAGCGCTTGCCCACAGTAACTCACGTTAACTTTAGTATTTGCCTACTGGCGGACACAACCCAATTTCTTTAATACCTAACACAGCCAGTCCGGCTAAGGTACTACTAACAAGACTGACCAACAAGACCTCTCTGCCCCTTCCCCAACGCTCCATCACTCCTTTCACTTTTCTCTTTGTATATAAAGACCACAACCAACTGACTGACTCAGTACTGACTAAACGGCCAGACGATGATGTCTTTACATCGAAAGCGCTTGCCCACAGTAACTCACAAGCCAGAGGAGACGGACTCACCTAACAGGTACGTTAACTTTAGTATTTGCCTACTGGCGGACACAACCCAATTTCTTTAATACCTAACACAGCCAGTCCGGCTAAGGTACTACTAACAAGACTGACCAACAAGACCTCTCCCCGCCCCTTCCCCAACGCTCCATCACTCCTTTCACTTTTCTCTTTGTATATAAAGACCACAACCAACTGACTGACTCCAGTACTGACTAAACGGCCAGACGATGATGTCTTTACATCGAAAGCGCTTGCCCACAGTAACTCACAAGCCAGAGGAGACGGACTCACCTAACAGGTACGTTAACTTTAGTATTTGCCTACTGGCGGACACAACCCAATTTCTTTAATACCTAACACAGCCAGTCCGGCTAAGGTACTACTAACAAGACTGACCAACAAGACCTCTCCCCGCCCCTTCCCCAACGCTCCATCACTCCTTTCACTTTTCTCTTTGTATATAAAGACCACAACCAACTGACTGACTCCAGTACTGACTAAACGGCCAGACGATGTTTTACCTAAGTCACCGGCTCTCCAAACCCCCTCGTAAAATAAGAATGGCAAAACACAGGTACATTTCCAAAGCTATGTGTTCTCATGGACGAGAATGAGACTACACCAGTATACACGAAGTAATAACCCCCTCTCCCTCTCTTGGAACTATCGGGGAGGGACCTTCTCAAAAATCAGCAGTCCAGAAACGACAACACGTCACTCCTCGTGAGGTTGCAGGCTCTTTAATAAACACACGCGAGCGTCCATGTCCTCGTTCTAGTGCTTGATGCATACGGGGCACTCTTCATCTTAACTTCGCTGAATGCATTGTGGACAATTTCATTGAAACTAAGGACCACGAAATATATTATTCTATTATTACGACCGAAGTTTGATATTTGACGTTCTCAGCGAGGCGTGATGTTACAAGGATGATGACAACAATTTTTGTCAATTTTGTACGAGACGTAGGAGGCAGGATCTACTCCTGGTGGTCCCATGAATTTACATATGCGTTAAGGCACCTACCTGGAACCGTTTAGTTCATTGCATCAGGTCGGATCTCACGGCTCTTTGCAATGGCAGCTCTGTCTGCTTCTCACCTTCTCCCTCGTGAGGAACACACAGGTTCCGTCATTTTCACACTGCGCAGCAGCCTAGGAAGTTCAGGAGCGATCTTCTTTACTCCACGCCTTCACTCTTCCTCCCTGCGGGATACTGGCTCCGGACCAGAAAACTCCGTTCCATCCTGGTTCAGCCCACCTTACTCCGTCAGTCTGCTTGCCTTTGAAGCGATAAGATGGGCCAAGGAATCCAGCACGTTCATTCTATTAAAGGCATTTGAAAACCCTTCACCAGTTTCGTACGACGCCATCAGGCATTATGTTGACAGATTTATTGCAACATCTTTTTTCAAGCATTAGAACGACCCCAAAAATTATAGCATACATTTCTGCTTGCCTCGAATTGGGACTGAGGACAATGTACGTTCCGTAGCTACCTCTTAACGACACCCCAGAACACGCACCACCACCCTGGGGTTTATTAATGTGTCTGTGTAAATGTTATTGCCATTCCTGATAACGTTCACGTTCCACGAGATTCCTCTTGGTTGCATTATATATTTTCTGTCGAACTGGTACATGAGCACCATCTTGTCATGGGGTTCCCGACAAACTCTGGGCACAAACCTGTAGTGATTCAGCTTCAGTAATACACTTTTGCTATGAAGGGTAGTACGATAAGTAACGAAAGACATGACGTTGGAATGAACAGCTTATTTAACCAGTGGTGTTAACTTGTCGACATACACGCTCAACTTGCATCATATGGTTGATATATTTCTACGCCTTATAAACTAATTTCATCAATCTTCGCTCTTCATCCTCTCTGTAAATTTTTCATCAGTCTTTCTCGACATTACTGTATCAACATGTTCATGTACTTAGCCTAGTATGAAATTTCTTCTTATTGGCACTTTTGCATGCTGTAAAAAAAGTTGATTGACTGATGTGCGTATGCAGGGAGTGGCGAGAAAGACTCAGAAGTTTTCGGTGAGTCTGGTTATGCATGTCTAGACCCGTCTTCACTCCCCTTTATTGTTGTTGAGCATTGTTGCCGTTGCTTCCAATTCTTGCATCGTTCGTTCGACATTTTTTGAACCTCTTTTTTTGTACCTGTGTTTCATGTTTTGTGTATCCACTACAGTGTTTATCCCGTTTTTGTCGTCCTGTACTGTAATGTTATTGTTTTAATGGCTTAAAATTAGCTCTTTCTTTGATTTTATGTAGACGTTGTTTCGAGTTATGGAAGTTATTTGCGAGGGCTATTCCTGACCGCTACAGAGTGAGAGTTGAGCCCACCGCTGGCTTCCTAAGAAGAAATGCATGTAGAAGAGAAATGAAAAAAAAGGAATGAAATCGCTTAGTGTAGTGATCAACTGGAGGCTGCTGGTGTAATAACCGTCGAAATAATCTAATGGTATCCTCAGTTTTTTATGTAATGATACCACTGTTGAGGAAGTGCATTTCCATCTGGACCAGCGTTTCTCGCGCGTAGGTTTCAAAATTTCAGACACTATTCCTCCAGAATCTCGACAATCCATAATTAACCAATCGCCTCTCGCTTCGTCAAAAACACGTTCAGGCGCTCAATTATAATTGAGAATATATTTATCAGAACTGTTGGTATCATGGAAGGGGGGGGGCTCTGTCACAGGGTTTGGATGAAGTTTCATTCTGAGATGTGGAAAAACACTCTGATTACATTTTATATACAAAAGATATTTACAAAAACGCATCCATCATTGGCCAATACCTCTTCTCATTGTAATATCTCTTATAATATCTATTGTCAATCGTATTCAGCGTTTAGCGGTTGTTCGTCCCAAGAGCTTGTTTCAGAGGTGGTCGTGGCTGCCAGGATCACTCCCTCGCTGCTTCGATGTGCACCGATCTCCGGCTTCTCGATCGAACCGTCTTTTCTGCATTCGTTGATTTAAAAACGAGCATTTGATGGAGGGGTTGTCAACATTTTGCGGCTGAAGCTGTTTTCAGTGGGTCTCAGTGAGAAACTGATGAGCGTATTTCGCTTTGTCTTGTTTCTACTCTTAGCGCAGTGTTAATTCGTATCTTTGAAATGAGCAGCTTAATTTAAAAAACTGTTTTGCCTCATTACGCTTCAACTGGTTGTTGGTTGCAAGTGGTATACAATTCAAGGACGAAGGACGTTGATGAATGAGACGAGCGAGAGCGGACCGCATAGAGAAAGAAAGTACACTGGTTAGTTGAACTGTCACGAGACACACGATAGACATAGATTTCAGAATAGAGTATCTGCGAGAGTTCGTGCAACACAGGGGGTGTCTGGATTGTTGAATGGGTGTAAGCAGGGAGGAGAGCTGAGTGTCTTTAACTTTTTGTGCTTTACGGCTGATTACCACAAGGAGGTGGCAAATGTTAGGTGTGAGAAGTGAGATTAGAGGAGGGAATGCAGAAAAAACTCCACGGAAGGCAATAATGCGATGAAGTATGTTGTTGGCTTTGGAAATAAATAGGATTTCTGGAGCTCCAGAGTAGGTGGCTATATATCAAAGCTGGGACAGCCTTCAAAACTGCAGTTGAGCATGTAGGTTTTATTCCTGGACCCTCTTACAGGAACCTTGCAATCAGGATGAATATCAAGGAGCCATTCGTTTAAAGTTCTTAGTCAGTTGACTATGTGTATGTCGAGCTGCTCTAAGTATAATCTGGTTGTTTTAAACGATGCCATGACAGGGGCGACCAATGATGCGCTGGTAGGAAGGTCAGGGATAGATTTTACAGACGTTTCTACTACTTTACTGCTCAAAATAATACGTTGGCGAGTCGTACCAGCAGCGACCCAGAGTAGCCACCTGGTTATCCGCTTTGCATTGCAAATAAAAATGTTCTCTTTCAGATGAAGGTAGTCTCACGTTTTCCGCCCTTCGAATGAGGTACACCCCGCCCACGCTGCTTCCTCGTGCAGGTTACTGACAAGTGCCGACGTATGTTGGGCTGCTGTGGGATGGGGGGGGGGCAGAAATTCGGCATCGCTGTTAAACTATTTGTATGGGCTTCGCCCCTTTTATTGTTTGTAAAGGCCAAGCGGCACTTCTCTCCCACAATCCTTCTCCCTAACTCGTTTTTTATACAAATAGTGGTCGTGTGAGACAGTTTTGAATGCCGTACTCTGTGCGTGACGAGCTGTTGAGACAGTTCCAGAGAGATGGTCGCATGTCGCATTGGTACAAGAGGGCTGAGACTGGACCATTATTTTCGTGAAGATGTGGAGGTATCAGGGGCTTGCGTCGCAATTACGTCCCTACCCACTACGGCAATACAAGATTTTTGAGAGGAACTCCTCACTACAAATCCAACCTCTCCTTCCTAGCCAGTGGGTGAGACAACGACCTCGCTTTTTGCAGGTTAACTGCAGGTGAGCAAGACCTTTATATTTATTGTTCTAAACGAATCTATCAACGTTACACGGCACACGACTGTTGTTTTCAGACAAAACGAATTATGTTCGGTGGCTTGAGTGAATCATGAATGTGAGAATATTATTTGCAGAAAGATGGGTGTAGAATCGGTCACAAGGGGCTGAGTGACCATTAACAATAGATTTGACGCAAATAGGTTGATACGCAAAGTTGACTTGCTTTATGGCAAACTCACGGTGTCTACGCATCGAAAGTGCTCCCTACCAGCACGTTGATAATGACGAGGTGCCTCAAATGACCGTAAATAACTCAAACCAACGCGCTCCCAGACTGCTGGGCTTCTAACCGAAGGGGATGCAGTTAGTCAAAACGTCGCTTGTTTCGTACTGAAAATCGTCGACTAACAGCACCTTCCGTGACTTGACGTTGCGGTTTCCAGCTCCGAAATTTGGCACAAATCGACGAATTAGTCGGCATAGCAAACCAAACGATTTTAATGAGAGCTTGAGAGGAAGCTGACGACAATTGGAAACCTTCTACCGCCTTTCAACCTGTTTTCAATCCATTTGCCGTTTGCGGCCCCGTCGAACCGCGAATTAATGGAAAGGCCTCTCGCTAACTTCCCGCTGTTGGAGGGGAACATCCCTTTACTGCACCCTCTTTTCAACCCCTCGCTAGTTCAGAGTTGCTCGAGTTTCCCTTTTCACACTCCGTCAAATTTATGGCCTCGTGCCGTTATTTTTCTCCCGGTGGATAGAAAACAATCGCAGCGATCGAATCCCATTTTTCCTCCTCGATAACGCGTTCTTTGACCTTCCGCGGAATAAAATAACAGCCATCTCACGCTAACTTTGCCCCATATGCCTCGAAAAGTGTAGTTTGGTGGCGTCAGAGTGATTTCTCTTTCGTCCCGGTTTCTCTATTACTTTTTTTTTCTCCCGAAAAACACAAATTATTGTGCACGGTCGTAAATCAAGTTGTGTATTCATCAGTCCCTCAAGTTGGGAGGCCTCCTGAACACGAAACAACCTGATCCGCAATTCTTGTGAGTGATCCGTTTATTTTCTTCAGTCTGGTTAGCTGAGAACTGGTGAAACGATTGAGTTTATTTCATTTCAGTTCTTTCCGCTCCTTAGAAGGTATTGCAGTTGTTAAAAACGTTGAGTTTTGTACTGATGTTCACGTTTTACGGGCTTCTGAGTCCGAAGAACACCGTTTGGGAAAAAAGTCTGGGTGTGTATCAAAAATGCGATAGAGAAAAGACAGCAGAACCAAATCGACTCAAGTCTGCTAATAATCATCGAGCGCCGAAACGAGGTTTTGAGCGAAAACGGTACATCGATGGAAATCGCCCATAACTTTATATTGACGCCCGCATAAACTAACGAACAAAACGAAAAAAGAACAGCTCAATCGATTCACCCGTTCTCCTGCAAACTGAACAGATGAATCACGCGCGGAAATTACGGTGTTTGAACAGTAGGCCTCAAAAACGTAAAGATCTGAAGAAAATCCAACTTTTTTTGTCATGATTACGACACTTTCCTTGTCCTTTGTGCCGCGGGAAGTGAAAGATGAACGTACGGAGTCAAACAAAATACTAGAACGGAAAAACTGAAAATCGGTGGGTAAAGGGCCAAAAGAAAGCGCTTCTAGGTCTAGTTCTAATTGACGAGGAAAAACAACCATTGAATCACTTAACACGAAGGAGCTTCGTTGTAATGGAAAGTAATAAGTTGACTTAAAATGAGCAAGGGGAGATGAAAATTTAAAAAAAACTGATTAAAATTAAATTCAACTGCATGATAAGGGGAAGAAAATAGAGAGGAACAATCCTACCTGGTGTTAAGTTCTGGACGCCCTTACCAAAACGAAAAGTATGATAGGCTTGAGGGTGAGCTCAACCCTACAATAATTGCACGACTTTATTTGAAAATGCGGCAAGTTGAGAGACGACATAACAATGATCAGACTCTTGGCAGAGAACACAACGCGACTGACACGACGCACGAGTGAAAGGTCTTTTCTCTTGTTTTTCTTTCTTACCAGGGTCCATCTTCTCTCATATTCTTCTTTTGTTGCGTTAACAACCATAAAATTCTCATAAAATATCAAAAATTTCTATGAAAATCGTTTTAGCGCATCTTCTCAGAAGACTAAAGGTGGTATTCCGTGTATGATCATGTAAAACCTGTGTGATGATAGTTCAATCCGAAATTTGCTACCTTTGCTGTTTTTTTTGACTCGCAGTTCGTACCTGATAATTCCGAAACATCATCTAACTAGGCTCTCCATAATAGTGATATTTGTTCTGTTATAGAAAATGGGTCATAACCGCGTCATCGGGCAAGCCATCAAGACTAAACCAATCAACTGGGATCGATTGTAACGAATTCCAGAGCGTTAAAAAGAACCCGCTATTTTGCTAGAAATATCAAGTTCTAATTATTTCATAAACTGGATCAAAAAAATACGAGCGCAAAATAACGAATCCAAAGGACGGTGAAACAGTGAATCTTGTTCAAAAGATTACACAACCCAATCGCCGAGGGTGTTAGAAACTTGTAAGTTTTTCAAAAAATGGAAGGATAGTACCTGGTGCGTAGCAACACACAACTTTCCACAACCCCCGTAAATTCGACGACCTGCTACATGAACGGGCGCTGTACCTTCGTACAGGTACTAGCTCAGCAGAAGAAGTAGAAACAATTCAGGTGCTAGTCAACTGAGAGCTTTCTGCAAGTTTCATCTCGAAATCGTAGTTGCCGTGTTCAAGAAAAATGCAAAAAATCCAAGTTTTTGGTAGATTTTGGCCCCCAACTCCCTTTGCACACCGTGGAAATCGCCCATAACCTAATTTTCGTGTCTACAGAAAATCACAACAACAAAAAACAGCAAAAAAAGGGACCACACGCCGAAATTAGGTTTTTTGAGTTCAGCAGGCCCCAAAACGCCAAGATGTGAAGAACACCCGACTTTTTTTGACAAGATTACTATACTTTCTGTACCCTTTCGGTCGCAGAAAGTGAAAACCCCAGTGCTGGGTGCACGAGAGGGCGAGAGTTGAATATTGAAATGAAAGAAACTCGGTGAGTGTGAGGAGGACTGTATTATGTGCAACGAATTGAGTAGAGTTTGTGTACAAATGGGCGACACAAAAGGACGACTCATGGCATGCGTGAACTGGCGGGAAACTGTTATGGAAGGAGAGAGCGAGCGGTAACTGGGCTGAGAATTGATAAAGGAATCTGTCTGTGTGAGTGTAGGTGAATGAGTTTGGGAGGAGATGTCTGTTGTGGAGAGGAATGTGAAAATGTCGTTTTCGGAATGCCCAGACGAAGCAGGAAATCCGTCACTGCTAGATAATAGCGGAAGTGGAATTCCCACAGGTTACAAGGGGGTAAGGGGAGACAATAACTTTGCCGTTGGGGCAGGTGTGGGCATTCCGTGGTCAAAGAACTGATACTCATTCGGCGTTTTCCGTCGAACACCCTGCTTTTGCTGTATCGCCGTTCAGTAAATGTTTGAAGAGCTACGTGTAGATAAAAAGTTCAGCATTCAATTCATTTGTTCCTGAGATCCTATCTTTTCTAGGTTGTGCCGTCAAGGTACGAGTTTGTTACCCTCGCGGGGAGGAACCCATGAGCTAAGTATTAGCAAATTCAAACAAATAAAAATGTTGCAGGCTATGGAATAAATTAAGTAAAATAAGTGAAGCTAATTTAATCAAACAAACAAAGAATATAACTCTGTTTGGCAAGTAAAAGAAATGGCACTAATAATAAAAATATAAAAGGAAGTGAACAACTGATAATGAAAATGGAAAACAAACAACGGCTTAGGAAATCAATGTCTTCTGGGCCTACTTATTTGGCATACCAATAAAATAAACACCTCACCAGCCTTGCAGTGTTCGGTACCAAAACGAAATTCAATGTTTTGTTGCCCGACGACGAAGCTTGTTAGCTTCATAATGCTTAAGTCGATGGCAAATGACAGTTAATAAGATCTTCGCAAGATCGGATCGCCTACCTTGACGCCAGCAGGTCTTCTTCAGAGGTTGTTGCTTTGACTTTTTCTGGTACCTGTCTTCAGCAGTTTCTTCTCCCCCAGATGCAAATTTCTCTGAGTTTGATCATTCTGGCAGCCCATACATTTATATCTGTTGAGGAAGTGAGGGAACATCCACCCGATTGTTTGGACACACAGAATTGCGATATATAGTTGAAGGCATGAAGTTAGTGATCAATACTGCTGGTGTACCAAAGAGATTAAAAATTATTGACTCAAATTTATTTGGGATAGTTGCAGAAGTAGCTGTTTGTTCTAATGGGAACGATTTCAGTCCACTTGGTAAGCACGTCAACGAATACCAAAAGATGCCTGTTGCCTGAAGAGCTGCAAGGAAACGGGTCCATGATGTCGGCGGAAAGAACATCCCAAGGGCCTGTTACTTACATACGAGGCCAGTAGTACAATAATAAAATAAAGATAGCCATTTTTCCATCTCCAGTCAGGGTGATCCTCTGCATAATTACGAACACGATAAACCTTTCTCTCATACCATTCATCTTTGGCCAGTGTTGAAGGATCTGGTGGAGGCGTCAAATCCTATTTTGATATAGGCGAAGTTGATGGGGCGGTAATAGCTGTAACAGTGGGTAGTTCCATCAATGTTGGTGGTTTTGCATTTACTATTCGTAAAACGTGAAGGACCAGCGATTCTATGGATGTGTAGTAAATACAAGTGGCTAGTTGGTGGACTCACCTTGAGGACTGTTCTTACACCGTCGGAGCGTATCTATCGAGGTAGGTGCTGTCGGAGATGAAAGGGCGGATGATGTGAGGATCAGGAGGATTTGATGGGAAGGGAATTTTACCTCGATTCTATGCTTTTGACGCTCTGTGGTCGATGCAGCGGTGAGATCGAGACAACACGTAGCGCGTCTCTTGAGTGATGTTTGCCGGGTTTTACTTGGCAGTCTGTCAGCTTGGTTTGACAGATATACACGAAGAAATTAAAACTAACTTCAAATAAGCAGAAAACAGAACGAAAAAAGGAAAGGAGAACGATGCGGTCGGCGTTTGCGATAACAATGATAGTAATTGGCGGGTAATTTTTCTTTGATATCAGAGGTGGGTGCGTTCCAGTTAAAGTTTCCCAGAGTTCGTTCCGATAAAATTAAGTAGGCACAACCAGTTGGTATTCATGAGGCACCTGCTACATGGGTTTAAAATGTCCCTTGCTATATATGACGCTTTTAGGCGCAGTACCCACCTGGCTAATCGCCCCGCACGGTTTTTCAAAGAAAGCAGCCATTTCAGACTCGAATGGTCGGTTATTATCTGAAATTCACTTCACGTTACAAGGTGTCAGCTGTTTATTTTCCGTTGACGGTTTTTGACCATCCATTTATTACTTTCCGCTACCCGAAGGGAAGGAAAGTATAGTAATCGGCCCAAAAAAAAAGTTTGGGTTTTCTTCAGATCTTTACGTTTTGAGGCCTACTAAGTCTAAAAAACCTAATTTCGGCGCGTGGTCCGTGTGTGTGTGTGTGGGTATGTGTATGTGTGTGTCTGTAGTTCGATTTGCGGGAGAACGGCTGGTCCGATTGAGCTGGTTCATTTTTTGTTTTGTTCGTCATTTTTTGTAGACACCAAAATAAGGTTATGGACGACTTCGGCCGATGGGAAGGGGGGGGGTGGGGGACGAAAATGTACCAAAAACTAGGGTTTTTCGCATTTTTCTCAAAAACGGCTCCAACGATTTTGATTAAACTTTCAAATCATCTTTTGCTGATCAATACCTAACTTTTCTTCTTCATGCATATCTCCATGAAAATACGGTGAACGGAGATATAGGCCTATGAAGCAAAAATAGGTTTTTTACGCTTTTTGGCAAAACGGCTTTAGCAATTTTCACTAAACGCACAGGATGTTTTCAAATAGTTAATACCTACATATTGTTCTCAATAAATGTTCCTGTGGCGGTCCATTAAACAGAGATAAAAATCAAAATGTGTCAAAAATAACGTTTTTTCTAACATTTCCGTAAATTCCTGGGTAACTTTTTCACCAGATGTGATAAATCTTAATGGAGTGTCTTTCAGTCACCCATACCAACATTTCGTTCTCCATAATTATTTCTGTATATATATGTTGAACGGAGATATAAGCCAAGTTAACTCAGAAAAGGAGATTTGTCGAATATTAATTTATCGGTATTCAAATTTTCTCAAAAACGGCTCTAACGATTTCGATCAAACTTTCGGAGTACTCTCAGCTAACTAGTCCCTACATTTTGTTCTCCATAAATGTTCCTGTAAAAATGCGTTGAACGAAGATATAGCGCCCGACTATGTAGGTGGTTTTCGAACTTAAAGGGGTGGCGGAAAGTCGTGTGTTTCTACGCACCAGATATTTTTTAATCTAAATGTGCACTAGGCGTATAGAAACACAAAATCAGAAAATGTAGTCGTAAGTTGAAAAAGTCTTTTTAAAGTGGAAGAACGTTGGGTTTCATGGCAAAAGCTGGGGTTTCCTAAAAAAAAAGGAAACTCGTTCAAAGCATGATCGCTCCGCTTGACGCAACCTCACGCCTCCGAGACCAGTCTCATTAGACTTAGCATCGTAAAATACATAGGAAATCATACCAAACAGGACGTGATAGCGGTAAAGCTGCAACATTTCGTTTTCACTCAATTTTTTAAAATATTTTTTTCATCGGTACAACCATGGGTTTCAGCCGATCGGATTGTCGTGCAGGCGGGCACAACTAGATGCCAAATGGCGTTTTTGTGCGAAACAACGGATTTTTTAGAGCAAATATGATCTGGGCGTTGAACGGACATTGCCAATTTGGAATCCCCATTCCCTGAAACGTAAAGGCCTCAAATTAGGGGGAGGGGTTGGAAACAATTTTCCTGAGCGAACATATATGGGCATTATGTGATGTATTATAAGTAAACTTGAAAAATGCATATCATAGCGACTGTTATTGGTAGGAGTGTGTTGTCGGCAGCACTCTACTCCATTTTCAGTCCAGTTTTATTCAATTTTTGTGACACCAAGTGCAAAACACCCTGTATAACCCGTGTTTCGTGAAAATAAATAAACATGTACCTCCAGACTGTCTGTTTGTTTGAGCGTCTGCAGTTAGCTCCGAGCTGCTCTTCCCACCGCGAGGACTCAGCAGCGGCGAGAGCTCCGCGTTGCCCACGAAGTCGCAGTCCACTCACAACGGAAGTCGAGTCACCTGGAGGTTTCACCAACACACACATTTGTCGTTTAAAACAATCATCAATGATCACTGATCTAAGATATACTATGCAATATAACGGGTTTTACCAACGTGGTTTACGATTAAAACATTATAACAAACCGCAAACTCTTCAAAACGGAGTCGTAGCGTTTAAAAGTTGCGGTGCGTCGCGGTTACCGCTCGCCAAACAAAAGACCGTTTTGTAGACGGGACAATGCTTATAACTTAATAATATGAGTTTTATAACTGCTATTCGTTTTGTCTTGAACTGTCTCGCGAATTTCGGTTACTCGAATCGGGGACGAGAATAAATGGCTCATTTCGGCAATTCGAGGAACCTAGAAGGTTATGATTTTATTGAAATAGTTCGTAATAAAATGATCTCGATGCGATGATACGTTATCTGAACATTCAAACACACACTAAATTTGTTAGACGACCAATTAAACGGTTTCTGTTGAAAGATAAAGTCGTCCAGCTTTTACCCTTGAGTTTTTCATTGGGTTCGCTTTGCCCTCGACAATACCTACAGAAATGCTCTTCCACAGCTTATTTTTGTAGAACTACAGTAATGAGGAATACGACAAACGTATAGAGTATACTGATATTTTTATTGTTGAGGCAATACGCTAATGCAGCGCATGAGGTTTCCCACATCACAGTGAAACAAATAAGCAATCATAACAAGTTAGGCGTGTACCTTCTACTTTACAAATAAATATCTGGTGTAACTCATCTCAAAAATTTTTTTAGTCCTGCGTGCACCTAATGACTATTCACTCCCTTATAATTTAATTTAAAAAATGGTGGCGCCTAAGGTTCCAGTATTTATTGAGTAGTTTTTACTTGTACCACAACCTTTATTGAGTTACCATCAGTGTACAGGAAGTTCGTGAGACTATCATCATGCTTTTGATTTATTATTCATCCTGAATAATACACCTACGTTTTCGGCCAGGAAATTGCTTTTGCACGCCCCTTCCCTCCATTTGTTACTGCGTTTCAAGGCACGGGAACTCCAAATCTGCGATGTCCACCGTCCGTATCCTTCCTTTAACGTGGTCTGAAAAATCCGATCTTTCACTCGTAAACTCCATCGGCAATCCGATCGGACGAAACTCATGGTTGTTATGGGCAAAAAATGGTTGAAAAAGTTATCCAAAAACGAAATTCTGGTATTTTTATTGCATTCGAGTTGTGTTTGGTATCGTTTCCTAGGTATTTTTTGGTGTTGATTCGAATAGGGCGGATCTCAGATATGCAGGACTGCGTCCAGATGGACAACAGTGAAATCACAATTAATAGTGAGTTGAATTCCACTACTTGAAGGAACGCACGGGACAATTTAGCGAGTGTTATCATCCCTATTCATACTGCAAATTTAATAAAAATCGGTGTGGATATTTTAGAGAAAAAGATTTGGTATTCTGATTCAGTGATAACTGTATTTAGTTTTGAGCCGATTTTGCTCGTGCCGTTATTTTATTGTTCCGTAGTAACTTGAGCTGAATATGGTTCTTGAGCCGTTTATTTTCCGCCGTTTTCTCTAAATCGCGTTCACACAGAATATTTCAGCGCATAGTGTCTTTTGGACTCAGCCCTTGAAACGTACAAATCTGAAGAAGATTAAAAAAAGTAAAATATTTTCACCAAATCAACTCCACTAGGTTTATCAGACACTCTAGTTCTAGATAAATATGCTAGTAAGCTCGTGCCCCAACATTCGCGGATTTGAACAAATATAGGAGGATAAAAATGGTTGGTAAGTCGTTGACGATGCCCAGTCCCGAAATTGGCTGGTCAATTTAATATAGATTTGTAAATTCTGATCGTTTAATCATTTCAAACGACCTTGAGGAAACCTGATTTAATTGCTGGAAATACCGATTTATCAATTAAATATTCGAAAAGTTAGGTGACATCAGTGCGCGGTCGTGTCAAAATCAATCCACGACAAAAATTCCGTTTCTCGGAAATCCGATGAGAATCCGTGAGGCGATATAATTACATATTGCGTTATAATTAGTGCCAGTAGTTGGTGACTTTCCCTTCCGCGTTCCACCAGTCCGCGGACAATCTTTACTCAGTGCGCGACAAGATATTCCTGCGTTTCGTCAAACCTACGCACTACCGTCTGGAATTTGAAGACTTCTGAGGTGAGTCCTTGTACAACATGCTATTCTGGTACGTGAGCTTTTTTTCCCATGATGGCACTGGGAAAACCTACACTTTGGCCACAATTGGGCCTCATGTGCTCCCAGTTGCACCGCCAGGTGGTACCTCAGTCACTGTGACCTAAGGCCCCATACTATCCGTATACTATCTCTCTTTAGACTGCGGATCTCTCTTGTTTGCTCCATGGAGAATCTGATAAACAACCTTGCCTTTAACCAGGCTCATCCAGCCAGTAGGAAGCCCTGCGCTTCTCCTCCCACTTACCAACCTCCTTCAGCAAGTGGTTCTTGTTGGCCTCCTCATTCCACTTCAGCTGGCTTTATGTAAATGGCAAGCGAGACATGACACACATGAGTTTTCTCCCAAGATCTTTGAACGTCTTAGTGGAAAAGAGTTTGAGTTGGACTACTAGACTAGCCAGTTCCTTACAGGACATGGCAACTTCAATGTGTGACTCCTCTTCATTCCTCTCAAAGACTCTCCATCCACGTCTTGCGTCTTCAGTGTGGAGGAAAACAGAAACCACCTGCTGCCCACTACTAAGCAAGCGTATAATCGTTTTGCCCAGTTTGCGAAGAAGGTTATGACAAAAAAAAAAGCTGGTCACCGTTAACCACATCCGTGGTTACTTGCCATCCATGTAAATGGTTGGATCAGGTGGGAAACCAGATAAGAACTCTTTCCAGGTGGTACAGATTTCCCAGGATCATCCTCGAGGTATATATAGCTGTCTGACTACCCCAAAATTTGGACGAGCACTGCCTCCCAAACATCAATTGTGCCCGTCCTAATGTTTTACAGATCAGCATTCTAAGGAATGCCAGGAATTTCCTGCAAGAGTCTTTTTTTATGTCCCCCTAGGAGACGTAGTACCAAAGACCAGAAATCGCCTTCTCTCAAGTCTCCAGCACATGGTAGGGAGCCACCTAATCTATGCCACATTACCCACACTGAGAGGTGCTGACTACTCCTATAACATACATGTGTTCCTAAATTATCAGTGCACCATGATGACGTCAATGGTAAGTCTTAGGCCCTTCCTCTCCATTTTTTGTTTTTTTCCTTGAATCGGTGGATGCAGGTGATACCCTCACTGCAGCCACAAACGGGCCTATTGTAAGGGCGTCCATGATCCTCAGATCATGGCCCCCTGCACCACTCCAAGGCCCCATGGCACTGGTTTCACTTGGTGTGATGTCATCCATGCACCCCCACACAAAGCGGAGGATATCCGCAAGTTCCGCATTCGGGACCTCTTCTGGCTGAAGAAAGGGCCTCCCAAACACACAATGGCGCGATGCCACGAGTTCATCACATACGCACAGCACATGCTCTGCCATTTCTAGCCCTACCTTGCGGAACCTGCATACCTGTACCTCACACTTGCGAATATTTGCAAGTGGGTAACTCAGTGGACAGTGTCCTGTGAACAGTGAACCTCATATCTTTCCTCCCCAGTGCAAGCCCCTCCTTGGACCTCCTGCTGGAGAAGACAGTATGAGGCTAAGGCCTTGAGAGTGGCCTGACTGTCCACCATGATTTAGATTCTCTGCCACTTCACTGCAGCCACCTCTGCCTGGAACACCGTGGCCAGCGACCCCAATGGAATCGCCACTCTGATTCTCGGCCCAAAGATGCCTGCCCCCTTCCTATCCATACTCATATGGCTCTATCTTATCTCGTTTGTTTACTCTGAGATGGGCCCCACGCCCGCAGATGCTTTCTCCTGGCATATTCTCTCACTATCCCCGTAACTAGTGACGGGCATGCCCCCTGTACGTACAGTAGACGAACCGAGTCTAGCCAGGTGGTCTGCTCTTTCGTTTCTCATGATTTCCTTATGTCCAGGGTTCCAATAAACGTGGACTCTGTTTGTATTCGCTAGGGAGTTGAACCCGTTCCTGTACTTCCACACCAGTTTCGATTTTGTGCAGTAGTTCTTCAGCGCCAAGCTATCAGTCATTATGTTGACAGTTTTATTTCTGTGGACTTGTTCGTACTTTATGATGGCCCCCGGCAATGATAGCATAAACCACTGCTTGAAAAACCGTTGTAGTGGAAGCTATAAACGTTCACTCCTCTCAGAGCCACTTATCCACACCCCAGAGCCCATGCCTTCCAGTGTTTCCGATCCGTGTAGATGTTGATACCGTCAGGAGGCTGAAACCGATGGCTTTCGCCGTCTAATAGGCTTCCTTCTGGTGGCACGCTGCATTTCCTATCGAGCCCATACATGAGCACAGTAATGCCGAGCTCCAGGAAGGTTTCCAAGTTCCGGAATATAACCAGGTACCCATTAATCGCCCGTGGCACTTATTCGACGCCTGGTGAGTCTTTACGCTTCCTAAATAGCCTCTGCCTTTACAACTATATCATGGGAAGAAGGTCAAGGTGTGGTTTCATCACCCCAGCCATTACACTGGCTCTCCGCAAGATAACGAAAGGGCGACTGCTTTCTACTAGGAGATCGGCTAAATGACAACGTGCTATACCCACACAGGTCTGGGTTCGGTGGATGCTATAGAGGCACATGCAATCTATGCAAGCGGAACGGCAACCTTCATGACGTTCCACTGATGTAAGTCTCTTATGAGTGTTGATGAACAGTTTTGGATAAGGAAACATGCCTGTCCTGACCTGTAGCATTTATCGACTTTCATCAAGTAGCACTCACTAGTTTCTATCAGATCAACGGAAATCACGCCGTCCTGACAAAAACAAAAATCTTATTCAATGAAATCACTTTACTTCGGTTCAGAGAAAGATCGAAAAAGCGAAGGCTTGGAGGACGTGGCAGGGAATGTCTGCCGCTACTACCTCAAACGGTTTATAGATACTCGAAGATACTGACAGCCATTTGTGGACGCCCTTCTTGAGCAGCGGATCGTGCGGCACGAGATCAAACGCATCGGGAAATTGATTTTAAATTAAAGCAAGTTTGCTGTCCGAAGCACGAAAGGCTTCTGAGACCAGCTATTGAAGGGCTAGCGAGTCGAACTTGTGAAATACGCGAACGTAACTAGTGCTCAAAGACCTAAAGTCGGCTCTGTAATATGCTCCTCCTCGACCAGTGGTTATCGTCATCACGAATGTACACTGCGAAAATGCACTTGATGTTACGATAGTGCACCCGTATTTAAACCTGTGGAAACCGGAAATTTAATAAAAACTCAGTAGGGTCTGAAACGTAAAGATATGAAGAGATCAGCCGATTTCATAACTTTCCTTTCTACTTCGTAAAGCCAAGGAAAGTAAAAGCCCCTGCAAATTATTACGCAACGGCTTATCGTTCTCTTGAACAGCTTGACCTAGACTCACGCCTTCGATTCACATATAACTACTACGAAACGACGAAAATTACAAATTCCAGGTGCCTGTGGGCGCTTGCAGGCAATTAGTACTGTAACTTCACTATTTTCCGTTGAGACGCAGCCCCCTCTGAGAAGTGTTTCATTTGACCCAGTATTTAACAATACCTAGAAAACGGTAACAAAAGACGGTCTTTGCGATAAAACTGCCAAAATTGGGTTTTTGTTAATTTTTTTAAACGTTTCTTGTCCATAACGACCATGGTTTCGTTTAATCGGATTGCCCAGCAAGCGCGCACAACTAGATACCAAATAGTGCGAAATAACGGATGTTTTAGACAACGGTAAAGGCACTAAACGACCCGGACGGCGGACGGACATAGTAGATTGGAATTGCTATGTCTTGAAACGTAATGTATCAAATTTTGAGGGGGATGTAAATACGTTTTCCTGACTGAAAACAGGGTCATTATGCAGAACTATTAATAAACCAAAAGGTCAGATGATAAACGAGGGCGATCAAGACAATTTTGTAAGTCAAACTAACTTTCCTTGACACTCTTGTTGTTTCCTACAACTTCAAAGCGGTAAGAACGAATCGCTACAAAAAGTGTACTAGCTTCAATAACCAAGGTCGTGAAATAAGTAGTATCAGCTTAATAAAATTAGTAACTTGAAGGGCTACCAGTTTCTACTTAAAACCTGCTATGGTTGGTGGAAGTGTGTGATGCTTCCCTTGGCAGACACTGCATCGGCGCACTGAGCTGCAGTCCCCGAGCTGGTGGTGGTAGTTCAGACAATAAGTACAACCTGACCAACCTTGAAGAGTCGTACGACGCTCTGCTGGACTCTTAGCATTAAAGGCACAGATTGGCAACCCTGTTTTGGGGATTGAGATTTCCTTTTACCATTAGCCTGGAACTTCTGAGGGTCACGACCTCCAGAGTCGTTCAGCATAAGTGACGTCTTTGGGTCTCTTGGGAAAGGTGCTTTCGAATGCTTCCTTTGTGCCTTAATACAGGCTTCTGTGCGATGGGATTCATGTTCGATGGAAGCTGTAGGGATATCAGCCGATCTCGCACCATATACCAATTCTGAATTTGGTTTTCTTTGCACTCGAACCGTTTGGAGGCCTGGGAAGAGACATCGTGATCCCGGTGACTTCAGACAATTGGAACATGTTGCGTGTACTTTGTGAACTGAATCGTGGGAAATGCCTGAGATATATAAAGATGAGTAAAATTGGTTCTAGTTATCATAAGATGTAACATGTGAATGTGCATCTTAGATGTAAGATGTGGATAAAACGTCAAAGTTGTTTTTTTCTCGAAAAATGCTATAACGATTTTGGTTGTTGATTGCATGAACATTAGTCGATGATACAACAGTTCTGTTATAGGATATATTCGGGCGTCTCGTAATAATACTTCCTTCCTACTTAACCAAGTATCGTAAATTCGCACAGGTATCGAGATAGGACAGGGGGGCAAAGTGAAGTTGTGTGTGTGTGTTCCAGAAAAGGAATAGGCCGATCGCCTCGTTGCGCGCCGAGGTCCCGATTTTCCTAACCTTCCAATCACGGCAATGCAGTCCCCCCTCTCCCTGTTCGTCAGCAGTTTTCTTCCTCTTCAGATTTAATCGGAGCTGCTTTGAACGGCTCGGTCCGATAGAAGCGGCTCCAGTGTTCCCAGTAACAGCTTAATCTGATCGTACCCGTAACAGTTCCTTGAAATTTGTGATCGTTGGGAAAATAATAAGTGCAACACAGTAAATCAGAACAAATTTCGAGAAAAAAGGTGATGTCCTCATAAATCCCGTTTATATTAGTTTGGTATTTCCGTCAACACCATACTGGTTGTTCTGGTCTAACGTGCTACCTGTGGTTTGACGATGGTAGTAAGATTTTTGGGAGCAACCCCGACAATTTCTGATATTCGAATGCCTATCGCTTTTTCGATTTTTTTCACTGTGAGTTATTTGCCAGCATCTCCAAAAAATAATCCACTTTCTCAGTCGCTTGGAGTACTACACCGGTCATATAATAGAATTCGTGACATAAACGGCAGCAACTTAGTAAATTACTGAACGTTTAGCACCGCCTTTTTCTCTACGCATCGTTAATTCGGGGGTCACTTTATATCAATGAAAAAACATAATTGATAAGTTGATAGACCGATTCACGTTGCGAGGAAATTTGCATCGTACCTGATATCTGTCGAACTTAAACGGTTGTCTTTATTCTGGTTTAGTTACCTTGGCTCTACGAAGTAGAAACGTTTTTTTCGAATTCTGATCAGGTCTCCAAGTTTCAAGGGTTTCTATGT
Organism: Pachypeltis micranthus; assembly: GCA_020466155.1. Lineage (NCBI taxonomy): Eukaryota > Metazoa > Arthropoda > Insecta > Hemiptera > Miridae > Pachypeltis > Pachypeltis micranthus. The sequence continues at coordinate 67,739,618 of CM035769.1, forward strand.
CCAAAATACGCTATTTGGGAATGCGGTCGTTGTGTATTTGTATGTGTAAATCTTCTATGTGCTGATTGCTCAATAATAATCGTGGCACAGGTTGGAACCACACGATAAATTCCTGAACCTTAAGCGCCGTTAGATTGTATGCATAATGTTGTTACGAACAGAAGAGAGAGAGAGAGAGAGAGAGAGAGAGAGAGAGAGAGAGAGAGAGAGAGAGAGAGAGAGAGAGAGAGAGAGAGAGAGAGAGAGAGAGAGAGAGAGAGAGAGAGAGATTGATTAAGCGGTTTATTTAACCAACCAGGGAGGATTAGGGCCATAAGGCCCTCTCTTACATCATCCCTGGCAGTATTGGTTACAATTGGTTGGTCTTGTGCGGTGTACAGAGTAAAAACAAGAAAAAAATATAAACATAAATAAATCACTTCTGGATTGTCCTTTCTTTCTCTCTTCTGTCTTTCTTCTTCTTCTCGTCACTTCTACGACTTCTGAGTGCTATTCCGTCCTTTCCTACTCTTCGCGTTCCTCTAAAAGCGCGTTCTTGCAAACACTCTTGAAAGACGCAACGCTCACGGAGGTGTCAAATAGGGCTGGGTTTTCATTATAAATTCGAACAGCTGTGGCAGTGAGTAAGAGAGACAGGAGAGAGAGAGAGAGAGAGAGAGAGAGAGAGAGAGAGAGAGAGAGAGAGAGAGAGAGAGAGAGAGAGAGAGAGAGAGAGAGAGAGAGAGAGAGAGAGAGAGAGAGAGAGAGAGAGAGAGAGAGAGAGAGAGAGAGAGAGAGAGAGGGAGAGAGAGAGAGAGAGAGAGGGGAGAGAGAGAGAGAGAGAGAAAGAAAGAGAGGAATGTTTTGTGACACTTGAGAACAATAGTGGTACAGAGTAGAGCAAGAAGGATACTGAATTCGCTTGCCATGAATGTGGTGGGGTCTCTAGATAGGCAGACTAGTAAGGAAGAAAATTGAAAGCGTGTGTGGGCGAGAGCTGCGTGCAGTGGGAGCTGTTGAGTAAAGAGAGAATTGAGACGAAGGAAATGGGTAAGCAAAACCCCCAGTAGGTAAATTGTGATCGGGAAACTACGTCCCCGGCTCGGGTCAAAAAAAATGTATTCTGTTAAGTTCGAAATGTTGCAGAGAAACTTTTATTGACACTGATTGAAAGGTCTGGGACAGAACAAAGTTGGGGAAGTCCTGAAAGCCCGAGGCCACTGAATTGGCGCACTAATTCGACTTGAGCAGAGTCAAACAGGTTTTGATTTGCTGTTAGAGCGCAGAGAATCTTTAAATGCACGTGGGAGCGAGGAATGTTGTGCGTTGCGTTGCACCAGATATTTGTTTTTTCGCTGTGTCTTCAATCTAATTCTAGAACTACGTGAATGAACGTTTCCAAAAGCACTATCGTGACCGTCCAATGCAATGGCCGCTTAATCAAGGCGGTGACATAAGTTTGGAGCAACCCAATAAATGTTGGAACCTTAAGCACCACCGTTTTCCGTATAAAACGTTGAGCCAGGTTCTACCAACTTCACTACTGAAAAGCAGCTTTCACCAGCTGTTGAGGAACGTTGTGTGATGAGCCCCGCTGGAGATTTTTCCTAGTTCTCTTGCACCTAACCCTCTGCGAAGCAGAACGTGCTCATAAAGTGTTCTGAAGAGCATTCATGCCTCTAAATGTTACTGTTTCGTTGTTGATATAACAGCGCGAATGTGTCCACAAAGAAACAACGAGGTAATGAGTTCGATGAATAATTTAAAAAAAGCACGATTATTTCACTGCAGGTTTATTTTAGAAAAACTTTGCCTTACCTTTTTCCATTCCACCCACACGAGAAATAATGTCTGTTTATTATTCCCTCGACTGAGTAATGAAGTTCATTAATTTTCATGAGGCAACTAAGTGAAACTGTCGGAACAACTTGTTTGAATAACAACATCGATTGGGAATAAATCAAATGAAATATTCGAATGAGAGGTTTTAGGCGGAATTTTTAGACGTGTACAAAATTGGTAGGAAGTTGAGAAGAAGTTGGAACCATTCAGTTCGTCCATTATGATGGAAAGCACAACGGAGTTGTCTGATGGGCTACTACAATTTAAAGTGACTCCCACTTTTCTGGGTCGGAGGAAATGGAAAGATTTGAGCTTTGAATGAGCAGCGGCGTAGTTGTTAGGGAGGCAAAGATGACGGGGAACGCGCCAGTCGAGGCCGTACAGTTATTGGTAATTTATACCGCCGTTAATATGATTTGTGTGAGAAGGCTGATGTTTATTGTTCTGAAATTATGAAGGTAAAGCTGTGGAATGCGCTTGGTGCAACGCATCAGTTATTATTGAGCTCTGACTGCCTCTTGTTTAGTATAAGCACAATGGATTGAATTCCGATTGTGCCTGTCCTAATGTCTCACAGGACCATGCCTAGCTTTCTAAGGAACGCATATCTTCCAAGAGTTTTCTTTGATGTTTACTATTAGGAAAGGTGCATTGAAGACCATACGCCCACTCAAGTCGCTGACACTGGGCTGGGATAGGAAGTCTCATCATCTGTATCACACCGCCTGCATCGAGGGGTGAGAGGTGTCGCTTATACCCATACCATACGCGTGTTAGTTCAATTTGCAGTGTCCCCTGATGATTCCTACTACCTCCATAAGTCTTTTTTCTCTCCACCAGCAATACCCTAGGAATTATCTCTTACGTTGACCTCACTCCCGCAGCGTTCCATACAGTCTGATGCGTTCTCCCAGCATATTCTCTCAGTATCATCTTAACTAGTGACGGGCCCAAAATTGGAATGAGCACTGCGGCCCAAAGATCTATTGTGCCCGTCCTAGTGTTTCACAGATCAGCATCCCAAGGAATGCCAGGAATTTCCTGCAAGAGTCTTCTTTCATGACCATCCTAAAAGACGTAGTACCAAAGACCAGAAATCACTTTCTCTCAACTCTCCAGCACGGGGCCAGGACGTGGTAAGGTACCTCCTCATCTGTGCCACATTACCCACACCGAGAGGTGTTGACTACGCCTATAACATACATGTGTTCGCTCAATTATCAGTGCACCATGATGACCCCATTGGTCAGTCTTGGGCCCTTCCTCTCCATACTCAGACGGCTCTATCTTATCTCGTTTCTTTACTAAGAGATGGGCCCCACGCCCGCAGATTCTTTCTCTTGGCATATTCTCTCACTATCCTCGTAACTAGTGACGAGCATGCTCCCTGTAGGTACAGTCAACGAACTGAGTCTGGCCAGATGGTATGTCCTTTCGTTTCTCATGATTCCCTAATGTCCAGGGATCCAATAAACGTTAGCTCTATTTGTGTTTGCTGAGGAGTTTAGCCCTCACCAGTTTTAACGTTGTGCAGTAATTCTTCAATGCCTTGCAAGACGCTATTATGTTGACAGTGTCATTGCTGTATCAGGAGGAACCTAGTTGAAAGTGCAATAGATGCTCTGAGCATCCTCTTTTCTGCCCTTTAGCGATTGCATCGTTCGGTCGCGATCCCACCTTATCGCCAGCGAAGTGTCCTAGGGGACTCAACCCCCCCCCCCCCACACCATAGTTTGTTACACGCCGCGTTGCCGGTGATACCTTTTACCTTTTCAAGTCCCAGTTGTGTTTTGGGCTAGTTAATTCAAAATCTGATTGTAACTGCTTAAAAAACCAATGGAGTGGGAACCAGGGCTAGTACGTCGCCCACTGCTCCCTAAGCCTCGTACCCACGCCCCAGAGACTGCACCTTCCAGGGTTTTAGGGTCATCTGTGTTGATGTCAATACCATTTGCAGGTCGAAGCCAATTACCTTCGGTGTTCCATAAGCTCCCACCTTATCGGACGTTGTATTCTCTGGTAAACTCTTACCTGGGCACTATCATGTCATGTTTTGTATCGGTTCTAAGTTTCGGAACATAGCCAGATACCCATTACTAGCACCTATTCGTAGCCTGGTGAATCTGTACGCCACTTAAATAGCCTCTGCCTTGACAACTATATCAAGGGGTGGAAGGTCAAACATTTTCTCCACAGTGCTGTTTTTATAACCCCTCCTAGTGGGCTTTGTACATTGGCTAGGCTGCTACAGTTCTCTCTGATGACAGCTTTCTGCCACTATATGCGATCCATTCGAGATGATTGGTCTTGCTTATCATTCAGTAGCTCAACATATTACATAAAAACTGGTTAGGCTCAAGTTTCCGGACATTGTAGTTGCCCCTACTTGTGGCACGGCCTTCATCGAGTGGTTAGTTTCGGCTCCTGGTGTGTGTAGTTCAATTTGCAGGAGGACGGCTGGGCTGATTAAGCTGATTGTTTGTGCTTTTTAATGATTTTTTCAAGATGCGAAAATGGGGTTATGGGGGATTTCGGTCGATTGGAAAGGAGGAAATGTTCCAAAAACTAGGGGTTTTCGCATTTTTCGCAAAAACGGGATAATTTTGATTAAATTTTCTAATTATCCCCTACTAGTTGGCACCTAAATTCTCTTATGTATAAATATCTTCATGCACAGATGGTAAAAACGGGAATATAGGCCTATGAAGCAAAACTACATTTTTGACTCTTTTGGCAAGATTTTCACCAAACTCACAGGTCGTTTTCAAATAGTCCACCCCCCTCAGGCAAAATTACAATGATCACGAGCTCAAATCCAATGCCCAATTTTCGTCGGATTATGAATCTTTGTCTATAACTGCTAGACCACAATCACTAGGGTGCCTACAATGGGAGTCAGTTTAGTTCTCAATAAATGTTCCTCTGACAGTACATTGAACAGAGTTAAAGATGAAGATGCATTGAAATATTGCTTTCTTCAACATTTTTGTAATTTGCCATTGCCTAACTGCATTTGATCAATCTCATGGAATGTCCTCTAGTAACCTATACCCATCATTATTTCTGTATCTATCTGCTCAACGCAGATACACGCCATGATTACTGGAAAAACGAGGTTTGCGGAGTATTAATTTATCGGTTTTTCAATTTTCTCGAAAACAGACATTCACGACAGAAAACTAAACGATTCCGACCAAGCTTACGGAGTACACTTAACCAGTAACTTCGTTTCGTTCTCCATAATTGTGCTTGTAGAAATGCTTTGAAAGAAGACGCGCCCGGTATACCCTGTCGAATTTACAGGGGTTGCATAAAGTAGAGTGTTGTACCAGATATTTTCCATCAATTACAATACTTGTCGACAAAGTTGTAATTTTGTGGACGTTGTTCAAAGCTCTGCGATGACATCTCGCGTTGAACTCACTCCTTCGCCGTTGTAACGGTTTCAATTCGTCAAGTTAGAAGGCGCCCTTATTCTGTATTCAGGGCGTCGCTTCCTTCAGAGTCTGGAGAAGTTAGCGAGTGAATTCAGGGCTCGGGGAGTAAAGGTGCTGAGAGCTAAGATGGGGCACTTAAGACTCGGAGATACGATCTTCCTCCGCTCAAAGTGTTTACGGAAAGTCCCCGTTTTGACCCAATCGATCTACCAGCTGTCGTGGCGACACACGTTTTCACTTTGTTTTTGGGTTATCACTTTTCGAATAGAAACCGCCTCTGGTTTGTCTACCATGGTGAAGACTTCCATTGAACGAAGGCTATGTTTGTTCTACCGGGAGATTATTGGCGCGTTGTTCAACATGTACTTTACACCTTAACATAACGGTCAGGATCACGCGATTCGTCCAACGTACTGAAGAGCTCGAAAAACGTTTCTTCGCAAGTCGCTCTCCTGTATCTGAATCATCACCTCCTGGTTTTTCAGAACTCGAGTTATTAGCGTGATGACCACGGTTCCTAAATTTCCCTGCTCCATAGCCAAAGCCTTCCGTGCTCGTCTTTTTGTCCCTCCTCTTCCAACGCGGGTGGTTTTTTCCTTCCTTCTTTCACTGTTTGGAGGAATACAAAATATATTGACGTACGAACGAAAGGGGATTCGAAGGTACGTGAATAAAAGTGAGAGGAATTGCATCCATGCTATATATTACAGCGAGGAGCTCAAGAGAAGTATCAACGAGAAATAGTTCCAAATCCCTCGCAGCACTAACAGTGATGTTGTTGTTTCCAGACAGCAGCTAGAGCAGGTCAGAAGAAGGGTTGGTGGTTGCAGAGCTTACTGTCTGTGTTGTTACTGTCTGAAGGAGTGGAGGAGACACTGAATGAAATAGAGAGAGAAAGAGAGAGAGAGAGAGAGAGAGAGAGAGAGAGAGAGAGAGAGAGAGAGAGAGAGAGAGAGAGAGGAAGGGAGAGAGATACTAACTACGTTGGCAGCTTCTGCACTCATCATATCGTGAGATATGATGTAGCAATATGCACAGCACCTAACGGAAGGCCTCTGCAGTATATGGCTTATGATGGGTACAAGAGAAAAGGAGATATATTTATTTACAGGAACAAGCCCAATGTACAGAAGTGGCAACAAGTAACCAACAGAAAAATTAAACTTTCGACTTTCCCAGTCCGAGGATGCGCCAAAACAGCGCAGTAACCTACTACTAAGTGGTGGGTTTGCAGGAAACGAAAAAGGATGACTTCAGGTAATCAGGTGACGAGGATAGAAGGAGCACAAGGGGTTCGCCTCGCGGGAGACAGTTCCTGGCGAAGAAAGCACTGGCACACGTGTCAAGATCGCCCAATGACCAGTTAACGTGAGCTGGGAACTGGGTCAAACAAAAGGAACGCAATATCAGAGCACTGGCGTCTCTCAGCCGGTCTCAGTAGGCCAAGACAGGTAAATTCCGAACTATACAGATCGGCTGATGGCAAGCCATTCTGGAAGGCAAAGTAGCACGAAAGGTCTGATGAACCCGCTCAAGGCGGTCGAAATAGCAGGGCTTACAAGGACTAATAAGAGGGTTACAGGGTTAGTAACAAGGGCTTCACACCAGTGAGGTGTACTCGAGCACTGGCTGGGCTAGGGAGTTGTAGATCATCTTATCACGAGTCCAGGCATACTGCAAGAAGCGATCCTAGCCCGGCCACGAGATCAGAACAGTAGAGTTGTGTATCGAAGAAAACCCCAAGGTCCATGTCATTACCCGAGTAGTTGTAGAGAACTGGATACAAAGGAGGATGGTATAAGATGAAATCAAACATGTGATGAATGAAATGAGCCAGCGTGTACAAAAAAAAACACTGGTTGGTTTGCATGATTACAGTTTCACGAGAGAGGTCTGAATTGCAAGTAATAGAGAGAATGAGGCTCCTCGAGTCCTGGATAATCAAACTGGGGTTCGTTCTGGAGCAGACTGCACAGCAAAACGAGGGGTAAACGAATGGTAAGTGGAAGGGGTAGTTTGGGGGGGGGGGAGGTAAGTAGGTCGTTGGCCCCGTTCAACCCTTTGAATACCGGATATCCCAGTAGTCGTAGTGTTTTTCGTGGGTTAAGATCCAACAACTGGTGAAAACCCAGCAGTCAGAGTAACTCCGTATGTTTTGAGGATAGGAAGAGTGACCTCTTTTGTATATCTCATTAACATGTTTTTATAATGATTGTTGCCACTCCAAGGTCCCATTATTTTAGTTACCTTTCTCCTTCCTACTACAAATTCGTGTAGGCTCCTAGGTGAGACTTTTTTTTGTTGACTCTGACTGTCCCGATGAGTCTACTGTTCCAGTCTCGATGTCTCACAGAACCATGCGTTTCTAAGGGATGTCCGGTATTTCCTGTTAGACGCTTTGATTTCACTCTTGGAGAAGTTGTTCCAAATACCAAGAATCGCTTCCTTTCTCGTATCCTGCAGTGGTAGGGAGTCTCCTAATCCGTACCTCACCACCTGCACTGAGGTGTTGTTTATATTCAGACAATACATGTTTTTGTTAATTTTGATATGTCCCGTGATGATCCTCACTACGTCTCCCTTCTTTTCCGTCATCAGATGGCTACGCCTTATCTTTTGTATTGATCCTGAGATAAAGCGCTTGGAATGCTTCACTCTCGCAGCGTTCCAGACAGTTTGGATGCGTTCTCCTGGAATATTCTGTCACTGTCTCTTCGCGAATGACAGAGAGACTCCACAATGGTAGATGAACCGAGTCTGGCCATATGGTCCCTCAACAGCTGAGACGTTACTTTACGTCCATATTTCTTGTTCGGATGGTCTGAGATCGCATAAATTACTCGACACCCAGCAATTTCGCGAAAGTTAGTTCCTCCTCGCTCATTTAACTCTAACGCGTTTCTAACTGCAATTAGGACCTTTTCCCCCCAATGATTCCCGAAGAAGCCGTAAACAAACAAGGTTCTTGGGGTAGCGAGGAGTGGATAGGGGGACGGAGAAGTTCTCCTCAGTACGGCACAATTATACTGCTTGGAGGGGAACAGAGTGAAGCGGCGTTTAAGGGGCTCAATTACGGCTCTTCACTGGTCTTGTTCAACTTCCCCTTCAACTCGGTCAAACTTTCCAGAGTCAAGAGGTCAGGGAAGCTGTTAACACGACCCCCAAGTGGAAATAAATTAAGAGAACTCGAAGCAGATCCAATTAATGTCTTCGCGAAAGAACCTCAACTTTTTTATGATTATTTTGCGAGGGGTCGGAACCATCTTGCGCTAAACTCGACGCTTATTCTGCACAAATTCGCAAGAGAGAACCCCAAGGAGAAAACGATTTCCTCGTCTTCTGGAAAATTTTCCCGTGAATGCATTACAGGGTCGTCCGGAACATTTAGTACATTTTTTCCTTATAAACTCTGCGTACAAGAATCATCAGTAAAATTTAGGCGGTAGTTCAATCAAGCACCTATACGATGAGCGTTTAATAACGCTTACGAGATAAACAGGGGCTACTTCAGAAATTCCGTAATTTTAACCATCGCCGCCTTGCTTACCAGCCATTCCTAATGTTTTTACCCGGTAACACTGGGAAAGGATTATCTTAAATAAATTGTTTCTAAGGCCTCAATAACTCTCTGGGTACCAATGATCAGGGCATGAGTGGGAGAAGCACAATAAATTCCGGAGCTATAAGCGCTCCCGTATTCTGCCACACCATGTACTGTGCACCTGTGGCTGGTTAAAGTAATGGGGATTCCTCAGCTGTGGGCCGATTAGGTGGCAGGGCTGAACACCAAGGTTGTCCTGCGTTTTCTGAGAGAAAGGTGGAATAGGAGCTGGCGGTAGAAGTGGGAGGACATGAGGCAACTCATGTACGCCCAAAAAGCAGCGAATTCGAATCGATTGATTTCTATTCGCAGGTTGCCCAATACAGGTACTGACGTAAAAACAGCTTAACGTACCATCATTTCTCCGACAAAATCTCCAATTCGGTCGACCGGATTTGCTTCAAAATGACATTTCTCCAACCTCCTTGAAAATCGTGATTCACCAGTTTCTTCATCCTCTGTTATGTTGAACATCAATAAACATTCAACAGTCAATTTTTCTCTCGTCGCACTTAACTCACAAAGATACTATTCATATTTCCTGAAGCACGTGTCACTTCCGTTTGGCGAGCTCCATTTCGCGTCAACCGTTGACCTTTATTGTCTGCGCGAAGCTTTCAAAAATTTATCAACTTTATCACGCTTCGTTTCTCCCTCTCTCAGATTCGAGATTCCCGACAGCGGACGTTAAATGAATTGGAGTTTTTATGAGAAAAGAAAAAATACCGAGACAGAAAACGAAACTTCCTACACACGAGTTGATTCCCATTCGAGAGAAGAGCTCGTTTTTCCTCTCTCCTAAAATGAAAAAAAGCCGAGAGACGGGTCTTCATTCAAAAAAGGGGGATTTCGCTCATATTTATAAAATATTTTTCATCTTGACGCACCGTGCGTGCGGAGACCAAAAGAGAAACGGTCTTGAAGCACCCAAAATTGTGTACTGTCGCCAAACTGAAATATTTCAAACGACGACAGTTCTTTGTTAACCAGAATCGTGTACTATGCACAAGTACTAATATGTGCTCCCTACTGGTTCTAACCAAACAGCCGTTCCCACTCGTCCAGGGAAATATTCACTGCTGGTGAACGTGTTCAGGGCGAGTTATGTCCCTACATACCCACAATGTGGAGGAAGGCCAAAAGTGGTTTTCATGCCAAAGCCAACTTTTTTCACAGTGGCTCATAATCTGTGTTGGGTTCCAGGTCATACTGGGATAGAAGGGAATAAGGAGACCGACAAACTGGCGAGAAAAGTATCTGCACTCCTCCCGGTGAGATTGTAGCCCTTCGGAAGGACTTCGATCAGGAGGGAGGTTGCCAAGTGGGAGTAAAAGTGCAAAGCTGACTGTTTGGCAGGGTGTCTTAAACTCTCCAAGGAGTGATTAAGAGAGATCCTCAGTCTGGAGAGAGAAAGTATACGGATCGTGTGAGGCCTGTTCACAGGTCCATTATTAAGATCAGTAAATCTGAGGTACAGAGTTGCAAATTCTGCGATACGGAGCATGTACCTTGTACCTCTGGGGAGGGTACCCCTTACAGTGCTTGGGGTCCTCAAGGCTGTCTTACGTTTTGAACGAATATGGTGAGGATGTACTGGGGACGTCGTATCAGCGAACACCAGAACTGGGAGGACAAGAGGTGGCTCATGAACACCCACACAGTAAGCACATGTGTCCCTAGTGAGGGTTTTCCCAGTTGCATCACGGTAGAGGGGGGGGGGCAACCATAACACCAGGGTCTTACTTAGAACGCCGTCTCCACTAAGTTGGCTTAAGGGCACAGGCCGAATTAGTTGGAATCTGAAGTTCCTGCCTTTTCCAGGTGCATTTACTCCGACTATTTCTGACCTGGGCCTTTTTCATGTTAGCCACGGGAAAGTACGAACTGCCTGTTTAGTCGGCTTTTACGAGCGACAACAGATTTCCCGTTTTTGGACTTTCCAAAATATTCTCTTCCCACCACTCAATCACTTTATCTCTAACACACACAGGTACATTCGTTTGTAAACTCTCTGGCTACTTACTCTCTCTCCATTCTTCTTCCCCTTCTAACCAGTTCATGTACTCAGAGCCCTCTCGTTCACACTCAAATACATATCGCTATTCTGTCATTCTAAAACAGTTCTCACTCACGCTCACCACGTTCATTCAAATTCAACTCCTGAGGGGCAATGCCACCTGTAAATGTTTCCACTTGAAGTATCATTTTCTCGTTCTCTCAAAAATCGTGTTGGCAGTTCAATGATAAAGGTCATCGATAAAAGTTTAACATAGGTGATAAAATAATTACGAGCAGCCTCAGACGTTTTCGAATTGTACAGTTCTTACATTGACTAACTGTTCACTTTCCGAGACCCGAAAGCTAGGGAAAGTATTTAAATCAAAGTAAAGGATAGGTTATCCGCAGATCTTTACGTTTTGAGGCCTAATAAATCTAAAAAAACCTAACTCCGGCGTTTGATCTGTATGTGTATGACGATGTAGTTCAGCAGCTGAACTGATTGAGGTTGTTTTGTTGCTATTTTGTTCGTTATTTTTCTTAAGATGCGAAAATGAGGTTATGAACGATTTTCATCGATGGGAAAGGAGAAGGGGGGCCAAATCATCTTCGCCTTTTTTTCGAAAGTGGCTCTAACGATTTTGACCAGTTTCGAACTATTTTCTTCTAGTTAGTAAACAACTTCTCTTCTCAATGAAAATTTGAACGGAAATATTGGCCTATGCAGCGAAAATGGGGATTTTTACGCTTTTGGCAAATTTTCACCTAATTCACAGGACGTTTTGAAGTAGTTAGTACCTGAATATCGTTCTCATTAAACGCTCCTCCAACAGTACATTGAACATGGATAAAATAAAAATGTGTCGAAAATAACGTTTTTTTAACATTGTTGTAATTTCCCGAGTAACTGCTGACATTGTCGTAAATAACCTACGACTTTATTACTTAATAAAGCACGTGACATAAGTTAGGAAAACCCAATAAATTCAGAAAAGGTTAAGAGCCCTATCAGTTCGCGTTTTATACGTGAAGTTCTACGAGGTTCATATAAACTGAGTAAGAAATAGGTTTGTATGAGTAGAAATAGTGATGAAAACAGCTCGTAGCGCGTTGGGCTGAGTAAAGTAGTTCGCACGAGATATTTTATGTTCATTTCATTTTTACGACTTCTCTAGCAGTCCACAAGTCCAGCCAAGTTCTTCCATTTTCTTTTAAGTCGTATGTTGCCGAAGAAGCTGTTTTTCCTCGTTTATTCATATCCACAATCAGATTCTAAATTCCCGAAACCCGTTTCTCTCCTAGTTCGACGCAAAGCGCCAAATCGGTTTGAGTCTTTGACCTCGGACTTCCCCGCGTCATTGTCTCCGTTTATTTTAATGCCTGCCCCTCACCTGTGGTTGGTTGGTTCTAACAGCTCCCTTTCCCAGGTTTTCCCCTTTCTTTATTAGCTTCTCATTTTGACTTTCCTCTCCACGACTGAGCTCTTCCAAATTCATTCCGCTTCCAACTATCGTCCCAGTAACTTCTCGCTCTCCCATACGGTTTCCCACACCAGTTCACACGTTCCGAGCACGGCCTTTGTGTCGCCCATTTTGTACACCATCTCAGCTCAATTTTAACTCAACTCAATTCCGCTCATATATCACAGTTCTCCTCACGCTCACCGAGTTTCAGTTTCATTCCGATTCTCCAGCTTCCCCTCTCGTGTGCCCAACACTCCTGTTTGTTATTTTGTTGTTCATACAATAACTTCTCTTTTCTGTTGAATGTCGAAGTGGGGGGAAAAACCTTCCGTAAATTGAGCGATTCCTGGCAGCAGGGCTCATCCTGAATCCTTCACGATCTGCTCACTACAGGGCAAAGATTAAAAGTACCTTAAAAGCTCGAAATGTGAGCGAGTGAAACAGGAAGAATTAATCGTTGGGGTTCCTGGCAGAAAAGGCGAACAACAACCCACCCCTCACCCCCATGACTAAGAAGATCTTAAAAAAGTGGGCTTTGCGTTCATTATAATTAGTTAAACGAGATTCTCTGTGCTACGACACCCAATCACACAGGGCATAGCTCTTGAAGTAGGCGGCTCTTTAAAGCCCGAAAAAAGGATACCCTTCTCTCGTTCTCATCAGAAGGTGACTATGCTTCACTATCTCGTCAGTTTTCTCATCAAAACTACTGTTCCTGAACAGTCTAGAGAGAGTTGTCCCAGTATGTACTTGGCCATCACACATTGAAGCAATTACATTCTTCATCGCGTATTCCTGTGCGTTTCATGTTGGCGAATCATTTGGGAATATGAAATTCATGGACAAACGTCGGTTAAGTTGTCACACACTACCTACCTCAAATTTTTTTAAACACGTCTGGTCCGACGCATCTCACAACATTTCGTCAGCCTCGCCTACGCCCGCTCTATCAACTAATCTTACTAATTATCCACAAACTTTATAAGAACGTCAACTACAAGTTCTGTATAGAAAGTGTTAGTGAATTTATTGAGTTTCTCCTGCTTATCACACGATATTTATTGAGTGATATGCTATGTTTACAAGGAATTCATAAGATTTGAGTTAAAACTGTGGAAAATGTTGGTAAATGAAATCAGCGTTTTGAATTACGAAATATCTGACTATGCTCCTGGTCATCGTATTCATCGCATAGTTTGTTATTCTGAGACTTATCGTGTAAGCTAAAAACTGTTCTACAATGGATTTTCTTCGTTTGATAATTTATTGTGCTGCTCTCGCTACTTTTTCTAGAAATGAGAATTTCATGGTACTGTCGAGTTATTTGGAACTGTCCTTAAAAAGAACGTATCCAAAATCGTTCCAGCCGTTTTTGGGAAAACTTGTTTAATGCTTTTATTATTACGATTACTATTGGTAGTTTTGGACTGATTGTTTCATGACGTTTTCTGACGCGGCGCTCTGCAGGTCAAGTGTGAAGTTTGAGTCGATTTGTTCAGCCATTTTCTCTCAATCGCTTCCATAGAGACAGAGGTAATTCTTTCAATTGGCGCTTTGGACTCAGAAAAATGGATGCTTTCAGATGAAGATCTATGAGAAACTTAACTTTTAGTTTTCGGTCATTTGCTAAGCCTTCCTTCCTACTCGATAAGAATGAAGAAATTTAAAAAAACCACCCATGCTTGAGCTTGTCGGAACCCAGTGAACTGGGGTTTTGTGAAATCTGTACTGAAGACAACCCAGAGTTCTGGCCGGAATCCTTCGTGGTTAAGATAAATGAGAACCATTTCATATTTCCGCAGGGTCCTACTCCCGCGTAATTCAGGGTCCAGTAGAGAGTCCGGGGAAGAACTGCTATCGCAGAAGCGTGTGGGCCAACGTGGTGTTCAACGAGTCCTGTTCGAAGTCTCTACATGCAAATGACAATTCGAGCAGACCCCACTATATAATAGCACTCTCCTAAGTGATATTATTGACAGCCCTTTCGAATGTGACTGCGTTGACCTCACTGTGCTATAACTTATTTAATTACTTGCGAATTCACCTGACCCTGTAGATGAATTCAGAGGAGATTTGAGGTGCTTCAATTATTCACCATTTCTACGAGCTCGAGTCGCCATCTCGTCATCTACTGACGGTAGAGTGGACTGTGGGAGGGGGGTTGAACCATCGTCTGGGTAAACAGCTTTGCAAATATTGTTCAACTCCAGTGCAGACGTCTTCTGCCAGCTCTCGCCCTCGTTTGTGATTATTCAAGCGTTTTCTTCACCCTTTCCGCTATAAATCAGGCTTTCTTGAAAGACGCTAATGGGATTTCCACTTTTCAGCAAAAGGTATTCATTCGCCTGTTTGATAACTGTATTCTTAAGAGCCTTAATTTTCGCTCCGAACTTTTTCTTCAAACCTCAGCCGGATCGAGGTGGCGAACTTTACATTAACTCAGAACAATTACAGAACCTCTCTCTCCCCCCCCCTCTCCTCCTCACAACGTCTTTCTCTTCATCCCTACCGCTCTGGTAACTTCAGATCCTACCGTCGTTACGAGCTTTTGAAATGTCTCATTTTCCCGTTTTAATTTTTTGAGCTCTTTCTTTAATTTTGCGCTGAAAGGAGCGGAAATCATCTCATTAAGCCGCTTTAATTCATCCCCTCCCCCCAACCTCACAAACAGCTCTCACGGCCGCTTCTTGTTCTTTCTCCAGACCTTTCGACTCTCCGTTTTCCATGCGATAACGTCCAACTTGACTGCCATTCGAGAATAACGCGACCGCGGAAATATGGAAACTAGAGGCTTAATACGCTCGTGCCTGGGGAAGGGGGGGGTTGCTTTTCTTTGATCCGTTAAGGTGGTTCTGTAACAAGATGTTTTTATTTCAGTTACTCGTGCAATATGTACGTGCTTGGAATCACAGTTGTACAAATTAGCAATTTGGAACATGCGCATGAAACTTCAGTTGAACCAGCAATAACTTGTTTGGGCAGAGAGAACTATAGTTAACAAAAATCCATGTTTAGTTACTTCACATTGAATGAAAAGAAAGAATTAAATTACTCCTCGGGAAATTTTGAATAATAACTTGGTACACACACGGGGAATATTGAACAGCTCAACAGTAGAAAAACTTGGAACAGATACTGTTTCCTACAAGCAAAAACAAAATTCAAATCTGCAGTTTCTCAAGATGGTTGTATTTTCCGAAGGTCTGAGCTGCCTTTTCCAAGAGTGAGCCGCCAAGCTTTATCTCCCGCCCCATGTCAGTAAACACCAATTCATCAAGCAATCGTGGGTCTGCTACAATTTTACTATAGAATCCGCTGCTGTACTCCCCAAAGGTCACATATGTTCAATCGTACGCTTGGTTTTCTTGTAACTTACTCCCACTTATCTCTCACCCCTCGTCTTGACATCTTATAGTTTCTCAGCCATCCCCAGCCCGTCCACCAACTCCCTGACACTCCATTTCATTTTTCCAGCACAGCTCACCGTTAAGTTCGAGGGATTTATTGATTTTCCTTCTCTCTCTTAGAAGTTCCTCTCGCCCTCTTTCGGGAACAAAACCAATTAATACACTGATAAAGCCAAAGTTGATTTACATATCTATTGAGTCCAATGCAGGCGCCGAATGATGACCAGCAAGCCGTATCCCTTTCCTTCACGACATAGCGTTTGAGTAGTCAATCTAGTAGAATAACTATTCTGCCGAAGACGCTGTGAGAAATGGCTAGGTTTGCCAAAAGAGAGGGAACTGGATGAGAAGAGAGTTTCTGCGTGTCATTGAATTTCTGGAGATGGCTACAAGCTGAAAATCTAGAGGACCCGGACCAGGGTCACAAATTGTTCAGGGCTGAATCGGGCATAGTTGAGCCTTTGTCCTTCTCAAGGCAGTGCCTTTCAATACTAATATAGTAGTCCAAATGTTCCACGATTGATTCTCATAAGGTATTCGTTTTTACTTTCTTTGGCTCTACCAAATAGAAAGAAAAGTTATGCAATCGGCTGAAAATGCTTGTTTCTTGCGCTTTTAGACTTTGTATCTAGCTTCCCGTAGGTGTAGATTCACATTTCGTCTCGCTGCACATCTCTTTATTATGCCTTTGCCCTGCAAGTATCTGGCATGAATAGCGCAATGGCTAGTTGTCGCTTCGCACGGAACACGCTGCGGTTCGGTTGACAAAAGGGGTTCATTTATCTCTACTTTTCATGCCTATCATTTAAAGAGATCGCCAGAACATTCGCTGCTTCATCCGTTGAGCTGTAAAATTGTCCAGGATACTGACATTATCACAACAAAACCGTAGTTATCACCTGCCAGGCCTAAACTATTAAGAGAGAAATGTTTGCGGAATGAAGTAAACCTTCTGACGAATACTTACAAGCTTCTTCTCCCTCGTTTTCCTACTCTCCTCAATAACTACATTGTACATGATGACCAAGCTTCCACATTCTATCGGAATATTTCACGCCCCGAATTCATATTCCGCAGTAATTTTTACGGGTCTTGGAAATTGATTAAAAATTCTTCTAACCAACGCCGTTCCATCGGCTTCGAATTAATTTTCGACAAACGGGAGAATCCAACGGGCGAGTTCTTCAGGAACTTGTTGAGGAGAGAAACAAGCTCTCACACCCTTCCCCTTCATCGCCAATCTGTTTTAATTTCCTGCTTCCGTTCAAATGGGTTTGCTCCGGAAAAATTTAGATGAGTTTTCCTGAGGATGACGATCGCATTTCGATGAGTTTCATAACGGAGTAAGGATCGCTCAGATCTCTGACTGTTATACATCACACGACTTGAGCCAAACGTGCATGGAATTGGGCTTCTTCTCTGCCGTAAACTCACGAACCTGCCTATCGAAAACGAGTTCCTAAAAGGGAAAATGAGAAATGAAATTTTTCGGTGCTCGCCTTTCCACGAGATTTGACGGAATGTGGAGCCTCAAGGAGCTCTCATTGAGATCGTCTTCATTGGCAAGGTTCCCCCCAGTCCAAGCGTAGTAGCGCGTGGAGCGCGCCATACGAGCTCTATCATTAACCACAAACACCCCACGACTAAACGTCACGTTAGTCAAGCTGCGCTAGACTCGGTGTCACCACAAATCAGGAACAACTTTCTCAATGTAACGTAACTCAACGCTTATGCTTAACACCGTCGAAGGTTACGGCATGTCAAATCTGAGTCCGTGGATACCCGAAGGCCAGGGAAGAAGTTTTCTAAAACTCCATAAAAGCCTAGTAGAGTAAGGATGATTATCAGACCCAACCTACCTATATACCTACTAAAATTATGCAAAAATATAGACACATTCAAACATAGTGAATGAACAAAAAATATTACTCCTCGTCCAGCAAATAACCTAACTGCTCAAATTGATGAATTTGGTGACAAATTACGGGATAAATGAGCACATACACAAGTAACAGTCAAATAAGTATAACTCCTTTCCATTAAAACGCGGAACATTCAACTCTGCTGCTTAGCTTCTAAAGACAGACATATTTTTTAACAAAGCTCATTCGCTTTTATTCACTAGGAAGCCAAAGAAACCAATGACGATGGCGAAGAAGGGAGAAAAAGAATTCGTACTTACGCGCGTATTCTGTTGTCGGGCGCCGATGTAATTGATTAGAATCGGATATAACGCATTAATAAGTCCTTTCTCGTAACCGGGTTATATTCCCCCATCCCTTCCAAGTGATATATACAGTGCGCCACCCAACAATAGCGTCGATGCGAATGGAATCCCAGCATCGAATAGAATGGAATCGCGGTCAGCCGTTTTTCCGTCAACTGCGTCTTTACTCTTGATGGGTTAAAGGCCAGAACGACCCCAATGAGCTGAACCCCTGTTCCACTCCTTATCCCCGCGTGAGCCAACCGTGCCTGTAACAGACCTTTCACCAATATCCCTCCGTCATAAATAGAACATGCAGCAACACGATCGCAAACCAAATGCTAAAATCAGTGTTTAGCTTAATTCGAAAAATTTGAATGTGTGACTGTCTGTCGCGAAAACTGGGAGACGAATGAGTGTTTTGGAAGAGGAAATAATTTGAATTGTGGGGGGGGGGGGATATTCTGGAACGTTCAACAGGGGAAAACTGGTTGCCTTTCGGAAATAACTGAAGAGGAAGGAAACTTTCCCGCAGCTATGATCAGAGGCTTGAGGTAAGAAATAGCAGGACTCGACGTGTGAAACGACCCAACAAGCTCAAAATACCCTACTAATCTGCCCTGCGCCGAACACCGAGGTCAAACTGTCGGCAGACACATGCCACCGCGACACACAGACCATGCTCCAAAACTATTGTTCGTCGATTCGATAGATCCCAAAACATGAAGCCTTGAATTAAGCTCACATGTTAATTTCTTTACGAGTACATTCCGCACGCTTTGTTTAAAAAGTAAAAAACATTGTTCTACGGACATTAGGAACGAACCGAGGTGAGTATCGAAATGACTCAATGAGAGAAGCAGGTCTCGCCCTCAAATGTTGTCAACGGTATGGAGTAGAATAGAATCTGGAAGGCTCGGAGATCTTATACAGCTTTTCGAGCTGAGAGATCTCGTAAACTTGACGGCTTCTCCCTGCCGTAGAGAAAAGGCGGTCTTGGAGTCCAAGCCTTCAATAAAATGAGAAGAGCGAAGCCCAAAGAACAATACCTTTTGCTAGAAACGTAATTGTTTCCACGCCCCTAACTCCGAAGAGAAAGGGTCGTAAAGTCCGTTTATGGAGAACGTGACAGTCCTCCTCCTGTTACTCCATAAACACAATCGTCTGGCATCATGCCTCTCCTCCCCGATAATATGCAGAACAGTTTCCGCCGATCAGTCGATTACATAACTTTCCTTTCTATTTCGTAGAGCCAAGAAAAGTAAAATGGTGGCCTCCAAAGTCATGAACATTTATCCGAGGAAAAATCTGCAAACGACGAAGCTGTTGTGCAATCTACGCTCAATTATGATTTCGCTCGTCAATTTCTGTTCGCACGTTGGAATCCATAGCTCGAGAAATAGGACATTGCAGGAAATGTATCAACTACATTTTTCCCCTTTGGGGTGACAGAATTGATGAATGATATGATGAATGCTTTTATTGGAAATCATTTCATAATTGATAATCATACTTATAGTTGGGCTTTCTTATAGTTTTTAGGATACACTTACAGCGATGGTACTCTCAGCGTGTAAAAGACGATCCCGAGATGAACTTCCAAAATTTAAATTTAAAACTTATTAGTTTGAAAAGTTTCAAGAGTGCTGCTCATTTTAACGCTACGGCTGATTCTCTTGTACAGCAGGATTGTGGCCAATTCTATTCGATTCAACGTGGAAAAGCGTTAAGCACATAACATGGTTATAACATGGTTATAATAACACTCCAGGAAACGATAACTCTTATGAAAACGACAAAGTTTGTAGACCACTTCCGAAACCCGTTAATCCTTTCCATTCGATTCAACACTAAAAATTGATCATCTCTAGGAGACGCTAGGCGATTGGCACGACGTCACGAGCCTAAGAGACGAGCAGTAGGAGCAAGGCGGAAAATGAGTGCAAGCCGGGGAAGAAAAGATAACTTTCGCTACGTTTCACCGCGAGTTGGTTCAATTAAAAGAATTCTATTCGCTATAATTTCACTGTTGTCCATCTAGACGCAGTCTTACACCTCTGAAACCCTTCCTGTTCGACTCAGTACTGAAAACGATACCAAACACGACCTAAATGCAATGAAATTGCCAAAGTTTGGTTTTCGGCTATTTTTTTAACCACTTTTGGCAGCAAAAACATTAGACATTCAAAATAATGTGATTCACTCTGATATATACTTTATTAAGAAGACGATTTCCCACACTTCACCTTGATACTGACCTAATTTCAAGATCAGACAGTGACTGCTTTGAGATGAGGAAATTTCCAGTTTCGTACGGACGATGACAGCATTGTTTGACACATCACGAATTGTGTCCAAAACGAAGAACGTTCGGCTCTAGTGCTCAAAATACTCTTCTTTTGTTCTACCATTACGAGCTTAATATTGCCCTTCGAGAAGCGCCAGCGCCTCTTTCCCCAACCACAACAGAAATGTTCGGAGTTTCCTACTCTCAGTGGTATTTATCTACCGACATCTCCTTCTCTCAACAGAAACCTTGTTGGTTGTGAGTTTTGCATCATCCTCTCTCAATAACCCAACCAGTAAGTTCGGGCGAGATGGTGCAATGGGCAAGGACTGTTTGTCAATCCAAAAAAACGAGCCTGGTCCCGCTCACCAGAAGGCACAGCCTTGCACTGTAGGAACTCAGGCTAGGTGGTAAGGCGGTGAAGAGCCAGCATGAAATCAAGTACCTGGGAGTTTTCCTTGATGGGAAGCTCACTTAGGCCACACACGTGAAAAAAGCCTTACAGCGGGCGTTGGTGGTGATGTGGGCAGCTCAGAGAATGGTGGGGAAGACATGGGGGCTGAGGCCTGGAATGATCCAGTGGCTGTACACTGCGGTTGTTAGGCCTGTAGTCACCTATGGAGCCCTGGTCTGGTGGACTAGGGTGGAAAACAAAACAGTGCAGTCGCATCTAAATAAACTGCAGCGTAGGGCGTGCCTAGATTTAGCACACACATGTTAAGAGGATGGCGTTCTTCCAGGCTGTGCATATGTTGGAGTCTGATCATGCGGGGAAGGAGGAGTTCCTGCTGCAGAGGGGACTGAAAAAAACTGGCTTGGAAGTACAGGACCGGGTTCAACTCCTTAGCGAATACAAACAGTGTCCACGTTTATTGGAACCCTGGACATGAGGAAATCATGAGAAACGAAAGGGCAGACCATCTGGCCAGACTCGGTTCGTCTACTGTACCTACAGGGAGCATGCCCGTCACTAGTTACGAGGATAGTGAGAGAATATGCCAGGAGAAAGCATCTGCCGGCGTGGGGCCCATCTCAGAGTAAACACATGAGATAAGATAGAGCCATCTGAGTATAGAGAGGAAGGGAGCAGGAATCTTTGAGCCAAGAATCAGAGTGGCGATTCCATTGGGGTCGTGTTCCAGGCAGAGGTGGCTGCAGTGAAGCGGCAGAGAATCTAAATCATGGTGGACAGTCAGGCCACTCTCAAGGCCTTAGCCTCATACTGTCTTACATCGTGGTGTGGTGTGTCCGACTGGACTGAAGGCCCTGGCCAAGGACAACAGTGTAACAATGTGTTGGGTGCCAGGGCATCAGGGTATAGAGGGAGACGAATGGGCTGATAGGTTGGCTAAGAACGGATCGGCGCAGATCCCTATTGACCCTGAACCCTTTGTTGGGACTTCCAGGAGCTACCTACGTAGAGAGGTTGGCCAATGGGAGGACAGGTGCAGGGCTGCCCGGCCTTAGACAGTCAAAACTCTTCATCCGACTCTCCAGAGGGAGGTCCAAGGAGGTACTTGCACTGCGGAGGAAGGATATGAGGATCATATGTGGCCTATTCACAGGTCACTGTCTGCTGAGGTATCACCTTGCAAAAATTGGCAAGTACGAGGTACGGGTATGCAGTTTCTGCGAGGTGGGGCTAGAGACGGCAGAGCATGTGTTATGCGTATGCGATGCACTTGAGGCATCGCACCGTTGGGTGTTTGGGAGGCCATTTCTTCAGCCAGAAGGGGTGGCGAATGCAGAACTTGCGGATATCCTCCACTTTTTGCGAGGGTGGTGGGGGCGCATATGTGACGTCACACCAAGCGAGAGCAGTGCCGTGGGGCCTGGGGATGGTGCCGGAGGGCCATGATCTGAGGAACAAGTAGCGAAGGCCGAGATATGGGGTAGTATGCGGTATGGCAAGGGGGATGTTGTTGACAACAACCAGCGAAAGCTGTGATGTATTGACGGCTGCACTCAGCTTCTCTCCTGAAGTTTGATTTGATTCGGAAAAAGGGGTTTCTGCTTACGCATTTCCTTTTATTATCAATTCCTTCTAATTACGCTTGCATAACTTACATATAACGTGAGCACATTGAATTTTTTAGGATGATGGATGATTCATGAAGGACGAGAATGAGTGGGAAAATAGAGGAGGGTGAGACGAGCGAGTTTAAACAGTGTGATGTGATCTCCCGAAATGCGATGATAATGCGACATAACTCATATGTCGTGATGAATTCGAGGCTTTTCAAATAAATCAATTAAATATCATTTCTATTATAAAGTGAAGGAGAAGATAAAATGGCTAGTTGATCCGAAAAAACAAAAATTGTACTTCGGTTGATACACGAGGTGATGTATGTGCTGGTGCGGCATTCCAAATCGTCGTCCTTGGGGATGTCATCGATATTAAATAGAAAACTAACAACCCTGTACATAATTTTTTATAAAGAAAATAATCGCTTCAAAACGACTGCGATAAAATCGTTGGAAAGAAAAATACGGGAATGGCGAAATGTTGTTGTATTGATGTCGTATTAAAAGAATGATAATAGGTTATAGAATAATATGGGAGCTTGATAATCATCGCTGCTGAGCTTCGGGAGGTGACACAGAACTAATGAGAAATAGTTAG
The DNA here is from genome assembly GCA_020466155.1 of Pachypeltis micranthus. Taxonomy (NCBI): domain Eukaryota; kingdom Metazoa; phylum Arthropoda; class Insecta; order Hemiptera; family Miridae; genus Pachypeltis; species Pachypeltis micranthus. The sequence goes on from CM035769.1 coordinate 67,762,464, forward strand.
AATCAGTTTGTCACGGATCCTGCGATAATAGAAAATCGTTCTGAACAGCGAGTGACCAGACAACATCTCCCGATTCTCTGTTTGGCATCTCTCAGAAGACCTGTTCGATTTTGTAGATATTGCAATATTGCGAATAATAAAACTATTTTATTTTTATGTCAACATTGTCTATAGTTTTGTTTAAAAAATATCGTATCTTGTGTTTTTCAGTTGTTGTCATTTGCGCTGATCAACGCACAGTCAGAGAAATCCTCTTGGTCGCCGAGTCTTTAAAGATGATCGACAGTGGGGAATACGTCTTCTTCAACATCGAACTGGACAACAGGTCAGAATAATAACTACTCGTTTGATTCGTGAGAACTGTGAAGGTCTCTTTGTTTGATATTTATTATGACACGTGTGCCATGAAATTCGGCTGAAGCGGTTTCGGGGTTTGGGCATCGACCGAACTAGTTGCTTGGAGCAAACCTGTCCAGAATAAAGACCCAAAGACGGTTTATGAGAGAAGGTTATAACCTTTTTTCCCCCTTCTCTCCCTTTTTTCCCCGGAACATGTTCCCGTTTTATTTCTACCGTATCTCCCGTCTCTCTTTCCTTGTGAAAACGGTTCCTTGGATTGTGATCAATTAGAACTCAACTTTAACCGGTTCGAGAAGTTTGTGACTCTTAGGGCCGGTTTTTCAATTCTTTAGTTAAAACGTTGATTAGGTAGCGATCTGTTAACCATAATCATGGAGTGAAAAAATACTAGAGCTCAGATCGCGTTCTTCAATCGCCAATCGACTAATAGTTAGCTAGCGAGAGTTTGAACTCGGGGAAAAAGGGCTACCACTATGCTCGAACGAGAATCCCTCGAACGAAGAGGCAACTTGACTTGGAGAGTTGTTACCATTGGGCCACCTTCATTTGCCGCCTGTCGATTTCATTATTTGAAATTTTCATTCGAATACCCAAAATATCAGTTGCAGAATTGTTAAATAATATATTTGTGATTTTACTTGATACTTTTCTCTTTTTTCAATTCACCTCTTATCTTTCCTTACTCCTCTTCTCATCGTGTAGCCCATTTTTCGTATTGTGATTATTTTTGTCAAGTGTTTTTCGTGATTTTTTCCGTCGATTTTATAACTTTCCGTCGTTAGTGGGGCCAACATAAGTAAAAAATGTTCCTTACAGAAAACATTACGTGTATTATTCAAAATTAATCATACACCAAACAACTTTCAAAAAATTTGAAAAACGATTCACGATGCTTTTCAACACCAAATGTGCGGTGTTTCACACAAATTGACATTTTCACGTGTGTACAGTCGATAGCACCCATGGCCTGTGGCATTCTAGCCCAGCGGTAAAACGCTCTTTTTTCTTCTCCAGACATCGTCTTTATGAAAGTGAACAATGGTCTGGAAAACAAATTCACGGCGAGGGAACCGAAAGTTTTACTAACGCCACAAAAGTCGCCTACGTGCAAAGAGAAAACAAAAATTATTATTTACGTGTTCTACTTCCACATAATTCCAAAATTTATACGAATCGTCTTGAATAGTAAGGACCTTTTCATTCGTATAGGCTCATCAATAGCCTATGAGATTGGTAAAAAGATAATTATTGAGTTTTTTCACATATTTCTGCGTTTCTAACTTCCACAACCACCCTTTTCAAAACATGGTGTGCGAATGTAGACACGAATGAGAAAGAACGACTGAACCTAGTCAGCTCAAACTTGATATCAGAACATCAGACGGTCAGAGACAGTTATAAGCACAAAATTATACTTCTCACTGAGGTCAAAACGCATAATTCTCGGCTATCGTTCACATATATTAAGCTAAGAAATGGAAGGTCAATAATAATCATAAATAACCAAAAGGTTCACTTTTTTCTATTATTCCAAAAAAATCAAAACGGAACTTCACAACAATCGTCTCTATCAGTTCCAACGTACGCAGTTAAAAACACAATTGCATTACTTGGTAAAAACCGCCGACCGTACGAGGGGATTAGGAAAGTTGTGATTCGACGAAACAGATTTTGGGACTAATGGAATTGAAACGTAAACATTCGATGAAAGCTCCAAATTACTTGTCGATCTTGACGTAAGTTATATCATGCACGAATGTAACGTGGTAGGTCGATAAAATATTTGGTCTGTACTTACCGAGGCCGTAGACCCTGAGCGTTAGGAGTTTCGATTACTTGGTGATTCAATCCGCGTTAGAATTAGCGAAAGTACGAACAGCGTTGTTCCTTTCGACAATCGGAACCCAGTATGAACATTTACGTCGTCGAGCGTATCAAAATACTCGATTATCGGACGGACCTGGTACGCGTTGATATTTCCGTCGGAGAAATCGGATAAAATGATATTAAATTGAGTTGGCAGTATCCCAATCAATAAAAGAACGATAATAATAATGTGATGACGAGAGCAGAAACGGAAACAGTATCCCAATCAATAATGTAACGATAATAATAAAGTGATAAACGAGAACAGAAATGGAAACAGATCGAGGCAAACGAAACAACCGAACATGGCTGCCAACAAAATTTTTCAGATAACTGTACAACTTTCTGAAATAGATAAACGCAGATAATAAATAAATGAAAACAGATCGAGGTGAGCGAAACGCATTATTTGACAGATATAACGGTTAGTTATCCGTTAACTTAGGAGTGAAGAGACGAGTTAAAAAATAACTAACAGCTAGCGCTAACGAGGCGTCAAAGTGAATTGGAGAACGCGTCTTCGGGAGTAACGAACGATTTGACATAGTCAACCTTTAATCAAGCTAGCAAATGACATTGATAAACCGGCCCTTAATCTTCGTTTTTTACTTTCCTTGGCTCTACAAAGTAGGAAGGAAAGTTATGTAATCGGCTGAAAAAAAAAATTTGAGTTTTCTTCAGATCTTTACGTTTCAGACCCTCCTGAGTCCGAAAAACACTATTTGGGAAAATGGTCTGTGTGTATGTGTGTCTGTGAACGATTTTCAGAGAAAACCACTGTACCAAATCGGCTCAAAGTTCATATCTCGACGGCAGGATACCATGGGACGCCAAAATAAGGATTTGAACAAAATCCACCGAAATTTAACTATAGTTATCATAGTGATCATAACGCCAAATATTTTTTTTCTCAAAAACGGGTCTAACGATTTTGATTAAATTTTTTATATTGGTAGTTCTCAATATGGCAACTATACCATGAAATTCCCATTTATGGGAAAATGACTAGAGCAGCACAATGAATTACCAAAACTTTCGACGAAAAGCGTTTTTAGCGCAGTTTTTTACTTTCCTTGGCTCTACGAAGTAGAAAGGAAAGTTTTGTAATCGGCTGAAAAAAATTTTTGAGTTTTCTTCAGATCTTCACGTTTCAGACCCTCCTGAGCCCGAAAAACACTTTTTGGGAAAATGGTGTCTGCGTGTGTCTGTGTTTTTACTAGTTTTCAACTCACAGTGTGTGTGTGAACGATTTTTAGAGAGAACCACCGTGCCAAATCAGCTCAAACTTGATATCTCGCCCGCAGGCCTCCATCGAACGCCAAAATGAGGGTTTGGACAAAATCCACCGAAAGTTATTTATAGTTATCATAGTGATCAAAACACCAAATTTTTTTTTCTCAAAAATGGCTCTGACGATTTTGATTAAATTTCTTATATTGATAGCTCCTAATAAGATAATTATACCATAAAATTCCCATTTGTGGGAAAATGACGAGAGCAGCACAATCAATTATCAAAATTTTCGACGAAAAGCGTTTTTGCCACGGTTTTAAGTCGTGTCATAGTCCAATCCAATACCTATAGGATGAGTGTTTAAAAACGCTCATGAGATACATGGGGCTCACTCCAGAAATTCCTGAACTTCAACTACCGCCGTTTCGCTTACTGCCAGTTCTAAAAGTTTTTACCCTATAATTCTGCAAAAGTAATTACTATCCTTCTTCCAAAAATTTGTGTTTACAGCCTTATTAATTTTCTGTATACCAATTGCTCAATAATGGTCCTGCAATGAGTACGAACAGCACAATAAAATCTGGAACTGTAAGCGCGCCGCTTCCTGCTGCCGTAAAGCGTTGTTTAACAAAGTTCAAATTAACTGAGTGATAAATGAATTGATCAAATAGAAATAGCCATGTACAAAGTGAATTGTTGTAGAGCTAAGGAAAGTTGTGTGTTGCAACGCACCAGATATTTTCGACAGGCTGTAGGAAGGAGAGGACATTTAATTTTACTAAAGTTAAAGTACCAGTTCGGTGAGTCCATCTCCTCTGGCTGGTAAGATACTGTACTGATGTGAAGATATCATCGCGTCTGGCCGTTAAGTCAGTACTCTTACACTTAAGTCTTACACTTACTCTTACGTTAAGTACACCTTCGAAATCGATCTAACGTTGTAACTCAAACCTAGCGGGAATGAACAATCGTTCTTTCTCTGTTTTATGATTGAAATGGGTTTCCACAACCTTGTCGCGAGTGATTTAGGTCGCATCCTTTTTCTATAACTTTATATATTTAGTTATTCTGGTTACACGTGAAGCTCAATTTCTTTTCAGTGTAAATTTATTTTTGAATCTGTCCTAATTGTTTTTTCTGCTTTTTCTTTCCCACAACTCATGGGTTCGTCACTACTAACAATTTATTTTCTTATTTTCCCTTTTCTCTTTAATTTATCATCTCATGAAACGCTCATCAGTTTCTTATCAGGTATAAACTGTTCTGGTGTGCTTGATGACATTAAAGTGAATAGGTTAGTTCCACCAGTAAATAAATGATTAAAGTTAACATACCTGTGGCCTACAGCATCTTACAGCCAGAGAAGACTGTCTTGCCACACAGGTTCGTTAACCTTAATGACATTGGTGAGCAGGTATCCTTTGTTCCCTCGCAATTACTCATTTTCCGTCAACTGACAATCAGCCTCCTAACTGGTATCGACAATACGAAGGAGTCAAAAATAGAGATGTCAAGGAATTACGTAACTTTTCTTTCTAATGTGTAGGGCTAAGGAGAACACATCAAAATTAAGCATGATGCTCTTTGAGGTTTCGTTAACAACCGATTGGACTCAGTGCGAGGGAGAGGCTTTGCTGAAGGGGGGCGTGCTGGTCGGTTGGGCGCAGTGGCCAAGCGCATTGGGGCGCGAGGCCTTCCGAGCCAGGCGGGGATAGAACCAGCGGACTCTGGTTCGATCCCCGACCAGGCACCCCCCTCCTCCAAACCCAGGGGGGTGAGGCAATGGGTACCGGCGGCTGGGACACTAAGCGGGCTCCCCAACAGGCTCGCTGGGGAGATAGGACATGGGCCTAATGTGTGCCACGGTGAAATGCCATTGGTCCTGCAGCTCTAACGGAGTCGTATGGCCCGCAGCTGCCTCCCTGATGAGTGAGTGAGTGAGTATCCTTTTAGAAAAGCAAAAACAAACAAAAGTGTACTACGATAAAAAATCAACCAGCTGCTCTCATTAGGCGATGGGGAAAAGGTACTCAACAAGCTTCAACCCCAAGGGGATTCGCTACAGGGTATAGTCTTTGGAACTGCTGGGACACGCCCCTACGTGATAGAAAACAATGCAGGTAGACGATATGTTCGTAACCGGAAACATTTGCTCACTAGGTTAAAGTCAATTAGCACCGCCTCATTTGGGAATGATGAACATAATACTTTCGCGCATAATAATAGCAGTGTGGAATGCAGCCCTGGGAAAACCATGTATGATGAAACTCAGTCAACCATAGGAGAAAGTGTGGAGCACCCTAAAAGTAGTCAGGTCCTCAATCATCAACTACCATGCACCAAAAGTGGTAGAGTTGTTGAACCTGTAAAAAAAAACATGTTCTATAATCTAGAAATATTATTTACATTATAATTATTACTATATAGACTCAGATAAATACAACATGACCTAGACATTGCCCTCTTGATTCCAAATTAGTGACACGTTCATATCTGTGACTACCCACAAATTCTGGCCAAATACCGGAAAAACAGAAAAAAAATTCCGATCTAGGTATTGTTCTCCTGACTCCAAATTGGTGCGTATTTATATCTGTGAGTTACCTACGCTTGTGAGCAAACGGTCAAAGTCATCGATGGCCAATTTTAAACAGAGCTAAATTTTGAACTTCGAAACAATTCCGACTTAGATATCGTTCTTCTGATTACGATTTCGTTTCATAATCATGTCTGTGTTCGTTACGTTTAACTTCACCCGAGTGACAAGAAATCCATGTGGCAGTGGCACAGCGTTCAAAATGAATCCTAATCTGTTATTCTGTTAATTTAAATGTGTTTCTTCTCTCAGATATTAATTTTTCAATCCGAAATTCGTTGTATCGGTATTATCTCACAATAAGATGTCGAAGCTACAAATAGAGATGCCACACGCTCCTCGATGTGGAAAAACATCCGAATATTTTATTGACTTGCTTGGCATCGAGAAACCGCTTGCTATACATCTTCTTACTCACGTTTCAAGTGTGACGTTTTGCAAAATCCCTTGGATAACAGTTACTGGTCGCTTTTTTAGTGACATCCAGTCGAGAAGAGCAACGATATTGACCCATTCCTTGAGTCCTCGACATCGAGAAATTCTCAACCGACGAGCGGTTTCCGGTCGGAACCATCCAATTGTTCAGGAGCTTAGTTGTGTCTCGTTCTGCTGGGAAACGGCAAGTGTACAAACAGGAGGCAGACAAGGCAAAAAATATATAGAAACTTTCTGAGACTCTAAGGGCTGGTAGTTTTACCAGCATCCTGATTGAGCTCACATTCGTTGACGGACGTAACGTTGAATTAACCAGATGGTATAAGATAACGCTACAAGTCACAAACAATATTTTAATTCGGGTTTTAACAACGTTTGATCGCATGAATGTTCCCCATCTCCATCTTGTATTTCCAACATCCCAATATGAAAATGTGCGCACTAGCTGTGAATCGTTTTGGTTTATTATTCATTCTGAATAATAACCCTATGTTTTTGGTCACGAAAAATTTTTTACAACCCCCCCCTCAAAATTTGATACTTTACGTTTCAAGGCATGGAGATTCCAAATTTGCAATGTCCGTCCGCCGTCCCCCGTCCACCGTCCCCCGTCCGGGCCGTTTTGTGCCTTTAACGTGGTCTAAAAAATTCGTTCTTTCGCCCAAAAATCCGATTTGGTATCTAGTTGTGCCCGCCATATCGGCAATCCGATCGGACGAAGCCCGTGGTTGTAATGGGCAAAAAACGGTTAAAAAAATTAACGAAACGCTGTACAACGCGGGAGCTACAAGCGTTTCGTCGTTTGAGTTCCCTCCGCCCCGCCCGTCTCTTTAAAAAAGGTCGCCTCGATCGCCCGCTCGCTTCCCTCCAAACGACTCCGCCTACCGCTCGCCGCTCAACTCCCCGTTCGCCTTTCCCTTCGAGCGCCCCAGTTCCAATTTCCCCGATGTTTTGGTTTTAATACGATTCAATTTTTTTAGATTCTTTCATTTCATTCTCATTTTGGTTTTTTCATAGATTGTAGGTTAAATTTTGATATTAGTATTTAGCGTGCATGTTTTCATATCAAAATTCAGTTTTTTCTAGATACTTTCGTTTTTTTTGTTTTGTTTATTTTAATATTACGATTCAGTTCTTTTCGACCTTTTTTTGGGTTTCATTATGATATTTTTTGATGCTGAATCGAACAGGATGGGTCTCGGAGCATTAATGCTAGGTCAAGCTGATTATCCGAATAATAAACCGTTGTGTAATAATTTGCAGGGTTTTCGTATTTGTGAGCGTTTCAATGATTTCATTATAAATGATTTTCTCTTGGAAACGAATACAGCACCATCTTACAGCAAATACCAGGAATTTTCAAGAGAAATAAGGCCTTTAATTAAGAAATTAAATTGACCGAAAAAGATATTTGGCAATTTTATTGCACCTCTGTCGTGTTTGGTATCGTTTCCCAGGTATTTTTCGATGCTGGGTCGAACAAGATCGGTCCCAGAGGTGTAGGACTGCGTCTGGATGGAAATCAGTGAAATCACAGAAAATATTGTGAGGCAAATTGCCTAGCGTCGCCTAGAAAATCCCAATTTTTATTGTTCCGTTGTAATTAGGTTACGTTTTGTATCGAAACGATGCTGAGTCGAGTGGAATGGACCTCGAAGTGTGATACTGTGCCAAGATGGGAAGCCACGTGCAGGATAACCGTTGTGTTTTGAAAATGTTGACGGGCCCTGCAACAAATATCGTTGAAAATCCAATGAGACGCTCCAAACAACTATCCTCCACCCCTTTCACGCTCAGAGATTTTGACCTTTCTTTTCCAGTCTCTAGTACAATGTTTGGTTCAGTTTATGTGTATATAAGAGCCTCACCCAACGTTTCATTGCCGGAATCGTTGCTCCTACTCAGGTCACAACCGTTATCGATTGACCAGTGTACATGTTATATATAGGACTGACTACGTTATTTTCGTGGAATGGTTCGCATTTATTGTTCTGAAGTTTTAGGGCAGACACTGACAAAAATTAGTCGTGATACTTCAGTAGTATGAATTCCAGATTTATCGGGCTGCTCTTATCTCACGAGCACCGTTAAAATTTCGTCGTATTACTAGCAAATCAGGCTACCAGTATAATTTTTGAAAACGAATGTCTTCATAAGAGAGGGATGTTTGAGGAAATAACTTCCTCAACTAAGTATGACTTTGATGTTTTACTGTGCCGCGGATGAACGTCTTGTATAATTCTCTTAAGAGTGTTGATGCACAGTCGACGAACACACTTTGTAGTGTTAGTTATGTATATCATGAATGTTAGCACAAACGATATCATAGTTGTTATAGCCGACTTTGCAAAGAAAGTAAATTTCACGTTGGCGTGGCATGCTAAGTCAATATCAAATTGGAGTGGATTAGGTTTGACAATTTTCTCTCAATCGCATTTATGCTCACCCACGCCATTATCTCGAATAGTGTTATTAGAAATTCATCTCTAAAACGCCAAGGTAAGGAAGAAGCTTCTGCTTTTTCAGTTGATCGTATAACGTTCTTTCCTACATCATAGTGAAAGTAACAAGTACACTGACGAAGTAGTATGTACGTTTTTCTCGAGAATATGATGGTATAGTCAGCAAAACTTGCCAATCAATCTTCCATCAAGTAATTTTTATCTAGAAAGCACCCGTAATCTCACATACTTCGTGCGAATGGGCTTGAATAGTCGGCTCCAGCGAGACACCCTCCTGGCCGTGCTGCTGGCCCTCCAGGTGCTTGCTGGCGCACCCCCCCTGGACCTGATCCTCGACATGGCAGAGCTCCAGTCATGCATTAGGCAGGACCGCATGAGGGAGTACCTAGGGCCTCCTCCCCTCGATCCAGCGTGGAGAGACGACTTGCCCAGGAAGCGCTCATCGTGAGGTGGCAGGAGCGGTGGAACGAGGGTCCCACAGCACGGCATCTCCACTGTATCCTCCCCTCCATTGAGGGGAGGCTTCAAATGAGCTGGTGGCAGCCATCCTTTGCAGAGGGGCAGCTGCTATCTGGCCAGGGTGCCTTCAATGAGCGGCTGCACTTCTTCGGGCGCTGCTCCTTCAGTGACTTCCCATGTGGAGAGGCCGAGGAGAGTGTAGCACATGCACTCTTCGCCTGCCACCTGTATGGCAACGCCTGGGTGCGTGCTCAGCTTGCTGCGGCGAGAGGAGTTCAATGGCTCCTCTCCAGCAAGGCAGGGGGTCCGCCGGTTTCGCACCTTCGTCCTGGCATGGGCAAACCGGCAGAAAGGCCTGGAGTCGTGGTGCCCCCCCCCCCCCAGGTCGAGACCGAGGAGGAGTAGGGACACGGCACTCTCGAGATACCCATGCACTAGCCGGGATGCGCCTCCGCCACAGGGAATAGTCAACGCCCCGTCATAGAGGGGCTCGCTCACAGCTGACCAACGAGCCAGTAGGCCTTGCCAGGCCTGGATCGTTACCCCATTTGGCTTGAATAGTCGACTTTTCTTTGCATAAGATTGTCAGAGAATATATAGGAGAAGCTCCAGATCAACACGATTTTCGTATCCCAAGCAATATTCGGCGTAGTCAGGCAACCAAAGGCGGTTTATGCGACGCTTTTTCTCATACAGTTGATGGTATATGTTTCAAAAATATGGTTCGTGTTGTGTTTCGTCAGTAGATCTTCCAGTCTCCGTTAATGCCACAACGTTTTTGAAGAAAAACTCGAGAAACGCTCGTCTATTTTAGGGACTATTTCATTCAATCCCGTGTTCTTTGAGCATGAAGATATTAGTTACACAATTACAGTACTTGTGCTCGGATGGTTAGTTTTGTATTCAAAATGATAATTTTTATTTATTATTGGATGAGAAATAATTGATATTGATATTTAGGAGGTAATAATTAATAATAACGTGCAATAAGTAAAATAAAATAATAAATACAGTGAAAGCAATAATAAATAAAAGTAAAAAATATATTCATAAATAATAATAATCAGGAGTAAAATATTTAATGTATAAAAATAATTAATATCATTGTTGGGTGCACGAGAGGGGGAGCTTGAGGATTGAAACAAAAATGAAACTCGGTGAACGTGAGGAGGACTGTATTAAACGTGCAGAATTGAGTTGAGCTGGTGTACAAATGGGTGACACAAGGGTAGTACTTGGAACGCGTGAACTGGCGCGGGAAACTGTACCAGAAGGAAAAGGCCGAGCTGTGTCACTGGGACGAGAGTTGATAGCGGACTGATTTGGAAGTTCTCAGTCATGGAGAGAAATGTGAAATTGAGGAGAAGGAAATAAAGAAAAGGGAAAAAACCCACGGCTGTTAGAAACAACCGACCGCAGCAGGACGGTACAGGAGGGGATTAAGAGGGGCAGGTATTGAAATAGATGGAGAGAATGACTGGGGAAGTCCGAGGTCAAAGACTCGAACCGATTTGGCGCTTTGTGTCGAACAATCATTACGATAAGTCATAATGTGTGTGGTTAAGTTCGATGAAATGACATAAACACTTAATTAAATGAGCATAGTAAGTAATAAAAAGCATAATAACTAAATTAAATTAAATAGTAAAAATGTTATAAATATTAATATAATAACCGAAATACAAATACAACAAATACAAATAATAATGAATAAATAAAAATAAATAATTGAAATGAAAAATAACGTTCGAATGTAAATTCCATTGTAATTTAAATGCATCTGTAGTAAGCTCGCCAATACGCTATACTTGTGAACCTTGTCCAAATTAACGCATACTTGCAGGCTTTGACAGAGAACAAATGCTCTTCATCAAAAAATTCAAGTAGTTCACTGTTTCTCGCAGGCTGGTGTTGAAAAGATAGAATCTGTTGATTCATTTCGTTCATTCTGTTGAGACATTTGTCGTAATCGTAAAGCGAACAACTTCAAAACGAATATAGTACAAGTCAACGATGGCCGCGGCAGGTCTTTTAATTTAAAAATTGATGATTCGGGGTGTTAAAAACGTTGTGACAAGCCTCACAAGTGATCATTCTTGGCTGGGCCTAACTGGAGGTCGTGAAACGACTTACCTTGCATTACTTGAGGTTGACGTGTAAACGGCCACAACCCTGTTGAACGGGGTCCTAACTCATTATTTTACTCGAAACTCCAAAATCTCAACTCTAATTTCCAAATTCGGGTGATGGGTTTTCATTTCTATTCTATTGTTACGAGGGGGATTTGGAGACGTTTTTGGGGATCCGCTGACTCAGGCAAAAATTACGGCAATCGCGCCAGAGATTCGATCCACAATCCTCAACTTACGTCGAGAATTATGAATCGACTGTCTTTCCACTAGACCACGATCAACCGGGTGCCTTTAAAGGGAGTCAGGCGGTACATCTCCCCCCTCACCGTTAGCCGCTGCTCCTGGAGCGGACGACTTTAATGAACGGATTTTTGAGAGTTGAGCGAATCCCCGGAAAATCCGATCAAAGATTCGGGGAACGAGAGGGCGACAAGGAAAGGGCGCTTACTTTTCATTCACATTGTAGGAGGCGCGCCACCATTTTTCTCTCCGCTGGAACTTTCACAGCGTCAGCGAATCTCGGACCCGAGAACTCGTCTCATTATTTTCTCTCTTAATTACGGCAATCGCCCCGGAGATTCGATCCACAATCCTCAACTTACGTCGAGAATTATGAATCGACTGTCTTTCCACTAGACCACGATCAACCGGGTGCCTTTAAAGGGAGTCAGGCGGTACACTATTCTACTGGAATGTGAGAGGAATAGTCTTTTCAAGGGGCGCGATTTGAGAAGTTGTGAGCGTCGTGCCAGGTATGTTCTAGGAAAGCGTTGAATGATGGTTGAACGACAGGTATGTGTAGAATATCATGAAAGTTACGTGCGTTGGGTGGTGGTGGTGGGGGAGTTTATTGCCGCTCGGCACCCGATATTTATTGATGATGCGTCAAGGGGTTTTTCGTATTAACGGTTAATTGAGAATGTCACCGCGCGTTGGAAGGACGGGAAAATGCGAAATATCACAATAGCTCTCCGACGGCACAAACCTGGTGAAACGTTGTTTTCTCGTTCGAAATACGATTGTCATTGTCCAGTCGTCGGCTGACGTCGTACGTAGGTCACCTTTGTCCTGGCAATTGGATCGAACTGCGCTCTTTTGTTGAACAGAGAGAGCGGGGAGTTGGAAAATAACGTTGACTCGGATGAGGCCAATGGAACCTTCGTCGCCGCAGTTGTTGCACTAATCACCGGCTTTTCATCGGAACCGAGGAAAATACAGCTGTCTCGTATTTCCACAGGGGCGAGCCGATGGAAAAGGAATGACCGGTGGAGGGGGGGGGGGGAGTAAAAGAGTTCCGCCGGCGATGTTGACTTTTTCTTGAACGAGAGCAGGACCCCATCAGACGGAAGACTCTGTGTGGATCTGAAAACAAATAAACTGCCCCCTCCCTCGAGAGCCGACGCTTTTAATACTTTTATTACGTTCTTTTGTGTGACGGAAATGGCATTTGTCGGGGGGAAGTGGTGACTAAACGTCACCTACTTGAATCAGCACAGAAGCTTGAGAGCGTGCGTTGTTTGCTGCACTTGCTTTAGAGCCACTTTCACCGAAGTTCGCTATATCAACCAATTATAACGTTAAAACCAACTAAGGGTTGAGTAGACTGCAGGTGATCAAATTTGAACGAATCCACTATCCACGAATTCATAGCTCACCGTTTTTCTGATATTTGCGCCAGTAACACCTGCAAAAAGAAAACGAAATAAATAAGTCTTGCTTAATCTCCCACGGGCACACTAGGTTAAGCGGCGAGTGTACAGTGCGAGGCACAAATTTGTAACATTCAACGTAGGAGATCATGTATTATTAAAGACAACATAGTCTCAGCAAAGTGAAACAAGTAGCAACCAAACTATCATTTAAATATTCAGACGCCTTGCAAGTATCAAAACAGCTTTCACCTGTGTCATATGAGATGACCAATATCGCAGATCCAGAGAACATTTAAATCGCCCGTGTTAGTCAGTTAAAATATCTGGTGCGTTGCAACACACAACTTTCCTTAGCTCCACAACAATTCACTTTGTACATGGCTATTTCTATTTGATCAATTCATCTATCACTCAGTTAATTTGAACTTTGTTAAACAACGCTTTACGGCAGCAGGAAGCGGTGCGCTTACAGTTCCAGATTTTATTGTGCTGTTCGTACTCATTGCAGGACCATGATTGAGCAATTGGTGTACAGAAAATTAATGAGGCTGTAAACACAAATTTTTGGAAGAAGGATAGTAATTACTTTTGCAGAGTTATTGGGTAAAAACTTTTAGAACTGGCAGTAAGCGAAACGGCGGTAGTTGAAATTCAGGAATTTCTGGAGTGAGCCCCATGTATCTCATGAGCGTTTTTAAACACTCATCCTATAGGTATTGGATTGGACTATGACACGACTTTTTTTTAACATTCTAGTAACATTCCAGCGGAGTTTAAAAGGAAAAAACCGTGGCAAAAACGCTTTTCGTCGAAAATTTTGATAATTGATTGTGCTGCTCTCGTCATTTTCCCACAAATTGGAATTTTATGGTATAATTATCTCATTAGGAGCTATCAATATAAAAAATTTAATCAAAATCGTTAAGGCCGTTTTTGAGAAAAAAAATTTGGTGTTTTGATCACTATGATAACTATAAATAACTTTCGATGGATTTTGTCCAAACCCTTATTTTGGCGTTCGATGGAGGCCTGCAGGCGAGATATCAAGTTTGAGCTGATTTGGCACGGTGGTTCTCTCTAAAAATCGTTCACGTTGGGACCATTTTCCCAAATAGTGTTTTTCGGACTCAGGAGGGTCTGAAACGTGAAGATCTGAAGACCGAGTTCCAATGTCCCAAATCAACCTGGCCAGCAGCAACATCAGCAGCCACGAATGTCTGCTCGAGGGTAGGATGGTGTGACAGAGTCACGACCTTCGGACGATGGAGGCCAGGCTGTCTTATCCTGAAGAGGGCCCTGAGCCGGAGACATCAGTCTCCGTTAACGCGCCGAAGTGTCGACCAATCGCTAGCGAACTGGGTGGGCGCCTGAATCATATACGTCGGGAGGAGAATTATTTTTCCTGTTTATTTCTCATATTTTATTACCCCTTTTATTTACTTCGAAGCAGTTATTTTCTTTTTGAAGTGAAACTTCTATATAGGGGGTCTTAGGATTCTCGAGTCACGAAAATCCGTTAGCGGTCACGTGGTAGGGCAAGACAACGGCGAGAGCAGGTGCAGCAGCGACAGAGAGAGGGAAGGCTAGGGGCGGTGGAGAGAGGGCAACAACGTAATGCACAGCCGCGCGCAGAGAGCGGGGATACGAGGAACAGCTGAGCAGCCGCTCTCATGTGATATGTCCTCCACCAGAGTCCCGGCAGCGTGTGCTCAACTGTTATTTTCTTATTTCCCTTCTCCACGTGGCTGGGCATCGTTGCCTCCGCCTGTCGTTTTCGCTCTCCTTAACTTCTTAATTCGCTCGTGTGCTCTCGCCTGGCAGCGTCATTAGAGCGCGCCGTGTTTTAGAGTAGACTATGGATGTTTTTTTTCCCGGATTGAATTCTGTTTTCCTGTTCAATAAAATAAAATATGTTTAAATAATATAAAAATGCATTCATTACAATTTACCTACCCTAACCAAATCATAATTTGCAGTTGTTTTGCAGGAATGTGTGACAGTCACACATGGTAGAAGTGAAACCGTTGACCGTTGACTTTAACGTGCTAAACCGAATCGCAACCGACAAGTGGAAAACGAATCACAACGGACAAGTGGAAAAACGAATCGCAATGGACAAGTGGAAAAACAACGGCTAAGTGGAAAAACGCAACGCAAAAAAATTTTTACTCGAAGTTTTACGGGCAGATTGTTAATGTACTTGTCGAATTTGAAAACCTGCCCGTAAAACTTCGAGTAAAAATGTTTTTGCGATGCGTTTTTCCACTTAGCCGTTGTTTTTCCACTTGTCTGTTGTGATTCGTTTTTCCACTTGTCCGTTGCGATTCGTTTTTCCACTTGTGCGTTGCGATTCGTTTTTCCACTTGTCCGTTGTGATTCGTTTTTCCACTTGCCCGTTGCGATTCGGTTTTGCACGTCAAAGTTTCACTTCTACCATGTGTGACTGTCACACATTTCTTTTTATATTTTCTTTTAATGAAGTCTTTATTTTACACAAGGAAAAATAGGTTGTGTGCCGTTTGTAACGCGTGACATCAGAGGTGAAAATAAATAAACGGGGGTAAATCTCGGACTTGGATTCTGACCTATTGATATTTGAAGATCGCTGGTTCTGGAGGTAGATGATTGACGTCCGCTGTTAGTAATTAATAACGCATTACAGGTACGAGGCGACTGCGATGCACGTAGATTGGAAAGAAAAAGATGTTTCCTTTGAGGATGTCTAGCCGCCAGTGGTTTGTGTTAACAATGGTACATTTATTGTATAATGCTTCTGGAGGACACACCCAGACACCTATATCGGTACAGTTTAGATCAAGGATACATACAAGGATAGATAAAGGAGGGTACGCAGATGTCCATTTAGAAACGAAGTGTATCATTGGAACCATATTCTGATAAGGTATAAATCAGTTTCTCTCGGTCTAACGATAATTACTATGTGAGCTACGTGGCTATAGGAGATCCTATGGAAACTGGGACCTACCAGCTACATCTAGAAGCTATCATAGATGTTTCAAACGGATTTCACTTTCTAGCTGCCAGCATTTTTCCGTTTGTAGGTGCTGCAGCATGCTCTTATTCTCATGTATTCCACACGGTTAGCGAGGTTTTTAGTGTGTGTTCCAGTTCGACCCAGTTCCTCGATATTTTTATAGAGGCTCACACAACTAGAATGGGAAAGTTCCCAATAAACCATATCGGGGACAAGGCACATGTCAAACCGATTTGGCGTAGTCGTTCTCTCTCAATCCCGGGCAATTTCCTCAAACGGTGTTTTCGGACTAAGGCGGAGATATGCAGAAAATTCTTGCACAAAAAATCTTCAGTCCGTGCTTATTGTTTGTTGTTACCTCGTAATGCGCAGAGGGAAGTAAACAGATGAAGCTCAGACTGTCCAGGAGATCATGCATCAACTTTTCATTTTCTGGCGTTTCCCCTGCTTCAAGGAAACTTCTAATACCTGCTCTTTCATATTACCTCATGTCTTAAACCCACGTGTGAATAAGTGTGTCGAGAGCAATAATTACCCCCATTAGTAACTAAGAAATAAGTTAAAGCAAGAAATAATGCGCGCCCGTCAAGAGGCAGTGTAGTGAAATGGCAGTTAGCGACACTTCGTTGCCTGGTATTCTGGTGCGCCTGGTTTATGTCGAAATCGGATTCACCATCCTTAATTTATAAACGATTCGAAAAAGAAAAGAAATGCTCAGCTTTCGGATTTGCTTTGTGCCGCGACTTCTTTCCTTCGAACTTTTCCGAGCACCCACCTACTAACTTATCCAGAACTTGAGGCCCCCTCCACACATCTGGCATCGTGATGACGAGTAAACTTTCCGAAAGGGAAAGAGGGAACTTTCCTTCCGAAAGCCAATCACAGACTTCAATATAACTTGAGGTCGTTTGAAAGCGCTTTGCAAACAGTTAAGTAGTTTCTCAGTTGAGCTGAATGAGACGAGAAACTGAATCTTTTGATTTTATTTTAAGCGAGTTCATGAATTGTGATGAGGATCTCGATGACCTCCTCACTGACGTACACCATGATCATCTCGTACTGTTGGTTGAAATGCTATCAGCCTGAATTGATATTCAGCCTGCGAATCAGTATGAGATTTCAATATAAGGTTGTGTGCGTGTCTGTGAACGCGATTGTGTAAAAACTGCAAAATCAACTCAAACTTGATATCTAGCTCTCAGGTTACCATGGGACACCAAAATAAAGGTATGAGCCAAATCCGCTCTAAACTAACTATAGTTATAGTGATTAAAACACTGAATATCGTTCTTCACATAAACGATTGTACGTATGCTTCTTTCCGGGGAAAAACTAGAACACAAGAAGCGCACGGGTGAACTTGTATGATCCAGACAGTAGCAGTCGATCCCAGCCTCCAATGCAGACACAAAATGAGTGAGGAAGACGTGCAAATTTTCTTGCTTCCCTCCTACGGGGAGAAGGGACCGGGAGTTAGTGAGAAAATACATGTAAATGTATCTGCTGCGTTGCAACACTCAACTTTCTTTAGCTCTACGTCAATTCACTTCGTACATGGCCTATGAACTGGGTCAAACAACACTTCACAGAAGCAGAAAGCGGTAGCGCCTACAGTTCTGGAATTTATTGTGCTGCTCGTACTCATTGCAGGACCGTTATTGAGCAATTGGTACACAGAAAATTAATGAGGCCGTAAACACGATTTTTTTAAAAGAAAGATAGTAACCACGTTTGCAGAGTTATTGGGTAATAACTGTTAGAACTGGTAGTAAGCGAAACAGCGGTAGTTGAAATTCAGGAATTTCTGGAGTGAGCCCCATGTATCTCAAGTGCGTTTTTAAACACTCGCCCTCTAGGTATTGAATTGGACTACAATACCAATTTTTTATAAAGAAAAAACTGCGCTAAAACCGCTTTTCGTCAAAAATTTTGATAATTTATTGTGCTGCTCTCGTCATTTTCCCACAAATGAGAATTTTATGGTATAATTGCCTTATTTAGAGCTATCAATATAAAAAATTTAATCAAAATCTTTCGAGCCGTTTTTGAGAAAAAAAATAGTCGGTGTTTTGATCACTATGATAACTATAGTTAAATGTCGATGGATTTTGTTCATACCCTTATTTTGGCGTCTCATGGTAACCTGCGAGCGAGATATGAAGTTTGAGGTGGTTTGGTACGGTGGTTTTCTCTAGAAATCGTTCACAGACACACACTGACCATTTTCCCAAATAGTGTTTTTCGGACTCAGGAGGGTCTGAAACGTAAAGATCTGAAGAGAACTCAAAATTTATTTTCAGCCGATTACATAACTTTCCTCCCTACTTTGTAGAGCCAAGGAAAGTAAAAAAGGAAGGAACATAAATAGGAAATCGAAGGAAATTCGCACGACGCGAGGTACATGCAAATTATGTTTGCCCGAAGTGAAACCGAGTTTTAAAAAAAACTGAAACTTTATTACGGAATTACTTGGTTTAACAAGGGTACAATCGTTGGAGACGGCTAACAGAAAAGTGAAGTGTCTCAAGTGTTGTATGTCTAAGGACACCTCGTAGGGAGGTGGATACTACTGAGCTAGTCTTTTAATCCCGAGAATCTTCGGGTTAAAAGTCACAAACCGCGCAAATATCTTCTCGTAACTTGCAGAAACGCAACGGAACTGCAGGGGGGGGGGGCTAAGGAGCGATAAGGGCCCTTCAAGAGTGATAGAAGGAGGTAAAGGAGAGTGGACCAACATTTCATGTTTGCGCCATAGCGCCAGAACTTGGTCGGCGAAAAACGACTCCCATCCCCGTAATGGACGTCAACCAACGGCTTTCATTAAATTTTATGTATGAACAGCTCTAAATAACACTATACCATATAATTCTTATTCGCTGGAAAATGACGAGAGCAGGACAATAAGTTACCGAACGTTTCGACGAAAATCGATTTTAGTGCAGTACCCGTACAATGTATGTTTAACAACGCTTAGGAAGCTACTGCAGAAATTCCATAATTCCAACCCACATCGCGTCACCTACTGACCATTCCAAAATGGGATGGGTTCCTCAAATGACTTCCTCGACTGCCTCATGAATCACCTGGGAACTTATTTCTCATTAAGGGTCGTGGCCCAAGTTGAAGAAGCACAACACATTCCAGAAGTTTGGGGAACGGAGAGTAAGAAGTAAAAACAAGTTTTGTCACTTTTTGGTATGACAGCTCAAACTATTTTCGCCAAAATCACTGAATGCCTTGGAATGGCTAATATCTACACATTCTTACCCATGACCGTTCCTTTGACAACCCATTGGACAAAGAAAAAAAAGTTTCGAAAACTGTGTTTTTAATGAACGTTTTCATGACTATCAAAGTAACTACTCGCCTGGATTTCATCCATCTTACAGAGTGTCTTTTATCAACCTATACCTACATTTTTGTTTTCAAAATCATGTATGTATCTATTGCATTTCTGTGTAAAATTGCAATCGTTTCCGAATTTACCGTTTTTTGAAATGTTTCAAACCAGAGGATTTTTTTTTCTTGGACTACGTTTGTTAAAAATGTGCAGAATTCACTTGCGTTACAGTTTCCAAGCGATACATCTTGTAATGCACAATACGTTGACTATTGATGGCCAGCACTAGAGTATTGTTTCTCTCTCTCTCACGGTAGGAAGGAAAGCACAGTAAGTAAACCCTTTCTTGACCGCGCCAGACGTAGACGGAGGTAAGATTGAAAACCAGCCTCACCGATGAAAACCATTGTTTCCTCTCTCTCGTCTTGCCCATCGGTTTTTGACGAGAGAATGCGCTGGATTTTTTCAGTAGCATCCTCCTGCGTATTAATAATGTACGGCGTGAACCTCCTCTGGCTCGACGCACTACTTCGCTGTCATTCCGTTTGTACATCATGACAATGTAGTAGGCTATGTTTACCTTCAAACCAAATATTGTAGCAGCCTCCTTATTGGACCGACCCACCTTGTACAACCTCAGAAACATCACGTTTTGGTCCTTTGAATACTTTTCGTAATTACTTCTTCGTTGTCAAGGGTGGATACCGAATAGGCATAATGAAGGAATACGTGACCACCTATAACGTCTGCTTGCTGAACATCGTGAATCGTGGCAACCTAAAGTTGGCTTCTGAATTTCGGGTACATGAGCGAATGTTTACAAAAATCAATCCTCTGCCTTCCACCTGTTCGTATTTTTAATAGCCAATCGTCAGATCCCTACCTAGCAATGCAGATAGGAACCATGATAATAGTTGTTAACATACAAAACACTGACAGATCACGGAAATGCTATATCTGTTGAATGAAGCAATAAGCCATGATAGCTCGGGAAACAAGATGCGTTGAAAATTAATTTATCATTTTTCAAATTTTCTCAGAAACTGCTTCAACGATTTCGAGTACCTACATTTTTTACTGTAGAAATGCATTGAAGGAAGATACAGCGCCAGTACGTACAACAGGTGGTTGAATTTACGGGGGCTGTGCACAGTTGTGTGTGTCTACGCACCAGATATTTATGTTCAGAGTTGCACTACGTTCTATCAAGTGCATACAAACTGAATTGAAATAAAATACCTCAATAGTCGCTAGAGTGTTAAAATTGATGAGATTGTGAGACTTAAATATCTAAATCCGACGACGGGCGCTGTATCTTCGTTCGAAGCATCTCTACAGGAACATTTATGAGCGAAAAAATATAGGTACCAGTCAGTTGAAAGTACTCTGCAAGTTTGATCGAAATCGTTTCGGCCGATTTTGAGAAAACTGGAAAACCGATGAATTGTTATCCGAGAAATCTCGTTTTCCCAGCTGTGATGGCTTATATATCCGTTCAACAGACACATACAGAAATAATCACGGGGTACAAAGTGTCGGTATAGGTTGCCAGAAGACACTCCGTAAGATTTATGGAACCCGGTAAAGCAATTACTCAGGAAATTACAAAAATGTTTGAAAAAACATTATTTTGGACGTATTTTGATTTTTAGCGGGGTTCAATGGACTTTCACAGGAACTTTTATTGGGAACAATATATATTTAATAACTATTTGAAAACATCCAGTGAGTTTGGTAAATATCGTTGAAGCCATTTTGCCAAATAGCGGAAGAACCCCATTTCTGCTTTATAGGCTTATACCTCCGTTCACCGGTTTTTCATGGAGATATTTATGTGGGATAAAAGATTTGTATTAATTAGCAGTAGATAATCTGGAAGTTTAATCAGAATTGTTAGTCTTATTTAGAAAAATGAGAAAAACCCTAGTTTTTGGTTCATTTTACTCCACCCCCAATCCGATCAATGGAAATCGCTCATAACCTCATTTTCGTGTCTAAGAAAAATACCCAACAAAACGAAAAAGAACCAGATCAATCGGTCCCGCCGTTCTCCCGCAAATCGAACTACAGTCACACACACAGGGACCACTCACGGAAATTAGGTTTTTCGGACAGTAGGCCTAAAACGTAAAAATCTGAAGGAAAACTCAACCAATTTTTTTGTGTGCACAATCACTCTTTTTTCCGTACCCTCTGGGTCGCGGAAAGTAAAGAAGTATTGTTTTCAAAAACGGCTCTTATGATTTTGATTGGTTTTGTGTGGTTTTAAAGTGGTACCGTACTCAAGCAACGTAAAACATAATGTTAAAAGCTTCCCGCAATTCTCGTTTTAACAACCACAACCGCAATCCATCCTCTCCCTTCCCCCCTTCTTCTAAGGTACCCAAATCAAATATTTACCGTTCCACGTCAGTGTTTTGGGCGGGATATCAACGGAAGGGCGAACTTGCAGATGCCCTCTGAGGGAATAAATTGCCGGAGTTGGCTTTGATGTTTGAGTAACTGTCCAAGTTTCTCCGTTCGAAGTTATTTTATTAATGGAATGCGCTCTGCGCGGAATTCGTGGAAGTGATTGTGGTCCTCCGCGTCAGGTCAATTACTACGTGGAATTCTCGTTTTGAAACCCTCAAAGGTTACCGTGACCCGAAGTATGGAAACGATGAAACGTCTAAATTCAGTCCGCGCTAAAACGACATCGGTCACGAACTATGACGAAACATGAACAGGTATTTGCGGTCGAAGCTGAAAGGGATAAGCCCCTTTTCATTACTAATCAGTTTATTTGGTCGGCTGAGTTGTTCATGCAAACGAAACATTCTGATCGATATTTTATCTTTTTATTGTCCTTTGCTGGAATTTCCCCGATAAAATTCGAAAATGAGGACCCTTTTGATCACAACTAACACCCTTGGTGCGACGCATCACACTACATTCTTTGGCCTCTGGTGCAGTCAGTGACTAATCCACTTCGTTTTGTTTATAGCCGCGTTTTGTCACATGACCGGGTGAGGCGCTTATAGTTCTCGAATGTATTGTGCTTCTCCTACTTGTGCCACAACTGTTATTGAGCAATCAGTTAACAGGTAATTCTTGAGGCAGTCCGGTTGATTTGAGGATGCGTTCACAGTTTCGGAATAATTGGGTAAAAACTATGATAAATTCTAAACAATGAAACGATGGAGGTTGAATTGGTTTTCTTGACTTTTGTTACCAATTAAATTTACTTTTCACTCAGTTAATTTGAACTTGGTTA
The DNA here is from genome assembly GCA_020466155.1 of Pachypeltis micranthus. Taxonomy (NCBI): domain Eukaryota; kingdom Metazoa; phylum Arthropoda; class Insecta; order Hemiptera; family Miridae; genus Pachypeltis; species Pachypeltis micranthus. Next base: position 67,785,247 of record CM035769.1, read on the forward strand.
AACACCCACGGTGACAGAATGCAGTAGCACTTACAATTCCGGAATTTATTGTGCTCCTCGTACTCATGTTCTGACCATTATTGAGCAATCGGTACGTAGAGAATAGTTGAAGTTGTAAACACCATTGTTTTGAGAAATAATACTTTGCCAGAGTTATACTGTAAACACTTTTGAAGATGGTAGTAGGTGAAACAACGGCGATTGAATTGCGGTATGTTCGTAACAGTCTCTATATATCTTATGAACGTTATTAAAAGCTCATCGTATAGATTGTTGATTGGGGTACTGCATATATTTTTCTAAAGATTCTACTTCTTTTTAAGCGGAGTTTATAAGAAAAAAAGTACGATTTTTATCGAAATTTTTGGTAGTTTTGCTGGAACATTTTCCCACGAATTTTTCATGGTATTGTGGACTAATCAGGGGATGTCTATACGAAAATTCCATCAAAATCGTTAGAGCCGTTTTGAGGAAACAAATTGATGCTTGGATCACTATGATAACTATAATTAGTTTCGGGCAGATTTTGCTCGTGCCCTTATTTTGGCGTTCTGTGATGATCGAGCTAATTTGGTTCAGCCATTTCCTCTCAATAGCGTTCACAGACACTCATACCATCTTCCTGCATAGTTCTTTTCGAACTCAGTGGGCTCTGAAACGTGAGAATCTCTTTCCGCCAAGGGAAGTTAAAAAGGATTCATTATGTCAAGGACTTTGAAATGGTTTGAGCGCTGTGCATCGTGAGAATCAGAACCGTGGTCTCCGTGTTTCGAAAACAGCTCCAATCCTCATAACCCTGTCGCATGGAAGGAAACTATGCCCAAAAACGAGATACCGGCAATGAATATAGTTTTATGCTTCGAGTACGACCCGGAATGTGTACATCAAGGCATTTTTTTTGCCGACCGACGCATTTGTCCCTCCAAAGTTAGTAGTCCTTTTGGTGGTAACAGGAGGATCGTTAAGGAAACGGAAAATTCAATATATAATTTCGTGTGCACCTCATCTAGCCCTCAGTTTAGTCCACACTATCGTGCATGGTACCGAATCGGTCTTGTTAATGCAAATGTTACGGCATGACAGCTGGATGCGGTAAACCATGTCGCGGTGAGTGAACGTCGGCACCAACAATCCGAGACCTGTTGCGATATAGCGCGCAACGCACCACACTACTGCGAGAAATGACAGTCTCCTATATATCTTATGCGTGTTAATAAACTCTCATCGTATGGGTAGTTTCGTGAATCACTACTCTAATTTTTATAAGAATGCTTAGTATTTTATAATCGGGTTTTATACGAAAAAAACTGCGCTACAATCGATTGTCTTTGGAAATATTTAATAGTTTATATGGCTACACTTAACACACTATCACTATGTGATCTGCAATTTTTGGGGGAAATAGAAATTTGATGTTTTGATTGCTATGATAACTCTAGTAATATTTGGACCAATTTTGCTCAAAACTTCATTGTGGCGTTCTTCGGTGACCTGCTGGGCAAATTTAAAATTTGGCATGAATTGGTTTAGCTGTTTGCTCTCATTCCGTCCACGGCCCATCATTTTTCCCAATGGTGTTTTTCGGATTCAATTTCCATTGATAAAGGAACATCTGAAGAAAAAACGACAACTTTCTTATATAACTTTTCTCACTAACTCCGTGAAGCAAAGGAAAGTGAAAACTTGCTGCGTGGCTTTCGGCTTGCGTTCAACAAATTACGGTGAGCTTCCATGGTCTTTCTGGATGCTGTCTCAGCTGCTCCCCTTATCTTCTTTTCATGATCAGATCACTAGCCGATCTGATGTTAGGTGTGAGAGATCCTCAAATCCGTTCTTCTTGAAGATTTACTATGGTGTGGCGATTTGTTCAAAAAATGCATTGCACATACGTTGACGTTTCAAGTTGGCGACAGTCTTATTTCTGAAATACCTGCTCTCCTCTACCACGAAGTGAGGGGAAAATGAGCTATCTGCACGCACGTAGGCTAGCGCGATCGACTTAGAAATAGACTTTGGGAATGTCAGAAACGTACGTGAACAGTTTTTGCGGACTCTAAAAAAGTTCCCTTCTAAATTCGGTGGTATGTGGATGACTGTAGTATGACGAAGACTATGACTAGGGTCCCCGTGTACCACCGGGTTACATCTCAAACTTGTTATATGATGAACTTACATAGTGAAGCAGATTTTATATTGTAACTTGGCAAAGTTTCATTTTCGGAGTCGCTGATAAACTGCAGTGAAGGTTGCACTTAGGGATGACGCGTAATACAAAGCCAATCATTTTAAATGCAAGCTGGGAAACAAATTAATATGAATTGTTCAAGGTGCAGTGGCTCAAAATATTTTACCAACTTTGTGGGTGAATAATTCCCATTCACTTGGAACCCAGTTGAATGAAATCTAAGGCTCGTCCAGGGAACTCAGCTTTAATTGTTTCCACTTTTCTTGGACATCACTTTACGACCTGAGGTGCATGCACACCGGTACCGTGGACTTCTTGGGCTTGTCTTTAAACCCAGCTTCCGTTTTCTTCACGCTTACCCCCATTCATCGCGTCAACATTTATTGGGCCGTTTGCTTATTATTACTCTCGATAACCCGATAATACGTGAACACAAAGCAAGAAAACATTCCGAAAAAGGTGTCGCAGTTTTATCATGGCATTTAGGCTCTTCCATCGCGAACTTTATCCCGATTTTAGAACTTGGGTAAAAGGAAGGTCGTTTCCACGCGTTGGGGCACGTCCCCCCCCCCGCCCCTAAAGATGAGTGCGGGTTCTGCGAAAAACTCAAATACCATAATCTCCAATGTAGGTTTATTATACAGTAACAGGTCGTTGCGGTTCAACAGGTTGAGGGCGAAAAACTTTCGAAATGCTTGCGGCGTTCAGCTTCTTATCTGAAATTGCTCTAAGTGGCAGCAAAAGAGCTTCCGAGTTGGAACTAATTCATCTGGAATGACAAAACTCGGCGGTTTGCAAGAAAAGGGGTCACAGCTCCGATACAAGAACATAAGGGAGGGGGAAGCTGTCTCTTTCTCTCTCTTGCTATCGCTAAGTGATTGCAGATTGCTCTCGAGGGCTTCCAATTCGAAAATTTCGCTCGAAGGAGCAAAGCTCTAGCGGAGGTTTAATAGCTGTAAGTGTTAGAGCGGACATTCCGGTCTTATTGCGTCGATTGTGAAGTGGGTTCTCAACGTCGGGAATAGCCAGGGAATATAAATTCGAGAAAAGGGGGCTCCTTCCTTTTGAAGGAAAGGGGAAGACAAGAGAAAACGTCTTCGTACGTACTGGCAAATCTAATTTAGAAACGGATACAGCTGCGTCTTTAAGAACATTCTCCAAAACGGCGTAACTTTCATTCTGATTGAAACCTCTCCGCAGTACGACTTTGTACTTCTTCGTTAAACCTTCGTAAAGAACTTCGACTCCTCGCCTTCGGCTTCTGACATTACAACATACCTCAGCCGTAGGATGTAAGATGGAGCTAAGCGAAATGAATAATTACTGTTTTCCAATTTCAAAATTATATCCAGTACCGTCACCAGAACCGGGTAGAAGATTCAATCACATCTTTCCTCTCAAATTCCTAGCTTTCTCCCGCTTCATGTGCAATTAAAAATTTTGTTTGCTCTACTCGTTGACCCAAACACTTATTCCTTCTGATCTGTCACAACCAGTTTTTCTGTATAGACTTCTATTGATAAAACCGTGTGCATAAGAACATTCGAATGACACGATAGGCATCGTTTAGGTATGCGACTGTCAGCACGCCCTTTTATCTGGTTGGATCACGATTACAATTCAGGAGTGACTGGAAAAACGCAGCAAGCTATTACGCAATGGTTTATTATCCTCTTCGTCAGCAGAAGTGCACAGCCTGTCGCAGTCTCAAACCTCAATGATCCTTACCTTGCGATTCATCGTCAAGAATACTAGTAGATGATGCGGAACATGACCTGACTACAATGGAAGTGTGGGGATCGAGCTCACCCTTAGTATAAACAATAACTTTCGCTGTATTTTCAGCGAGTTTCTTCAAGTAGTAGAATTTGTCTCACGAAATTTACTGCAATTTCTCCCTTTTCCAATCATACTCAGCTCTACAGCCCCATGAATCCCATCCTATTCTACCCATCGAAAAAATACATTGGAAACGATACCAAACACGACGTAATCGCAACAACATTGCCAAAATTTAGTTTTTGACGAATTGTTCGAAACAGTTTTAACCCATGACAACCATGAGTTCCGTCCAGTTGAGTTGGCGAGTAGGTTAAGACAACCAAATCCTTAATGAGGTTTTAGTAAGAAAAAATGAATGCTCTAGATCACGTTAGAGACAAAATATGGCCTGACCAGTGAACGGCATTGTAGATTTGGAATCTTGCCTTCAAACGCAGTGTCAAATTTTGAAGGGGAGGGAACATAATGTTCCGGACAGAACTATAGATGTCTTATTCAGAATAAATAATAACCCAGAATCTGTAGTAAAAGAGTAAGAGACCGGAAGGTAGAGAATCTTGGATTGTTTCTCAGTAGTTTTAAAAGTGTCATACTGTAGGATCCTATTGAACTGCAAGTACGATTTTTGCTAGATTGTCCTGTGAGACGAATATTGATTATCAAAGTAATTGGGTTAGTTACGCCAGTAGGTAAATTACTAAAGTTAACGTACCTGTTAGATGAGTCTGTCTCCTCTGGCTGGTGAGATACTGTGGGGCCTCTTGAGACATCATCGTCTGGCCATTAAGTTAGTACTAGAGTCAGTTTGTTGGTCGTGGTCTTTATATAGGAAGAGAAAGACTAACGTGATGGTGGAGCGTCAGGCAAGGGGTGGGGGAAGGAAGGAGGTCATGCACCTATGGGGAAACCCACTAGAGGTGAAGGGAGAAGAATGTAAGTAAAGTACGTCTTAAATAGTCTACTGATTATTAAGTCTTATTTGCATAGAGTGGTCTTAAATCCGTCAGTTGGCTATTTGCGTTTCTGTAGTGTTTCGAGTGGTGTAACTATGGTGTCGCATTTTGTGTTGATTTGTTCGTCATGGTCTGTCCATTGAAGTTTTTTCGTTTATAGATTTCCATGTTTCCTCACATGTTCAGTTTTCGTCTTCCGCATTGTTTATGTAGTAATGTGGTGCAGTCCTGTATTTTGGAAGGTTCATGTCCAGTTGTCTTGAGGTGGTTGGCAAAGTTGGAGTCGTTTAAGAGATTTCCTATTAAGAGATTTAATGTTTAATTACCCCACTTTAGTGTAGTGGTTCTGTCTTTTCAGTCTTTGCAGAATTTGGTTCTAAGTGTGTTATCCGTACGCAATGAAATATCAAGGCATGTGTATTAACCCTAACCAATTATTTCATGATCAACCTGAGCAGAAAACCTTCTTTGGCACCGTAGGCCCTGGCGAATGAGAAAGAAATTAAGACTGTGGACTGTAATTAGGAAGGTAGGCAAGCTCAAAACCAAAATCGGTCGCTAGGGGCGCAACCAATGGCAAATATGATACAGGTGGAAAATGAAAAGGAGCTGCAGACCAGCTTTTCGTCGACGGTGTCTCGTATTCCGATAGGAGAAGACATTCTTTACGATGTGTGTTCCAGAACGCGAAACTGCACTGGGTAGAGAAGAACGGTTTTCGCCGAACAAAGATAGAAGAAAATGCTAATCGGGAGAACTGGTGGGAGGGAGGAAAAGAAATAATGGAAAGGAGTGGGGAAACCTGCTTCACATCTGTGGGCAATCTCCCTGTGGACATTCCGTACCAAACAACTGGTACCGCACTATACGGATATCAGATCAAACCGAGTAAACGCAGAGGAGCGGTAGGGTTTCCATAATCGTCGGCCAAGGGACGGTTAACGGAAGAATTCTCAAGAGGTGGCCAGGTGTTTCTGAACACTCGACCTACCAAATGCAGCTCCTGCTTTTGGCGTTTTCAAACATCTATAACGTCAAAGAGGATTACATTTGTATTTCCATGTTTAGTATTTGAGGTTTCCAAAGCCTCCAAAGTAGATGTACAAAAGTCAGTGGCAATCCTTACTAAATTGTGAAGGTGGTAACTGAAACAATGCAGCGGCTCGATAAACTAAAATTAATCCCAAAGTTATTGTCAATTGTTTATTTCGGTACAAGGTGACGTGCAAAGCTTGGTAGAGAGTTATTTAAAATTGCAGCGAAACATTCACGAGTATATGACCGAATTGAACCTACATTTATGTTGCGAATATTGTTTCTACTTTGAAATCTCCATTTTCGGTTGATACTCACTTTTCATCGTCTCAAAACAATGAAAACCTAACAGGAGTCACTCGCGCCGAACGCATTTGCACGAAAAGCGCAAATTGCGTAAATATCCCGAGGGAGCCCCGTGGCATCCCACGTTTTACTTTTCGCGCCGAACTACCGACTGAACGAGGATATTCATTGAAGGTAGAAACCAAAGGTTGTCAATGTTTACCCAGAACGTCGGTTAATTACAGGGCGAACTAACGAGAGTGTTGAAGCTGCTCCTAGCGATTGGATGTGGGAATATTCCAAAGCGCCTAATTCTGAAGTTCTAACGAGGGGCCAACGCGTACTCCCTGATATTGAACTTATTAATTCCGTTTCATTCCGAGCCTCACCACGCAGCGCTCGCTTGTGAGGCTGCAAAATAGGAGTTGGTGAGGTAACTAGGTCATAATTATGTCGTCTAAATGGGGGCAATCAACCGCAGAGTTTGGGAATGTAGCGCTTCGGATGGAAGTGAAGATTCACCATTGAATTCAGGGATAGATACACAAAATATCCAAAACGAACTAGTGGTAGGGTGAGATAATACAGTTAGCGCTAACGTCTGAGCATAACAACCAAGACGGTTCGGGTTTGTTCATTTTGTCACGCGGGAAAATCTAGTTACTTTCTTTAGCTCCACGAAGTAGAAAGAAAAGTTAAGTAATAGGCCGAAAAAGAACTGTTGAGTTCTCTTCTAATCTTTACGATTCAGACTCTACTGAGTGTGAGGAACACGTGGTGAACACGATTAACCGAAAACGGCTGTATCAAATCAGCTCAAACTTAGCATCTAGTCTACAGGACGTCTAAATACGGGTGTGAAACTTGGTGCGCTGACAAGCGTTTCCAGACAGAGCTCTTCGCAGTGATGGTGTGTGCGCAGCACATTCTGCACCGGGTTCTGGAAACTGAAAAAAATTCACATTACGTCGGAAAGTCGGGCTGCACATCCTACAAGGGTTTCCTGTCGGGATGGACCTCGAGGTTGTCCATTGATTTGTGCAAGAATGGTGGGGACGTATTGGGAAAGGGGCATCAGAGGAACCAGATCGAGCTGGGAGGACATGTAGGGGCTCATGTTCGGCCACACAATAGACCCATTTGAGGCCACATAATTCCCTACTTGCATCGGGTTAGGGGGAAAGAATTACCCATCCAAAACTAACTATAGTTATCACAGGGATCAAAACACTAACGTTTTGGTTTATTATTCATTCTGAATAATAACCCTATGTTTTCGGCCACGAAAAATTTTTTACAACCCCCCCTCAAAATTTGATACTCTACGTTTCAAGACATAGGGATTCCAAATCTGCAATGTCCGTCCGTCCGGGCCGTTTTGTGCCTTTAACATGGTCTAAAAAATTCGTTCTTTCGCAAAAAAATCCCATTTGGTATCTAGTTGTGTGTGATCTCGGCAATCCGATCGGACGAAGCCCATGGTTGTTATGGGCAAAAAATGGTTACAAAAATTAACGTATCGTTTTCAAGGCCCGCTCGACTCGCAGCGCCCTTTGGACTCGCAACGTCCTGCCAATTGCCGTGCGAGGGTTCACTGGAAGCCCTTGTCCGACCCCTCCATCGGATCAGACGTTTACGGGCGCCTGGCACTGGGGGAATATTTTTAATTTCCGTGGTTCCGTTGTAGTCAGGTCAGTTCCGTATGGTTTGCTAGTATTCGATGCTGAATCGAATGGGATGGGGGAGCACTAATACTAGGTCAAGCTGTTCATGAGAATAATAAACTATTGTGTAACAATTTGCAGAGTTTTTTCTCATTCAACCCTAACGATTTTATTTAAATTTTCTAGCACAGACAGCTCTAACCGACACAATAATACCATTATAAAACAAGTTTATTGAGACTACACCGCATTGACAAGCCTTTTTTACCAGATAGCGCCCACTACTCTCGCGGGTCTTGTTTCGTTTCATCTCGCGTGCACCTTCAGTGCGAACCAGACTGTTCATGGGATCACGTCAAACTAAAGGGTTGTTCGTTTCGATTCGTAACCAGAACGCATCGTAGCAGCCTTATTGAACATCCCACACTTATAAATCGAAACAATTCGCCACTAAGAAGGTTAGAGTGTGAATGTCTCTCGAACCAAGTCCTAATGGCAGCAAAACTTCATTGCATTTCCTCAAGTGGATCCAACGGAAAGAGTACGACATCGTGTACGAGTTTCCCCCTGAATACCAACAGCTCATATCATGCCACAAGGGCCTGTTACAACTCTCAACGATAAAAAGTCTCCTTAAGGTGCTGAACAAACGTGGTGTACCGCCTGACTCGTATTAAAGGCACTGAGCAATCGTGGTCTAGTGGTTAAGACAATTGTTCATACTTCTCGACGTAAAGTCGAGGATTGTGGATCGGAGCTCCGGCGCGATTGCCGTAGTTTTTGCCTGAGTCAGCGGATCCCCAAACGTCTCGAAACCCCCCTCGTAACAATGGCTCATATCGTATACTTTCGGTTACTCTTCCAGCGGAACTCGTCCTCGTATATTTCTACGGTGAAGGCAACATCGTTTTTCAGGAACACTGCCTACAGGAGCAATCTTTACAAACTTGGAGATCAGAGCTAACCCCTCCTCCCTCAAAACAGTCCACCACAGCCACACCCGATGTCCAGAATGCACTGCTACTGGAGATTTCGCAGAAATTAGCAGAAAAAGCAGACGGTCTCCCACAAGCGGTGACCCCGAAACGTTTAAATCTTGCCAAAGTAAAATCGGAGTTGGTGTTAGAGGATTAGGGAAAAACTTTGAGGTAGGGAGGTGGCTGAACATTCTTCTCCATGAATGCGATCGATGTCAAATACCGATTTGGAAGATAAAATTCTAATTTACGTCTATTTATGGAAGCGACCGCTAAAAATTAGTATTCTTCTATGTTTACCGAATTCGATTGACCAAAAACTTCACAGAATGGGATTCCAAAATGAGGGAAGCACTCAAAGAACAAGGGTGGAAGAAAATCCGAGAGGCGTATAACTTCAAGTACATTGGTGGTTCATATGTAGATTGTGCGCTAAAAAACAAAATCTATTATTACAATAAGCGCATGGTATTGATAAAATGGTTCAAATCAACCTCATTGTTCTGGGGTTACCAATTTATATCCTAGATAAACTCGAATGAATTCTCATTTGTGAGAAAAAATTGTCGAGAGCAGCACAATAATCTACCATGTATTTCGACAAAAAATAACTTTAGCGCAATATTTCCCTTATAAACTCCGCTCAAATATTACTGAAGTCTTCCTGAAAATTGGCGTGGTAGTTCAATGAAGTTTCTGCACGAAGAATGTTTGACAACGCTCATAAGGTGTATGGGAGCTACTCCAAAACAACCGCCGTCTCACTTACTACCATTTCACTCCGTTTTTACCCGATTATTCCAAAACGTCGAACAAAACTTCCTCAAACAATTTCGTGAACAATCTCAAATCACCTGTCAACTGATTGCTTAATATTGTCATGGCAGGACTAGGAGCATCACAATTAATTCCCGAACCACAAGCGCGTCTTGTTTTCATGTTGAACGTGTTTATAAACAGATATGATTAGTTTATTGTCAAGAGAACCGCCGAATGCATCTGAGGGCAAGGAAAGTTATGTAATAATACAACTGATGAAATATGTTTCCCATTCGATTTATAATGACGTTGAACATATGAACTGTTGAGGCTTAACATTCCGAAATTTATTGAATTGCTGTACTCATGCCACGACGAATGCTGAGTAATTTCAGCATAAAACTGTTTTTGTGATTTTCGTGCCACTTGTACGTTCCCCCTACCGGCTAGTTCCTATTCCTCCGCTAGTTCCACTGGGAGACTGGCAAATTGACAACTAGCCGTATTTCGACAGGTGGGGGGTCGGTGTGCTGAGCTAGTGGCCGGGCTCTTGCATCAAGCGAAACGGCAACTTCCATGACAGTCTATCGGTCCACTGACTAACAATTGTCTTGTGAGGGTTCAGTAACATTCATATTGACAACAAAACAGATTTGTTATGAAAAGTTGAGTTTTCTTCGGATGATCATGTTTTGACACGTATGGATTGCACAGAGCATACATTTGACGCTTGGTCTGTGCTTGGGACCTATCGATTGAGAACAATATTTTACGTTTGGTTTATTATTTGGTGGAAGCTCAAAATTTAGTCTGTGGTAATATTCTGTGGAGAGTGGCGGACCAAAATCTTTTTCTTATTTTTCTCAAAAAGAGCCCGAACGATTTTGATTAAACTTATTTATTTCTTATGGCCACATCACGTTCACTCGACCCCAATACTGCACCCCGCTACTGCAGATATAAGTTCATTTGTACGTACTCCCCCTTTCCCTTCTTCTTCGCTATTGACTCAACGCCTCAGCTGAACATTCCGTTTTGTCGGGGGAACCTCAACATAAAGTTGTCCAAGTTCCGAGGAGCGGCAACCGCCGGAGGATTAATTGGGAGTTATACTAATACGCACCGCGCTTCTGTTATGAGGGTCAGGTATAACTAATCTCCGTATTGGGATAGAGTCCGACGCGGTAAAAGCGAAAGGCGTCCGAGTCGTGTGGAACATCCTAAACATTTTCGAGCCACTTCGTCGAGCAACGTGTTTTAATCAGAATGTACGCAAAAGGGGGAGAACTTGTGGATATTAGTGGTACGAGAGAGTTCAGTTGGCTTAACGGTTCGTTACAACTGAGAGTTTTGTGTAATTAAATGTGAATGCATGGAGTGGAATCGGACGAAGTTAATTCAGGTGAAATCTGATTCTGTGGGGATCAATTTACGTTAATGTATTACTTTCCGCTACCCGAAGGGAAGGAAAGTATAGTAATCGGCCCAAAAAAAAAATTTGAGTTTTCTTCAGATCTTTACGTTTCAGACCCTACTGAGTCTAAAAAACCTAATTTCGTCGCGTGGTCCGTGTGTATGTGTGTGTGTGTGTGTGTGTGTGTGTGTGTGTATGTGTGTGTGTATGTGTGTGTGTCTGTAGTTCGATTTGCGGGAGAACGGCTGATCCGATTGAGCTGGTTCTTTTTTTGTTTTGTTCGTTATTTTTCGCAGACACCAAATAAGGTTATGGACGATTTCGGCCGATGCGAAGGGGTGGGGGGACGAAAATGTACCAAAAACTAGGGTTTTTCGCATTTTTCTCGAAAACAGCTTTAACGATTTTGATTAAACCTTCAAATTATCTTCTTCTAATCAATACCTAACTTTTCTTCTCTATACATATCTCCATGAAAATACGGTGAACGGAGATAATGACCTATGAAGCAAAAATAGGGTTTTTAAGCTTTTTGGCAAAATGACTTCAACGATTATCATCAAACTCTCAGGATATTTTCGAATAGTTAATACCTACATATTGTTCTCAATAAATGTTCCTCTGAAAGTCCATTGAGCAGAGATAAAAATGAAAATGTGTTGAAAATAACGTTTTTCGAACATTTCCGAAAGTTCCAGGGTAATTTTTTCACCAGATGTGATAAATCCTAATGAAGTGTCTTTTAGTCACCCATACCAACATTTTGTTCTCCATAACTATTTCTGTATATATGTTGCACGGAGATATAAGCCACGTTAACTCAGAAAAGGAGATTCGTCGAACATTAATTGATCGGTATTTCAATTTTCTCAAAAACGGCTCTAACGATTTCGATCAAACTTTCGGAGTACTCTCAGCTAACTAGTCCCTACATTTTGTTCTCCATAAATGTTCCTGTAAAAATGCGTTGAACGAAGATATAGGGCCCGCCTATGTAGGTGGTGTTCGAACTTAAAGGGGTGGCGGAAAGTTGTGTGTTGCTACGCACCAGATATTTTTTTGTTTGTGTTTGTGTGTGGTAGCACTAAATGTAACGGCATACGTCCAACTAAGTAAAAATCATATGCGCTCCCATTATCCTTCTCAACTAGCCTCGCTCACTGTACTAAAGCACTTGTTAGCTATCACATTCACGTCCGTCTATGAGCATGGTTCGGCGCTATGCCTTCTTACATTTTATAGATTGGCAGTTCTGTTGTACAAGTATTCAGTGTTCAAGCGTGAATATGGTTACACTGAATAAAATCCTAGTTATGGTTACAAACTTGAGGAAATCAGGGATAATTTCCATCGTCCTTTGATGATAAAAACCTTTTCCTGCCATTTTTTCACATATGAACTTCAATACAATAAGATGAAACCGAACATATTGGTATAAAATTAGCAGACTAATAGAGTTAGCGTTTATTGGATTCCTGGGCATAAGGGGATCACTGGAAATGCCATCTGGCCAGACTCGGTAGGTCTACTGTACCTATAGGGCCATCTCTCCACTGTGCGGCTGTCACTGGTCATGAGGACTGTGGGAGAATATGCCAGCAGAATGGATCAGACTACCTGGAATGCTGCCGGATTGAGCCACTCCAAATGCTTTATCACAGGGAAAACACACGAGATAAGACGGACTGAGGGTGGGGAGTAAGGACCTAAGGCAAACTGTGGGGAGCACTGCCAAATGAAAAAACGCATGTATGTTATGGACATAGCGGACACCCCCCAGTGTAGGTAGCATGGCACAGATAAGGAGACTCCTGGCCCTGGAGGAGACTGGAGAGGGAGCAATTTCTGGTCTTTGGTATTTCTTCTCCTGGGGTGGACATCAAAGAAGACTCTTGCAGGAGATACCTGGCATTCCTTAAGAGGCTAAGCACGGGCCTGTGAGACATTAGGACTGACATAATAGGTCATTAGGCCGCGGTGCTCAGTCATAGAATTGAATAGAATGGGATAAAATGAAATTTGATGTAATGGAAAGTAATGTAAGTCGATATAAAGTAACAAAATTTAATAGTGTGGACTTAATTTAAATTTACGGAATGTAATATAATGTAATTTACCAAAATAAAACAAACTGTATTGATAAATGAGGTACAGCTAATTGGGGATGAATTGTATTAGACCAGGATTTGATGTACCAGCATGTAGTTAGATATAAAAGGGTGGAATATGGGAAACCCAATAACGTATTGGAATAGAATATACTACAGTGAGTTTAACAGAGATGAATGGAATGATTTATAATTGAATAGAAGGGAATAGAATGAAGTTGAATTTCAATCAAAATATCAAAATATATTGTAATACAATTGTCTCGTGTGAAACATGACTTGATTGAATAGGATGGTATTAAGGAAATTGGGTTATATCCGCCAGTAGGCAAATTACTAAAGTTAACGTACCTGTTAGATGAGTCTGGCTCCTCTGGCTTGTGAGTTACTGTGGGCAAGCGCTTTCGATGTAAAGGCATCATCGTCTGGCCGTTAAGTCAGTACTGGAGTCAGTCAGTTGGTCGTGGTCTTTATATACAAAGAGAAAGGTGAAAGGGGTGATGGAGCGTCGGGGAAGGGGCGGGGAGAGGAGGTCATGTACCTCAGGGGGAAACCCCCTAGAGATAAATGGAACGTGTTGGATGGTCTGTCAATTGTGGAATTTACGTCTTTTTTGTGTAGGGTGGTCTGTAAATCCGTCAGTTGGTTGTTTTCGTTTGTGTAGTGTTTTGAGTGGTGTGAATATGGTGTCGCATTTTGTGTTGATTTGTTCATTTATGACCTGTCCATTACTACACAAACAATACAAAGGACGAAAACTGAACATATTAGAAAACATGGAAATTTATAAACAAAAAAACTTCAATGGACAGATCATAAATGAACAAATCAACACAAAATGCGACACCATATTTACACCACTCAAAACACTACACAAACGAAAACAACCAACTGACGGATTTACAGACCACCCTACACAAAAAAGACGTAAATTCCACAATTGACAGACCATCCAACACGTTCCATTTATCTCTAGGGGGTTTCCCCCTGAGGTACATGACCTCCTCTCCCCGCCCCTTCCCCGACGCTCCATCACCTCTTTCACCTTTCTCTTTGTATATAAAGACCACGACCAACTGACTGACTCCAGTACTGACTTAACGGCCAGACGATGATGTCTTTACATCGAAAGCGCTTGCCCACAGTAACTCACAAGCCAGAGGAGCCAGACTCACCTAACAGGTACGTTAACTTTAGGAATAGGATGGTGTTCGTCAGTCCGAATTAGCTGGGTCTTCGACCTCTGGAACATCCTCATTCGCTTCTAATGGTAATTTCAACCCTTTTGTTTGTACCCGTGGAAAGCGCCCAGCTCCTCAGTTATTTCCAAGTGACAACTGTTTTCCCCTGCCCCGGACTTTCCCATCTATCTTTCCCCACCCCTCAATTTTAGATTTCTCTTCTCAGCAGACAACCCCTTTCAAGTTAGATCGTCTTTCAGCTCTAGGGATACAGTCGTCTCCCAGTTCTCCCAACGATTCGTCTTAGTGCTCGCACTAATCACAACTCAACTTTTTCTCTCACAGTTTCACATGTATTGAGAGTCTCTTGTGCGCGTTTATGTACTCATACTCAACCATACATCAAATGCAGTCCTCAATTATTGATGGAATTCAATATAACCCGGGAGTATAGTAGATTAGGATATGATTTATCAGTATGTCGTGTAGTTAAGAAGTTAAGGATGGAATGTATTTAAATGGAAAGAAATATAGTGGAATCCATCCATCCATTATAGTGGAATCCATCCATCCATTATAGTGGAATGGAAGATAAAATTAAATAGATCGTTTCAGAATTGAGTAGAATGGTTTCGAACTAAGGAGAAGGTGATTATAATTCAATAAAAGCCAATGTAACTCGATAACGCTACAACCGACCTGGCCATGTTTCATGAATCAAAAGAAGAGTGATGTTCTCTTCCTGGTAAAAATGGGCAGAAAAAACAGACTTCTACATGTTAATAGACTCTCACGAGCTGAAGTTCAGCCCGTGAGCAGGCTTTTTCAAGAGGGAGGGGAGTAATGTGGTGAACCTTCAGTAATTGTAAATCCCAGATGAACATGTGTTGTTCTTAGCAACGATAAATTGTGATGCTTAAAAATATAAGATCAGTTACACGAACTTGAGGAGGATTAGATTCAGTCAGTGGTGGAGGAGGTTGGGGTTGATAAACGCGTTTAAGTTTCTCATGTATTTCTGCGATGAGCTTTTCTAAGGATGAAACTCGCTGGGTCAACGTCGGAGGTCGAATTTGCTCAATAGTGTCCGACTCCAGTGAGATGTCACCAGTAGGTTCTCCTTGCATGGTGGAAGACCGAGTTGCACGTGGTAATGGCATGATTAACTTCGATCCCGGACGTGCCCCCAAATTGTTATAACTCGATAACTTTAACTTGAAAAGATAACAAAATTCAACAACATCAACGAATTCCAGTAGCACCGAAAACGAAACTGATCTTATATTTTTAAGCATCACGATTTATCGTTGCTAAGAACAACACATGTTCATCTGGGAATTTACAATTACTGAAGGTTCACCACAATATTAATTATTGGAAGAAAGGGAAGGAAAGGGAGTGAAATAATTGAGCCGATAGGAATACAACTCAATGGAGTTAACGATGGGATCGAATATAACTTAGTGGAATATTAAAATGTAATAGAGTAGAATTGGATTAACCAGAATGTGATGTAGTACAATACTCGTATATCAGAACATGATTCACAAAAATGCCACATTTTATAAAAAGATGGAATAGTTTCACGAGGTTTAATATTCCAGAATGGAATTGAGATCAGTGCAGAAATTTAGTATCCTAATGGAATGGAATATAATGATGTACGGTGAATTTTAATTTAGCTGGACGTGTTTTAATTGAATAGAATCAAACGTGTTTTAAAATGATAGTAAAATGTAATTTAATGGAATCCTATGAAGTATAATATAATGAGATGGAATATCGTATAACCTCTTTGAATTTTATGGAATGGAATATGGTTTGTTGAATCAGAACTTGATAGGTAGGAATGAAAGGTAGAGGAATGCAATAAAACGGAATATAATGTTACACGGTATCTAATGATACAGTTTACCTATAAACTGTAAATAAAGTATAAATAATGGTATTGATGAGACATGGAGTGGAATGAAAAGATTAATAAATGATTTAAAAGAATCAAATAGAAAAGTGTAGAATGTGTGAATAGAATAGTATAATGTTGAGTAGCATGTAATAGGACGCAATGAAAGGGCTCCTTCTCATTCGCTGCTGCTCCAAAAACATTAATAAATGAGAAGTTCAGCCCTTTCCTCGAATTGTAAGTTTCCCTTCCCATCACTGGGGTACTTCTCGAGAGTTCTACCGCGGCTTCTTTTTTCTTGAGGCGTCCTAGCATATGTTCTGAGGTGGCCGCATCTCTTTCAGGGTTGGTAGTTTTCCCAAAGAAGGCTGGTTTAGCGTTCTGCACTTCGTAAAATCCGAAGAACCAGCGTTTATATGAAGGTTCTTTTCTGAACCTTACCCTTCTTCTGTACGCCGCTGGAGCGTAGTTATCGAGGCGTGTTGGCGGAAGAGAAGGGTTCGATCAGAAGGGATTTTTACCTCGATTTTACTACTTTGGCACTCTGTGGTCGACGCAGCGGTGAGATCGAAGCAAATACGTGACGCGTTTCTCAACGCGTTTGCCGAAACTTGAATCGGCTACCGGTCAGCTTGGTCTGATCGTTTACTGAAGGTTACTCAAGGTACTTCCACATTTTGAGAGCACTGCAGAGGCCCGTTTCACTAACGACCAACCCCGCATCCTTGAAATGCACGTTGTCACCTCGATAGGACGGCAAACATAGAGTCCTAGCCACACTTCTCACAATTACCTCAACCCTCACATGCCCAGCTGCTGTATAAACCTGCCTTGGCTGATTAGTGAGGGAAGTAGCAGGAAGATTTCACAATTTGTGGATGACTTCCTCGTAAATGGTATCAAACAGGGCTTACTCCTCCCTTGATGCGCTCTTGTTCCTCAATAACTGTGTTTACGAGCCATTTCTCAAGCTTTTCATGAATATTACTTTCTAAGTACTTGTGATTACGTCCTTAATCATATAATCGTAGCCGAAGGGCATTTAATGGAACGAGTTCTGCACTGGGAAGGGATATGTGTACCAACTCAGAAGTTGTGCTGTGACAACTTGACCAATATACCAATTCGACGTTTGGTTCGACCGATACGTCAATTATCGGCAAACACAGTTACTCCTTCAACTGTCAACTGAAGATGTAGCGACCCGTCTGACAACTGACGCGAACAAGGGACAATTATGTCAGCTTCGAAGGGACTTGAAGCCCGCTACGTCCCCTACCCTAGAGGTCAACCTTAGTAATCCAGTCCAACGCTCTCCCAGCCCCTCCCTTTGTTTAATACCTCGAGCGTCTTGAGATCAGTCAAGTCGAGAGATTCTGGCAGTATAAATGCAAATGGAGTGTGAGGTGAGCGTGACGAATGTCGCTAATTCGATCAACGTTGCAAGTTACACGTCGCTAATCCGCCGCGGTAGATATGTCATTATGAATTACGAAGCAGTTGAGCCCTTTGTCACTTGCTTAAGTGAAACTTGCCTAGCATTAACCTCGCAGTCGCTGCTGAAAATAATTTGATTAGCAGTTCTGTAATGTATTCCTCCGTCAATATTCAGCACGAGCCATCTCGCACCTTACCCAACCCCGCCACAGGTCAAACTGTTCTTGCTAAAACTGCTTATATATATGAAACTCGTGAAAAAATATAAATCGACGCATCACACGACTCTCCTCAGCCCGATTTAGATTCTGCGGTTTTCCTAACACTAACAATCAATCAAACCAGTTTTTCATTCGGTTTATTTGAACTTGGTAAAAAAACTTCTTGTTTACCGTGGAAAGCGGTAGCGCTTAGTATTCCGGAATTTATTGAGAAGCTTCTACTTATATCACGATTATATTGATTAATCAGTGCACGGGTGATTTATGATACTATGAACACAATTTTTCTTGGGAGCACCGTGTTTTCTATTTTGGAATTATAGAGTAGGAGTTGTGAGAAAAGGTAGTAATTGAAGTGACTAGGATTTGGATTCCGGATTTTGCAGAGTTGTTCTTAGTTTCCTCACGGACATTGTTGAACTTTCCTCGTATGCGTAATTTATTGGTCTATATATATTTAAAACCACTCATGCAACAATTCAGTTAAACTCATTACAGCTGAAATATTTTTGGTTGATCACTTGGTTTTGGACCGTTTTCCTCATATCCGTCTTTAAGGGGTTCCATCGTGTGTGCTTGCTACATATGAAGTCTGAGTAGATTATGTAGTACCATTTTCTCTCAGTAGCATTCACAGCCACACACACACAGACAATTTTCCCAAATGGTGTCTTTTGGGCCCTTGAAAAGTAAAATTCTCAAGAAAAACTCAATTTTTTGTGTGTATTACAACCTTCCTTTCACTTTCTGGTGCTTAGGAACGTAATGAGTTGACCATAAAGGCTACTCGCGCAACGTTAGTGTAGAACATACTTTAGCTTTCACCAAACTGCCAAAAAGCGCCAAATCGAGAGAGAATAAAATGATGTCACAAAAATTGGGCCTTTTGCACTCTCACCTCTCTTTCCCACTCCTCACTCTTGAATTTTAATTGATGACACTATTTTGCTCGTTATATCTCACGATTGCTCCCTCCATTGCAGGAACTTGTCACTAAAGCCCTGGTACGTAGAAGGAGACAAAGACAACGAAAGAGCTAGAAAAGCTTACACAGCTCTGCTCACCGTCACTTCGAGAACGCCGGACACTCCAGCATACAGGAATTTCTCTGATGAAGTGAGCACCTAATTACTCTTTGTTTTAAGTGTCGCTGTACTACTTTATTGTAACGGAATGAGGAAACGGGTTGAAGCTGATTTTGATGACGACCATGCAACATGTTTAGCAACACTGTTCTTTAAACACTGCAGCCTCAACCTGGTGGAATCACGTAACTAGCAGCTCTGACTGAAAGGACAGGTCGGAAGTTTAGATTCGTTGAAAAATATTCTGAGACGGACGCCAGTCTTTTGAAGCATACACTTGGAAGTCTTTCAGCGGAGATTACAAACAGAGAGTAGATAACTAACTTCGTTTCAGAGTGAAGGAAAAGAAACTGAGTGGTTCCAAGTGTCAGTAAATAGAGGAACAGTTTCTGCTGTTCTCTTTTAGGGGTAATGTGGGTAGAGAACGTTTATCCGCGTATCGAGACCTGGACCCTTCCTTGGTTCTCCATTTATGAGTCAATGAAACTAAAAGTCTTGAAACTACGTCATTGTAGTGTTCAAACTGGCTGTTATAACGATATTCGCCGTGGGGGGGTCCTTTCTTTGTATTCGGACGCCGTTTAAACAAAACTTAAAAATTAAAAGTGTTGTAACCAGAAGATGACTGGTTATACAACAGGGCGCGGTGTGGTCGACAGCGCTGTAGGTGTTATAGACCACCTCC
Organism: Pachypeltis micranthus; assembly: GCA_020466155.1. Lineage (NCBI taxonomy): Eukaryota > Metazoa > Arthropoda > Insecta > Hemiptera > Miridae > Pachypeltis > Pachypeltis micranthus. The sequence continues at coordinate 67,804,921 of CM035769.1, forward strand.
TTCATCTCCTAACGACGGTGAGTACAGCGAGTACACACCCATTGCATACGTGAATGATATCGTGGGAATCATGGTGCCAACACAGCTGAGTCTGCCAAGCTCTTAATCCAAAGGGCCTGATGATCAATTGGTGCCACCGTAGGCGTCTCCAGCTGACATCCTCTAAAACCCTACTGCTCGCATTAACTTCGCGAATCACACTCCAATATGGCAATAAGGAAATCCCACCGAGCCGTACCACAAGATCGACCTGGACGTAATTTTATGCCCAAGGAGCACCTTACGGTTTTGGGGGTAAGTGTTCTGCCTTCTTATTGCACATACGCTCTTTGCCTGGATCGACGTGGGGGAGCGTGACCCCATACAAGACAGATGTGTTAACGCGCCGTATTTTTGCCTATCGTTCAATATTCAGCCACCTCCAGGGGAGCAGGCAAGAGCCATGCAGTGGGGCGTTCTCCTAGCGGTCTTACCGACATATCAGACCACCTCCCATCACGCCTTACATATACTGGCTGGTACTTCTCCAATGGACCTGCTTCTAGATTGGGGTGTCCTGCATTCATACTTCAAGCTGGACTCACTTTCTAACTATGAAGGTGTGCTGTGCGCTGCCATTGGCCGGCTGCACAACCACAGTGCAATGGAAGGCAAGCTCAGGACAGCACACGATTGGGTGGTGCATAACCAGCCAGTGCCAAAACAGCCCACCTCCTGCATACCATCATACCGCCTGTCACTACACGCCTAAACATGCATTGATGACATACCACCTTCCCTCTCACTCAACTCCTTTCCAGGCATGGAGCTTTCAATGCAAGGCTGACAATTTCTCAGACTCCGCCCCTTCAACGCTTGCCCGTGCGTGGTGAAGAACGCCCCCTCCCCCCTTGTTCTTTGTAGTTGTTGCTTTTCCAATGGCGTTCCCATTCGCATCCGAGTCCCTCCTGCCAGCTGCTTCACTATATGACGCTAGATGGTGCTGACAACTGGAACCGTGCGAGTCCTAGCGAACGCAATAAATTATGCACAGGTTAGGCCTGGAGCATGGCCCTGGCGCCACTAGAGTGACAAACTGGGAATGTGTAATAACCAGGGCCATACCCTCCCATCAACAATGAGCTGGTAGGCCAGAATCATCCCGGCCTACCCAACTTGAAGCTTATTGGAGAGATGTGGAACAATATTCGAGCGTTCACGCTGTGGAAAAGAGAGACGCCACGCCCCGACGCAACAATCTAGGTAACGCAGGGACTAAGATATAAACGGAACTGTCCCGAGTCTTCCAGTTCAGGACTGCTTGAGTAGCTAGTGGCGCTCATATCCTGAGTTGCACCGAAGTTCCACAGATCCTTTTCCCTGACACATAAATGTGAACATCTTTTGAGATGATAGAGATCAACTCTTCTAGTTTACCAAAATCCAGTTCAAATAATGTTTAACAGTACTGGTGTCTTTGGTCGGTACTCCTGTAAGCTGCAAGAATAAGTTGTGATTCACACAGGAACGGCTGCTTGAAATAGATGTGACGTACGGTAAATGCTGCAGTGACAGAGCTCATCAAAATCTGTCTCAAATCGATCCAGATACCTTTTCCAGGATAGAACCGCACGATCATCAACCGATGTGAAGCGTTATTAAGGAGCAGCCCTCGAATGACGTCACGTAACGTTTCATAACGGAACTCTCTGTCCCAGACATCTCACATTTTCTCTACTTCTTCTCAATCGCGATTGCTTTCAATCCTCGTATTCTTCTTGGTTTCCAATCGCCGATGAAACGCTTCTCTCAGAAATTCGACTTCGCCTTCTTCATTTTTCATTGTGTTTGTTCACTCTCTCAGTGCTCCGCTTAATCTCGAAATTCCGAGTCGTTTTTCATAAACTTTGGGTAACGAGCTCCGCCCGCTTTTCCACCTTCAATTTTCTTGTTAAACTTCCCTCGGGAGAGTTTCCACTATCCGCCTTCTCTCAGCCGCTCCTCTCCCGTCCCTTTTCGTATCATTTCCCAACTTTTAAATAACTAAGCGACTTCCCTGAGTTGAGGTGAATTTTTCTACGAGTTGGCAACTTGTTTAGTGAAGAACGTAAATTGGGTTCAATAAAAGCAGCAGTTGTCTCAGCGATTAATTAAACTCTGGAAATTTCCGGGAAGAGCGAACAAACTTGGTCGTTACGAGTGAGGGATTCCAGCCAAACTGCTGCCGCTGAAATTCTGGCAGTGAGAAGTTAGTTATGACGATGAAAATGGCATAATTTTTCATACGAAACACCACAAAATTTCTCAACTCCCGTGAATAGATATTGAGGTGATTTATATTTCTGTAATGCATTTCTTCCACAACGCTTCAGCAGCGCTTATGCCGAAGACGTATTGGCTGTTGGTTGAACGCACCTTGTAAGTTTCGTCGTGTTAAATTATTACACAACGGTTTAATATTCTCTTAAACAATTGGCCTGGCCTCTGCGAACCATTCCATCCAATTCAGCATCGGGAAAAGAGTAGACCGTAAAAAACACAACCTGACAACACCAAACGACGAAAATTACATATTTCAATCGCTTGTAGGCAATTGGCACGACATGACGAGTTGAGCAGACGTGTGGTTAGAGTGAGACGATGAAATGATTACTTTCGCTGTATTGTCCAGCGAGTTATTTAATTGTAGACTATGGCTCACTATAACTACTTTAATTTCGCTAATTTCGATCTAGATCTAGTCGTACACCTGTGAGACTCATTCCGTTCGTTCATCATCTAAAACCCTGCAAATTATTACACAACGGTTTATTATTTGGATAATCAGCTTGACCTAGCATTAATGCTCCGAGACCCATCCTATTCGATTCAGCATCGAAAAATATCATAATGAAACCCAAAAAAAGGGCGAAAAGTAATAAACAAAAAAAACGAAAATATCTATGGCCATTGGAGGTATGGCCTCTTGCACTACCTCTCGTGTTCCACAACTGCTTAGCTCATGTGGCCAGAGAAATGCTCTCCGCCGACTATATTATTTAATCTCTTCGAACTACCTATTACAGTCTTTGACGAGAATTCGGCTATTATAGTCCCTATCTTTTCTATATAAATATTTACTCTATTCCCCACAATCTCTCTCTCTCTCTCTCTCTCTCTCTCTCTCTCTCTCTCTCTCTCTCTCTCTCGAGCCTTTTCGCTTGTCTTAATCTTGGCTGATTCAGGTGACTCTTCGTCATACCCACGTATGGTTCAGGCCCGATGGGTAGGGACGCTGTACACCTTTTCGCAAGACAGTCAGCCTTTTCGTTGCCCTCATGCCCCCCATGAGCCGGCACTCAGATAAGGGACAGCCTGTTAAGGATGCCAAGCTGCTTGAGCGCATGAAGGCATTCCCATGCCATCTTGGACCTAAAACTAAGGCTGCAATAGCCTTTAAGGCGGCCTGGCTGTGCGAGAATATGTAGATCCGCTTGCCCGTAAGTCCTTTATTCAGGATCTAATCCGCGCAGATCTTTATAGCTAGGATTTCCGCTTGAAATATGGTGGCGTACTCTCCCAGCGGCTTGACGAGGCTGTAGTTGGGCCCTACAATGCCCAAAACTTGTTTGTCTCTTGCAATTACCAGTGTGTTACGTGGGAACCTCTGCCCGATTCGTACTATGTTCAACGAAAATACCTTAACAGTCGAAGTGTTGCGTGCGATAAGACACTTGTTCTTCCGTTTCTATTGTAGCCCTCCTACACACCTTTCCCTTTAAGCCTTTCTCCTTCATCCGTCACTGCACATTTTCCTCGTGCTGAACATTCATCGTTCACGCGTTAACACAGAAGTCTTCGTAGGAATAAGAAATATCCACCTCTTCAACGGATTAATGTCAAAATTTACTTCGTTTCACAGGTAAAAAAGAAGGCGGGATCGGAACTGTTCGGTCCTGGACCGATATCAACCTTCGTCTCCGCTTTCTACGACGCTGTTCTGCTCTATGCGACTGCATTGAACGAGACCCTTCAAGCAGGTGGTCACCAAAGCAACGGCACGTTCATCGTACAAAAAATGTGGAATCGCTCGATCGAAGGTTAGTTGCACATGCGGTTACGATGATTCGTGAATTATTGTACTGCCTCTGTATAATCTACGTATCCTTGTCGTACGTTATGATTAAGTAAGCTTTTTGACGTAAGGAAAAGCTATTTCGAAGGCGTCTCATAATCCCAATTGGTGCAGAGATCAATTTTTATTTCCACCACCCGAATAGCAAATTCTTTAGATGATTTCTGAAGTCTTGAACGAGAGAAACGCACTCTTATTCCCCCTAACATTCGCATTCCTCTCTACACTAAAAATATTGTCACAGCACCACGAAAATTGATTCTACACCGAATACCATCCTCGATTTGGTGCAATACAGCAAAGATTGCAGGTAGAAGTTACAGGGAATGTCTAGTGCGGCATCATATCGTAGCCTGACGTACTTTCAACGTTTTTCATCGCCGTGCCAACTGATACAATTTATTTGTTTTTGTTTATATTAGTTTTAAACGCATTTACTTTACATTAGTTTTAAACGCATTTACTTTACATTAGTTCAAAGTTGAAGTTGTAATAAACGTTATTGTGCTCACGTAGGAAGTTCCAGTTAATTTAAAAAAAAATTCCTTCACTCTTTCTGATAATTTTCTTTTTATAAAGAAAAAGAGTAATCATGACACCTTGGGGTTTCCACTTTTGGTTTATTATTCATTCTGAATAATAACCCTATGTTTTCGGTCACGTAAACTTTTTTAAAACCCCCCCTCAAAATTTGTTACTTTACGTTTCAAGACTTGGAGATTCCAAATTTGCAATGTCCGTCCGCCGTCCCCCGTCCACCGGCCGGGCCGTTTTGTGCCTTTAACGTGGTCTAAAAAATTCGTTCTTTCGCACAAAAATCCGAATTGGTATCTAGTTGTGCCCGCCATCTCAGCAATCCGATCGGAGGAAGGGGCCAAAAATGGTTAAAAAAATTAACGACACGCAGTACAACACAGGAACTACAGCGGAAGTCAACGTTTCGTCGTTTGAAGACCCTCCCTCCCTACCGTCTCAATAAAAACCCTGCAAATTATTACACAATGGTTTATTATTCTCATGAACAGCTTGACCTAGTATTAGTGCTCCCCCATCCCATTCGATTCAGCATCGAATACTAATAAACCATACGAAACATGTCCAGGCTACAATGGAACTACAGAAACAAAACGTCTGATGATTTTGCCCCGTCGGGCACTTTGAGCGAACCTGTTGCGAGGCGAAAGGGGAGTTGAGCCACCCACCCGGCAGCGTTGCGAGATAGGTGGGAGGGAGAGAGTTCAAACGACGAAACGTTGACTTCAGCTGTAGTTCCCGCGTTGTACTGCGTTTCGTTAATCTTTTTAACCGTTTTTTACCCATTACAACCACGGGCTTCTTCCGATCGGATTGCCGAGATGGTGGGCACAAATAGATACCAAATCAGTTTTTTGTGCGAAAGAACGAATTTTTTAAACCACGTTAAAGGCACAAAACGGCCCGGACGGCAGACAGGGGACGGGGGACGGCGGACGGAACTTGCAAATTTGGAATCTCCTGGTGTTGAAACGTAAAGTATCAAATTTTTAAGGGGGTTTGTAAAAAATTTTTCGTGACCGAAAACATTGGGAATAAATAATAAACCAAAAACAACCCGCCTCGTCCTCGGCTCGCAGCGCTGCCGGGCGGGCGTAATTCCTGTAATTTATTTGGTAGCATCTATTTGCTTCATGACATCTATTCAGTTACCATCGTATAAGAAATTTATGAAGCCGTTAACGTTTTTTCTTTTCGAAAAGTCATTGCTCGCTGTTTTGTAGTCATGGGAAAAACACTAGTTAGTGAAACGTCAATGTTTTACGTTTCAGTATTTTTTAGTTCGCTGTTGAATGATTGATGATCGTTATTAAACTAAATCCCGTAAGTTGCGTACTGCACTATGAACATAGTGTTTGCGAGAACTGGAGAGTCGTTAGCGGAATTCATAAGAAAGATCGCGTGGCGCTTTCATTTTCTAGCCGGGCCCCCTCAAATTGCACTACAAACAGACACACAGCGCATTAGGTTTCTTGGATCAGAAGGTCTGTAGAAAGCTCATCTTTTTTATTCATACGGTTAATACAGTCTTAGTTGTAGAGCGATTGGATGAGTTGGTATAGCGAAAAAAATGCGAATTATTACACAACGGTATATTCTTCTCTTACACATCATGATCGGGGCCCATTTTATTCGCTCCAACGTCGAATTAATGTTCTCGATCATTTCCTGATCATACAGCTTGACGCAGTCTCCCCTTTCTGAGACCCATTCCATTCGACTCAGCATCAAAAAATACCAATAGGCAGTACGAAAGATGACCTGACAACAACTGACTACTAAAATTGACACTCACTAAGCGACGCTAGGCAATTGGCACGACGTGAAGTCAAACTGACGGGTGGTTGGAGTAAGACGGGAGGTAGTGAGAGGAAATCAGCGCAGGCCCCAGGGAGAAACGATAACGTTCGGAGTAGTTATTGTGATTTCACATTACCAAACATGACGTAATTGCAATAAAACTGCCCTTTTGTTTTTGACTAATTTTTGCTCAAGACGACCAAGGTTGTCCAATGGAAGCGGGAGTGGGGAGGGAGGGGGTCAAGATCGAAAACGTTCGTGTGTTATTCAGGGATGTATAGTAAACCAAAACTGCTGACTTTCCGTGGGCTGAAGACAGCTGTGAGTTGTATCGCGCTGGTTTTTTTTTGTCGTTTGGAATGAATTGAAATATATTCTTTTCTCTTGTAATTTTCTCTACATTTTATTACTTGTCCCAGTCCTCGCCTCGGATCCACGCCGATTGTAAATCACCTCCTACCACTCCTACTTCCCCCAAGCTCTGTTTGGTTTGCAGCATTCATTGTAATGGCTTTTTCATTATCTCTCTCAGGTATCACGGGAGCAGTAAATATCGACTCGAACGGCGACAGAATTGCTGATTATTCTCTAATGGACATGGATCCCGATACATTCGAGTTCAGGGTGAGTCTCTTTTTTACTCTTTTTCGTTTTTCCCGTTCGTCCCTCTTTTTTCTCCACTCCCCAGCAATAATTTTCAGCCCCTCCCCACTCGATTTTCATAAGCTCGGCGCCTCCGAGCTCTTTTCATTGTCGACAGGAAATGAAAAGGAAGTTCCCTTCCTTTCCGAACGATGGAAACTGAACTAGACTCAGTGACGTGTTGCGCCAGAGTTGCCTGTTGTCGACGGGAAGTTTCATTGAGACGAGATGAGAATAGTTCGAACGTAGGAAGAAACAACAACTTTAGCTCTTGATGCGGTGTTTATGTATTTATTTACCTCAGCATTTTTCGAGAGAAAAGTAGTTTCTTCGACCCCTGTAAATTGGATGTTATGCTACACGCGGTGTATCTCCTTTTCCACGGAAACGTTTATGAAGAATGAAATGGAGATGCTGGTTAGCTGAAAGCTGCTTGAACTCTGAACCCGTTAGAAGCTCCGTTTTGTTGAGGTTTTACCGCAAGGGGGAGCTAGAAGTGTTCACTGAGCTGTATTTACGGAATACTTACGTACACGTGAGAAAAGCTGAGAATGAGACCCTTAGACGCCTGTAGCGAGAGAGGAAGGAGGAAAATATTCAGAAGATATCACTGGTTAGCAATCTAGAAGTGACAACTGGTTATATCCAAGTAACCGCCGGAGGAGAGCGAAGTAAGTTATTTAAGCGGATTTGGAGTGAGGACTTGGCTGATCTGAATGAACAGAAGTAAAGTCGATAAGAGGTAGCAATTTGGGTTTTTCAGAAAATGAGCAAAACCCGAAAATCTCCACGAACTCGGGAGAAACCCAGTCAATTCTTGAAAGGGGAGAGAGTCTGTTAAGGAGCTTGTAACGGTTTCCAAGAACGGGGTCGATCAGCAGATGACTGACTTTCTGAGGTTGAAGGATTGAGGAAGCTCAAATACTGCAGAAACATTCAATTTCTTTCAACTGTCCTTAGCCTTGAAGGAGTTGTGTTATCGGCTGAAAAACAGTTTGAATTTTCTCCAGATCCTCATGTTTCAAGGAATCCATACTTACACAGTATGTACAAAACCGATTCAAAACTAACTATAGCGATTATAGTCATCATAACACCAAATATTTGTTTTCTCAAAACAGCGCTAACGATTTTGGTTAAATTCTCCGCGCTGACAGGCCCAAATGCACTGTGCACTTTTCGTCAGTTGGAAAATGATGGAGGAGCTCGAGAAATGTCCAACATTTAAACGCAAATCGATTTTATCATGTTTTTAACAGTAAATCACGTTCATATTACCGTTCTCAATCACGGTGTGGTTCAATACATTACCAAGCGATGGTATTCAAATACCGTTCATAAAAACCCTCGATATTTCAGATTTTAAACCGCCCCTGCTTAACTAACCAAGATTTTCACAGTTTTTACCCGGTAATTCTGTCTGGTAGGTCGCTCCCTCAGAACGATATCGGCAGCAGGCCCGCACACTGCAGAGGGACGTACTCTTATCAAAGTTACCAGCCTACTGTACAACGTCCCATGTGGCCTTGCAGGTGCTCGCAGGAGCTCCCCTGTTGGACCTCGCCCCCGACGTGGCCGTCCTGTCGGCTAGCATCCGGCGCACTGCATTGGACGACTACCGGGGTATCCTTGAATCGTTGGTGCCAGCCCTCCAGCAAGAGCTCTCCACCGGTCGTTGTCAGGCATGTTATCTTCACGCCCTCATCCCTGTAGTCCGTGATTGCCTCGGAATGGGGGGATAGCACCCTTCCTTCCCTACGGTCCAGCTACTCTCTGGACACGGAGCCTTCAACCAGCGTCTGTTCTTCTTTAGGCGCCGCACGTTCAACGTCTGTCCATGTGGGAGTGGGGTCAGTGAGGACGCAGAACACGTCCTTTTTTCCTGCCCCCTCTACGAAGAAGCCCTCCCACTGATGGTGCTGCCACGCTCCTTGCCACTGCATCGGCCAAGCGCAGATTCTGGTTATTTGCCCAAGTGTGGGCAGCAAGGCGGAGACTGCTGGAGTCATGGTCTCCCCCCACCATTTCCTTCCCCACATTCCTCCCTCACAAAGTGCTACACGCTCAGGCCCGCTACACCCTTCGGAGCTGAGATTTGTAGCAGCGAAGTGCCCAACAGACCGGCGTAAAGAAAATCTCTAACCTCCCGCTTGCACCAACGAGCCGATAGGCCACAATAGGCCTGGCTCGTTTCCCCATCAGGTAATTCTAGAACTGTACGCACGATCCTATTCATAAAACGCTGCAAATTATTACACAACGGTTTATTATTCGGATAATCAGCTTGACCTAGCATTAATGCTCCGAGACCCATCCTGTTCGATTCAGCATCGAAAAATATCATAATGAAACCCAAAAAAAGGCCGAAAAGAACTGAATCGTAATATTAAAATAAACAAAAAAAAAATGAAACGAACGAACTATTAATAAATAAACCAAAAATAAGCGAATAATGAAAAGTTCAATCGAAGATAACAGATATTTTGCTACCGTTGAGACGGAGAGAAAGAGTCATTCGTGGAGGTGAAGACGAGAACAAGGCAATCGGACGATAAAGAGACAAATCGTAGAAAAGCCAAAGGTTATATACGAAACACGAGCGCTTCCTAGGGAAGACAAAAAAAAAAAACCCCCGGCGCTAATTGGGCGAACGCTGTGAGTCGAGTGGAAAGGGGTGGCGGGCGGCGGTGTTGCCGGACCAGTGACGATCGCTTTTGATGGGCGGGAGCGAGGGACTTCAAAGACGTAACGCGTTATACTGCGTTTCGTTAATTTTTTAACCGTTTTTTGCCCATTACAACCACGGGCTTCGTCCGATCGGATTGCGGAGATGGCGGGCACAACTAGATACCAAATCGGATTTTTGGGCGAAAGAACGAATTTTTTAGACCACGTTAAAGGCACAAAACGGCCCGGACGGCGGACGGCGGACGGGGGACGGGGGACGGCGGACGGACATTGCAAATTTGGAATCTCCATGTCATGAAACGTAAAGTATCAAATTTTGAGGGGGGGTTGTAAAAAATTTTTCGTGACCGAAAACATAGGGTTATTATTCAGAATGAATAATAAACCAAAATCACATTGATAGTCACAAAAATCACGTATGAAGTGGTTACTCAATAATGCTCGATAAATTCTGGAACCATGAGCGCCACCAATTTCTATGCGGAATGAAAAGACTTTCTAATAGTTTCTATTTTCTACGTTGATACTAACTGAATGAAAAAAAATTGTATTAATTGCTGCAGTAATAAAAGTCGGTTAGAGCTCTTTGAGTTGAGAAAAGTTGTGTGATGCGAGGGGCCCTAAATATGTGTATTTATTATTTTCTGAAAAGCGCAAAATTCGAATTTTGATCTATCTCACGAGATACTTTATTCGTATCTTTCTAATTCTTCTTCTGAGAACGGCACGAAGGAGGGAGCTAATTCTTGCTAGTGAGGTCGAGGCCTCGTTACTTGCAGAGCGGCGCCATCGAACAAAGGCACCTCTTCCTTCGTCAGATCTTTCATAATCTCATGCTAATACTCATGTACTCGGGAAGCGTTGAAGTTTGCATAGCATTACATAGAATACATTCATGAATGTGGTGGATCCAGGAACAGAGAGGACTAAGACTTGGAGAGCTCCTATTTGAAAAGCCAGAAGTAGAAGATGAAATAAGCAAAATGAACCCTTTTTTTAATGTGCCTGGTGGGTGCTAAATACAACTGTTGAAACACTGCATTCCCAAAATAGAAAAGACGTCAGCGTCAGGTTCGTGAGCGTTTAGCGACTTCACACATGACGAATAACGGAAGCCGATAATAGTTTCGGTTAATAAGTCACATCGTGAAGTGACTCGCACTACTTTCCTTTTACAGCGATTCAAATGTTACAAACTTATTGTTACACTCAATTTATGTGAAACCTAACTTCAATGTAGAGACTGACCGATTCTTCAGAATTTGTGGCGTTCATGCGAATACATGACTCCCTTAGGGGTGCTTTCTGGCGGTTACTGACTGGTTAGAGGTAGCCAACTGGCGTTGTTTCACTTCTGTGAAATCACGACCGGTTTAGGCCTGTCTCTATTTATAGAGCAAGTTCAATCTGGCGATGTAGTTGAAATGCTAATTGCCTAGCTAAAGCCGTTTCTCTACAATTTGTACTAGTTGTGAAGTAATTTTTCGCTTTGAAGAGAGAAATCCCCCAACGTTTTATCCAGCTATCAAAGCAACGGAACAGCAATTACCCGACAGCATCGTTAGGTCTGCACCCTCAACGAACGGTGGGGTTGAAAACGTGCAACAATCGCTCTTCAGTGGAGTGCGTCGATACGAAATTAGGCGTTAAAGGTTTCCCCCCTGCCACCACCTGTTAACAGTAACTGGTGATTTGAAACACACCAAGAGAAACCTGCGGGGAAATCCATCAATTGTCAGTCGATCAAATCGATGGTCGGTTGCTCTCTTCGTTTCCTCCGTTGTTTCCAATTTCGCTCTTTCGGATCTCGATTTCATGGCCTTTTTTACTTCGGTCTCTCGTGTAGTTTGACGCCTCATTTTTAAAGCTTGTAATCCGCTCGAAATGACTGAACAACGCAATCTCTTTCGAAAGGACGACTGGGGATTAAAGTAATCTGCGCTTTTCAGAAACATATGTGCGAACCTCACAAAACCTAACTCAGCCTGCCACGTTTGGGATTTACACTATTGTATTCCTCTGGTGCTCCCACAGTGTGTTGTGATTTAGTTAAGCACTGTGGACTCTTTCTACGTTCCTTAGCCTACTGATTGAGAAGGAAGGTTATGGAGTTGGCGGAAAAAGTTAAGTTTTCTTCAGCGTGTTGTGTGAACGCGATCGAATCGACTTACGTTTCATATTCAGCTACAAATGACTTCAATGATTGTGATTACATTTTTTGCGATAACAGCTCTTAATGACATGACATTTTAATATTTTCATTCGTGGCAATTTCAGTGCGTTTTTTTCTCATAAATCACACGTTCATGGCACAAAATCAGGGCGATAATCTCATGAACTAGTTATACGAAGAAAGTTTAATGGTAATAATAATAAAGTTACATCCGAGTGTTATGAAACTTGTACATTTGAGAACATCTTTTGAATCTTTACCGGACATCGAAAGGGTGAAAGAGGGTCGCCAGCGTGATGTACATTCAACTTTTAGTGCGAGTGAGCCGTGGCACTGACATAATTCGACCTGCTCCCGGTCTCATCCAAAGAACTTGAAAGTCAGGTTCGTCTCGTTTCTTCTCTGGCGAGCTGCACTGTGCTTTGTAACTGCCCAAATCGTTGTAAGAGATGGCACGTCTATTGTAGTCCTTCGTGCTGTCCGGGTTCTGCGGAATGCGTTAGTTCAAATTGAAACGTATTGTGGGAAGCAAGCTTGTACATCCATCCATGTTGGAGTTCTGAAAGATGCGCTACAGCCGGTCATTGAGTCTTACGGGTTGATAGGGCTATACAATTTCAAGAAGTCGCAATCTAGTAAGTATAAGTGTAGATACATACGAATACCCAGGGAAGGGATTCTGGAAATCCCTAAGCACTAAGTCAAGAAGTTTGATATGTTCTTTTGGTAGCTTTTGGTCAGTCGAAATATTGCCTCATGATGAGAGTTAGTCAGGTAAGTTTGGTTCTTGACTAATCTATCGGCAGCGCGGGAGTTCTGGACACTCCGTAGCTTGGAATTCACCGATGTAGCCCAGATGGAAGCTGTGATGACCACACAGAGAGGATAGAGGGTGTGGGGCAACCGCTTTCATACATTGATAGCACCGCGAACTGCTGGGGAGCTGTTTAGTTGGCTGATCATTTCCGAGCTCCTGCAGTGTAGGCAAGTATTGGCTATGTACTGTGAGGCAACCCGCACCTTGCGACTTCTCTGAAGGTGCCCTCAGGTTTAACTGCCGGGGCCAGGCCTTGAAGGAGTTTGAGGTGGTTTCCTCGTTAGAGCGTCTACCTTTGGATCCCAAGTGTAACACGGGGAAGTCAACCCACACTCAAAGCCCTGCCAAGATCTTGCAGAGTGTATTACTCTCCGTGTATTACTGTTTAATACCACGCAGACTCTGGCCTTCAAGACCACGAAATTAAGGCTTCCCAGCAGGCTGAGTGGGGATCCATTTACGAATATAATGCTAGTGCTGTTGATGGTGGAATGAGCGGAGCCCCTGTTCACCTAGCTCTCAAGATAATGCAAGAAGCTGATCTCTGGATTTGACGGAGAGGGAGTGTGAAGTGTGTGACGGAATTAATGATTTTTCGAACAACTCCACGTGGGGATGAAACCCACCACAACAAGATATTTCTTTACAGAAATAGAAACAAAACAGAAGGGAAATAACTAAAAATAGAAATATATATGTACTAGAATAAAATAACAGACTTCTCCTTCCAATCAAAATTTCAACAAAAAAATATTTAAGAAAATAAGTATTAAATTAAAACGTCTTTTTACCCTACTTCTGGCAGGCCAAAAAAAGAAGAAACGGAAGAAAATAAACGCAACTTGCGGACAGAATCTTCTTTCTTCGTACGAACCTGAAGCTCTCCAGAAGAACCCAATAAGGAATCGGAACCGAAAAACGGGAGTCGGAACGAGTCAAACCTCTCCTTCCTCGGGAAACAGGAACACGCGGAAGAAAACCAAAACAGAACACCCCCCGGAGAGAGAAACAACTCCCTCCTCAACCTCTCATGAACCTCCCATGAGGTTATCCCCTTGGAAGGCACTGTTCCAAGCCCAACCCTGTGGTTCCAAGCGCCCAACCGCACTTGAAAAGTAACTCGTTACAAGTGAAATGAGGAGAACGGCAGGAAGTCGAGAGGTTGAAATAGAAAATTGTTGCAGATGTGAGGACAGTGAAAGATGAGAAGAAACATGAAAAGAAAAACGAAAGGCTATGTCAGTTAGGTTTATGTCAGCCCCCCTCTCGTAATTTCATCAATTCTTCCAGATAACTACAGATAATCAAAATCGATGGTTAAATTGCAGCTCTGCTTGCGGCTAATTGAGGAACCGACTGAGGCGGGCTCCTGGGCGAGGCTAACTGGGTTCATGCTGCAACAAATGCAACATATAATAACAATGGCTCGTAATGGTTGAGATGTAAACCTGGTTTCTGTGAGGCATAAGTGATATGATGTCAAACAGCGCTGGTGATCGCCGCAACAAAATTTCCTGCAAAGAATAAAACGCGTTTGTTAATTACAGAGCTTTAGGACCTAATGTTGCTTGTTAGGTTATTCTAATCTCTCCACCACTACTTCCGTAATTAAGCCACCTTCTCACGCGTTTCACTAACTTGCTACCGTTCTCCTAATTCGGTCAGTTTAGCACATGTGCGTAACGCTGCAAAACGCACAATTTCCCACACTAAGACGCATTTCCTTCCCTACGCCCAATTTGTTGTCGTTCCCTTTTTCTCCGAAAATGATTTGACCCACTTCCCTGTTTCCTTCGAGCCTGCCCAGCGGGTGCTTTCTTCCATTCCTCATCTCGGCCTGCTGTTTGCTTATTTACCGTAGTTCCTTTCTCAGCTTCGTTCTGTGTGAATTTTGTCCCAACTGAGCAACTCTGTAAGTTCCGTCTCTCTTTTGTCAACTCTGTAAGTTCCGTACCCTCCCCCCCTCCCCCCTTCATATCAAAATAATCGCAATCTCTCATGACAGACGTGTCGAGTTCTGAGTGTATTGTGGTGAGCTTCTACTGTAATTGGTCTCGTCCCGTTATTTTGTAAATCAGTAAATCAAAGGAAGCTGGACATAGTGCATAGTGCCCAGCTGGTCGCGGACGGCTCCCTACTCCGACTTGAACTACCAAAAGGATTCTCCTTACAGAAATACCACGAGAAATGGTTTCATGAGCCAAGTGCGGCTCTGATTAGAAGCTCTAAGGCTTCGTTCATCCGTCCAAAGCAGGTGGTTGGCTTCCCCAAGTTCCCTTTGAGGAGAACTATTTAAGTAGGTAGATGGGACTTCGGGGCATATTCGAACCGAGCTCAGGATGCTAAACTCAACACCGAAGCGCTTAGGAAAGGGCATTTAGTCGGTCCTCCGCGGCAGCATGCGGGATGTTGAGCCCTCAGGAGAACGGGATCACTGAAATTCTCATCATATATTTCTCTAATGTTAGTGACGATGAAACGAAAAAATGTATAATTGGGAATAAACGTGTTAAAGAACCCGAAAGAGAAACCGGACCGGCAGAAAGTCAACCTCAAGTAAAATGTATTAAATATCCTGATATCACTGTACTGGATATATTGAATTTAAATTAAACAAAAGGAAAATTTTTCTAAATTATAGGCATGACAAAGGAGATTGAAACGGCTTTCATCTGCCTAAAAACCACCACAGATCACAGACCTTCATCAACATTACGTTGTATTATGTTGTTTTAAAAGAAGTATCCCTCAAAGCGTAAAAATCCAAATAAAACTCAATTCTTTTCTTTACAATAATTTCTTGCTGTGCAATGTTTATTCTTTCAAGTAGTGGAATGTAAAGAAAGAATTCGCCGTTGACGTAACTTTTCTTATTACTTCATAGAGCTAAGGAAAGTGAACAGGTCTGAATAGGTTGGCTCATCTCGACTAGTTGGTTCCGATGTCGCCGCCGCTGTTTTGGTCTGCAAAATAATGTAACACTTTTCACCGCCGAGAGATGTGAGCTGTTCTTTAGACGAACTCCTCAGGACCTACGTGTCTCTCATTAGAAGACTAAAAGAACTTTGGTAAGATGAAACACACCACATGTGGCTTGGGGCACCGGGTATTGTATACTATCGACTAAACGTGAATCCATACTGTCAGTAATTATTTCATGACCCATCTATTGAGAACCTTTTCCAATGATAAGATCGAATATAACGTTAATCAGTGCTTGCGATACTCAACTGTGTAGCGGTCATGTCGTTGTTGTTCATTCGACCTTCCGCCGTTCATCGTGTTGTCTCTGACGTTCCAGAATCTATTGTAAGAACACTGTATATAATTTGAGCTAAATTTCGTTCAATATTATCTTCTTTCTTCATTGTAACGCATCTTGCGACATTTGTTCCTATAGAAATGTTTCATTTGGGAGTCGAGGTTACGGGAAGTTTTGTTGTTAAAAACTACTCATTCGGCAAATGTGGGAATATAAAATTAACGGAGTAATTTTTGATATTTTAACGTAATCACTATGTGTGCGATTTGGGTATCAGCTTACGATTCCTAGAATTTTGTAAAATCCGTTCAAGATAGGGTTCCGCAACTAATTACAAGTGCCCCATAACTACTGATTCAGATCTTGGAATAGTGGAGGTCCAAAACGTTCTTCAGAGACCTGCCCCAATGCCATATGAACTTGTTCGAGCAGTCGGTATTTTTGCTAACATAGAACTGTCGGAAAAGTGAAGGGCCCTTCAATCATCGAACAACAGGTTGTACACGTAGGAACACAATGCCAGGGGGGTAATCTCACCAATGACTCCACGCTCATATCGCATCCCCTCGTGCTGCAGTCTTCTCTTTTCTCCCTTACCTTTGATAATAAGTGAGATTTGTATTGTCCCAAACCCCCAGAGTGATTTTCAACAGCTCGTCCGATTGCCACGTTTTCGATGCCTTACCCGTTTCGCCCCTTTCTTCCCTTCAATTATACTCTCTGCTCTTTCTTCCTCACCTTCTTCGGTACCATCTCCAAATCAAAGCTGTTACATCCGCGCTTGGAGTAGCTGACAGGGACTTCATCTGAGCTAGTGATACTGAGGTCCATAACTCTTCTCTCAGTCGCCCCTTACACCGTAACCTCATTCCAACCCCTAGCCCACACGAATTTACCTGCTGTTTGTTTTTCCTTTGTTTCAGATAGTCGGTCACTACGTCGGCGTCAAGAACAAACTAGAGTTCCTAAATAACACGAAAATTCATTGGGCAGGGGGTCGAACGAGCGCCCCTCCCAACCGACCTGAGTGTGGTTTCGACGGCTCCTTGTGTCAAAGTAAGCTTGAATAGCTTTAACATCTGCATGTCTAATAATATAAAAAGTATTAATTATTCTCATTCTAAGCAGAATGAACCACCAAAATAACGTAGTATGAAAGTCGAAAAATATAAAAATAAGCTGCTGAGCGATGATGTTGAAGAGTGTAACTGCACACCAAATTTAATTTGTAAAATGAAGGGGAATTTACCTAAATGAGCTCTGTTAAGACTTTTTTGAAGTTAATAATTTTTTTTGGTTGGATTTGGCATGTCCGACTTTCATATTTAGTTTTTGTAAAAATGTGACTCCTTGTCCACCCCTGAAGGATGTGCCCCTAGTTTGAGGGAGCAAGTACCGTCGTTATGAGGAACAGCTACACCTCGTGTGGGAGCAAGTACACCTCTGAAGGAGGTAACAGCTACACCACAGGAAAATAGGAGCAAGTATGATAGAATCAACAGCTACACTAATTTCCCAAAAGTATGGGAGCAACTACGATCCTCTGAAGGAGGGTCAACAGCTCATCCATACAAAAATTGGGAGCAAGTACGGTCCTTGAAGAGGGCCAACAGCAGCATCAATTGGATTGTATGCGGGAGCAAGTACGAACCTGTGAAGGAGGATCAACAGCTCGTCCGTATACTAAATTGGGAGCAAGTACGGCCCTTGAAGAGAGCCAACACAATTTAATGTAGGAGCAAGCCCTGAAGGGGAATCAACAGCTGCACTACAAGTTTACCGGGAGCAAGTACACTTCCTGAAGGGAAGTAACAGCTGTACCAGTTTGTTGAGGAGACAAGTACACTCTACAGGTTAGAGTAACAGCTACATTCAATAAGCAAAGAGTCGTTTTCTTTTTTAAGTTTAAATATGGAAAGAGGTTTTTTGAGAGTAGTCACTGACAGGAGGTCGGAATGGGACTGCCTGAAGTGGCTAGAGGCCCTTCCGATATTTATACAGGTCGAGGTACCCCCTTCTTCTTGCGCTGGGGAATCCCCCAGTGTTCTCAGGGGGTTGACCTGGGCCCAGGGGCAACCCAGGTGGATGACCTTCTGTCAGTGGTTTATTTCCAACGTATTTCCATAGTTTGATATAAAATATAATAAAAACATATTATTTGTTGGTTGTGTACTTAAGCTAAGTTGATTACAATGATTCTCTTAAAGCTAAGTTCACTACAAGCTCTAACAAAAAAACCCTTCAAATTATTATACAACGGTTTATTATTCTCATGAACAGCTTGTATTACAGCTCCGAGACCCATCCCATTCGATTCAGCATCGAAAAATACCAGTAACCCATACGAAACATGACCTGATTACAATGGAACTATCAAGCGCCTGTAGGCAATTGGCACAACGTTGCGAGTTGAGAGGGTGGGTGGTTTTGATGAGACGGGAGGGATGGAGTACTATCGACGAAACGTTTACTTCCGCTGTAGTTCCCGTGAGTTCAATTAGTAGACTTTGGCTCACTATAATTACTGTAATTTCACTATACGCAGTTACACACGTCTGATACTCATTTCATTCGACCCAGGATGTAAAAATACCTTAAAAACGATACGAAACACGGCGTATTTGCGATTATACTGCATTTTGTTAATTTTTTAACCATTCTTTGTCCTTAACAACCATAGGCTTTGTCCGATCGGATTGCCAAGGTGGCGGGCACTACTAGATACCAAATGGGATTTTTGTGCCAAAGAACGAATTTTTTAGACCACGCTAAAGGCTCAAAACGGCACGGACGGCGGATAGACATTGCAGATATGGAATCCCCATGTCTTGAAACGTCAAGTATCAAATTTTGAGGGGGGGATTGTAAAAAATTGTTCCTGACTGAAAACATAGGAACAATAATATGAAGCTAATATTAACCAAAGCTGGATATGAATAATAAACCAAAATTTATAACTAAATTAACGCTGAAAAATATCACAATTAGCCTTTCACAACTTTCCTCAACCCCACGTTCATTCAGCGGTTTTCATGGCTTTACCAACGAACCCAATCTATTTGTCATTCAGTTCATACAAACTTGGTAAAACGTTAAGTGGTGCTCCCACACAACTTTCTTAATCAATTCTTAGAAAACACGTCTCAGAGCGCAGGAGTAGGAAGCTCCAGGAACAGTGAGAGAACGTTCCCTCACCCCCAGGCCGAAGGCGAAGCGAAGGGCTCATAAACCCCCACTCTATCTTTGAATTGGAGGGGTCGAAATGAACCCCATAAAACCGCCCCGGCGGAAAGAATTTCATTCATTCAGAGCTTCGTTCGCTGTTCAACTCGGAACAAATAAGAGCTACTTACCTCAGCGCACCAGTGGCACTTAAAGTCAAGTTTTGGTGGACTGGATTTCATCTCCCTCCATATGGAAGTCCAGTTAGCGAACCGCGGATTCTACATCACTGGAGAAGCTGGGTGGAAACTCAATCAGGCCTTTCGTCTGCCACTATCCTGTCTTCTGTGTGCGAACCACATGCCACCATAGACAGAATAGCGCGCAGTAAAAATGGTTGCCTTTCCCGAGGGCCCCGGCTCTGAGGAGTAACATCTCGTGATGCGCGTATTACGTTACTGTCCTAGACTTGAGGAGGTGGAAGCTTACCACATCTGTATGGAGTCAACACACGTAACTTCTCGTCTAAAGGCGAAACTAATAGCGCTTAAAAACTTACGCTACTACTCTTGTTGAGCAATCAACGTGTAAGTAATTTATGTGACTACGCGCCTAAGTTTTATCTGAAGGTTTGGGTTCAAAATTCCAGAATTATACAGGAACACGTCGTAAAATGGAAAACAAAAATCTACAAAATTGTAAGTTCAAACTTTATCACGTAGCTGCTGGGTCGAATGATCGTTTCGTTGGGATTGTACATTATATTTACAAGCAATACTTAGATTTCGGTTCGCTTAGAACTCCGACAAACAGGTTGTTCACAAATTAGTGTAATTATTGCGGAGTAAATCCCAACAGTCGGGGCAACAAGGAGAGGATGGATGTCCCCAGCTTTCCAGCCGAGGGTAAAACGATCAAGTTGGCAAATTGTTTCAAACCGCGGTGACCGCCCTTAACTCGGTTTCTCTTCTCTCTCGGACCGGTTCATCCGAAGGAAATATCGTTTAACCGAAGGTTCGCTCGGGTTCGAGTGGTAAATCGAATTTACCCAATTTTAAGAAACTCTAATTTGATTTCCTCTGGCTCTAACCCCCGCCCTCACACCCTTCGCCAGTCGACTCCTGGAACAACTAAATCCCATTAAACCGGAAACACAAGTTCCATAACTTTGCTAGAACGACCGATGTTGACATTTTGACCTTCAAACAGTTCTTGGCGCCAGCTTTTTTATTGCCCCTAGACCTACACTCATTTTACTTTCTTTAGCCTCGACAAGTAGGTAACTTATACGACCGACAGAGTTTTTTTTTAATTACGGCTCCTTTCACTCTTTCGTTGCAGGTCGTTTGTGTTCATTCACAACGAACTTCGTTGCAAAACATTTGCTATGTGAATACTTACAGCTCAAAACTTCCTATGTTATCTTTTGTGTGTTTCAGCAATTTCCCCTTTTCTCATCCTCACGCTGGTTCTCAGCTCGTTTCTAGTCGTTCTCGCCATCGCTTCTGCTTTCATGTACAGGTACGTTCTGTTTTGAGTTAAAATGTTCAAAATACGTTCCATGAAGTCACACGGTTTGGCACATTTTGTTTTGCTCATACCCTGCTTTTAATGCTCCCTAAAAATAACCAACTAAGCAAGTTGTTTTCTATCGAATCTGACAAGCAGATCATTAGGAGGAAATCAAGTTCGTCGGCTTCGAGAGGCCACAAGATCTGTTAGTATCTCCACCTTTTTCTGCACGATTGCAATGCGTTCCTTGTCCTTCGCGATATGAAAAGTAAAGAAGGAACGAAGGAGTTATATGGCTGACTAGGCCGCACTACTGTCAATAAGTAAATAAGCACGAAGCCAAGTAGACTAGGTTGATATTACCAATGGCGCCGTAGAGATGCAACGCGGTTGCCCGGCGAAATAATTCGAGTGAAAGGTGCACTGCTGAAGAAAATCTAGACAATAAAAATATGTAAACCGCTGGAAAGTGAAGTATTTTCTCGCTTGAAAGCCCTTACGAAAGGCCAACGAAGTAATCCCCTCGTAAAAAGTGACGAACAAATGAATATAAAACTCAGACTCAGACGCTGGTTTGTATTGTAAATAAAGGAAAACGAAAAAAAAAATCCGCGGTTTAGTGCGTCAAAAGCTTTTCTTCTTCCCTATTTAATTCTATCTTCTCCTTGTTCCCCATCCAGGTCCCAAAGCCCTCATCCAGTTACCAGAAACCGCAGTCCTCTCTAATGACGTCCTGTTTCTCGGCTGACGGTGAGGGGAAGCAGGCGCAATGTTTAACAGGCCCTTTCCCGCGGATCCAATAAAAAACTCATCACATGAAAAGCCCAAGGATTTTCTTTCCGGAGAGGAAACAGATGGAGGGAATGAGAAATGCCGACGGAGTCAACGAGTAATAGAAACCAGCGATGACGAACTGGGAAATTGCATAGGGAAGTGAATTACGGAAGGAGAGAGAGGAGTGCTACCCTGGAAACACTTCGGTGTGTATAAATGATGTCCGCAATTCCCCAGGATTGCGTCGTGGGATTGCGGTCCCTCATATTCCTGATATTGTCGTCCTACGTGTGCACAGAGTGACACTCCTAAAACGCGTAATTACTCGTATTCATTATTATTCAACGCATAACTTACATAGCGCTCAACCGCGGAACCAAACACTTTTTTTTGAAACTCCTGGTGAACCTTAAGGTGAGCCGCAGCATCCTACCAGCTCACATGACAGTTTAAGAGGGTTGTATAGCTACGTTCACGTCGGAGATTCATTCCAGAGCCACAAGAAATACTTTGCTCCCTATCGTGTCCACAGTGGATCAATATGTTTACGAATAGGTGAATGCAAATAAAAATAGGAACATTCTTTCCAATGCGCTTGGGTATTACTGTTCGCACGGGCAAATGACAAATCCTTGAACTGATGCGTTTCTAAATGTTTTAAACTACGATCAGTATCATATTTTCGAAAATATGAAAACCACATTGTGGCTGGCTCATCATACTGTGGAGCGCTCTAATTACCAAATTTGAGGGGACTCCGGTTAACAGCTGTCTTTTCATCTTGCTCACACTCACAGAGACTGCGGTGCCTCTTTGTAGCCTCCGAAATGTAAAGAGCCGAAGAAAACTCAAAACCATTTTTTCTTTTCAATCGATAACATACCTCATACTAAGTAGCCTGAGGACGAACAATAGCTGAACTCAGACTTCCAGATAACTACCCAATTACTGGGAATTGAAGTGGATCGCGAATTAGGTCGCGGTTACTTGGGATACAGCAAAAGCGTGGGGAGTAGAAAAAGGATTTCGAGTCGAGCTAATATTTATCTTCAATTTCCGCTGAATCAATTGCGAGCGAATGAGTTAATGAACTCTGGAGAGAGCGGAAGATTTCCCGAAGAATAAAAAAGTTACTGACTGAGGAGAGAGCAGCTAATTGCTGGGAAGTTTCGGGTTTGGGTGTTGAAAAGAGTGTTCAGAGCTCTAAAGCTCGAAACCAAGCGAGCCAAATAGTAAATTAATTAGTGCAATGATTTGGTATGTCTTTTAACAAGTTCTCTGGGAAGACTGTAATAATCTCTTGTATTAAAGAAGTATTCTTTAGGGGAAATCTAGCACCTAAAACGTGCTTGCTCCTCTACCTCAACTCATGTAAAGCTGATGTGTCTTTCTCTTCTAGTGTGAATTCGAGTAGTTTGGTACGTTTAAGAGGACTGGTGATATCCCTGGTGTCAAGGGTTACGATAGCTTCCTAGTTGACGCGAGACTATTTGTTAAATGCGACGCACCTCTTGCAGCTTAATGGCCTAGTTGATATCATAATGAAGTATCTCGTCTCAAATATACTGTGGCTCGTGAATAGCACTTCCTAGGACTTCCTTGTTTTGGGGTTGATTGATCCGACAGCTAAATAACTTCAAATTGGGTTGAGGCATTTGAGAATTGTTGGTATGAGAAGACCGTTGTGGGTGCCAGTAAATTTCGCTGAACTTGAGAGCTTCTTTTTTTCTTGACCTGGGCCTCCCATTAGAGTTTAGCATCAACCCTCATACGGACATTTTCGAGCAGCGAGTTACTCGACAGTTGTTCCCCTGTCATGAGGTTCGCTCTGTTTGTGTTACGACGAGGTTCGTTGCAGTTACCTGTCCGTGTAAAATGTTCAAAGCGGAAAACTGGGAGAGTGGAGCGTTCAATTTGCAAAGTTTCTCCCTGCAGAGTTTCTTGAAAAATCGATTTTCAGCCTCTTACCTTGAAGAAGTTACAACCTCAAGTCGTTCTTTCAGAGCAAACAAGAGCTTTACGTGTTTCTAAATTAAATCCCTGTTTTCAGTTTCTCCCTTTTAACTCCGACGACTGCTCAAACACTCGAGGCATTAATAACAACTTTACCTTCTGCAATTTCTGGAAGCTACCCCTCGAATGAGTTGATACAAAAGGGTATTAAATCTCTACCAGATGCGGAGGAGAGGCTCCGTTCCTCTCACCACTCCCAACAACACCTGATGCGCAATTTACAACTTCCATTTTCACCCTACTGCCGGTCAAAGGGAGCTATTTTTAAGGATTTTCTCTCCCAAAAGCTGAAGTTTTTTAAAGGCTTTGAGCCTAAACGCTCGAAGAAAAAAATTCTTCTGGGCGTCAGCTGTTCGAAACTTGAACTTGACGTAAATAACAATAATAAAACCGTGTTTAGGAAAAAAGTCAGAGTTCGGTAACGTCCAGAAGATAAAATGGTACCAACACGTTCCAGACTTCAAATTTAACTCTGAGCATGTATTGTACCCAATAACTCCAAAATGTGTGACAGTTTCAAAAATTGTCATAATATTGAGTGGTTACTCAATAAATACCAAATCTTACGCTACCGGTTCGTTAAGCTACGGTCTACCAAGTTCATACAAACAAAATGAAACCTCGATCTGATCACTGGCTTAGTTGTGTGATGCATCGCAACACATGTTTTTTGTGACAGACCGTACACCAAGGGCGAGTGTAATCTGTGAATGCATGCAGCATGCACTGAATACCCTACAGAGATGGTGCAATGGGCAAGGACTGTTTGTTAATCCAGACGCAAGGAGCCTGGTTCTGTTCACCAGAAGGTGCAGCCTTGCGCTGCAGGAACTGAGGCTGGGTGGCAAGGTGGTGAAGATCCAGCATGAGATCAAGTACCTGGAAGTTTTCCTTGATGGGAAGCTCACTTGGGCCACACACGTGAAAAGAGCCTTACAGCGCCTCGGTGGTGATGTAGGCAGCTCAGAGAATGGTGGGGAAGACATGGGGGCTGAGGCCTGGGATGATCCAGTGGCTGTACACTGTGGTTGTTAGGCCTGTAGTCACCTATGGAGCCCTGGTCGGGTGGAAAACAAAACAGTGTAGTTGGAGCTGAATAGACTGCACCGTAGGGCGTGTCTGGCCATTACAGGCTGTATGACAACATGCCCTATGGCTGCACCGGAGGTCTTACTGTATTTAGCTCCACTCCATATGCATGTTGAAAGGATGGCGTTCCTCCAGGCTCTGCGTATGTTGGACTTGGGTCTGATCATGCTGGGGGGGAGGAGTTCCTACTACTTGATCCTTGACAAGGTGATGGTGGAGGGGCCTGAACTGCATGTGGCAGACTCAATGCCCGCGAGGTTCAACTTCGTGTTACCCTTTTGGATACTCATTCATAAGCGATCCAGGTGGGAAGGGGGAGTTCCCCCTTTCGAAGCTGGGGCCCTGGTATACTACACTGCAGGGTGGCCTTGCAGGAGCGAGAATCAGAGCGGCAATCCCATTGGGGTCGCTGGCTACGGTGTTCTATGCCGGGGTAGCTGCGGTAATGGTCTGTGTGCTGTGGCTGCTGCAGAGAGGACTGAAGCGGCAGAGAATCTACATGAAGGTGGACAGTCAGGCCACTCTCAAGGCCTTAGCCTCATACTGTCTTACATCACGGTAGGTGTGGGAGTGTCTGACTGGACTGAAGGCCCTGGCCGAGGTCAACAGTGTAACACTGTGTTGAGTGCCAGGGCATCACGGTATAGAGGGAAACGAACGGGCTGATAAATTGGCTAAGAAGGGATCGGCGCAGATCCCTATTGGCCCTGAGCCCTTTTTTGGGACTACCAGGAGCCTATGTAGAGAGGGCAGGTGCAGGGCTGCCCGGCCTTAGACAGTCAAAACTCTTCATCCGGCTCTCCAGAGGGAGGTCCAAGGAGGTGCTTGCACTGGGGAGGAAGGATATGAGGATCATATGTGGCCTGTTCACAGGTCACTGTCCGCTGAGGTACCACCTTGCAAATATTGGCAAGTGCGAGGTACAGGCATGCAGATTCTGCGAGGTGGGGCAAGAGACGGCAGAGCATGTGCTGTGCGTATGCAATGGACTCTCGGCATCGCGCCATTGTGTGTTTGGGAGGCCCTTTCTTCAGCCAGAAGAGGTGGCGAATGCAGAACTTGCAGATATCAGCAGCTTTGTGCAGGGGTGGAGGGGGCGCATAGGTGACGTAACACCAAGTGAGACCAGTGCCGTGGTGCCTGGGGGCCATGATCTGAGGATCATGGACGCCCTTACAATAGGCCCGTTTGTGGCTGCAGTGAGGGTATCGCCTGTATCCACCGTTTGCAAAAAGGAAAAAAAAACACCAAAGGCCAAACTAAGAATAATGTAATTTAGTAGTTATTGGTTATTAGCTTACAGCTTCTGATCGAATAAAGGGCTATTATTAGTTTTTCATTTGAGTACTATCATGATTTCCAAACAAAACAGCAAATGGATTGAATAAATATAAAACTCAATCTTAAAACGGGTTATAATAAGTAACACATTATTAGTTTAAAAACACGTATATATTAAGAGAAGCTTACAGCTTGTACTGATACGTTTCCCGGCATTTCGACTGAGTCTCCTTGCACTTTCCTTAGCCCTACGAAATTGGAACGAAAATTGCGTAGATTTCGACTTTTCTCCATACCCTCGCGTAACAAAGTCTTCTGGATGCAACACACTATCTGTGAAAATGGTCTCACCATCTGTAAAGGTTGACAGCGGTTGAACCGAATCCGCTGAAGTTTCTTATTCGGGCCGTAGTGCTGACTCACGCGGACAATACAATGCTCTTTCGACTTCTAGTCGTTCGGCCTAAACTCGTAAGGCATCTCCTCCTTCCGGTTTGTCGGGGGCTCCTGAATTTACTGATATCCGGAGCTGGCAGTTTCACGCCAACTTTTACGACAGCGCCCGTTTTTCCCAGTCGCCCGAAGTAGAGTAGTGATTTAAATTAACGTGAAAACTCCGAGTAACTCCAATATATTTAATTTTAAAAAACAAAAGTTTTCCTCCGGGTGTTTGAATAGTCGAAAGAAGAGAAGTGACACAGAGCGTGCGGCTGCATAAAGTAAGGTTGGTCTGACAGGAAAAGTGGGGTGATCTGGATGTTCTTGGAGGTGAAGGAGGATTGACGAATGAATGGCGATCCCTTATGGTTGGTAGAATTTGTTGGGACGATCTGAATGTTAACGATCCTGTTTGGTGGGTCCGTCCAAACAAACAATGAACAAATCATTGAGACAATGCGACTCTAAAAAATACGATCCAAAAACACAAAATACTCAAACTTAGACAAGACGTTGCACATTTACATACACATGATCACAAATACATAGAATAACTATCATCTACCGGAAGGAATGCATACATATTGCATTACGTACTGACAACACACTTAGAACCAAATTAACTGCAAAGACTGAAAAAACAGACCAACTCGACCAAAGTGGGGTGTATAAAATAACTTGTACTTGTAAAAACGCATACATAGGACAGACAGGACGAAAAATACGGACCAGATATTCAGAACACATTAAATCTCTTAGTAGGAACAAAGACGATTCAAACTTTGCCAGCCACCTCAAAACAACTGGACATGAACCCACCAAAATACAGGACTGCACCATCTCACTACACAAACAATACATAGGACGAAAACTGAACATATTAGAAAACATGGAAATTTATAAACAAAAAAACTTCAATGGACAAATCATAAATGAACAAATCAACACAAAATGCGACCCCATATTTACATCACTCAAAGCACTACACAAACGAAAACCACCAACTGACGGATTTACAGACCCCCCACCATTACCCAATAAAAAAACCCGCAAATTATTACACAATGATTTATTATTCTCATAAACAGCTTGACCTAGTATTACTGCTCTGAGACCCATCCCATTCAATTCAGCATCGAATACTAGTAAACCATATGAAACATGACCTGGCTACAATGGAACTACGGAAACTAAATATAGCCCCGGCGCCAGGCGCCCGTAAACGTCTGTAGGCATTTATGATCCGATGGAGGGGTGTGTGGAGAGCAATCAGGCAAAAAGAGTCGGGCGAGTCGAAAGGGCGTTGCGAGTTGAGCGGGCGGGTGATTGAACTTGGTATGACTGGTGGGAGGGAGTGAGGGAGTACTAACGACAAAACGTTAACTTCAACTGTAGTTCTTTCATTATACTACGTTTCGTTCATTTTTTTAACCATTTTTTGCCCATAACAACCATGAGCTTCGTCCAATCGGATTGCCGAGATGGCGGGCACAACTAGATACCAAATGGGATTTTTGTGTAAAAGAACGAATGTTTTAGACTACGTTAAAGGCACAAAATGGCCCGGATGGCAGACGGGGGACGGCCTTTAGGCCCATCTCCCCTGAGTTATTGGGAGTCGGCTTGGCTTCTTTAGAAGGGGTTTCGAAATCTACCAGTCCCCTCTATAATCCGAGGATCTTTTTCCACTCGGTTTCTCTCAAACTAGTGTTATTTAGTATTCTCTCCCCTACTATATTAAGTCTAGTACCAATGTTGATGTTGGGATTGATCCTGTTGAGAGTCTTACCCACTGCGTAGTTCACAAATAACATCCTAGTGATTCTTCGTACCCAGTTGGTTCGTTGCAGATTATCACTAGTTATGCCCATACTTTTGGAATGTTGGTACCCTCCATGATTGTTTATTTCGTCCCTGACGTTATTCCACATTTTCTCATTCATTTTCGCATTCAGTTGTTGCATTGTGATAGGCGAGAACTGTTCTGGTCCACAAAAGTGGCTCCTGGCTCCTGCCTTGGCTAGTTCATTCGCTCTCTCATTCCCTATGCCCGGTTATCCATTTTAGCGGAACTGAGTTACCTAGTTGATGGAGTTTCCCAACTTTGTATTTTGTGTCTTCTATGAGGAGGCTCCTAACTATTGGGTTGCCCAGTGATTTTACAACAGATTGGTTGTCAGTATAGATCGCCATAATCGTATTCCTAATGTTCCTCGTTACAAGCGATGATAACTGAGGTGTTTGTACCTAATGAAAATGATTCCTCCCATTCTAGTGCAGGAATATATACTCCCATTTCTGCGTTATCAGTTGAATGTTTAGAGCCGTCTGTGTAGCAGATGACTTCAGATTCATCCACCACCGACGGCCTCGAGTCTATTCTAGTATTGAGGTTTCTCTGAAACTGATATGTCGTTGCCCAGTCATCCATTGGCATGCTTGCCTCCGGTATGCTACTTATAATGCTTGTTCAGATGGACACGTGGCCGTGATTGTGTGAGTGGTTCCAGTCACTATTTTTCCTGAGTCTTAGTGTCCCTCTCATAGCGTCTTGCGTGATTTCCCATTTCATTGGCTACACTCCTATCAGTACGGCCATTATGACATTGGGTGTACTGTGAAATGCCCCTGTAATTGAGATAGTTATAACTCTAACTTGTACAGGGCACTGTTTTTAGCGACCCCTGTCCACCAGACCAGTGCTCCATACTCCACTCTAGGTCTCACTAACGCTTGATATATCCATTTCACGTATGTTGGTTTTAAAGCCCATATTTTCCCCACCAAGCCTTCGATCTTTAGGAGAAGTTTCCTCCCTTTCTCTAATTGACTGGCTATCGATGTTTCCACCTTAATTGTCTAACATGACTCCTAGATATTTCACTGATGATGAAAGGGGTAAACCGCATCCCCCCATCGTCCTACGACCAACTACTGACATCAGTACTGACCTGACAGCCAGGTGATGATCTCAGTATCTGACCAGCAGAATTGACCCTATCACTTTAATAGTCAATTTTGATCGAGACCAAGATCCTGACTTCCAAAACAGGTCTAGGCGAGACATTATAATCTTATGATCGAACGCATCACAATCACAATGGCTTGGTTTTTTTCGTGTCCTTGATAAGTTGTGGAGTGCGGTTCACGTCCACGCATGTCATTTCCAGAACAAGAACAGTCTCCAAAAGGTTTTACTTAATTTCATTTCTCTCTAATTAAATGCATTCGAGATCAAGGTTCTTGTTTTTCCAGATATTAAAATTTAGTATTAATAATTTTTGTTCAAGAAAGGGGAAGTATTTTTACTTCCTATTTCCCTTCTTCTATTATGCGCTTTCTCTGGCTTGAACGTTTTTAGTCTCCCTTCTTTTAATAGAAAGCCTGGTGGTATTTTCTCAAAAATAAAAAAAAGATACTTGCATTCATTCGGTTGCAGTTTTATCGACATTAGCATAAAGGTTGATTTTGCACAAAATCGATTCACAACATACTAGTCAAGCCGCCCATTTTGTTTTACCAAAAATGGCTCCAGTAAATTTGATCTAGTTACTCTCCGCTACTCAAAGGGAAAGGAAAGTATTTTTTCTTCAGAACAATTGAACGACACTACACAGGTTTCATTTGTGAGAAAATTGTTGAAAATTTCTTAGAAGTGAATTTTAGTGCAAATAACTTCTTTTTTTTCATCGTAGGAAAGAACAATCGCTAGAAATGAAGATTTTTCGCATTTCTTACGTAAACAGGTCTAACGGCGTACATTTCATTTTGAAAATGTTCTACTAGTACTCACCATTTCATCCCTGTAAACGAACATGATAACATTCGGTGAACAGAAATAAGCCTGTGGAAGAAGAAGAAGACTGTAGGGCATCAGCCAAAGCCTAGGGAAGCGAGGACGGTGACTTGAGTCGTGGCCACAAATGGGCCCATTTCCCATCACCCAAATCCAGCTTAGGCTACTAGAAAGGGTACCTGAATCTTCCCGTTCCCTCCACAAACTTGAAGATTTTCCTCCACTCATTATTCCGTACGTCATCCCTATGTATTGTGCCACCTCCTAGTCTTTCTAGTCTGGTTCTGAACCATATTGGGCATTCCCATTAGAGATGCTTTACCGTTTCTATTTCCCTACAAGAGCATTGAGCCCCGATGGTCGAAGCCCGTGGAGTAATAAGCGTTTTAGAAAAACGATTCATCAAACTCGTAGCTTGTCTGCAAATCGCCGATACTTGTATGTCCGTTGAACGTAGATAACAACTAAAATATTTTATAAATCGTACTTGTCAACGTTGTCGACATTTCAACTATAAATTGATAACTGAATTTGATCATTCCGAATGACGATTAAATGGCTGCGTTATGCCCCGCAACAATTTCTCTAACCATCCGTTCGGAGATGCGGAACATGTGGTTTGTCGAACATTACGTGATTGTTTTTTCAAATTTCCCCGATAACCCTCCGACGATTAAGTAAGTATCCCTTGGCTGGTGAACTGTGATTAAATGCTTTCGGTATAGGCGTTGTCTTTTGGCCATCAGCCGGACGGGAAGATGGACGTGGACTCAACCAACTGGTTCGTTGACGCCGGTCGAATCTATTTTCCTTTCGAAATCGTGATAGTGGATTCGTGGCGTTGCTTCAGCACGACGGATCAATACTCACGAAAACGGCGGTTCTTCGTGTTTGGCCGCAGGTCAGCGCGTCTTTTTAGTTTGTTAAAACACGTTTCCACCTCCCTAAATCCGAAACGAAGAAGGAAAAAAAACGGATTTTGCCTTTAGAGTGAGAGTCAAAGGGAAAAGTTGAAATTCCTTTTTTACTACCAATTTTTTTTTCGCTCCACGTTGCGGATGTTTTTGGACGAGACGCGGTATCTAATTGGAAAACGTGTTCTCCAGGTCTCTCGTTTGGTAGATCACTTCGGAAAAATTCTGTTCTCTATACAAAGAATTCTCTTTGACTCACAGATGGGAATTTTTCACAGGACAGCCCGAATAATCAAAATATAGATGACGACGATTTTCCCTTGAGTTAATACAACCACGACATTTGATGGAGGAGTTAGAAACTGTATGAATAATACTGTATGCGTGAATCTCAACACTATCGAGGATAAACCCACCTACGAAGAACATTTTTGTTAAAACGGAGTATCTACCAAATACACGGGACTTTTTAAATTTACCTCTTCAATGTGAGTGTCTACGCGTCATTTTTTTTTTCAAGAGAACCCCAAAGCAACTCTTCAGAACTTTCCGTCTGAAGGGATAAGCGCTGAACAACAATCGCGTTTTACGCAACGGGATGAATATCACTAAACTGCGTTTAACGCTCGGTGGATGAAACCCCTTCAACATTTCAAGCGTCGACGTCAACTGAAGTTGAGCGATACGCAAATTCAATTCGAATCAAAGGATTCCAAACCTTGTTTTGCTAAAAGCCGCGGTTTACGGACGTTGGTCAGAATCACAGCGTAAGCCCAAATTAAATTATTTCTCTCCGCTCCGCCCGAGTCGTCTGGCAAAGCGGCTCCGTTTTCCCAGTAATTATTCCGTAGCTCGTAGGACCTCTGAATATCAATGCGACGCATTTAATTATTCATTCAACGCGTGAATGGTCGCTATTAATTAATCTCCACGGTCAAAACGTACTACACGTCAGTCAACGACACTTCACTCGGTTCAGGTTTAAAACTGAATTGAAGGGTTCCAGTGGGAGGTCGTCATTAGAGCCACGAGCTTTACGCGATGCTGTTCGTTGAGCACACGAAAATTATTTGATTATTGGTTGAGGCGATTCGGAGGTATTCCAATGGAAAATGCACTTGGGCGTTCATAATTACTGCAAATAGGTTGAGTACCGGTAGCCAACAGTTGATCCTTTTTCAGATATACATGGAAGGATATACATCGGTTCTTCCTGCGATGGGAGTTCTTCTTTCATTTTACATTTACTTCCACCTGAATTCCAATTCCGCTATGTGGTATCTTAATATCGATGTCAGAAGAAGCGATTTGACGCAGACAAAGCGGAAAGCCTCAATGTTTGTCTTGTGATGGGTGCGCGAGTTGGAGACAACCCACTGAGGCTCAACAGATGCCACACACCGATGAACACGATGCGGTATGGGAGGGTTCCTGAGGCCTAAAGGATTTCACCAAAAGGATCTGCCCCGTGCTTGCGGAGTTTCGAGTGGTGAATTTTGAGACCCCACGACTCTCATGACACCTTCCTGAGCGATCTGAATAATTTGCATTGGCTACAACTGTTTAGATTCCTTGAAGTAGATTGGAGTTATAGAGCAGAACGAGTACAACATTTTAAATGAGGCAATGAACGACATGATTTCATGGTGAGTGGTGATAAATTTTGACGATGTAAGTTCTGATTGAATAAAACAGGAGGGTTTTGGACGAAGAATAAATGATAACTCATGAACAAAATATCTGGGGCTTAACAACACAAATCCATCATCAACCCTCATGAACCATCCGATCTGCTGTATATCTACGAGCACATACACGTATACCAACAGAGTACAACGTATAGCATATACAACGTAAGATGGAACTTGTCGTCATTGTTCGAGACAAGCCAAATTAGATGGGATTCGACCTCAGAACGTTCGCACTTAACGGTACTCACTGGCCCTACGAAAAGTCATTGTTTCCCTAAACACCTTTCTATCTCAACCCTTTTGTTTGTACCTGTGGAAAGTCCACCTCCTCAGTTATTTCCAAGTGACAACGAATTTCCCCTGTCCTGGACGTTCCTATCTATCCCCCCCCCCGCCATTTTTAATTCTCTCCACATCACACGGCTCTTCCCAAACTCATTCACCTACGAATTCTTGCGAAATCCGGATCTATCATCTCTCGCGATACAGTCGTCATCCAATTCTCCGAACAGACACTTGTTTCATCTCTCATCGACATCTAATTCGGATTTCTCCTTGCTTCCTCGTACAACCAATTTCACGCCTTCAGAGCCCTCCTTGTTCGCGCTGGTATACTCAAATCATATCCCGTCCAAGTCACCTCTTCTTTGTACTTCCAAGTCTTCAAATATTGTGACATCTCAACTCTTCAAACTACAAGTTCGAGCTAAACTAAAACCTGTCTCCGAGATTTGTTCAAGTCTTCTACCCTGGTCAAACTTAATGTTTGGGAAACCTCATTTTCCGATCCACTTTGGTTTATGTCTTCATTCAACGTGTTCAGTTGTGCTGTGGGTAAAGTGTGCTAGACGACGCTCCGTCAGGTTGACCAAACTCAGTGCAGTTGATGAAAATATGAAATTTTTATTTATTAAAAAACAGCGTTAACGATTTTGATATAATTATTTGTATGGGCAGTTTCTGATAACGCGTAATTTCAAATGTTCAAGAGAGGGGAAATCACGAGAGCAGCACAATAAATTAACGAAACTTGTTCGGCACAGGCTGAATTAGAATCTTGAGCTCAAAACTTCCGCACTTGCCCCTCCCTGATCTGGAGCCTTTTGTCTATAGCAGCGGGAAAGTCTGCCCTACCTCTTATTCAGTTATTTTCTTCGGCCGGTTTTCCCCTTTCTGGATATTCCAAAATGTCCTGATCCCCCACCCCTCGATTTACTTCCTCACGCAGATCTTCCCAATTCACACTCATCTACCTGCTCTCGTGCTACTTGCAGCTCTACTCACTCTCTCTCCACTCTAGTTTCCTGCGCAACCACTTCGTGTTTTCAGCGCCCCTTTGTGTCACACCCAAACCCCATCATTCAGCCTCGTACTCAAGAGAACTACCGTTCTAATCAAGTGACCATGTAACCAAAGCTCTACTGTGTTACACAAGTGTATCAATATACTCTCGTTCCACTTGTCTATCTATTTCTCTCTCTTTATTGTGCACCCAACAGAACTTTCGAGGAAAATCGATACCGCAGTTTTTTTCTCAAGAAATCCCGCCCAAATGATATTAGCGCTCTTGGAAAATTCTGAGTGCTATTCCAGTAAACCGCCTGTATGGTCGAACTTTGATAAAGTTCGTAAAATGATTACCAGCAACCTGCTTGAAACCTTTCACTTACTGTCACTTCTCGCGGTTGTTACCCAGTGAGTCCAAATAGGTGAACATAAGCTTCCTCGAAAAAACCGTGTTGATACTCTCATCATCTACATACTGATTGCCTAGTAATAGTCATAGCATTAGTAGGAGCAGCTCAATAAAACCTGTAACATTGAGCTCTCATACTTACTATATAGAACTTCATAGAAACTGAGTAAAAAATAGGTTAGATTAGTTGCGGATGTACGGGTGTTGAACAGCTGGTTCTAAACATGTTGAGCAGCTAGCTCTAAACATGTTGAGCAGCCTGAAAGTCACGGAGAACATACAGTACAACGTGGCCATTTGTGAGATGTTCGCTTTGATCAGAACTGTCGGGTTTTCCAAGAGTTCTCGGGGGATTTCCACACTTGTTAGCTTCTCACCTAAGCATCTCATTCGCATCACGTTTACTGATTTGTACTTGGCTCGCCTCAAAGCTCCTTCCGGCCCTCGGAGCATTTCACGGCGAAACGATCCTTTCCGCGAATAATTCCCTCCTCTCGGTGCCCATTCTGACGGGGTTGGAATTCTTAATGTCCCCCGGAATACATTTCGCTCTGCATTTAATGGCGCAATATTCGTCATTATTATACAACTTCTAGTCAAATAACGTCCTTTACTTTTCATCCCCCGCCTCCATTCGTACATTTCTCGACAGCGCTCCTCATAGTTCATTTATTACTTTCCATAACTATAAAAGTTTATTTTCCAGTGTTACACAACTTGGTGGCCCAGTGTGGGAAACGTTGAGCTCGCTGCTCCATGAAACTTTTTGCCATAACCCAACAACACTTCTGGAGAGTGCTGATTGAGTGAAAGTGAAAAAAAGGGCTTGCTATAAACTTTCAGGGCGGTCAAGGAAAAAAAGGAGCATTTATTTGAGTAGAAATAATATAGGGTTTTCAATGTGGCTCCGGGGCAGACTGTCAAGTGAGAGAATGGACTGGTTGGGGCACTGATGAACTGAATAGGTGGGGGGTCCCAGTGCAGAAGTTACCAAAAGGCGTTCTGCCTGCTCCTATGTTTCTTTCCCACATGAGTTCTGGGGATAAGACTGCTACCACCCACCAAATGAGGGAAGGCATAAGATTGTCAGAAGGTTGCCCCAGCTGCTGGTTTTAGGCCCCCTCTCCTCTCTTCCCATTCACTCAATAAATACAGTCACTCGCCCTCTCACACATAATACTGTGTGTGAACTACTCGATATTCGGCCTCCCCTCCACACCACATCCCAAGACGTCCACGCATTTTGATAACCCTCTGCCAAATATCGTCCGTATTCACAGTAAATAGGTTGTTTGTTGGAATCTCGTTCAGGAACGTAAGATTACCTGGTTTCTGCAACCCATGCAGCACGTGTTCCTACTGGTACCGAGGCCAGCCTTCTAGATAGACGCAAACGCATTCCCAATCTACTGATTAATTCTGCAGGTTACGGGATATCTTCCGAAGGCTTGCCGTGTCATAAAACGTCATCAAGCCTATAAAGTTTCCTCGTACTGAATTAGGTCTTTGATTTCATCATGCGTCTATTCTAAATTGTCCTTAACATAGCACAGCACCGTGACCAGTGCGCTTTTAGGAATCCTATCCTTCATCTTCGCTGCTTCCTAGGATATAGGTAGGATGGAAGGATTCTCCGTTATATTCGCGTCATCTCCCCTTCATGCTGACTTATCCTCATTTAACCTGCTCCCGGTTGCTTCATCTTTTGACAAAAACTGCTCGCTGCCTGCCTTGAGTGTGTTAAGAGACCTGAAGCATTGCCCGTGTGTTCAGTGACTTCAATTCTCTCTCAACCTTCACTGGTAATAAGGCCAGTGATTATATCTTTATTCTACAAAAATTGTGCAAATCGTGATTAGTTCATATTGGTGCTTCGACTCTAATACTTGTACCGTAGGTACTTCTTGGATTAGTGCTGTACACAGTTCCAATCGATGTTACCACCAACTCTGAGTGTTTCCCCTTTTAAGGGTTAACTCCCCCCCCCCTCATCTCACCAACCTTTCTGTATTGAACCTAGCAGCGCCCTTAACGCCCTGCTGTTTGAATAATTTGATCCTTCCTCTCTTCACTTCGTCTAATTTTGATATCTTCTCCCTTCCCATCTTCCACGCACAAGCAAGTTCTGAAGCAACAACACATAAACGCCCTGAAGAGCAAGTGAGTCGAGGTTTCATTGAACTTACAACAAACAAGTACTTAGCCGCTTCGCTCCAACTGCCAACCGCTACTTAGCGAGCTGTTCGGGAACTTAGAGCGACTCAACTCAGAGCTCTGATTAAATTTCTGTCGAAGGCTCCGATTCCCTACGCTTCTCGACAACATTCGTGGCTAATTGGATCCTCATTTGAAATCGAAGCGTTGAAGGTACCGTACAGGTACTTGGAGCGGAATGGGGTACTAGGCAACATGAAAAAACAGCCAAGTGCCTGTACGATGAGCGTTTGATAACGCTCCTCACTACATAGTATAAACCCTGCACATTATTACACGACGGTTCGTTATTCTCTTGAACCTAGTCTCACACCTTTGAGACCCATCCCATTCGATTCAGCATCGAAAAATAGAAGTAAGCGATACGAAATACCTAACCACTACGAAACGTTGAAAATTGCACGCAATTGGCACGACGTCGCGAGTCGAGCTGGTGGGTGGTTTTAATGCTCTCATTGCAGACCTCTGAGATTTGTTCCATTCGACCCAGCGTCTAGAAATCGATACCGAACACGGCGTCTTTGCTATAAAACGGCCAAAATTGTTCATTTTTTAACGGTTTTTTTGCCCATAACAACCATTCTCCGATCGAATTGCCGAGCACATCTAGGTACTAAATGGGATTTTTGTGCGAAAGAACTAATTTTTTAGACCACGATAAAGACACAAAACGGCCCGGACGGCGGAGGGACCGAATCCCGATATCTTGAAACGTAAAAGTATCATATTTTTGGGGGTTGTAAAAAAATGTTCCTGACCGTAAACATAGGATTATTATTCAGAATGATTACTAAACCAGAACCAACTCGCTATTGCTGTCGGTGCCTACGTATGCTTAAATATTTAAAACTACACCGCGGATTTTGATGCGGTTTGTTTTTATAGTCATCCAAGATGATGGTTTATATGTATAATACATGCATAATATTGTAGAGAAATACTGATAAATGTAGAGTTTTCTTATGTAATGTCGTAAATAAACACATTTTTAGCGGTTACATTGCAAACCCTGGCTGACACCCAGATGATAATCAAAATAATGTACTGCATTATTGTACACCTTGGAAAGGTCAGCGAAAATGTCCGCGCTGGTCCTATGTCATAAGGATAACCGTCAATAACCATTTTTTATCCTTTACATTTTGCTGGAAACATGACTTATTTACAAAGTGATTTTAAGCCATACAGCATTGACTCTTATTCAATTGAGTACCTTAAATACATCGTCCATGTAATATAGATCAATATAGCCGTCTCTAATTTAAATTAATAATCCCGAAGATATGACAGATACAAGTGCACGGACATAGCTGTGCGGTGGTTCCTATAAATTGCGCTTCGAAGGCCGCGCTTTGTCCTATTGCACCTCATGATTAGCAGCCACCGAATAATTATTGAAAAAAAATGACTGAATAGAATAGGAATTTTTTGTAGTTGTTAATAATATAATTATTGATTACCTTTTGTTTTTAGTCGAAAGAATAGTAAGTGAAATATTCATAAACATGCTTATTGTAGTATGTAGTTTATAGTGTATTTCTGAGTATTCAATTGTTTACAGAAATTATAAGACGTCGTCGTTTGAACGTAGTTAGTAGTACGGTGAACGCCTGAAGAGCGTAGAATGTTTAAATAAGTCTGAGCAATGAATCAATTGTCGCGTATCTGGAGTAAATGGTCAGATATGATGTTCTTCCACACTAACATTATAACTTACCTTAATTTGCGCCAAAATTGTTTGCTTCGTTGCGAGCAAGATATATAGGAGCTACTCCAAAACTTCTGGAATTGCAACCCCCACCGTTCTACTTACTACCTCCCAGTTTTTACCTTCTTTTTGACATTTTATGTCTTTACTTTGCTACATAAACTCGAAAAGTGTAACGGCCAAGCGTCACGAAATTTAACCTTGAGGCCGAGTGGGCAAGGCAACGTTTTAACCCGAGTTGCCACCACAGCCCCTGTGGCGTAATGCATTAAGGCATTGATCTCCTAAACCGGAGGTTGTGGGTTCGAGTCCCACCAGGATTACGATTTTTTTGTTGACATTTTGTGTCTTTACTTTGCTACATAAACTCTTAAATGTAACGCGGGATATGTAACGGAGAAGCGTCACTAAATTTGTGTTGGGTTAAGTGCATGGTAACGTCTGTTACAAAATCTAACGCTTGGTAACACCACACGTTTCAATAACCTCAGTGACTAAGTGATGATGTCAATTGCAATTGACGCGGCCATTATATCGAAACCATCAACGAGCACAATCAAACGTAGTTATCATTGCATAAAAACAAAAATAAAAGACATAAAATGTTCCTAGTGGTTGTGTACTTGTACGAAACCTGTACCCACCGTTTGTGTAAAGGTTTCTTTCGAGCCCGCCAGCCTCAACGTTTCCAACCACTCATAAGGAATCGCATCGGAGGAAATCGAGGTATAGTTTAAAGAAAAAGACATAAAATGTCCCTCGTGGTTGCGTACTTGTACGAAAGCTGTACCCACCGTTTGTGTTTCGTTTAAAAAACGCTTCAAAGTCCGTTGCGTAGTTTTAAAGATTTAAGCATACATAAGTTTGAGTGTTTCATTCTGTGTTTCCCCAACCGCTAACTGTGAATTTTTACCGAAATTTCGTCAAATTTTGATTTTATCTGCAAGACGAAGTCCACGAAACTATTGTGGCAGAGTTGGGCTTGCGACTCAGTTACTAGATGCGAATCCACCATACAAATTTCCAATGTCAACTTATAAGTCAAATTTATTCATTATTAACAACAGTGATTATTATATGTCTCAAAACAAATCGTGTTTACAGTAATCGTCTGTGTATTGATTGCTTGTGTTATAGGTTCGTTTCGGGTAGTCTCTCAATAATAAGGCCTTCCTTCCAAAACCTCCAAGAATCGTATATTCAGTTCCGTTCCAGTTAATAGCCCACAGGCACAGATAGTAAAAAGGACCGAAGTGGTGCCGCCGGAGTCCGGAAGAGGAATAGATCGAGCGCCTCGTTGCGCGCCGGGTCCCGATTTTCTTAACCTCCCGATCGCAGCAACGCGGTCCCTCCTCTCCCTGTTCATCAGCAGCTATCTTCCTCTTCAGATTTAATCGAGCTGCTTCCAAGTGGCTCTGCCCGATAAAAAGAAGCTCCGGAGTTCCGAGTCACAGCTCATTCGATCGTGCCTGTAACATCACTCCCTGCGAGAAGATCATGTCCTCCTGATCAGGTGGCAGTGGGGTGGTTCGGCGTTTTCCCAAGATAGGTCCTCTTCTTCTCTTGAGCGGATAGTGAGGAGGCGCGACGGGCAGTGGCGCAAGCAGGTGGGAAGGCAGACTAGTGATTGCTGGGCACGGGCGATTGGGTACTTGGTGACTGGAGTGTGGTGGAGCATGAAGCGCTGGGCGTGAGCGGCGCCGGGCCTGGTTAGGCGTTCGGCGGAGGGCCTGTTAGGCGACCAGAGGAGGGCCGGGTTAGGCGGCAGTGGAGGGCCTGGTTAGGCGTTCAGCGGAGGGCCTGGTTAGGCGGCAGTGGAGGGCCTGGTTAGGCGTTCGGCGGTGGGCCTGGTTAGGCGTTCGGCGGAGGGCCTGGTTAGGCGGAAGCGATCCGACATCTGTTGAGTGAAGCCCCGGCGATGGGCCTAGGCAGCTGAAGTGAAGATGGGCGCCCGTGGAAAAATGTAGGCCAGGCCATGGAGCACCGAGCCTGGGTTTGTGGTCCAGTAGGCAGTAGGCTGGCGACCATGGGAAGCGTAGGCCACGGCGCTTAGTGCTGGAGAGGAGGAGAAGGTGCGAAGGAGGTCGTAATCGTATCGGTTGAATGCGCGGCGGCGGGCACGGACAAGCGGTAGCGGACAACGGAAGCGGACGGGCGGTAACGGACGGTTCAAAACGGACGCGCCCCAAGGTACCCCCCTACTAATTTGTACAAATTGTGATGTTTACAGTATTGAGTAGTTGATGACTAGAGTAGATACAGAGAGAAAGTGACAGAAGAGTAGGACCGACAAGATATCGTGGGACAAATAGAGTACAGCGAAGACTAAACGTAAGACTAAGAACAAGAGTAAAGTGGAAAGTGCAGATAGACGAAGGCCTACCGAAGACGACGACCCGAAACTGGTCTCGATGGCATGCGAACAACAAATTCGTTACCTGGCCTGTTCCACAAGTACTCCTGTTGCCTTCATACTCTAATTTCCTTATGGTACTACCTCTTAGCTCCAAACCCAAGCTGAATGGCTTTCCTGGAGCCAATTGTCCACAGTTATCTCCCTGTAAACGCACTTAGCATTAGACATCAACCCAAAACTGTACAAAGCATTTGTTATACACAAATTGACAAATTAGATACGTATAGAACACAGCCCCTTATGTCTAACATGCAGCATGCAATCACTAAAGACACATATCTACTGCCTTCCCTCCCCCCAATAAAACTTTCGCCCTCGAAAGTTGTCGCCCAGCAGGAGAAGGAAGAAGAGGCGGTCGTTAGACAGCTGGATGTGTCGCTTTCTGAAACAGAACATGTACACATCCAAAAAAAAAAAAAAAAAAAAAAAAAATTTGTAGGTACCCGTCCCTTGTTTCGTGGGGTTTAGTGACGGGTGGAGCATCACGGGAGAAGCGTCATTCCTGTAGTATCGCTGCCGTAGGAAACACAGGAATGAAAGAAGGTGTACATTTTAGCTTGGCTTACCTGTTGGGCGGTGGCGAGCTATATGTGCTTCATAAAACCATCACACCGTTACCTGTCCTGGCGCAGCAAGTATAATATTGTAATAATAATTTTTGCGCAGCCTGTAACATAGTCAGTATTAGTGACCAAGAACAATAGACAGGTAATAAAAACCAAAACAGGGTAAGCTCATGTACATGCTCCCGTTCGATGATGCCGATTCCAGGGTTCGACCTGGTCTGGTGGCTTGCGCGTGTAACCCCTTTGCGCTTGTTCCCTCTAAATAGAGGGATGGAGTGACCGTCAGATACGCGAGTTTGGCGAT
Source organism: Pachypeltis micranthus (assembly GCA_020466155.1). NCBI lineage: Eukaryota > Metazoa > Arthropoda > Insecta > Hemiptera > Miridae > Pachypeltis > Pachypeltis micranthus. The sequence continues at coordinate 67,846,504 of CM035769.1, forward strand.
CAGTGACTACCAGTAGAGATGAGTGGGCGGGATCTTCGCCAGTGCGTCGTGCTACCCAGCTTTCAGGGTCCCACCCCAGCCAAGCTGGGGGCACGTCAGTTAAGAAGTAGTTAATGAAAATGCTGTCCCAGTGCAGCAAGACCTTACCCTCGTCCCCTGGCACCCACAGAGGTGGCAGGGTAGGGGCACGCAATTCGTACTCTGGTCCTATCAGAAGGCAACAGGGGCGATTGGGGTAGTCACTGAGGGCAGATTGAGGTGGAGTGACGCTCCGATTCCCCATGGAAGGTGCGTAATCATCATTCGGTCCTTGGGGGAAGTACTTGCTGTAGCAGAAGGGGCTGAAGAGCTGGAGGAAGTACTTGCTGTAGCAGTAGGGGCCGAAGAGCTGGAGGACCTCACAGTCGTGAGAGTGAGCAGTGGTACCACTGCAAAGCCAGAGGGCTGGGAGCTCTACGTCAGACAATTGTAGATCTCCCAGCTTAGCGTGGTGTTGCACCCGCATTGAAAGCCAGCACTGTGGTGGTGGGGCCATAGCCAGGGAAAATTAGGTGTGGTTCTCATCAGCTGGGGCCCTTTTCGGCGAGCTGGCATCCGGACCATAGAATTAGGTGGGATTGCCAAGTGAGTGCTGGTACCAACAGCCCTGGCACGTCTATGCTCGCTGCTTCGGGGCACGGTTGCCGGAAGAGCTGAGCGGAAGTCCGAACACGAGTCTAACAGACCTGTCAGATCTGCGCTCGCAGTCTGGTTTGCGGGATCAGTTGCGCGACCTCTTCTGTCGCCAGGTGAACCTGGGAGTTGAGAGCTTTTCTCAAACTGGCTCACATCCGCAACTGTTCCCGTGTGTGCTATTCCCTAACACGGGAGCTCGAACGCCAACTCATCCTTACGGAGGTGGTTGGCGCTCATCCTCGACCTGAAAGCGCCGTTGCGGGACATTACGATAAACGGGTGACACCAAAATTGAGGACCGACGTATCGAGACAGAATTTGCCGCTCCAAGTGATCGAACTGGTGACACACTAATCGTGGCGACGACGGGAAGCGATTTCGTTCGGAGAGGAAAGGAAGAGTCGGCACCTTCTTCCTCAGAACGAAATACGGAAAGATCAGGAAATTTAGAGGAACGGGTGGGCTACGTTCGGAAACGGATGTGGTTGGAAGGAAAGGCGAAGGGGGGAGCACGTGGACACACGGCGGTTCTCGGAAGGAAGACGCTTCGAATCCAAATATTTTTAAAAGGGGCCGAAATGATTCCAAAGTTACGGAGAACTAATCAATTCAGCCGAGCAATGGTTTCGAAATTGCGACTTGAGAGCTTGCTGGCGGGCGGGCGCACGTAGAATCAACAGGTAGTGAATCTGATTACCAAAAAATATTTTTCTTTTAAGCGATGCAAATACGGTATTCACTAGTCCTTCCCCAGTTTAACAGATGACCCGAACTCCTAAACAATTTTTTACAGCCACGAACAAGGACTCGTGTCAGGTTGCAGGTTAAATCTGCCGGTAGAGGTACGAATTTAAGACACGAAATGTGAATAAAAAGGAATTCGTACTTACTTGCAGATTCCGGTGTTGGGCGCCAATGTGCGTGTGTGTTGGGTAGTCTCTCAATAATAAGGCCTTCCTTCCAAAACCTCCAAGAATCGTATATTCAGTTCCGTTCCAGTTAATAGCCCACAGGCACAGATAGTAAAAAGGACCGAAGTGGTGCCGCCGGAGTCCGGAAGAGGAATAGATCGAGCGCCTCGTTGCGCGCCGGGGTCCCGATTTTCTTAACCTCCCGATCGCGGCAACGCGGTCCCTCCCCTCTCCCTGTTCATCAGCAGCTATCTTCCTCTTCAGATTTAATCGGAGCTGCTTCAAGTGGCTCTGCCCGATAAAAAGAAGCTCCGGAGTTCCGAGTCACAGCTCATTCCGATCGTGCCCGTAACACTTGCTTGATGATAACTTTCTTCAACCGTCAAGTTGTGTTCGACCAAGTTCAAATGAACTGAGTATAAAATGAATTGAATTGGTAACAAAAGCGATGAAAACTAGTGAATTTACGTAGAGCTAAGGAAATTAGTGTGATGCGTCAAACCTGATATTTGTTCTTCTGAACAGCAGCGTTTTATACCCCACATTCCTCAAAATTTACACTTGGAATTCGCAAAGTAAATTGTAGTTATATTTAATCCCAAAATACAGTTCTAAAATGCTGTGTATACTCTCAAAATGCGTCTTAGTTATACAATTCTTTAAATAAGTGACTGGTACATATTTTTGACAGTACTATACGTATTTAATTTATTTACCAAAGCATATTCCGTATATGCAGGTTCAAGAATGGTCCGGGAAATTAGGCTCTTTGACATTTTATGTCTTTACTTTGCTACATAAACTCTAAGATGTAACAGCCAAGCGTCACAAAATTTAACCTTGAGGCCGAGTGGGCAAGGCAACGTTTTAACCCGAGTTGCCACCACAGCCCCTGTGGCATAATGCATAAGGCATCAATCCTAAACTGGAGGTTGCGGGTTCGAGTCCCACCAGGGTTACGATTTTTTTTTTTTTGACATTTTATGTCTTTACTTTGCTACATAAACTCGAAAATGTAACGCGGGATATGTAACGGAGAAGCGTCACTAAATTTGTGTTGGGTTAAGTGCATGATAACGTCTGTTACAAAATCTAACGCTTGGTAACATCACACGTTTCAATAACGTAGTTATCATTGCATAAAAAAAATAAAATAAAATGAAAGAGATAAAATGTTCCGAAAAGTGGTTGCGTACTTGTACGAAAGCTGTACCCACCGTTTGTGTAAAGTTTTCTTTCGCGCCCGCCAGCCTCGACGCTTTAAAGTTTGTTGCCCTTTGCCACATGCTTTTATTGTAATTTTAAAAACTTCTATTACATTTAATACGAAGTACACGGCGCGGATGTTGTTGACTCGGAGCTGCAGGCAAGACTGACTGAGTCTCTATTCAACGTGAGGTATTTTATACTGATAAGATGTGATGCCGGCAGTTTGAAGGAAAAGGGGCTGATACGTCAGGAGGTGCGGATACGTAACTTGCTTTTAGGCTTGAAAAATTCCTTTTTTCTTCTGTGTACAAGTTCTACAATGCAAGTCTGCTAACTGTTACTTCCCACTTTAAAATCAACGTACCTGGTCTCGTCTAAGGAATAACATAATAATCCAGTACAAAAATATTATTCGCCCCCTCCTTTGACCGTATGAAGCGTCGTAAATTGTTATCTGACTCGCGTTCGGTTTCTCCTGATTTATTCTTTCGGATCCGACTCTCTACGGTCATGAGCCGAGGCAAATTATGTAAAGAAGTTCCACAACGCTCCTTTTTCAGGTTGGTCAATTGGACATACTTTCTCAGGCTTTCGAGGTAACATTCAGAGCCCTTGGTTATCTCATGCACCTAAAGTGCTGGTAAAGCTTTCCCCCCTCAAATTGGGCAGGACCATTGCTGTGGAACTCGTCTGGAGAGACTCACTTGGCACGGTTCCTTCCATGTATACTTCCACTAAATAACAAAAATATGATGCCTAAGGTGCAAGTAACATAATCAGGAAGAAGCCGATATGGAGCACACTTCGAATTCTCCTGTGGAATTGGTTAGAGGATCACCCATGCTACAGGTTTGAAGGTTGGGTGTGTGACGTACAGATGACTGCTCTAGCGTGACTGAGATAACAAATTACGACGCTTCATATGGTCTGGGGAGGGGGCGAATAACCAATTGGTCAAGCCCAAGGCACCCCCTTACTGACGGATTTGAAGGCTTTCTCGATATTAAGCGCCATGAGAACTGAACTTCATGAGCACTGGTTACCTAACCACCTCTGTAACTTTCTACAACTTTTCCTTACAGCCCTTGCTTAGTTCTGCCTACTTTGAAGACAATACCTGATCAAGTAGTTTTGAGCTGGTTGACAAACATTTAGGCTATTTTCTCCTCCATTCTCGTGCTCAAATAATCTCTGCTCTGGCCACGACACAACCCGTTTGTTTCACTCGACCTTAGCTCACTGATTTCGTATCTAACAACACTTGTTCGTTCAGAGATGAGCCGAGGCAAATTATGTAAAGAAGTTCCACAACGCTCATTTTTCAGGTTGAGAAGCCATGTGTGACAGGTTTGAGAAAGTGAAGGCAGACAAATTTAATTCTTTCAATCCTCAACGGTATTCCGGTGTATGGGTTTCACAGTGTTACGATCTGTGGTGTCGGGGAGGGAGAGAAGCATTAAATTTATTGCAGGGATTTCCCTCAGCCTCCCTCCTCTTCTGCTCATCCCCTGAAAATCCCCTTCGAACGTGCCCGTATGAAGAAACTTCATGTTCGTTCATTTTCTTGAGTTTATCATGGCCGAGGGAAACGGGCTATTAACCTCTTTGTACGATCTGTCGTTATGGGAGTCATGCAGCTCTAGAAATCATTTTAGGAATCTCTGGAGCGAAGCGTCAATTTCCCTTAGCCCCTGTATATTCCTAATCCCCGGTGTACTCATTCAACGTCTACAGAGAACATGTAGATTGTAGGAGTTGGCTGGTAACCCTGTGAGTTTGATTAGAACCGTTGGGGCCGTTTTCTGACGTACTTCACCTAATATCTTTACAGAACTAATCCCGGGCAAAAGTAGTGGCTGTAGCTTCCTGAAGGGACACCTTAAAAACACGTTTCTTTCAGGATTTTGGGTTTTATCTCCTAACAATCGACGGACGATTTGAAGAATGTTTATGTAGACACAACAAAAAACCATAAACCCGTGAAAGAAACTCAACTTTTTCATGTCACAACACTTTCTCTATTGAGTCGCGAAATGTAAGAATATTCAAAAGAACTCTAAAGCTTCGTGCAAAGCTGGTAATCAGATTCCAAGCCCGACTCGGGCAGAAAGTAAGAAGAAAACGACGTGAGAAAAGTTGATAATGAATTGAATCTCCTTGGTTGAATGAAACTTAGAGCGAACTTTTTATTTTGAAAACTTTAAAAAAAAAATTAGCTCAATCTGCGGGAAGTTCATTGCAAGGGAGAGAAAAAAAAAGTGTCTGCAACTTCCAATCAACGAAGATGAGGAAACTCAATTATCTCCGTCTTATTCGACTACTTGCGTTTTTCAGCTGTAGATTAATTGCATCAAGTCCCTCAGCTTTCGTTATCACCTTGGAGGATTTCATCAACTTCACGAGAGAAGTTTGTATTCGACTATCGTTCTTTGAGAACTTGTTAACCCCCCTCCCCATCCCCGGCAATTCCTATCCGTCGCTTTTCTGCAAATCGCACTAATAAGTTCGAATGGGGAGGTATTGTTTCCAGTCGACAATCTCCGCAGTTCGAAGCTGTCGAGACCCCGACTTCGTTTACTTTGCCCTGTTGTTCGGAGTCGATTAAGTTCCACCTATCGGGATTTTGGAGCGAGAAAGTGGTCTTTGTTATCTGGATATTCAGCCAGAGCTGGGTGCCGATGAAAGTTTCGCCAATTGTTTTATTGATTTTGACTTGAGGACGAACTAGAAATCTATTTACGTTGAAAAGGTCTCTGGTTTTTGAGGAGTCCTACTGAGAAACGTCACACGACTTTCCTCGACTCATTCTGGTTCAACAAAGCGATATTCGCACTAACGCTGTCTTCATTCAACGCAGTTTCACAGAAACATTTGTATAGAACGCAAAAACTGGGCTTAGTGTTTGGCAAATCTCATTTTTCGGTATGCCATGAGTTATATATCCGTTTAACTGTCACGGGAGCACTCATGGATATTGACGTGTACTTGAAGACTCTGGGAGTTTGATGGAGCCGTTTTTCCGAAACGTTGGAAAATTATAATTCCTGGTTCATATCTCCACAAGATGTAACATGTCAAATAGTTTAAATCGTTAGAGTCGGTTTGTAGAAAAATGCAAACCCCTCTCAGTTTTGGTACATTCTCCGCCAACTTCATGATCGTCAGCTCGACTTGTCACTTCGTGGCAATTGCCTAAGTCGCTTACAATGTTCGTCGTTGCCGTGCAGTCAGGTCATGTTTCGTGTCGTGTACCAGTATTTTCCGACGCTAAATCTGATATAATGGATCTCAGGCGTGTGAGACTATGTCAAGCTGTATAACTACGAAATTATCGGAAAGCGATCGGTTTCCCGGGTCGTCGATGTAGCCTTAATATTTTTATACGTTGGATTGAATAGGATAAGTTCTAAACATACTGAGCCAGAGAATACACCACACGCCGCAACACACGCCGCCGTGTAATGATTTGCAGTCCTTTCATCTTCTGTGACGAAGGCTGATGGAGAGAACAACGAAACGTGATTTATTCAAATTGATGGTCGAGAAATTTACCAAAATAATCGTATTAATCAAAGCTCTTCTAGCATTAACGTGATACGAAGAATCCTTCTGATTTTTGTCGATTTTTGGACATTTAAATGGCCCCGACTACAACGCCTTTTAGAACTTTAAACTTAGTCCCCCCTGGTAGCTTATGAAGACCTTCAGTGTAACGATGGGTTTTATTATAATTTAAGGTCCGTTTGTTACGTACTACCAGCCATCAGCATCTTGATTATGGATTCCTAGGACGAAAAGGAATGGATGTTACGACTCCAGATAGACATGACATCATTGCGTTGTGACGGAATTAAAGATTTTGCGTATAACTCCGCGTGGGGATGGAGCCCACAACAACGAGATATCTTTTTACAGAAATAGAAACAAAACAGAATGGAAATAACTAGAAATAGTAGAAATATATATGTATTGAGATAAATTAACAGACTTCTCCTTCCAATCAAAATTTCAACCAAAAGGTATTTAAGAAGATAAGAATTCAATTTAAACCTTTTTCTCCCTACTTCTGGCATGCCTAAAAAAGGAAGAAATGGAAGAAAATTAACGCAACTTGCGGCCAGGGATCTTCTTTCTTCGTTTGAACCTGAAGCTCTCCAGAAGAACCCAATAAGATTTTAGAACCGAAAAACCCCTGCAAATTATTACACAATGGTTTATTATCCTCATGAACAGCTTGACCTAGTATTACTGCTCCGAGACCCATCCCATTAAATTCAGCATCGAATACTAGTAAACCATACGAAACATGACCTGGCTACAATGGAACTACGGAAACTACATATTCCCCCGGCGCCAGGCGCCCGTAAACGTCTGTAGGCGTTTAAGATCCAATGGAGGGGTGTGCGGAGGAAGTGGCCTTGGCGCCCCATCGGGCAAAAAGAGTCGACAGGACGTTGCGAGTCGATCGAGGGGGTGATTAAGTTTTATATGACGGAAGGGAGGGAGGGAGGGAGTACTAACAACGAAACGTTGACTTCCGCTGTAGTTCCCGCGTTATACTGCGTTTCGTTAATTTTTTTAACCATTCTTTGCCCATAACAACCATGGGCTTCGTCCGATCGGATTGCCGAGATGGTGGGCACAACTAGATACCAAATGGGATTTTTGTGCGAAAGAACGAATTTTTTAGACCACGTTAAAGGCACAAAACGGCCCGGACGGCGGACAGACATTGCAAATTTGGAATCTCCATGACTTGAAACTTGAAGTATCAAATTTTGAGGGGGGGTTGTAAAAATTTTTTCGTGACCGAAATATGGTTATAATAAACCAAAACGGGAAGACAACTTGAAAAACGGGAGTCGGAACGAGTCAAAACCTCTCCTTTTGCTGGAAACAGGAACACGCGGAAGAAAACCAAAACAAAACACCCCCGGGAGAGAGAAACAACTCCCTCCTCAACCTCTCATAAACCTCCTATCCGGTTATCACCTTGGAAGGCGCTGTGCCAAGCCTCCACGCTTGGTCTGTTCTAGGCGCCCAATCGCACTTGAAAAGTAACTCGTTACAGCGTATAACGTCAACCGTCTGCCCACCATTTACTTGTTCACATTTTCAGGTAGGAGCATTTACCACATCATTGGTAATCTCTACTGTCCTCTAAAATTTCACGGTCACTGCTTCCAACCCAAGAAACCTGTTTCCGTCAGCTTTCGTAGCAAAAGTAAACAACAGACATTCTGAAAATAATATCGACTCCCACTTGCGTGTATCGTCTGCCTTATTTCTATTCCTACACTTACCCCGCCACCTTGTCAGCAGTGGTTTCTATTATTCAGTGTAGTTTCCTTAGTAAACATCACATGTAACGTAAATGCGAAGCCCCACCCACCTCCGAATCACAATCTGTGTGGATTAAATGAGGTATGAGCGTCTGCAGCTTTGCAAATAGGATGGAAGCATTATATCCCGGTCTAGTATGAAGTATCTCACTGGATTGGTTGGCGAAGTATGTTGGTACGAGGTGAAACTGACAATACTGTCGTCACGCAAGTCATAACACGCTAGCCAAATCGTGATGCAGTTGTTGAAGCAGTTCTCGTTCTAACTACGATTTTTTATGAAAATGCCGTTACTAATAAAACATTGCTATTTTCAGACACTACAAGCTTGAAGCAGAAATTGCATCCATGACCTGGAGAATAATGCCCAACGAAATCGGTCACGTGGCGCAGAGCAAGTTTCGTGGGTCGATGCATTCGCTAGTCAGACGAGGATCTCAATTGGTTAGTAACGCCTCGAACAATTTTGTTTTGCTTTTTTCTGTAACCGGTACTGACAAAGAGTAGTCGACAATCCCTCCATCAGTTGATCTACTGAGTGGTTTCTACTCAAAAGGAAGCTGTAATGTTTTAGTTTTACCCGATCACACAATCAGATATGGGCTGCTGAGCTTAGCCTGCCCAGAAGGCCACAAAGTTAGTGAAGTTGGTTTTTTTAGGTCAACTGGAAGAGCCGGGAAAAACGCTTTTCAAAGGCGCGTCGATCTTCCAGTTCAAAAAGGGAATTCATTCCAACTCTCTGTATAAAAAGGGGAGTTTATTTACAGTTGAGGGGTGCGAACACTTGCGACCAACTTAGACACACCACGATTAGAGCAGCGAACTCCGTCACACAAAACTTCTACAACCTCACATGAACGCTCAATCGGTAACTGACTCCTTCACAGGTAGCTCTAAGTTTACAAATGGATTGTGGACGGAACATTTTCTGGGCAGCTGCACGCGAAGGTAAACATTCAAGGAAGGGAGTCTGGTAATAAGGAAGCTTCACTGCCAAATGTAAAACAATATTGGTAATGAGAGAAAGCTACCGTCCTACAGCATTGAACCCCTGGGCTCCTGAATTGTAACGCTGGCGAAATATCATGTGTCAATCACCGCTACAATTTCTTTTCCTCTGCTGTTCAGGCGAAACAGAGCCCTTATAGGGCCGCCTTACTGCATCGCGTCGCAAAAATACGTGTACACAAGCTTTCTCAGAAAACTCACTTTGACAGTTTGATGAATTTCTTATGGTGCTTAAGCCGGTGCAGTTACTCAATAATGGTTCTGGCACAGGTATGAGCTACTCAATCAATTCTGGAACCTTATGAGCCACCAGTTTCAACGTAGAACGCTGACCTACGTTCTGCAAAGTTCATACAAACTGAATGAAAAGCAGATTTGATAATGTGCAAGTGTAATAAAAACCGTTGAGTGCGCGAGAGTGGCTGAAGAAAGTTGTGAAATGCGTTTGTATACTACTTCATTCGTGCACCTCATTCTCTCTCTCTCTCTCTCTCTCTCTCTCTCTCTCTCTCTCTCTCTCTCTCTCTCTCTCTCTCTCTCTCTCTCTCTCTCTCTCTCTCTCGCGTACAGGACACGAGTCAAAGTCGTGTCAGGGCCCAAACGACGAACAAGCCAACTCTCACTTGATGTCAAATAAATAAAATAATGCCTCTCAGGAAAGTACTGGGAAATGAAATTATAAACCAAATATAACCCACTTGAATTTAATCAGGAAAAAATAGAAATGAAATGAACTCCTTTTAGAATGAAATAAATAACCTATGCTCGGATTGTAGTAAATTACAATAAAGAGGCAATGGGGAAATTAAACACCAAGCTCTGATTGCTCACCTTACTTCATAACAATATAAAGGGAATTTAAATACTGGCTCAAAAAATGGGAGAGATTCGTAAGCGATGTCGGTAGCCATTCTGACGAAAAATGTGGCTCTAATATAAGTAGTGGCGAACTGCACGGGTGGCGGCAACAGTGTTGCTACCATCGGCAGCCCACTGCAAACTATTACACCCTCTACGGTGAATTGCAATGGATTTTCCCAGTGCGCAGTGCAAACTCTAATAATGCCACACTTTAATACGCTACCTCCGCTCTTTGAATCTCAAAAGCTACGAAATCAGTCGTCACAACAAAATGCGGCACTCCAACTCTTTTTGAGACTGCGTTTGGCTAATATTAAAAACAAAAAACCACTACGTGTATAACAAATTTCAGTTTTTCAACCTACGAGATACCCAACATACTTTTAAAAATCCCTACACACTGTATTCGACATACTCAAGATCCGTTGTGGTACAGGCATCTAAATTATACAACGATCACATCGATATGTTTGACATGAGTAAAAAAGTGGGCAGTTTCAAATCAAAATTTAGAGAAATGTTGATTAAGGAGTATTGAAGAATTGTATGTAGAAGAAAATATTTTAATTTATTTTTGTAAATGAATGCAACTGGTCTTTCTCTTGGAATGTCTTGCCCTAAGGATTAACGCATGGGTTAGTGGACTCGGAAGAAGAACTTTAGAGGGGTTTGTCTGGAGTGCAAGATGGGAGAGTATTGTTATCGCATCCAAAGCAGGTCCAGTGTTGTACCCTGGGTTAGCCTTCTTTAGAGACCTGCGGTTTGACCGTGCACGCAGTCCAAAAGAGGCACATCTTCCCGCTCTGGAAACTGGACTCGTTCCGGTCATATTATTGGGACTGTGTTTCGATCTTGGACGCGTAGTTGCACACACAAGTTTTGCCTCAGTCTTGATAGTGTCAACGAATGCGTTACCCTCAATTCATAATGCTGAAGAAACTCACTAGCGTTCGAAAAATATCTGGTGCGTTGCAACACACAACTTTCCTTAGCTCTACAACAATTCACTTTGTACATGGCTAATTCTATTTGATCAATTCATTTATCACTCAGTCCCTTTGAACTTGGTCAAACAACGCTTTACGGCAGCATGAAGCGGCAGCGATTACAGTTAAAGAATTTATTGTGCTGCTCGTACTCATTCCAGGACCATTATTGAGCAAATGGTACCCAGAAAATTAATGAGGCTGTAAACACGGATTTTTTGAAGGAGCATATTAATCACTTTTGCAGAGTTATTGGGTAATAATTGTTAGAACTGGTATTAAGCAAAACGGCGGTAGTTGAAATTCAGGAATTTCTGGAGTGAGCCCCATGTATCTCATGAGCGTTTTTAAATACTCACCCTATAGGTATTGGATCGGACTACAGTACCAATTTTCTTTAACATTCCAGCGGAGTTTAAAAGGAAACCAGCGGAGTTTATAAGGAAAAAACTGCGCGAAAAACGCTTTTGGTCGAAAATTTTGATAATTTATTGTGCTGCCCTCGTCATTTTCCCACGAATGGGAATTTTATGGTATGATTATCTTATTGAGAGCTATCAATATAAAAAATGTAATTAAAATCGTTAAAGCCGTTTTTGAGAAAAAAAATTTGGTGTTTTGATCACTATGATGACTATAGTTAACTTTCGGTGGATTTTGCCCATACCCTCATTATTGCGTCCCATGGTAACCTGTAGGCTAGACATCAAGTTTCAACTGATTTGGTACGGTTGTTTTCTCTAGAAACCGCGCTAAAATCAATTTCGTCGAAAATTTTGATAATTTATTGTGCTGCTCTCGTCATTTTCCCACAAATGGGAATTTTATGGCATAATTATCATGTTAAGAGCTACCAATATTAAAAATGTAATCAAAATCGTTAGAGCGGTTTTTGAGAAAAAAAATTTGTTGTTTTGATCACTATGATAACTATAGTTAACTTTCGGTGGATTTTGTTCATACCCTTATTTTGGCGTTCCATGGTAACCTGCGAGCGAGATATCAAGTTTGAGCTGATTTGGTACGGTGGTTTTCTCTAAAAATCGTATACAGACACACATACACACACACACACAGATCTGTTTCTTTATTTCATGACTGTACCTAAACCCTCGACGAGGGTTATATCAGTCATAGAAGTTGCGGTTTCGCTAATATGCAAGAGGCCGGCCCCTGCAGCATCCACCGAACTCAGACCTGTGGAGGTACGGCAGGTATGTGGTCGTTAGCCAGTCTCACCGTAGAGAGCTGTTGCCCGTGTGTTACCGCGCGGAGGTGACCACCTGAGGAATCCCGTACCATCTGGGAGTAGTTCTTAATCTGGTTCCCTACCTGATCTTACTGTTTACTTGGGTGGCAAGTTTCAAAAGGACTGATCAACTATAACCACGTTTCTTAGCCATTACCTTCTTTGCGAACTTTGCAAAATGGTTATAGGCTTCCTTTGTAGCAGTCAAAGCTGCTAAGTTCGTTTGCCCTCTCAACAACCGTCGCTCACTGTTGTAGAAACTACAGTGGAGCAGCACATGGTTTCTTGTTTCCTCCGCACTGGAGGCACAAGACGTGCATAATGGAGAGTCTTTCAGAGAAAAGAAGTGGAGCCGCGCATTGAAGTCACCATGTCCCGTGAGGAACTGGCTCGTCCAGTGGTCTGGCTCAACCCATTTTCTAGAAAGACGTTCACGGATGTTGGGGAAGAACTCATACGTATCACGTCCCTTTGACGAGGATTCCCATCTCGCTTGCCATTTCTGTAGAGCCCATTCATCGATGGCGGCAAGTTTCTGTTCTGTGGTGAGATCCGCACGGAGTTCAGCCCAAAGCGGGGGAAGCTCCCGTCTCACTCTCCACTTGTCAATCATGCACTCAACAGCCAAATCAACTGGTAACTGACCAGTGATCACCTGGAGTGCTTCCGTTGATACAGTCTTGTAGGCCTTGGTGATCCACAGGAGCGCGGCTCTCTGGGATTGGGCCAATACTCTCTTTTGACTGACTGTTAGTTTGCTACCCCAGACAACAGGGCAGTAGCCAATCACACCTAAATAGATGGCCTTATACATGAGGATGGTGTCGTGGTAACACACACCCCAAGTGGCCTTAGTAATGGCACGCAGTGAGGCAAACCTTGCAATGGTAGTGCCTTTAAGGGACTGGAGGTGTTGGTTGAAACCCCACCTCTCACCTATATTCACTCCTAAATACTTGACGTGCTTTTCAAGAAGGAGCCTGTGGCCGCCAACGCGTATTGTGGGTGGATTATTCACTTTCCCCTTCAAGAGGATTAGCTGGGTTTTTTCCTCAGCCACCTGCATCTTGACGTGCTCGCACCATTGGTTGACAGTGCGGAGCACGTGGTGGGTTTTTTCTTCAATTTGGCGGACTGACTCTGCAAAGATCAGCACAGTCAAGTCATCCACATAGGCGTACGGCTCGCAGTCAGTCTCCATGAGTTTCCTGAGAAGACCTTCGAAGAAGGCATTCCAGAGTGCTGGTCCTAGGACCGAGCCCTGTGGGCACCCCTTCTCAATCTTTCTCCGGACGGAGACATGCCTACTTTCGATCGTAGCAGTACTGTCTGTCAGGTAACTTCTGACGAGCGAGTACAGGTTGTGGAGGTCCCCTACCTTTGAGTTCATTAAGGAGCGCTGGCCACCAAAGGTTGTCAAACGCTCCTCTGATGTCAATCAGAACTGCTACGACGTACTTAGCCGGTGCCAGCAGGGAAACACGCCGAATCTCGACAATGACATCCTGCGTGGACCTTCCTTTGGTACACCCGTATTGCCTGCCTGTGAGGTTGCGGCCAAAGACTCCTTCGAGGGACTGCAACATCAAGATTTCTAGTGTTTTGCCTAATATGGAAAGAAGGCTGAGTGGTCTCCATGATCGCGGGTCCGACTGATTGCGGTCGCCTCCCTTTTGAAGAGTGACAACGCGCGCAGACTTCCACTGAGTGGGAACTGTCCGACCTGCAGACAGTCATTAAATAAATTAAGGAGACCGCTGGAGATTGTCCGCTCAGCCTTCCTTAGCATATTGCTTTCTATTTTATCTGGCCCAGGAGATTTGTTGGGCTTTAAGGTCGCAAGAGCCCTGCCGAGGTCGCCTGTTGTCCACAATGGGATGTCGGGCTCGTTCGGAGGGTCCATGATCAGCTCCCTTGCTGCCCTCTGGGCTTCAGTGTCTCGAGCTAGTTGGTCATCTGGGAACGCCTTCTCAAGGAGGGTTTCCAGTGAACGTTCGATACTGCAGGCCCAGCCTGACTCATTTTGCATCGCAGCTAAGACCTGCTCTACATTTGCTTTTCCTATGGAGGACTTGTAGTGTCTGCCCCAGGGGTTCTCAGAGCTCTCCGCTTCCACAAAATTTCGCCAGCCTTGCCGTTTGGCTCGTTTGATGGCGCGGTGGAAGGCCTTCTTCTCTTGGATGAAGGCAGTTCGGAGTGTTGCTCTGGCATCAGGGTCACGAGTGTTTTGGTACATCCTTCTGGCTCTATTTGCACTTTGCTCGAGGGGATTAAGTTCCTCAGTCCACCATGGGACTTTGATCGCCCTGTGCTTCTGTTGGCCAAGTACAGAGAGCCCAGCAGAGTGCAGTGCTGTGGTAAATGTGTCCACTTTGCTGTCCACCTCTTCAGGTGTGGATGCTTGCACTATTAGGTCGGTGTCTGCGGCACGCAGTTCACCTTCCAGTACCCTAAAGAATTGCGGCCAGTCAGCATTTTTTGTGCGGAATCGCTTTTCACGCGTGTCTTTGCAGAGGATGTTATCATCCGTAATGGCAAAGTCAATAACCATGTGATCGCTCTGCGTTGCACCTGGTACGACTCGCCAACCCTTCAATTTGAGTAGCAGGGTGTGGGACACGGCTGTGACGTCTATACACGACCTTCCTCCCGGGCCATCATAGGTCGCCTCAGTCATGGGGTCGTTGGCCACAACCAAGTTGTACCTGGTGTGCAGCTCTATATACGCCTCGCCCGCCCCATCCAGGGTTGGGGATCCCCACAATGGTGATCTGGCGTTTGCATCAGCACAGACTACGCAGGGTCGTCCTGATAGGCCTGCTAGAGCCCGCTCGAGTGGTTCAAGGCTGTTGGCAACTGGTGCGCCAAATTGCCTGTAAAATGATATTACAACCAGCTCAAAGCCACCGGCTCGGATGAGCACAGCGGCCAAGTGCTGGCTGTTCAGGTGAGTGAGTGCGAGCATGTCAATGGACGGGTCGATGCAGGCTACTGCTGCCTTGGCTCCCGTTCTTGCTCCAGCCACCACTCGTGCCTGCGATCCGAGACCAAGAGTTTTGGATCCTATGTACGGTTCCTGTATGGCGAGGACACTGCAGCGTTTCTTGAGTGCATTTTGCAGCAACTCAGCCATAACTGGGCAACTCTTATTTGTGTTGTGCTGAAGGATTCGAACTGTTTTTGACCTATTCATAATCCACTCGTGACTCCTGGAGGGCAATCGCTCGCTGACGAATGGTACAGCGTGCGTCTCGTGTAGAGTGTGCGACCTGTTGGATTTTGCGTTCGACGCAATTGGCACACTTGAGGGGAGCATCACGCTTGCATTCCTTACTCAGATGTGGCAAGGCGCACCAGGCGCACACAACAGGTCTTGTACAGGCCACTGCCAGGTGGCCATAGCGCTGGCATTTGTAGCACTGAGTGGGGGCTTGGTACTTTCGTATGGCGCACCGCTGCCAGGCTATTTGGAGGTGCCTTGCCCTCTAGTTTTTTGTACAGGCTGGGTGATACCTCAATCACCCAATCCTTCTGTCTGCCACGCTTTTGGTGAAGCGAGGCCTGACATCCTGCGGCTGCAAGCCTAACGCAGGGTTGTGCTCAACAACTTGTTGGGCCAAGTCCTCTTTTGAAGGTCGGTCCGCACGTCGCACAGCAGCAGGCGTGGGAAACGACCCAGGGGGGCTGACGCTTGGAGCTTCAACTCCCTTTTTGTGGAAATGTGGCTCGTGAGCGCCTTGGCCATTTCTGGCGTTTCCGTCACAATGACGGCGCCACCTCCTACTGCGGTGCGGATGTCTAGCACTCGGACACTCAGAGCTTGGAGGTCCGTAGCAGGGACACCCGCATAAGCGCTTCCATTGCGTCAGGGTTGGAGGGACCAGCCTCTCCTTCCTCACATGTCCGCCTAACCACTACCACGTTTTGTCGTGGGTTTTTAGGGGAAGTTTGGCAAGCGGTGGAGGCTTTTATTTTTACTTTTATTTTTACTTTTGCCCTTGTTTTTGGGCAGAGGTGTAGGCAGGGCGCTGCCCTCGGCCTGTTTAGTTGGGGCCTTTTGTTCTTCCCCTGCGCTTCCTGGCCCTGGTAGACTGCCATTCCGCCTCAGCTCCATGAGGGAGGAAGGCGCAGTAGCGGCTACTGCCGCATATGAGGGCCTGGGGTACTACCCCGGCTCGTTGTTGCTCCTCGAGTTTGGGGGCTGGTGGCACTGGCTGCTGGGCAATTGCCCTACGCAGCTCTTCCTCACGACAGCCGCCACAGTTTCCCGCAGGGGGAGTGGCAGGGGCGATGTCGTTGGGGGCATTAGCTTTTATAGCCAGCTTCGAAATTTCGAAGAGGCAACTAGTTACGAGGTCCCGCATAGGTCCTGTCGCGTTGGCCCTCATCCGTGCCAGCTGGCCGTGGATGATTTGGACGTATGCGCAAATTTGCTCCATGTCCGACAGTTTAGGGTCCACGCTGTGTCGTGTGCTTGTAGTAGCCGGGTTGCCCGGGCTACTAGGGGAGAAGGGGAGATGAACGCGGTTTGCCCGGTTCTTTCCGCCCTTGTTTGTTTGGACGACGAGTAGGTTGCTCATCGTCCGAAGAGGGAGGGGTCGAGCTTGGCGAGCCCGAGGAAGAGGCGCAGGTGGCGTTTTTATTACCTGCTGAAGTTTTAGTTGACTTTGTCATGTTTTTTACTTATTTGTGGGTGATTAAAGAAGCGGACTGGTGTAGTGTATCCTTGTGAGTTCATTTGTTGTGTGTGTTCGTGGTATGAGCGAGAGGTGCTCGAGGCAGTGTCCTGGAAGCTCCCCTCAGGCATATTGATTCTAGCCCCTTTCGCTGGTCCGTTGAGGGTCAAAGGAGGCCCCCACATGCGCCGCAGCTGCCAGTCCGGCCACCCACCGGGACTAAGACGCATGAGGGATTTTTCGGCTGCTGCTCAGAGTCAGCCCTCGGCCACTAGTGATGTGGTGAGCGGGACACACGCTATCAGCCGCCCCAGGAACGCTCAAACCTGGTTTTCCCCTCCTCATTCCGAAGGCCGCACCTATATAGGGGATCGCTCAAAGGTGTTAGTGAGCTACTTCCAGGACTGTCTTTCGCTCATTATGAGTGTTTCAAGTGAGTGTGTTCTGCCACGCAAGCCGTTGCAGTGTATTTAGTATCTGGAATATGTTGTGTATGTCAGTGTCGTGAGCTTTAAGCCCCTTTAAGGCCGGTTTTAACGACCACGCAGAGGATACGGCAGGAGAATTCTGTACCCCTTCCTGCGGGGGTGTGTTCTGCGATCCCAGCTAAAGGTAGGGGTTCCCAGTGTGTCATGTATGTGAATGAAGTGTAAGTTGTGTCCCTTTTAGTCCGGCTTATACGAACACGCAGGGAGTACGGCAGTGGAATTCTGGACCCCCTACTGCAGGGTGAGCACAGTGTGGCGACAGAGTACACTGTGACGCCCAGCCACAGTTAAGCCTCGTTGGATGTAATCCTGCGGGGACCTCATAGAGGTGAGGTTGTCTTTCAAGCTGGGCCCACCCGGCTGTCCCTTTTAGTCGGCTCATACGACACGCAGGGAATACGTCAGCGGAATTCTGGACCCCCGACTGCAGGGTGACACACACACACACACATACACACATACACACAGACCATTTTCCCAAATAGTGTTTTTCGGACTCAGGAGGGTCTGAAACGTAAAGATCTGAAGAAAACTCTTTTTCAGAAATTTTTTTTTTTAGCCGATTACATAACTTTCCTTTCTACTTTGTAGAGCCAAGGAAAGTAAAACGACGATAGCGGTCTTCATTTTGAGTGTCACTGACCACACTGACGCCTTTGTCGAGCCTAACTCAACGTTTTCAACAACCATCTAACCTCAGAACACGTTGACGAGACATTAAATCAAAACCGTAAAGTTTAAAGCAAACGCAGAGTGAGGAACGAATTTTACATCGACGACGCAGGGAGTGAGTGTGAAACGAGGAGATTGACAAAATAATTTCCTGTGATAGCATTTCGAAACGAAACGTTAGCCTTATTTTGACCGTCAGGGCATTTGTGATCTCATTTTCTGGAAATCTCTCATAGTAACGTCACAACTCGGACTCCAACCCAACGCTTAGTCTAAAGAAATAAGTGCAATGTTTACGCTCATGCTATCGCTTCTTCTATTCATCAGCCAACTTCCCGTACGAACCCTTCCTCCTTTTCACGACGGATTAACGAACGTTCGTCCGCAAATTCCTTAATAATTTAAGAGGCTCGCTGGAGGCCTCCAATTCGTATTAAACCCCTTTTTCTTCTATCAACAGGATCGGAAGAAGAAAAGGTTTATATTACGAATCATCGGGCTAATGAATTTTTCCTGGTTTTCCACCCCCAGACGTGACCCCTCTCCCTGTGATTCGTTGCCGTTAGCTGATTCGTTGTTCGGACGAGGGAATCAGGTAAGACGCGGAGCTTATTCTGTAACCTCGATTAACGCTCGCAGCATTAATGAAACAATAGTTAAAAACAGTTAGTAGCGATAGATAACGATTACAATTTTCCCCTAATTACGAGGGTCTGGTGCCGCTTTTACTAACACGCAAAATTGTGTACTATGAAGATGGCATCGAGCTGACTGCATGAAGCCAACCCTACAGCTGCTTCACTTACAAATATTTAAAGTCGCACCCTCCATAACTGAATAAAAGCCTCAGCTTGTTACCGTTGCCTACATAAATTAAAACTATACTTGGACGTTGTATCTGTGAAAATTCTTTTGTTAAACAGCAGTCGTTGACTATTGTTAGGGTGCAGTAGTTATAATTTGATAATACTAGTATTGGGAGGTCTTGGGTCCATTTTTAGCAACCGTTCATTGGTTATTTGGAAGAGGTCTGCGGAGCTCAATCAGAAAAGTTGCGTCTAACATGAATGAGAGCTTATACCGAATTAATCTAATCGAAAATTTGTGATTAATGAGAGGAACCTCGCTCACGTGGATGTGCGGCATGAGGTTTTACAAGTACACGATAGGGATCAATACGAAATCAGCCGTATAGTTATGATAGTTAGCGTATAACAGGACAGTACATCAATGGAAGAGATGGGACCTTAAAAGCGTTTCGCGTTAAAGTATGGACCACAGTACTCAGTCGTGAATGGTAAGGTCCGCATCTTCCAAACAACTTGTAGGAGATACAAAATGGCGTGGTAAGCAACTACCCTATTTTCAGTCTACTACCGCTCGTTAACCAACTAAAATATTTTGGTTTGACGCATTACATAACTTTCTCAGCCCCGCTTATACTGGGTTTACCACTCAACCCAATAATTTTCATTAAATTTATGTGAGCCTGTTAGAACTTAACTCAACGTTGCATAGTGATAAAATGCGTAATTTTCCACATTCCATTAAGCTTCTATTACTCATGCCATGACGTTAGTTGAAGAACCAACGTGTAGGTTAGTTGATAGGACTGTCAATATGATCTTTCTGTAATGATTTGTGCCCACAGCTCTGTGATTATGGACTAAACTCAGCAAAAACAGTAAAAAAGTTGTTTCAAACTCCAAAATTTCTGAGATTGCGCCTGATTGAGCCTATGAGTATTATTAAACTCGCATTGCATCTAATAGGGCTACTACTCTAGTGCTTCATCATGAGCGAGCTTTATTTTAAAACTTTCTTAAATGATCTCGTTATTTTTTGAACTTCTAAAGTGATGTTTCTCGTACTCAGAGGACCTAAAAACGTATTGTCTGGAGAAAACTTTTAAATAATTCAACCGATGGGAAAGGAAAATAAAAAACTGGCAACGCGATTTTTCGATGAATGGGAGTGTACTTTATTAATCAGTTGAATGATGGAAATGGCGTATTTATAATATTGAGCTTTGTGTTTCAGACTGTGTTCTCTGAGGATGGAGTCAGTCTCTTCGACAATGGAAGGGGACAAATGTTCGTATCAACTGCCATTTACAAGGTGAGAACCAACTCTATTGAACATCTTTACGGGCTGGTAATTTTGTCTTTATGTCCATTCTTCAGGACTTCCTTCAGCCCCACTCGAATTCGTCGTTTTTTGTCAGTTTAGTAATCCTACGATCTTTTCACTCAATTTATATGAATTTAGATTTGTATTATTTAATACCGTGAATTTTGAATCCGTCTGACTTGGCAGCTCAATAGTTCAAATCTGCCTTTACCGAAGCCGGGTGTACAATTTCATATTCCTATGTTTGAGAGGCCTGTTCGTTCTCGATTGATGAGCAGTCGGCTCACGATCTTCTATTTACCATATGCCCTGGCGTGTCAACATTCAAATCCCACAAATTTAGTGCGAAGGAATAATATTGTTAGGAAACTCCAGTTGTTACTGTTGTTTCGTAGCTACCTGAAAACAAAACGGACATTTTTTTCTTCACTACATGTTTGGTGTTCGCTAAGTCTGCGTACTCATTTCTAATTCCTCTAACAATATATTCGCCTGACTCTGGATCTCGATGTTTTTTAAGAACTCATTTGAACTCGCAATGAATTGAGAGCTCACTTTTAGACTCAGTTGATTCAGCTTCTCAACTTTATTCGGACTACTTGAAAGAGCAATATGCTAAATCGAGAACTCACTTTAAACGAATGTTTCAAGAGTATATGTGGATTCAGCCAAAAGTCAAATTCTTCGTTCGTTCTAGAAACTGAATATTTAATTCGAATTAACTTAAATTGTAGCTCCGCTGATTTGTAAGCGTCAACCAGTATTAAATTGAAGCAAGAACCCACTGTTTTGGATTCAGTTATGAAGTAGGTAATCACGTTTGACCACAGAATTTAGCTGTCACCTGATCAATTTTTTCCAGCTGATTCAAGAACTCAACTTTGGCGATAGCAGCTTCAGTTAAATTTTTGTTATAACACAGAAACCGAATTCTGAATGCCGTTCAAGTTGCATTCAACTTAGCTAGAGCTTAAATCGAGGTTATTCTTTAGATGACTGTTTAAGGTAAACAATTTCAATTTGAGGTTTGATTCAAAAACGTTCATCTTAAATCTACTGAATTTTACCAGCCCTAACTTCTCTCTTGTAGGTCCATGCCCCGTGATCACCCGCAACGTTTAAACGATTGGAAGTCCGTCAAATTAAAATAAACACAAAACAACTAAAATAAAACCGCAGAAAAATTAATAATTGAAATAATCAAAGACCAATGAAGATACAAACCATTTAACAATAATACCACTAACAATAAAAATTAAAACAATTAAACTATTTGAAAATAAAACAACTAGGAAATAGAAATCTGCTAAATTGTAAAATAGAACTGATTTTTCCATCTTTGTGTCCCGTAATCCACCAACTGATTTGAATGATTGGAAACCAAAAAAATTAAAGTAAATACGAAGCGAATAAAGTAAATCCATCGAGAAAATGAATAATTAAAATATTGAAAGCCCGATGAAATGTACTAAATTTTAAAATAGAATTGGTTATCTGTTATTTCATGTCCCGTAGTCAGTCGATTGAATGGTAGTTTGAATGGTTGCGAACCCCTTAATTTTGACGCATGAATAATTCATCTGAATCACACAAAGAAATACGTTCGCTGATTCGCCGTGCGTTTGGAGTTCCCGGACGTAGTTCTTCAATGTCTATTCATAAGGGACTGATTTCTTGTTGCTAAGCACTTCTTCAAATCAATGGGGAGCCGGGATCTATCGTTTCATTGCCAGATACAGAAATTCCGTTGAAGTGAAACACCTCGAGTTGCAATGAATGCGTTTGAAAGGCCAAGCGAGAGATATCACCAACGGTTTAAACGAAAAGCGCCCAGTGCGCAGCTTAATCTTCAAATGCACCTCCCCCGGGGGTTTTCGAGAAAAAAAAAACAGGCACAGAGCCGTTCTTCTTTACTTTGATGAACACAAAACGGAGCCGAATGGAGGAAAGGGAGATGGAAAACTATTCGATTCTTTTTCTATCTCATTGCTGGTCTTTTCTCCGTATTTTCATACCCTCGTTTTTCGTATTTTTTTCTAATTGTTCCTACCCTTCTGTTCACCCGCTATCTGGCCGTTTTCCCCCCTCCGCTTCATATAAATCCCCGGCGGGCCAGGCCCTCATTCCGCTCTAGCGGTAGAAGCCAAGTCGTAAGTTTTTCACGCCGTTTTCTTTACGAAAAAGCTATTGCAACATTAACGTTACGTTTCATGTCATTTTTCAGTCAGTTTTCCGCCAGACCGCAGTTTTAATCCGAGTTCTTTCTCTCTACTGCGGTGAATAATTACCCCGCTTTCAAAGGATCCGAGAAAAAAAAAATAAACCAGGAGTTACGGCAGCTTTCTAATTATCACCACACATCGCTCGGCGATATGCTTGATGGGTAACGGTTCGTTTAACTCATTTGCACTGAAACCGTTATGGCGGAAAGTCAGGTCGATCGAATTCATTTCCGCATTTAATGTAGAAAGTTCGAAAACGTTTTGATGCGTGCTAACCGTTTCCTTAAAAATGTATGTACAAGTGTGTTGAACTTTACTTACAAAATGGAACTGAGTGACGATGAAACGTAAAAACGCAGCAAGCATAACAGTACAATACTTCAGAAGTACAATACTTTATTTTTCGTCGCTTTTCATTCGGGTGCTAACTTGCTTGTTAGAAAAAAAACACGTTTTTCTCACATTTTGGTTGCTATCTCCGTTCAAATGACTGTCAGTGAAACATTTATGGAGAGCAATATTTAGGTATTGATTATTTGTGATCTCGAGTAGGTTTGATGCAAATCGTCGTAACCGTATTCCCAAAAAGTAAAACAAAACAACTGTTTTTTCCATTTTACGCGTTGACTTATTTCACTGAAAGATTTACAGAAAAGGGAAGTAAAGTGGAGGTCGGTGGACGATATTTTGAAAGTGAAATCAGAATCGTTATTGCTGCTTTTGAGAGCCACGTTTTGCTGTATTTTGATAAACGCTGCAAATTATTACACAATGGTTTATTATTCTCTTGGTCAGCTTGACAGAGTCTGACAGCTCCGCGATCCAGTAAGCCACACAAAACATGACCTGACTATAACTGAACGACGAAAACTAAACTTTTTTTTGTTGACATCCTTTTATTTACGACCGTTAAATTAAATAACATACCGTATTGACAAGTTAGCTTAAGTAATTAAAACATTTGACATCAATTAACTAGGAAGTTAATTAAGTACACGGTGCTTCACTTGATTTTGCAGTTACTCTATGGAGACGAAGTTGCAGAATAAATAGCGAGGGCGGTTTATACGAGGCATTGGTGGAGGAGGAGATAGTCCATCAGCAGCGAGGGGGCTGGAGTGATCTCGGTTATTAATGATGAAGGTACTGGTGTGTTTGTAGAGCAGTTCGGTGGGATTAAGGATATGGAAGTCGTCGTAGATGGTTTTGTTTCTGACATAAGGAGGAGAGTGGATGACACGGCGCTGTAAGATCGAGTTTTGCTGCTGTTCGATTCGACAGAACTCAGACTTCGAGCAGGTACCCCAAATAGGGAGGGCATAGGTCCAGATAGGGCGGATGAGGGAGAGGTAAATTATGACTTTGTTATGGATCAGTAAGTTAGGGTTGTTAAGAAGGGGTTTCAGTTGATTAGTCCTTATTTTTCTTTTTCTTAGTAACTCGGTGATGTGGTCATGGAACGTTAATCTCTGATCCAATGTGAGGCCTAGATAACGGTGGGAGGTGGAGGATGGGATTACTTCATTGTCAT
Organism: Pachypeltis micranthus; assembly: GCA_020466155.1. Classification (NCBI taxonomy): domain Eukaryota; kingdom Metazoa; phylum Arthropoda; class Insecta; order Hemiptera; family Miridae; genus Pachypeltis; species Pachypeltis micranthus. The sequence continues at coordinate 67,870,464 of CM035769.1, forward strand.
AGGTCAGAGGGTGGTTGGTAAATGAGCGTTTGTAGGTGTAGGTGACTGTCCGCGATTTGGTTGGGTTTATCTTGAGCCTCCATTTGGTACACCACTGGCCCAGATCATGTAGCATTTGCTGTAGGCGGTTAGTGGCTGAATCTGAGTCGGGGCAACTAACATCATAAACCCAATCGTCAGCATATAGAGCTGAGAACTCTGGGGCTTTCGGGAGAGGGAGATCGTAGCAGTAGAGAGTGTAGAGGTACGGTGAAAGACATCCGCCTTGCGGAACTCCAGCATTTATCGGCCTTACTGTTGAGAACTCTCCCTGAATAGATACTTGGAATGTTCTACCGGTTAGGTTGTGGGTTATCAAACTAAACAAGTTGTTGGGAAGGTGTGGTGATAACTTTGATAGCGCTCGTGCCACAGGCGGTCAAACGCCTGTTCGGCGTCAAAGTACGTTGCTTTACATACGTGATTGGCCCGGTAGGATGCTTTTATGAACGAAGTGAAGCGCTGGAGTTGGAGGGGACAAGACAAGGAATCTCTGAAACCGAACTGCTCATTCGGAATTAAATGACCCATGAAGTTCAAGAAATGGCCCAAAACCAGGCGCTCGAAGATCTTGGAGAGTAGAGAGAGCAAGCTGATTGGCCTGTACGATATGATGATATCTTCGAGTTTCCCTTGTTTTGGAATCATTATTATATTTACATGCTTCCACTTTCGGGGGAAATAACCAATTCTTACAGCAGAAGTGTATATGTGGGCTAGGCGACCTATGAGTTTGTTTGGAGCGTGTTGGAGTAGGGGGCGCACCATCAGGTCTGATCCAGGAGCTTTTTTAGATGATGATTTGCTCAGAATTCTGCGTGATTTGCTGCGAATTAGGCGAGAAGAATATAGCTGGTGATGGGAAGTTACCCGTAGCTTGCTCTACTCGAGGTCCCGGGTGGGGTTTGAAGCGTGCTTCGAGTAAGTCAGCAAATGCTGATGCTTTTTCCGCGGGAAGTGAGATCCATCGTCCATTCAATTTCAACTGAGGGATCGACCTGTTGCTTTTTGTCAGAGTTTTGGTTTTCCTGTAAAGAGTTTTTCGTGCTCTATGTTCGCAACTTCGGTTTTTATTGCATTCCCAAGTCTGTTTGCTAAGCGTTTGTCACTTGGGTTTCGGGAGCGTGTATAACGGCGTCGTGCTCTCTTCCTTTCGAGCCAGATTTGGTGGAGATGTGGTGGGAACTATATGTTGGGTTTCAGTTTCATGGGCCCTGTTGGTGCAGCCTTTCTGGCGGCCGTTTGTCAACAGGGAGGTGATTTTTTCTATTTCATTGTCAATATCTTGTTCACTTACTAGAGATGTACGATCGTATAAGTTGTTTGCTATATAGTGTTTGTATATCACCCAATCCATCGGATTATTGATGAGTGAAGGCTTTGAAGTGAAACATTTCGGCGTTCCGTGCAGAAGAGTGTGTACAGGGAAGTGATCAGACGACAGATCCTCCACCACTCTGGTATGTGAAATCTGATGGGACAAACCTTTTGATACAAAGAAGTCGAAATGACTAGGTCGAACGTTGACTCTTGGATCGTACCTTGTGCTCCAGCATGATTGATGTGGAGATTGAACCTGCGAGTCCAGTTGTCTATCAACACGCCATACGGATTCGAGGCCGGAGAGTTCCATGACGGATGTTTGGCGTTATAATCCCCACCTAATAGAAAAGTTGGTCCCAGTTCGTGAAGTACACCCAGTAAAGTAGCCATAGACATATTCCTGTTGAGACGTCTGCATTATGGCGGTATGTATAACGCTCCTAGTTGCACGTCTAAGCCTCCTTCCAAATATGTATATCCGTTCCGCAGAAGTTCCGATTGATTTATGTTCGATCGTACTAGTAGCATGGAGCCTGCACACCCCACCTCATAAGCGTCGTATGCTATGTAAGATTTAAAACCAGGTAGTGACCATTTTGCATTAACGGGAAGCTTGGTTTCTGACAGCATTACAATGTCTATTTTATATAAAGTTACATGATGGAGAAGCTCGTGAAATTTGTTCCTTATTGATTGTGTATTCCAACTCATGACACGGAGAATCGAATCACTGTTCGAGCTCATGGTTTTATTAGTGATGAGAAATTGATACTTTTTAATGAGGCTGATATTTCATCTTTTATAGCTTGTACGATCTGTTGAATAACTGTGGTAACTATGTCCCGAATCATAGTACCTAACCCTAGCGACTCGATACTGCTGAAAGAAAAACTAAAAATTAAACGGGAGGAAGTACAAACGACGGAACGATTACTTTCGCTGTAGTTCGCTATTCCTTCAATTAGTAGACTTTGGCTTACTATACTAACTGCAATTTCACTATACGCAGTTGTACTCGTCTGATACTCATTCCGTTTGACCCAGAATCTAAAAATACCTTGAAAACGATACCAAGCGCAGCGTATTTCCGATAAAAACTGTCGAAATTGCGTTTTTGTTACTTCTTTTTAACGATTTTCAGCCCATAACCACCATGGTCGGATCGCCGAGCAGGCGGGCACAACTGGATACCAAATGGGATTTTTTTACGGAAGAACGAATTTTTTAGACCGCGTTTAAGGCACAAAATGGCCCGGACGGCGGACGGACGTTGCAGATCGCCAAATATCAAACTTTGATGGGGGGTTGTAAACAAATTTTTCTGACCGAAAACATAAGGTTATTATTCAGAATGAATAATAAACTAAAACGCCTCCAGGTATATTTTCGTCTCCCACCTCCTTACCTTCGATTGTAAGTTCAAAAGCCTTCAGAACGACACGACCTCAAAACATGAAAAGGTTCACTAAGTGCGTTGTACAATCAGATACCCGCAGGAAAATTAGGTTTTTTATGATTTTGTGAATCGTTGTTATTATATATTGTCCGGACTAGCATACACACTGATGTACCTCGCCACCTTCCAGTATCGTAGAGAACATATGGAAATAGACTTGGAGAAGTACGCCAATTGAACTGAATCCATTAAGTGCTTAATTCTTGATGTGCGTTTTGATTACCCTGTTGAATAGTATAGCCTGTCTAGTCTATCCACGAAAACTTTGAAATTCGATACAGTAATTCATAACTTATCATTTTCAGGGGGTTCAAGTTGCTGTCCGGCCGATCGACAAGAGCCGAATAGATTTGAATCGTCCGCTACTTCTCGAATTAAAAAGAGTGAGTATTCTCAATGAGCACTAAGGATGGACATGGGTTCGGAAAGAAAAGGCTAAAACTGGCGCTGAAACTCCCGTAGTTTTGATTTCATCGCTTTTGTTGTGTGGGTGTTCGTAGTTGTTTTTCAAGCGTTTTTTCGGGAAACATTTTGTTGTGGGCGTTGTAACTGAGAGATCTACTACAGACCCCTCAATAACGACCCAACTCATTTTGTTGTCACTTTCCCCAACTCCAACACTCACATTTCAAACATCAATTACCTCGTACCTCCGAAATCGCGTGGCCGTTACCTCTTAACACTCTCGGTTTTGAATTTCAGATGAAGGACCTCCATCACGATCACCTCGTTCGATTCTACGGAGCCTGCATCGACCCTCCGAGCTGCTGTTTGCTCACCGAATACTGCCAAAAGGGCTCCCTCCAAGATATTTTAGAAAACGAACAAATCAAATTGGATTGGATGTTCCGATACAGCCTGATGCACGATCTCGTAAAAGTGAGTTACCCTCTTCTAATTTCACCTCGATTCAGCTTATGTGTGTGTCACAGCTCATCCGTGAAAAAAACCTCCTTCTTATAAAAATGGAAAACATGGATGGAATTTTGATAAAACCGTTCATTTGAAAAATATCTGTGTATGCATTCAGCAACATCTGTCACGCTAACAATTGATCAAATTTGTTTTGCATTTAGTTTATTACAAAATTGTCCATAACGATGCCGGAATTTGTGGGTGTTTCCCTAACTCATCCCACAACCATTACTGATTGGTCAGTGCGTAGGTGATTTATGTGACTATCAACCAGATTTTTCTGAAAAGGTTCGTATTTAATGTATGGAGTTATGGAGTAAAATCTGTGATCAATACTAACTAATAAGTGAAAACGGAGGGGGTTTGTATTCCGGAATTATTATGGTTGCCTCTAATTATATTATGACCGTTACTAAACTCGATTTGTATGGGCCGTGTGTAGGACCACCACTCCAATGTTTCTTACAATGCTAGTTTTATATGAGCATCTGAGCACCTAGCCCTCCTTCGTGCCAAGTGCTCCAGCCCAGGTCAGCTTCCCCCATGCTCGCTGCCTTTAGTACCGGGCCGTTTTCCTGCCAATCGTGTTATATGTGGGTTGCCCCTTCGGAACGTGGTCGGCAGCAGGCTCGCACCATGAAGAGGGACGTCCTCCTGACCATTTTACCGGCTTACTGGACGACGTCCCATCTTGCGCTTCAAGTGCTCCCCCCCCCCCCCCCCGCTGGGCCACCTGCTCGACCTAGCCGTCCTGCGGTCTACCATCCAGCAACTACCAGGGGGCCACGTAGTCGCTGGTCCCAGTGCTACATGGAGTAAACTCCCCTGAGCGCAAGTGGGAGCTCACGCTCGAGACCATTCTTGACGCCTGGCACGCCCGGTGGGATGGAGGCTCCACGGCGAGGCATCTCTATGCCATCCTCCCTAACGTCCGAGATCGCCTGGGAATGAAAGGGTGGCACCCATCCTTCCCCGCACTCCAACTTCTGTCTGGGCATGGCGCTTTCAACCAGCGTCTCTTCTTTTTCAAGTGCGGCACCTTCAACCTCTGCTCGTGTGGGGAAGAGATCCACGAGAATACTCACGTCCTTTTTGAGTACCCCCTCTACGAGGACGTGCGAACCAGGGCGCGAATCCCTCCTGCTGGGAGTTCAGCCGCGCTTCTTTCCAGTAGGTCGGCCAGGAAGATTCGCCACTTTTGCCCAGGCATGGGCGACCAGGCGGCGCCTGCTGGAATCGTGGTCTCCACCTGCGATGGCTGGCCGTACCCGCGTCCAATTAGCTCCCCTTGCCGCACAAGGTGCTACACTCCATGCGAGCACACCTCCCAGTACTGGAATCTGCAGTGCTGTGTCCGCTAGGCCGGGGGGATTCAAAATAACTCCTCCCCCCCCCCCCCGCGACATAACACCAATGAGCGGGTAGGTCAAAACTGGCCTGGCTCGTTAACCCATTAGGGTAGTTTTATGTGATCGGGATTTATAAAAAAAAAACTAAGCCTACTTCGATTTTCTACCACATTTTTGATAATTTTTTGTCGTGCTCTTGTCATTTTCCCAGAAAGGCCAATTTTATCGGGCTATTGTGTTGTTTGGAGCAGCTGACACAATAATTTTTATCAAGACCGTTTAACCGTTTTTGGTTAAAAAAATATTTATTGCTTTGATCAGAGTTTACTCGTATCGTCACTTTAGCGTCTTTTGATGATCTGGAGACTTAACATCCGTTTTAAGCTGACTCTGTTCAGGCTTTTTCTCCCTATTGTAGTCACAGAAACTCAAACCATTTTCAAAAATGGTATTTACGGACTCAGTGGCCCTTAGAACATAAAGATCTGAAAACCATTTTCACTTTCGTTCGTTCCTCCTTATTTTCGAACATCTGATTTATACTTCAACATATTTAATAGTGTATTCAGTCTAACAGAAAATTTTTAGGGAAGGGATACTACTGAAACTAAAGAGAATTCAATTGGATGCCACAGTCTCACTAACCGCTTGTAACAACTGTATAGGTAGAATGAATAAAATTCAGCTGGAGCTTTATTATTAGAAAAATGAGAAAAAGTTGAAAGGTCAGTTGTTTTCGTGAGCAGATGTACACTGCTAATATGAGCACTATTATTACTTATTTATTACCTGAAATGTTTTTGGCTCTTCTAGCGTCTTCATAAAAAAAATAAATAAAAATACCAGGCTAATTGTCATTTCAACGTTTTTACAGCGAAAAGGTGGCATATCATTAACAACATATTTTAAAATATCGGAGCGATGCGTCACTCCTCAGCCTCATGTAGAGTCCGTGATTTTCATCGCTCCAGCTCCTAATTAAGTCCCGTTTTAAATGAGTTGCTCCTACTGTTGCCACTATCAATCTTTTGTACAGCTTGATTTTTCTGATTTATCAGGTACCAATGGTTGATAGCGCAAGGGGGATGGTTTGAACTTTGGGATTTGTGGGGCACCTGCTGATTATGTTATTGTTTTTACCAGGGTAGACTTGAACGAATCACGGAGACGGGTTTTGCTGTAGCACGAAACTAGTAATTGCAGAGATGGGAAATCACAACAAGATCGAAGACTTACATGCACAAAGAAGAAGTGACTAGAACATGATTAGAATTTGAGTATACAAGCGGGAACAAGTGGGCTCTGCATGTGTAAAACTGCTTGTACGGGGAAAGAAGGAGGAATCCGAATTAGGTGTCGAAGAGAGGTGAAACGAGTGTCTGTCAAGATAACTAAGGAACGAACGTCTGTTGGGAGAACTGGGAGTCCGCTGACTGTCACGAGAGCCGACAGATGACTTGGAGAGGAATTTCAATTGAGGGAAGGGAAAAGGATATTTTGGAAAGTCCAAAAGAAAGTAAAATCCGTTGTCACTCGGAAATAACTGAACAGCTGAACTTTCCACTGGCACAAACCAAAGGGCTTGAGCTCAGTAAGGTGTTCGGGAAAACAATTACTTTCCGTCTGGGCCAGTGAGTCCTATTAGGGCAAATGCCGACGTTCTGAGGTCAAAAACCCCAATTAATTCGGCCGGGGCCGAACAGTTATTAAACCATTTTCATACAGGTGCGTTATCAGGCTACTGTCGGACGATCGTTTTTTCAGAAGATTAATTTAAAAAACTACGTGATGGCTATCATAACGATGTTTAGCTTTGAACCCATTTTGCTAATACCATTATTTTGTAGTCTTATGGCGAGCTGCATGCTAAACATGAAATTTGAGTCAATTTGGTTTGGATCGTGTTCACGCAGTCCAGTCTACTTTCCCAATTTTTCGTGTTCGGGGTGAGAAGCCCTTGTAGAGGTCTGGTGAGAACTCAGTATCTCTTTTTCAGCCTATTACATAACTTTCCTTACCGACGAGTTAGGACGGCATAGTTAGTAGTAAAAATAAGCATCAAAATCCATTCAGGCCATGTCAAGTTGAGCGTCATTCACGGAAACGCAAGGAATATTTTTCCTAGTCTAACAAAACATGGTGATTTGAAAAAAAGTAAAGGCTCTACTTCGGAATGCAATCGGTTGTTGGTATCTTGGGCTGCTTGCTCTATATCACGAATTGATACTCAATTTCTGACAGTGTGGTTTCTTCGACGGCTATTGGCTCCGTGACCTCCGTTAACGCGCTCTCCTCAATTCCCTGGGCGTCGCTGCATTGCAAATAGATTCGAAGTAGCTCTGCTCGTATCCACTTTGAACTACTACTCTTACATTCATCATAGTTGCTGGTCAGACTCACGCCGCTGATGAGTCCTGATGGAGAGCAATACTCGGCGAGCGAAGCGTTGATGAGGTTCCCACTGTACCAGAAATGAAAAGGCAGTTGGATGGCTGGGGCTAACGAGAAGCTCGAAAATAATCCTCTTAACGTATTAAACTAAATAACATCCATAAATCCGCTTTGTCCCGGCGGTGAGTGAGGTCAGTTGAGTCCATTACAATCCCCTTGATTATTCTCTCGGAGGTCCCCTTCTCGCTCGACGAAATAATATTTACTGCTCCCTCCCCCTCCACCTTGAAACCCTTTTCATTCCCGCGAACTGGATTGTGGAGGAAGCGGCGCCTCTTTGACAAATTTCGAAGTTGGCCGGCTCGAAATTTGTCCGCCTATTACACCACATTACTTGCAGCTGGCGTACATTTGTTTCGTTCCATCTCTCTGTACACTTGTAGCTCCGCGGTTGCGTAGAATTAATTAATGGCAAAATTAGGAGAGAAAATTATGGAACTGTTGTTCTGTTCGGTTATCTACAGTTTCGGCATGAGACAACCAACCACTCACCTTGTGTTGTATCAAAATCGACCTAACGCTTTTCTGAGCATACTGTACCGCCTGACTCCCATTGAAGGCACCGGGCGATCGTGGTCTAGTGTTATGACAATGGTTCATAATCCTGACGAATGATACATAACCCCTGCCAACCCATTACGCGCTAGACTCCGGAAGATCCTTTGCTACTAGGTTCATCCACATTTAGTTTATTGTGTGCAAACTACTTCCTTCAGGAGGAATAGAATGCTGAGGTGTGAGCAAGCTGAGGAATCACGTCTTGTACTTGTTCAAGAACAACGAAAGTGGAAAGGGAATGCAGAAACCTGACCATTACTTTCACTTCCAATGAACTTCGATATGAGGAGCCTCGTCCGGAAACAGGGAATACGGGTGTTGGAAGTCCAAATAATGAGGCTCAATTATCTGTGGTTGATTCCTGCCGCAAACTTGTCGTGCAGCTTCGATGTATCGGTTTGGTTTTTCGTAGGTGTATAGGACGAGCATTTGAAGTGACTGATTAAGATTTCCCGGCATTCTGCAGCGACGGACTAGGTGCGACATTCTTGTGTTAAGGACTGATGCTGTTAGTTAGAGTGTGAGGTCTCTGGCAGCCTCTTTCAAGGTGGGTTTTTAGTGCCCATTTAGACAACGCCAATGCTTCAATCTAACCCTAATTAATTATCATGTAGCTGGGTGTGGTGTAATTAGACGAATTCTCGGTAACCCATCTTCTTGCGATGGGTTCGAATGTTTCATGTTTCTGAATGACTAGTTCCATAAAAAAAACATGATTATTGGTAAATGTTTGAAATATGCGAGCTGTAAGGGCTTTTTTGCTGCACAGATGAGTAACGCTTCTTTTTTTGTGAGCTCTTATTAGCATCATTAGCTAGTAGAAGAATGGATACAGACCGTCGGGCTACCTGGGGTTGCCTCAATACCTTCATCAAATTTGAAGGTCTTTGAGGGTGTTTGGGCCTCGTTGCGAGACGGCAAGCTCGGTATCCTGCGACAAGTTTCCTCTTGCCCATCGTTTTCCCCCGCCACTCCTAGTTTCTTCCGACGAGCCGCGCGAGGCGGAAACCAGTGCTTTTCGCGTCGTCTTCCGCCCTGGACCTTCGCTATTTTCTATATTTGTGCATCACGATCTCATCGCTATTTCGCCCGCGGTATCGCCTAGCTGGCCGGCTTCTTTCGGATGCTCGTCGCGGAAAGGTAGGAGAATCCTGTCCATAAAGAATTTTCCTTTCCAGCCGAGCGTCTCGCAACCGCACACGCATACACACAACCAATACAGTCCACCGAGTAGTTAACGCTCCACACGACAAAACAAAGTGGTTCTAATCCGCACGGATCTATCAGTGCATAATTTAATTGAAGGGAAATTACCTATTTGTTGTTATAGTTGTGTAACCGAATTGTTACATCACTTTAATCTTTGCTCTTTGATTCACATTTTTTAATTCTTTTCTCGCCCAGTTCTCTTTAATTTATTTAGCGTAATAGCAATAATATTATTTTTTTGCATCAAATTAAGTGCTCAACAAAACAATCCTCTGTCTCGCTACCATTTTCCTTATTCACTTATTCTTCCTTCATCACATTATTCTTGCCTAGCCTTTGTTCGGGTTCCTGCCAATCTCGTGTTTGTTCTTGTCGCGATCGGTGTCAACTCGGCTAAATCAAATGGCACATGCCAAGCAGGCTGAGCTGGGGAGGTTCAAGTCGCTCATGAGTAAGCTTGATCGCCAGTGAGTTATGGGCGCAACGAGCATTCGACCTGATTGCTTCGTTGCCTGAGAAATTGGATGTGTTTTTGATACGGGCAGAACAAGTAGTAGAAGCTTACCATCGTTTTGAGGATATTCTCACAGAACTGGCCGAGATGGCAACCGTTTCTGAGGAATTTACAGTCGACATAGTGGGTAAAAGTACCGCTTTTGATGATCTTTACGTCGATATAATTGCAGCTCGAAATAAATACAGAGAAACCCCCGTGGCGTCAGATAAGGTGCCTTCCCACATGTCAAACGGATCGGTGCCGCGCTCTTATTTACCAACACTTAATGTAGGAAAGCTGGGAGAAATCGACAAGTTTCCCGGATTTATCGCGTTATTCGACTCAATTATTCACAGCAACAATACTATAAGCTCTGCGGAAAATTTAGCTTTGCTAAGTATCAGATGGTAGTGCACCTGGTTGGCTGAAACCGTTCCCTTCCATCCGGATAATTATCTGGTGCTTTACCAGTTGCTTAGAAAGCAGTATGAAAATAAGCGTACGTTGGCGTCTCATTATTTGAACGCAATACTAAATTTAACTCCGATAAAATCAGCGTCACCTCAAGCAATGAAAGAATTGGTCGAAACAATTAACGCAAACGTTTCTAGCTTAAAAGCTATGAAAATCCCGAATTTAGACGATTTCATATTATTTCACTTTAGCCTACGTCTTTTGGACCAACACACTCGCAAGGGCTTTGAAACTAAATTCCTTCATGCCGATTTTCCGGTGTTTGCCGATTTGGTTAAATTTTTGAGAGATATGTGCGTTGTTACCGAATTAGCAGACGACAAATCCGTTTCCAACAAATCCCTAAATTCAGCCCAAATGATAAAAACCCGATCTTTCGTTTCTACCCAAGATAATTCCAACTCCGCTCACGCTAACCCTGCTTCTGATAATGAATATTGCCCCTGTGGCAAGTCAACACACAAATTTTCGCGCTGTCCCACCTTTCTTAGCGCACCCCTTGCTAAGAAATTAGAATTGGTGAAATTTCATCGTCGCTGTTGGGCATGTCTCGGGCGGCATTCCATTTCTAATTGCGTGTCCACATATTCATGTAAATTTTGTAAAAGCAAAAAGCACCATAGCGAACTACACCGGAACCCAAGCACACCATCAAAAGACAGCAAAGGAAATCCCACTATTGCCTCTCCTTCTCCTCCTCCGGTGCTTGAGGCGGCAGCCACCACCAAGCAATTCCACAGGCATCAACGGTATCCTTCAAATTCTTGCTGGTCATCACCGCCCGAGACTGTGATGATCCTTGGTACTGCTCGAGCGAGAATCCGGGATATCAGGGGAGAATGGCATTCCTGTCGGATTGTCGTCGATTCAGGCAGTCAGACCAGCTTTGTCACGAATGCACTAGCGAGCAGGCTGGCACTCCCTCGGAAGTGCTGTCCTTACCAGGTCTCAGGGGTTGGGAATTCTGGGTTTGAAAACTCTGGCCTCGTCTCATGCTGCATTTCTCCCCCCAATGGCGAGAAGCCTTTCGCTAGACTTGATGCAGTTGTTGTGTCACGCATCACCTCCGAATTGCCAACCTGTAGCATTCCAGAGGCAGTTCGACTCGGTTTAATAACCTCAGTTAGCCGATCCTGACTTTCATCTTCCGGCATCTGTTGACCTCCTTCTGGAGTCCAAGCATTTTTGGATTTGTTGCCTACTGAACCTGAGCATCTCCTCGGCAAACCTTCGGCTATTCGCACTACACTGGGTTGGGTGATTCTTGCAGTATTCCCGCTCAACACCCCCAATCATACGTCTCTTCCTCTTCGTTTCTTGCGATTCTTTGCGACTCTGCTCTTGTCTCCTTGGTTCGTGGCCTCTGGGAAACCAATGAATGTCAGCTTCCAGTTCCAGATAGTCCGGAAGACCTGTTCTGTGAAACGTTCTACACGGCAACAACCACCCGTGACTGCAGTGGTCGATACATCACTCGTCTACCCTTTAAAAACGGCATTCGTCCACAACTCGGCTCTACTCGCTTGTTAGCTTTAAACCGTCTACTCAAACTTGAATCTCGGTTTTCAAAGGACCCTTCATACTTCAAATTGTACCGAGACAACATTTTAGACTATTTCCAGAAGGGGCACTTGGTTGAAGCGACGTCCCCAGCGGATTACCTAATGACGCACCATGGAGTCTTGACCACCACTGCGGAACGAACGAAGCTCTGAGTAGTCTTTTTCGCCGGCTGGAGAAAGATTTGTCGGGTGTTAGTCTGAATAGTTCGCTTTGTCTGGACCCAAACTTCAATCCGAAATCGGTAGAATTGTAACCCAATTTCGAACGTTCCGAGTCCCGGTTACGTGCGACATTAAATCCATGTTCCGATGCATTTTATTACATGAGGAAGACTGTGTATTTCAGCATTTTTTATGGCGGTTTACTCCTACCGACCCTATAACTGAATGGGAACTCCGCACCGTAACATTTGGGGTAAATAAGTAGTGCGTGGCTGGCACTCAGAACCATTCAGCAATTAATAAAGGACGAGGGCCCATTGTACCCTAGAGCTGCGCGTGTACTTCAAAATAGTACGTATATTGATGATTCCTTCTTTGGGGCCTCGACTGAAAGTGAAGCGCAATCTCTATGTGCCGAATTGGTCGCCTTATGCAGAGCAGGGGGATTCGAGCTGGGTAAATGGGCAAGTACGTCTTCCTCAATAATGGGGAGTTTTCAGAATCCACGTGAATTTCCTCTACTCCTCGGAAACCCTCACCCATTAAGGTTTTAGGACTTATATGGGATCCTACTTGACGTTTTTCGCTATCGCTTAGGGAATGTAACGAGCCTGTAACCAAAGAGGATTCTGTCGCGGCTAGCCCGCATCTACGACATGAATGGTTATTTAGCACCTGTAACTTTCGCCACCAAAGTTTTCCTCCAGGAGTTGTGGTCGTCCAAGCTCGAGTGACGATTCCCTGCCTGACCATTTTTCAACGAGGTGGCTCGGTTTCTTGAGCGAATTTCCTGAGTTGAGTAGGATACGAATTCCTAGATACGTCTTGATTGAGCCATACATAAAAGTACAAGTGGTAGGTTTTTCCGATGCCAGTTCCGCTGGCATGGCGGCGGCTATTTACTTGCGGGTGGAGAGTGAACATCGGATATGTGTTCATCTACTACGTTCCCGAACTAGAGTGGCTCCATTGAAGGCGTGGTCCATTAATCGTTTGGAGTTGGGAGCCGCTTGTCTTTTGGCCAAGCTCGTGGAATTAACGCTACCGCTCTCCCCCACGATTTCAGTCTCCGACCTGGTTTGTCTGACAGACTCTACTACAGCTCTAAGTTGGATCAGTGACTCCACCTCACAGACTTACTACTTTTGTTGCCAATCGTGTCACTAACATACATGAAGCTTGTCCGGAGGCAGTGTGGCGGCACGTTCCTGGCGAATTTAATGCAGCAGATCCGGCAAGTCGGGGTTTGAAGCCCTCGCAATTGGTACAGTGTAGCCTTTGGTGGAATGGCCCGAAATTCCTTTGTTCGCCTATGGACCAATGGCCAATTAAAAAACCGGAATCATCATCTACCATCCCAGAGCTGAAAGCCACCTCTTATTCAGTGTTCGTGGTCTCTAAGGATTATTCGTTTTTTGTTGACTTCCTCCAGCACTCCAACTCTCTATTGAAATTGCAACGTCGATTCTCTCACGTCGTCCGCTTCGCCTACAACCTTTTCATGAAGAAGCAGAAGCGTCCTCCTAGTGAATGGCTTCTGGGGCCCATTGCATCAACGGAATATCGAGAAGCTCTATTGGTTTTCATCGAAGTAACCCAGCGTCACTATTTCCGAAAGGAATTCACAGCCATCGCAAACGGCCAGGACTGCTCGAAAGCAATGGCTCATCTCTCACCGTTCCTATCTTCGACGGGTTTTTTGCTGGTGGGGGCCGGCTGCAATTTTTCTGCGTTACCAGAACGCGCTACACCCATTTCTCCTCCTCGTGAGTCACATTTGGCAGCACTCCTATGCCACCATTACCACACCTACTCAGGTCATGGCGGCCCACGACTAGTTCAGCCACTCATCCTTCAAGAATTTTGGATAGTTGGACTGAGAAGACTAATTCGCCAGTGCATCTTCCAATGCATGATCTGCTCGAAATGGCGGCATAAGAAAACAGTGCAGGCCAGAATGGCGCCACTGCCGGAGCAGCGTGTTACTCCTTCACGATGTTTTACGAACAGTGCTGTGGATTTTGGAGGTCCTTACATGATTCGGGGCACCACAGACGCCGCAGCAAAGTGGAGAAATTCTACATATCGGTCTTCGTTTGCATGAGTACCAAGGCGGTGCATATAGAGTCAGTGAGCGCCTTTTCAACACCCGCCTTTCTGGCGGCGTTAGACCGTTTTATAGCCAGGCGAGGTCTTCCTTCTCGGATCGTATCTGATCAAGGGCGAAACTTCAGGGGGCTTGCGGGAAATGGAAGAGGTTTGGAATTTCCTCCGAATCCGAAGGCGAAATACAGGCAGCATTGGCCCTCGGGAAATACACTGGAAGTTCAACCCCTTATGCTCCAAATTTTTCCGGATTAGTGAGGCTGGAATCAAGTCAACCAAGCACCACCTTCGACGACTAATGGGAGACCAGGTCCTCACTATCGAAGAGTTCAACACCGTTTTACATCGCATAGAAGCGATTCTAAATTCCAGACCGTTGAACCCCTAATGATATGGAAGCATTGACTCCTGGTCATTTTCTTACTGGCGCACCTCTGCTCGCCCGCCCTGAGATCGACGTACTGATACCCCCACAAATCGCCTGGACTGCTGGCAACTTACCCGTCAGATTGTTCAGGGGTTTTGGCGACGATGGAGCAAGGAGTACCTTCATACTCAAATCCATCGCCCAAATGGACCAAGGATACACAGACGGCCAGTGTTGGAGCTCTGGTTTCTTGGCATGCGCCTGCCTCACCACCGAATCAGTGGCCAATCGGCCGTATCACCGAGTTGATGCCTGGTCGTGATGGGAGGGCGCGGGTTGCGGGTATTCGGACCTCAACGGGGAATATTGTGCGCCCCTTGAACCGTTTGGTTCTCTTACCATGTTAAATTGTTACCCTCACTCGTTATTCCTATGTACTCTTTGTTATCCTAATTTATTCCTATTTTCCATGTTGGCACTTATTTATTAACTTATTGTTTTGTTTAAAAAAAAAAAAAAAAAATACTTAAAAAAAAAAAAACAAAAAAAAACAGAAATTTATTAATTTCGTGGGTGGGGGGTATGTTTGGGCCTCGTTGCGAGACGGCAAGCTCGGTATCCTGCGACAAGTTTCCTCTTGCCCATCGTTTTCCCCCGCCACTCCTAGTTTCTTCCGACGAGCGGCGCGAGGCGGAAACCAGTGCTTTCGCGTCGTCTTCCGCCCTGACCTTCGCTATTTTCTATATTTGTGCATCACGATCTCATCGCTATTTCGCCCGCGGTATCGCCTAGCTGGCCGGCTTCTTTCGGATGCTCGTCGCGGAAAGGTAGGAGAATCCTGTCCATAAAGAATTTTCCTTTCCAGCCGAGCGTCTCGCAACCGCACACGCATACACACAACCAATACAGTCCACCGAGTAGTTAACGCTCCACACGACAAAACAGAGGGATCTTTTCAAACCCGCGCACAACACTAAATGAAATGGGTGGTAGTGATAGCCAAGATGTGTTCCTTTGAGACATGTGCTCAAGGATCAGAGGAGGATACAGTAAGGCATTTATCATTAATGAATACATAGACCAACCGATTCTGATGAAGGGAGAGAAGCAAAAACGGAGATGAGCTAAAAACCCTTTTCTGCCATATGCCCCAACATGAAGCGAGGTCCAAGGCCTTCAGATCTAGTTTCAAGGGCTACCGCGTCAGAAAAACGCCAATTAGGAAAATGGTCTGTGTACGTGTTCCAAGCATCACAGTCTGCAAGCAGGTTGCTGGTCATCCGAGGGCTGGGAATCATCCTTCGGTACCGACCATTCTATAGTGTTCCTGGACGTCCACGTAGTATCTGAAAGCTAGGATCTTACGCTCTCTTGTCAAGCCAAGAAGCGTAAATATAATAGAACTGATCTTCGTATGACTAGTAGTAGCTAGTGGAGTAGAAGCAAGTAACGTCAGAGTTGCAGCATTGATCAACCTGTGGGGCTTGAAAACTGCTGATGAGATGCGTCCGCTAGACCACCGTCAATCGAGATATCATCACTTCTTGTTGGTCCGGTCGTATCTGAACTGGAGGGCGTTTCATCATGGAACGTCGTAATCGTAACGTCTTCCACACTTCATTAGCCTTTACGCATTTGTTTAGTGTTTTTGTTGCAACCGTCCCATTCAAGGTGAGCTGTGATGTGTATGATCTTCGTATGACAGTCTAGGAAGCTCGTTGATTAGATGCAGTGACATCAGGATTGCAGCATTGACAGTGTCCTGTCGTGGCGTGTGGTGCAAGGAAAATGCTGTGGAGATGCATCGGATGGGTATGTCAGCAGGTGGTCACTCTATCGTGGAACATCCTCTTATCCTTCATTTCCTCGTCGCCTCGGCTACAAGCTCTCAATCCCCTGTAAAAACCTGTCCTATGATGAGCTCTCTCGCCGCTTCCAATGTTTCTTTATGTCATTTCTGCCACGTCTCCTCGCACGTGTTGGCCTCCTCTTGCACCGCGTCTTGTCCTGTTCTTTATCACCCTTTGCCGTCCCCTTTGTCTGGATCAATTATTTGTCTCACCGCCCCTTCTGCAGTATTCCAGGTCCTTCGTTGACCTTCTCTCCACATCGCCTCCCGTGATCGACGTTCCCTCATCACCTCTCCCCTCAGTCAAATGCCAACTCTTTTCGTCATGCCAGCTCTCACTCTTCCTTACAGCTCTAGACTGAACTGCTGTTGGGGCTAATTTTTCTTTGCGCGGGTGTTATCACTTCTTTGTTTTTCATTTGTAATTAGGCTTGTGCCATATCTTTATAAATAGATCAATTTCCTTCTTTCCTTCCCGTGCCAATCCTTCTATCCCTAGAGCCGGCGTAGGGTAGTCTGGGCGCTCTTCCCATTTCCTTAATTATTATTTATATAGCTTCTTCTTTTTGGGGGCCACCATCCCAGTTGTTCTATTTACGGTGATCTTCGGCGAAAAAAAGAAAGACTCTTGTGCGCCGGTGAATGCGATTGAAGAAGGAGAATGTCGGAACCAAACCGCCTCAAATTATATATTTAGTGTGCAGGTTATTAGAATGAGGATGCTCCACAGCAATTTCGAACGCTAACGCACATTTCTTATATGCAGCCATACACGAATGCATTGTATGAGAATGATTTTTGTTATTTGCAGGACGCTGTCCTAAAGATAAGATGAAAAGTAAAGTTTATTCCATCTGGCTTTTACATGTACGAAGAGTTCCTTATCCGTAATAAAGATTTTAGCGTTTCCTCCAAAGTCTTCTTGATCAAACTTTACTTTTATTGAGTACAGAAATGTGTTGCAAAAGGCTTGTCTCCTCAGCACCCAGAACTAGGTCTTGAAAGGGTTCTGGAGTTTCCCTCAAACTCGAAGAGGGTTATAGAGTTATCTCTAGACTTTTCCCTTTTTGTTGCGTTAAGTCGACAAATGGAAATAAATACACGGAATGTATCGCGAGTAAAAAACAACTTTAACAGAACCGCAACTTTGAAAACCCGAACTCGGAGGTTAAACTGTTTAGCTTATTATGCCTGCCACCTGAGGACACTAGCCCTGAACAGGTATTTTTAGCCCTACAGAGTGGGAAGGAAAGTTGCGTAACTAGTAGCTAAAGCCATGGGAATCATTGACGAGCGGCTGAGGAAAGTTGTGTGGTAGATCAAACCACCTCCGAAATAAGAACATACAACAATCTAACTGCTGCAGCAACCACTGTATGAGACCGCGAAAGTTGGGTGTGTATAAATCCCAACTCAAAAGTCCTTACACTCAGCACATGAATAGAGCATTTCCATCCGTGCGGCAGTACAAATGCAAATTTGCTGAATTAAAAAGCAAACCGAGAGCTTATGCTGCTAGAATTCTCTCGCGCTGACCTCTTCCTGCCCCCCCCCCTTCACCAGTCAACCTACCGCTCCCCTTCTTTTAATTGGATTTAATGGGATTAATTGAATTTCAGCTCTCGAGCTTCCCATGAATTTTGATTTCCCTCTTCGACTTCAACTCTTCGACAACTCGATGCGAAGCTCCGCTGACAAGACTGACGGGGGATCGACTGTCATCAGCAGTTCCGCTTCTCGAGAAATAAATTGTGTTAACTGACTTTTATTTTCCTCTAGGCCGCGTCAATTCACAAATTACACGAGCGTCGTTGAGCGAGATGTTTTCTGATTTTGCAGACACGCCGATGGTGAAAATCCTAAATCGAATTACGTGCGGGTAGAAAGTGAATTTGAACAAATTACCGCATAGTGCTTAGTTAATTGACTGTAGCTGCAGTTTTCTCATGGAAATCTGATCTGTGAAGTATTTTAGAGAATACTTTCCACCTCTGGGACTTTAAAAGGGCTACTCCACTGCCTCGCTTGGTTTACAAAATGTGGCTTGAACTTGGCTGATGCTACTTTGAACAGAGAAAGACGCCATCGTTTCTTCAAATGCTAATACTGCCATTGTCCTCCACTCATCAAAGGAGTAGCTTAGCATATGTACTTTATTCCCTGCCACAATATCCTGCACGCCTCGTGTAAATTAATCTCTTATTGTTTGATATGTTACAGGGCATGTTGTTTCTTCACCAATCGGAAATCAAGTCACACGGAAGCCTGAAATCGTCCAATTGCGTGGTTGACTCGCGGTTCGTCCTCAAAATCGCCGATTTCGGGTTGAGATCCCTCAGGGAGATGTCGGGGTCGTTAGACGACTGTGAATCCTACGCTTATTGGAAAAGTGAGAATTTTTGCTATTTCTCGCGGGTTATGTGTGTTTATTCGAGAAATATGAATGGATTTGCACAGAGTGTTTTAAAATTCTGCAAATTTGTCATTTTGTGTTGTTCGGCTTCTGCCTTAGCCTATCTTTGGGACCGCTGAGTCAGTTTTGGGATTTTTCGGCTCATTTCGTACGGGTAGTAGATTGGTATGTATTTATGAGGAGTAGTATGAGTGTGGCTTCAGGGTCTTGATTATTATTGTTCTTGACGCCAAAGTTTTCTAAACAGGTGGTCAAGACGTGAAGCACTCAGGTGGTCTTCTTCGGCAACTTCACTCCTCTATTCTTCTCAGGTCTACTGACAGCGACCATGGTTTGTGATCACCTGGGTTCCTTCATCCGAGTCCTTTCTGTTGTGTTTCAGGCGACATTCTTTCTCCTTACTCCTAAACTCCTAACTTCGGTTATTCTGCGGGATTCAAAGTAAGGCAAATGAAGCTGCAAAGTTCTTAGTTGCCCGATTAATTGAAGGTTGTAAATTCACGCGTGCTACATCTGGTTGTGGTGTGTATGCATCAAGAGTAAACAAAAACCATCACCGCTCGCGCGTTCACCACTGGTGAGTTGTCAAAGCTCAGAAAACGGAACACATTAACGGACGGTGACGCTTGATAAACGGCTGGTAGTGTCAGCAGAGTTGCAGATTGTGGCGTCAAGTTGATTGATTTGAGGTTGTTGGGCTACAACGTGAGTAGAGTCTGTAGAGTTAATAATTATTGACAAAACCCCATTATCACTCGTGAATCATCACTAGTTTATCCTGGAGCACTCCATAGTCGTGAAACAGAAGGTTTTTTTTTTCGCACCCCTCTTCAGCTGGGCCTTAAAAATCGTTCCGCATTCCACAAATGTGCAATGGACATGGAATCTCATATAATTAGTGCTATGGATATATATAATAATGAATTTCTTATAGTTCACTGAATGCTCCCAATAGATTCGTTGAATGATATCCACTCCACAAGCTGACTTCTATAGACATCTTCAGAAATTGTAAAGAAGTACTGTAAATTCCGGGTTCCGGTTCAGAGCTCCAGGTAGTTGAAATCTTTGCCAATGAGGTTCTCCACCATTGTTCTTCCTTCATTAAGGCTCAAACTTGCTGTGGCTTGACGAACATAGGTGGTGAGGGCTGCGAGTTAAACAGTCAGATGAAAACAATGTACAATGAAAAGCTTTTTAAGCAAGACAAACACTGTGCCACGAGGATAGATGAGGACCCTTTACGTGTTCAGCCACTGGGGTTACTAGTCGCCTAGAAATACGACCGAAGGATCCCCAGTTCCAGACCTCGTTTTCCACACTATCTCTTATCATCTCAAGGGGTTTTAATGGATCAATGCATGACAATCATGTCCGATATATCTATCAGCAACCTCCATCTACGTTTCTAACATCTTGGTTATTAATTCACAGCTCTTCCTGCTACTTTTGGATTGATTGCTATTATTTTATGTCTCTTGGTCAGCCAACAGACCTGTTCTATCCTATTCTTTGGTGTTTAGGACTGCTCTGGACGGCCCCCGAGCTCCTACGGATGGAGCAACCGCCTCCAGACGGAACTCAGAAAGGGGACGTTTTCTCTTTCGCCATCATCGTCCACGAAATAGTTACTCGTCAAGGGCCATGGGCCAATCAGTCGGATCCAGTGACGCTGAACCCGCTCACTCCTCGAGGTAAGTCCTGCAACTCCAAAATTACACTTTCAAAACAAATACTGCACACCAACGTCAACCTTGGATTGCCCTTCGGTTTCTTTATCGCTAGATGTGAAATAGAGTTCATTAACAGCTACTTTCGAGAGAATGGTCCGAGTGTGTTCCCGTGAACTACACCTAGTAATTTTATGTTAGTCAAATATTATGCCTAGGTTTCATTGTAAATAGCAACTCGTACCGAGCACCTCACCGTACGAGTTACTTTTCGTTTATAAATTAGTGCTCAGACTTGAGCTTGCTTATTAAAAGACGTCGTTTGAGCGGGAGGTAGGGAGCGGTTAGCTGCGGAACAGCTCTTCTGAGACGAGCGAACTTCCCGCCTCCCGTGCTATCAAAGTTGCTATCAACCAATGGACCCGCTTCGTGTCGTGTTAATCCCGCGAAATTCCCTATAAACCCTCCTAAAATTGTTGTGGATCCTACCAAATACGCGGCGTTGCTACTCTGTCTCCCGTCAACGTCCCCAGGATTCGTCTCACCAACAGCCAGAAGAAGTCATTGGGTGAGTCAAGCCCTCCTTTGTATCTCCTACCAACTTAGCTTCATTCCGATTACTCGAGCGTAATACCAGCGATCTCTCTTCCTTCAATTACAGTCCATTATAATAGTCTTACCACAACAGACACAATGAAGAGTAACTGGATGTGACATTAAGTTGAATCGGCTCATCAAAAGCTTCCAAATAAATCGTATAGTCGTTTATCAACAATCAATAGTCGCTGCAAACATTCCATCGCGCACGTTTGAAAATCAAATCGCTTTCAATAATGAAAATGAACTCTACGCTTTACGATCTCCTCGTGAGAAGGAATAGACAGGAGGATCTGGGTGGCTTCAAGTTGTGTGTTTTCCCCTGAATCGTGCAGAGTGCATCTGGCAATATTAACCTCTGTTTCTCTTACCGAGAACGATGCTGATTGATTCAGATTTGATTTAACTAATGGGATTGCTCCTCCTCGCCCTACATCGGACGGGGCGTTAGCGATGCATCCGCAGAAACCACCTGGTAAGCCTCAGGATTTACCACCAGGGAGCTTAACTTCGTAGGGCATTAAGGCGCCTATTTTGTGAAGTTTAATGCGCCGCAGTGACTTCAAACACTAATACTACTTGAATGCGAATTTCTGTTAGTTTAGGAGATATTACTCGCAACTGAACTAATTGTACATTATTGGTAGAAGCTTCCATATGTACACGTGCACGAAATTGTGAATATGAATGCATTGAATGTTACGAATTTAGAGGATGCGGTAGAAAGATAAGAGGAAAAGTGAAGCTTCCATCTGGTACAAAGCAGGGGTTATAGAATGTCTCTGAACTGTAATAAAGGTCTAGAGTTTCTTCTAAACTGTTGCATGCTCCTAGTTAAGTTGTATTATCTAGGGAACCGATTCTCCATATCACCCAGAACTTGCTCTTAGATTGAGAGGGTTTTGAATTTACCTTTAAACTGCCATCAAAATTTCAATATTCATAACGAAAACGGTTATAGAGTTAACTCCAGAATGTCCGTTCTCTTTTGTTAACTCAAGAAAGGGAAATAGATACGCAGAATGTGTCGTAAGGAAAAAAACGATCTTAGCAAAACTGCCACTGGGAGTGACCGAACTCGGCGGCTGCATACAAGGGCTTTTTATACCTGGCTGCACGTAAGGCTCTAAGAATTATGCCAAAACTTTTTTGGACGAATAGTTCTACGTAACATGACAACCACAAAATTCTCATCGACGGAAAAATGAGAACTGCACAATAAATTGTCACAAATGTGCAGATTTTTCATCAAAAACCCCCCTAACTTGATAATAGAAGATCGTAATTCAATAAGCCACCTACAGAATGGAAGTTTAATGAAGCTCATGAGATGATTAGGGGTAACCACAGAAATTCCGGAAATCAGCTAACTGAGTTCTGTTGACAAAGTTTTTCGCAGTACAATGCCAGAACTTTACGTAAAAGTTTCCAGAAGAATCTTGTTGACAGTAACATTAATTATGTATAAGGTGGCTCTTCAATGCAGATTGGATCATAAATAGCTGTAAATTCCTGACTTCATGCGCTACATTCTATGAAAAAAAAAGTAATTTTTTCTTAGTTCTTATGAACTGAGTGGGAAATGGATTTTATTAGCCGACGCAATGTTTGGGGGGCTGAGGAAAGTTGTTTTGGGTGTAAGTTTTCCTCGCACATGAATAGGTTCACGGGTTTGTAAATTTGACGGATTCAATTTTTGAGGGTCCCTTCTATTTGACGAATCGACGATGAGACTTCAACTTCCGTCTCTAAATGTAGACCACAGCCCACTATTCAGACGGCTGCTTTCATTCATAAATGTTCCTTCGACAGTCAGTTGATTGGAGAGAAACGTGTTTGAGTTCAATCTTCCAAAAATGACCTCGTGTGCAGCAATTCCACCTTTAAATTGGAAGGTATTCTTCCCCCTTATTGAGCCTCAGATTGAACCTGAAGAACAGACTTAGTTTTGAACAGTGGGAAGAATTACCCCCGAGTTATTTCCCAAAACGAAAACTGCTGGGGTTTACGCGAGAACTTTCGACATGACTTTTGAAGATACACTTGTATTGACAAGCACTATTTATCTACCAATTCCATTCTTCTACCTCATTTCCATCGATAGTCTCGATTCTATTTATAACTGTCCCAAACGGTTAAAATTTGACGACTCTGTAGAAAATACCATAAACTCCCATATCGTGGATTTTGGTGCAAAAATACTTCAAAATTCTTTTAGACGACCGCTCTGGTCCAGAAAATAATTGTGATGGAGTTGAGTCGCATTCGTTTGCTACTTCAAATAATGAGCTTAGCCAGTAAAAGTTTTCTTGAGTAGAGCTACATTTTCCGGAAACCCTCCCGAAAGGATCCGAACACAGCGCTCGTTCTGTCGGAATACTATGGAACTCCTCGGGTATGGTATTGATCAACAGGTGTTAGGTGGTAGTTCATAAGGAGCCCGCTAGCTGTCGACTCGTCTCTCCTTCGCCAATCAGCAGATTCCTATCGAAGAACTCAAGATCGCAGTGGCATCTCCTTCGTGTCATACTCGAGTGGCCATTTGAAGGCGGAGTAGTACTTGGAAGTAAAATATTTGGCGCGGTACATCACACAACTATCCTCAACGTACATCCACCAGTTGTTATAGCTCTAGCAACTAACCACAAGGTCTTCCAGTTCTTACGATCTTGGTAGTTCAGCGTTCAGAAATTTATTAGGTTCACTTACGTATTTCATGACCTTTATTGAGTAATCAACGTATAATTTAAGGAGATATCAACGAATGTTTTTGTTCAAATGATCACGTTATTTTTTCAGTCTCACGTCTTATGTTACGAATGGCACAAACTTCATTCAAAAACCAACGTGCAGGTAGTTGATGAG
This sequence comes from Pachypeltis micranthus, assembly GCA_020466155.1. Classification (NCBI taxonomy): domain Eukaryota; kingdom Metazoa; phylum Arthropoda; class Insecta; order Hemiptera; family Miridae; genus Pachypeltis; species Pachypeltis micranthus. The sequence goes on from CM035769.1 coordinate 67,894,325, forward strand.
GCTGCCAACACCATTATTTTTGGAAGCTTCATGTCCACAGTACTGGAATTATGCTACGAAAAAAATTAGGCAACATATCGACATTACTTTCAATTCTGGAATTTCTGCGGTTGCTCTTGATTATCTGATTACGGTTAATAAACTGTCATCGTATAAGCGCTGAAATCTGTTTTGATCGAAATGTTTGACAATTTATTGTGCTGCTTTCGTCACTTTCCCATGGATGTTTTATGGTAACTTTGTGTTATTTAGAACTGTTCATACAAAAAATGTAATCAATATCGTTGGAGCCATTGAGAACAAAAAGATTTCGTGTTTTGATCACTATGATAATGCACCGGGCCGAATCAAACTCGTCGATTTAGCGAAGGCTAGTCCAGAGCTGTGCTGACTGTGCACCGCAAAAGTCGGTCGTTCTAGTACATAATCTTCCTCCCCAAAATGTAGAGCGATATCTTAATACTGATCGAACTTTCACAAAGTTTACTAGTTTGCAATGATTTATTCTAGATCGACAGGAGCCTTGATAGGAACCTATTTTGATTTTGTTTCTTTCTGCTTCGAACGCTGCTCAATCGACTAAGATTGCTCCGAGAAAAGCAGAGCAGACGTTGGAAGCTCCTCGTTTGTCGAAATATAACATGGACAAGGGGTCAATGCTTTTCTGCATCAAACCAGCGTACTCATGCGTGTTTATTTTTCGCGCTCTGATTGCAGAGTTCATGAGTACCTGAGGTCACGCACACGATTTAGAGTGAAGGCTCGCCCCCGTGAAGGGGCATTTGTGCAGAATTTGTACCTTAAACGTGACGATATACTTGAAACATCGACGTCTGTAGTGTGAACAGAGCTGTCTCGTTGAGGTGTCGCGTTCACTCCCACCCAGTTCCGTCTTTTGTAGCGGTAAATCTCCAAACTGTAATTACGAGTAAAACTCCGCCCCCCCCCCCCCCAGCTATCGTACAATCTACCCTCCGACGCTTAGTGCGATATAACTATAAATAGTTTTAGACCGAGTTTTGAGCCGATTCAGTGCTGCTGTCATCTCTCAATAGCACGCAGATATTTTTCTCAAATGACGTTTTTTCGGACTTAGTAGTGACGCATGACCGTTATTAAGCTCCTGTCTTATAGTTAGCTCATGGGACTACCACTTCAATTTTATCATAAAGTTAATGAGAAATATCAAGCAATTTACTTGAAAAAACTGCTCTAAAATCAATTTCCGTCTACATTTTTCATGAATTGTGTACTGCTCGCATAATTTCTCCTTGGATGAGTTGTTTAGTAAAAATTGTTAGAACCCTGTTTGACAGCTAAAATATAGTGCACCACGACAAACATCTTTCCGCTGACCATCGTAAAATTAGTGACATTTATCGCCCCACCAACCGGTCTTTTTGGAAGTAATGTTGACGTGACCCAGCAGACCTGTTGATATGGAAACTGGCAGGGCTTAAACACCTCCGAAGTACATACCTTCGAGGTAAGTGAATAGGTGATGTATGATCAACATTTTTTGGGGGGAAAGTTCGTATTTACATTGGGGGAGTCGCCAGTCATACAATTTCGGTTTATTAAACTACCATAGATGGTTGATTGAACTAACAGTCCGATTTTTTAGAAAATGAGTCCGTTAATAGGCAGGATTAATAAGGAAAACCCCAGCAAACTATTACACAATGGTTTATTACACTCTTGAACAGCTTGACTTAGTTTCACATCTTCTAGACCCATCCCGTTCGATCCAGCATCGAAAAATACCAGCAAACGATACGAAACGACGAAAATTACAAAGTCCAGGCGCCTGTGGGCAGCAGCAGGCAATCGACGTAAGGTTGCGAGTCGAATTGGCGGGTGGTCCAAACCAAAATCCGTACTTAAATCGTTTATCGTCGATTCTGTTGATAACTTATTGGTCCATTACTGACCAGAAAAGTAATCGTAATCGCCAAAAGCCGTTTTGAGAGAACAAATATTAAGTGTTTAGATTACTATGATTACTTCGGTAAATTTCCCTAAAAATCCGGTTTTTGAGAAAAAAAGTTTGGAGTTTTGATCACTATGATAGGCCGTAGTTCGTTTTGTGCGGATTTAGTGCATACCCTTATTTTGGCGTCTCGTGTCGATTAGTAGACCGAATAACAAATTTGAGCTGATTTGATTTAGTTTTGGTTTATTATTCATTCTGATTAATAACCCTATGTTTTTTACAACCCTCCCCCACCCCATCAAAACTTGATACTTTACGTTTCAAGACATCGGGATTGTAAATCTGCGATGTTCGTCCGTCGTCCTGGGCGGTTTTGTGTCTTTAACGTTGTCTAAAAAACCGGTTCTTTCCGATCGGACGAAGCCCATGGTTGTTATGGACAATAAACAAAATTTTGACAGTTTTATCGCAAGTACGCTTTGTTTGGTGTCGTTTTCAAGGTATTTTTAGGTTCTGAGTAGAATGGAATGAGTATCAGACGTGTACAACTGTGTATAGTGAAATTACAGTAACTTGCGGGACAAAAACTGCAGGGAAAGTAATCTCATCGTTTGTACTCCCCCCCCCCCCGTCACGTCCAACCACCCGCCCGCTCGATCCATCGCGTCGTGCCAATTTCCTAAGGGTGCCTGGAATATTTCGTTTTCGTCGATGCATTGTAGTCAGGTCATGTCTCTCATGGTTTGCTGGTATTTTTCCATGCTGAATCGAATGGGATGTGTCTCGGAGCAGTAATACTAGGTCAAGTTGTTCATGAGAAGAATAAACCGTTGTGTAATAATTTGCTGAGTTTTTAGTCCTCGCGTTTTTGCTCTCTTTAGTGCATCAACTGCTGACAAACACATGGCACTAACTACTCCAGAAACCATCCGACCTTTAACCAAGCAGACTGGTCTGTTTCCTTATTAAATTACTTTTCCTAACCCTCAACGTCAGTCATGGAAGTTGCGGTTTCGCTAATGTGCAAGAGCGCCTGCAGCATCCACCGAACTCAGACCTGGGAGGTACGGTAGGTATCTGGTCGTTAGCCAGTCTCCAGGTAGAGAGCTGTTGCCCATGTGTTACCGCGTGGAGGTGACCCGTACTATCTGGGTTCCTAATCTATCTACTTGGATGGCAAGATTCTGATGGACAGATCAACTGTGACCACGTTTCTTAGCCAGCACCTTCTTCGCGACCTCGGCGAAACAGTCTTAGGCTTGCTTTGTAGCAATCAACGCTGCTAAGTTCGTCTGCCCTCCCAACAACCGTCGTTCAATGGTGTTGAAACTACCGTACAGCAACACGTGGTTCTAGTTTCCTCCGCAGCTGTGTGCGATGGAGAACCTTTGAGAGAAAAGAAGCTCATTGAAGTCGCCATGCCCCGTGAGAAACTGGCTTGTCCAGAGAACTGGCTCTACCCATTTTCTTGAAAGATGTTAATGGATTGTTTGGTTTTGTTATCGTTCGCCCGGCACAGAGCTCATGTAGAGGCGTGTAGTTTCTGTTGTTGCTCCCTTTCACCTTTTCCTTCTGCTCTTCCGTTTTCCTCTTCCGCGAGCGCAAACCCCGAAATGATTTTCCTTTTCCCAAACTCACCAATTCGAGTGATATTGACTGCACCAGAAGCCCGTCGACGGGAAACGGAGTCGCCTTCATCTCCAGGTAACTAACCCTCAGCAGTCATACATGTTCGTTTGGTTTGGGCTCTGTTTAGCGAACACCAGAAACCGATATCTCAGAGCTGTGCAACCTATGCATTTCATCCCTCAATAGGATTCCGGTTAGGTACTGCACACGGATGTTGGGGAAGAACTCGTACGTGTCACGTCCCTTTGGCGAGGATTCCCATTTCGCATGCCATTTCTCTAACTGTATTGAGATTTGCGCGGATTTCAACCCTAAAGCGAGAGAAGCTCCCATTTTATTCTCCCCTCTTCAACCATGCACTCAACGGTAACTGACCGGTGATCACCAGGAGTACTCAGTCTTATACGCCTTAGTGATCAACACGAGCTCAGCTCGCTGGGAATAGGCCAACACACTCTTTTGATTAACGGTGTCGTTGTCTGTCGAAGCAGATGGTTAGAATGTACCACAATACCACAACTATATACGGCATTAACCAACCAAGTGATACTAACTCTCTATCAGTAGCAAAATTACATGTACTTTTCTTCTCTATACATATCTCCATGAAAATACGGTGAACGGAGATATAGGCCCATGAAGCAAAAATAGGTTTTTTACGCTTTTTGGCAAAACGGCTTCAGCGATTTTCACCAATCTCACAGGATGTTTTCAAATAGTTAATACCTACATATTCCTCCCAATAAATGTTCCTGTGACGGTCCATTGAACCGAGATAAAAATCAAAATGTATCAAAAATAACGTTTTTTCTAATATTTCCGTAAATTCCAGGGTAACTTTTTCACCAGATGTGATAAATTCTAATGGAGTGTCTTTTAGTCACCCATACTCACATTTCGTTCTCCATAATTATTTCTGTATATATATGTTGAACGGAGATATAAGCCAAGTTAACTGAGAAAAGGAGATTTGTCGAATATTAATTTATCGGAATTCCTATTTTCTCAGAAATGGCTCTAACGATTTCAATCAAACTTCCGGAGTACGCTCAGCTAACTAGTCCCCACATTTTGTTCTCCATAAATGTTCCTGTAAAAATGCGTTGAACGAAGATATAGCGCCAGCCTATTCAGGTGGTGTTCGAACTTAAAGGGGTGGCGGAAAGTTGTGTGTTGCTACGCACCAGATATTTGTATATCTATCTTGAATTTTTCTACTGAATTGGAATCATGTTAGTTCCACTTCAGAACTACAGTAGAGCGTATGGGAAAGTTAATGTTTGTTAAGAAAATGTTTTCGTAAGATGAAATTGTTCCAATTGGGTAGCAATAAAATTATTAAAAATGAAAAATTTTAATCTTTTCAAATATTACGATCATTTTGAACCTATCTAAAATAAGTTTAGTATCTTGTGAAGTAATATTTCTCAGGGAAATTCAATACGCTTTTCTATGGTTTCATTCAACTTCGCTGCTGGTTTATTTTTCATTCTCTCTTCAAAATTTGACGCTTTACGTTTCATGGCCAACTATCCGTCATTTCGTGCCAATTCCCTAGTGGCGCCTGGAAAATGTGAATTTTCGTCGTTACGTTGAGGTCAGGTCGTGTTTTTCTAAAAAGAATGGGTCTCGGAGGCGTAAGAGTGCGTCAAGTTGTGCAAGAGAATAGTAAACCGTTGTGAGATAGTTTGCAGCATCTTTTTAGGAGTTACGGCTATCCTTTTCTTAAAGAAGTCGTGTTATACAGAGAGAAATTGGTTGCCTTATGGTTGGGGATCGGACAGGGGCTTTCAAGGTTTAAAAATGGCCTTCCAGAATATATCGACTTTATCCCGACACAACCCCGTGAATATTACTTTATTATTGTGTTATGTGATAGTGCCAACGAGCTGGGCTGGTGATACGTCGTTTCCCTACATTAGCCAGTAACGCGAGTGGCCAAAATAGATACGAAAAGGTAGAAATTCGAGGAATGGAGGTCATGAAATTTCATTCGCATCTGATTGGCTGCTGGTCGCTTCGTAGAACCAATAAATTTAAACGGCTCTGACACGCCCCACATTTTTCCACCCTTTTCAATGAGTTGATCGCCTGTCAGTGTCAGTATTCGAGTAACGTCAACTCCAATTTACGTGAGAAATCGCTCACCGCGTAGTTAGCGAAGCATTTACCTGCCCTCACCTCTTTAAAATTACGTCGTTTCCCGTTCTGATTACTTTACGGAGAAAACTGACGAAAACGGTTCGTCCTCTCGTCAACTTGTTACTTTATCTCTTCAGCAGACGTTTCCCATCACGAAATCCATCTCACTTTCCTTCGTCCCCCCCACTTGCTCAAGTTAGTACATCAGTTCATTTCCTCCTCCGCCAGATTGACGACCTATTCGCCTCTCAACCGTCTCCTCCCTCGTTTCTCGTTATATCCCATTGATCTGAAGCCCATCGCACGGCCTCAAGTTCAACAACTCGGTCGGGCTCCTTATTTCTCCGTCCTCCCGCTCGAAGGAAATCCGCTCTCTCTTTTGCCGTAAATATTACGCGTTACTTTCTGAGAGATTTATGGAATCCTCAGCGGTATTGAGCCGAAAGGGAAATATCCGAAGTACGTTTTAAACGGGATTATTTTAACTTAATTGGTGTTGATGACGAGAAAGATGTTACTCTTTAACAATTTTCAAATCTGAGAACCTTTTCTTTTTGGAGATTATTTATTGTCAGCATAACGATTTTTATTGCAAATTGAATCAATATTAACCTGAAAGAGACCACAAATTGAATAGAAATCGTTAGGAAACTTCGTGGAAGTCTTTTAAAAAATATCTGGTGCGTTGCAACACACAACTTTCCTTAGCCCTACGTCAATTCACTTTCTATATGGCTTTGTCTACTTAATCCATTCATTCATCACTCGGTTCATTTGAACTTGGTCAAACAACACTTCACAGCAGCAGGAAGCGGTAGCACCTACAGTTCCGGAATTTTTTGTGCTGCTCGTACTCATTCCCATACCATTATTGAGCAATTGGTACACAAAGAATTAATGAGGCTGTAAACACAATTCTTTTGAAGAGGATAGTAATCACTTTTGCAGAGTTATTAGGTAAAAACTTTTAGAACTGGTAATAAGCAAGTGATCTCCATATATAGGTACTGTAATGGACTACTACACCAATTTTTTTAAACCTGCTAGTGACGTTTCAGCGAAATTTATGAGAAACAAAATTGCGCGAAAATCGATTTTCTTCGAAACTTTTGTTAATTTATTGTGCTGCTCTCGTCATTTTCCCACAAATGGGAATTTTATGGTTTAGTTGCCTTTTTGAGAGCTATCAATGTAACAAATTTGATCAAAATCGTTAGAGCCGTTTTGAGAAAAAAAAAATGGTGTTTTGATCACTATGATAACTGTAGTTAACTTTCGGTGGATTCGCTCATACGCTCATCTTGGCGTTCCATGGTAATTAGCGGGCTACGTATCAACTTTGAGCTGATTTGGTTTGGTTTTCTCTAAAAATTTCACAAACATAAACCAATTTTCCAAATAGTGTTTTTCGGACTCAATACGTATACAGGACTAACTTTTTTCTCCGACTACGTAACTTCCCTTTCTATTTAGTAGAGCCAATGAAAGTAAAAGTGGTTGTATTTCTCACTGTGATTACTATAATTAGGTTTTAACTGACTTGGCTCATACCCCTTTATGTCAATATGCATGCTAAGTATCACATTTGATTCAAATGCTCAGTTGCATTCACATACCATGTTTCCCTAATATTGTTATCCGGATTCACTTTCTAATTTCCTTGGCTCTACAAAGTAGAAATGAAAGTTATGTAATCGGCTGAAAAAAAAAGTTGAGTTCTCTATAGATCTTTACGTGTCAGACCCTACTGAGTTCTGAGAATGCTCTGTGTCTCTTTGAACACAATTGAGAGAAAACGGCTGAAACAAATCTGGCCCACAAGGCACCATGGGACGCCAAAATAATGGTATGCGGAAAATCCGCCCAAAACTAACTACGGCCTATCACAATGATCAAATCACCAACTTTTTTTACTCATAAACGGCTGTAACGATTTTAATTAAATTTTTTGTATGGACAGCTCCTAATGAGACAGCAATACCATTAAATTTCCATAAGTGGGAAAACGATGAGAGCAGCTCAATAAATTACCAGCTATTTCGATTATAGGACAGTTTTTTCCTGATCTTTATCCTTGAACTTTGCTCACAAAGTACCCATACTCCGATTAGGTACCTAAACGATGAGCGTTAAAATCGCTCATAAGATATATGGAGACTACTAATTCCGGCAATTCAACCGCTCTTGTTTGACTTACCGCCATTTCCAGAGGTTTTTACCGAATAAATCGACAAAAATTCTTATTATCTTTCTTAAAAAACTCCTGTTTAGAGCCTGATCAGTTCTCTGTGTTCCAATTGCTATCGCTTTCAGTCACCATTGAGTGGTGTTTTATTTAGGTCAAATGAGCTGAGTGAAAAATAAATTGAATTAGTAGCAAAACCCAGTCAATTTATTTAGAGCTGAGGGAAGTTGTTTGTGATCGGCTCTAACGGTTTTGGTTCTATCTTTCGATTTTTTCGAGTGGCCACCCCCAAGTAATATAATAACAGTGTGAAATATATTCCACGAAAATCAAAGTGGTATTCCAATAAGCTGACTACACGATGGAAGTTTAATAACAGTCGTTTAATACAGTCTTAGAAATTTGGAGTTCAAACTAACGCCGTTTTTTGGCAGTTTTTCTGTTATAATTACAGGACTGTTAACAGGAACCTTCGCAGAATTCTCATGTTAACTGTCGCATCAGTGACCTGTACGTTAGTATTTCAACTTAGGTCGTGGCATAATTATCTCAATAAATTCCGGAACGCTACCCGTTTCTAGTACAACGTCCAGTTATGTTCGACCAAGTTCGTATGTGTAATGAACGCAGGATTGTTCCTGTTTTCCCCTCCTATTGACTCGGCTCACGGCAGTCAGAGCTCAGCGTTGTGTATTCAGAAGCAAAATACACGCCACTGTGGTCTTGTTCGTATGCGTATCTGTTTGCCCTCGTACACATCAGTATGAACTGAACGAAAAACGGATTTTATCGGTAGTAAAAGTCGCTGAACGTGGCAAGGGAAGTGATGTTTCTTGATCTTTATCCTCCTTGATATTTACTTTGGAATTATTCATTCGCTTCTTTAAGAAGTCCTGTTTCAAGAGCATTTACCGAGTAGTAAATCATGCTCTAATTTTGTCTGTGGAGAAGCCTCGTTCAATTGCCCTTACAATGGCATATGTTCGGTTCTGGTAGTGCGGACCTTCAATGGAACCGTCTTCTCCCTCATTTAGACACTGCACAGTCCGTTTGAATCCCAGGAATCCTTCATCCTGTTCTCATAGAAGCGAACTTAGTCGTTTTTCTTGGTCTAACTAGACAAACAGCAAGGTTTGCAGGCGTGCACTTTGATGGCCCAATCTGTAGAACACTCGATATGGGGAATTGTTCATTCTAGATCAGTCTGCTTCTAGTTGTCGCACGTCAGATCGTTCCATGGAATCCATCGATATGTTTCGAGATGGATTTGGAGTTTTGGCCTGCCAGACCTCTTCAAACCCCAGCAGAATGAGTTCTTGTGTGATGTATTCTAACCTGTTGTATTGAAGTCAGTTCTTTGTAAGTCTGACAATCGTTTGAGTTCGGTATTACTCATCAAGGCTACCCACCAAGTCGTCTAATTGAAGAGGCTGGCGCCAAGACTTCACATGTAACCGTCGCTAAGTGTTCTCTTCAGGGCACTTACCTCGCCTGAGCTCGATGAACTATTGTCACTATTCTAAACCGCCGTGAGTCCATTGAGATCTCCTCCTAAACGTTCGGGCAATTCAGTACATGAAGTTGTACGACCATCCCAAGCAACTGTTTGTTTTTCGATGATTTGATTATCCCGTTGCAAGTCTGCATTGTACCAGGTCGATTCTATCGGCCGAATGTCCTTCGTCTCCTCAGAACGCGAAATAAATAGTTTGGACTCGGCCCAAAGGGCCAGCAGTCTCTGCTCCATTTATCAGCCAAACCCCACCATATTCCTACCCCTACACCCGCCGCTGCCACTCGTTTTTCTCACAGAACAAGAGGAGTTATATTGACCTAGGGCACCGGGCACAGGCACCACCCTTCCGAATAATCGTAGTGAGTGGCAGAGGCAGAGGAAGAGGCAGAAGCCGTGGCCCAACCCTCCGCTCCCGCCTTCACAACTTCACCCCCTTCCGTCCCAATCGAAACCGGCGCCCCTCGCTCCGAGTTTCCCTCTTCAGTTTTCCAGAGGGAGCCAGTGTCGCGGGATCCACTGAACCGACCTGTTTGAACTGGCTCGTCGATAACCAACAGGAAGGCGTCAAAAAAAGGTGGTGACAGTGACACGGAAAGCACGCACGAAAAAAAAATCCCCCCCACTACGTCGTTCAACTTTGTAAGTGATAATGGAGCCGACTATTCCACCTTCGCTCTCACCGCGGCGCCCTCATTGCACTCTCCAATGCCAGCCCTGCTCAGACATGTTGGACAGCTACTACAAGAACCACAGTACGTTGTTTTATTTCTTACATTTAAAAATAACTGCACGAATATGTTTTCGTCCAGGAACCACACCGCAGAACGAACGCGTGTTCCGTATTCCCTCACACAATTCATATCCTATCATTCATACCCAACTACACATGTTTTCACTAACCACAACCCAAACTACAAATGTATCCTCTAACTACCTCTCAATTGCATCCTTTATCGCGACAACTGCAAATGTATCCATTAACTAAAAAATTTTTGTCGAACTACACAGCTACAAATTTAAATCCGAATTCGTCACCACAAATATTTTCCAAGTACCGTGCTACGAATATGAGTATACTTGTCAAGGAGCACACCTACAAATGAATTGTCCTACTACAAATCAACAGCGCAGCTACAAATATGCATATTTACAAATTCACCACCTACACCACTACACTCGAGTATGTATCGCCGAATACGCAACTACATGTGTATATCTGAGTACTCAACTGCATATTTATATCCAAATGCGTTCTCGGACTATAGAACTACAAACGCTTCCGTCAACCATGAATGTGTCTGACAGTAATACAACTACCAATATATATTCACGTAGATAATTGAAAATATCCAAGCCCAGTATCCAGTATGTTTTCACTCGAATTCTCATATTGGCCTCCATTTCTAATTGGTCAATCATGTTCTCTTTTTTCACGTTCCCTATGTTTTGCTTTTCTTTCCCATACTTCTATTAGTGATGAATCGTTTCAATGTTTATTATACACTTGTTATCCACTATTTGGAAAAGGAAGTTGACGCTGGAGGGGGGAGGGGGATTAATACGCCAGATAATGTGGTTATATTGTGAGTTCACCAAGTCTTGAAAGCGCCAAGTTCTAAGTTATCGGAGTTAGCTCCTTCGGTTCTCAGAACGAAGCGGCTAGTTAGTGCCAGTAACTACACCATCCCTAACCGAACCTTGCGCGAATCGAGTGTGCACTCTCTTCTCCGCACAGTATCAATTCGTCACGGGTTAATTACCCCATCAGCTCGCCCGTTCTTCTAATTCAACCGAAAGTACGACGATTAACAAAATAATAAACACACGCAGTAATTCAACACCCAGAGGCAAATTTCCTTTTTGTGATTTATTATTCATTCAGAATTATAACCCTGTGTTTTCAGTGAGGAAAAATTTGATACTTCACGTTTAAAGACATCGGAATTCTAAATCTGCGATGTCCGTCTTTAACGTCGTGTAAAAAATCCGTTCTTTCGTACAAAAATCCCATCTGGTATTTAGTTGCGCCCGCCTGCTCGGCAATCCGATCGGACAAACCCCATGGTATGGGCAAAAAACGGTTTAAACAATTAACAAAAATTCAATTTTGGCAGTTTTATCGCGAATACGCCGTGTTTGGTATCGTTGTCAAAGTATTTTTAGCTCCTCGGTCGAACGGGATGACTATCAGACGTGTAAACTGCGTATTGTGAAATTACAGTAATTATAGCGAGTCAAAGTCTTCTAATTGAAAGCACTCGCAGGACAATAACTACAGAGAAAGTAATCGTTTCATCATTTCTACTCCCTACCTCCCGTCTGAACAAAACCACCTTCCAGCTCGACCCACCACGTCGTGCCAATTGCCTACGGGCAATTAGGAATGTTTAGTTTTCGTCGTTCCGTTGTAGTCAGTTGATGTCTCTCATGGTTTACTGATATTTTTCGATGCTGAATCGAATGGGGTGGGTCTCGGACCGGTCAGGCTCCGTCAAGCTGTTCAAGAGAATTACCATTATGTAATAATTTACATGGTTTATAAATACATTTTGCTCGTCTAAATTAATTTGAGCTAATTCTTTTTTTTTAATTTTAAATGTAAATCCCTTCTTAGGTTCAAACAACCGAGTCAATTTGAGAAAGGAGGAAAAACGAGTTAACACGTATAAAGGAAGGTGCAATTAAGGTGCGTTGCGACGCTCTGTATTTCAGTTTGCCCGTCTCCATCGTTGTAATTACCAACTGTTTAACTTATCGCCCAGAACGAACTTTTTCCTCTGGGAACGGTGGCGGGGGGTATCGTAAAACCACCGCGTAAAGGTCAAAGGTATAACTAGAAAAATGGGGCTGCTCTCCGGCGATGTAATTCCACGTGTGAATGTTAGAATTCTTTCCTTCCAATCCTCCACCCTTCCATCTACGTCGAACTTTCAGTGTGTGTGTGTGTAGATGGGGCGGAATTGGGTTCTCGCGCGTAGTAATTCCACCAGTGAAAGTTGCCCGCTCCCACTTCCTAACTCTCGATTTGATTTATTGAAACGTCGAGGAAACATCATGTTAGTCCAAGTCAAAAGTCAACAAACTAGGTTATCAAAGTCGAATCAACTCATAAATTAAATTACGAGTTATAATAGAGAAACCAGCGAAGTAGATTTAGGAGTTGTAATAAAACTATCAACTAACTGGTTAGTAACTAATCTCGTAACAGTCAAGTAACTAGATAACACCGAAATTATCTAGATAGTAATCCACTTAGCTATTAGTTTCTCTACTGAGTGTCTAACGCACCTGGAGAATATCTATTCATAACCATCGTCATAATTATACATCCGGCGTCGTGTATAAGTTTACAATATTGTACTCATCAGCATAGTACATCGTGTGTACTACAGGAGAGACATTCTGATGCCTTAGAACTAGTCCATGGGCTGCAATGGCTGCGTTCAATGGTAGGGTTATAGAAGGCTATGTCTACTGGTGATAGCCAGTCTAATGAGGCGCCTTCTAATGTCAGCTTTTCTTTTCTTCAGGCACGTGCGTATCTAGTTTGATTTGCAGTAGAACAGCAGAACCGATCTAACTCCTTCTTTTGTGTTTTGCTCGTCATTTTTGAAGGTACGGAAATATATTTATGAGCGGTTTCCGTCACCCTAATGGTGGTGTGCTGTAAAATGTGTCGAAAAATATCGTTTTCATCTGCAAATATTTTGAAAAACTTTTCAAAATGTATTCTCCCGCTCAGTGTCTAACTCAAGTTATCAAGAAAAGATAAAGGCGTGTGAATTGAAAACAGGTTTTTACTTTTACTTTTTGAGAAACGGCTATGATTTAGATAAAAATCACAGGGTATTTTTAACCAATCAATACTTACGTGTTATTGTATTCAGACTGCTGAGCGGTGATAACCGAAATGTGCCAGAAGTCTTGTTAAAATTTCCGCAGGAAGTCCAATACGGAATTTTATCAAGAACTCCTAAGAACTTATACTCACACTTCGTTATGTGGAATGTTTGGGGCGAAGTCACATTCAACCCTTAAGCCGTGTTTTAAAAAATTTGAAACAAATAAAAATTCTCTTTAGCTGACAACTCAACGTGTACAAAATTTGGCAACTTTGACAGAACAGTAAGAAATAGCAGTCTTACCTTTGACGTCACGTATCTACAGTTCAACAGTATGGCAGGAGTTATAGCCACCAGCTGAGTTGGGGGGAGGAAGGTGGAGAGTTGTGAATTAGGAAACCCCAAACGAGATTACCGTCAACTAATTGGCCGATCTTTGTCATTTTCGTTCAGCCACCATTTCCACGTAGCGAGCAGAGAACTAGTATTTCATCAAATATTGAAAGAATTTTCAGAAAAAGTAGTGAGCTACTTTCAGCTATATATAATAAATTTTTCAGTCCTCAGCTGCAGGACTATAGACCAATTGGGTTGAAGAAAGTCGAAACTATATTCGTCGGAGTGAAAACTTTTTGTAAGAGCGCGTCATATCATCATCGCGGTAGTACGACATTACCGTCCACGGGGAAATGACGAGAGCAGCACCATAAATTATCAAATATTTCGGCAAAAACGTGTTTTAGAGCACTTTGTTCAGGTAAATCAAACTTCCGTGGCACAAATATACATAAACAAATCGCATTGTTAATACATAGAGAAAGCTTAATTGCGGCCATGAAACAACCAACGAAATTCTAGAATTCAAATTAGCGTTGTTTACAGGGTGTTTCTCTCGTAATACTGAAATAGTAAACATTAACCCAAAAAGTTAGAATTGGCAATCTCTTAAATTACTTATGCACCGGTTAGTCGCAGAAGTAACACAATAAATTTCGGAACGTTTACTTTCTATTTAGAAAGACGTCAGTTCTACCTGAATCGTATGAAGCGGGTGAAAAACAGATTGAATTAGTAAGCACGGGGCTGCGAAAAGTTATGGGATACGTCGAACTAGATATTTTAGACTTTGTTCGCCTTATTCTAAATAAATATAGCAATTTTGTTTTTGTGGTAGCTATGCATTTTTTGTTTTAGCTTTTCTTTTCGTACTTGATTCCACAGAAACTTCCTTTCTTTGTACGGTTTCAATTGCGTTAGTCCTTAGCTCGTATTTGTGGCTGAGTTGAATAAATAAACTCTGACGCTCCTTCTCCACAAACAGCACGTACTGAGGTGACGCTGCTAACAGCGCAGCGCTCTCATTTTGCCTCACTCCAACCGTGCGTATGTTTATGTTGTGAAAACCTTCTTTGGAGCGACACACGTAATTCCTAAGCGACGCTTAGTGGGAATTCATCGGGTGCGTAATTGCAATACCCGCGGCGTTACTACAAGAGCTTCCTAGCGGACATTTGACGTCGTAATTGAGCTGTCCACGCCACAATTAGCGGTTGGAGTTAACTGGTTCAGTACCGCGATGCTAAGTACTCGACCGCAGATGCGCGACGGTGTTTGGAAGCAAATGGATCGTGGAAGTCCCCTTCAAACTGGGCATCTGTGAACAACCCGTACTTCAAATTACTTTGTGTGAGTCGAGTTGTAGCACTCGACCATTTTTCATTCTCGTCACTTAATAAGTGATGATGTTTTGTTGTCCAGTTAGTTGTTACTTTCCGCTACCCGAAGGGAAGGAAAGTATAGTAATCGGCCCAAAAAAAAAAGTTGGGTTTTCTTCAGATCTTTACGTTTCAGACCCTACTGAGTCTAAAAAACCTAATTTCGGAGAGAGGTCCGTGTGTATGTCTGTGTGTATGTCTGTGTGTATGTCTGTGTGTATGTCTGTGTGTGTGTGTGTCTGTAGTTCGATTTGCGGGCGAACGGCTGATCCGATTGAGTTGGTTCTTTTTTGTTTTGTTCGTTATTTTTGTAGACACCAAAATAAGGTTATGGACGATTTCGGCCGATGGGAAGGGGGAGTGGGGGACGAAAATGTACCAAAAACTAGGGTTTTTCGCATTTTTCTCAAAAACGGCTCTAACGATTTTGATTAAACTTTCAAATTATCTTCTTCTAATCAATACCTAACTTTTCTTCTCTATACATATCTCCATGAAAATACGGTGAACGGAGATATGGGCCTCTGAAGCAAAAATAGGTTTTTTACGCTTTTTGGCAAAACAGCTTCAGCGATTTTCACCAAACTCACAGGATGTTTTTAAATAGTTGATACCTACATATTCTTCTCAATAAATGTTCCTGTGACGGTCCATTGAACAGAGATAAAAATCAAAATGTGTCGAAAATAACGTTTTTTCTAACATTTCCGTAAATTCCAGGGTAACTTCTTTACCAGATGTGATAAATCCTAATGGAGTGTCTTTTAGTCACCCATACCAACATTTCGTTCTCCATAATTATTTCTGTATATATATGTTGAACGGAGATATAAGCCAAGTTAACACATAAAGGAGATTTTTCGAATATTAATTTATCGGTATTCCAATTTTCTCAAAAACGGCTCTAACGATTTCGATCAAACATTCGGAGTACTCTCAACTAACTAGTCCCAACATGTTGTTCTACATAAATGTTTCTGTAAAAATGCGTTGAGCGAAGATATAGCGCCCGCCTACGTAGGTGGTGTTCCAACTTAAAGGGGTGGCGGAAAGTTGTGTGTTGCTACGCACCAGATATTTTTTTACTTTCCTTGCTCTACGACGTAGAAAGGAAAGTTTATCGGCTGAAAGTAAATTTTGAATTATCATCAGTTCTTTACGATTTAATACCTACTGCGTCCGAAAAACTGTTTGTGAAGATGTTCTGTATGCCTGTGAACGGAATTGAGCAAAAATGGATGGACCAAATCAACTCAAACTTGGTATGTAGCGCGCATTAGTGGGAAAATGACGAGAGTAGCGCAAAAAATCAGTGAACATTTCGACGAAATTCGATTAACTTCACTCAAATGTTAATAAAAACTTTTTTAAAACGGTGGTGGTAGTCCGTTAATGTGGTCTACGATGATTGTTTAGTAACGCTACTAATATATTCGGAGCTATTACAAAAATTCTGGAATTTCATACATCTCCGTTTCACCTACTACTATTTCTTACAGTTTTTAGCCGGTAATTCTGAGACGGCGACTATCATCCTTCTCAAAATACCGTGTTAACAGTCCAAACGAAATCAATCAACTGCTCAATAACGATTGTGGCACAAGTACGAGCACTACAATAAATTCCGGGACTTTGAGCGGCATCACTTTCCACAACCGTGGAGTTATACTTTCGCAAGTTCGAATGAAAATATAAATTGAATTGTTGGGCGTTTTGAGACGGTGAGAGTTGAAATCGGAAATAAAAGACCTCGGTGAGCGTGAGGAGGACTGTATTAAATGCTGTGAAGCGAGTAGAGTTTGTGTACAAAATGGCGGCACAAGGGGACGCCTCGTCAATGCGCGAACTGGCGGGAAAACTGTATCGGAAGGAGATAGCGAACTGTAAGGGTGGAGAAAATATATAGCTTTGTGTCTGAGCGGGCACAGGGAAACGTGAGTGACTTTTACTTCATAGCTGAATGAATTTTGGGAGGGGCTGACTTTTTTGGAGAGGAAACTGAAATTGAGGAGAGGGAAAGTAAAGAAAGGAAAACCCCACTTTAGTGAAAACTGGGGAAGTGGAATTTCCGCGGTTACGAGGGGGTAAGAGGAGACAATGACTTTGTCATTAAAGGACTCCCTGACCCTTTAAGGCAGGTGTGGGGAAGCCCGAGGTCTAAAGACTCGGACTGATTTGACTTGCGTTGAACGGTAGCAGAAGCCAGGTAAACCATTGAAATTAAGTAGAGGTAAGGAAAGTGATGTAATGCGTTTGATATTTTTAACTTGCACTAGTTTTTCTCTTCTCTTTCTTTTGCTCCAAATAGTAGAAAAAACATTACATTAAGTGGCGGGGTTAAAAAAGTTTTTTACTGTTCTGTAGAATTTTATGTTTTATCGGCGAATATTCAGTACGAATAGCGCCATTTGGGGAAATGGCTTTGTGTGTGTCTCTAATCCCAATTCAGTAAGTGCTGAATCAAATTTCCTACACATTCTGCTAGTCAAAACCTATTCAAAACTAACTATATTTATTATAGTAATCAAACCACTAAATAATGCGTAGCAACACAACATTCCACAACCCCCGTAACTTTGACGACCTGCTACGTATACGGGCGCTAGATCATCGTTGAACGCATTTCTACGGAAACATTCATGGTGAACAAAATGTAGGTACAAGTTGGTTGAGAGTACCCTGTGACTTAGACCAAAAGAGCCGTTTTTGAGAAAACAGGAAACCCGATAAATTATTATTCGAGAAACATCGTTTGCCAAGCTATCGTGGCTTATATCTCCGTTTAACAGATAGGTACAGAAATAATCATGGGATACAAAATGTGGGTTTAGGTTGCTAAAAGACACTCAGTATGATTGATCAAATCTACTGAAGCGATTACTCATACTTTTTTACGAGTTTCAATTTAAAAAGTTGTGTTACTGCAAAAACATTAAAAAGTTCGAAAAACTTTCAAAAAGAGTTATTTTTGTGTTTAAAAGCATTCACATGAAATTCGTATCACGATGTTCCCTTGGGAACACGAGTAGATAGGGGATTATTGTCACATCTCAGAAAGAGAAGTTTCAAAATAGCTTTTATAACCCCATGGGCTGAGCTGGATCGCCTGTCGAATCGCCGAGTGAGGTGTGTATGGATCGAGGACATGACTGTGAGATAGCAGCTGGAAGAAAGATAGCATAAATTTGATATTCTATGTGAAAAGCCTGAAAGACCAAAACTTGATATAATTGTCATAGAAATCAAACACCAAAGTTTTTTCTCGAGAAGGTATACCGATTTTAATTACGCAAATTAATCGGAATGCTCAATCGTTTTCTCTCTCTTCCTGTCTCTCACTCTCTCCCTCTCCCCCACCCTCCATTATTTCTTAAAGAGGAGTGGAGTGTGCAGGTTCTGCCGTTCTACCCCCCTGCAGGACTATGCGAGGCTCTAGACGTACGCGTTTCAGTCGTGATCCAAAGTTCTGCCTCTGCTTCAGCTCAGGAGTCTTGTGACTGTGTCTTTCTCGTTCATCTACAACTGTAATCCTCCAAAGGTTTGGGAGCTGTAACAAAAGGATTATGAGCGTTATAAGTTATGTGCGATAAGCGTATTCATATCCGTGTGAGATTGGGATTGTGAGACTGAAATTAATCCTTCTCTCGGTCAAGGAAGTTCCACAATATAGGTCTTAGGTTCTCTCTATTTTACTCAATCCATATCATGAAAAATTCGTGAATCGCGTTCTTATACGTTGTACATAAACTCTCACAACAATGCGTTGAATGACGTTTTTGTGGTTCTCCAGACCGGTTACACTAACTACCGACTCGTTACGAAAAGTTGACCGTTTCTACGATTCTACTTGAAAGAAGCAAGTCACTTTTGGAAGCGCACAACAGCTAACAGGGCGGACGACGATGAAATCAAAATGTGGCAGCACAATAAGGTAGCTGTTGTCGAGGAAATAATTCACAAAAAAAAGCACAAGGTTCGCCGTAAGAGAGACCCTCGTTGAATGGAAACGACCTTTCCTTCCTAACTCAATCTTTTGTGCGCCGAGAAAAGGAGAGTCCAAAGGGTTTGGTCGGAAAGATTGCCAGGACAGCGAAAGCCCCCCCATTTCCCGAAGAAGTTAGTGAAAAATACGTGGGGTCACGGCGATATTTGCTTTTCTCGTAACTCCGGGAGAAAATGCGGCACGTGAGCGGGTTACTGTAACAAGGTCCGCCGCCTTGGTAGTTAGCTGCTCGTCGTGAAGCTGTCGCAGGTCTGTTTCTTTATTTGGTGACTGTACCTAAACCCTCGACGAGGGTTATATCAGTCATAGAAGTTGCGGTTTCGCTAATATGCAAGAGGCCGGCCCCTGCAGCATCCACCGAACTCAGACCTGTGGAGGTACGGCAGGTATTTGGTCTTAGCCAGTCTCACCGTAGAGAGCTGTTGCCCGTGTGTTACCGCGCGGAGGTTGACCACCTGAGGAATCCCGTACCATCTGGGAGTATTTCATAATCTGGTTTCCTACCTGATCTTACTTTTTACTTGGGTGGCAAGTTTCAAAAGGACAGATCAACTATAACCACGTTTCTTAGCCATCACCTTCTTTGCGAACTTTGCAAAATGGTTATAGGCTTCCTTTGTAGCAGTCAATGCTGCTAAGTTCGTTTGCCCTACCAACAACCGTCGCTCACTGTTGTAGAAACTACAGTGGAGCAGCACGTGGTTTCTTGTTTCCTCCGCACTGGAGGCACAAGACGTGCATAATGGAGAGTCTTTCAGGGAAAAGAAGTGGAGCCGCGCATTGAAGTCACCATGTCCCGTGAGGAACTGGCTCGTCCAGTGGTCTGGCTTAACCCATTTTCTAGAAAGACGTTCACGGATGTTGGGGAAGAACTCATACGTATCACGCCCTTTGACGAGGACTCCCATCTCGCTTGCCATTTCTCTAGAGCCCATTCATCGATGGCGGCAAGTTTCTGTTCTGTGGTGAGATCCGCACGGAGTTCAGCCCAAAGCGGGGGAAGCTCCTGTTTCACTCTCCACTTGTCAATCATGCACTCGACAGCCAAATCAACTGGTAACTGACCAGTGATCACCTGGAGTGCTTCCGTTGATACAGTCTTGTAGGCCTTGGTGATCCACAGGAGCGCAGCTCTCTGGGATTGGGCCAATACTCTCTTTTGATTGACTGTTAGTTTGCTACCCCAGACAACGGGGCAGTAGCCAATCACACCTAAATAGATGGCCTTATACATGAGGATGGTGTCGTGGTAACACACACCCCAAGTGGCCTTGCTAATGGCACGCAGTGAGGCAAACCTTGCAATGGTAGTGCCTTTAAGGGACTGGAGGTGTTGGTTGAAACCCCACCTCTCACCTATATTCACTCCTAAATACTTGACGTGCTTTTCAAGAAGGAGCCTGTGGCCGCCAAAGCGTATTGTGGGTGGATTATTCACTTTCCCCTTCAAGAGGATTAGCTGGGTCTTTCCTCTGCCACCTGCATCTTGACATGCTCGCACCATTGGTTGACAGTGCGGAGCACATGGTGAGTTTTTCTTCAATTTGGCGGACTGACTCTGCAAAGATCAGCACAGTCAAGTCATCCACATAGGCGTACGGCTCGCAGTCAGTCTCCATGAGTTTCCTGAGAAGACCTTCGAAGAAGGCATTCCAGAGTGCTGGTCCTAGGACCGAGCCCTGTGGGCACCCCTTCTCAATCTTTCTCCGGACGGAGACATGCCTACTTTCGATCGTAGCAGTTCTGTCTGTCAGGTAACTTCTGACGAGCGAGTACAGGTTGCGGAGGATTCCCCCACCTTTAAGCTCATTAAGGAGCGCTGGCCACCAAAGGTTGTCAAACGCTCCTCTGATGTCAATCAGAACTGCTACGACGTACTTAGCCGGTGCCAGCAGGGAAACACGCCGAATCTCGACAATGACATCCTGCGTGGACCTTCCTTTGGTACACCCGTATTGCCTGCCTGTGAGGTTGCGGCCAAAGACTCCTTCGAGGGACTGCAACATCAAGATTTCTAGTGTTTTGCCTAATATGGAAAGAAGGCTGAGTGGTCTCCATGATCGCGGGTCTGACTGATTGCGGTCGCCTCCCTTTTGAAGAGTGACAACACGCGCAGACTTCCACTGAGTGGGGAACTGTCCGACCTGCAGACAGTCATTAAATAAATTAAGGAGACCGCTAGAGATTGTCCGCTCAGCCTTCCTTAGCATATTGCTTTCTATTTTGTCTGGCCCGGGGGATTTGTTGGGCTTTAAGGTCGCAAGGGCCCTGCCGAGGTCGCCTGTTGTCCACAATGGGATGTCGCGCTCGCTCGACGGGTCCATGATCAGCTCCCTTGCTGTCCTCTGGGCTTCAGTGTCTCGAGCTACTTGGTCATCTGGGAACGCCTTCTCAAGGAGGGTTTCCAGTGAGCTTTCGATGCTGCAGGCCCAGCCTGACTCATTTTGCATCGCAGCTAAGACTTGCTCTACGTTTGCTTTTCCTATGGAGGACTTGTAGTGTCTGCCCCAGGGGTTCTCAGAGCTCTCCGCTTCCACAAAATTTCGCCAGCCTTGCCGTTTGGCTCGTTTGATGGCGCGGTGGAAGGCCTTCTTCTCTTGGATGAAGGCAGTTCGGAGTGTTGCTCTGGCATCAGTGTCACGAGTGTTTTGGTACATCCTTCTGGCTCTATTTGCACTTTGCTTGAGGGGATTAAGTTCCTCAGTCCACCATGGGACTTTGATCGCCCTGTGCTTCTGTTGGCCAAGTACAGAGAGCCCAGCAGAGTGCAGTGCTGTGGTAAATGTGTCCACTTTGCTGTCCACCTCTTCAGGTGTGGATGCTTGCGCTATTAGGTCGGTGTCTGCGGCACGCAGTTCACCTTCCAGTACCCTACAGAATTGTGGCCAGTCAGCATTTTTTGTGCGGAATCGCTTTTCACGCATGTCTTTGCAGAGGATGTTGTCATCCGTGATGGCAAAGTCAATAACCATGTGATCGCTCTGCGTTGCACCTGGTACGACTCGCCAACCTTGCAATTTGAGTAGCAGGGTGTGAGACACGGCTGTGACGTCTATACACGACCTTCCTCCTGGACCATCATAGGTCGCCTCAGTCATGGGGTCGTTGGCAACAACCAAGTTGTACCTGGTGAGCAGCTCTATATACGTCTCGCCCGCCCTGTCCAGGGTTGGGGATCCCCACAATGGTGATCTGGCGTTTGCATCAGCACAGACTACGCAGGGTCGTCCTGATAGGCCTGCTAGAGCCCGCTCGAGTGGTTCAAGGCTGGTGGCAACTGGTGCGCCAAATTGCCTGTAAATGATATTACAACCAGCTCAAAGCCACCGGCTCGGATGAGCACAGCGCCAAGTGCTGGCTGTTCAGGTGGGTGAGTGCGAGCATGTCAATGGACGGGTCGATGCAGGCTACTGCTGCCTTGGCTCCCGTTCTTGCTCCAGTCACCACTCGTGCCTGCGATCCCAGACCAAGGGTTTTGGATCCTATGTATGGTTCCTGTATGGCGAGGACACTGCAGCGTTTCTTGAGTGCATTTTGCAGCAACTCAGCCATAACTGGGCAACTCTTATTTGTGTTGTGCTGAAGGATTTGAACTGTTTTTGACCTATTCATAATCTACTCGTGACTCCTGGAGGGCAATCGCTCGCTGACGAATGGTACAGCGTGCGTCTCGTGTAGAGTGTGAGACCTGTTGGATTTTGCGTTCGACGCAATTGGCACACTTGGAGAGGGGCATCACGCTTGCATTCCCTACTCCAGATGTGGCAAGGCGCACCAGGCGCACACAACAGGTCTTGTACAGGCCACTGCCAGGTGGCCATAGCGCTGGCATTTGTAGCAGTGAGTGGGGGCTTGGTACTTTCGTATGGCGCACCACTGTCAGGCTATTTGGAGGTGCCTTGCCCTCTAGTTTTTTGTATAGGCTGGGTGATACCTCAATCACCCAATCCTTCTGCCTTCCACGCTGTTTGGTGAAGAGGGCCTGACATCCTGCGGCTGCAAGCCTAACGCAGGGTTGTGCTCAACAACTTGTTGGGCCAAGTCCTCTTTGAAGATCAGTCCGCACGTCGCACAATAGCAGGCGTGGGAAACGACCCAGGGGGCTGACGCTTGGAGCTTCAACTCCTTTTTGTTGAAATGTGGCCCGTGAGCGCCTTGGCCATTTCTGGCGTTTCCGTCACAATGACGGCGCCACCTCCTACTGCGGTGCGGATGTTCAGCACTCGGACGCTTAGAGCTTGGAGGTCCGTAGCAGGGACACCCCGCATCAGTGCTTCCATTGTATCAGGGTTGGAGGGACCAGCCTCTCCTTCCTTACATGTATGCCTAACCACTACCACGTTTTGTCGTGGGTTTTTAGGGGGGAGTTTGGCAAGCGGTGGAGGCTTTTTATTTTTGTTTTTATTTTTACTTTTGCCCTTGTTTTTGGGCAGAGGCGTAGGCGGGGCGCTGCCCTCAGCCTGCTTAGTTGGGGCCTGTTTCCGCTTCCCCCTGCGCTTCCTGGCCCTGGCAGACTGCCATTCCGCCTCAGCTCCATGAGGGGGGGAGGAAGGCGCAGTAGCGGCTACTGCCGCATATGAGGGGCCTGGGGTACTACCCTGGCTCATTGAAGGTCCTTGAGTTTGGGGGGCTGGTGGCACTAGCTGCTGGGCAATTGCCCTACGCAGCTCTTCCCTCACGACAGCCGCCACAGTTTCCCGCAGGGGAGTGGCAGGGGGCGATGTCGTTGGGGGCATTAGCTTTATAGCCAGCTTCGAAATTTCGAAGAGGCAACTAGTGATGAGGTCCCGCATAGGTCCTGTCGCGTTGACCCTCATCCGTGCCATCTGGCTGTGGATGATTTGGACATATGCGCAAATTTGCTCCATGTCCGACAGATTAGGTCAACGGCGTGTCGTGTGCTTGTAGTAGCCGGGTTGCCCGGGCTACTAGGGGAGAAGGGGAGATGAACGCGGTTTGCCCGGTTCTTTCCGCCCTTGTTTGTTTGGACGACGAGTAGATTGCTCATCGTCCGAAGAGGGAGGGGTCGAGCTTGGCGAGCCTGAGGAAGAGGCGCAGGTGGCGTTTTTATTACCTGCAATTGTGTTATTTGACTTAGTCATGTTTTTACTAATTTTGAGGGAGATTAAAGAAGCAGACTGGTGTAGTGTATCCTTGTGAGTTCATTTGTTGTGTGTGTTAGTGGTATGAGCGAGAGGTGCTCGAGAGGCAGTGTCCTGGAAGCTCCCCCTCAGGCATATTGATTCTAGCCCCTTTCGCTGGTCCGTTGAGGGTCAAACGGAGTCCTACTCCGTTTTGAGTTTCTTAAAATATTTGAACAGTGACAATTTTATTTTCGATTTCCAAGCTGTACATAATTCATTGGTTCCCTCAATATAGTGTTTTGTTTCATTACTCATTTATTCGGCGGAGGTTTTCTTTTTCAATTTCCTTTACTTGACCTATCAACGCTGGTTCATCCTCATCACGTGGGAAATACCGATCTCTTTTGACACTAATTAGGTAAAAACAAAACAACATGCGTTGCGAATTCGATGTAATTAGCTCTCTCTTCGCTACGTTTCGAGGTCCATCCTTCTCTTCAACCATGTATGTGTGACATATCATATTAACGGTGCTTTCTGTTTTTATAATCCATACAGTAGTTCTTTCAGTTGTTGTATGTGCGATAACTCACTGGGATAGTTTGTGCAATCAGTTGCGGGGCATTCTCTTTGCAGTCACCTCACGCAAACCGCAAACTGTGTGAGGTGCGGCTGGTTAGAGGCGTTCAAACAGTAATCTTCACATACTGTGACATGAAATCTGACAGAAGCAGTTTCGGGGTTTGGACTACGAAAAACCCTTGAACGCAAGAAACAAAACTGTTCAGAAACGAAGGCCCATAGAAGGAAGGTTAGGCCGGCTTCTTCTCCCGTTTTTGGATTTGTCCTGGCACATGTTCCCGTCGAAATTTCGTTCTTCTTCTTCCGTTCCCTACTCCCTTCCCGCGTGAAACGTTCTTGCACCGCGTGAAAACTCGAACGTCACTTCAAGACTGTGGCTCTCTTTTCATTTTTTTTTCTTTTGGCACGCTTTAGGTAGGAGAGGACGCTTAATTTCTAATTTCATTTCTTTTTTTTACCTGTAAATATTTTTCTTTTTTGGTTGTGTAGGAAGCTCCATTTCTTTTTAATACATAGTTCTCGTATAAATGTGTCTTAGTGGTTTTTTTGCTTTTCCTTCCCCTGAATGCATGGGTTCATCCCCACTAGAATTTATTTTATCATATTCCCTTTTCCTTATTTATTTTTCGATACAATACTAAAGAAACATAGGAGAGTATTTGAGCCGCATGAGGGAGGAATGTTGCCATGCGTGGCCTTTGAAAGGCAGATACCTGGGGAATCTGGGACCAACAATAATTGTTCGCTAATTCCCACCCAGCAGAATTGTATCTTCACGCAGCACGTGACAATGGGAGTTAAACATCCCAGACCGCGTTTTCAGGCTCATTGCCTTCTTCAGCAATAGGGCTTGAGGGCTAATGACTTCGTGGAACACAGATGATAGGTCATCCAACAAATGCCACGCACTGCTAGGCAATGTAGTAAAATGTCATTTCTTGTTCGCTTCAGTATGAAGATATTGAAAGTACAGACTCGGGATGGAAAGACGATCAGAAAAAAAAGCGAAGCCGCACAAGCTGAGTAAGGAACTTTCTCGTCCAATGGTCGGGTTCGCCACTTTTTTTTCTTCTGTTTTCTGAAATGTTGGGGGAATCCCTGCAGATACCTTGTCTCTTTTGTGAGGATTTCCATACAGCTTGTCCAATCAGAAACCCATTTGTCCAGTGATAGTTGACGTTCACTGGAGAGTTCGTTCAAGAGGCCATCACACAAGCTAGAATGAAGCTTCTTTTACACTCTCCACTTTTCCACTGTACACCCAATGGCCAAGTCCACAGGTAAAAGGCAAGAGGTGCTTCCGTGGGCACAGTATTGTAGCCTGGTGGAATTCCTTTTGGTTGACTGAGTTTAGATTCCCACACATCGCGAAAATAGGTTGTCAATGCCAAATGTCCATGTTTTCTACATGATGACAGATCTCAGTAGCTTTCATCTCTAGAGGCCTTATTAATGGCTCTTGATGTGGCCAACTGGTCGAGGGGTGTGTCTTTGAGGGGTTGCAGGTGTTGAGGGCAATTTCCTCTTTCACTTATACTTGACCTACTTCTCTAAAAGAAGCCTTGGCCGCTAAAACAACTTCAACTATACGGCTGTGATATCACGTATTACTGAGAGCCCTGTGGAATCGTAACTCCAGCTGTTGGGGTCGCTGTCATTATTCATTACGGACCCCAACCATCCGTTGATGTGTAAGTCATACACTAACGACCACCTTCTACCCGTGACCTTCGAGCAATATTCGGAACTGACAAAATAAGGCGTAAAGGGTCAGAAAGGCTTCTCTGAATCGAACGATCCCTTGAACTTTCCAGGATCGCAGCTCCGAAGGAAGGGCATCTTCGACAAGCGGCTCTCAATCTGGTGGGTCTCGCGGTTTGCGGGATCGTGACCTGAATATCAGCGTTGCAAATGAGCCCCCCGCGATATTCAGATTCTGGAAGCGCCTACGCTACAAGGGTTTTGGACTACGACGGGAAGAAGGTTTTGTTTTCTGAGGCGCCGCCTGGCAAAGTGAACTAATTGCGTGGTTTTGAAAAATCTCTGGCAACGCTTCAAGCGGCGAGAGGAAATTAAATCACTAATTCTCTAAATTCGCTTTGGCAAATTCATTGAGACACCCTTGTATATTGCCAATGTGTATTTGAGAAGAGGAAATGACAACAGTTTCAGTTTGAATGCTCAATCAATCCTTTCTCCCTGTCCAACGACGTGCTGCTGTCTAGAAGCAGGTACGCTTCCATTTCGCCAGAACGGGTTCACTTATTAAAAATTCGTAACTGCGCAATTCCCTTTCTATGTGTGAAGAAGTTGAATTTTCGAGTGTCTCCCGGGTAATTGGCGCCTTGAGGTGAAACCCGACCTCGTCAACCTAGTTAGTTAGTTGGAGGACGGGTTTCAAATTAGCTTGAAGAAGTAACGGCATCTCCGTTGAAGGACCCATTGCCAACGAGATTCGGTCCTTAGCTCATTTCCTATTTGACTTCCCGAGGATTCTCTCCAACTCATACTACCGCTACCTGCTTGAATTTCATAACCCGGCTACCTTCCGCGCTTTATTTAGTCCTTGGTTTATTTCACTGCGTCGACACAACTCTCTTCTCTAACAATGTTATTTTCCTGATATGCCCTTCCACATGAGACAGAGTTGTGATTTTCCGAGAACATCTGTGTCACAATATAGATACATGAATTGTCACACGTTCCAAATCCTGGAGCTCAAACTGTTTTTGGGGTGCGTGTGTTGAAGAGGATTTTCTTTAAGAGTCCACCACGCAGTTACAGTGTTTTAAACCGTGTAAATCTCACCATAGTGTCGTTTGTACTACAATACTGTGCTATATTACATAATGAGTGCATTAGGGGAGGGGGAAGGGTTCCCTTTCACTGTAATGCCAACTACCCCTCACCCAGAGATTTCATGAGTCATGATAAAGACGTGCGTGTAGAGTTGCAGTCGTACTTGTTCTAAGATGCACACCACCTGTATTTATCTGGTAAAAACTTGATGGGGGGGGGGATGTCTGACATAAAAGCAGGCCGCATGTCATCCAACACTCAATCATGAGTTGCCTTTCCAGTGCTCTTCGCGTCGCATGAGATTGTGAACGCTTTTCGCATCTTCGTCTCATTACTGCTCACTACTCTCCTCCACAGTCTGACACGTATCAGGAAGGTTTCTCACTACACCTCCGGCTTGCTGTTTTTCTTTTCCTTGCATTTTCCGTTTCGTTTCAACCTTCGTAATTTTCTCCCGTTCTTGTTACCTGCCAACACAGAGCCTCGCGATGCTGCATTAGGTAGGGTGCTCTACGAGCAGAGAACCCCATCTTTCCTCTCCTCACCCCGGCACCTCATTATCAAGGAATTCCTCATACATAGTTTCGCACAGTCCTCCATTTGACTTTATACTGTAGGATGGAGCCCCGAAGTGCCTTCTGTCTCATCGTCGTTGGCCCCACCCTCCTTGATCAAAAGTAGCTTTAGAAGTAGCCAAACTAAAATCTGAATGCAAATTTGTGCTGACTCGGTCCAGCCGTTCTTGTTGAATGGTTTTCACCAACAGCTGCGAACAAACAGGTGTTTTGGTTTATTATTCTTCTGGTTTTCGGTAGGGAATTTTTTTTAACACCCCCTCCCCACCTCCTCAAAATGGGATACTTTACGTTTCAAGACATCGGGATTCCAAATTTGCAACGTCCAAATGTGCGTTTTATGCCTTTAACGTGGTCTTATTAGATTAGAGGATTTATTTATTAATAAGTTTCACGCAAAATCCCATCTGGTCTCTAGTTGTGCCCGCCTACTCGCCTATCTGGTCGGACGAAGCTCATGGTTGTTATTAACCTATGGTCGAAAAAATTAACAAAACCGCAGTTTTGGCGATTTTATCGCGATAACCTTGTGTTTGGTATGGTGTTCTTGGTATTTTAAGGTGCTGCGTAGAATGGAATGATTCGCAAGGGTGTACGACTGCGTGTAGACCGGGACCAGGGAAACCACAGTAATTACAGTGAACCAAAGAACTTATAAACGTAATCGTTGCATCTTTTGCTCTCGTCTCAACCCAAAGACCCGTCAGCTCGACTCGCCACGTCGTGCCAATGCCTACAGGGGCCTACAGGCGCCTAGAATATCTCATTTTAGTCGTTCCATTGAGGTAGGTCATGTTTCGTATCGCTTACAAGTATTTACCGATGAATCGAATGGGATGGGTCTCCGAAGTGAGAGACTAAGTCGAGTTGTGCATGAGAATAATAAACAGTTGTCTAATAATTCCCACTAGTTGCACATGCGACTGAAAAATACGAGTTGACTTTTCTTCAATTCTCTACGTTTTGAAGGAGTGTGCGTCCACCCCCCTCGGACTTGAGCAAATATACTCAATGTCGTTACTTAATCAGCAGTTCAACGTTAGACAACATAATGATGTTAGGTAAATTGGAGATAATCAGTTCATCAAAGCACCACTTTCTTCTCAAAAACGGCGCTGATCATTTTGATAAATTTTTTGGTCCCTTCTCCTACATAATAGAACAGTAATATAACGTTTTCATTTTCCGGTAAATTAATATTATACTGTAGTTGAGCTTTTCTACTCTCGTAGTCGAAGTGAAGTTCGGACTCAATATAATAAATCAGACAAAAACCTTGAAACTCACCTCAAATCTCAAATAAACCCAATAACACTTCTTGGGGGGAAAATGAAGAAATGAAATGAATGGAATTCCTCTTCAATATTAAATCAAAGTAACCTAATAGATCGGATCGCGATTAAAGACGACGAGGGGACACAACACACCTATGCACCGGGGCTTTACTCACCTATATCCAACAATGTTCAAGCTGGGAAAACAGCACTGATGCTGTAGTTTGGTTGATAACGGGGGAGACTCGATTAGAAGATTACGGAGGGCTCGTGAAAACCGGAATGAAAGTGGACTGTCGCAATTTGCGTCTCGGAAAGCCGAGCTCTCCACCAGCCACACCGCCAAATAGTTAGGCGTGCCGCCCGGAAGGAGAGCCGGCGGAGACGAAGGCAATGTCCTTCACAATATCCAGAACTGTAAAAACAACATTCCCAAATTCCGCGAATCGTCTATGTAATACGTTGACCACTCAGTAAAGATCGTGACTTGGAAGATGATACATTCCGAATCACAAAGCGCTAGCAGTTCCTCCATTTGAACGATAAAATTTGTGTTCAACGATACATCAGCTCACCCTAATCGAACAGGGGTCGCCTGGGCTATGCTTGTGGAGCGTACTCATCATTCCTAATTCAGGAAGAATGTCAGGTTGTTTTCTTTCTTGGCATACATTTCTTATACATTCAACCATTGTGGGTTCGATTACCAAACCGCAGTACTTTGGCAGGTTTTGTTTTTTCGAAAATTCAAATTCCATTCTGTTTTGGTTCTTGCGGCGTATTCGTCAAGTAGAAGTCGAAATGATGAATTCCGAAGCGTAAATATGTCATCGACGTCAACTGAGGGAGAAACGCTTTGCTGTTGCTCTCAATAAGAACCTCGTCAGAGGAGTTTTCCAATTTATATTCGCGATTCAATATCCGATTTTATGGTTTTTGACTAAAGGAGATCGTTATAACATTTATTGAAGAGCTTCTTTCCATCTGAATGAGCTCTCTCCATTTGAACTCCCGAGAAATTACTCTTTGATCGTTGATTCGTTCTTGAAGTTGAAGAGTTCCAATAGTCGTCTCCATTGAGCGCGAAATCTTTGACTTGGACTTTCCATCGATACGGCTATTTATAAGTTTCCATCGTCAATCGAGAATTTTGATATTTGAATTCTACTGAATGATTTTCTCACTCTTTAGGTTCGGTTTCCAGATATCAAAAACTTAATTTATTGGTGGTGAATAATCAATGTTGGGAAATGGTGGTTTAGATGCGGCGATATATCAAGTTGAAACTGGCAGAGTAAGCTCAGATATGCGTGCTCATCCGGCACTGACTCTCCATGAAGAAGAGGGCGTGGTCGCGATCTAGACAACAGAGAGGTTGTACGCTCCTGAGGGAAGGCAGAGAGGAAGGCTGAATCCACAGTGTGGTGACATGAGATAAAGGCACCTGGGAAGGGGGCCAAATTGGGCCCATCACACAGTGTCATCGTGAAAGGCAGCGAGGAAGGCTGAATCCACAGTGTGGTTACATGAGATGAAGGCACCTGGGAAGGGGGCCAAATTGGGCCCATCACCCAGTGTCGTCGTGAAAGGCAGCGAGGAAGGCACCTGGGAAAGGCGCCAAACTGGGCCTATCACACGGCGTCATCGTTGAAAGGCGGCGCGGAAGGGCGCCTATCACAGGGCGTCATCGTGGAGAGGCAGCGAGGGAGGCTGAATCCACAGTGTGGTGACATGAGATAAAGGCACCTGGGAAGGGGGCCAAATTGGGCCCATCACACAGTGTCATCGTGAAAGGCAGCGAGGAAGGCTGAATCCACAGTGTGGTTACATGAGATGAAGGCACCTGGGAAGGGGGCCAAATTGGGCCCATCACCCAGTGTCGTCGTGAAAGGCAGCGAGGAAGGCACCTGGGAAAGGCGCCAAACTGGGCCTATCACACGGCGTCATCGTGGGAAGGTAGACTTCTTGCAAAGCCAGTTTATCACTAGAAACTGCCCTGAGGGAACTCCATCCTGTTTACAGTCATAATCTATTTTTCCTATGTCTTATCGCACAATGACTCTTTCAAGTGCTTTCGATTCCCCACCCTTGAAATATCGAATCTAGCAGATTAATGGGGTAAACCATTATGACCTGAGTCTTTGACAACTGACACACTCGTTGCTCAAGCATTAACACAATAGAGGTAATACCTCCTCAATTCGTGATAAGTATAAATCGATACCTTCAACATGGATGACAACGATGTCTCAACTAACATCCTTATTACTCGAAATATTATTTTGAATTTCAATTTACTTTAACGCGTCATCATCGTTAGTAACTTTAATGCGTGAAACTAACAAGTCTTCATCATGACGATGACCAGGAACCCTTATCCAACGAAACAAATCATCAGAGAGGTTTGCGTCGTCTGAATGCCAGCACTCAATGGGATCTCTCATTGGATTTTATGAAGCTGATACCCCAGAAATAGTCTGCATTGAAGTTGTCTGAATTCCCAGGGAGCATCAGGCCATGAGTATGAGTAATGTTATGAATGTGACTAACCCATTTAGGAAGGTTACGGCAGGGTAGGCGTAACAGTAGGAACAAGTCCTGAAATTGGAATTGTATGAAAATAAATGTATAAGTTGCCCACTCTATTAAACCAGGCGAGAAAGGAGATCCGGCTAGGAGGACCAGTGTGACGGATCTGATCAGAGTTCATCAGGCTAACAACCCACCGCATTGTGGAACCCTGGCCATGGCAGTGTCAGAGAAGATTCCAGAAACCAAACTAACTCAGCGCTTCACGTGATGAACAGACAAGAGGCTAATTAGGGCCATATGCATTATCCACCATGCATAGCTGGAGGATCATTCTGAGGGGTTGGTGGATCCTCCACATTCATGAGCGCGTGTGGGTGATAATTGGACTCGACTCCTCTACTCCTCCTTTGGCAGGCACAGGGCCTTACTAGCAACTGAGAAAAAAAGTGATGGTGGGGATTGAATTTCTTCTATATATTGCCTCAGGATTCCGTGAACAGTTGGTTCTATATTTTTCGGGGAAGAACTTCTCATATTTGGACTGGCACCTACCTGTTGATTGATTCAAAGAGGTCCAGTGGGGTCAGGCCAATTGAACACCAACACCCCCTTGTCGTGTCCCTTGGTGAACTCGTCGGCAAGCGTGAATGGTACCAAATCCCACACATTTTTAGGACCTAGTTCAATCGAACCAAGGAAAAATGAAATCGAAGTGAGATTTTGTAAAGTCAATATGTTCTTCATTCCAATATTTAATAGCGTTGGATGAAATTCCAACAAAAAAAACCTTCCGCGTGAAATGGAAATAACGAACATCCGAAGTTGATTTGTGCGGTCTTGAGGTGCCTCCCCCCCCCACCCTATTCACCTCTCACCCGTCTCTCCCGCCATCGATATTGGTGAACCTCAGAATGGCGAATCTCGTCGCAGTTTTGAATTGAGGCTTGGAGTCTTCGTTCTGGAAAAAATTTACTTGCAAATGTTGCATTCGTTTCATCTGAAAACGAGATTTCAAGCTCACCTTTTTGCGCTTTTTTCTCCTCATCCTTCCGTATTTCTCTCTTCTCTCCATACCATGACTACCCCTACTCCTGACATTTCAGCATCCGCCCTTTTTTTTATATTTATTTTTGCCTTTCCTTTCTCTTTTTGCTCGTCCTCATTTCTAGCTCTTATCCTCCTTTCAGTGGTCTCCCCTGAGGCCTTGCTCTCCGCTTTCTCCCGATTCTGTGAGCTTTTTCCCCGTATTTACTTTGGGATTTACGTTCTCTCTAGTTTTTACCATTCGTCCCGAGTAAACCTCATGTTCTCTTTCGCAAGACTGAGCTCAGGTGGCCGTCGTTTTTTCTGACGCATTAATTGCCTGTCGGGTTTCCCACGATTGTCATTCTAATTTTATTCTTCGCCTCACCTACGATTTTTCCGTATTTTCTGACATCGGTCTTTCCTTTGATGCTATTACACCGCCTCTTGTCATTCTTTCCCTGTTTCTTCTTCTATCTTCCACTTTCTTATTCTTCTCGTTTCCATCTTACCCTTACCTTCTCCCTCTTACACCTCAACAAAGTGAAAGTGATCAATGAAAAAGGTACCATTGATATCTAAATCCTATACGAGTATATTAGCGTATGACGTACTTTTTATTTTCTCCTTAAAACAACTTAAGCCAAGATTTGATTAGTAGCTAAAGCCATGAAAAGTGCTGGGTGTTCGTAAGTGCTGAGGAAATGATCCCATTCATATGAGATTAGCATTGTCGTAAAAGTCATGGTGCTAGTCCAATTAAAAGTACCTATATGATGAGGGCATAATAATGTTCGTGAACAATCGCTGATTCAAACCTCCACCGTTTTACTCCTCACAGACTTTACCCAATAATTACGAAACAGTAAACACGAACCTTCATAGTTGAAATGACATCACTTGAACAATCCAACAAGCGACGAACAACTGCAATGCTTTGGCACCAGTTTCGATCTTCTTTTGGAAGTGTTCTTCAAGTAACCCGCTCCTTGGGGGATCTTTAACATTGCATGCGTCAATATTATGGTACTGATGGCTGATTGACCACTATTTTCGTTCACATTAGCATAAGTTTCTGTATACTTCAATGGCTTTCCAGAAGTTAATGCAATATATAGTTTCTACAACATTCACCAATGATCAACGTGGTGGGGAAGGAGAGTTCTCTTTCGAAAAAACCCTTGAACCACACGACATACCTTAAATTCTTTTTTTTTAAGAAATGATGATCTCATTGAGTAAAATAAAAATAATAATTCCAGTATGCGCAAAAGAAAAGGTTCCTTGTGGATTTCCAACCAACTAAACACTGTCTTTTTACGTCTGATCTCATGCGTCTTCTTCAGTTTTACGTCAATTTTGGTGTGATGAAGTTGAGGCGATGTCACTGGACACACGAAGATACAACTATATACAGTTCTGGCGAGTTCGCGATCGCGTAAACTTCCGGCTGGATGAGCGAAACCTCGCGCGTGGGATTCCCAAATATTCGAACTGGATAACCGACTTCCAACGTGCACGTTCTGGATTACAAGGAAGAAATAGAAAAACGGTCAGGGTGGTCAGACGATCTTCAAGACCAGAACTGGCGAGCTTGAAGCGTGAATGCGCGGCACTGAATGTCCATTACGTCATGAAGCATAAAAAAAGGAACAACGAAGGAAACGTAACTAACGACTAATGACATTCAAGGCAATAGTGAGTGACCTTTGCCGAAAAACATCGGTTTTGGTTCATTTTTCGGGCTGGAGTTATTGACGCTGGTGTCTAGATTTGTGGAAGATGGCGAGTTCGTAATCTAATTTATATCACTATTAACGCTAGAATTATTTTAACATACAAAGTTAGAAGGGAAGTTACGTAATCCGCTTGAAAAACAGTTTTGAGGGTCCTCGTTTCCGCTAAAAATGTTCGGAGAACTAGTCCAAATAATTAAGACACGGAGTATGTTATTCATTCAACGGTGATATTGGCGTGATACTTTGCAAAAGAGACTCTTAGAAAACACTTGTGTCAAAGTATGGAACGTTGAATGATTTCCATCGATAGTATTTAAATTAGCAGAGAGGATGATGGTGAGTAACGACAATTAACGAGAATAAACCTATGATAATTCGGTGAATGTTGGGAAAGGGGCAAGGAGTCACGATGTATCACCATTCACAACTAAACTTTATTAGGTAAGAATGTAAAGGATGGTGGGGAGGGGGTTAACATCGAATATCCGACAGGAATAAAAAAGTAAAACAAAAAGTTCACTTCGAGTTACAGCATGTTGCATCATCACAAATAAAGGGTGATAACAGATTAGCCGATGAATTATTTGAAATCAGGACATTGCTAGCGAACACGAACTAGTTTTACAAGTAGATGAACAATGAAAATCCAACGATCTAATTTAAAAAAAAAGTTAATTAGAACCACATAAAAAATTTAATTCGAGAGGACTTTCGCTTTATTAGAACTCTTATTGGTCGCCGGCATTATTATCCGCTATTGATACCCTAGCCTTTGGCTGTTGTGGCAACCATGCCTTGGGTCGTTTTAGCATCCATAGGAGGTTCCAACACGTCGATCGGGTCGATCATTGCCGTTGATACGCCTGCTGTGGGAGTCTCCACACGCGCTTCGGAAAACCCTGTTCCCTTGCTGGTGACGGAGTAAATATTACTGGGTTGGAGAAGGGGGTCCTGCTCAAATGGATTGTCTAGACCTAACTGACAACTTATGTCAGGTACAGCGAAAAACTCATACTGGTGCCATCCCTGTAAGTGATTTTACACTTTAGGCACCCTATTACATATACGTTGTCCCCTGCGAGAAAGTCTTAGATGGAGATCCCTAGGGCGACTCGCAGTTCCGCGAATTGACGTATCCTCTTGTTTTAAAAATTTCGTCGAACCGAATATTAACTTGTCGGCCAAACATTATTGATGATGGTATGCAGCCTGTCGTCGTATGCGGGGAATTTCGATACCCCAGTAAAAAACGTTGCTATTACGAGGACACGTCCTTGTTATCGCCTGTCGTCAGGATCTTGGGCAGAGTCATTTTAAAGGTAGAAAGCCACCTGCTCGTTATTGGCTGAGTGAAAAGGAGGAGAAGTCAGATGAGTGTGCTGCTCCGAACACAAAGCTCCGAGAACTCGGAACCAGTGAAGCTAGTGGCATTATGTATAGCCACACAGCGAGGTAAATCAAAACGAGCACAAATTTCACGTAACTTGCTTATAGTGTTATGGGGATCTGCTTGAGGGACCTCATACATCTCAGGCCATTTCCTGCAATTAACGGCCATTGGAACTGCACAGTCCAGGTGAAGGCGGTCCATATGAGCCAGATCTGATGATGTTTTTGTAGGATCCGGTCGGAAGGAGACGCAATTTCGGCAAGCTCGGGCCATATCCTCTGTTTCTATCTAATACTGCTGTACAGCTCAGATAGTAAAGGTTCGTTTAATTTGAAGGGTATTATGACCCTGAAACCTCACATAATTAGCTCATCCTCTATAGATAACTTGGTTTTCCTAACCGAGTCACAAATACGAAAACCAGAGCCGGATCTCTTCGAACCTCACGCTCGATTTGTGTGCAAAAATTCTTCCACAAAATTTAAGTATCCTAACTCGTAGTCGGGCTCCTCTTCACCTTCGATTGGCTGTCGCTAAGTAGGAATGGAAATGGATGGATGGATCGGGCTTACCATCGATATCTTTACCAAAGTACAGAACATGAGTAATCGATAGCAACTAACTCTGCTACATGAAACATCTTCGACAGGAATTCGTATTGCAACCTCCTTGCGATGTTGTGCTACTTCAGTTTTCAGTTCGCGTTTACGTGGCAAGTATTCGTTCGGTGTTCACGCATCATAAATGATTGTGCGTACGAAGAAATATCGTTTAGCCGAAATAGTATCCAGCCAATCGCACGTCGCTAGCAGCAATTCGCAGGTACCAAAAGTTGAACTATTTCCAGTTGAATATTTCCCGTTGGCTGTGTTTACATTGGTGCAGAGGAATACGTGTGGGCTGCATTTGATCCTTCAAAAGATGTGTTACAATCGTATTTTAAAACGTCTTTTGGTGTTTTCGGGACTATTTTTTGATTAAGAAATATATCGTATTCCGCTTTATGATAAAGTACGGTTCAATCCAACCATCAGAGTACGTGATGTCCCAGGTAGGTAAGGCACTGGTAATTGAAGCTGCTAGTTATAACTGTTATCGCTGACTACTCCTTAGTGCAATTTTCACCAACAGTTTAGATCCTGTTTGATTCGGTTAATGCTCCTTAGCCGTCCTCACTCCACAGAAACGGGTTCACTAGCTTTGGTCAAGCTTTAACCCTGAACGACGAAGAATTGGGCGATCAGCTCCGGTCAACTCATTTCTTTCCTTATCATATCTGTTCTCCATTACTACGCTGCGTCGATTATTCTCTTCTTCTATTTTATATTAGTATATATTTTTGAATCATAATAATAATCAAAGACGCTGTCTACACGTGCGCAGTTGTTGCAGTTGCTCTGCGATGACGATGGTTATCTATTCCATTACGGTTATCGTCATCCTTATTCTGCCCGGGGCAACCCTCACCGGGGTGCAGCCTGTGCTACCAGTTGCGAAGCAGTTCTTAGGTTGTCCCAGGCCTGCCAGCGGCCTTCTGGTATGCCGCGGGGATCTAGCTTTGCCTGAGGGGAGAGCCTCTCTGGGTACCAACTCCCCATCTGCGTCCTCCACCAGGGCCAACTAGCCCTTTGTTTCATGTATCTTTTGACGTGCCCATGCCCAGAAGAGGGTTTGAAGGCTCGTGCAGTACTGGACAGGCTACGGTCCCCGAATCTGCTAAAAACATGTTCGAGAGATTCTACTGCCGACCTTTCGGTTCGAGTTGTGCCAGCCCAAGAGGTCCCCACGTCGTAGACGAGGGAAAGCAACTCCTTAGCCTAACGGCTTCCGGAGCCCACCCTCCAGCGCTTAATGAACCAGACCAGCTCGAGTCCTTCCTCAATCTACCAGTGGGCCCCCCTCATCGGGGGAGTCTAGCAGCCCGTGCTACCAGTTGCTATGCGGTCACCCGCTAGCGGCCTTCTGGTATGCCTCGAAGATCTAACATTGCCTGAGGGGAGAGCCTCTGCTGAGAACAAAAGCTTGTTCGTCGAAAATAAATTATTTTTCGCGCGAAATTCATCGCCTGAGCAGTTTAAGAGATAACTCGAGACCCCACCGCCGTGTTAGAAAAGCCAACTTAACTTGCGTTCGGAGCAGAATTTAATTATCCATTCCGCCTATTCAAATACTATAGATGGAAATCATTCAGCATTCTTTACTTTGATCGAAGTGTCTTTGAAGGGTCTCGTTTGTGGAAGTGCCACGCCGTTGAATGAATAACCACTGAAAATATTCCGACTTTCAACTATTCAGACAATTTCCCCAAACAAGGCTTTCAGAAAAGAGACCCTTTGAAACATTAGGATCTGAGAAAAAGCTGGAAACCCCTGTTTTTTCCCGAGCCGCTCATGTAACTTCGCTTTTTACTTCATGTGTAAAAATAATGCCAGCGTTCATTGTCAAATAAATTAGGTTAGGAACTCGCCGTCTTACACAAATGGCTGCTATTCGAATAATTACTACCCAATGCAAATGTGCATCCATTTTTTTGTTGTTGCTAACGAAATCTCGCAGTGAATTTTGAATTGATTTTTGTTGTCTCCATTCCGTTTGAAAGAGTTTCCCAGCCTAAGATTGGAATCTCCCGTCAGTGGTCTCGCCCAACCAAATATGTGTGCCCGTTCGACCCAACCTTTGGTGGCCCTTGATCTGTTTTCAACGCGATGGTAACGGAACGTACTGAAATAACCCCTCAAGGGTGAATTTCCCTGCAACGTTGTAAATCAGGCAATCAAGCGAGTTCTCCGCTTCGACGCACTTGATTCCGCTGTATATGCTATCTCGCAACTTCAACAGCTCCAGGACAACGGACTATTCGCAGATTACCGCGAAAATGTGTTTCGAGCTGAGCAGGCGAGGGAGCGCAAGACTCGCTCGCTGGCTCCCTAATAATGTTTGCTCGGAAGCGGCCTGTTTGACTTCAGGGTGTGTATTCGGGATGTTTGTTTCAATCATCTGAATGAATCTAGCACCACACTCACTCTCTATTCTTATCGTCTGAATTATACAACTCTTAAGAGGGGAAATTCCTTTGTCTGAGCCGATTACTGTTCTATAATATAATTGTAGGACAACATCGTTAAGAAACGGCAAATTCGTGAATCTAACGTTTTCGGCGAACGAAATATTCTTCGTGAAACGTGCACCCTTCGGGAAAAGCCTTCGATTACTGTCTACTAAGAGCATTTATTGTATGATAAGGGTTTTATTCGTTTGCGCGCAAATATTTATTTCTTTTTTGCAGAAAGAAAATACGTTGTTACCAGGTTACGCTGGTTCATGCCTGTGTGCTCATATTGCTTCACCTTGAGTCTGTTGGGTTGCGGAGAGGCCAGTAGTTGCAAAATGCTAAACAACTTGCAGTACTGTTAATGGGACTAGTGCCTCAGAGTAACTATAATCAGTAGTAGCAAAAATCACTCTTGCCCGATTTATCTTATGACTCCTGCGAGCAATTTAAAGTAGGGTAACCAACGGTTGGTGGTTACCAACCATATGGGTTATTGACGACGCACAACTTCATCTTGGGGGTGTTGTTAGCTCCATCTTGCGAGAAACTGTACAACCTCAAAAACCCCTACCTTCGCAGGTCCCTTTTGTTTTTAGGTGTTTTGGCGTATTTTTTCGTTCGCTCCACTGCCTTGGCAGCAGCGAGGGTGTATAGGTGAGGTTAGGATGAAAAAGAGGGACCTTGTTCTAAGTGAGTAGCGAAGATCTCTTCAAATCTTGAAAGGAATGAATGACACCAAGAAAGTTGAGGGCAATCAATCAGGAAAGTCGTTGTGCAGATCTGGTCGAGGCCAACATAGGCGAGCTTCATTTTGTATGTGTAGCTCCGCTGCCTCAGCAAGGAGAGGTAGTGAACCAGGGAGTGTGTATGTGTTGCGTTGGGACTACAGTATTTTCTTTTTTAGTAGTAGTTTTGATGATATACCATGTTATTACAGTCTACCACGATAATATTACAATCAACCACGACAGTGTCTCATGTTATTCCCATCAGCCACGATGACGTTTCACATTATTTCAGTCGCCCACCTTCAGTCCTATCACGATAATT
Source organism: Pachypeltis micranthus (assembly GCA_020466155.1). NCBI lineage: Eukaryota > Metazoa > Arthropoda > Insecta > Hemiptera > Miridae > Pachypeltis > Pachypeltis micranthus. Next base: position 67,934,390 of record CM035769.1, read on the forward strand.
TCTCATACTTTCAGTCGACCTAATTCTGGTATACCAGTAGCCTCAGTTTTATTTGTGAACATCATGACGCTGGCACATAACTGAGTGCCTATTCAGAATGATCCAGACGAAACCACATCACTTATGTATATATTCTGGAAAATCAAGTGACCTCTTAGTTTCTCCAACTGTCAAACCGACTCGTTGAAACCTCCCCGGACAATCCACGGCTTCTCAAATCAAATCATTCACGCTTCAGTCGGTTCCAGGGTCTTCCTTGGTTGAGAGCGAATTTCTCCACGTGGATTTTCCTCCACTCAAAATTAGCCAGCCATCGTTCGAAAGGTCGTGAAAGTCGGTTGGGTTGATTTAATTAACGTCGTTGACGAGATCAAATAGAAGCAAACGCAGGCACAGCAAATGGAGGTAAAACGGTGGGTGAGGGCGAAAGACGCCGACCGGGGTCACGGTCATTTCACGAGATTCACAGCTATGAATTCAAATCACACTTCGGAATAAATTAGGCTTAAATTAGGCTTAGTTCAACTCAAGAACGCAAGTTATTAAGCGCGACGCTTCACCATTTATTTATTAAGTTTCTCCGGTTCACGTTGGGAGTAGTTTAAATCACTTCAAGTGGGAAGTGCCAATCATGCACGTTTGGTGAATGTTCAAGGATCATTCAAAGAACTACAACCCCTAAGGTAAAGGACGTCTGCTGGGATATAATCGAATTCAATATGCAAATAGTTGTGAAAAACGTATCAAAAAGTATCGTTCCGTAGTCAACGACACTTTCAGTACGGTTCAGTAATGAGATTTGGGACTCACCCAGTAAGAATTTTGAGCTTACACAGGATGGATGTTTGGAAGGCCCGCGGAGTGAGAAAATATGAGCTTTACATTTGAGAAGCAGGAGATGGTACTTGGAAGAGGTGAGGAAGGGAAAATAGTTTTTGATATGAAGAAAATACTACTGTAGGAACCGAACTTTTCCATTTAGCGAAGGCTCGTCGGGGCATTTGTGTGGGCTAGGCACCTCAAACGCCCCGATTCGCCACCATTACGCCCACTCCAGGCTCTCGCGGAGTATCCTCGGGGAGCTGTTCGCAGAGCTGGAATACACACGCATCCACACTCCCAAGACGTCTGGCGAAGTATGTTTGCCATGTCAACTGGGAAGGCTCAAGAAACTAGAGGTTGCTCCTCGTTTCCGGTGCATTGACTCCTCGTGAACCTTTGACTCGGGGTACAAAAACTGCTTTTCAAGCGACGACCTCCGATGCCGATTAACATTCTCGCTCCTCGGGAGGATGAAGGTGCCCTTTTACTATTCGTGACCTAAGTTCTCTTGTGCTTAAGGTGCAGCAGAACTCGAGGGTGGAGGTGGCTGCTTTTGTCAGACATATCCTAGGAACCCTCTGATTTTTCATTCGTCCCTCTTTCCTGATCAATACTGTGACGGAATTTTGCGACAACTCCACGTGTGGATGAAGCCCACAACAACGAGAGATTTCTTTACATAAATTGAAACAAAACAGAAGGAAAATAACTAAAAATAATAGAAATATATATGTATTAAAATAAAATAACAGACTTCTCCTTCCAATCAAAATTCCAATCAAATGATATTTAAGAAAATAAGCATTGAATTAAAACGCCTTTCTACCCTACTTATGGCATACCAAAAGGGGAAAAAACGGAATAAAATGAACGCAACTTGCGGCCAGGGATCTTCTTTCTTCGTTCGATACTGAAGCTCTCCAGAAGAACCCAAAACAGGAATCGGAACCGAAAACGGGGAAAAACTTGAAAACGGGAGTCGGAACGAGTCAACCTCTCCTTTTCGGAAAAAAGCCCCATGCGGAAAAAACCAAAACAAAACACCCCCGGGGGAGAGAAGCAACTCCCTCCTCAACCTCTCATAAACCTCCCATCTGGTTATCCCCTTGGAAGGCACTGTTCCAAGCCTCCACCCTGGGTCTGTTCCAGGCGCTCAACTGCACTTGTAAAATAAGTCGTTACAATACAGATAATGAAAGTGTGAGTTACGTACAGTCATCAGCTCTGCATCCCACTCAACCCTTGGCGTGTCATAAATCATGTGTTCATTCTCATTGAGATCGTTTAACGTACAACTCGCAAACCCAACTTAGACCAAAATCGCAGTGTTCCGAGTTAATATCTTGCAAGTGTATTGAACTCATATTCTCATTTTGTACTTCTTAAGTGCACATTAGTACAAACCTACTTAAATTTATTCAATCCTTTTACGCTTACTTGATGTTCTTCATGTTCATCTTTACTCTACTTGTCCAACAAAATAGGCTATCTGCATGTCAAGGTTTTAGTCCAAAAACCTGTAGATAGCTATCGATTGACTGCGTTTGGTCAGTTGTAGCTGACTGGCTTGCTGTAATTATGCATGTTCAATCCAGAATTACTTGGAAATTAAGGGGCACGGAGTTTTCAGCTTGTGGTCCTCGACTTTTCAGTACTAGCTGTTACAGCTAGGTGGTAGGCGTTTAGGTTATGATTAATTGATGGGCTTGCTGAAATTTGTAGAGGGAATTTGAGATTTCCTACCGATCGGAGTCTTTCTCACAGCTGACACAGTTCCAGTTAATGCGTAAATCAAAGGCCTGCCTGCACAGGTGTTGCCACCATACTGAGTTCGGATTCTTTCAATTCGTTCTTATTGGCCTTAAACGTGTCGTCGTTAGGGTTTTCCTGCCCCTTCATTACCGCGATCTGAAACATCTCAGATTGAATGCAGAAACCCGTTCACTAGCGCGAAATCATTGGTATTCCGCATTCAATCCTTCAGACGATGGCACACTCTTCCCGGGTTTAAGAGCTCTACGCGGCGAATACTTAAACAGACGAGTCGATCAAATCGTTTGTATCGATCTGAAAAGCATTCAATTCCGAACCTTCCACTCAGTTCCGTCCAATTCTTAATTACGCTTGAGCTACCGTCGCATGGAACATCATAGCTTCATCACACCCGTCGACGGCTCCTACCGTACCACTTCTCTACGTGCGGGAGTAATTTTTTGAGGAAAATAGAAGGTAACTGAACATTTGTTTCTAATTTGTGACCAAGGACTGGAGGAGGGCCGTATGAATAATGCATCGTTCAAATTAAAAATTCCTCCACAATATGAAGCCAGATGAAAGCGCTAACTAAGAACCAGTTTCGTTACCTACTACTTAACATCAGTTTCCTTTCCCAGCAAACTTTCGTAGTGTCCAGAATTTCGGTATCAACTGTTGGCGCTTTCAAGAAACATTTTGTCTACCTATTAATTTGGAACTTGATTCTCGTGCTTACCATTTCGAAATGAGGAACAAACTGCAAGTGCATTGCCCAACTTGCTATGAGCTTGATGTTATCTGATCAACGGCCACCTCGAGCACACGGTGTCATAATTGCTCCTGAACCACACGAATTCCGGATTCTCAGAAGGGCGAAGAACACGGACGGCCAGCGCCAGAAGAGATGACCTGGCGCTGTGTGCTTTCCAGTTAGTCGCTCTACATGCAGATTCATGGGGGCCAATAAATTCTTGCAGTCTTGAAATTCCTGTCTGAGGGTTTAGAAACGGCCGATATGAGATACAAACAGTCCTGTTACAGTCTCATTGGTGGAACTTTGTACAACCACGATATTCGAATTGATACAGGGCAATAAAAGGGAGCCAAGGAATCTGGAGCAAAGTAGAACGTTCCTCAGCCCCACGCATATTAAGAGGATGTTATGGCTTTAGCTATTAATCCAATCTATTTTTCACTCAGTTAATATGAACTAGGGAAACGTTCATTTCACGTACTTCGTAGAAACTGGTACAATTCAAGTTTCCCAATTTACAGGGCTGCTGGATGTGCCATGTGATGTGTCGTGCCGACATATAATGAAAGCATAGGGAAAACATTTTGTCAAAATAGCGTTAGTTCGAATTCCAGAATTTCTGGGGTTCTTCGTGACTATCTTATGTCCGCTACTGAGCTGCTATCGTTAGACAAATTACTAATTTTATTGAATAAACTAGTGTAATATGTGCAGAACGTATGATTAAAAAACTGCACTAAAATCGCATGATGTTAGAGAATTCCCCCGGGTGAAGGTACCGTTATGTTGTTTGAAACTATATATACAAACAGTTTGATAAAATCGTTTCCGGGAAAACATTTTGCTCTCTTATCACCATTATAACTATAATTAATTTCGGAACAATTTAGCTCATACCCTTATTTTGAGGTCACATATTAACGCGCAGTGTAAAACATACAACTTGAGCGAATTAGATTCTGTCGTTCTGTTTGATTGCGCGCACAGACTCACGCGCATAAGACTATTTTCCTAAACGGAGTTTTTACAATTTAAAAGCCTTTGAAACGTAAATATGTGGATAATACTCAGAAAAGTATTTTCTACCGTATTCATATCTCTCCTCTCAACTCCGTAGGGCTAATGAAAGTAAACGAGGGGTTTCAGTTGTAACCAGCGTTTATGCGGGGCTGCATTATTCAGTCGCTTTCTTCGTTGTTACATGTTCTCCTTGTTGGTAGTGTGTGCCAGAAAAGGGCCCACACTCGCTAGGTCTCTTCGAGATGGAAAAGCCTGACTAACCCAATTCGTCTAGACGTCCACTTTAGTAATATTATTTGAGTGAAATTTGACAGTGTAGTTCAGAAAAGCCACGTTACGAAGTTTGTCGTTTCAAACAATATTACTGGGGGGGGGGGGGGCTGGAGGTTTAATGACTCACAGTGAAGCGTGGAATGAGAACACGGAATGGAAAACTAGTTGGATTATAGTTATACCAAAATGTGGACTCAACGGAAACTCTTTTCTCCAAGTCTCAAATAATATCAGCATAAAATGAGACTATTGTGATGGAAGAGTGATATCGTACCGACGAGGAAGCCCGAGCCCCACGCTACGGATTGAATAGGATGAAAGAACTTCGTGGAAGGGAGAACAAAGGGAAGGATTTCCTTTTTTGAGAATAAACCCGGCTTTGACTCATTGTACTTTTCGTAATGAAGAATAAAGATTGAGTTCGGAAAGACGGTGAAGTACCACCCCCAGTATTCTTTGCTATTTTCGCGGCGCTGAGCGCTTCATTCAATTGGCCCAACCGTGCAAGAGACCGCCCTATTGTAATACACATCCCAGCCACTCTGGACGTCACAGAATCGATATGAGATAAGAAGTCATGATGTTTTTGATTAGTGATTGGCTAAAAATTATAAAGTAAGCTTCATGAATGCTCGTGATACTAGTAGTAATAGCAAAGACGTAATGCAAACGACGATAGTAATTTCTATAATTATAATGACTGTGCATCAGATGGTGGCACTCCATCTTCCCTGCTGCCCAGCTTTCTGGACACGAGGTCTATAGCTTGTATCTCCTCTACTTCAAGCTCTACGGATCTGCACCTTTTACTAGGAGCTGGTCTACCGCGAATAGAGACTGTTGGCTAGCTTCTATTCATCAAAGGAGCCAGTCGGGGATTCTTCACCCCTTCTACCCAGGCCGCAGTGTCAGGTTAAAGGTATTGCGCCTCCCCTATCTAATGCAAGTGACACGGCTCCTTCCTCCTGATGCCACATGACGCCGGTAGATCAGAAATTGGTCTAACTCATATCACTCAATAGATATTTGTGCAATAGATATTGCATTGGAATAATAAGCTTCGTGTTAATAATAATGAGCCCGCAAAATGCCATTCCTGACTGCAAAAGACCCATGCCAGAAACACCCACCGGCATTTATTCAGGATATTCAACCTTTTCCCCACATTTCCCGCAGTTGAAGCGTTCTCGCGTTGAAGCATTCAGGCGCCCTTCCAGTGAGTTTCCCTCTCAGCACCTGCGGCATGGTGTGGCGATGGGTACTACGTCGTGTGATAGCACTAATAAGTAATTGTAGTAAAAATAATTAATGTTGAATTAATCGTGAAAATGGTTATAATAATGCGGTATCAATATCCGCGCCTCAGGATTATTCTTCAGTCTCTTCTACAGCTTTTACCCATTTCTTACTTCAAATAACCCGCTCCACAAACACGGATATCGCTCCCCGATTGTTCGGGTTGGTAATGGCATCCTGTCTTCACTTTGTCTGGCCTCGCGGTTTCGACACAGCCTATGAGTTGAGCAATAATCCCCTTCTGGTCGGAGAAATTAAGAATTTGTACTCTACATCCCCTTTTCCCTCATGGGAATAGGCGGAATAGAAGTACCTCTCGCTCTCTGCTCAGTGAAAGGATTTTCCTACGAGTGTCAAAATGGGGGGTTAAAATGATAGTTATGCCTCCCGGCCATCACCCTCGACTTACCAGGTGCCATGTCTCCCTTTGTCATGTTTTGTCCTTATTCTTTCCTGCATTACTAAAATACTCCCTTACTCCTTGCTGCCATTTGATAGAGTGAGTGACCCCTGAAACAACAATTACTGTCCATCCATAGGTATATCCCTCATCAGGGTCGCGGCATTCTACTTATACATACCCACCTCCTGGGTATATGTTTCTGTAGTTCTCATTCAGTTCACACCCCCTGTTTGGCAGGCTGAATTAGCTGGGTCTTTGACCTTCAAAATGTACGTACTAGCCCTAATGGAAAGTCACTGTTTCCCTAAACACCTTCGTCCTTAAGCCCCTTTTGTTTACCTATGGAAATTCCATCTCTTCAGTTATTTCCACGGATTTATTCTTTTTCTGGACTTCTTTCCAACATATTTTTCCCACCCCTCTTTTTACATTCCTCTCCACAACAGACAGTTCCTCCCAAACTCATTCACCTACCAATTCTCGCGAGGGTGGGTGGTTTCCCAGCTCCCTCAACTCATTCATCTCTCAAGTTCACTCACAACTCTCTCCTCTCTCTCTCTTTCTACTGAGAGTCCCTTGTCCACGTTTATATACTCACACACTCAAACTGATATCCCTATTCTGTCAAATGTAATAGAGTCCTCATTCTCGCTCACCACTTCCATTCATTTCGCAGTTTCAAGCTCCCCCATTCGTGGTGTCCACGACGGCTGCTCCTGCAACTACCCTGCACTCACATTTGCTTTTTGGTATCCTGCTGGTTGACGGCTCACGACGTGACTTGGCCACCAACTTCCCCCGAACGTTTTTCCTTCATTTCGTCGTGGGGATGGGGAGTAGCATCCTCGGAGAAGAAGATGGTACATGGTAAACATCTGCTGTAGGACACGACACTTCTTTGCAGCGTGAATAGACGTCTAGCCTTGATTCTGATACTAGGAACAATTACTATTATCTTATACTAATATATGTACTTTGAAATGCATTGAATCATTTGTTTTTGTTCCAGGTAAGTTTATGAGCTTTACGGCTTTCTGTGACAACGTATTCCTCTGAGCAGGTAAGAATCTCAAAAGCGGCTGCTCTTACGTTTGTACGTTAAAACCCAAGGCTCAATCCACTGGGAAAATGTTATAGGATTCAATGGGTTTGAGAATAAATCGTCATCGTGGGTAGTGGATATTTTCTATGTTTAAGGAGAGAAACTTCTGTTCGAGGATTCTTTAAGGAGTGAAACTTCTGCTCGTGGATTCTTTAAGGAGAGAAACTTCTGCTCGTGGATTCTTTAAGGAGACAAACTTTTGCTCGTGGATTCGTTAAGGTACACTGCCGTCTGGTTGAAGCTCATTAAAGTATCTATAAGGCTATCCCCGTTCATGAACAGTTTGGAGAAACTCAGCTCGAACCAAGTTGAAGAAAAATGTCTTTAGCTTCGTCAGACGCTTGTTGGCCAGAGGATGTTTGAACCATTCCAGTTGAACTAGAGCCACTATTACTGCCGATTAATACTTTGAGCGCTACCGAACACAAGGATTCGTATTTCCAGAACCGACTACATAATTTCTCACGTTCGTGCATTCAGTAGGTTTTTCTGCCTCGAATTCGGTTTGCCAATCCGTAACATGACGTAGGTGGCAGTTTTAACAACTCACTATATCATATACACCCACGGTGTGGATCTCAAGAAAAGGACAGTTAGGTATTACTGTGGCTATGGTGAGGAATTCGTCACTCCAATGAAGCGAGCAAGGTGTGAGAGCTTCTTGGTGCCACCTGTTGAATATTGCAACATGTAGGGTGTGTAGAGGTATAATGGATTTGAAACACTACTTTCCGACGAGCTTGTGGACAATGAGCTCATTATCTTTAATGAATTGCAATACAATTATGATGAGCCGTTGTGGTGGTTGGGGAGGAGACGACCCCGGAGACCAGAGTTATCGCTTGGCTGCCTGTTTGAGCCCCATCGCCCATCGACCTTCTCCGCGAATCAATTAACAAACTGCTTGTTCATTCGAGAGTTAGCCAGTTCTATTTCCATTGAGCGCTACCTTCAGCCTATGGCTTTCAATTAATTTGCTCTTTGCTCTTGTGGATCTCTAATCGCTTCGAATCAAACAGTGAAGCGCATTCCTCTACAATACGCTCCTCCCCAACGAAAAAGCGGATTTGGAGCGTTGGAGGATAAAAACATTTTTTCTTCGTCCCTTTGACTACCACTGAGCACCTCGATGACAGACGCGAGCAGCAACTGCCAGAAGTGCAACGCAATAATTTAAAACGTCGATAGTTTCAAAATTCCGTTTCCGTGCGCACTCACATTTTACAACCACCGTGATGCGTTTCTGAATCATACGATATGCGCATAGAGCATATTTTGTATTGTATGACCTGTTACATACGATAAGTATTACAATTGTGTAACAAAAGAAGTTGGGTCTTTCCAAATCTTTCCGTTTTGAGGCGTGCAGAATCCGAAAACCCCAAGTTCGGCGCGTGGCCTGTGTGGGTGTTTTGAGCACGATTGATTCCCTATATTCGGATTTGTTATATTCGTGATTTTGGTGAAATGATCATCATCGGGTAGGCGGGAGGGGGTGTACAGGGCTTGTCGTATTTTTCAAAACGGCTCTGATGGTTTTGAATGAACTTTCGCACTACCTCTTACTCAAATCAGTAACTAACTATTTACGTGTGAATTGATATATCTAATTAGAAGAAGAACGCAATATAGACTATGAGATTCCAAGGAGACTCAAAAAACATCTGACGTGCTCATTAGAGCCCTGCTTTGAGACCAGAACGATTTGAGCGGCGATTGGTACGTCAATCGAGTCCAATTATCTCCTAAAAATATTTTGAGAGCTTTTTATATGACTTGTGCAAAATGCGATACCGGAGATGTTAACATATCCGGAGGCCAAGAATTACGAGTGTACTATGTTGTGAAACTAATGTTTGCTCTCTGACTCTACTATGTTGAACTCGAATTGAACTCCACCTTAATTTAATTCGATTCAAATTCAACGTGGGTAGGCTTTCAGCTTGCGTAGAGCAGCTCTAGAGATGCTGGGGATCTTTTGGCCAAGTGAGAGGGTTTAACCGGTGATCGGATGAGCCTGAAAATTACAGTCAACAGAGTTCTGTGTGCAATTAAACATTTCTGAGCCGTCGTGAGTTTGATTTCGTAACGACCCTACAAACTTGAACGTTCAGTGTTTGTTTTCACTCAGAGGGATGATCCACTGCTCCTTTGTGCCTGATCCCCGGCTTCGTCAATTCGCTACTCAATTACGACGAGGAATTTCGAAAGGCGCCTTGGAAAAAGGGCGGCGAAAGGAAAAGCGAAAAAGGAAAACTAAAAGGGCGAAGCTGCTCTGGATCGATGTGATCTGGGTAAACCTCCTGACTCTTCCACTCCTCGTCACCCGCAGCTTTCGCCCAAAGTTCATTCCTGAGCTCCTTTTCCCTCCCCGCACACCTAAAGCACTCCTCTCGCATCGCAGCACTCTCAAAGGCCCGCGTACTACTCTGAATGTATTTCAACCCCCATTTAAATTGTTAATCCTCTTTTTTTTTTTTATGGGAAGGACTGGGGAGGAGGGGACTATTCACGAGCTTTGCGAGCTGGAATGCCATGCGGGTCGCTCATTTTCCCCTGTTCACAGCTTTGTTCCAGTCGGCCGCAGGGTCGAGCGTAGGATTGGAGTATATTTACAATATTTGGACACTAAAAGGTGAAATAGCCTCATCGGGGATCGCTATTTTTGGTGTTTGGATTTTTGGACTTGGTCGCATGACTGCAAGTTGCCGATAGTCAAGTTGACAGTGATGCATGAAAGCTGTCTAAATAGCGGGTAGTATGTAGTTCAAAGTGGAATTAACACACTCAAAGGTGGTCTTGGTTAAATTAGAATGTGGACACTCAGCTCACTCTAGCAACTAATGAAAATAAGGATTTTGTTGGAAATGAACGAACACCCGACTAGGGATGTAAAAACCCTGCAAATTATCACACAATGATTTATTATTCTCATGAACAGCTTGACCTAGTATTACTGCTTCGAGACCCACCCCATTTGATTCAGCATCGAATACTAGTAAACCGTACGAAACATGACCTGACTACAATGGAACTACGGAAACTAAATATTCCCCCGGCGCCAGGCACCCATAAACGTCTGTAGGCATTTATGATCCGATGGAGGGGTGTATATGGAGGGTGTGTGGAGGAAGTGGCCTTAACCTTCCTCCGCCCCGTCAGGCAAAAAGAGTCGGGGAAATTGGGACGGGGCTTCCAGCGAACCCTCGCTCGGCAATTGGCAGGCCGTTGCGAGTCCAAAGGGCGTTGCGAGTCGGGCGGGCCTTGAAAATATGAAACACGGCTTATTTGCGATTATACTGCATTATATACCATAATGCGTATTCAATGGAATGATTAAAATAAAATACACGCAATAAATCGCCTAGTTTTAATAAGTTTTAAAGGTTCGACATTCGCAACAACAATATCAAAAATTGTAGAATGCCAAAAAAGGGAAATTTTGAACACATGATCTAATCAACTGTAATTTAGATGGAGTTGAAATGTCACTGGATAGTAACAGATTTCATTCAGTTTATAATATTAACTCGATAGAACGTAGAACTACGTTCTTCCTAAGAATTAGTAACGTCTAAGGAACGTTAAAAGAAGAAAACTTTTTCGGACAGTGTTCGTCGCAAAACTCCGAATCATTATAGGTTATTGATCTCTGGATTCCTGCACCTGCCATAACGGGACTCCCTGCCCTTAACAGCAAAGTCATTGTTTCCCCAAACACCTTCGTCATCAACCCCTTTTTGTTACCTATGGAAATTCCCCCTCCTTAGTTAATTCCAATTGACGACGGATTTCCCATTCATCTAGACATTCCGAAATATTTCGCCCTCAAATTTCGCCCTCTCTTCACATTCCTCTCCACAACAGGTAGCTCCTCCCAAACTCATTCACCTACGAATTCTCACAAAAGTCACTCGTCCCCCCAGTGCTCACATTTTCCTCCATCACCTCTCGGCCAAGTCACAGCTCGCACTCTCCTTTCGATGTAGTTTCCTTTGCCAGTTGTGTCACCCTTTTATACTCGCACTCAATTCGATACTTACTGCACATATAATGCACTCTCCCTCTCGTGCGCCCAACTACAGATTTAGGCCCTCAAAACGTAAAAAACCTCAAGAACAATAAAAATAAATTATCAAGTGATTACGTAACTTTCCGTATTGCTTAGAGAGCTAAGGAAGTGATAAAAACCAGTTTTTATAGTTTCCTCGGGCCTAAGAAGTGTGAAGTACGTTTCGAGTTTTCTTAGGATCTTCGGGTTCTAGACGCTTCTGAATGCTAAAAACGCAATTCGGGAAAAGTGTTCATTCGTGTGTTCGTTTCTCTCAAGACGAATGAGATGGATTGACTTGACCAAAACAGTTATAGTCAACCTGCATATCAGTAAGAGAACTCGAAATAATCACCAAACTTTCAAATGGCTCAGTGTCGAGATTTGAAACTGGGTTCCAATTATTCGCAGTCAATACAGGCGAAACTGATAGGCGTGCACGGATTCAAGCCGCCGAGTAGGAACAAACCAATTAACGTTCTCGACGGTCGTTCCTGTATTTGAGTTACGATTCGTTCCGAAGGTTCTTTTCGTTTGATGTCGCTCGAAGCGGAACCTATTTTACCTTTCTACAGGGCACAGGGTCTTTCAAAGAGGGAAAGCTCTTTAGGGTCACCAGCTGGTAACCCGAGCACAGTGCTCCAGGGCCGGTTAATTGATTGCTAGGTCCTCTCCATTGTATCCGCCTGCCCGTGCCCCCTTCGCCGACCTTCGTACCTAGTCTCTGTGATCTCCCTTGTCATTCCAGATTACGTTCCCTCTAATTCCCCTTTACGCTCTCTTGACTTAGTAAATGGAAGAGGGAACGCGGCTGTATTTATTTAAGGGCAACTCAAACAAGTTTTAACGGCTAAATTAGTGGAAAAAGTTGCACTCCATGCCAAAATACACGACGCGTCCTACAACGTGCAGCTAAGAACTTAGGTAGAGTTGCACTTGATGCCCCACTCGGAAACAGTATTCCTTAAATGTCTTTGTAAACGGTGAACAGGGTCCTCGAACGATTCACATCAAATTCACTGGGCGTCGTCGAATAGTTCGTTGACCTGAGATATAATCAGAGAGCAGCATGATAACATAATTCAGGAAAACAAACAATTTTGTATTCTAATCGTCATTTCCGAGGATATCAATTATTTATTTTATTTTTATTTTTTTTGAATCGAGGTGAGTAGAAGTGATGTCCTCTTTGGTGCACTTCCCCTTCCCCAAGTGTTCAGCATCTGCTGAGAATGAAAAGGTAAAAGCTCCGTGGATCGGACCTTGTGAGAAGTGACATTACCTAATAAACATTTATATACCTGACAGAGCTGGACGTTAGGTTTGGTTATAGTTGATTTTGTGACGGTCATCATTCCTCAGTTTTTTGAGAGTCAAAAGAGGTGCTCACTTCTTAGCGAAGGTTCTTTAGCGTCCCTTCTTGTAATTTTCGTTTTTCTTGCACACACGAAATAAGAAGGTCAGTGACGTACACGACCAAGTTTTGGTTATAGTTCCTCTCAGTAAAATAACGAATTTGGGGATGTTCGTGTTCTTTTGTTTGAACACAAAAGGTGGAACCGAAAGTTCCCCGTGTAACGCGTCAACACGAGACGACAGTATATTTACGGACAAAATTGACCGAAAAGTAGTTAGTGTAGGGGCTGTAGTTACCGTGCTGATCAAAATTCTGACGTTATGAAAATTAAAAACTCCGTTGTAAGTTTCAAACAACTGTGTAGCGACATAACATTTTCGTTGTTGGAAATATCACGAAGCAGTACGCCAGCTAAACAGTTCAAACGAGGCTTCTCAGAGGTGGATGAGGCTATCATACTGATTCAAAACCGTGTCAAAATACTGTAAATATTTCAAAGTACACTTACCGGTTCGAAGACCTTTTAGTGATGATAAATTAACCAAAACAAGAAGTAAAAATATCACTTTGTACTCGTAATTGCAAGATCAGTTTTCGACACGACGCAATACCAAGCAGAAGAAAAGCGAGAATAGGAATGGGGAACGAGGCGAAGCCGAGACACCATCTGAACTGGTCCACTTGAACATCTGGTCATCACCTACTAGAGTGCGTCACACACTCCGCATGTATGTCAAGCTATCCATATGAAACATATCACGCATCACAGCCATCAACAAACATTCAAGGTCAATTTTTCGACCGAGCAAATAGTACTCCAATGCAAAAGAGCCAGTGGGCTCAAAGTACTATTCACTCAAACTGACTTTTATCGGACCAGCAGCTCTGATCAGACTATTCCTTACTTTTGGGACTTTGGCCCGACACCATAAAATAAAATCCTTTGTTTTAGCACTGTAAAAAAATATTGACAACATTCTCGCCTCGTCCAACTCGCCTTGTCTCATAGTTCGATCTTACCGGTATTTCGAATTGGGTATTCACCTCCGTGATTATAATTAATCCCATATCCCCTTTTTTACCTTTCTGCGTGTGATTTCTCTCCTATTCCATCATCTGCCGCCTTCAACTCGCCACCTATTGTTTTTATGCCTCAGGCATTTTCGGAAGTGTCCTTAAATGTTCCTAACTTGCTCAATACGTATACAGTATGGGGCTCCGTCGCCATGAACATCGAGCTGTCTTCTTATCCCTGGGGACTGTGTTGGTGTAGATTGGGTTCAGGTGTGGGATTAGAGCTTCAGGTGGCGAAACTCATTACAATTGTATTTAGGGGACAATTATGCTTATGGTTTTTTAATCACTTTAATTAGTGAATTATGCAGTCCACTTTAATAACGCGAAAAAGAGCGTTAACAATTTTAAATACCTGTTTATTTCAAAAACGAGCGACCCGTACATCCATAATGCACATTACTATCAACTCTTGATTTGTTTTGTATCACAGTATTTTTAGTATATTTCTGTAACAGTGGATACGCCCGTTAAGAAATTATGTTGGCAGTATTTGAATTATCTACTCGTTGGATATTCAATAAACATTTCATCAGGCAGGCGATTGACAAGCCCGTAGCAACGGGAAATGTCGAAAGGGAAGCACATTGAACGAATGTCTTCTTGAACTGAAATACTTGTCCTTTGGTTCCACGCCCATTTTCCACATCTCTGACAAGTTTATCGTGCAGGAATGAATAGTTGAAAGTTTTCGAGTCGTATATGTGCTTAACTCCAATACAGGCGTGTTCAAAAGGCCATTAAAGGTTTGAGGAACGGAAAACGTCGACACTCAGGGCGTCGGCTCGAGTGTCACTTTTTTTATATCAAGTCAAAAAGAAAAGTTTTGTTGGCATTTCTAGACGAAACATTTTATATTCTCAAAATGGACTCGATATCGAAGAAGGCTCGTTTTAACCGAACAAAACCATGATAATGATGCCCAATAAGGTCGATCAACGTTGCAAAAACGTAGTCTTTTATCGCAAGAATGTGACGCGTGCGTAACTGATGAAGAGGACAATATCGATATATTTTTCGTCGTAAATATTCATCTTTGGTTGTTTGTTGACTGTTCGTTGAACAAACGAAACGTACCAAAAATCGTATTACTTTCTCGCTACCCAAAGAGTGAGCCATACAAGTATAGATGTGTTGGTTACATAATTAAGGTCATAGAAACGCAGCCAGTGACAATTTATATACAGAACGTTAGGTTCTACCAGTTACACGTAATTTGCATTAAAAAACAGTTAAGATCACTTAGTAGATCTATAGTGAACACTGAGTGTACGTAGGGCTTGGGGAAATTCTTTGATGCTTCGCATTAGATTCTTTCTGTCACGTCAAGACGTCAATCGCGTAACGAGTTTAGATCCTGAGACACTTCAAGCGCAAGAAGCCAGATTCGACGACACCTAAACGACGCTCAGTGCGTTCTTCAAAGCGAATAAAATGGAGGGAACTACCCAATATAAAATGAGAAAACAGCTTCTTAACGGAAAATACTAAGAAGAAGAATCTCGGGAAGGAGCGAGCGCCGAGGCTCTGTAACATCATTTTCGTTGTACCTTCCCTCAGCCAACAAAAGCGAGTTTTGTTCCGTTTCGTTACGCCATTTTCTTTTGTTCTCGCATAATCCAATTTACTAACCTTCTTCCTTTTCCAACTTTCACGACTTTTCCCCGAAGCGCAGACACATTTTATGGGCGATGGAACCGCCGGAGTTTTTCCTCGTTCCACGTGTTCACTTGCTATCGCTGTAACACTTTTCTCTCCAGACGGCTCTGTTTCTAAAAGCATTAATGCGAAGGAGGATTTCAAACATAGCTGGGGGGTTCGTGATCATCATTTTGTTCACATACGACTATAATGGAGTTGTTCTCGTAGTACAGAACGTTAGGAGCGTAAAACAGATGATACAGAAATCTCTTCGGCTTGAGTCTATTCTTCAGTTAAATTTAGAGCTACTAGTTAATGTATTTGCTCGTCCGAAGCAGAGATCAAACAGTCGGCCATTGTCGAAGTCAATGTAGCGAGAAAGCGCCCACGCAAACCAGTACCCTTCCTTCATGCCACGAGATAACTGGAAGCTCGGTGCGGTACATCGGCAATGTGTGACCATTCGTGAAACGGATGATACCCGCGATCGCAACAGAGAAAATTAAACGTCAGAAGCGCTCGTCTTCTCTCGGCTCTCTCTGCGTCCTGGAGAAGGCTCTGAGCCCGAGCCTGTCCTAATGCTGCTAATAATGATTTTCTCTATAAGCGACAGCAAGTGTGTGTGAGAGCGAAAGTGACTCAAGTGCCGTCACAACAGCGGGAAAAAAGTATGTTGCACCTCAAAACTTTCCTTAGCCCGATGTGCATTCCTCTGAACTAATAAAATTTACGGAATGTATCGAGTTGCCCCTCCACATGTCAAGGCACCAGTGAATAACCAGTGAGTGGGTGGCTGTCGACTTAATTTTTCTAAGATGGATAGTGTTTATCATTTTGGAATTGTCAGGCAGGTTAAAGTTAGTTTTCTGGGGTTACGCCTAATAAGGCTTTTAAGCTCATATTTTTCTGAGAATTCTAGTATCTCAGTAATCTAACCACCTGTTCCATGAAAGTCTAATAACGTTCATAAAGTAACGAAGAGCATCCAGTAAATTCATCCACACTCAATCCACTCTTCTACCTACTTCTAAGGACCATCCATGCATCCTTCAGGTATTACTGGGGAAGCCTGAATTATTTCTCACGGCTGACCATTTCAATACCCGTTCTCTACGTTAACAACTTTTATGTGTAAAGAGTTTTGAGTTACTTCCACTAGCACGCTGAAAAGCTTCCGTCTCATAATAGAATACACTCGTGCGTAGTAAGATGAACAACTCGAGCTGTAATTCCATCGCCTGATTGCCGGCTTTTGGTACAATGAGTTACGCTTTCCATAGAATCCCATGTATTTTAAGGAAAGCAGATCATGAATTGATTGGTGACAATTGCCTCCAGAAAAAGAATACACTACGAAGAAGGGTAGTTTGGTTTTACGAAAGTTAATTCTGGAATGGACGCCGTCGCCGTGTCATTTACTAACACTGGTCACAGTTTTCACCCGATAATTCCATAACAGTAAACACCTTCTCATAAATCGTATTGACAAAATTATGAATCATCCACGGCGTCAGTAGGAGTAGGCATAATGAGTAAAGAAGAGTATTCTCTCCTGACCTAAATTTACTCATCTCCCTCACATACTCGAATGTAAGGTATCGCCGAACGGACACGGCCTTCATAAATTGCTCGTAAGAAAGGAGGGTCGAAGAAACGGCCATTAAAACGCCTTTGTTTGGGAGAGATTGGTTTTTTGCGCCGAAGGGAAACTTCGAAAGCCCACGACTTTCAATTTCAATCAACCGGGATAACGACCTAAGTGGCCATGGAACGAGATATCGCTAAAAAGGAGTTAGGGGACGTGTCCTTTTTTTTCCAAACGCGGCAACTCATTTATGTGGCCAGGATTAATCCGCCGTGCTGAGCGAGAACAGAATTAATCTGCGGAGGGAAATTCGTTGTTTACCGAATTCTACGAACCGAAAATAAATATTTTAAAAATCGGGGGGACGAAATAAATAGAGGGAGAGGTGGGGGGGGGGGTGAAGCTTCCTTCCGGAGCAACGGAAATTGAGGCGCTTAGTCCGACAGTCCCTCCACCTCCAGGCGCTTAAGCCCCTCTCTATTGATGGCATCTCCTTCACTCCGCTGAATTTCGCTTGCGATACCGAGTGAAATTCATAGAGAAGAGAATACAAGTTATTTGATTCATTTTCAAGCGATTAAATCCGAAGCCGCTCATGCAAGATCGTGGAAATCGGCTTGGCAGCTGCGGATCAATGGATTTTCCCATCCTCCCTCTTCAGTTACGATACATTCGTTCTTCAAATATATAAGCTCATAAAATTCTTGAGTAATTACTGTAACGTATTGTACTCGAACGAAAAAACAAATATCTGGCGTAAAGCGCCGCAGAGCTGCCAAGCCACGCTACATCCACGTACAAGGACATGTAAATGTGAATTTTGCTGCAATTCACTGTTTTATTGATTTGAAGAAGAGCGGAGCAACTCCATAGCACAAAAAAAACATAAGAATATACTTTGGGGTAAACTTCAGTGAAAGAAAACGATTGTCTGCACCTTGACTATCATTGAGAAATATTACACCGGCCGATTTGAAGGGGTTGGTACAACTAAAGAAAAAGTACAGATGATGGTGGTTCTGGAGTTGAAGTATTGCGTCCCGACGCAGTCGTTAGAGAGACCCGTAGTAGTGTTAGTGTAGTGGGTTAGTAGCGGACGTAAGGCAATAATAAGGCACTTCCTTCGTTATTGGGTATATTTAAGGCGAGGGGTTGGTGTACGGAGTCCCTCCAACACAATTTTGAAAACTAGGAGTGAAATTGTGAGTTTTGAGGAAGATATTTCTTAAACTTTGTGCCCTTTTATATTTACTTTTTTTTTCCTGCACAACAATATTTAATTTAATTTTCTACTTGAATTGTTTAGAGCATGTTTTTACTAAACTTCTCATAATAAAGGGGGGTTTGAACAGAATTATGATTTTACGGATAAAAAGTTTGAAGTTATTTAAGATGTTTACAACATGCACGAAAATGCGCATGTTTAAAACAATACAGGATTACAAAAGTAAGCTAGCCGAATCAAGTCACAATAATCTGCAGCCACAGATTTCTAAACGTTCGAGATTGTCATGTGTTTATTTCTCATACTTTTCTGACAATGAATCTTCCTCAAAATGTCTCGTTTTTGTTTGAGCATTTCCAAGAAAGCTTCACATGACATGTTAAAGTTGCACTTCACCGTTAAAATTGCTTTTAGCGTAGACATTTTCAGTTGGGATTTGTTCTCTTACTAAATGTCATTGATCAACGTGAACACTCTACTGGCGTGTTGGTTCTTGGTAGCGAGAGAGACAACAACAACAACAAGTTTCAAGTTCTTGATTGGGACATTTTGTTTTGTAAAGTGTAAAATATCTCCACTCATTTCTGATCCAAAGGAGTTTTTTCATCGGCCCACTTCAATAGTTTTTCTTGTGTTACAAATTCTCTTAGATATGTAACTTCATCAAGCAGCTATATCTGAAATCTCCAGTTTTGTAAATTTGCTTGAAATAAAATTTATCCCACTCTGGCACTGCCGTCAAAACTAACCATTTATATTTTTCCATGTCATCAATATGCCATGCCCACATGTTTAAATAATCGGTACAGTTTTTATAGAAAGTGCAGATAGTATCTAAAATGTGCTCCTTGTCTGCATCTTTTACTTGCTTGATGTAGTTACGGTCCACTAGAGGTATGAATTGTTTTTCCACTGCGATCGAGATATCGGTAAATAGCCAGAACGCTCACGAACAACGCCGGAAATGGCTGATGGTAGAGTAAATTGAAATAGAGATTCAGGACAGGGATTACGTATATTATTCTGAACCTGATTGCACCTCGAAATGCAGACAGAAATCAGCCTAAAAGTGTAGAGCAGTTATAAAATATTTTAAACTAAAAAGTAATAGTAACATAACCGAATAATCCAACTACAAATACTCGTGAAAACGGGACAAATAAGCGTCCCGAGAGGGTTGGTCGGGACAAGGGGACATTTCTCTCAAAAACGACGGTCACCTTAGGTATATTCTACCTAATCTCTTCGATTCGTCACCACAATCCGAATACGAATCGAGCAGAAACTTACGCAAACGAGTAAACGTGAGCCACAAGCTCCCCCCCCACAAAATCATCAAATGGTCGACTGCGTCTTTAGTCTTGGAGGGGTAACTGCTGGAACGACTCCGATGAGCCGAATATCGTTCAGCTCCCTGTCACTGCATGAACGTAACAGTAGTGAGTTGGGGAGATAGATGGAGCAAATTGATATCTTGAGCGTGCGTGTCACGCAGGCGCTGCAAAGTTGGTTTCGATCGGAAGACAATCAAGGACTGAATTTAAATTGAATTGAATTTGCGATAGCTACTGTGCAGCTGACATAATTGTTCCACGAATGAAAATGTTATGTACTGTCGTGATATTTGCTATCGTATAAAAAACTTTACAAAAACAAACTGTGGTGACCGTGAATTATGAGTTATAAATTATTCGGTGCTCTAGAATTTTAAAACTGTTATATCATAAACTGGTATGCCTCAATCCATAAAGACTCCCAAACATATGTCGTAACAATAACTGACGAAAGCATAATAACTAATGGGGCTTGTTAAGTTTCTTGTAATGTAGAGATAATGTCCATTGTGGTCACAATACAAACGCATCGCACAATTAATATTGACCTCACTTAATTTCAGCGTTTCTGTTAATTCTAGCAAGTATTAAAATCTGTTCCTCACTCTGTATATAACAACGTTCTACACGACGGCGGGAAGCCCTTATAGTTGTGGACTTTGTGTCGCTGCTCCTATTTGTGCCACGACCATTATTCAGCAATCAGTTCAAAAATGATTCAAGGACTGATGCGATAGAAGTTGGAATTCTTATCAAACGCTCATCGTATCGATCCTCGATTGGACTACCGCGTCAATTCTAAAGATACTGATAACGTTTGAGCGGAGATTATAAAGAAAAAACTGCGCTAAAATAGATTGTTTAGTTTGAATTGATTTAGTGCAGCAGTTTTTGTTCATTCGCGTTCACAGACACACGCACACCATTCCGTCAAATGGCGTTTTTTGAACTCAGAAGCCCTTGAAGAGTAAAGATTTTAAGAGGACTCTAAATCATTACTTCTGCTGATTACTCCGTAGAGCTAAGGAAACATCAGAGATTGCAAAGCTACGTTTTGTTGGGAACTATCCTTACAAAAACTGTAATATAAATCGTCAGAACCATTGTCGTAAGAAAAGAACATTTAGTGTTCACTGTCCATCGTGATTTGGGATTCCATGTCATTCTGCCACCTAAACATCTATTGTGAACTGAATTGGTCCTGAAAACTACCAAAATGATTTATAAATACCAGGAAAACGATGGATAGAACGTATCATCAAATGCATGGTGATTGAGGAAAGTTGTTCATTGCTTCCCGGCTAATATTTTATTTCAATTTCTAAACACGTCCGAATCGCGTGACATCGCGCTGTTACGTGCCAGTCCTCACAAGTCGGTCAATAGCAGTTGCCTCTGGGGCGGAAAACAGCTTTCCAGGGTCAAATTATCGCTCTCACAAAACGACAGAGCGAGGGGATTTGAGGAGGAAATTCGTCGTTAGTTGTGATCTTTGTTCACGTGTGGCGAGAGGATACGGCTTCCGCGCAACTCCCTCCGGCCTCAATTATTTATGTTGACGTCGGGGGTGAACCTCCAAACTTGGCGCATTAGCATGAAAATCAATTACGGATCTCGGGGGAGCGAGGAAATAATTGGCGTCGTATACTACGGAACGTCAACGTCAGGAAAAGCCGATATTATGACGAGGGATTTACACGATCCAGCTGTGCTGACCGAACGTGCTTCCCGGGAAAAACGGGACATGGCAGATTTTTGGGGGATTAGAGTTTCGATATTTGGACAATCAAACGCAGAGATTAGAAATGAGTTCTGTCTGCTAACGTGACGTGTTAGTACTCCAAGTTTTTGCATTTCCTAAAGTTAACGTACCTGTTAGGTGAGTCCGTCTCCTCTGGCTTGTGAGTTACTGTGGGCAAGCGCTTTCGATGTAAAGACATCATCGTCTGGCCGTTTAGTCAGTACTGGAGTCAGTCAGTTGGTCGTGGTCTTTATATACAAAGAGAAAGGTGAAGGGAGTGATGGAGCGTTGGGGAAGGGGCGGGGAGAGGTCTTTTTGGTCAGTCTTGTTAGTAGTACCTGATGTCTGATGATGAACCTGTAGTACCTGATGAATGATGTCTTTACATCGAAAGCGCTTGCCCACAGTAACTCACAAGCCAGAGGAGACGGACTCACCTAACAGGTACGTTAACTTTAGTATTTGCCTACTGGCGGACACAACCCAATTTCTTTAATACCTAACACAGCCAGTCCGGCTAAGGTACTACTAACAAGACTGACCAAAAAGACCTCTCCCCGCCCCTTCCCCAACGCTCCATCACTCCCTTCACCTTTCTCTTTGTATATAAAGACCACGACCAACTGACTGACTCCAGTACTGACTAAACGGCCAGACGATGATGTCTTTACATCGAAAGCGCTTGCCCACAGTAACTCACAAGCCAGAGGAGACGGACTCACCTAACAGGTACGTTAACTTTAGTATTTGCCTACTGGCGGACACAACCCAATTTTTTGCATTTCGTCTTCCTTTGCAGTAAAATGGAAAGTTACGTAATATTTTTGTTGAGTTGTCTTCAGATTCACGTGTAAAGAGGTTGTGAGTCACCTTCGTGTTAGAGCCTACCCAAAAGACTGAGATGATGCTTGTGGTTGACTCCAACGCTTAATGAAGAGCTTAGCTCATCTTTTTCCAAAGCTTTGTGGGATAAACTTGGTAAATGCGCAACGCTGCACTGAAATATTTGGCTTGTCATGGAGAATCCCAATTCTCTAATGTAGGAGACTTCCGGCGAACTACAAGTAGTGAAAGGGCGGCTGGGGATCTCCATACGTTGTAGTCACAGGCTCATTTCCACCCAGACAAGAGGGGGAAATGAAGACTTAAATTGATTGAAATAAGTTCTGATTGAGCAGCCATTAGAACTACTTCACACGAAACGGTGGGCTCTATATACGTCAACTGGTGTTGGTACAAGAGCAAAGAGCTACTGAATACTGTAGGCACTGATTTGTGGGTTGTCGTTGTAAGGGAGTGGTGGGGAGTGAATATTTTGTACACTTCTAGGTGAAAACCCGTTGTCGACTTTGGAAATAATCCTCCTAGTCTTTTGTTAGCAGAAGATGCTAATTGAACTCCCATTAGGTTCATAGGAAAAAACCAGCGCCTGAGGGTTTTCTCATCGGAGCAAAGGCCAAAAAACTCCAAAAATGGTTCGAAGAAGTTTTCTTTGTCGTTTTTAAATGCTCAGTTGAGGAGCTTGGGTCTCAGAGACGTAGGGCTGCGTCTGGTTGGATAACAGTGGAATCATGGTAAATATAGGGAGGCAAGTTATACTACTTGAAAGAACTCTTGGGACGGTGAAAGTCATCGTTACTCCCCGGCCTGCGCTCATTTCCTCTCACTCCAACTGCCTGTCAGTTCGTCTCATCGTGCCAATTGCTCAGTGTCCGTGCCTGTGATTCCTTGCTATTCAAATGTAAATAATTAATTTTATTCTGGTTCCTGTTGAAATATCTCGTGTCCAAGTTGTAGTTTTTTTCTTTCTATTATCACGAGGAGCCATTTAATTTTATTCCTTTATTCTATTTCAAAAAGCTACACATTGCGATTGCCTAATTTCTCACAATTCTCACGAACCGAGGCTACTTGTTGAATAGAAGGTGAGATTGCACTAACAGGCGACATTCCATTCATTTTGAAAATAAATGTACGTACGTACTTTGCACTTTGCGAAGTAGAGGAGCTTGGGTCTCATCCCCACTGTAAGGCATCTCCAGGACTGTGAGAGAATCTTCCAGGATGATGCATGGGACAGTCCAAACGCTTTATCTCAGGGCAAACGTAGCCTTCTAATGATGGAGAGGAAGCACTTGAGGCAGATAGTGGGGATCATCACCGAGTGCTGCAAGATGAACAAACACGCGCATGTCAAGCGCATAGCCATAGTTCCACAGATGAAGAAAGCCTCTAGCATGTCCTGGTCTAGTGTCAGAGACTTGAAAAAGACCGATTTTTCGTCTTTGGTTTCAACTTCTCCAACGTTAGACGTCAAAGAAAACTCTTACAGGAAATACCTGGCACCCCTTAGGAAGCCAGGATAGACATTAGGGCTGGCACAATAGAACTTAACGTCGCAGCTGTAAAGCTATAAGTAAGCGCTATACAGACTAAAAGGAAATCCTGGAGAGACTTCTGTGGGGGCATGAAAGACTTGTCTACCATGTCCAAGGTACAGAAGATCCTCTCTAGAGAAGAGAGACCGCAAATCGGTTTTCTCCTAAAGGCAGGGGGAACATTCACAAGGGGCAGCAAGGAGACCTTGGAGGAGCTACTGACAGCTCACTTCCCAGGGTCTCAAAGCCTGCGGTGGGGAGATAGCCACCACCATCAGCTGAGCGCCGATGGTGGTACCTGTCATGGGCAATCAAGGAACCCACTGCTAGCTGCAGCCTCCAGAGAAATGTTCACACTTAAT
Source organism: Pachypeltis micranthus (assembly GCA_020466155.1). Taxonomy (NCBI): domain Eukaryota; kingdom Metazoa; phylum Arthropoda; class Insecta; order Hemiptera; family Miridae; genus Pachypeltis; species Pachypeltis micranthus. The sequence continues at coordinate 67,958,563 of CM035769.1, forward strand.
AAGGTTAAATGGGCTATTGGTTGATTTAAACCTTACAAGGCGCCAGGTGCGGATGGGATCTTCCCAGCCATGTTGCAGCATGGTAGGGAGGCTCTGGGTCCGATACTGGTGAGGCTCTTCAGGGCGAGCTATGTCCTTGGGTACATACCCACTATGTGGAGGAAGGTGAAGGTGGTCTTTATACCAAAGCCGGGTGGCTCCTCGGCCCTGGCTAAGGGCTACCGCCCCATCAATCTCATGTCCTTCGTGTTGAAAACAATGGAGAAGATAGTGTGCCTATCAATAAAGGAGAACTATCTAACTCAGAACCCCATTCGGAGTTCCCAGCATGCCTATCAGAGGGGGAGATCCACTGAGACTGCTCTGAAGGAACTGGCAACAGTGCTGGAAGATACTCTGAGATCCGGAGAGATTGCGCTGTGCTGCTTTCTGGATATTGGGGGGGCTTTCGACAATACGTCGTATGCCTCAATCACGGCTGCGGCTGGTAGGAAGGGTGTAGATCCTTACCTAATCTCTTGGACCAACGAGATGCTGAGTAGCAGGGTGGTCTTCTCGGAGTTGGGGGGGGGGACACCCTCTGTGGTGCCCACCAGGGGATGCCCGCCGGGGGTGCTCTCCTCTCCTCTGGTTACTGGTAGCTGATACCCTTCTCGAGCTGCTGGAGGAGGAGGGCTACAAGGTAATAGGATACGCGGATGACCTGGTAATTATAGTCAGGGGTAAATTCGCGAATGTAATCAGTGAATGCATGCAGCATGCACTGAATACCCTACAGACATGGTGCAATGGGCAAGGACTGTTTGTCAATCCAGACAAAACGAGCCTGATCCCATTCACCAGAAGGCGCAGCCTTACGCTGCGGAACTCAGGCTGGGTGGCAAGGTGGTGAAGATCCAGCATGAGATCAAGTACTTGGGAGTCTTTCTTGATGGTAAGCTCTCTTGGGCCACACACGTGAAAAAAGCCTTACAGCGGGCGTCGGTGGTGATGTGGGCAGCTCAAAGAATGGTGGGGAAGACATGGGGGCTGAGGCCTGGGATGATCCGGTGGTTGTACACTGCGGTTGTTAGGCCTGTAGTCACCTATGGAGCCCTGGTCTGGTGGACTAGGGTGGAAAACAAAACAGTGCAGTTGCAGCTAAATAAACTGCAGCGTAGGGCGTGTCTAGCCATTACAGGCTGTATGACAACATGCCCTACGGCTGCACTGGAGGTCTTGCTAGATTTAGCTCCACTCCACATACATGTTAAAAGGATGGCGTTCCTCCAGGCTGCGCGTATGTTGGAGTTGGGTCTGATCATGCGGGGGAGGAGGAGTTCCTGCCACTTGATCCTTGACAAGGTGAAGGTGGGGGGGGCCTGAACTGCATGTGGTAGACTCAATGCCTGCGAGGTTCGACTTCGTGCTACCCTTTCGGATACTCATTCATGAGCGATCCAGGTGGGTAGGGGGAGCTCCCGCTTTCGAAGCTGGGGCCCTGGTATACTACACTGATGGCTCGGTGCAGGGTGGCCTTGCGGGGGCAGGCATCTTTGGGCCGAGGATCAGAGCAGCGATCCCATTGGGGTCGCTGGCCACGGTGTTCCAGGCAGAGGTGGCTGCGGTGACAGTCTGTGTGCAGCGGCTGCTGCAGAGGGGACTGAAGCGGCAGAGAATCTACATCATGGTGGACAGTCAGGCCACTCTCAAGGCCTTAGCCTCATACTGTCTTACATCGCGGCAGGTGTGGGAGTGTCTGACTGGACTGAAGGCCCTGGCCGAGGACAACAGTGTAACACTGTGTTGGGTGCCAGGGCATCAGGGTATAGAGGGAAATGAACGGGCTGATAGGTTGGCTAAGAAGGGATCAGAGCAGATCCCTATTGGCCCTGAGCCCTTTGTTGGGACTACCAGGAGCCATCTACGTAGAGAGGTTGGCAAATGGGAGGATAGGTGCAGGGCTGCTCATTGGCAGGGGCTGCCCGGCCTTAGACAGTCAAAACTCTTTATCCGGCTCTCCAGAGAGAGGTCCAAGGAGGTGCTTGCTCTGGGGAGGAAGGATATGAGGATCATATGTGGCCTGTTCACAGGTCACTGTCCGCTGAGGTACCACCTTGCAAATATTGGCAAGTGCGAGGTACAGGTATGCAGGTTCTGCAAGGTAGGGCTAGAGACGGCAGAGCACGTGCTGTGCGTATGCGATGGACTCGCGGCATCGCGCCGTTCTGTGTTTGGGAGGCCCTTTCTTCAGCCCGAAGAGGTGGCAAATGCAGAACTTGCGGATATCCTCCGCTATGTGCGGGGGTGGTGGGGGCGCATAGGTGACGTCACACCAAGTGAGACCAGTGCCGTGCGGCCTGGGGGTGGTGCAGGTGGGCCATGATCCGAGTATCATGGACGCCCATACAATAAGCCCGTTTGTGGCTGCAGTGAGGGTATTGCCTGCATCCACCGTTTCAAAGAAAAAAAAAAAAAAGCGCTATACAAAAAAAATCACACTTCGTGCACAGTACGAAGAATTTGAATCTGACTCCAAACTCCATTTTTTTAGATCAACATCCGGCTCGTGAGAAATCGTTCTGAAAAGATTTTAAAATATCTGGCTCGTATCAACGCAGAACATCCCGCAACCCATGTAAATTCAACTGGCACTATATATTCGTTCAGCCTGGTTGCTCGATGGGAGACACAGGAAAACGGCGCCCATTGGCATCGCCAACCATGACTGAGACAGGCGAAAAGGCTTGTCACGCCTTCCTGTCAAAGGGAGAAGGCGATGCTGACACTCTCTAGACAAGATCTGAGAGTACTGATAAGCTTCCTCGCCGGGCACTGCCCACTCAGATATCACCCCAACAAGATGGGCATCTCAGAGGCGGTGGAATGCAGACTTTGCGGCGAGGAGGACGAGACAGCAGAGCATATCCTACGTGAATGCCCTGCCTTGGCAGCAAAACGCTTTGAATACTTCGGTCAGGGGACCACTGAACTCCAAACCGTAGCGGACTCTGCGGTAAAGGACATACTCGGCTTCCTAAGGGGGGCGGGTATGTACGACGCCTTCTACTAAGAAAGGGCCAGCATCACAATAGGCCCACATGCGGCCGCAGTGACAAAGGGACTTGTCCCACACGCCCTCGGGTAAAAAAAAATTCGTTCAACAATTTCTTATAGAGATCAAAATGCAGGTACTATTTGGTTGAAAGTGCTCTGTGCGTTACGTTTGATCGAAATCGTTAGAGCCGGTTTGGGAAAGTTGGAAAACCCGATAAATTAATATTCGAAAAGTCCCTTTTTTCGAGCTACCGTGGCTTATATATCCGTTCAATAGATAGATACAGAAATAACCACGTAGAACAAAGTGTCGGTATAGGTTGCTAGAAGGCTCTGTAAAACTAATGAAATCCAGTGAAGCAGTTACTCGGGAAACTACAAAAGTATTTTTAAAAAAACATTATTTTCGACACATTTTCATTTTTAACTCTGGTCACTGGATCATTTATTCAAAACAATACATTGGTATCACCTATCTAAAAACATCTGTGAGTTAAGTGAAAATCGTGCAAGCCGTTTGGCCAGAAAGCGTAAACAATCTATTTTTTCTTCATAGGCCAGTATCTCCGTTCACCGTATTTTCATGGAGATATTTATAGAAAAGAAAAGTTAGATACCAACTAGTAGAAGAAAATCAGAAAGTTTAATCAAAATCGTGAAAGCTATTTTGGGGGAAAAATTCGAAAAACCCTCGTTTTTGGTACATTTTCGTCCCCAACCCCTTTTCCTATCAATAGAAATCGCCCATAACCTCATTTTTGCGTCTAAGAAAAATCACAAAAAAAAGAAGCAGCTGAATCCCCAGCCGTTCTCCCACAAATAGCACTACAGACACACACACACACTCAACACGATCACTATGCTGTCCTTACCCTTTGGGCGGAGGGAAGTAAAAATGATGAAAAATTGTATCACGGCTAGTCGCAGCAAAATGTTGTGAAATCGCGATGGGAGAAAAGAGATTTGAAAGAATCCACCAGACCAGTTCGGCTCTATTGGACAAATTAACGATTAAATGGATCGGACGAAGAAAATTTCATCGAGTTTTTCCTACTACAAGTATTGAAAAACCGTGGAAATTTCTGTAAAAAAAAAATTGGTAGAACACTATTAATTACATACGTTAACGTTCCAGGATAACAACTATACCCGAACTGAATAGGAAATTTAACATTTTCGAAACAGGTAAAATGGTGGTTGACTTTAAAAAATCTTTGCGTTGCTGACGTTGAAATGAAAACTTGATTAGTCTGGCAATCTTTCAAGCCAGTACTCCAGGGGCGTATAATGATAGGTTAATGTCCTCATTTCGTGATTATCGATCCGTAGGGTGTTCATCTTCTTTGACATACTCAACTCAAAGTACATAGCGAAGAGAGAGAGAGAGAGAGAGAGAGAGAGAGAGAGAGAGAGAATCAAAGCAAACACCCACAAGTACGATCATTGTGAAGTGTTGGAAGAGCGTTGCTACCTGTCAGACGAAACCAAACTGGCGCTATTTTTCTGCTCATCCTGAGAAGATAACCGCAAGGTAACAGAGAGGGCTCGACAAAGGAAGCTCCTGAAGGAAGAATCATTAACAAGTTAAATGAAGCTGTATTAGGGTTCGTTGGGGGGGGGGGGGGAGTGCCAGCTAACGAGAAGTGAAATTAGAAGGGAGGAAGTTTTAAGATAAAAGGAGGCACCCGGTTAAGTAAGATGCCCTAATGAATTTAAAAGAAGGCCCCTTTAGAGGGGAAGCTTTTTGATCTCGGAGGCCGAAACTCACTGAATTCCCCTTAAGACTGTTTGTTGGGGCAACCCGTTTTACCTCGGTTTATTCTCAAGCCTTGGTAGTTCTCTAGTTGAATGGTTGGAGCAGCAGATGTTCAACGAAGACAAGGAAAACGAGGTTGTTCTGCAAACTATCAAACAGAGTTCTGAAAACAAAACTGCGACGTTTTAAGATAGTTTGCTGCTCTTTCTACGGGGAAACCCAGGTCAGAGAGAGTGAGTTACAGTGTTTGAACTGAGGGTGAGACATTGGCGTGCCTGCAAACAAATGTTATATGCTATGACTCGCTATGGGCATTGGAAAGATTGGGGGTGGGGGTCCAAACACGATGTGGCGGCCCCTCAGGAGCACGTACACGGGCTCATAAACCCCCCCGAGGGGTAACTGGCCTCTCAACTACCGCAGAATGAACCAAAAACTTACGAAGATGTTAATAAGCTCCCCCAGACCTGTGAGAGATATTGGGATTGTCCAATTCAAGAGTGATTGACTCGTTGAAAAAATCTTACAGTGATTAATTCTAGAGGTATTCCCGTAAGTAGGTGTTCCGATGGTACTGCATAAAATACCTGCAGAAGGCAAGAGAGATTCACTCCCCAATGTGTGCCCCCCCCCTCCCAACTCTGTACTTCAGAGTACTGTTACCTATTTCCGCGGTAGGCCCATGGCAATTGCATAATCTCGCGAAAGCCTAACCAAATAATGTTCGCTAGTCCGTAAGAGAAGAATCCATTTTCTCACAGTCCCGACATTTTCCTTCCAGCGTTTACAGTCATTTGCGTTGACTGGAAACGCCCAATCGAAAAGTACTTCCCCACATTTCTCGCTCTATCCGACACAAACCTCGTCCGCGGTATTTGTTACCATCACATCTGATAAATCGTCAATTACGCAACCTCAGACCTCCACCTGCCGCAATATCCGGAAGTTTAGAGGCAGTATCTCTTCTAGTCCGTAGTTGTTATCCTCCTTGCTGTTTTTCTTGTGTTCAACTTAACGTTAACCCTGCTCTACTCTGCCAGTCCAGTTTGCTGTACTTTACGAGTTCATCTATATCTGTTCCTTTAACAATCACCTAGAAGAACCAAGCTTGTCTTTTGTGCTGAGTCTACGGCGTCTCGTTATCCAATCATATGTTTATCAATTTCTTCAGCCTTAGCGAGATTTTCATTCCACAGTCATATTTTTGTTTTCATTCGTTCAATCCTCGTGAGTCTACATTTTCGTACAATTTCATCTACTCCGAATAGATATTATTCGTTTACTTTGATCTCAAAGCCATCTCGATCCTGACGCCCACCTGCTGGAGGACAATACCCCCTCAGTTATTGAGCACTCTGCTCTGTTTTTGCTTTGCTGTAATATTACATTAGCTCGTTTTTGAGTTATCCTACCCCCTCCCTCTTCACGCAATTTCTTCCTTGTTCTGAACACATAATGATTGCAAACCTGCCACCCTAGCAAACTTGGAAATCCAGTCTTATGCCACCTTCCCCGAGGGCATATCTCATTAGGAGTTTTTTCATCTAAGTTTTCCCTCTCACAAACGTCAATCTGAAGTTGCAACAAGTTTTGCTGGCGACCGAATTTATGAAGTTTCCTTCGAAGCAATTCTCATTTTTATCGCATCATATTGCGGTCCGATATTAAAATGTAGTCCACAAACTCTCGCCCTTCTTCTTCGGTAAAAGTATTCCCTATGGGGTGGAAGTGAGGATTTTCTCGAATTTTCCCCTTCTCTTTCATTAATTAAAGCCAAGCAATTTTTCATGTCTTCCCCAACGGTCCGCAATCTCCTTTTCCCATTTCTTATAAGAACTCCCAATTATATTGTTTGATAATGGATAATGGAAAGTGAGCTGGAAGGATGATTTCCCTCTGCATTAGCAACCTCGTGCCAGGCCTTCCTCAATTGCTCGCGACCCTCTCGCCGAACGTCAGACATTCCTGATAGTGAGTGATGAGGTCCCATGGGCCATCCATCATCCTCTCCGAAGAGACGAAACCTTCCCTAAGCTCCTCGACCTTTTCGCTCCCATAACCTCGTGACCTCCTCCACTCAATCGTCGACTCCTCGTGGTATCTTCTTCCAGCAAGAAGGATGAGATTTACTGTGAGACGGGCTTCGGAGTGAAACACAAGGAGCTGTCGTTTCTTCGGTTTTTCGTAAGAATATTGGTACAGTTCATGCCCTGAACAGAAAGTTGAGTGATGGGCGAAGGAGGATAAGTAAATTTTACAGGTATTAAGTTCCGCTCGTAATGTGCAGTTCTGAAAAAGCAAAGTGAACACACTCTAGGGTCAATAAAAGATGTATTGTAAAAACTAGAATAAAAATGCGGTGTCGGGCAGTGTGTTAATGACTAGGATTAGAGGTGGGGAAATAATGTTTACCTACGTATTTCCAGTGACCCTTCGGGACTTCTCCATTAAGATACGGAGAGGGTTAATTGAGGCCTTGGAAGAACCAAATTATTCTTTCCGGCGACTGAAGTGAACGGTTTTGAAGATATTGCCGAATATTAATCGTGGACAGCCTTTTCTAGAATTCCACGTCGACTGCAATGACTAGCGTTTGAAGGATCTAAGAATTCAGCGGGAGTGTACCAATCGGGTAGCACGTATTACCACCGTTACTCTCAAGATTGGTTTGTTTATTTCATCTGATTCTTTAACTTTCCTGATCACATGATGGAACTTCTTTGTGTGATTCTTCGTCGTGTTGTATTAAAAATGAATATGTAACTGATCAAATCCATACGCCCTGTCCTAGTTCTACAGATCCATTTTCAACATCCTCCATTCTCGATCAGTTCCAGAATATTTCGGCTGCATCAAGAATCGTCATAAATTGTAAGCGAGTCAGACGCACACGTTCTATATGCTACTTGTTTTACCCTCGATAATACTTCCGCCACATATAACGAGTAACTCGGATCATCATCCTCATTAAAACCACGAGCAACACGAAATAGACTGTACTTAGACCTCAACTGTGCTTCAAGACAATGTCAAAAGTGTACGAACATATTTACTCGTTACGGGTATCACTTTAACACCTGTTCCTGGTTTTCTCACGGAAATGAGTTCCCCGTCACCGAAGAAGTTCTGACAGTGGCGATGAAATGTGACTCTTTTATGAAGACGTATCCTCACGTGTTCAAATAGTCGAAAGTTGAATGAAGCACCGCGACAGGCGCCACTTTGGACGAGCTCGCGAAAGACGCTTTCGACCTTTTGGATAATTTAGCTCGAGCGAGCAAAGTAAAGTTAGGGACGCGCTAATTTGTACCTTCAAATCCCTCAAGCAACTTTCCCTTATTTGATGAGTAAATCCAGAAGTGAAATGTACGCGCTGACTAAGTTGCCTTTCCGCTGCTTTCGCGTTTCTGTGAGAAGTCTTCGTGTTTTCCCTCTCTTCCCATCGCCCTATCACCTCCTGACTCTCGAAGGATGCTTTTCCTTGATGAACAGCTTCGTGGCTGTGAAGTTGTACATCAACTCACTCCGGCAGGCACCTTGTAGCGGAGTTCAAAAGTGTGTTCCTTTCGTCTACGTGGAGCTCAGTTCTGGTTCACATCTCAATACAAAGCCACGCAATTTCCGACTGCAGTTTGGTAAAGACGAAAAAGATAAATATTAAAACTGAAATGCGTTTCTCTTTATTTCGACACAGAAGAGCGCAGATTCTGAAATACGGTTTCAATCAAAGCTTCGCTTGGACGGAAGATCGAAAGAAGACTGTTTAAAGTATTTGCATAAATTGATTGAGTTTGCAATTTGAAAATCCCAGGCACATCTCACATGCCGTGGTGTTCTATCCTCAGCAGCCGTGAAACCCGCGCGGCTTTAGACTGACCTGCCACCTGCACACCCTTGATCATTTGACCAAATCCATTTGGTTTTTAGTGAAAGAATGATCGTGAACGCAGAGCACATGTCAGGAGATATGAAGGGGAAACTGATGCCTATTTACTATGTAGATTTTGACCCGGCCTACGATCTGGCCACTTATTACGCATTAAAACACCTATCACAAATATCTTGCAAAGCAGAGGAATTCAAACCGCGCTCTGGACTGATTCATTTCAAGCATTGCCAAAGATGGAACCATGCAAGAGGGCAGTGCTCTTCAATCCGTTGTGGCTTATGTGCGGGACAACATGACACGCGACTATGTGATTGTTCCCTACGCAAATGCGCGAATTGTTCCGGTCCTCATGCATCAAGTTGGAGAGGATGCCCCCACTCTCGTAAACTTCTCGGAGGTTATGACAATCCCTTTAAAGTACGTGGACGTGAAACTAATCACGTTCCAACAAATCAAGCAACACTACTTCCCCTAACAGCGTTTCCCACTCTCAACAACAATAATGACTCTTCCCCTACCCCCACACGTCATTTCAATCGTACCTACGCCGATTGCGTTCGTAAAAATCCGGACCAACAAACGGCTCAATTCCCCCTTGGTGACATAATCAAGGTCGTCGTGAAACAAATAATTGAGTCGTTGAAAACTGAAATCAATAATGCATTGAAAACATGAACTTTACTACTCATTAAACCATGAACCACTCCAGTTTGGATCAAATACGTGTCGTGGCATGGAATGCCTGTTCAATACGAGGCAAATATGAAGAGCTTTTGCATCACGAATCCATGTTCAAGGTAGATGTTGTGATGCTTTCCGAAGTAAAACTGCCAAGCTTTCCGAAATGGAATCTCCCAGCATACCGCCCCTGCATCGCACATGACCCACTTGATAATGGTTGCGCAGTTGCATTACTTCTAGTCTGTTCAACACTAAAGCAATCTCCGCTTCTTTCGATAAAAGAGAATGACGTACAGATGGCTCGGTGTGTGTTGCACGCTGGGAGTGAAAATATTAACCTTGGAGCGGTCAACGTCCCACCAATGGATAGGCGAAGAAATCGTAGCCTATCGATGGGGACACTAGTCTCTATCTCGCACGAAATGGGTCCCAAGTTTTTAATGTGCGGGGACGCCGAGCACTCAAGCTGGAACGATGGGCGCGCAAACTCGCATGGTACATTGATCGAAAGATGGGGGAGAAACTACCAACTGCACATTGGAACCCCAGGCGTTCCCACACGCTATGACACTAGGCAAGATTTGGCGCCGAGTCACATTGAGTTCTTTGTATCTAAAGGCCAAGTGTATCACGACTTATCTACTACATTGCCAGACACACCGATCCCTACTATGCAAACCTACCTCTGGGTGTCATATTAGATCGCCGTCTAACTTTCAACGCTCAAATAACTCTCTTGCTCAACCGCCTACGTAGCAGAACTAATCAGCTAAAATCGTTACTAAATAATAGATATACATCACTCCAAAATGAACTCTTTACATATAAAACCCTCATCCGCCCGATCTGGACAACGCCCTGGATATCTGGGGCACTTGCTCCCGATCACAGTTCCGCCGTCGCGTAGAACAGCAGCAAAAACACCTTGAAAAAAAGAATAGTTCAGGCTCTACCGCAATGAGACCCTTTACAATGACCCATCCATATTCATGCGTAAACACCTCCCCAGCTTTGTCTCCCGAAACCTCGACCATCATAATCCTCTAGTCAGCGAAGGGTTCCGAATCCCCCCCGAGGCATATCACCGACCTGCTGATCCCATGAACAAAGAGTCAACCGCGTTGTTGGGGACAGACTAATGCAGTGGACTGTAATTGAATCTGGTTTCACGTTCATGTAATCAAGCAAAGTTGGCAGGAGATACAAATGGGGGGCTTGACTCACCCAATGAGTCTGGCTTGCTGCGCGGTACTTACCCCGGCCGGGAAACAATGACGATAACATGAGGCAAATCCTGGGAACTTCGAGAGGAGATCGCGTAGCAACACCACGTATGTGGTATGATCCACCACAAGCGGTATTTTCGGAGGTTTGGTGGTCGAATTTGACACAGATTGAATTGATTTGACACAAGCGAGTTAACAACGAGAGAGAGAGAGAGAGATTCGCACGTCTTTTTTTAGTTTTGATAACGCGGGAGGCAGGAAATTCTCCTATCTCAGAAGAGCTGTTCCGCAACTAACCGCTCTCTAGTTTCTGCCGAAACACGCGTTTGGTGTTGAACTCACACTTACGTCGTATCCTCAGTGAAATTACTCACTGTCTTAGCTAATCTCGGTTATCTGTCAATTCCGCATAAAAATCTACAGATTACGTAATACAGTGCCGAGTGTGTGTACAGCCACCATGTTTGGATGTACACCTAAAGTGTTAATTTAAGAGCGAAAAATATCTGTCCCATGGAGGAATATTACAAATGTAATGGCCTCTTCAAATAAAACAAAAAAATGATGAAAAACTGTTATTGCGACATGTTCATTGAAGCACAAAAATTAACATGCATTATTTCGGAGCTATCCGTGGACCACAATCAACAGCGCATGGTTGAGTAATCTCAAATCACATCACAACAATATTTAATAAATGCAAAAGACTAGATAAACCTCTTGGTTTATAAAGCCGTCATTTTTAGTACATGTATCCGCTTGTTAATGGACAAAGCGAAAATGAATAACTGTTTCGTAGCGTAGAGCACAGAGAAAGATTCGATTTGTGCAGCAATTTCTAACAGCGGTGGAATGAGTTGAATAAACTAACGTATTGGTACTCCTGTCGTGCAACACCTGTGTCGACACCTGCATAAATAGCTGCTAAAAGGATGAAGGATGAGTTCCGGTCTCATTAAAAAGCCCTTCCTCATTTTTCTGAACCACCAAGATTGTTCGGCAGCCCCAGATCCTTTAAACATGCCCTTTTGTGCAGCGCATTTCAGTCATGGGAGTTGCTTCTTCAAATAAAATACTTCTCCCTTTTCCTGGCACAGTGATTGTCCCGTTTGAAATTAGTTATTTTCAAAAGGTGAACTGCGATTAGTTTGATTGTTTATAGTACTGTTTCTTCTTTCTTCCCTTCAAAAATACGGGCATGAGGCACCTACATTCGATAGGAGGGATAGCTTCTTTAAACTGAACTTACTCCGAAGCACCATTTCAATGTATGCTTCTCGTGGGAGGGATGCTGGAGTTTAATGTAACCAAAAGTAAGAGTGTTTAATTTGCTTATTGTGAATATCTCCCTTCACTAGCAGAAAAAGGGCACGTCCTGTCTCTTTTGTGTGTGTGTGCTCAGCGCTCTCTACGCTGCATTCAGTTTTTACTAATACTAAATCCCCTAATCATCGAGATTAGGCACCTTGCAAGTCAAATAAGCGGACGTAACAACTTACTAAAACTTTTACAGTAATTACCAATTTTAAAGGTGTTGAGGATGAAGGGAGTTCAGTCAGCAAACATACTGACGCCTTTGCATGTACTCCATTTTCCTCACGTCCAATCTGGTTAGGAATTTCCTACTCAATTTCCTGTACAACATTCCTCAAAATACATCGGCAGTACCTCGGAGGAGCGTATTTATTCGACATGCCGCTACCACGACTCGTCGTTCTGCAGCTTTACCATCCAATTGTTTCTCACAATGAACGTCTTTTTTCAGCAAATATAAATCTATAGGCTAGACTACAAGTTATTCTTAATTTTTAATTTTTTTTTTTAGGGTGAAACAAAGAATATGGACTGACCGCTTGATAACGCTACGACTGCATGTATTGATAGGTCGCTTGATAACGCTACGACTGCATGTATTGATAGGTCGCTTGATAACGCTACGACTGCATATATCGATAGGTCGCTTGATAACGCTACGACTGCATGTATTGATAGGTCGCTTGATAACGCTACGACTGCATGTATCGATAGGTCGCTTGATAACGCTACGACTGCATGTATCGATAGGTCGCTTGATAACGCTACGACTGCATGTATCGATAGGTCGCTTGATAACGCTACGACTGCATGTATTGATAGGTCGCTTGATAACGCTACGACTGCATGTATCGATAGGTCGCTTGATAACGCTACGACTGCATGTATCGATAGGTCGCTTGATAACGCTACGACTGCATGTATCGATAGGTCGCTTGATAACGCTACGACTGCATGTATCGATATGCGTCCGTTAGTTATCTCATATTTATTTCATATACCTATTCTTAATTTAATTGAACTCGCTCCTTTCATAGTCTTTGTACATTTAAAATAATTATATAACGGGGCGTTACATAATGAAAATTGAATAATTGGCATAATCATACAGCTGTCGTTATTTCTAATTTCAAACATAGCGCCAGAGCCTACAATGTCGGGCATATCGATAACCTAACCTCGGTCGTGATATATCGATATATTGCCCTATCAGAGGGAGCAGTCCTTATTCTTTACTTTTATCTTTTTTTAAATCTGGTACGTATTTAAATTGGGATTACTGTAATTGGAGCACGATTGCTTCGGTTCAGCCCTCAGCTCAGGACCCGTTTCCTGTTGGTTCCTTTTAAACCCCAGTTCATTTAAAACGTGAGCTGCCGAAGGCGTAGGAAAACGCGACTCCCCATCTCGTTTGAGTGCTTATTTACAATTATAGTACGATACTGACCTTGTCCTAATTTATGTTCGTGTAAATGGCTAACATTGGATTAACTCCGTTTTTTTGTACAGTTAAGTAAAGTAAACAAGTTCAAAATAGAACAAGATTCAATTTTAGGTGATTTGTAATTGAAAAGTGATGGGTGGGGTTTAGTTGAAGTGGGGGAGGGGGCTGAGTTAACCCATTTAGCCAATAAGTCTTTTTTTTCAAGCTTGAGTTTTCGGCCTCCCTCTTCAAAAAATGATTTTATCCCGAGATGAGCTCCTGAAGACGGGAAACGAATACATTTTCAGAAGGTAATCCGATGGAAGATAATGAGATCGAAGGAGAGAGACTCTTGAGGAAGTTGTTCGGAAAAGAAAAGCGGAGGAGATTCAATGGGCGGGAGCAGCGGTCGGGGGGGATCGATGATAGAATTTAATAAAAGAGCGCAAGTCGTCAAAGAGGAATGGGGAGGAAGAGGTTTTGAGAGTGTGAGTTACCGTGGAAGTGAGTAAAAAGAATATGAGGCCATCCCTCGATCTTTCTTCCAGCCAACTGTTCTTTCCAATGGAACACGCCGAGATTTGCTTCCTTTTTTTTGCTGGGCTTTGCTATCTCTGAAGCAAAAGTTGTCGGGGGGGGGGGGGGTATTAAAATTGTTTGCAGGGCCCCTTCACTTCTGACTTTGACTGGTGATGTCTCTGGAACGAATATCCCTCTGCGCCAAGAGGTTGCAAAAAAAGAAAATAATAAAAAGACTTGTAAGTTTGTTGAAATGAGTTAGGTAATGGTGGGGGGGGGGATGTTCGCAAGTAGTTTTTTGGAGCTAATTCCCAGATATCATCAGCTTTGTCGGTGTAAAAGGAGCCTGTGGAAGGGGGTGGAACGAAATAATTCCTTCTTGATCGCTTCTGCACGCAATGTTATGCTACGCGTAAAGTTGAACGTGGGGTCTAAATGCAGCTAGTTTCTATGGATCTTCTCCTTCCCCCTTAACGCGCAAAAAAACCCACGTGCTCATATTTGGCCTGGTACGTTTGAGACACCTTACAGGGAATTACAACTACTAGTATCATCTGGACTGCACTTTTTACTTTCCTTGGCTCTACAAAGTAGAAAGGAAAGTTATGTAATCGGCTGAAAAAAAAATTTTGAGTTTTCTTCAGATCTTTACGTTTCAGACCCTCCTGAGTCCGAAAAACACTATTTGGGAAAATGGTCTGTGTGTGTGTGTGTATGTGTGTCTGTGAACGATTTTTAGAGAAATCCTCCGTACCAAATCAGCTCAAACTTGATATCTCGCCCGCAGGCCACAATGGGACGCCAAAATAAGGGTATGAACAAAATCCACCGAAAGTTAACTATAGTTATCATAGTGATCAAAACACCAAATTTTTTTTTCTCAAAAACGGCTCTAACGATTTTGATTAAATTTGTTATATTGATAGCTCTCAATGAGGCAATTATAGCATAAAATTCCCATTTGTGAGAAAATGACGAGAGCAGCACAATAAATTATCAAAATTTTCGACCAGAAGCGTTTTTAGCGCAGTTTTTTCCTTATAAACTCCGCTGGAATTCTTGTAAAATGTAAAAAAAATTGGTATTCTAGTTCAATCCAATACCTAAAGGGTGAGTGTTTGAAAACGCTCATGAGATACATGGGGCTCACTCCAGAAATTCCTGAATTTCAACTACCGCCGTTTCGCTTACTACCAGTTCTAGAAGTTTTTACCCAATAACTCTGCAAAAGTGATTACTATCCTGCTTCAAAAAATTTGTGTTTACAGCCTCATTAATTATCTGTGTACCAATTGCTCAATAATGGTTCTGCAATGAGTACGAGCAGCACAATAAATTCCAGAACTGTAGGCGCTACCACTTCCTGCTGCTGTTTGACCAAGTTCAAAGGAACTGAGTGATAAATGAATTGATTAAATAGAATTAGCCATGTACAAAGTGAATTGACGTAGAGCTAAGGAAAAAGATTATTAGGATACCCCAGGTTTACTACTTATTAATTTGTTTTGACCTAATTTTCTACAACGCTTGAATACAAAACAAATTACACAACTTTTTTCCGACAGTTCTGACAAGAGCACGACTTCGTCATTGTAATCAGTAGGCCGTTGGCATCAAGCAAATCTTTATGGCTTTATCGTTAGTTTGCACCCGAACATCGCTCCTCATTCTGTCCTTGAAAGAAACCATTATGCACATGATTTTTACTATTTTCACGGTTCCTCTTAGAGCTGACCGGTATTTTTTTCAAGGACACCTACCACGATTGTTTACAGTGGCAACCCCTCAGTTTTGCTAGCAGGCACAAGGATTATCAGTGGCTTCTGACGACGACCGCAGATTTGGTGATATTAGCACGTGATTCTAACTGGTTGGGTATTATGAATAGCTATTTGCTAGTTTAAAAACTTTTGTTCCGGAGGTTAATGGATGGCAGTCTGCTTTTATTTGCCATTCGCTCCCTTTATTGGTTTCAATAGCGACCGGGCATCATCGGTAAGAAGAGCGAGAAGCAGTTTATTTTGGATGAGTTTCGGATGGGTTGGTACGATCTTGTGATTTCTGCACATACGCTACGCCTTCGCCATTTCCTAGAGTGAGCTCATTGGAGATCATTCAATTCAACGTATGGTGGACTAGATAATGGCCGTTGCTTGCTGCGAAATACTTATTAACCAACGTTTTTGACCTCGTAATGCCCACACTTGCCCTAATGCAAAGTCATTGGCTCCCTTCCACCTCCGCAGTTATTTCCAACAGCGACGGATTACCCGCTTCGTCTGGGCATTCCGAAATATCATTTTCTCCCCTCCTTTTCACATTCCTCTCCACAATAGACAGCTCCTCCCAAAGTCATTCACGTACGAACTCTCTCGAAAAACACTCGTCTCCCTATGCTCACTCATCTCCTTCCGATAGAGTTTAGCGCCAGTTCACGCACTATACGAGTCGTCTTCTTGTGTCTTCTCGCGCTCACGCATAGTTTCTTCTATTTCGATCTTCAACTCTCGCCCTCTTGTGTGCCCAACAAGGACGGTATTGAGAGGGACTAAGGAACCCTATTCGAGACGTTCAAGGAGGAAATTGTTGTTGCCGTTCACTCTGTTTAGGGAGACATAGATCGCAACCGAAAACGTGGCAGTCTCTCCAGGAATTCGAGGGTATACTGCCAAAAGACTGATACTGGTGAGAACGCAACCATTGGGTTAAAATCCAAAACATTTCCCCTCAGGTAGTTCCGATTTATGTCTCCGGCGTAACTCGAGAGAAGTTTTATGTGGCTTCCTGTGCGTGCATGTGCCAGGTGCTCTGCATCCAGGCCGTCGACCCTTTCACTTAAGGAAGCCGTCGGGTCGGACTGGAAAGTGAGATTCTGCCGGTTGGCATGGCGTTATAAGTAACATTTGGTACGCGAATTCAACTGGTAGAACTTGTTGTATGCCACTTCCTGAAATTGAGTTGAATAAAGGCAAATTAGCTACTTCAATGTATTTCTGTTTCTATTGTTTCTTGGTCCTCCCGTCGTATGTTTATTTATTGGAGTATGGGAGCAAGCCCAATGTAACATTTGAAACATAATATGTTGAAAAGCAAAGTACATGAAAGTAAAGCACTCGGAAGTAATAATAATTTTTATTTGGGCTTGTTCTCGTACTTCGATAAATACTAAATAACCATCAAAAGGATTTTTATATCCAGAAATAAGCAGGTTAGTATAACGATCGAGTCTGGTAGGTTAGGCAAAAGGGCTTACAATTAGTGGAAGAAAATGGCACAGCAAAAGTCTCATGCAACTTCGAGCCAAGCACATGTAAACCGATCCGAACAAACCTACTTGTCTGGCCAGTGTTATTTTTTCTCTGATTATGATGATGTTGAGCCACTTACTGAGAAATATGCCATCAAAACCTAAAAGCCACAGCTCAAAATGTTTGAATCTGAGTCAACATCCTCAACAACAAACTACTCACTCCTGGAATTCCTGAAATTAGTCCATTAATTCTATTCTCATGTTACGAGCACCAAAGTTCGTTTCCTCGAAATGTCAGAGAGCTCTGAACTTGCGGGGGGACGTGACGCTTGGAGGGCATCCTACGCGTACCTCACCCATCAGCTTTAAAATTAATTAGATGAATATTCAACGAATTCATCGCCAGAGACTCTGGATTTCCGCTCTCGACTTACTAACCAAATATCGATCGGCGGTTCGGGTGGGCCGACATACTGTGGAAATAATGACGTGACCCCCTCCGGGCTCGTGCTTCAACCGGCAAGATTATGATTGATGGAAGGGTTTCGCGAGGACGGAGGCACTCGACACTATGACGGGCTTAATAGAGATTTATAGGTGAGATCGTTGATAATAAACAATGCGATCATTCCTATGAAGCTACACGTGAGGATGTGAATGGGAAACGAGGAATGCCTCTCCGTGTTTCGGATGATCTGCAGTCTGAGTGATAATTAATGTTCCTTACTTCATCTCAGGTGAATTACTATTTGACATCAGACCGCCACTGCTTTGGGAGAAACCTTGAGAACGTGCTGAGCGTCGTCAGCTGTCTCAAATTTCAACCAATCTCGTGGGAAATGGCATTTCCCTCACAGGCAATGTAATGCACGTTCAAGGAAGATGGTGAATAGTGCGAGGTGAGAGTCAAAGAACCGAAGCTCAATCCCAGACAAATTGTGACATTCTGGAGCTTATCCTTTTCACTTATTCGTTTTCTCAAGGGCTTCTAGCTACAACTAGCAACTAGGACAATCAGACACATACAAACCGTATATCATATTCTTTCCATTAGCTTCAAGTACTAACCTAGGAGGGACTTCGTAATTATTGTGAACCGGCTGCGCTGGACTATGTCATCAAAACGCAGATCCTCTAACCAAATGTGACACCAACGATTTCAAATGTATGAACGGAAGACACAGCACATTGACATGTTAGGTGGTAATAATTATAGTTACCTCATTATCGCTATATCTAGCTCATTCATCCCGGTTATTTAGCCTTCCCTAGTTATACTGCGTTATGCTACATTGTTATAGTCACTTTATGGTTAAAGTATCAGGACGCAGTTGTAGTATTTAAAACACCTAAAGCCAGAGCTGATCATCGCTCCCCCTTCCCCCTCAGAATTATCATATTACCTTTTTTATGGTTCCCAGTTATACAGCGGCATTTTACCTTGTAGTTATAATTGAATAATTATAGTTTCCTTGCCTAGTTATAGTCACAGTTATCACTGAGTTCCTTATGGTTAATTATAGTTACAATAATATAGCCACTGTCAGAGATATTGACAGTTACCTAGTTATAGTCACAAAGCATAATTGTAGTTACTGAGTTAGTTATGGTTTGTTGGTTATCGGCAAATTTACCTAATGATGATTGTGACTATTTAGGTACCGCCGTAAATGTATTATTAGTAGCTACATATAGTATATGACAACTAGTAACTGAAATTGAGCCTTTACTTGTCATAGTTTACATTTGGAACTTCCATAACAACTACGGCAATCGTTGGTTGTTGGGGTACATAATCGTGTCTCAACTTTGAGACTTAGGTAGTCTCTCCCCCACGCCATATTGTTTTGTGAAACAATGTGATAACACGTTCCCTTTATGATGTTAGTAAAACGTAATGTTCTCATGAATATCAGTTTTAACTTTCGACAATAAATACATTATTCTATACCTGCTACAGTAAAGAATATTGCTATCGTTTGAAGGAAATTGCTTCATATTCAGCGCAGGCCTCTATTCTCTCATATTCTTACAATTGCGTCTACCTCCTCACCGACCTTCTCTCTTCGTCTCTCTTTCTGTTTTGCTTTCTCCTTCTTCTCCACCATTGAGGGGAATTCCTCGAGAAAAATTTATTGAAAATACTGTACAAATGGGAAGCGAAAGCTTCTTCCCGCTGCTTGGAACAGCCTTCACTGACGTGACCTGGAGGGTTGAAGATCAACTTTTCCTTCTTCTCCGATGGTCTACTAGTTGGAAAGGGGGATCTAATGACGTTTGTCTCGGGAGAGACAGAAAGCCCTTCTTTCGTGAGTACGAGGGCTGCACGTAAAACTACTCGATCGTTTCAACCCTCCTCTTAGCCTGTTGTTGGCTATAAAGCGCGTCTGCTGCCAGCCGCCAGTTCAATAGCCTGTCGTTGCCTGGTCACTTGCCTCTGGACGCATCACCGGCTCCGACGAGAGAAGAATTTCTTATAGAAGAAACGAGAGACCTTCATTAACTCCTAGTGGGGAGGGAAGGTTACTTAGTCGCCAATATCTCGTTATCAGCCCGCGTTTAACTTCGTCTTCCTCTCCACTCTAAACAGCGAAAAGAACCTTTAACGCATCATCTCGGAAGGCGAAATCTGCAACTATCAATATCATACGCTCTACGGAATATAATAATAAATAATATCATACGCTCTACGGAATATAATATAAATTATTTTCAGGAAAATTAAAGTTAACATTGTTCTACATCTAAACCCTCCCTTCCACATAAAATGCCGTGTTTTGTGTGCTTAGGTATTGTAACGAACTAAATAACAACATGTAATCGCGGTTCCGTTCAGTCGGGCGACTGATGTTTCACTATTGGCGTTGTCTGAGGATTCTGTTCGCACGCCTAAGCGCCACCTCGAGCAGTTGGTTCATTCTTGTCCCTTTTTTCTGTCCCGTTGCCCCAGTCTACACTTCGCCTCCTACTTATCCTCAACTCCGACTGATCCACAGTCCGAAACTTTTGTCCCGTTTTATGAAGGTTTCCGAATAACGTACCGGTATGTTAAACTCACTTTATTCACGGCTATATCACACTATTACCTGCATTCGCCTTTTGAAAAGGTATTCATCATTTCAGTTCCTCTTATCGGATCGAAGTGAATTAGTTGAGGTCACGTCCCGAGGAAATCTTTTCCAAACCATTCAGAGAAGTTTTAAATTTAATTTTTATCCATTTATGATGAGCTCAGTTAGGACTTGAGAAGAATTCATGTAGTTCAGTTTTTAGTTTTTATTTACTTGTGCTCTGTCTGCTGTGACCTGAGAGAAGATCATTTCACGTGGGTTCATCCCCGAAAATTTCCTGCCATTCATTTGATTCAATTTTTCCTTTCACAGCACAGTATACGAGTGCAAAAGCGTAAATTCACTATCACTTACCATTTAACTTTAAGTTAGCATTTTTGTCGAAAAAGGGGGTTTTCAACATTCTGAAAACATGAATGAAAGACGAAAGGATATATTTGAAGCTTTACGAGTTGAAGCTTTATGAGTTTTAAACTGGCAGATTTCGTTTGGCGTTCAGTTAGATGTATGCAGGGGCCTAGTACGTACTTGATCTTCGGCCCACTCAGTCATTAACAGTGACTCAGACCCCCCTCCCCCCCACATACGCCACCGTCAAGTATCAACGTACAATCAAAACCATTAACAAGGCTTGGTTCTTCTGTTGCATTTCAGTTCTGTTACTAACGAGTGTTCTGTTACAAACTCAACATGCCGAAGCAGTGTAAAACTAATTCAGGCTGTTTGTGTTACATTTGTGGTGAAGTTCCATTCAAGAGTAATTAAAAGTTCCCGTATCCCTCAATCAAAATGGCGTACGAGTAATATTTTCTATTTTAAGCGAGTGAACGGGATAAACATGAATCACTGCTGTTTCAACGGTTTGTCGAAAATGAAAACGTCAGGTGCAACGCATCTTACAACTTTCCTTAGCTCCTTAGTAAATTCAATGGTTTTCATGGCTTTTGCTACTGATTCAATTCCTTTGTTGCTTAGTTCACTTGAAGTTTGTCAAATATATTATTATGGTGCTCCTACTTGTGCCATGGCCGTTATTGAGCAATCACTACACAGAAAATTAATGAGACTCTAAACGCGATATTTTTAGATACGATTATGATCACTGTTACAGAATTTTCGGGTAAATACTTTTAGAAATGGTAATAAGCGAAACGGCGGTAATTGACATTCCGGAATTTGTGCAGTGACCCCCATATATCTCATCAGCGTCTTAAAAGACTCATCGTATAAGTAGTTTATTGGTCTACCACCCCAATTTTTCCGGAGATCCTAGTGACTTGTGACTGGATTTTTTTTTAAAGGAAAAAACAGGTGAATAATGGATTTTTGTCGAAAAGTTTGACAATTTATCGTGCTGCTCTCCTCATTTCCTCATAAATGAGAATTTTATCGTATGTCTATACTAGAAATTGAACTGTTTTGGGGGAGATTTCGCTCATACGCGTATTTTGGCGTCTCATGTTGACTTGTGGTACAAATATCAAGTTTGAGCTGATTTGGTTGACCCGTTAGTGCTCAATTGCGTTAACAGGCACACCGATCATTTTCCCAAATAGTGTTTTTTGGTCGTAGTCGGGTCTGTTGATTCGAAAAGAACTCAACAATAATTTGTTCAACCGATTACATAACTTTCCTTCCTATTCGGCAGAGCCAAGAAAAGTAAAAATTATGAAAACTATTATTCTTTTTGCTTTCCTTTGCCCTAGGTTGCAGGAAGGGAAGTTTTACTATTGGCTGATGAAAAATTGTGAGATTTCTTCAGATCACAGGTTGTTAAAGCTTCTGAGTCCGAACAACAGCATTTGGAAAAATGTTCTGTAAGTGTGTCCGAACCCGATTCGTTGAAAACGGCTGAACTCAATCGCCTCAAATTTTATATTGAGCCTGCAAACCATTATGGGGCGTCAAAATAAGGGCATGAGCTGAATCTGTTCAAAACTGACCATTGCCATCATGTTGAGCAAAATACCAACTTTTTTTCTTAATTAGAGCTTTGATGATTTTGATTAAATTTTTTCTACGCGCAGTACTCCGAAACTTTTATTCAAGGGACATAACGAAAGCAATACTTTGTTATGAAATATTTAGGCGGAAAGCAATTTTAGTGACTGCTCCCCTCCTAAATAAAATCAGGGAGCCAGTCCAGTACGATGGCAGTTTTAATAATGCTCGTAAAATGTCCCAGAAGAATGACAATAATTTCCGAATGCAAACTAATGTCGTTTTTTCATTAGCTTTTTTGAAAATTTACAATATTCCGAAACTCTTGATTCGAACCACCCTAAAACAATCTTATTGACAATTGCATCCATTTCCTATGTGTCTAAGTGAAGATCAGGGTATAAGTAGCAGCGAGTCAATAATCTCTGAAAATTAATGCTCTTGTTTCATTTAGAACTTAAGTTACGCTTGATTAGTTCATTTGAACTGAGTGAAAAATGTAATTAAATCTGTAGCTTGTGCGATAAAAACGGCCGAATACGAGGGCTGAGGAAAGAAGTGTGATGCGTCGCACCAGACATGTTCGTTAGCTTCTCCAGTGGTGGCATAGCAGAGGTATATTAACGTCCACTGTCAAAATCAGGCCATTCCGCACGAATTTCTACGCGTTCTCCAATAGAGATGTTTTGTGAAATTCTAGAAAAAAATACAAAAATGGTACGGCTACTTAATAGTATGTGTTGATCACAATGGTGTATGAAGTTCGTGAGTGAGGCCATGTTTCAAATTAAATTCTAAGATCTCAGCATCATTGCTCCTACCAAAGAAATTTTAAATACTATCTTCGGGACCTCCCTGCATATTCATGGGATTAATTCGCTCTGAGACGTCTTCATTAGTCGCAGAAGCTCCGGTGAGTGATCAAACAATCAAACAAAGCAACCTCGACTGGCATTAATTATGAGCCTCGGGGTTGAAACGAATGAATTAATCAACGGTACGAAATGATGAACGATTGTTATACGGTGTTGAGTACGGAACCAGTTGAAATTCTACACAAAAGGGAGTTGAGCCCCGAGTCTCTCCGATACCATCATAAACACCACTACCACGTCCCACGAGCCTAAGGCCAAGTACTCCGTAGGGAAGGAGATTCTGAACAACCAGCAGGTATTGGTGGATCAACGTCAGTGGTGGGGTCGTGGTTAGATACCCCGTTGCAACGAATGCCGTTCGTCGCTTCAGCAGCCAACTCAAAACACCTGGTGAGACGCATCACACCACTATCCACAGGCCCAGTTACGTTCACCGAATTCACCGAACTGCCAACTAATTCGAACTCTTTTTCAAGCTGTCCATATGTATCTAGAGTTAACTTAACTTTCTACGCAGAAAGTGGTGGTGCGTTAAGGTCAGGAGTTTATAGAGTTGCTCCGACTTATGTCACAACGATTATCGAGTAACACTTTTAAAGGGTTTGTAATTGTAACAGAAGTCAAGATGTCAAACGGAACGTTATTAAAACACAACTGAACAACCAAGACGTAAACGACATCAACTTCATCGTTGACAACCGTCCCTCACACACGTCTAAGGACGCTATTTAGTGTGAAGCCAAGGCGTCACAATATCATCGAGATTCATACTTGATTTTATTGGGAATGTTCGTGTTTGCTGTTCATAGCGTAATACGTTAATCAATGCCACAGCAATTTCCCGATTTGCTTCTGATTTTGTTATTACTATTATAAAACTCCCTAAGTGGTTTATTGGGCCTGTTTCCACATTAACAGATTGTAGGGACGAAAGGGAGATAACTCACAACACTGTCAACGACCTAATTTAATAAAAGAAATTAACAGGAACACCAATTGAATATAAAATTCGCGACTCTAAAAATACGAACATTCGCATTCTCTCTTCGTTGCATGCTAAAAAAGAACTAACTTTCTCTAACGATAGAAAAGGTTAGCTTACTTTATTGAAAATAGAACGGCAGAAGGCTCAAATCCCTAACAGGGCCACCAACGGGATTTTAGTGAGAACGCTAATTTCATAAAAGAAGTATTTATGTGAAAAAACCTGAACTGGAATCGGTTTGTGAATAAAGGTTCATAATTTATTACGCTGCTCTCATGATTTTTCCATTGATGAAAACTGTTTCGTTTTTTTGCATTGGATCAAGATTGTTGGAGCCGTTAGGGAGAATACTATTTTGCATCTGATATCTGATATGCATCATCTCGTCTGCCATGATGCGCAGTCTGAACGGCTGCAATGAAATGTCTACATTCGTCGAGTGGGAGTTACCTAGCAAAAAGCACGAGGAAAATGGTGATGCAGAGAAGCAACTCAGAGAGCGCATGAGGCAGAGGAGCATGGGAGAGCATCCCAAGCATTGAAAAAGGGCAGAGCCAACGCTCATGGTCCTCTCACACTAACGATGTTTGGGTACAAACGCCGGTAGGTAGCTCTACCTCATTCTAAAATAATTTGAGGATCTGTTCTGTGCTGAGATGGGTCTTTTTGTCGTTTCTTTGGGTCTCGCTAGGTCGTGCGGATTGGTCATTACCAACTTCTACGGTAAAAAGATTAATAACATTTGAACACAAAACCACCGGCACCTCAGGCAATGGCCTCGGCCATTACACCACCAAAGAGACATTAAGATCGATGTGTGGGACGTGGTTAAAGTTGTAGTTGCGTTTTTGTTAGTAATAATATTTGTAGAAAGTTCCTCATGAATCTGGAGTTGACCTGCCCGGTGACTAAGGTTTAAAAAGATCGTGAATGTGGAGGAGTCAAATAAAAAAGTAGGGCTTTAGAAATAAAACCCTTCCACTTGTTTGCTTTTCAAGTCGGTTGTGTCCCCTGTAAAGTTTTAACCCGAAAATGAAATATCCTGGAACGTGGAACTTCATAAAGTTTCAAGAGAAGTTTCCTACTTCAGGTTGAAAACGAAGGAAAAAAAGAGCTCGCGAGCGAATGGCAAATGAATAATTCAACTCTTTATATTCCATTCATTTTCCGATATTATCCAGGGAAGTTTCGAGATTTGGGAACTTGATCTCGATCATAAAACGGTAAAGCGGCGCTAGTGGTGAAGGTTGCGGTGGGAGTGGTAGGAGAAGGGGTTTGGAAACAAGATATCACGCTACGGGACAAACCTCATTAATATTTATCGAGTACAGCTCACACTCCATTTCAAGCCGCGTGGTATCTCTTCAGCTAGCTCCCTCTATTCCCCCTGGCTGATAGAGTCCTCTCGTCCATTTATCGCTTCGTTATTGTCGTGCGATGAATTATCAACGTGAGTGCGTTCCGTTACAACGCGTTTCTCAATTACGACCTTCGACATGGCCGAAACGTTTAACGACAAGTCACAAATTATAACCATGGGACGATGAATCATGGAGTCACACGCAGGTCCCACAGATAGAGTGGAGTCTAGAGATAATATGTCACAAGGCAGGAACGGACGTCAAGGACGGGTAAGAGAGGCAACGTTCTATTTTCAGAACATTTGAATAAAGCAGAGGAATCTATGTTTTTATTGGTTCAAAAAGCGCTATATCGTTTGTGTTGAAGTTGCTGTTGGGCGCACAAGAGGGGCGTTTAAGGATAAAATAAAAGCGAACTCGGTGAGCGTGGGAGAAGATTGTATAGAACTCTTAACACGTAATGTTCAAGAAAAGTAACCGAATAAGTATGCGGAAAGTTACACACCGAAAAAACGGAAAGACACCGTTGTGAGCGCGAACGAGAACGTAACACGAATGTTCCTTACTGAGTTCCAGAGTTGAGACGTTGGAAGGAGGAAAGGGCGGAGGGAAAGAGAAAAACCAACGGAATATTTGGGAGGAAAGAGTGGAAAATGCGTAGTTTGGTCGGAAATAGGACTAATCCCTTTGTCGGCATGAGAAGCGTAAGGGGGGATAGCACCTAAGGAGGAGGGTCAGTGGCCCCAACCAGGTACCTTCAAGACCGAACGGCTCGCCAATTGACCAAATGAAGAAAACAGTTACTACATTAAATTGTACAAAATAGAAATTGCTCACCCAGATTGGTTGCTCGAGGAATTAACTGGGCTTAGAGTTGGAGACAAAAGATACACCTTTTTTGAAGATCGATGGGCTGCAGACCGATTTCTATGGTAAAGTTAACGTACCTGTTAGGTGAGTCCGTCTCCTCTGGCTTGTGAGTTACCCAGAGGAGATGGACTCACCTAACAGGTACGTTAACTTTAGTATTTGCCTACTGGCGGACACAACCCGATTTCTATGGTCTTTTGATGCTTCCAAAAAGTGTCGGCATCTCTGGGGCATTGTCGACGTCCAGAAGGCATATCAGCCATTGGATGGTACCGCCAAGACTCTCAGGGTTTTTCGGATGGCGCTGTCGCTAGCCCGGAAGAAAAAGAAGCACTTACATATGGTTGCCTGGGCGTTTAATAAGGCACTAGGTCTTGATCGATTGTCTCGTGGTGTGGGAGCTCCTGATCGTATCGTCAATAACGTGAGCTCTCTGCGGGGGGTGACAGCAATACCTGGGGGCGTGGCGTTCGGCGTTCTGTCTTCTATTCTCTTCAATCTTGTATTCCTGGATGTTCAGGTAGTATTTGGCAGCCTGAATCTTGCCATAACTTGGCAAGCCAAGAGGAGCAAATATAACCGGAATCTTCGTCTGGCGTTTGAGAGATTATACTGCCGACCTTTCGGTCCGAGTTCTGCCAGCTCGAGAGCTCTTAACCAGTCTCCATGTCATAGACGAGGGAAAGCAACCCCTTGGTCTAACGGCTTCAGGAGCCCACCCTCCAGCACTTAGTGAACCAGACCAGCACGAGTCCTTCCTCATTCTGCCAGTGGGCTCCCCTTCCCAGGGGATCAGCAGGGCTCTAGCAGCCCGTGCTACCAGTCGCTAAGCAGTCTCCCACTATCGGTCTTCTGGTATACCTCGGAGTTCTAAAATTGCCTGGGGGGGAGAGACTCCCAGGGTGTTAGGCCTCCTACTGCTTCCCTCAGTGGTGCCGACTAGCCTCCGCCTCGTTTCATCGTAGAAGTGAGTGCAATGGGGCTAAGAGGTGTTGAAGCCGGGTGCAATACTGAGGAGGATACGGTACCCATTCGGATATAGACCGCCATCGTCTGGGGGTGTAGGAAACTCTAGGAGTGGAGGCAGGTAACATCATTGACCGTGTCCTGGCGCGATGTATGGTGCGAGAAAAGCGCTGATGAAACGTGTTGGCTGGGTGTGTCAAGCAGGCGTTCTCCGAGGTATTACCACTCGCATGTTTCTCGGGTCGTATCTAAACGGTGGTCGTTTCTATCCTTGAACATCCTCTTACTCTTCTTTCCTTCCTCATCCCAACCCCAAAACCCGGCGTAGGGTAGTCTAGGAGCCCTTCATATTTCCTTATTTAATACTCGCATTCATTTAGTTTCTCCTTTTTTCTGTGCCATCAATACTCATTTTGGGGTCCCATTTAGTGCGAGCTTTGGAAAAAAATAATGTTTGCGTGCGCGCGCGAAGGTTGCAAGTGAAGGACGAGTGATACAGAGGAAACATCATGTATTTGACATAATCAATGAATGAATCAGTGAATTAAGTCTCTTCGCTTAGTTCACATCCAGAAGAAGCAGGTTGGCCCATTGAAGCGTCGATCTCCGCTCAGGATCTGGCGTTTGCCTGGACTTAAAGCACCGTTACTTACAATTGATTAATCGTATACATGGCAAAGGTGCAGGTGGTGCGTATAAAAGTGTACTCTTATAATCCCTGTGAGCTCCAACGCAAATACAATTTAAACAAAATTATAACAAAACCCACGCGGAGAAAATAGGTTTTTCGATTCGCTTTGTCTCAAAGCTTAAAACTCAGAAGAAAACTTCTGAGCTCTTCCCACCCTCTTTTCTGTCTCTACGCAAAGAAATGTAAAAACAAGGGAATAATGCTATGAAAACACTAAAAGTATCACATCAGCCAAGATCAGTACGAAATTCATACTCATTGAAAATCACGCCTGAATTGCGATAACTTCATAAAATTCACGCTAGAAAAATCAGAATACTTGAGACCCAAATCAGAAAATTTCACTGCACAATCACGAAACGGAAGTTCAAATAAAAGAGCCACACAATGGCGGAATGCCATATGAATGCCGGAAGCACCACACCAAACTATTTCTCACGCAGTTCGTTTGAACTTAGTAAAACGTAACTTCACGTTTAACGTAGTAAGTGGTAGCGTTTAAAGTTCCAGAATTTATTGAGGCACTCTTACTTATTCCGCCACCCATATTGAGCAACCAGTTGACAAGTTATTTATGGGACTGTCAACCTGGCTTTCTAGAAAAGCATTGTGTCCACAGTTTTGGATTTAACGCGTTAAAACTGTGAGAAATGGTTGTAGGTGAAACGGTAGTGGTTTTTATGTCGATATTTTATGAGCATGTTATGATCATTGATCTTTCATCGTGTAGGTAGTTCATTATTCTACCGTCTTAATTTTTCGGAGAGTTGGAGCATCATTTAAGCTATTTTCTTCGAATGTTTGACAGTTATTCTGCTGCTCTCGACATTGTCCCACGGATAACAATTTGTTTGATGTTGTTTTGTTACGAGCTGCTCATATCACAAATTAAATTAAAGTCGTTGTAGCCGTTTTTGATTTAAAAAAAAGTATGGTGTTTTGATCACCAAAATGCGTTTTCCTTAGCCCTACGTCAATTCACTTTGTACATGGCTAATTCTATTTAATCAATTCATTCATCAGTTCCTTTGAACTTGGTCAAACAACACTTCACAGCAGCAGGAAGCGGTAGCGCCTACAGTTCTGGAATTTATTGTGCTGCTCGTACTTATTGCAGGATATATGCAGGGGGCTTATTGAGCACTTGGTACACAAAAAATTAATGAGGCTGTAAACACGAATTTTTTGAAGAAGGATAGTAATCACTTTTGCAGAGTTATTGGGTAATAACTGTTAGAACTGGTAGTATGCGAAACGGCGGTAGTTGAAATTCAGGAATTTCTGGAGTGAGCCCCATGTATCTCATGAGCGTTTTGAAACACGCACCCTTCAGGTATTGGATTGGACTACAATACCAATCTTCTTTAACATTCTACTAACATTCCAGCGGAGTTTATAAGGAAAAAACCGCGCTAACAACGCTTTTCGTCGAAAATTTTGATAATTTATTGTGTTGCTCTCGTCATTTTCCCACGAATGGGAATTTTATGGTGTAATTGCCTTATTAAGAGCTATCAATATAAAAAATTTAATCAAAATCGTTAGAGCTAGCTGTTTTTGAGAAAAAAATTTTGAGTTTTGATCACTAGAGTTAACTTTCGGTGGATTTTGTCTATACCCGTATTTTGGCGTCCCATGGTAACCTGCGGGCTAGATATCAAATTCGCGCGGATTTGGTACGGTGGTTTTCTCTAAAAATCGTTCACAGACACACACACAGACCATTTTCCCAAATAGTGTTTTTCGCACTCAGGAGGGTCTGAAACGATCTCAGTTCAGCCCATTACATAACTTTCCTTTCTACTTTGTTG
The DNA here is from genome assembly GCA_020466155.1 of Pachypeltis micranthus. Lineage (NCBI taxonomy): Eukaryota > Metazoa > Arthropoda > Insecta > Hemiptera > Miridae > Pachypeltis > Pachypeltis micranthus. The sequence continues at coordinate 67,988,228 of CM035769.1, forward strand.
AGCCAAGGAATGTGAAAAAGTGCGGGGTTTTGATCACCATAATACGTTTTGGCGTTCCATGGCAACATACATGCCGATTTGGTTCAGCCTTTTTCTCTCAATCGCGCTCACAGACACGCAGACCATTTAAGTGGAATTCCTATTACCAAGCAGCCTCGATGATGTGTAGGAAATTCACAATTTCATCTTCAGCTGATTACGTGACTTTCTTTTATAATAGGTTCTTATTAACTTACTTTCGCAGCTGAGGCCATTGATACCACACTAAAAAACAATATTCTGGATTTAAACGGCTAGTAATAACATCAAGTGAAGTAAACTTATTATTTGTGACGACTGTTATTTTTTCCTTTCTGAAAATAGTTACTTAGCTTGTCTATTTTTTCCGATACAAATGCCAAATTTCTTTTAGTATAGTATAGCTTTTTCGTTTTTCTTGACATGCTGTCTCTAGTTTCTCGTCCTTTAGTTTCGTGCCCATTTAAATGGCTTTAAATAGTCATATGTTCTTCGTTTGAAACAGTGTACGTAAATGAAATTGTGTTTTTCGTTATTTGCATTAGCTAAGCGCGCATTTATGGGCGAGAGTAGAGTAGCTTGGCGCATGTCGGTATTGTAGTCAGTGATTTCGGCTTTTCGAATTAAATGCGTTTTTCTGTAATAAGTATAGCTTTATCCATAGGGGAAGAAGATTCTGTGGCCAGTAGGAAAGAGTCACACTCGTAGGAAAGAGGCATTTGATTGTGTAGTTACTATGGGGGCAAATGTTTGGTTTGTTTCATGTATATTGCGTAGCGTTTTGGGCACTTAAAAAATGTTTCGCAAAATATGGTTGACCCTCAGGGGCTAGGCTGTCTCAGAAATATCTTATCATATCATAGGGCAAAAATGCAATTACTAAGATCATGACTAAGGCCACAGTGTTCCAGGCAAAGGTGGCTGCGGTGACAGTCTGTGTGCAGCAGCTCCTGCAGGGGGGACTGAAGCGGCAGAGGACCTAATCATGGTGAACAGTCAGGCCACTCTCAAGACCTTAGCTTGGGGGCCAGTGCTGTGGGGCTCTGAGGATCTGTGGATCATGGACGCCCATACAATAAGCGTTTGTGGCCGCAGTAAGGCTATCGCCTGCATCCACCGTTTCAAAAAAAAGAGCATATTAACAAAACCACATTAAGAAAAATGACCTATACCACAAAAACGTGCCACTGTAGAAAAGGCATTCCTCAGCATTTCCAAAATTACGTTACTATAAAAAGACCACTAAAAAGTGTGCAGAAAAATTTCAGTACCAACCGCTAAAGTCTCAGTAAACCTAAAAACTGCATTAAAAAAATTTATTGGCACGCTACGTAAATCATTTTTCACAACCAGACTGTATGACTTCGGATACGCAAATTACACAATGAAAATCGTACCCCCCCCCCCCTATTATGTTTAGAATACGAAATCGATCATGACGTCGAGGGTGTCTAGTGAATATTCATGTTTTCCCGTCGTTTGTTCGTTCCATGTAATGTGGTGTGTTCGGATTAGTCAGCTTGAAGATTACTTTCAAAGGTGACACCTGATGTTTGTTGTATTAACGGGGAGTTATCAATGAGGGAAGGTCGATAGGAGATTGAATATTGACTGTCGATCGACTGATTTCCTCTTGAGTCATTTTGAGCGTTGAGTCTTGCGGACTGCACTCACGGACATGCATGAAAACTGCAGGGTTTACCCATGAAAGGGTACGAGATGTCGTGCGCCAATCTGTTGGCTGTTGCATCAGTGCTTGGTGTAACAAAGGAAAAGAAATGAGCAAGGAGGATGAAATTCGACTGGTAGAAGTAAACTATTGACTATTATTCTAAAACAAAATAAGAACGAGTTCGAGAGTCAAGAATCGCTTAGTGGTTTGTCTTCAGAAATAGTAGAGTGAATTGGTGATGATGGGACTGAAATGTAACAGACTAGTGTCAAGTTGAGAAAGAGCAAAATGAATGAGAAACCCCTATGTGAGTGTTAGGAGCTTTACATGGTTCTGGAAACTTCCGTTGGCAGTCAGGACGCTTTGATCAAAGTGGTGGCCAAAAACTTCCAGGCCAGATACGATTGTATAGAAAAGATCAGCTGACGTGAATTTCGAGAGTTCGCGAAAACGGAGGATTTCAGGTAATGGAAGGGTTGCACCTGACACTCTGTGAAGACGAACTTGAGAGAAAAATCCGCAAAAGGGAGGTTGCCAACACCCTGGGCCCCTTGCGAGGCATTCAAGAACTACTTGGGAGTGGGTTCACAAAACTAGAGTGGGTTCTGTATGAGCTGCTTAAAAAAAGTATTGGCGCCGATGTGGCTTCTGTCGTTTCCATCTCAGTCGTCTTTTTTGATACATTTGGGTGAACAATTTACTCTTTCTTTGCTGTGAGCTCTCAATCAAGATGCGTTGCTGTCAGTCAAAGAGTTCCTGAGGGCACTCACGTCTCAGGGCTCGATCTTCCTAGTTGAGGGAGTGGTCCAAGTATGTATTCGCATCAGTGAAGACTAAGTCGAGAAAATAACCTGATGAGGGAGGTTGCAAGAGCACCCACGCAGGTCATACAGGAAGTAGCGTAACTTTGAGTGGTGAGAGTTCTTCCAGGTGCCAAAGATAACGGTAGACGTCGCTATAAAGTCTCTTGATCATGACACGATATTTTTGTGTAGGGAAGCGGTGATATGAGCACAATAGCGATCTTGGGATTTGGGGGAAGAATAGGAGAATATGGGCTTCGTGTCTGTTGACTGTTGCATCAGTTAGGACGCCAAGGCAAAGACAAGACGCATACGAGAGAAAAACACCAAGCAAGAACTACTGCGCACACGTGAGTCCTCCAGGAATACGGGATGTCGTGTGTCGGAAAAGAAATCCCTGACAGCTGAATTGCTCGGGCTCCTCCATTTGAATGATCCTGATAAGAGCCCACTCCGAAACCCCAGCTATATCGAGTGTCCTCTGCCCCATTCCCCAGTGTTTCGAGGAGGGATGATGTCAGGTGGGGGACTGAACCTAATCCACTGGCCTGATCAGCGTCCGGCCAAGGTGACCTCCGTCCCAATGCACTCAACTGTCTAGTCCATTCTCCTTAGTGGGCAAGGAAATAAAGAAAGACAACTGGGTCACCGTACTTAAAATACCACACTGCACACTGTGTTTATATTTATGGAAGTTGGTAACTGTGATTACTGAATCATCATTTATTCTCCGGCTGCTCACTGTCAAAATGTCATGATTTAGAGCTCATGAAGAATCATGTGATTCGAAGAACAGGTGAGATGAAAAGATAGCATTTCAGGTTTTGATAACGCCAACCTGACGCTAACTTCTGAGTTAACAAGTTTGTGCTTGGAGTGAGGATTGGTACAGATCGGAGTAGGTGGTAGCGGCAGGGGGGAAAGGCAGCTTGGTAGAAGTAAGCCAGAGGGTATCCAATTGGGCCGCGAGAGCTGAGCTGGGGCAATAGGGTCACGGAAATTGGGCAAGTGCTCGGCTCCGAATGCCCGAGGAAGTGAACGCGCTGGTTGTTGCTGGGTGGAGAGGAGGCTTGGCGTGGGAAGGAAGGGGTTTCCAAGGCAACGGGGATGACCCATATAATAAACCTAACTGGAATTACTCCCTTTACCAGAGGCTTCGGGCTTCGCTTTCCCGTTCTCACGCTTTAAATCTGTAGCCGATGACGTTGAACCCTCGTTTTCACTTTTTTCTTTTTATTTCTTTATTTTGTTTACGTGTACGTTCCAAAGGCACGCGATAGGTAGTTTAGGATATGAGAGAAGGGGCTATCGTGAGAAGGAAATAAATCCCATTCATGATCGTAACAGACGTGGGGTAGTCAAATGGTCGGATGCAAGCGTGGTGTGACAACGATCACAAGGCGAGGAAGCTATTCAACGGAATATCTGTTGTAGCATTACAACTTTCGTCCCGTGCATTCAATGCGTTATACAGAACCGCCTTAAGATGCTTATGAAGGACGAAATATTGGTACTGATTAGCTAAAAGTACCCTGAGATCAAAGGAATGAAAATGTTACGTTCTAATGTATTGCTGCTAAAGCATTCGCGGTTCTATGTTGCTGGACGGCACTCCATCAGGTTGGGAGTGTTAATAAAATACGTTAATTTTCTGTATATTGTGGTACCCTTCCCAATAGTGCAAACTGCACAACACATTTCTACATTTTCACGCCAAACACAAAAAAAAGCAGTAAACCTAGAAATAAACGAGCTTGTTGCACTTAACAATCGACTTCTCTTTAAAAATAATGAATTAATATTCGACGAATCTCGTTTTTTAAGCTGCCATGGATTATGTCTCCGTTCAACAGATAGATATAGACACAGACGACAAACAAAATGCGGATATAGGTTGCTAGAAAACACTCCATAAGATTGAAGGAAACCGGTGACACAGTTACTCGGGAAATCACAAAAATGTTCAAAAAACACACGACACATTTTCATTTTTAACTCTGTTCAGTGGCTAAAGTTAACGTACCTGTTAGGTGAGTCCGTCTCCTCTGGCTTGTGAGTTACTGTGGGCAAGCGCTTTCGATGTAAAGACATCATCGTCTGGCCGTTAAGTCAGTACTGGAGTCAGTCAGTTGGTCGTGGTCTTTATATACAAAGAGAAAGGTGAAAGGGGTGATGGAGCGTCGGGGAAGGGGCGGGGAGAGGAGGTCATGTAGCTCAGGGGGAAACCCCCTAGAGATAAATGGAACGTGTTGGATGGTCTGTCAATTGTGGAATTTAAGTCTTTTTTGTGTAGGGTGGTCTGTAAATCCGTCAGTTGGTTGTTTTCGTTTGTGTAGTGTTTTGAGTGGTGTGAATATGGTGTCGCATTTGGTGTTGATTTGTTCATTTATGATGTGTTCATTGAAGTTTTTTTGTTTATAAATTTCCATGTTTTCTAATATGTTCAGTTTTCGTCCTTTGTATTGTTTGTGTAGTAAGGTGGTACAGTCCTGTATTTTGGTGGGTTCATGTCCAGTTGTTTTGAGGTGGTTGGCAAAGTTTGAATCGTCTTTGTTCCTACTAAGAGATTTAATGTGTTCTGAGTATCTGGTCCGTATTTTTCGTCCTGTCTGTCCTATGTATGCGATTTTACAAGTACAAGTTATTTTATACACCCCACTTTGGTCGAGTGGGTCTGTATTTTCAGTCTTTGCAGTTAGTTTGGTTCTAAGTGTGTTGTCCGTACGTAATGCAATTTGTATACCTTCCTTTCGGAGGATATTAGTTATTCCGTATATTTGTGGTCCTGTGTACGTGAATGTGCAGCGTCTTGTTAAATCAACACAAAATGCGACACCATATTCACACCACTCAAAACACTACACAAACGAAAACAACCAACTGACGGATTTACAGACCACCCTACACAAAAAAGACTTAAATTCCACAATTGACAGACCATCCAACACGTTCCATTTATCTCTAGGGGGTTTCCCCCTGAGCTACATGACCTCCTCTCCCCGCCCCTTCCCCGACGCTCCATCACCCCTTTCACCTTTCTCTTTGTATATAAAGACCACGACCAACTGACTGACTCCAGTACTGACTTAACGGCCAGACGATGATGTCTTTACATCGAAAGCGCTTGCCCACAGTAACTCACAAGCCAGAGGAGACGGACTCACCTAACAGGTACGTTAACTTTAGTAATTTGCCTACTGGCGGATATAACCCAATTTCTGTTCAGTGGGCTGTCAGAGGAGCATTTATTGAGAACAATATATAGGTATTGTGGCAGGAAATTGAGTACTGAAGTGTCAAGAGTCCGTCTCCTCTTTTGGTTTTACGATGGCTCTTGGGAATATTTACGTGTACCCCTCGCATTCGTCAAATTTCAGTAGGTACACATTTTCGTTTAATTTCAATCAACTAACTTACCTGAAGACATTGTTTCATTGTTTTTCTGTTCATTCACGCCATTCTTGCATGATTACACTCCACTTTGCTAAGAAACGTTTATTTAGCAATCGAACTGTTCTGGCCTCAAAAATAGCAATCTTCCTCGGAAGTGATTCCGTGTGTGTGTTCATGTGGTACGTGAGTCGCCCTTAAAAAACAGAGCATTTCAGTACAGATCCGGGAGAAGTGACTTGAGTCGTAAGATGATTACCAGGAATTTCGTACCATCTTGAATACACATCGTGCTTCGGCCATTCAACCTCCAAACCCTCCTCTGTGCAAATGGCCTGACCGCATAAGAGCAGCTATGCATGACACACCAGGGGGGAAATGTGTCCTCGTCCACACCCCAGTTTACTCCAACCCCAACCTAATAACCAAATAACTGCCTTAGCTTAGCAGCTAAGGGTTCGGGTCGGCTGTGTGTCATCATCCACTTTAAGTTAAGGTTAAGTACCAACTGCTTTTATTCAGAATTTATCTTGCTAAGTCCTTCCTAGCATTGGAATTTGAACCAAAACCCATTAGGTTTTAGTTACGAAAGGTGATCTCCAACGAGGCGTCAAATGCATGGCAATGAAGGTGGTAATCCATCTCACGCCGCATCATCCAGCAGAAAGGCAGCCTTATAGCGATTTTTATAGCGTGGTGAGGTTAAATGATCGTTGAAATTAGCAATCCCGCAAGCAGGAGAGCGTGAACAGCTATGCTTCCACAAGTGGTGACGCTTCACGGTGGGTGTGGTGAGTTTGGGTTTGCGCTGGGTCTGGCCTGGGTGATCGTTGCGGGAGGGTGGGGGGGGGGGTGGATCGGCCAGACCGGCCGAATAAAAACCAACGAAGGGAAGAGTACGGCAGGATGGGAGGGAAAAATGGCAACTTGTTCCGTTCCATTAAACTCAGTTTTCGTCTCGACGGACGGTAAAAATAAGCTCCTCGGCTGCCGTATAAAAGGTCTTAATGACGCTGTTGGTAACCAGGGCGGGGCTTTGGAGGGGAGTGAACAAGTACGCGAAAGCCTTTAAAAAAGAAAAGCAACGAGAAACCGCAAGTGGCGTTTTCATAAAACGAGTCGTAGCGACAATTTCTGAGCTTGTGGCGAAGTTTTTTTTCATTATCATGCGCGTTCTCTTTCAAGTGCGGACCACTCGTGGAAAAGCCAAACGAGAGAAGTGAGAAAGTAGAGCAGTTGAGGGATTCAAATGGACTCGGAAAACCCCCGTCCCTGGCTCTTTATAAATTAAACAACTGAATGCACTGGGCGCATTAACTCATTAAACTAACGGGTAGAGAGATGGGCAACATGACAGCAATTCCTTTCTGAACCGAGTAGAGAGGTGGAAACATCTCGCCCAATCCATCAACCCCTCCTGGGCTGCTATGAAGTCATGTCTGCTTCCTGGACGTTGAAAGAACGTGTCAGGGTCATTTTGTCCAGCCATGACTGCCTGACACACACAGTCTGATTATAAAAGCTACCTACAGAGTTAGGCAATCAAGGGATGCGTTCTTGGTGCTGTTCTGTGCACTTTATTGGTCAGAGACATAACACGTGTTGCTTACGATCAAATCAGGGCGAGTGAGGAAGCTCATTAAAACGCAATGTAATTGTGTAATCCCAATGAATCCGTATGATGTCTTGGTCTTGAAGATGATTTCGAAACATGCCTGGTTAATCCAGGAACATTTGCTATTATGCTTCACCCAAGACACAGTAACTATCTCGACTCTCGAAATTCAAGGCCAGGTAGTCAACCCTAAAGGCTTTGTCGGATATTTCAAATGTACGTTCGAAGCTCCCGCTTGGGATTATGCAAAGCTGCCTAACAGCCAAAACATAGATAGCCAAGTATCAAACTGCACAGTCCAATGGATCGGACCCCAATGGAAGCGATCTTAGACCTCTTCTGTACACCTTACATTCTATTTGGTGTTGACAACGTCGTTGTCAGCCAGTGTGATGGACACTCGTTCCAAACAGTTATACTGATCAAGGTTGCAATGCTATCAACCAGCTATCAAACCAGATTGAAGCTCAACCCTAGAAAATCTGTCTTAGTTTCGTTTGCTCTAAAGTCACTTTGTTCACGAGGACGCACATCTATTATTTATCTTTTCATATTTACGGATGAGCTCACTTGGATGGATTACAGAAAACATTAGGTTGTTCAGGGGAGAAATGTAGTTGCACCAGAATTGAAGGGGCAGGAGACAGAATAAGACAAGGCTTTGCTAAGGCTGTCCGAATATACTCAGAAAACCATAGAGAATAGCCGCTACAAAGTGGACCTCAGAATTTGAGGTGGCACGAGGAAAAGGCCGTCGAAAGAAAGCCGGGAAGATAGCAGGTTTGCCAGGAGAAGTAAGCGAGCCAGAGAGCGGTGATACGTCATTTCTGGCCTGGAAAGGGTAGAAAAAAACCTCCGAGAGACGGTAGCCAGGGTGAAGGACACGAAGGCTGATTGAGGCTACTATTGAGGCCGAATCAATCCTCCCTCTGAGGACAACGTGTGAGAATGAGAGAGATCAGCCTTTACACGTCGATCCCATTGAAAGTGCAGCTCATCATACATCACATGCTCCCTCCGAATCCCAAGCTTGTGCTCTTATCCTCAATAAATGAGATACCGACCACATGTTCTCATGTCATGTCTAGGGTTACGCCGCAGTCACAAGAATAGAAGGAGGGATTCTGAGAGCGGTACAAGTTGAAAACTCATGAATGAGAGGGGAGAAGATAGCTCCAACCTTTCTGTATATTTGATTTTCACTTTTTTTGAACATATTCTTCACAATTTTGTCTTGTCATGATGAAGCTTAGTTGTCTATTTATAGAGCCGTTTGTTAGTACTGTACGTTATGAAGGTCAGTGGTAGTCCATGAAAGTTCTCATTGCTGGGTCTTGTCGTGCATGGAACTTGATGATATTAATTTGCTGGCGGGACTAAGGTAGAGGTCAATTCAACCTGGTTTAGGGATGTTGTGAGACGGGAGAGGGGGGATTAAGATAGCTTCGTTATGCCTCTGATACCCGGCTCCTTTGTGCGCTCAGCCATACTTTCAGACAACACTCTGATCCAGCGTCGGAGAAAAACACGTTCCAACGTGGTTGGCGGCGTCCCCTCAAACACGCGCCGATAGATAATGTGTTTGTTCCGGGATGAGTTACCTAATGGATGGCGCGTGGATTTTGACCGGCGAGGATGACCACGTGCTGTACGAAGAGTAATCCCACGGCCAAGAAGGATCGGCCACGAGGCGGATTATCTCTCGCCCCGTTTTGCACGTTATTTTGCATAAATCCGGTGATTTGCGTACGAAACGGCGGCCTATTTCCCTGTCGTGCTGCACAGTGAAGTTATTTAAAAGGGAATACGACTTTTTCAATTTTGGCGTGGGGCGAGGCTTTCGAACGCCGTAAGACTAATGCCACCGAATTAGCATTACGAATGATTTAGTCATATAGTCTCTATGATAGTCCATAAGTCAGGATTAATCGTCCAACGCACACATTTAATTCAATGTCTCGCACCAATCCACTGTGCTACGGACGCCACAACAAAGCTCACTGCTAGAAAGAGGGTCATTCCAAATGGTAGACATAGTGCACACGTGACTTTTTCTCAAGCGTTGCGTCTCTAACAGCAATCTGAATGAATAAACCCTTGGAAGTGCAGTTATCGAGCTTCATGAACGTCTGTTTACTGATTCGTATTAAGAAATTGTTCGTTAAAAGGTTAAAATGAGCTGCGTTTCTTAACACAAGTTTAACTCGTGTCGATTAACACCCTTTGAATGCAACGTCTTCAACTCAGTGACACGCCGGAGTTCCCAAAATGCTTGAATTCGTTCGTTTAAGTTAGTTCACTGAGAACTACAGCTATCGATTCAAAAAGTAGAAGTAGCATTTTCCCCTGCAATTTATGTTCCAATGAGTTTGTATTCATCTGCTGTTATCTTTGACTATATCGATTTTCTGTTTTTTCTTCCTGGTTATAATGTGCTTCTATGTTTTACTGTTCTGTCTTCTTCTTCAGACCATGCCTTCTTCTTATGTCTGTCATCGTTTTCTTTTTTCTGCTTTCTTCTTTTGTCTGTATTCTTCTTCTTCGGTCTGTATTCTTAAAAGCTTTTCAGTCTGCATTCCTCCTCTTTTATCTTGTTATTCTGTTTCCACCTATTATATCTTTCTTCCTCCGTAATAGCTTTCGTACAGAATATTCTTCTTCTTTCTTCTGTCTTCACCTCCTTCTGTATTTGTCTTCTTCGTCTGTCTCCGCCTTCTTCTATCTTATCCTTCTGTCTGTGCTCCTCTTCAGCTGACTTCGTGACGTTCTTCATTGTTTATTGTTGTAGATATACTTTTCCTTCTTGTTTCAATTTTATTTATGTTCTTTGTCTTCTTACTTGGTGTGATCTTCTTTTTCCAAGCTTCGCTTTCTTCATCTTCTTCTTCTTATTCATTTCTCTATTTTACTCTATTTAAACATCTTCTTTCACCTTTTTCCTAGTGTTGCGTCCTTCCTCATAATTGATCTCCTAAATCTTCAATTCATCCGCGGCAAACGTACACAGTGAAGCAGTTTTCTGCACATTGTACGTTCCCCTAAGCTGTTATCCTCTTGGAAGATGAAAAGACTGCTTCCCTTCTTTCCCAGTCAACCATCTTTGTTCTTGTCGTACTCATTCTGTCTCATCCACAGACGATAGACCACAGTTTGCGTTGTTCTTCTCTCAGTCGACAGTAACGGTTCGTTATTTTTTGTATAACGTTCTCTCTGGTGTCTACGGACTTTGTAACGTTAATAAGACTCAAAGACTCTTGTTATACTTTCAGATTATTCTCACGTTTGAATTCAAATTGAACGTTACCTGAGATATCTGAGTTTGGAATGGAAGTGGAATGGGTGGCGGCATGGTAGTTCTCGTTTTGATTATTTATTCACCAGCTTCCTCCAGTGATGTTATTATTTCCCGTCGCATCACCTGTACGATGTACGGTGTTTTGCGCTGCGTAATGAAATGTCAAGCGTCAAGGTAGCTTTTCGTGATGAGAAACAGTTTCGCGGCATTAGAGTATGTCCTTTTCCACGTCCCTTATAAAAGGTATTCGTTATTTTTGCAAAGTAATTCTTCTCGTTTCCTCTAATTAGCGGTCTACGAGCTCCCATCCGCTACTTTCTCTTTCTTCGACATCGAAGGCAATTAAAAGTTAAGCGGATCGCTCGACTAATGAACAGACCCCAACTTTTCCGAAGTTGAGCTTCGGGCGGATTTTATTGCCGCGGTAACTAAGTTACGGAAAATGTGACGCGAGGTTGAGAGCTTCCGAAGAGTAAGTTTTCTTCCACCAGACCCCCTTCCTCTCATTCCCACAACTCGTGGTGCAGCCAGCCTTCACTTTTCGAGCTTCCGACGCGATCACCAGAAGAGCCGTGTCGTGTCATTTGACTTACTAAGTGCTTCCTGTAGGAACAACGGCCTGAGATAACAAGGTACTAGCAGACAGTGGAAGATTCAAGGGTCAGATTCAATCCGCATGTCAGCTAGGAGCATCTCAATAAATCCCCAAAGCGCTGCCAATTTCTCTCTCTCTCTCTCTCTCTCTCCTCCTCTCCTACTTTTTCTTCTTCTATTTATTTCGTGTGAATGTACGAGTGCGTATCTCGTGTGCCCTTAGAGAGATGAGCTAGAAAGCTAAAATTGATCGCGTTCAATATGTTATTTTTATTCATGTAATTACTGTTATAATTTAACAAGAAAGCGCAAGACTCAATGCAAGACGGAATTTCGTGTTATTTGGAGGTCAGAGAAAATGAAAGCGTTATGACCCTTGTTCTCCCTGTAAGGGAAGTGAACCGTTCATTTATTCTTCTGTAGAAGTCACGGTGCTTGTATACATTGAGTATGAGAGTATAAATTGCGTGGGGCTGAGGCGTACAAATGTTAATTTGAAGGTAAATCAAATTATTATTATTTTTCTGATTGCACAACTTCCATTGTTACTTCGCAGGGAGAGGAATAACGAAGTGTTTGAATAAACGGACCGAATATTTGTCCGAGTTACGTCAAATTTATCGTTTCATGACTTCCATTATAGCTTCATCTCAAAAACACCTTTTCTGGCGCCACAACGGCGCACCTCCAAATTAATGCCATCGGCTTCGACGGAGGATTATTAAATTTCCACGCAGATCCGTCCACCGTCTGACGACCTTGTGACCAACCGCTTGGCTAATGGGGTTATTAACGGAAGTCACTCATTTCACGCTACAGTTGCTCTTTTAGCAAGAGGATCGCCGGTGTTTTTTTTTCGCCTTTTAGAAGGTGGGGCCGTAGTCAAAGTTTAATCGGTTCCCCCTTCCACCACCATTTTCGCAGCATGCTACCAAACCTCGCTCCTCCTCGCCGATAACCAGGGAGTTTTCGTTATTAACTACTTCCGAATTTAACTCCATAAGTTGCGCAATTCCCTGGCCGCATTGTCCGTCCATTTTACTTCCCTTTAATTTTACGCCACTGAGCGGGAGGGTTGAGTGGACCGTGGTGAATATTTTCTTCGTGAACAACCTGTGATAGGAGTGAACAACTTCTTGAAGTGATCCGTAACATCCGTACTGGACAACCATGTATTTACAACAATCAATATTCGACGCAAAGCGCCGAATCAGCCCAGGTTTTTGACTTCGGAATTTCCGCACAGGCCCTAGCAGGACTCACCAATGGCAAGCTCATTGTTTCCATAAAGACCTTTGTACTTGCGGAAATTCCACTACCGCGGTTATTTCCAGTGGTGGATTTCCCTGAAGTGGTTTTCTCGTCTTTTCCCTCTCCTTCTTCTTCAGATTACTCCACAACAGACACCACCTCCCAAAACCATTCTGCTATGAAGTGTCGGCGAAGTTGGTCCTCTCCTGTTTCCCAACACACTCGTATTTTAACTGAGTTGCTACTACGTATGCCACGGCCGTTGATGAGGGCGCAGTGCACAGGAAGTTCGTGAGACTGTCAATGTGGTTTTTTAAAGAAATATGGTGGCTGATTCCGGAATTCCTTGGATGGCGCCTAATTGTTGTATAAGCGTTATTCACCTCCTCTTCGTATAGTTTGTAGCCCTACCACCCTGATTTTCTGAGAATCCTAGTACGATATCAAGTGGAATTTTAAAGGAATAACTTGCGCTAAAATCTATTTTATTCGAAATTGTTGATAGCTGAATGTGTTGTTCTCTTAATTCCTCCTCCATAAGTGATAATTATATGGTACCGTTATGTTATTGGGAACTATCCAAGCGAACAATTACATTCCAAATTGTTGGAGCCGTTTTTGAGAGGAAAATTGTTTCATGTTTGGATCCCTATGATAACTATTGTTGCTTTTCAACCGGCTTGGCTCATTCATTGAAATTTCAGTTGATATTGTTCAGCCATTGTCTCGCAATTGCGTTCATACACACGCTGACCATTTACTAGAACGGTGTTTTTCTATCTCAATGATTAGGCATGCATGGGTTGCCTAATATTGTTCCAGTTCCGCCACCAGCTTCATGGAGCGTCCCCACCATTCTTTCACAAAACGCATGACTACCTTGAGGTCCATCCGGCCGTAGCTGAGGAACCTCAAGCACTCACAAGTGCATGATCCATTGACTTCAGCTCCACCTCGTAGAATCTGGACCTCTGGTGTTACCTTAGTTGACAATGACCTGTGAACGAGCCACGTACCATCGTTATATCTTTTTTTCTCCAAACTAGGTATTCGTCTTGCAGGAATGAGGTTGCCCCATATGCTCACACATTTAACTTCCTAACAGTTTTGACGAGGAGTTTGTTATTCACTGGCTTGCGAACCAAATGCGTTTGTAAATCAGCACGTACACGTCTCCTTTCCAGCCTTCCACCATCTGATATGAGGATTATCATCGTAGACCCACGTTGAGGATAGTAAGTGTGTTCCATTTCAGCCAAACAAAGGGCGCCTGTCCTGTTAAGAGGAAATTGATCCCCGCGGCATTGTAGATGCCTCTTATCGGCAGCCTGGTACGCGTTTGAGGATCCTTTTTCAGCCTTTGAGGCCTATTTGCACGTAACGATGACTTAGGAGATCTTCTTTTATCCGAGCAAAGCTCGTTTATTCCGTCTGGGAGAGGGCGAGGCTGTTGGTGAGAGATCCCTCTCAGTTTTCCTCCTTTTGACTTGAGTGATTGAATCGCCAACGAAAGCGTTCAAAGAGGTTGAAGACTCTTTCCAACCTCTTTTTTCCATCGCCAGCCTCCTGATGGTTCTGGCTTTTTCTTCGCAACAATCCAACGATCCGTCGTCTGATTTCTACTTCAAGAGCTTGAAGCCGATCGCGTCCTTTGTAATTAGGAAATTCGAGTGCTGTTTTTCTTTCAGATGCCGGAGGATCTAGTTTTTTTTTCTATTACGTTCAACAAATTCCCTTCGGAGACAAACTTCATTCATCTAGAGCATACGGTGCGATCAAGTTCTTGATAGACAGAGAGGTGAATTGATCTTCCTTGCTTCCTAGATCAACATCCTAACAATGCTTAGAGTAACTCAGTTTACTCGAAGAGGAAAGCAGATTTTGTAATATTACTGGACGGCATTATTATATAATAAAAATATGTACTCGTATAGATGTATCATATGCATAGTGTAGAAATAGTAATCCTAACATTATTGACAATGGAAGGTTATACGATATTATGGCGAAATAGATACAACGGATGATCGACGCAAGACACGTATTAAACCATGAAATTAGAGCTGGGAAAATAGGCGCCCTAAATAGTGGCTCATTGGGGGAAAGGATTTGTGAGATGAACGGCACATTAGGAAAACACCACATTTCACGAAATCAGCTCGTAGGAGGGTAGGAAATTTTTCTTCTCACTTATCCAGACTTAGGTCTGGCTTTGACCAAAAGCGATTACCTGATAAAAGGAAATAAAATAATTGCTACCGAATGGTGGAAGTTTTCGAATCGCGGCAGCTTCTGAATACAAAACACCGTGAAATTGATCAAACGAACTTCCTAATTTCATTGAAGGCACGTTTTGGTTTGAAATGTGTCTCCTGATTGTTTCTAATCTGATGTCTGATTGTTCCAGAAATTGTGGAAGGCCTGCGGAGCGGTTCGGGTCTTCGGCCAGCGACCAGCGACATATGTTGCGACGAAGAGGTCTCCGCGTTGATGAAGAGGTGTTGGGCTGAGGAAGCCGCCGATCGACCAGATTTTAACACTTTGAAGGCCACCATCAGAAAATTGAACAAGTGAGTGGTATTTCAATATAATGCGGTTGCCTGTTCCGGTGGGCCCCAAGATTCAATTGGTGAAACAGCAAAGACGCTTTCTATTCATGTTTGCTTGCTATGATGTAAGCCTTGAGCGTCAGTGTACGTACGAAACAGCCCAGTCTTAGTTCAAGGTCGAAGAGCGTTTTAGACAAATTAGACAAAGCAGTAGAGTTTTTTCTTGTGGAACGTTGGAGGGAAGGCTCTTAGTGGCCTCAACTCGCACACTGCTTCAGGTCGGTCCTCACTCCTGCATGTGATGGTAGTTCTTCTACCTTGTCCTCTTCACCTTCACGAAAATTTTGCAGCGTAAGTAAGCGTTCTTGAGCAGCGGCTACGAACTACCAAAACTCAAGAGTGGTATTTGAGACGGATTCAGCTTTCCCCTCCTGCAGACTCCATGACGAGTACATTTTTTTCTATGTAGCCCAAAAGACGTCTTCAGCGAGTCAATATCCGATAGTGCGTTGAATAGATTAGATACTCAGAATATCTTATAAACAACTTGGTGCACAGTGTATCATCTAATTTTCACGGGGTTAGCAAATTTGTGTGATGCGTAGCACCCGGGATTTTTTAAGTAGCGTCAACTCCAGACTAAAATTGTCACTATGGAGATAGTTAAATATCAGCGAGGAATTTCTCCCTTGAAATCCATGTTACAAAGCAGCTGCTGTCAATACCGGTAACATTTGCCGCGAGGTTCTCATTTGTGAGATTTGAGTAGCGAAGGCTGTTGCTGTGGAGAAAACATTCCCAGGCCTCGTCCCAAGTAAATCCTCGACGATGCTTTCCCTAGGAAAACGGGCTTCCGCCCTCAGTTGCCGTGAAAACACGATAGCGCCTCCCACGAGCAGACAACACCTTTGTGTCCTCGACAATCTTCTCTCGTCTCTGCAGCTATTTGTAGCTCTCCCTTTATTCCGTTCCCCTCTTTCGCTAGGAGTGAAACCGGTTCCCTGTCAGTTGGAAAGCTTCGATTATTGGGGCCCAACACTCCGTTCCTCTCCGCTCTCCAACTCTCGGTTCATCCCTCTGAAACGACCTCTTCTCGTTAGCTCCCTTTTTTGAGAGCCTTTTAAAATGACGGATGCCCCCCCTAAATGGTTCCCGCTGTTGTGACATCGACCAAACCGGGAGTCGCGGTATTTGTGAGAGTCGGAGAACTTGATCACCATTTGACTGACGGTGACGGGGGGGGGGGGGAGTTGACCCACTGACGAGCCAGCGAAGGGCGAGTTATGAAGCACGAAAACCCCGGATTAATTTGGTTGAGTTCATCATGTGAATGTGAGATATCTACTTCATCAATTTTCCGACATAAATGTCAAAAGTCCAGTTCTGGAAAATACAAGTGGTTGTTGAATACCTGTTCTCAGTCCCCAACTTCTGACCTAATTGTTGTTCTACGATGACCTTCATCCCTCACAGTACAGGATTCAAGAAGGGAAATCGGTGAGAAACGTCCGGAACTATTTCTCGGTTGCCTGAGGTTGACACGAATCGTTTAAAAAGGAAAGCACAATCTCACTATGTGAATAGGCGCCAATGGCGAATGTGAAAATAAGAACCTTACAGAGATGGGTGATTGATAAACCTTAGGAGCTGCCAAACCGCTGTAACCAAGAAAACGAACAGTACAGACAATTCCTATGTACATACAAAACGAAATTAGGAGCTCTTACTAAATATTTTATACCTTTAATTAAAATTGAAGGAATAGAAAATAAACTCTAAGTCTGAATTTAAAACAGGGAAGAATTTAAAATGAATCCCATTCCGTACGTAACGAATGAGCAAGAGCATGAATCCACTAGGTGAACTGTTGTTTGATGAGGTGCCCATAGGCTCAAAAATCGTAATATGGCATGAATCTGTTGACAAATAGTAAAAACTTGGGGATTCTGATGCCTGGCTTGAAAAGAAGACGAACTGAAGAAAGGCGGGAGGGGAGAGTCGATCGCGGCAGCAGTGGGGATGGCGAAGACAGAAAAGCGGTCAAAGATGAATGTTGTATGAAAATAAAAGAAAGATTCAGCTTGGGTTGTCAGTCGTTAGAAAAGGATGAATGTACAAAAAAAGACACTTAATTAGGGACCTTTCGAAGTGTCAATTAAAAAATAAAAGGCAATTCAAAGTTCGCAACTTGCGGAAAAGATGCTCCGGTGGCGTGTCGTAAGACTTGGTGCTTGTTAAGTTCTCCGATGGCAAGAGGAATGGAGTTATCCCGACACGGCTATAGGGAAATGGATTCACCGAGAATGCACGTGGTGAACATTTCGGAAGGAGAGAAGGTTGCGTTCAGGGCGAAAGAGGTGAAAGAACTGGCGATAGAGTTGAGCCGAGAAAAAATTGTAGGCAGGCGAGAGATCAGACTAGAAATGACGGGAACTTTGTATGAGTCATCACTTCATCAAAAGGTTTGAGGTGTTTATTATGATGAACCGCCTCTCCAAGCTGCGCGAACAATGAATTTTTTATTGTTAAACTATTGGATGTGACCATGCCGACCGTAAAATTTGATAAAACTTAAAGTAAAGTGACACGTCTACCTGGGTAGAGATGGACAAGATTAGAAAGAAAGGTATCAGGCTTCTAGCGTTAAAGGCACCAGTCATCTTCTGCACGGTAGTCAAAATGGCCCTAACTCTGACATTTACATCTCTTCCAAGGAGGGCAGCTGTGGTACTACCTTGAGACCATATTAGTATGGGCTGCTTGTCGCGTTCGTCGAACACCAAATCTCCCACGTTTAAATTGGGAACGTCTTTTATCCATTTGGGGCACGTCTTAAGTGTGGAGTGTGCCATCGGTATCAAAAGAATTGTGACATCCGTCGATCTAGTTACACCGACCCAGCCTATTGAAAGACGCGAGTGTAGGATCAGGACAAGAGAAGTTCTCTTGTAAGACTTGTGTAGATAAATATTAGCTTTCTGAGGGATCGCTAGGGAGATGATTGAAGATCTCGCAGAATGGAGCATGATGGATTTGGTTGACTTCACGCCAGCCTATTACACAACATCCCAGCAAACGTTTTCATTATTTGACACATACACCTTCTATTTGTCACTCCGGGGAATGTAACGTGGCACGACTTTTGCTCACGAGCTCCCAACGAGCGGTAGTGTCCAGCCAACACAACCAATTTTGGCCTACAAACTAACTTACCGTAAGAACGTCACGTTCCAGAAAGCGAAGCTGTTCAACAGCTTTTCAAGCGTTGACCTCATCTTTTCAATTCGTCTCCGCACGGACTCACGAAGTCAACATCAACCTGTTGACTGTCCAAGTGCTTTGGGTAATCACTGGTTGTATCGTCAAATCTCTTTTTCAATCTCAGCTCCATTACTTACGGCGGTGGAGTATTACGTAACTTATTACAACTCTGGCAACGTCAGATTGCGTAACCTGTGGAAAAAAGTTCTAATTACATCACTTTTCTTCGATAAAGTCGAGGTTCGTCAACTCTGGAAGTTCTCGAAGCTGATAAAAGCTGTAGAAAATAATCACTTCGAACATACAATGTCCTGAAGTTAATAGCTTTCTTGCTTTCAATCAAATAACTGGATATAAGGTTCAGTGGTGAGCGGGAAAATCACAACTAAGCTTTCTTAACTGACTAGGGTATCAAACAGCGTGATCCCTATTCTTCAGAAAATAGACCTCCTTGCAATATACCTTTCATGCTAAATTATAAAAATCGCTCTCGCGCGCGCATCGAGGGTGAGTCGACAACCCTTGTTGAGACCTGTTGTGTGTTGCGTACTTTGATCTTTATTTGTAGGAAGAGGTAACTATGGACGAAACAGCGTAATTTTAATTATGAATCGTCGAGCGTGCTCACGGAAAAGCGAGTTGAAATTTAAATAAGCGCTTTTCACATCGTCGTCTAACTTTAAAATCCCAGAGCGAATGACGGAGAAGGCATTGTAATTGCTACCGCGCGCAGCATTTTATTTGTGCTACCATATTCTCAACAGGAGCAATTGAGAAGGCTGTAGAACCTCACAAAAGTCTTCCTTTGAGCTGCCGGCTAAAATCATTTTCATCCTCTCTTCTATTCATATTTCCCTCAGCAAAATCCTCTTTGCAGAGTTCGGGAGGCTTTTTCCCTAACCGTTCGCTTTGTTGCTTTGTTCTCAAGTTGCGTCGAGGTTCAGGCGGTAATAGGTTTCCTTTACGAAGCACAGCAAAACGAGAGTTAACAAAGTGAAGGAAAATAGGCCGTAATTCATCCAAGAGACGTCAAGAGTAGGGAAGATGTAGAGCTGGAGGTAGATCAAACAGGCGCACATGTTATTGACGGCCATCATTACTCCGGCGGCGATACCTTCTTGAACGGGGTAAGTGATTTCGGCTCCTGTCACAAGTAGAACATGAAACATTTAGTGATTAATGTACCAAATATTGAGTCATCTGCCATGGAATTTAAACATCGTGAGTAGCAAGTGATGTGAACCTAGCGATAGATCCAGCCCAATACACTAGTTTTTCAGCACTTTTAGCTGCGACAAAAACGTCCCTTTCCTTGTCAGTGAGTCAAGATTTTGTAGAGTTCCTTGTGAAAGTTACCATCAGCGAATCCTGGCAATTGTAACCTTTATCTTTACGGCGTTTCCCTTATGTACTACAACTGGACTTAAATCATTGCCTCGCTCTCAAAAGCTAACAATTGCCCTTGTGCTCCAGCATGCACACTTTATCGGATGCCCTAGCCCTTACACCCTAATATTCACCCTCTCGAATGAACATTCATGTCGCTCAACAACATCTGAGCTCTCATCCCGTAGCCTTTGCGCTCCATCTCTTACTCCCTAGCACTTCTGCCTCCACATTCATACCTTAGCCCTTAGGTTCTAGCCGAACGGCGGTGTTTTTGAACCTGAAAACATCGGGATTGGTAAAATGATGAATCTTCAACGTAAACAATTCGAAAAGATTTTTTACAAAGCTGTTCTCCAGGTTCTCATAACGTTAGACTGACGCTGTGCTCCAATTGATGGTAGTTGGCTAAGCTCGCCATTCAAGATCAGTAGGCCCAAAGGAGTCTCGCTTGGAAATTGAGGCTTTGAGAAATCTATTGTGATGACTTACCAATTTTGAAGTATTGATGTTTACTGATGACCCTTGGTGTAACAGAAACAACAGCCTCCATTAAGACTTGGGAATAGAGATTCTACGAATGTCATATTCTCATGAGATGTTTCCGTTTCTTTGACTGCTCTCAATGAATTCGTCGAATGAAGAAAAAGATAAAATACCGTGATACTGTGCTTTACCATTTCTACACTAACTCCATCGACCGGCTATTTCGCGAGAGAACGGTTTTTGAAGAGCGTCAAAGCGATGATGCGCTTGGAGAGCTGTCCCATTTCAGGGATTAACAGGAATTACAGTGTCTCCGTTGGAGCAAAGCTCCTTGCTAAAAGCCTGCGCTGAGCCCCTCTGACCACATGCACTCATCCAAAATGTACTCAATCGAAGTAGCTCTCTGAATGTTTTATCCTGTTTTTGCAGTCTTTTTATGAATTCGACGATGAGACAGCCGGGTGGTCGTCCAAAAACGCCAAAGATTCGAGATTTGTCGTATGATGGTATATATTTTAGTTTAATGTTTAATTTAAAAAGTGGGTGAAGTAAATTAGGGTAATCATTTAAATAAGACGGGCGTGAGATAAATATGATGAAGGTACAAAATATAGATCAGAATTAAGTAGGAGTAAAATGGAATTAATCAATAAAAATAAGCAGAGTTCCCGAGAACGAGCCACGAAAGCTCCCTGCTCTGCCACTGTAAGTCAACCCCTTTCTTCCCAGCAATCAACTCTCAAATTTGTGTGGTTTCGCTTCAATTTTAATCGTACAAAGCCAGCCGTCATCGTCAAATTTTCCAGGTCTCCCAAATGTGGCCTCATCTCTTCCCTATCTAGAGGAAGACTTTCGAGAACCTCTGAAGCTTCTCTATGAACCTACCTGCCTGTGGGCTATCAATCATATTTTCTACTCCTCCTACCACCTCATTTCACTCCCCTCTAACCAACTTCCCTACCGATTTATTACTTTCCTTGGCTCTACGAAGTAGAAAGGAAAGTTATGTAATCGGCTGAAAAAAAATTTTTGCGTTTTCTTCAGATCTTTACGTATTAGACCCCCCTGAGTCCGAAAAACACTATTTGGGAAAATGGTCTGTGTGTCTGTGAACGATTTTTAGAGAAAACCACCGTAGCAAATCAGCTCAAACTTGATATCTCGCCCGCAGATTACCATGGGACGCCAAAATAAGGGTTTGAACAAAATCCACCGAAAGTTAACTATAGTTATCATAGTGATCAAAACACCAAATTTTTTTTCTCAAAAACAACACTAACGATGTTTGATTAAATTTTTTATTTTGATGAATCCCAATAAGGCAACTATTCCATAAAAATCCCATTTGTGGGAAAATTACGAGAGCAGCACAATAAATTACCATAATTTTCGACGTAATCGATTTTAGAGAAAACGACCGGACCAAATCACCTCAAACTTGATATCTAGCCTGCAGATTACCATGGGACACCAAAATAGGGTATGAGGAAAATCCACCGAAAGTTAACTATAGCTATCATAGTGATCAAAACACCAATTTTTTTCTCAAAAACAGCTCTAACGATTTTGATTAATTTTTTTTAATATTAACTCCCAATAAGGCAACTATTCCATAAAAGTCCCATTCGTGGGAAAATGACGAGAGCAGCACAATAAATTATCAAAATTTTCTACGAAAATCGGTTTTAGCGCGGTTTTTTTTTCCTTTTTAACTCCCCCGAAATGTGAGAAAGTGAATTGACGTAGAGCTAAGGAAAGTTGTGTGTTGCAACGCATCAGATATTTTTTATGAAAGGAACAGTAAATAAATTGAATCGGATAAAAATTAAATCAAAGAGTAAAATGTGTAGAGAATTTGGGTCCAAGTAACGAACCATCGACAATAATATAACTGATAACTGATTTGTGCTCGGTGGATGAGGTTTTTGAGGGATTCCTGTACACGAACAACTGTATACTACCCTTTGACCACTTACAAATCGACTCACCAAGTTCGTAAAATAGTGCGGGCGTCGACCAAATGCACGAAAGGCCTCCAATGACGACAACGGCCAGAGCCCTCGAGTCGAAAGGAACGAGGCCCGTCGTCATCAGAAGAATCCACAAGAACAGAAAGTCCCCGCAGGCTATCATCACCATCAACATGAATTTCAATCGGCCCTGGTTCACATCCGACATCCTAGATACTGTCAATCCCAAAAGGCAGCTGCATACTATTGTCCAGAATGCGAGTATGGCGGTCTCCGACTGTGTGATGCCTTCTTCAGCGAAGACTATTGTGAGTAGAGATAACCAGGGGCCTATTAAATAGGGTACGTGGGTTAATGATTGAATGGACGATTAAAGTTAACTCAACAATAAGCCCTTTAACTCAAAATGGATAGATTATTGGGTTTAAAATCACATTCAAAATATCTGGCTTTCTTTTTCCTTCCAGGGTCTTTGTTGTCGTATCGAAATGAGCATGGAAACTGTTCGCTGATACCAATCTCAATATTTGGCCCCCTGTACAAAGACCAGGTTTCCCATACTGATGCTTGAGTGGAGTAGAGTTCATAAATGTAGAGCGGAGAAAAATTTATTATTTTACGTTCCAAACCGAATTATTTTAGTGTGAGCCAAATTATGAGTGGAAATGAGGATAAAACTTTGGTAAGCAACTAATCCATCTGAGAACTTTACGTAAATTTTATAACAAGTCGATGACCACCTCTATATTTCTGTCGGTTGCAGTTAGGATGGAAGGGAACATGAAGTATTCCTTCCAATGGCTTCCCGAACCATTCATCAGGATTGGGTGGGGAGGGACTGGGACATGTTGAATACCGAACGACTTCTCGGCAGCTGATGTTAACTATGCGTTTATAAGGACGTAACAAATATTCCTTGGACTTGAGGCTTGGCGAGCTTCCCCAGTGCCTAGGAAGACCGGAACAGCCGGCGAATGGCTGTTATTCATGTAGGTTGACGTGATTTGACAAACAACAATAATAATAGAATAGATAGAACTAATAATGATATTTTCAGAGTATCTACCTGTAATTCCCGAACACAACGCGCTGGCGATGGCCAACACCCAAAAACTCTTGTTATGAGCAGCTTGAAGTAGCCCATAGAAGAAACTAGTTTCTACGCCCTTCCGGAGAATCGCAGAGCGGCTCGCTGGTCGCTGAAAGGTTTACGTCTGAAGTGGATTATTGAACAATGAACAGGTTTTCTCGAAACGCGTCCGTTCATTCAGAATGTAGCGTGAAACATGACTCATCGACGTGGTCTGAGTGTTGACATGAAATAACAAACCCTATAGAAGGATAGCGTCTATATGATTTGATAACTGCGCTGCAACACTTGGCACGTCATAGAGGGTTTGAAGTGTCCTGCTTGGAGGACATTAGAAGACTTTAGAAGTAAGTGTTTCTTGGTGGTAGGGAGTTGAATAATAAGCAAATTGTACTGCAGGAAGAGCGGATCTCTGCAGTCACTGTTCCTGTGGGAAACATTTCAGCGTATATAGGTCCATTCCTTCGATAAAAGCTATGCAGGAGCTGACATAGGTTGGAATGGCCACCAACGATTGCTGCTATTTTATGGACGTTGGGCGGCCCCTTGGAAAAAGGAGCCTACGACACCCCCGCCACAAATTTTTCCAGTTATTGATGATCCAAATTAACGTTGGCGAACAGAGCCGACTGTCTAGTGGGTCGTGTAAGGCTGGACAACCACCATTCACACGTGGAATCACCACCAACGGAAGTTGATTTTTGTTCTGAAAAATTATTTCCTCGAATTTCTCCGTTTTATTCAAATTTTGAGAAAATGAACTCAGTTTTTGCTTCAGCGTTGGTTTTACGTTTGAATTCATTGAATGAGAGTAACGCCAGGTAGGCAAGAATAATTCAAGTACACGTCTTTATGTCATTGTTCGACGCAAAAGCGTCGAGGTGGTTGGAGGTATTTGACCTCAAACTTCCCCGTGCCATTGTCTCCAACTATTTTGGTACCTGCCCCTCAGCTCCGGTCAGTTTGGTTCCAACAGCCCCCTTCGCCAGGTTTACCCCTTCCTTTGTTTCTTTGACCCAATTTCATTTTCTTGTCGACGACAGAGCCCTTCCAAATTCAGTCCTTTTCCAACTATTGCCCCGGTATATTCTCGCGCTCTCCGAAGGTTGCCCACGCCAGTTTTTCACGCGTTCCGAGCACTTCCCTTGTGTCGCCCGTTTGTACTCTATCTCAGTTCAATTTAATTCAACTCAATTCCGCACGGACGTTCATTACAGTCCTCCTCACGCTCACCGAGTTTCAGATTTATTTCGATCCTCACCTCCCCCTCTCGTGCACCCAACAGTCATAGTTGACGTCCCCTATAAAAATAACACCGTTTCGTCGTAAATTTATCATGCAATATTTCTAATGAAAGCTTGGGGACTGGGTATACAGTGCACTCGACTGGCATAATACCAAACCGATTTGACCGTTTCAAATAAGCTCGTTAGTGCAACGAAGAGGTTTTCCTTCCCCATTTATATTAAAAATTTTCGGGATGCCTCCGATTTAATTTCCAGTCTTCATGCCACTCGATCACTGGAGTTGCACAAGGTGTGCAAGGTCTTGTCCTTCCTGGACATAGACACACTTTTTACCCTTTAGAAACGTTCCACAGGCAGAGTGCGAGTGGAAAACGTCGAGGTATTGCTTCTCGAACATAATTTTTGTAAATACTTCGAAACATACAAACCAAACCTGGGGTTGACTGGGGAAAGTGAAGAAGACCAAGTTGAAAATGAGTAATTCTAGAAGGAAACTCAAAGTGAGGAGGATGTCGATTTCACTTCGAACGATCTTTCGATAATGACCGCTCAAGCCGAGAGGGTCGGAAACTATAGAAGGGCCCAACAAGTAACTTCCAGCAACTCCAAGGAGAGAAACGGAAGTTCCTATTCCAGTCGCTGACGTCCTTTGATTTGGAGGAAACCAAGTTGAAGACAGAAGAACCACAGCAGGACTTAAAGCGACTCCTCCGATCGAGTTTAAAATTGACCCTGAAAAAGGAAGCGAACGTGAAAGCCCGAAAATGACCACGAAAGCCCAGCCAGCATCTTATGGAAGCAATTTGACTCATGATTCTGTAGATAAAACTAATTTTAAAATTCACAGAAACATTTATGCAGAATAAAATGTAGGGACTAGTTAGCTGAGAGTACTCCGTGAGTTTGATCGAAATCGTTCGACACGTTTTTCAGAAAATTGGAAAACCGATAAATTAATATTCGACAAATCTCCTTTTCTGAGTTAAGAAGGTTCATATTTCCGTTCAACATACCTATACAGAAATTATTACGGAGATCGAAATGTGAGTATGGGTGACTAAAAGACACTCCATAAGATTGATCACATCTGGTGAAGCAGTTACCCGAGATTTTACGGAAATGTTCGAAAAAACGTTATTTTCGACATTTTTTCATTTTTATCTCTGTTCGGTAGACTGTTAGAGGAACATTTATTGGGAACAATGTGTAGGTATTAACTATTTGAAATCATCCTGTGAGTTTGGTGAAAATCGTTTGAGCGGTTTTGCCAAAAACCGTAAAAACCCCATTTTCGCTTCATAGGCCTATATCTCCGTTCACCGTATTTTCATGGAGATATGTATACAGAAAAAAGTTAGGTATTGATTAGTAAAAGATAATTTGGAAGTTTAAAAACGTTAGAGCTGTTTTCGAGAAAAATGCGAAAACCCCTAGTTTTTGGTACATTTTTGTCCCCTACCCCTCTTTTCCATCGACCGAAATCGCCCATAACCATATTTTGGTGTCTACAAAAAATAACGAACAAAACAAAAAAAGAACCATGTCAATCGGTTCAGCCTTTCTCCCGCAAATCGAACTACAGACACACACATGCCGAAATTCAGTAGGCCTCAAAACGAAAAGATTTGAAGAAAACCCAAATTTTTTTTCTGATATGATCAGTTTCCTTTCCCTTTGGGTAGCGGAAAGTAAAAATAGGAGTAGTCAGGAAGTTGATCAGTTCGTCCCTCATCTCAACTATAAGTTTGTAAACCATTCTCGAGCAAAAATTCTCCTTCCAAGAGTTAGCTTTTCCTCCTCATTTCCCGCTTTCTCCCCCCCCCCCCCACACATCGCCCCTGAAATCACTCAGCGTTCCAGCGTTTTGTCCAGTCTATCAAGTTTACAAATTGGTTTGATACAGATACAGATCCGTGCCGCGAAGTGCCTGTGCTCAACACTTGCTTGTAATAAAGGGAAAATTAAACGCAAACACTGTACTAACTCAGAAAACTTCGGTACATTGCTATCCATGACACATGTGAATATCACAACGTGCTTCTTGCATAGTCACCGTTGTGAGGATGTCTTCATTGTTTTGTAGCCTTACTTAGGTCACTTAGGTAGTCGAGGGTCATGTAGTTTAGAAGCACTCAAAATTTCAAGGTTTAGCACGTGTGGCGTACTTGGGAATTAAAAAAACCTAAATTCACCGCAGAAAACGAAGCGCCCGAGTCTGGAAGCGCCATAGCCTCGACGTTGTTGACCTGAACAGGGAAGGTGAGGGGGAAATTAGTAAGGCGTGCATAGGTGGGAGGGTTTATCGCTGGAGATGGCGGTGGTCCACATTTCACCTCCTTGAATATGGACGAACCCAGTTTAAAGGCTGCTATTTGGTCGCCTGGAGTGAGGCGGTACTACGTGGTGGCTGGGACGAGTGGGGTTGCTGGGGACGAAGAGTTCTTACAGTCATTAGGGGGGACTGGTGCATTTTGATGTTGTGAGTAGGGTTGCTGTGATGTGAAGCGCGGTCGGATGGCAGCAGAATGAGGGCGCGAAGAGCGCATCGCGTCCTCAACCGCCTTTACCAACCCATACAGAGCGTGCGTGTTGGATGGGCGTAATTGGAAAACAAAATGACGACGAGTGGAATCGTTAACATGCGAGAGGATAAGATCAATTAAATTTGTTTCTGAGTAAACTTGTAGTATGCGCTGCACCGCCAGGAGGTCATCCACATAGTGGCGGAAACTCTCCTGAAATCGGAGAGCTCGTGTCGGGAATGGACAGGGAGGAGGTCTGTTAGCATATGCGACAAAAAGTCCTCAAGGGTGAACGCGGGGCAGAGGGAGGTTACAATAGTACGCAAATATGAAAATTTGGGGAGCAGTGCTAAGCGTCGTACAAATTGCGAAAAATGGTCGGGGGCACATTCGAATATCGTGAACAATTTCAACAAAAATTTGAGGACACTCATGGGGTTTTCGGTGTAGAATATGGAAATCGTGTTGAGTGGTTCCTCTAAACATCGTGGCAAATCCTGAGGACTCGCCCGACTGCTGGGGACGTCCGTTGCCACGCCACGCCGAAAATTGAACGTCGGCGCACGCGACGCACAAAAGGGAGGAACACTCGGCACAGCTAATCGGGGAGGTGTGTTGCGTTGGGGGAAGCGCGAATTTGCATTTGTCACAAAAGGGGGTGTCGTCAAGGGATTTTGGGGGTGCAGGAGACGATGATCGACTCATGATGGGGCAGTGTTGAACAATCCGAGCAAAAACGAACTGGAGCGAACAAGGTGGTCGATGATGTAATGATCGACAAGAACAGGGAGGGACGGGGGGTTGCAATGAACACGAACAGAACGCAACAGGAACGTGAACACGTGCACGATTTTCGTACGTGCGAAAATGCAGAAAATACGCTTGGCAAGCGCGACGTATTTTCGAGAGGGGTGAATCGGGAAGGCCGATTTGTGACGTACTTGGGGAATTCTTTAACAAATTACCCGCGTACTGAACACCGTGTGAAGGAAGAAAGTCGTGTCCGGGCCCATAAGAAACGAACAAATTAAATACACTCAATTGTACTCACTTGATGAAAATAAAAAAAATAATGCCTCTCAGTAAAGTACTGGGAAATGAAATTATAAACCAAATAGGACCCACTTGAATTTAATCAAGAAAAAATAGAAATGAAATGAAATGAACTCCTTTTAGAATGAAACAAATAACCTATGCTCGGATTGTAGTAAATGACAATAAAGGGACAATGGGGAAAATGAAACACCAAGCTCTGATCGCTTACCTTACTTCACACAATCTAAAGGGAATTTAAATATTTGATCACTGGCTTAAAAAAGGGGAAGATTCGTCAGCGATGTCGGTAGTCGTTATATGACCAAAATGTGGCTCCTCCACTAATATAAACAGCGACGAACTACACAGGTGGCAGCAACAGTGTTGTCACCATCGGCACTCTGCTGCAAACCATTACACACCTTCTTGGCTTTTTTACGTTTTGGAAGGTGTTCAGTTCGTGTTCATTCGCCCGCTTTCCCGACAAAGCGAGGAATGTGATTCGAACTACAATCGATACCAATAATATAACACGATGTCTCTCAAACTGCTCACCCGCATGTGCGAAAATAGTAAACGTCTTCTCGTCGACGGGTAGCAATCGCACGCCGTTACCAATCAGGCAGAGCAGTGTCGCCAAAATAAAAGCCGGCCGCAAACCTTGAGAATTCAGAAGCCAGCAAGACGGAGTGATGAAGATCAGGAAGGTAATGGAGCTCCAGTTGTTGAGAAGGGCAATGGTCCCCTCTGTCCATGAAGGGTAGGCGTACATGGCCGAACTTGCGATGGGGCTCCACGTGTTCCACACCACCACTTGGCAAAACGAGGTGATGCAGTAGAGGAAGAGTACGTACCACCTGAAGATAAAACATAATCAAACTTAGATCTGACTAAGAAAAGTGGGGCCTGAACTAGAGGCGTCTTCATGAGAGCTCCCAGTGGTGAAAGACACCTCCAGACTTGGACACTGTATTAAGTAATTTCTCACAACTCTGACTATGATATTCGGTACATTTAATTTCTTCTATTCAGTAGTTTAAGTGGCGAATAACCCGTTACGATGACGTAGCTCAAACTGCTGATCTTAGGCCTATGCTGTGGATCGATTGAAACTGTGCAGCGTTATTTCTTTCCACAAAGTTCCTACAATCGAGCATCCTCCAACTTTTCATGTCCACGAAAATTGGCTTACTTGTTGCAAAACATTGAAACCTTCTGCAGCGGCTGCAACGATTTGCCACTGATGCGTCCATCCCTTAATAAAAGCTCACCCTCCTCGGTTGGAACAAACAACAACATTGGGACTTAAAAGCTGAAGGTAGTTTTTCGCTTGAGGCGACTCTTCATATATTGACGGTATAAACTTGTTATCAACTGCCATACTACGTGTTGAAACATTACTCCTTTCTTTGTTTCATTTTGTAGATCGGAGATATAGTCACACAGATACGCATTGTACGATAATAATTCACAGAGTTGTTGAAGTTATTATTTTGTAGTATATTCACATAATTTTTAACTGTTGAAAACTGCATTATATTTTCCGTTAATAGCAACTAGGTACAATCTCGAAAAGCGTTTCCGAAGATAGTACAAAGAGTCAAAATGTATAAAATACACAGAAATATTAACCCCCCGACATGTAGTTGTATGCTTTGCTAAAAATAGACAGTGAAATATGAGTGGGAATGCGAGCAAACGCGAGATAGGAATAAGTATTTTGGAAGCCGCACATTTCAAACTTAGTGACAGAGAATGTAGGGAGCTTTTGTGCCGAAAGGGTAATTTGAAGGCGTGGACGAAGAGAATGTGGAAAGTGGAGTTCCAAGGGGGTTGAGTGATGGAAAGAAGAAGATCACAGGGAGTTAGCCGACGTCCGGGGAACAATAGCAAAAGCCTTGGCCGAAGCAGGCTCATTTCCCATCTCCCCTGGAATACACGCATTGAGAAGCCCATCCCCTTCTCCCAGCATCACTAACAGTAGCAGCTAGGGATAGAATGCTCAATTAAAATGTCATTGTTGACATTAAATTCACTATCCACGCCTTTACGATATAAAAACATCGAACATAACACCTCGATGTTGATTGAATTCATTTTTTGTACAAACATTGCCGTTTTCTTTCTCAATCGTGCTTTGGTGGTTCACCTCTGAGTGACTTCAAATTAGTAATGTTCTTTGAAGTCGTTAATCTCTTCCTACCTTTTAGTGACAAAATTTGTTGTCGTGTTGACTAACTCGAAGTGGCATTGTAAGCACTCCAAGCGTCAGTATCTCGTCATCAAACTGTTGAGTTAGTACATGGTCGTGCACGCATTTGTCTTCATTATTCCGCTTCAAAACACTAAACTCCGGGCGTGTTTTTAGTTAAAAGAAGACTTTCGCTTTGAATTCGAGAGCCACTAGGTACTACTGTCATCGATTTCATAATTTAAGGTTTGAGTGATCCGACCCCAGTTCCACGTTCGACATTTCGTTCGATGGGTTCGCTCGTAGCTTCAACCTTGCTGCAGGATCCCAGAGAAAGCGATATTAATTGAACGTGGAATAAAACAGGTGAGTGTTGGTTGTGACAGAGTGTGTGACGGTGAGGGGAGAGGTTGCTCATATGAAAGCGAAGGCCTCGTATGGCAGCAGACTAATTCTATTCAGCGGCTACTATCCTGTTCCCTTTCATCTCCTCTAATCCGGGTTATTCTCGTCCTTTCTGCTAGAATGTTTCGGGTCACAGTACCCTAACAGTGAAACGCAGTGAAATTTGGATGCGAAATGTTCAACAGCGGAGAGACACGAGTTCTTCAATCACCTGGATCGCGAGGGTTTACGTGGAAATAATAATTTTAAGATGCTGCAGGAACGTAGTTGCTCTGGCCCTGAATTAGGAACAGTTGAATAAATATGAAGAACAGTCATATGTCACTTTCGACAGTAGCATTCCGCTCTACTACTATACGTAACTGTTATTTCGTCATTTAGGCACGAAACAGTTCAAAGAGGCCCGCATTTTTACTCTCTCAACTTTCTAACTTATTCAAATTATATGCAAATTTTCAACTCGTCATAACCCCTTGCAACGCTTCAAAATTTGCTAAGATGACACGTCTATGGTAGCCATGGACAAGCCGATCCCTGCAGTGCCCGGGCGTATGGCTTGAAACTTACAAATTTATCAGCGCTAAGTCTGATTTTGGCAAAATGGCTCAGTTCCAAGTTCAGGGCTTCACGTAGTCCTAGATTACCGCTAGACAGGAGCGAGATGTGTAAAATCCACCGGATGCACAGAAGAAATCAAAATTGCTGCCGTTCTATGTACGTGCTCCATTTCTTATGTTCGTTTACTTTAAGTAATAAGCTTACAAATGAAATGTATACGTTAGGGCCGTAGTAGCTACTGTAAAAGTAATAAACCACGCAACCTTTCCCCTTCGGTTGAATTATTTGTGGAGTTGTGATAACGGCTATTTTATGTATACTTATGACGTTTTCATATCATCGGTTGGTTTAGGGCAGTCAGAATTCTGAACATCCTCTGAATCATTCTAGTTCAACGAAAAGTTGGATTCAATAATATTCGTTATGAAAATCGCCAAATAATGCTGTCACAAAACAGCAAGGAGAACACGTTGGTAAAATTTTAAGAGAAACATTCAAAATGTAGACCTTCCCCGTCAATATTAGCACAGTCTCTTCGACTTTGAGAACCCCCATCCTGCCCTCCTCAGGTGGGACATTCTCTTGCAGATAGATACTTTGTCCACCTTCCCACCTCCCCTAACACAGCGGAGTAACCAAATCTTAGGTTGTCGAGCATTCGAAATGGCACATTATAGTAGGTTTGCCCTTAATGGCGAATTACTTCGGAATAATAGGTTTTAAATAACTTCAGATATGATGGGCAAGATGGACTGGATAAGGGCCGTCGGCGACATATAGTATAGAAATGATATAAACGAGCGGTTTCCGCGTTTCAATCGATTAGTCGCCCGCGCTCACGGGAGGATAACCGTGTGTAACCTCTCTCCACCTGTTCGTTTTGCTCGCGCTACGAAAACGCATTTTTACCTTCTTTTTAAAGTTGTGCTCTTTTTGGTGTAACAAACTGCAGCAATCTATGATAACCTGTGTAGTATTGGCGAAAGCGTGCTTACGAAGACTGCCTCTCCGAACACGGCGCCTGGTAAGCTACATGGAAGTGCAGAAACAGTAAGTGCGAAATCACTACCCAAGAAATTCGAATTGATAACGGGGAGGAACCGAACCACTCCAGCGCTGCTTTCGTCCCAAGTCAGTTATTCTTTTCAACCTGTACTTGCATAACTTCAACGGAGTATCTCCTAAATTGTTGTAAACGGAAATAAACCTTTTTAAAAAGCATTTCCCCTCAACCGATGGAATAGCATATAAGTCGGTTGAGAATTCCTACAATGCTCATTCGTACTATTTCATTTAATATGATATGAGAACGCGATTAATGATGTAAGATCTATGGACCCCTGAGAATACCTACCTACCTGGTAGAATTGGAAGCCCCCAACCCCTTCGTCGAGGCCCTTGGTGGAGAGGAGTACATTAAAGTACTGCCTGGTGAGGGAACTCGAGGGTGTTGAGCAGCTTTCCCGACGATATCGATAGTTAGTCAAGTGAGGAGTGATCTGATGAGTCGAGTTCTCTCCTTCCTTTCATCATGGGTGATTGTTCGGGTTCCGAAGGAGGAGAAATTCCGGAGCACCCGACTTATTCGCCGTCACAAGCCGGTGCCATTCCTCATTGCATTTTTGAGAGGTAAACGCTGAACGTTTCGTGATTTCAATTCGGAACGAGTTAATCTGTTTCAGGACAGCGTGGAAGCCTGTTTTGCCCGTCAGTTTTGCATTTAGCGCCTACGCAAACTTGGAGCTTCGTAAACCGGAAGATCCCTTTTGAGAGTAGTTCCAGCTCTTTCGATTAATTAGTGGTTCGAAATTGAGGCTTCAATGGATTTTTCTTCATTCAGAAGTGCAGCATTCAATTATTACCTACGTCAGTTGGTAACATAGTGGAAATCTCTTCGTCCAACGAATTTGTATCGAGTAAACCATAAAGGTGGCCGATAATTGCAAACTTTGATCCTCCAAGCTAATCAAACGATCCCCTATTACCCTCCTCCACATTTCCTCGCGCCATTACCGTTTAATATTCGTAGCAAATATTTGAAGTCGCTGAATATGGAGAACTGCTCGAAATTGAAGCGCAGGAATTCATGGCATCATTAGGCACAACATATCAAAGGAGCCATCAACGACCCGACCAGATTCCACAAGTTCCTGGGAAGAGCGGTTACGCTTCTGTTAAGACTGAAACGTCAATCCATCGTGGAAAACCTCTCACTGTTCGATTAATCCGACGCGGTCGAACTAATTTTGCGAGGAGGCATTTGAAATCCCCAGGGTGGGAGCGTTGGAGCGCGGAAATCCCCGACGCGCCTTCAAATGCCGCTACAGCTGCTAGCGAAGGGCTCAAAGAGATCGAAGGGATAATTAAATAGGAACCCTTAGCCCCAGACCCAGTGGAACTCCCAAGGGGGTTTGGCTGGCAACCGGAAACTGGACTTCCTTTAGCGCAGACCCTGTTGAGTCGTTGAACGGGCGAATCGCCGGAATTCGACATTCAACAGGCTTTTCAAAAAGGGTTTCGGGAACTACAACGATAATTGGGAAGCGGATGACTATTTGCAGGACGGCTGGGCGCTCTTTTCATCAGTCGATCTTGTTGAATGAGGGATTAAGGAGGGACGTGCTCGAGTTTAGAGGGAATGAAAATATTAAGCGACGCTTGGATTACGAAGATCAATATTTGAATACGAAAAACAACAACATCAACAGGAGAGGATGTGTATTTCCGCCTGATGGCATGGGAGAGGGCTGGGGAGAATATCGCTGCATAATTTAGGACAACCAATCATGCTGACCTAGCGAAATGCAGTTCGAAAACCGCACTCTTGATTACAGTGGAGTTCGGCAAAGGGCAGAAGGCAGCATTAGTTTTGTCGCAGGACAGTACCCTGCGTCCACAGGTAGCGGCCCTTACCTCCTCGTTTTATGAGGAAGGAAAATTTAGGACTTACACGTAGTCACTTGGAAACAGGTTGTGACGTGATCGACAAGAACAGGGAGAGACGGGGAGTTGCAATGAACACGAACAGGACGCAACAGGAACGTACGTGCGAAAATGCAGAAAATGCGCGTTGCAAGCGCGACGTATTTTCGAGAGGAGTGAATCGGGAAGGCTCTGCTACCAATTTGTGACGTACTTGGTGAATTCTTTTACAGAATTACCCGCGTACAGGGCACCAGTGAAAGTCGTGTCAGGACCCAGAAAACGAACAAGTTAAATATAGTCAATTATACTCACTTGATGTGAATAAACTAAATAATGCCTCTCAGGAAAAAATAGAAATGAACTCCTTTTAGAATGACACGAATAACCTATGCTCGGATTGTAGTAAATGACAATAAAGGGACAATGGGGATAATGAAACACCAAGCTATGTTCGCTTACCTTACTTCACACAATATGAAGGGACTTGAAGTACTTGTTCACTGGCTTAAAAAATGGGAGATATTCGTAAGCGATGTCGGTAGCCGTTCTGACGAAAATGTGGCTCCTCCGCTTTCATAAACAGTGGCGAACTGCACGGGTGGCGGCAACAGTGTTGCCACCATCGACAGCTCGCCGCAAATCATTACAAGGTCTAGTCAAATTATGTCTGCCCGGTGGGTTCCCAAGTCCGAGCAGCCAATTCCAATTTCACTCCCAGACAAAGGTTGGCACTTTTCGTTAATGCCTTACCGCTTCCCACTCCTCAAAAGGGGTTTACTAGTCGGCCACGTTCACCGCCTCTGAAAGGACGCCGAATTACCAAGCAAAGGGGACGGAAAACTGGAATTGAAAGCTCGTCTCCACCATCCAGCGGCTGGGCTTTACCGGTAGGTGGTGGGCTCTTTCTTACCAGGGACCTCCGGCAAGGAGGGGCAAGTCCAAACCCCTCCGAGAAGGAGGTCCCGAAGCCGTAAGTCTGGACGTAAGTTTGGGCGGGCTAGCGACCATTCTAGCCTTAAGGGATATTTTTCCCAAAATGATACTGCAACGGTGCACAGCCCGCGGCGCAAGCCGGTGCACCATGGGAAGGTCCACGCCAGGTGGATGCCTAAGCAGGCATCTAGGGTAAAGGCGGACAATCGCTGGAAGTAGTCCCTGTCCCTTTTCCCTCTTGATTTGCCCGATGGGGCGGAGGCAGGTCAGGGCCGTGAGGCCAGTACTGCCTCTGCACACCCCCATATATCAGAACGTACATGCAGCCGTAAGTCCGAGCAGCCGATTCCAATTTCACTCCCAGGCAAAGGTTGGCACTTTTCGTTAATGCCTTACCGCTCCCACTCCTCAAAAGGGGTTGACTAGTCGGCCACGTTCATCGCCTCTGAAAGGACGCCGAATTATCGCATCAATCGGTCCAAGCTACGATTCTTTCTTTCTCTTACGACCGGAGTATTTCGCCATATTACGGTGGAGCCTGGCCTTAATAAAAATCGAAGGAGGAAAAGGGGTGGAAAGGGCGATTGAATAGGAGACGGAGGTCATTACGAAGGGTGGATGAAAGTCTGGGAAGACGGCAACAAGACCCAAATTATGGTCGAGGGCCCGAAGTATGAAATAAGATACGAAAACCATCCGAAGGAAAACGACCTCGTGACCTCCTTTCAAAGATTGTGAAGAGACAGTTGACATGTCGCTCTTTGCGCACAAGAGAGGAGAGGTTACAACATCTTGATCATTGATCGATTGTTATTGATGTATTCGTAAATTTAAAATCTCCACCACTGATGCTTGTGAAACATCTCGTGCGATGCATCAAATACTCACACGTCAAAGCTTTGATGCTACACGTGTTCGTCCAACGACCTCCTACAAAAACGCTTCGTAAACAAAATGTAGGAAGTGCCCTTTAAACTCAAGGTTTGAACATACAAAAGAAAAGATTAATATTCGAAGAATATTTCGTTCTGATTTGTTCGTGCCTAAGGGGTTATTAACTGCAACTAGCTAAGCATCTGTTCAAAGCGAGCAAAGAAAAACGTTGAGCTCACATCGTTCGGGCTAAGACATACCACTGGATTCACAAAGGGCGCATTTCACTGCGAACAGGCTAGCTACGTAGCCAGACAGGCATTGTGCTGAACCTGGCATGCCCTCCCCCCTTTTGGACCTTTTTTGCCAACTAAACCCCAATCCTCAAAACTTAATTCCCCAGCGCATCACTACCCGGACAACTTAACATGCGTAGAAACGTTCCAACGGGAAGGGCATATATGGCTGGCGTCCCACGCCTACACAATATATTTCAGTCCAACATTCCACTCGCACGACGTATCCGCTTCTATCAGACAGCTTGGCTTCATTCGGATTGTAACAGCTCCTTCTGTAAGTTTTAAAGCCTCTAATGAATAGGACTGTAGACTGTACCGGCTCTGTGTGTCTGGTTTGACGAGGGTAGACTTGAAAGAATCACGTAGACGGGTTTTGCTGTAGCACGAAACTAGAGGGCAGGTACTAAGAAGAAGTAACTAGAATAGGGTATGTGTTTGAGTATTCAAGCGCGAACAAATGGGCTCTGAAGGCGTGAACTGGTTGTCCGGGGTAGAAGAGAGGAGTGTGAATTAGTTGTCGGAGAGCTGTGAAACGAGTGTGTCGCAAGAACTGGGAGATGAATGAGTGTTGTGGAGAGGAAATTAATTGAGGAGTGGGAACAGGATATTTTAGAGAGGCCCGCATAGAGAAACACGTTGTCGCTTTGAAATAACTAAAGAGGAGGAGGCAGACTTACCTGCACCTACAGTCAAAGGAGGCTTGAGGTCAGAAATAGCGGGACTCGATGAACGCGGAAGGCCCGAATAAGGAGTTCCCGTTAGAGGCGAGTGCTCAAAATACCCAACTAATTCGACCTACGCCAAACATGTACTGTCCGGACTCAGTACATTTTCTTTTGTGAGGGGGGCCAGACGAAAGGCTCAAGCCACACAACGTAACTATGGGAGACAGAATAGATCACGCTGAGTGACTGGGAGTAGACGTTTATCGGAATGAGTGTGGAGCGCCCCCAAAATGCCAACTCACATGGGAAACCAGTGTCAAGATTTCAATTCATCGACGACTTGAGGAGTGATTTCAAACAGCCTGGGACTGATGAAGCCTCCCCTTCCCTCCCTACGGACTCAGGATAAGAACATCCATTGTAACAATAACCTTGTTATCGATTTTGAGCTTGTCCTGTACAGGACTGTTGTAGATAATGAAAATGCTGACACTCTTGCTCAGAAGTGCTTAGTGGGTTAGTTCAGACCAGAGCCAAGGAGGGGATGGATTCGGGAGATCCACCTTTAGAAAGACCATCAATCAGGGCATCAAGTAAATCAATGGAAGATGAAGGGATTCGTGGAAGCATACTTAGAGCAAGGAATTAGTGGCCGCTACTAACCAGGGCGATACTAATGAGCTGTTGGGCGATCTATAGGTACCTCTGATTAAGCCCCTTTAGTTTCAACCTCATTTAGCGGCTCAGGACTGTACATTGTTCGGGAGAGGCCTTCTTGCATCACTTTTGATAATCGTGGCTGAGCTCCCCTGCTCCTCACCAGTGTCTGTGGCCAGCACCCAACCGTGATTTGCCGCCCTCTCTATAAAGTTCGAATTATTCTAATTTCTTACTAATCACGACATGAAGAAGTTAACCACCGAACAGGAAAAGAAAAGGTATGTGCTACCTTTGGAATATTTTTAATAAGGTAAAACTCCCCGGTAATTAGGTAGAAACTTCTCTCTAAATACATATCCGCTGCGTCCCCTAGAGCAGGAAGCGGATATTAATTAACGATTAGGGGGTCGCCAGAGAAGCTCAATGAAAATCAAAGAGGAAGATTTTAAACATGCTCTTTGGATCTTGAGCTCTGAAATGATGAGTAAGGCGAAACGACGAGGGAGAGGAATAAATAATAAACGTTTCGCGTTCGTTCGACTTGCCCTAGATATCATCTCAGGTCTTTTTTCCTCATTGGTCCTGTAATTGATTCAAACTTCAAATACCGAATTTCTTTTTCATGAGGTAGAAATGGGAAAAGTTAACAAGGGAGGGTTTTTTCCTCCAAGTAATGAGCCGCCAGTCATTTTCAACTTCGCCGCTTTTCAAAGGCTTTAGAAAGCAGAGGAAAATATCGTCTTTTCTTGGGGCCACATCTCGAGTCTTCAAGTGAATTTATTACGCTCAGCACTATTATAATTACTAGTTCCTTGAGTCATTGGTTCCGTGCATGAATAACGAAGGCATTAGAACTCAGCGGACTGACTGCTCACTGAGTCTTTTTTTTTCTACCCCCGACTATAACAATTATTCCCAACATGTGGTGCAATTCATCACACATTTCAATGTGTGTATCCGTGTGATGCCATGTTCTCCATTGATTTATATTTCGAGGTGAGACAGCAGAGTAAAACACGGTGAATGTTTTACTGTTCTGACTCCATACAGACGTGGTTAGCTTCCATTTCCTCAAGCCTTGCGTGTGCAAATACAATATCCCAAAGGTTCAGCTGGGTGTCCTCACCAAGTGAACGGCGCACCTATTCTGTGCTTAGTTCCACATCCCTTACGCCAAGATAAGGTATGACGCGCTGCGTACACTAAGAACTGTCTCGGAGCATAACTTGATACGCGCATCACGAGATGTTACCCTCGGAAAGGCAACCAGTTTTACTGCGCTCTATCCTGTCTATGGTCGCGTGTGATTCGCACTCAGAAGGGCGATCCCCGGGATAGTGGCACACAAAAGGCCTGATTGAGTTTCCGGTGAAGTAGAATCCGCGGCTCAGTAAGTGGGCTTCTGTAGGGAGGAGATGAACAAATCAGAACTTTACTTTAAGTGCGCTGGTGCGCAGAGGTAAGTAGCTCTTATTTGTTTCTAGTTGAACAGGAACTCTGAATGAATGAAACTCTTTCCGCCGCGGCGGTTTTATGGGGTTCATTTGGGCCCCCTCCACTACATGGAAGGAGCGGGGGTTTGTGAGCTCCGTCATGGCCTCAGGGGTGAGGGAAAGTTCTCTCACTCTCTCTCTCTTCTTCGAGCTTCCTACTTCTGCGCCTTGAGTGAACGTTTTATTGAGAATTGATCAAGAAAGTTGTGTGGGGGCACCACATTCACAATAATTCATTAACTAACCCAATCTGGTTATCATTTTGTTGAATGAACTCGATAGAACTGATGTTTTTATTTAACAATTGATAGTGTAAAATGTAGCGAAATTTATTTAGTTGCATCTGCACACTTCACGGCCCTCATTCAGTAACCAGCGCATAGGTAATGTATGTGGTTGTCAATGTGATTCTTGTTGTGTTATGCGTCCACGTATTTAAATAGAACAACCTAATCCGTAGAGGTGGTTCAACAACAGTTTCATGAAGCTGTGCGTGTTACGAACCGCTCATAGCCGTCGTATTTAGTGGCAGGAGCATCAAATCCGCGTCGCTCACAATTGAAGCAGAACAGGGAACAACGTCCTCGTTTCTCGGGCAGTGCTCCCTTTTGCGCCGCCGTTTGTCCCATTAATCAGAGCAACATCTCCGCCGCAGTGTTACGTCACTCTCACTGCTCCCAGCCCTTCCTTCGTCTCTTTCAGCCTGTCCAGACTCTTGCATCTGCTTTCCACAGCTCGAACATAAATCACGCCCGTTGATTCCAACGAACTAGTCTTCGGAGGGTTGAAAAGGGGAGTAGTGTTTGCAGATGTCTCTACTAACCACCTGTTCGAGGGCCCCAAGGTGAAGTTCAGGGCTGTATATCACCCGATAGAGATCGATGGTTCATAACAAGATTGATATTGAGGAAGGCGAGATCAGGCAACGTGCCAATCCACGAATTTCCCTTATATCCGCCCTCGGAAGGGAGACGTAATGTAATTCAGCTGAGTCTTCGTGGAGTTATTTCTGTATCGCGTGGATAATAAAATAACGTTTTCGTGAAACGGCCAGTACGTTAGGGATGACAGTTGAGGGACAACGGTGTAAGACAGTGTGTAGCAGCCCCTAATTCCCGAGGGGTCAACATCTTAACGTGTACAGATTTGAACACCAGCTGATAGGACGTTTTTTTCTTTGATTTATCTTGTCACACTTATCGTTTTTAGGGCTACTGTGTCTGGGAAACCTCATTTGAGAAAATGATCTGAAATGTGTTTCTTAAACGCAATTGAGCGAAAACGTATTGTTAGGGGGGGGGGATTAATATTGAAGCGATATCGCACTAAAGGAGTTGGGGAGTTGGTACGATATCGACCGAATGCAATTGGAACAGAGTTTTATCCTCAATTACATTCGGTTAGGTTTTACCACCACAAACAGGGAACTGGGTGGGAGCGAACGCGAGGGTGGGCGACACAGCGTCAGGGAAACCGGCTCAATTTCAACTGACGACAGCGAAGTCTCGGGCAAGTCGGGGCATTTGAGGTGCCCAGTCAGCACAAATGCCCCGGACGAGCCTCCACTGAATTGGTTCGTCCCGTTACACCACTCCGCCCTTGATGAAGTGCCTGTTCTCAGGTTCTCATGAGCGCTACAGTTTCTTGCCATGTACTGCAATCAGGGCGTTGCTGTCCACCCAACGAAGGGAAACTTAATCTTGAGTAGGGAGGGAGAGAACTTTTATTGAAGTTCCAAAAGGGTACCCATGTTTGTGGTGGGAGTATTGAATTAAGTACTGCAAATAAACAGTCACCTCGCAATGTCTCTGACGTACACATCTTCTGTGGATCGTACGTCGTCGTCCCATACAGCTGCGACATCCATGGTTCACAGAATCGGTCCATCTCTTAGTGAAAGACGATTCTGTCAGTTTCCCTCTTCCTCCCAGGCCCGCAGGTGCTCCAGAAGGGGTAGTGCAGAGCGACGATGCTGCGTCTACCGTGCACTGGTTAGTTGCACTTCTGGGAACAAGTGCGGCGTTCTGGCTCATGGGGTGAAGCAGGGTATGATGCCTGTGTTGACAGCATCCACACGTGTACGTTGAGGCAGCTCTTAGGGCAGGGATGGGGCTCTGGCGATGGAGTTGTGTTTTCACCAGCCCTTTTTGAAGGCGCGTGGTTTCCCCGGACTCGTTGTTCGAGAGGTCATTCGGGGACAGACACGCGGGAAGATGTCGATGTTGGTGCAGGATGGGGAATTGAGTCGTTGTGAAATGTGCGGTCCGTAGGTTTCTGCGGACTAGTAGGTTTATGCTGCTGCGATGCTAGATAAGCATTGACCTTCTCTAAGTAGACGTGCGCGAGATCTTGATTTGCGAGGAGCTTCTCGACATTTGCCCTGCTTTGCTCGAAGCAACCGTCGTCGATAAAAACAGAGCTGTATTCGACAAGGAGTAACAACGTTCTAATGTAATGGCGTGCGAGAGAGTAGATCGCAACAGAAGGACAGAAAATTTGAAGGCGGAGGGTCGAAAATTCCCATCGCATTAGAAGAACCTTCAAGTTTTTCTGCGTGGCTGGCATATCGAACTAATGTAGGGGAAGTTCGACCACTAGTTGAGCGCCAATGTTACGTGGTAAATAAATATTGAAAGCGGTATCGCACTAGGGAAGTCGGGAAGCAGTACGATTGAAACCGAATGCAATTGGAACACAGAGTTTTATTCCCAATTATATTCGGGGAAGTTTGACCACCAAAAACAGGGAACTGGGCTGTAGCAAACGCAAGCACGGACGACACAGCGACGAGAGAACCGGCTCGGTTACAACTGACGGCCGCGAAGTCTTGAGCGAATCGGGGCATTTGAGGTGCCCAGTCAGCACAAATGCCCCGGACGAGCCTCCGCAGAATGGAAGGGTTTGATATCCATCAGATCGAATTTGATATCTACCCTGAAAATTGGCATGGGCCTTCTTAATAAGCTTATTAGCAAAAACTATACTTACCATAGTGATCAAAACAAAATATTTTTATTCTTAAACGGCTCTAATGATTTGGTTAAATTTTGTGTGCCCACATTTCAAACAACACAACTTTCCTACGACATTCTCGTCAATGGGAAAATGACGAGAGCAGCACAATATATTATCAAAAACGTTAGCGCAGCTCTTCGCCATAAATCAGATGGGTATTCCTATTGACTACCCATACGGTTATAGTTGAATGACGATGATGAAAAATAATACGCGCAATCCTAACCATAGCAGTTTCACTTAATAACATCCCTCACAGTTTTACCCGATAATTCCAAAATTATAAACACGATCCTTCTCAAAACAATCATGTGGATAGTTCATAGATTCTCTGTGCACCAGTCGCGCAATAATGTTCGAAGCATCAGTAGGAGCAACTCAATAAATTCTGAAAATTGAAGCGCTACCACTATCTACGTGAACGGGAAGTTTTGTTTTATCAAGCTCAAATGATCTGAATGAAAAATTTATTTTATTAGTAAGTAAAGCTACGAAAGTCGCTGAGTGTGCGTGTGACTGAGGAAAGTTGCGTGGTGCGTCGATATATTTAATTATGTTTTAAACAGACTAGTCTACCTGTCAAATTTTCAAACTCATTAGGGCTACCTAACCCTCAACCCTGAAAAGTTGTGCTGGTCTAGTATACCCTCAGCCTTCACGTAACGGCCTAGCGGACGGTTTTTTACGTTGCTCTTGGCTGTAACATTCTCTTTCGAATCAAAAGCGCGTCTCTATGCGACTTCCAGAAGACGTCCGTTGAAATGAAGATGAATCATTCTGTAGACAACGGTACAACAAAATCTCTCTACCCTCTTCGTCTAGAGGCGAGTGAGGAATTTCCTCGGTGTTTCCTTGACACTTCCTCACGATGGAGTTGGGTCACCTACGTCCCTCCCAAACTGAAGACGAGTTATAGCGTTGATTTATGGGGAAGGAGCTATGGAAGAGGCGTCTAGGCCCTTCCGCCTTTGGCCGATATATTAACGCCAGACTCTACGTCATCGCTGACGGGACATTCTCATCGTCCGGCTGATATTTATTTGAGAAAGACGCGGCGACAAGGAGAAAGAGAAAAAAGAAGAACGAGAGGGAACGTGAGGAAAAAAGAGATTGATCAACTTTTTTTTCAGGTAATCTCGTAGATTTCGGTAGAGAATGACCGGACCGCTCTTAATCTTCGAAAGAATCCTTAAGATTTACCGACGCGATGTCTATGGCGAGGAACATTGGCGGGGAGGGGGGGGC
Source organism: Pachypeltis micranthus (assembly GCA_020466155.1). Taxonomy (NCBI): domain Eukaryota; kingdom Metazoa; phylum Arthropoda; class Insecta; order Hemiptera; family Miridae; genus Pachypeltis; species Pachypeltis micranthus. The sequence continues at coordinate 68,031,674 of CM035769.1, forward strand.
TAGGAAGGATGGTAGCAATAAGTTATATCTATCACACTGTGACCATCCACAGGTTACAAATATGGAATTATTTATTATCGCAAAGCCCCCATCGGTTCTATTTCTACATCGTGAACTTTATTTTTTACGTACTCACATAAATCTCATCCAATCAATTGTTCATACTGAGCACTGATTTCATTGTTCGGCATAATAAGACTTGTATATTTTATATTACGTGGTATGTGTTAGTTTAAGAGTAACCCTGCTATCGATACTTCGTCCATAACACAATTTCGCTCTTCATATACTTTAATCACGAATTCTGAGAAGTGCTCTAAATTGGTTCAATTTACTATTGTCCTCGATAGACACACACAAAAGTGAGCATGAAAGTGTTAACCGTGGTAATGGTACAAACAATTAGCGAGGTGACATGAGGTTGGAATGCCTCTGACTATTGAGGAGTGACTTTCGATTAGTGATAAGAGAGTAGAGAGAGCTAGAAACGAAGAAATTTATTCATAAGTCAAAGAGTGTACATGTCATGCCAATTTACGATGAATGAATACATTTTTCGCTAGTAAACCGAACCTGTGGTGGCGAGCATGGAGGAGTTTGCAAGAATCTCTATACTATGTATGCCAAATACAATTCTGAATCTTTTACTGTATGGCTTCTATTTACACTGACGAATTTGTAACGAACCAGAGAATATTCTTGGTATTTTATTTGGTCTCATCAGACACGTGAATACAAATCTCTTGTAGGCTGGGCGGTTACGATTTTGGGCGTTCTTAAACGGGGCGGATCTTTCGTAAACTATCCCCAAGCCAACACAAGCTATACGGCAAGGGAGTGTGGAGGAGGTGAGTAATGTGGCGGACAAAGTGAGTTTTTGACTAAAAGAAAATACCTAGCTGCGTGAGAAGTTTGAGTGACTGTAGGGGCAGTCTTAAACACTGAAGATGAGCCGATGTTGACAAAACGACTTAGGCGAGTGGAAGAGTCTGAGCTGAAAAGCGCTTGCTTTCATGGCTGACCGCGTTCCGTAGTTACATTCCCCCTTTTGGTTTATTAGCGATAATCAGCATATTCGGGGAAGAATGCAGCTTTCTATACAACGCTTCTATTGGGCACACGAACGAAGAAGTTTAAAACTGAGAAATAAATGGACTGGTGTGAGGACTGTACTATACTTGACAGAATAACGTCATCAGTTTGAGTGTGAGTATATAAACGGGAACAAGGGACTCTCAATACATGAGAACTGGTTGTAAGACACTAAGTGGAGAGAGAGAGAGCGTGAGAGATAAGAGTTGAATTGTGACTAGCGCAATCTGAGAGACAAATCGTTGGAAGAACTGGGAGACGACTGTCATTCCCGAGACGACCAACTTTTGCCAGAACTCGTAGGTGAATGAGTTCGGGAGATGCTGTCTGTTGTGGAGAGAAATGTTAATTGAGTGGAGGGAAAAGGAAATTTGGGAAAGTCCTGAAGAAAGGGACAATCCGTTGTCAATCGGAAATAACTGAAGAGGTAGACTTCCCATAGGTAACAAAAGGGCTTGTGGATGAAGGTGTTCGAGGAAACAATGAATTTCTGTTAGGATTAGGCGGACAGAAATTTTGGAGGTAAGACCCACTTCATTCGGCCTGCCCTCGAATTTCAGAATTCCTCGTGCCTTGCAACACAAATATAGAGCAGAGTGGCAATAACGCGTGCAAAGTTGAGATAGTAATTGAAATTTTGTCGTTTTGCCTTGAGATACTTACGTTACGGGCACGACGTAACCAGTGAAAAGGTAGAAGAAGGCGGGCTCCAGTTTCGAGAACGTCACCGACTGTGAAGTCGAAGTGCGAGTACTAGGTGAGAATGTAGAAGTCTCGTCAGGCCTATCACGTGTAAAGGCTATCGTTTGTGGTGGAGAATGTACTCTGAACTGTAATTGAGAATAAAACTCCATATTCCCATAGCATTCGGTCATTATCATGCATACTCCCACACTCTGTACGATATCCATTCCAACCAGCCTTCTTACATCAGGAGCATTGTCTTGAGAAATGAGGTCCTCTTCTCTGTTTTTTCGACCTCTGCCTTTCTCTGCGGGTTTAGCTCAACGACTTGATGCTTGTAAATGCCTACAGAGCAGATATTACACCCCCTCAACTTCATTCGCGACGTACACTTTACTATTGTGATTCGGAGCTCTGGCTGTATAATTGTAGAAATAATGAACGTCGTAATAACAATACAGGACGGGCAATACTAGCGATAATAATATTAATTGTTTATATTACCGTACGGGCACTTCATTGAAAGATTGCCTGTAAAGCGCTTGCATCTACGCAATACGTGAACTGCGTAAAGTGATAAGAGATCACTGCTCGTTAAATTTAAAATCGCTCGAGCAATGGTTGCTGTTGATTTCTACCCATCATAGTGTTCAGTTCTATGTCTTGTTCGCCAAATCGTTTTTCTTAGTGAGTGGACAGTTTTCTGTCGAAACTGAAGAAAGCCAAGTAACGTTAAACTGAATTGCCGACGAGAGACTTGTGTATTAGGTTGATCTCAGGGTGCTTAGCAAACACGGCACGTCCAGAATTTACAAAACGTCGGCGAGGACAATGATCCTTTCCAACGACACTGTTTGCTGTCATGGAAGCTTCAAAGGATTACCCACAACCTAAACTATCACTGGGTTATTTGTATCGTTCCTGCCAACGATAAGTAAATTTCTCTGAAACCAACTTCAAGGAAAGTCTTATTACTCAATTCCGAAAGACGAATGGTGGGTATGAATGATCATGTCTGGCGTGTAGAAACTCCAGTAGAGTGAGGGGCGGCGAGGAGGTTGTTGGCTTTTGCGTGAGACGGGAAATTTGAAGCTGTGGAATGAACGCCATTTGGCTGTGGACGCTCTTTTAACTTTTCTGTGACGTCACTTTCCATCACCTCGAGGTCAATTGACATTTTAGGAGTAATAATGATGAAGCTGGCCGAAGGCTAAATGCTATTGCTTTGGAAAGAAAAGCTCTATTAAGCTCCGTGTGATGCTGCAACTGCTCCTCTTTTCGTGCCCTTCGCTCCTACGGTCCATATTATCTCGTGGCACCTTTTATTACTTTCTACTACCCCAAAGGGAAAGGGAAGTATAGTAATCGTGTCAAAAAAATTTGGGTTTTCTTCAGATTTTTACGTTTTGAGGCCTACTGAGTCTAAAAAACCTCATTTCGGCGCGTGGTCCGTGAGTGTGTCTGTAGTTCGACTTGCATGAGAACGGTTGATCCGATTGAGCTGGTTCTTTTTTTGTTTAGTGTGCTATTTTTTTAGACACCAAAATAAGGTTATGAGCGATTTCGGTCAACGGGAAGGGGGGATGGGGGACGAAGATGTACCAAAAACTAGGGCTTTTCGCATTTTTTTCAAAAATGGATGTAACGATTTTGATTGAACTTTCAACTCATCTTTTATTAGTCAGAACAAAACTTTTCTGTACATGTCTCCATGAAAATACGGTGAAAATAAGGTGAGGAGATGTAGGCCTATGAAGCGAATATGGGTGTTTTACGCTTTTTGGCAAAACGACTTCAACGATTTTCACCAAACTTACAAGATATTTTTGAATAGTTTATACCTACATATTGTTCTCAATGAATGTTCCTCTAACAGTCCATTGAACAGAGATAAAAATGAAAATGTGTCGAAAAAAGCATTTTTTCGAACATTTCCGTAAATTCTGGAGTAACTGCTTCATCAAATTCAATCAATCGTTCAGAGTGTCTTTCAGTCACCCATATCCTCATTTCGTTTTCTATAATTATTTCTGTATATATATGTTGAACGGAGATATAAACCAACTTAACTCAGAAAAGGAGATTTGTCGTATATTAATTTATCGGTATTCCGATTTTCTCAAAAACGGCTCTAACGATTTCGATCAAACTTACGGAGTACTCTCAGCTAATAGTACGTACTTTTTGTTCTCCATAAATGTCTCTGTAGAAAGCGTTGAATGAAGATATAGCGCGATATAGCTGGTGTTCGAACTTACGGGGGTGGCGGAAAGCACCGCTCGTTTTTACAGGTTTCTCAGTCTTGACTTCAGGAGACGTTCTTTGTGGTTGTATTAGGGCCCCCTGAAGAGGCGCACTAGTAGTGGGATCTTGCTATTGGAAAGTTCAAATTGATAGTTTCTATCCATTTCAATGCACAAGCTGAAGGAAATGAAATTCTCTGTTAGTTTGTGTAAACTACAAGTTGCTCTTTTAAACCTACATAGCTTGAATTATGACCACTGTTGATAGACAAAGGGCAGCAATCCAAGAGACTACGAAAATCGCGCGTTGAAGGTTTCAACTAGGCGCGTTATAAGAGATGACAGTCAACGTGCCTATCAGTCGTGAGATTTTTAGAGAAAGATAGTGTGGCGGGAGTGTTTTCGTTCTTCTTTAGTGGTTCAAACATTGTGTCAGATTTCGCATCAAGTCCGGATCATACATGTCCAATGTTGATATGTAAACTTCAATAGTCTACTAAGATTCTCCGAAAGTCCGAGGATGGCTGTTTCAACCAGTAGCGTTGTAAGAGACCGCTCTCACGATAGTCATTTGTCCGAGTTCTCCAGTTCAAAACCGACTTACAAGACCGCATTTCTTCTGACAACGCTAAGGCGGAGCAAAAGGAGCCGCGTTGTTAAATCGCCTGCCATTCCTGAAAACCTTTCCCCTGTCTTTCCTGACCCAACAGTTGACTCCTCCCCTTATCATTTACTACTTGAAGAGCGGTCAGGGTTACTCGCTCCCTTAAATTAAACTTCCCTCCCTGGACATCACCGCGCACGTGGAGAGAGTGTTCGCCGGAAGGCGGCAATACTCATTATTAAACCAAGCACAGCAAAGAATTATTTTTCAGACTCCCTACCCTCTACGAACAGTATCTCTACTTGATTAGATCATTATACGCGAGTTAAGGGACGTGGATTAGAGCATTACTGCGGAAACGAAATTAGCGGGAGCATTGGACGTGATCTGGCTAACCATCAAAGGATGGTGGTGGGGGGAAGAGAAGGGGGTGATAAGCTGTGAGGTGGCAAGCTTAATTTCAATGCTAAAGCGATCGCATGGCTTCGCCCTGATCCTTGTCACTTCGCGATTAGCTTCTCATCTGGAGCGAATACAATAGAACGAGGGATGATTGATTCTGATCCGATCCATAATGATGAAATCGAAGTTCTTAGCGTCACCTTACGATATTCCTTGGGCCACGCTGCTCAATGTTCTTCTGAAACCTATTCTTGAGAGAGAAAGAGTGAGAGTGAGAGAGAGACTAAAATGTCTGTTGCGTAGCAACACACCACTTTCCGCTACCCCAGCGTATTCCACGATCGCCGAACTTCTTAAAACACACTCCTACAAGAACAGCTGTGGATTTTGATTGTCATCTCTGTGAAAGGAACACTTATGTAGAACAATATGTAGGAATAGACTGGTTGAAGACACTGTGACAAAATCCTCATAGCCGATGTCGAAACGACCTTCGTTTTGACACCCCCCCCCCCTAAAATCCCCTGCCCTTTCTAGACATTGCTCATATTCACCCATGCGAACAATCGCGAACAAAACAAAGAAAAAAAAGCATCATCGTCCGACCGTTTTATCGATGATTTCACCATGAGGTTTATTCGTTTTAGTAGACCTCACAACATATAGTTCGGAACTTTTTATTTTTACCCTACGTACAGCAAAAACTGTGCTAAAATGGATTTTTACGAAAATGTTTGCTTATTGACTGTGTCTGCATAAAAAAGGTAACCGAAGTCGTTCGATCTTTTTCCGAAGAAAATATCAAAGTCGCCGCGTCACATAACTTTCCATAGCTTTACGTCAACTCACATGTGTTCACGTCTTTTTCTACTAACTCAATTAAATACTTTCAGCTACTCCAAAAGGAAAGGAAAGTGTAGTAATCGTGTCAAAAAAATTAGGTTTTCTTCAGATCTCCACTTTTTGAGGCCTACTGAGTCTAAAAAACCTTATTTCGGCGTTGAGTCCGAGTGTGTGTGTGTGTCTGTAGTTCGATTTGTGGGAGAACGGCTGATCCGATTGAGCTGATTCTTTTTTATATGTTTGTTATTTTTTGTAGACACCAAAATAAGGTTATGGATGATTTCGGTCGATTGGAAAGGGGGGTGGGGAACATAAATGTACCAAAAACTAGGGTTTTTCGCATTTTTCGCAAATGGATGTAACGATTTTGATTAAACTCTCAACTTATCTTCTACTAATTAATACCTAACTTTTCTTTTTCACACATATTTCCATGAACGGGTGAACGGAGAAGCCTATATGAAGCAAAAATAGGTTTTAACGCAAAACGACTCCAACGATTTTCACCAAACTTACAGGATGTATTCAAATAGTTAATACCTACATATTGTTCTCAATAAATGTTCCTCTGAAAGTCCATTGAGCAGAGATAAAAATGAAAATGTGTCGCAAATAACGTTTTTTCGAACATTTCCGTAAGGTCTGGAGTAACTGCTTGACCACATGTGATAAATCTTAAGGAGTGTCTTCTAGCATTCTAAACCCACATTTTGTTATCCGCAATTATCTCCGTATCCATCCCTTGAACGCAGATATGAGCCAAGTTAACTCAGAGGAGGAAATTTGTCGAACATTAATTTATCGGTATTCCAATTTTCTCAAAAACGGCTCTAACGGTTTCGATCAAACTTACGGAGTACTCTCAGCTAACTAGTCCCTACACTTTTTTCTCCATAAATGTTTCTGTAGAAATGCGTTGAATGAAGATATAGCACCCTCGTATGTAGCTGGTGTTCGAACTTACGGGGGTGGCGGAAAGTTGTGTTGCTACGCACCGCACGTTTTTCACTCCGTTCATTTCATCTTGGTAAAACGTCACTTCACGGCTTCAGAAAGAAATTCCGGAATTTATTGTGCTACTCGTACTCATACTGTGAGCATTATTGAGCAGTTGGTACACAGAAAATTAACGAGGCCGAGAAAATTAAAACTGATTTTTTTTTTGAGAATATAATAATCACTCTTCTAGAGTTATTGCTTTTCCAAATAGTGTTTCTCAGACTCTGAAACAACTCAAAATTTGTTTTCTGCCAAGTGCATTACTGTATGAGTAATAAAATAATATATTATTCAGTAATCATTATTATGAGAATTAGTTATGATATATAATTAACATGCGCAATCTTTATTTAAATATAATGTTAAACAATATTCTGAATTATTTTAATAGATAATTACTTGAAAATGAAACAAAACCATTATAAAATAAAGACGTGAAATAAAATATATTGTATGCTATAAACGTATTTTATATAATTAATATTAAAATAGTAAATAAATAATATGAATGCTAACTACGTGGGGATCGTTCAATAACTTATTGAAAGGTGAATGAACCTGCTCGTGCTTATTCATCTTAGCATTCCAACTTCATGTATTCCCTGTCCAGGCAATTCCATTGTTGATTTGAAGCCTGAGACAGGAGGAGGTATTATAATATGTCTGCTCTGCGGCGTTGAGTGCAATCAATAATGTGGTCATCTTATTACCCTACGTTTCGCGGTGATTGCGCGCTTGAGGAGTTGAATAGGATATTAGTTAAATACAAACAGCGCATGATCACAAAAAAGTACCTTGGATTCGAAGAATATTTAAGTCAGAGCGCGTAATAGTCTGAATGGGATGCAAGTGGATGTTTCACATGTGACTGCAATTAATTAGAACATGGCGATTAGTGCTTTCGCTCTTCCCTTGACCGTCATAACTACTTTCTCGCAATATGTTGTTAACTCAAATATATATATATATATAAAACTACTGCTCCTTCCTCCAGTAAACATCAACCAGGAATTCAAGTTAGTTATGGCAATAAATGAATTAAATTCTGTAAGCTACCTTTGAAAAGCTGTTTTTTTTTTCTACGGCGGATCTTCATTTCCCGACCTCTCAGAGATCACTTCCATTTAATCCCCCGCAGCCTCCTAACGTCTGGTCGTTAAACCAGGCCTGACGTATTCTTCTCTCTCTCTCACTCTCTCACTCTCTCTCTCTCTCTCTCCCTTGCTCTCTACAGAAAAAATAAAATCCGCTTTAGCCCCCCTCCCATCACTCTCACCCTCTCTCTCTTTATAACGGCTGCAAAATGACGGAACGGCGTCCGGAAATAATTACGGAGGCCTTTTTTCTCGACGGAATCATTTTCCGTTGACTGTGGAAGAGACGGCTTGCATTGTCGAGGCCTCTTTTTCACGTAGTCCCTCCCTCAGGGATAATTGTATCCCTTGCCGGAGGTGCTCAACGTTTTCCCTGCTGTTTCGAGAGTTGAATTCCAGGGGGTAGGAACGAAATAGCCGTGTCACAGCTGGAAGGGTAGGAATTGAAGGAGGAGAAGAGTGAGAGTTTGTTTGAAGATCGTACTGCAACCCCCACATAATCGTAATAGCGTAATTAAGCTGTTCCCGCCATATTGTTGTATGGTATATAGTGGAGGGCACACACTCAGTAGCCAACAGTCCTTAAATAGACTCAAAATCACAGTTAACATGTTCCAACATAAATTCAGTCGTCCTGGAAATGCGTTTCAGTAGGAGTTGATGTACGTTTTAAAACATCTGGCGCGACACAACATTCCTCGGCCCCACGTATTTGTATCGCTCTGTCAGTTTTTCGCTCAATTTTCTTGAACTGATCGAACTTCCCATTTTATACAGAATAAGGTAGTGATTAACGTTCCCAATATTTATTGATTCGCCCTTCGTTACATCACAGCCTTCATAACTAAGACCAGAGATAACTGCGTTTACTGTTTTATAACACTAAAAAAGGTTGGTCAACAGAACGACCGCTGTTTGAAGTGCTAGTTAATTTTGAACTGAAGCTTTGATCTGTTATGTAGATTATTGAATTAATTTGTCACGTACGAGTTTTACAATTTGGTTAGTTTTACAATGTGTATCTTAAAATGAATCGGGATTTAGAAGCTCTGAGAGCGGTGGAACGACGTTTGTTGGAATGATACCGTAGCACTCTGAAATTAATGGCGGTTTAGTTATTACCAGGCACAAAACAGTATTATTGTTTTACCACAAAGCATAAAACAATAATCGGTGCACCTACTAGTGTTGAGCAATGGGTTTATTGGGCGCACTAAAAACGGAATATAAAAGGGAACTGGGTTACCGTAAGAGAAGGACTGTATTACACGTGAAATGAATAGTGCTTTGAGTTTGATTATACAAGGGCAACACAAGGGGACTCAGAATACACGTGAACTGGCTGCGTGGGAAACCGGAGCGGAGGGAGAGAGTGATAAGAGCTGTGACTAGCCCGAGAGTTGATAGAGAAATTTCTGTGTGAGCACCGATAGACGAGTATATCTGGAAAGATCTGTGAGTGTTCGAGAAGGAGGTAAATCGAGAGAGGGGACGTCATTTTGGAAAGTTCGAATGGGGAAAATCGTTGTCATGGGCAGTTGAACCGAACTTAACCCTGGAGGAGAAGCCAACTGAATGGGCATTTCTCAGATTTTCCTGCGACGTAACATGAAAAAGGCTGAACGCACCTGGGAAAGACCCAAGCTCATGATCCCAACTACGTCAGCCTGTCCCGAACTGAAAAGTGTCCACTTCCACTACTAATTGGAATACCTTTGTTGGGGAATGGGATGACCACGGTCCCCTCTCGAATCTCAAATCGAATCGACTGCTTAGCGGGATACGAGTAATTGGTGTAGTGGACGTAAATACGCATAGGGCTGGCACGAAAGGTTATAATAAAGAATAGTAATCCAGAACAGTAAGCTAGAACAGTAAAGTAAGTGGAGGACCGTTCGAAATTAAATAGCGAAAATAAAAGGAAACTTCTGGCCAGTTCGTCGTAGTCGGATAGATCGAGTGGGGTCGAAAGTGAAGGAACATTGTAGACAGGCAACCGGCGTTGGGCTCAGAAGCAGACTGACAAGGCCCAGTCACGTCGGATCGAGTCGGAGCTTAGTCGTGTGGCAAAAATGTCGGCAGTCAGAGAGTTGGAGGCGACGATAAGCTCCTGTCTGCGTTTATAAAAAGCCTCCACAATAAATCTCTAAATAAGCATAATTGAATATCCAGTAAATAACGTCTTTTTTTAGTTCATTATTTAAATTGTTTAGTTTAATTTGTTTAAATTAATAATTTGTTACTTGCATTTCTTTCATTTTCTTCAATTCCCCATTCATTTACTTATTTTTTTCATTTTATTCTGCATCCATGTTTATATTTACTCCTCCAGGTCTCATATTAAATCAATAACGTGGTTAGCTCCCCCTCCTCCCGCATCTTTGACCTTTTCCACTTCCTCTCCTCTTCTTGGCTTGCTCCTTTCACACAACTGTTCGCTGCACCATGTCCTGATGAGAACGGGAAGTTGGTTCTGACTACACGGTCAAGCCAGAGCTCAACAACAGTCATGTCCCATGTCATTCCCGTTTTAATGTTGCTGTACTATAAATCTGAAAATGTATTCTTGGATGTACCGTGTATACACATGAGTCAGAACTTAGGTAGCAATCACCAGAGCTATGGTTACAACACTCAACAATTTCTCCTTCTACGTCTGGGTCTAACTACTGCACACAACAATTAATCGGTGATGGAGTTTGTTACTTCTTGAAAGTCTATTGAGTGATCGTAACGAATTCGAATTCTCCTCGCCAAGCCGACCACGATGGGAAGGAAACAGATGCGACGCGAAATAAAAACACTGTCGGGCCTGCTTTCCTGCTTTATTGTGAGGTGCTTTGGCTTCCCAATTCTCATTCCTCGACATGTGTACGTTCGCAATTACAATTATGTCGACATAAAAAAGGAGCCTGGTGACTTGGAGCCTTTGCGTGGAGTGAATTGGTGTTAGGATGCAGGATACCCATTGAAATTAATTCTGATGCTATTATAGCCCGCCCTGCAGTAGTAGAAGAAACAGAAGACTGCAGGGGAAAAGCCGAACCTGAGGGAACAACGACAGTAGCCGTAGCCACATTTCCCATCACCCCGAAAATGCAGGGATCCAGCTGTGGCTCGTGGAACTGGTTTTTGATTCTACCGGTTTCCTCCACATATTTGAGGATTCCCCTGTCCACTATACGGTCATTCTAATCTGGTCCTAAACCATATTGGGCATTCACATGAAAAGTTCACAACTGTTTCAGTCTCCCCACTAGATCGTTGTGCTCTAATGGCTGGGTTAATCCTGTGCAATATTTGCCTAACCGTCTAATGGCCGGTCGTCTTAATTGAGACTTGTTCAATACTAACTCCCACTTAATGGTTATAGGCCTTAATTCCAGACCCTGTCCCAGAAGATATTGTCAACGCCTTTCTTGGCTGTCGTCATTGTAACTGATGATATGTATGTGTATGTATGTGCCCATGGAGTTGGACATCCGATCCATATTTTGCCAGCTTGTCCGCTCTCTCATTCCCCCTATAAACATTATGTACTAGTATCCATTTCATTGTCAAGGTGCTGCCCCTTAATACGAGTTCCTTTGCTGTACTTACGGTGTCCGGAACTAGGAGGCTCCTGACTATTGGATTGGCCAGTGTTTTTATTGAATATAGGTAGTCCGTGTATATCATAATTGTTTTATTACTGATACGTTCCTTTGTCAGTTTGTTGATACATCCGTTGATTGCTAACAACTCACTTTGAAAAACTGTTGTATGTATTCCTAGCGGGGTTGATTCCTCCCATTCCAGTGCTCGGACGAATATCCCCATACCCGAGTGTTGAAATATCACACAGGTTTGAGTGAAGTCGACAGTCAGGGGTCATATCTTATCGCAGAACTAGCTGCTTCGACCACGGGTTTACGATTGCCCTTGATCGCGGACAAATCCTTTCAACCAGTTGCGATTTCCTGCCATCGCGGAACAGTGCGAGACATTCGACGTTCGAACTAAAGGTATTGCTCCGCAGTCCTTCGTTTACAAAGGTCCAAATTCCAACTACATTTGTCTGGATTCCGCACGAACTTCTACAACTTCTCAGCAACCACTCATTACGTTCAGGTGCCAAATAAACATTTCTACTTTTTAACTAAGTAAAATATTTATTGTTAATTGTTTCCCGTAATTTATTTTCATTTCCCTACCATACTCACAGTCCACACGTTTCCATTACTCGAGGGTTAAATATTCAAACGCTCGGAATTAGTCTACATTTCCCCACATAGCACTATGTTTCCACGTATTCGGTCCGTCGATCTATCTGTGTAACGTATTATGTTGGAGTCATCTTCTACAGTGTTCTCCGAAGTCTCTTTTAAGCATATTTCCGTGTTGATGTTAGTCTGGAATTTGTATATGTTGTTATCCCGTCGTCCATCGGGTAGTTTGTCACATCTACATTGTTGTGCAAAACTATCCCGATGGATCAGTGTCCCTTCCAGGTACACTCCCAGTACAGCCCGCCAAAATGATGGTGTGTGTACTGTGGAAGGCTCCTGGTATAATCAGTGTTATTCTTAGTTGCTCCCTGCTACCTCGCGATTGCTCCGTGGACTATTCTTGGTCTTAGTGCCGCTTGGTGGATCCATTTTGCCATCCCTATTATGCTTTTCAGGATCCCTTTAACAATTAGTCTGGTTATTTGTTCCTCCCATCTCAGTCTCCTATCTAGGATAACCCTTAGCTATTTGACTGTGTCAATAGTGGGGACCAGTCAGTCAGTCGAAGTACGTTTCCTGTTAAAGATCACTGTATTTGATTTTCCTGGAATTATGGATAAACCTTTTTCTAGGCACCAGCTTGTGGTTATACTTAGTACTCCACTAGCCACGCTAGGAGCAGGTTTGGAACCGAAACTACTCCGTCGTCCGCAAAAAATTGTCAGTAAAAACCCGTTGCATTTATAGCTTTAATTACGTCAATGACCAAGCACCAGGGGAGACAGCCTCCGTGTGGCGTTCTCCTCGCAGTGTGATATCGTAGGGACAGGTTTCCGCACTCAGCATGCTTCCCTTCTATTCAATAGTGAAGAGTACCATTCTATTACGTTGTTGCTTACCCCTCCAGATTATAATGCTTGCTTAATTGCTATGAAAGCTGTACCAACTTTTCCTCATCAACGGGGGTTAGCGGGGCGCTACCTCTTGAATAGTTCACGATACTCGAGTAAGGCAGCCGATACATACGTAACCAAATTTTAAAATCGTGTTTTTTAGAAAATATCGCGAAATGTGTTTTAGTGCACTCATTCTTCGAAAATTCCCCACAGTGTTACCACAGCACGCAGTTATTGTACTATTATTTAAGTTTACTACTAATATTAATATTCCTTTTTTCTATTTCAATGAAATTCGCTGAAATAAAGAAATTTGAGCCTAATGTGGCTGTGTTTCGTCAGAATGTTAAATCATACGTGAAAAAATAAATTGTAGATCCTTACTTTAGTGCCTTCATTAGGCATTACTAACTACCATTAGTTCAATTCCTTGATTTTGAAAGCCGAAGAAGCGCGTACAAAACTTCCGGTAACTGGGTGGGTTTCACATGTGAGCCCGGCAAGTTAGCAGACGCTCAGAAAGGGGTCGTAGTTGACGAGGTAGTTGTCAGGTTTTTACGACACAACAACTTACAAGAGGGCGTTGTGTTGGCAAGATAACTAAACTCGCCCTTTTCATCGCAGAAACTCGTGAGAAGACGACCCGGAGATAACTACCCGTTGAAAGGGCGGCGGTATGGTAAGGGGTAAGGGATATAAACTATGCCAAGCTTGAATACCTTTCAACCCCTTCAACGACGACGGAGTCCAGAGGGTCGGATAAGGCGATGGACATAGTTTCTCGCCTGGCGAGGCGATAAACAGGAGTGGCTTTCACAAACCTCTTGAGGGGTATGACGCAATAATACCACGTGGCGGGACGATGGTCAGCAGTTATGCCTCGGAATACTTTTCGTTTCACATCTGTTTCTGAGTGCGAGCTTAAATCCGAAAGTGGATCCGTCTTTAACCAAATTTGGGAAACACTGTGTGAGCTCAGCATAATTCAAGGAAAGCTATTCCGGAATGTTTGTGGTTACCAGCCGGGACTAACTCGAGTTGGATCATGCCACTCTCAGGAACTGATTCTCGACGCCAGAAAATAAAAACGCCTCCTTTAGCCATTACGTATATTTTACTTTTTACAACCGTTTGATCAACGTAATTCTCACTATCCCAGAAGAAAGGTTGAACGGGGTTTTTATATCGATTTTATTTTTTATTTCACAATCTCAAGCCTCCTCTCATATTTATTTATTAAAGGCCTTTTTGTAGCTTTCAATAGCACACATGTAAGGGAAACATAAGGGAGTTGTAAAATCAAAGAAAAAAGTCGACTTTTGTCCGATTTTCATGCTTCAAGTTCTCCTGAATCCGTTAAGCCGTGAATTTTCTCGTGGGGTTGAACAGGCTCGGTTCTTTTTTTTTGTATTGTAGTACGTTATTATATGAGCGGTTCCTACACGATGGAAGTAACAGAAATGAAGCAAATATGAGAGTATGGACAATTTTATCAAAAACGACTCTACGAAAAGCGTTTGGGTTGGGGGGAAAACACCTGGTGCGACGTACCACGCCGCTTTTCCTCTGCCCCACGCACATTTCGTGATACTAATTATACTTATTTTCCATTCAGTTTATACGAGCTTGAAAGAACTTGGCTCAACTATCTACTTCGAAACCGGTAGTGATTAAGATTCAAGTTTTTTTTTTGTGCTTATGAGACAACCACTCAGCTACGACTGATGGCACCGAAGTTTCGAGCGAATCGGAGCATTTGAAGTGCATCATCAGCCCAAACGCCCCGGACGATCTTTCGCTGAATCAAAGAGTTCGGTTCGTCCCAGTACATCACTCCACCCTTGATGAAGTGCCAGTGTGTACTGCAATCAGAGTGCTGCTGTCTACCTGCAAAGGAAAATGGAAACTAATTTAGAGCAGAGGGAGAAAGCACGAGAATGTTGATTTAAGCCGACGACAGCGACCGAAGTTTCGAGGGGATTGGGGCATTTGAGGCGCTAGTCAGCACAAATGCCTGGGATGAGCCTTCAATAAATCGAAGAGTTTGGTTCGTCCCAGTAGTCACGTTAATATGGTTTTTTTTTTTTTTTTTTGGAACCGTTCCTATGTGAAGGTCTCAAGTTGCAGGAAATCACCTAACTGAGGAGTAAGTTAGTCAAAGTAACTAGAATTTCGTAGAATTGTTTATATCAGTTGTTGAACTCCAACCGTGCGGATATTTTATTGGACTTCCAAGGCTACTGCCACACAAGCGGGAAAAAATCGTTGAAATTGCTTATCGTCGATATTTGTGATAATTCATCGAGCTGCTCTAGTCATTTTTCCCCGGATGAAAATGTTATAGTATCGTTGTGCCATTCGGAACTCTGCCTATAAACGGGTTATTCAAAATCGTGTCAGCTGATTTTATGAAAAAAATGTTTGTGTTTTTATCACTACGACAGATATAGTTTTGAACTTATTTTGCTCTTACTCTTATTGCGGCGTCATATGTTCGTCTGCAGGCTGACTATCAAATTTGACCAATGATTTGTGATCATTCCCGGACACGCGGACCATTTTCCCGAATGATGTTTTTCGGACGCAGAAGCTCTTGAAACTTACAGATCAAAAGAAGAAAACTCGAAAATTTGAAGTGTTAAAAATTAGGTTGGAGTTTCAGTTACGATCGTGATAAATGAGTGAAAAATCTTTCGGTGTGACGCTAAACACAACTTTCATCAACGTGGGCACAAAGCGTTAAATTTTTCAGTTGATAAAATCTTTTTTTCCATCAGTTTATTCGAACTTGGCAGAACGACGCTCAACGGTCTCCGAGAAACTGCTGGCGCGTTAAGTTCCCGAATTGATTCAGTCGCACCTACTTATATCACTGCCCTCGTCGCATAGTTAGTTTATTGGACTACCGCACTAATGTTTCAGAGAGAGTGCTGCTGCGATTGGAAAGCTCCCGCTAAAAACTATTTTGATAGAACGTTTTGACTATTAGTTCTTCTCGTCATTCTCCCACAAATGAGAATTGTATACCGCTGTTTTGCCATTTGAAATTCTCCATTAACAAATTCAATCAAAACCGCCACTACCGTTTTGGATAAAACAAATGTTTTGATAACTATATTGGTTGAAATTTTTACTAACGCAGAGACCTCAAAAGAAGTCTGGAGTTGATGACTGTTAGTGCCGCACTGCTGCCGTTATTGGCGATGGCGGGAGCAACTATCTTTTGTGATGCTGCCATTCACATGTTTCTCCTCTAGTCGTCTCCGCAGAAAAGAGAGAGGGCGAGACAGAGAAAAAAAACAACGGATAAATGCGGGCAAAAGTCTGTTTCTTCCGAAGTTCGTTCGACTTGAAAGAAGAAAATCGAGGGGAAGGCAGTAAATAGTTGACGACAAGTTCGGTCGCAGAGCTTTCACAGACATTTCGGCGGTGGTAAGAAAAAGAATAAAAGTTTGCCGATTGCGAAACGAAGCTTCAGCCTGCGATGGAATCTAAACTGGAGCCAGTCAAGGCGACCTAATTTATTCAGACCGGTTCGCCAGACCATCGTCCTCCTTGATGAATAATTCATACAGGAGCTGAGCTAAAGGGGATGATGTGCTGCGTGTCTACCTGGCGGTGACATCCTCTTCATCGGTTTACTGGAGCTCATTCCAACCTCCGCACTCACCGTTTTGCAAGTGGAGATACCTGCCATCGTTTCGGCACGTTGCGATTAGCCAAACTCCGGATAGAGCTGAAATGATATTGACGGCACAGAAGGCACGAAAGACGACTAAATTAAAAACTATTGGTGTCCCATTTGAACCTTCAAGCCCCAAAAATGATCCAGAAGATAAATTTGCCTTTTATTTTCCCATATATGAAGCCCTGAATCAGACACGCTTCGAGTCTTCTCTTTCCTTAGCCGAATAAAGTTTCCTTTTCGAAGTTAGGCACAAAAAAATATATTTGAGGTAGTGGTGTGTGAGTGCGTTTCTTCGAACGCCGATTGACAGAACATGCTGAACTAAATGGGCCGCAGCCTTCAACTAAACATGGGACGCCAAAACAGGGCGAATGGACTCAAATTGGCAGCCCGTTTCGGTAATGACTTAACGGCAACTGCTTGAGGGAAGATAAGTACTTGTACAATAGCTACACCTTACCTAGTAGAGCAGCGCGTATCTAGTACGTATGCCGAAACTGGAGAATTCATTCAGACTCGTCGGAATCCTATTCCTATAGTTATCCTTGTGATCAAAACACTATTTTTTTCACAAAAATGCGTACGACGATTGTTGGCTGGACAGTGCCAAGTCCGTTACAAAAGCCGTTTAAAACTATACTATTTGACGTAAACTTCTACAACTTTGGGTGGCCAAGAGCCCTAGATCCTGTATATGTCATGTTTGACGACAAATTCATCATTTGTTAACCGAAACAAACGTTGATCGCAGTCATGATTTGACCTGGTTCAAATGTACGTGACCTTGTATTAGACTTTTGTTTTAAATCTCGTTCGTATGACATTAGGCGTTCAAAGCGCGACGGTTAATGGATAATCAAGAGCAACGTCACTGATTTCAGAATGCTAACATCGTTTCTAGCCTGAAGCTTTAGCCTTGACCTAACTGTCGAGAAGTGTCGCGCTGGGAGGGAACGAGATGGATGCGATCATCGCAGCGGACACTCCTGGGGTAGCCAGGCTACTGGTTGGTGTCACCACTGAATAAATTCACAACAAAATTTAAAATTTACATAAATTCTCCGAAATATAGGTTCTCTGACTTCCTGAATCCAGCATTCCTCTTACTTCCACTTCTATTGTTGATGTAGGATGTCTGATTTAGATAGAAATAAACCAATCAAAATTTTGATTGGGAATGATTATTTTTACGACTCCGTGCAAGGAGAGCAAACTTCCTTGATGTCTAATCTTTACCTAGTGAATACTAAATTTGGATGGGTTTTGAGTGGAAGGAAGAAATTGGCAAACAACTCAAGCTCTACCATAAGTTTTTTTAACTATTTCGTGCTCAGTTCAACAAGAAGTTAACAACAATCTATCAGCTTGGGTAGAGCCTGATAATAGATCCTGTTATAAAAACATTGAAAATGATTGAAGTCTCTTGGGGAGTTAGACACAACAGTGAAGGATAATCGAGTGATGGTGTGACGATTGGGAAGAAGAAGTTTCGCATAATTTAGTATTCACTAGGTAAAGATTAGACATCAAGGAAGTTTTCTCTCCTAGCATGAAGTCGTAATAATAATCATTCTCAATGAAAATTTGGATTGGTTTATTTCTATCTAAATCTGCCAATTCTAGGTTTTGAGGTATCCATACCTTCCAAATCAATATTATTTCTTAAACTTCCCATGCTGTTCGGAACCACATTGGCTGTTATTCTCATGACTGAACCATCTTTCAGTGCCATGTCAAATTCAACAATTGATGTCGTGATCTGACGAGGTTTTACACTGCCAAATACAAAAACAGATAAAACTTCCTTACTTAATCGATCCAACTGGAGTCGTTTACATAAATTCTCCGAAATATAGGTTCTCTGACTTCCTGAATCCAGCATTCCACTTACTTCCACTTCTACTGTTGATGTAGAATGTCTGATTTTTCTATTAAACGTCTGCATGAATACTTTTTCGGTTGCAACCATCAGACTAGCTTCAGTCTTTTCCTCTGCTAGAATAACTGGAACATCAAAAAGATTTGGACAAAGACTACGGTGATGTTTCTTCATTTCCTTGCTGTGAGCACAGGACCCTTTTACAATTACCTAGCTTATGAGTTCTCCCTAGGCAATTGTAACACCCCCGACACCTGCTGGACCAGGCTGTGATGTAACCCCCATGTCAGACAGAGCACAATGTTGGAGCATGGGGGAGCCGTGTGTGCACGGATCCAAGAGCTCTCGTAGCAGACAATAAACGAACTGTGGCCTCTTTTGCTCGGTACAGGGGTTGAGAGAGCAGTGTATGAGCCGCGCACGGGACGCTGCCCACATCTTTGGTGATGCATAAATTTGCCATTGAGCCGTGTGACGTACTTGGGGAATTCTTTTACAAATTACCTGCGTACAGAACACGAGCGAAAGTCGTGTCCGGGCCCAAAAGAAACGAACAAATTAAATACACTCAATTATACTCACTTGATGAAACTAAATAAAATAATGCCTCTCAGGAAAGTACTGGGAAATGAAATTATGAACCAAATAGAACCTTCTTGAATTTAATCAGGAAAAACTCGAAATGAAATGAACTCCTTTTAGAATGAAACAAATAACCTATGCTCGGATTGTAGTAAATGACAATAAAGGGGCAATGGGGAAAATGAAACACCAAGCTCTGATTGCTTACCTTACTTCACACAGCATAAGGGGAATTTAAATACTCAATCACGGGCTTAAAAAAGGGGAAGATTCGTCAGCGATGTTGGTAGCTGTTATAAGACTAAAATGTGGCTCCTCCGCTAATATAAACAGCGGCGAACTGCACAGGTGGCGGCAACAATGTTGCCACCATCGGTAGTCCGCCGCAAACCATTACAGCAGGTTGGCCCCAGATATTGGTCTGACCTATTGCCCCAGCCCCTCATTCTCATATTCCTTCAGAAGTTTTGAGACCTTGACCCGCAAATGTTCCCAGGTGCCATTTTCACTAACTTTTTTCGTAGTGTTCCCCCTATAATTCCAGATCGCAGGCATGAATCTCTTGACGCTCTACCAAGTTCATGTAAATTAAGTGAAAAATATATTTTATTTGAGGCCGGAGTGGTAAAAATCGCTAAATACACGTGAGGTAAAGGATTACTCTTCATAAATCCACTGGCTCATCCCACTCAAGATAATCCTTTTGGTAGTCTGAAACTACCCACTAGGGGGTGCCGTGTAAAATTAATAGGGACATCTCACAAAATTCCGGTATTCAAACTATTTCCCAGTGATTCCAAAATTGAGGAAAGTTTGGCTCTGCTTCGCATCAAGTAGTCGTCTGAGCTAGTCTGATCTCCTCTGAAATATTGACCTCAATATTCTCCGGTGAGGCGAGGAAGCCTTCAAACCTTTAGAAACGTCTCGTAGGAGAAAATTCACCGCCAGCCTCTCGTCTTCTTCTTAGCAGTAAATCGCTAAGACGAAAGAAAAAACGCGTTCGTCAACCGCTGAGAAAATATGTCTCAAAAAATGTCGAGAAAAATCAGTCTCCTGGTTCCAAAGGGATTTACGAGCACTTCACAAGCCGCTTGATGCGGCATTACGTTAAAAGAGCCCGAGGCTTTTTGTCTCTTCTCCTCGAGAACGCAGTCTCGTGAATCTCTTCGCCGAAGAAACGTCTTTTATTGCAGACGAGAAAATCCCTGAGAGCAGTCTTGAAATCTCAGAGACGTTGATTAAATATTGAACTTATTCTTTTTCGTTATTTTTTTTTTTTTTTTTTTTACTACGAAGAGGAAAATCGGGTTGCGCTCAACACCACGGAGAAACATAAGAACCTCATCCGCTCTTCCATAAAAGTATATAACTAATAGTTTACTGTCCATTTTTTCACTCATTCTCAGCAAGAACTGCGTAAATAAAAATATCTACGGCGAAGCACCGCATAACTTTCGCCAACCCCCATAAATTCTGTAATACGCGGTACGTGCATGGCGCTATAAATCCGCTCAACGCATTCCTGCGAAAACTCTTACTCAACACCTGATATTATTCTATAGCAGATGACAGAAAGTGCCCTGTGTGCTAGGTCCGCAGAAAGAGCCGGTTTGGGAAAATCCTGAAAAACGATGTATCGATTTTGGGACAAACCCATTTTCAAGATTCTTTCGGATTATATTTCCGTTCAACGGATGGTCGCTAAGAAAATTGTGCGAAACAAAATGTGGGCGTCAATTTCTAGAGCGAAGAATCCCTCCACTTGATCACATTTTGCGATGCTTTTACAGCGGAAAATTTAAAAATACTCAAAACTCGTTTTTTTTAGCACGCAAGTCAGAGGAACATTTATTGATGACAAAAAGTAGGCTCTAGTTAGCTGAAAAGGGACACAAGTTGTTTTCGAGAAAATCTAAAATACGATTCCGTTCAAATATGTAATTGCCCCATGGGAGGGTTGCTATTTTTGGAGGTTGGACGATCTCTTGCTTGATGGAGCCAACTAACCCCCGTCACGCTGATGCACGAAAGCAACTGTCTGAATAGTGGGATGGGCAACATTTAAAGGTGGAATGGCCACATACTGGAGGTTGCTATCTTGGAGTGTACACCTTAAGAAATTCTTAGTGTTCAATAAATCTCATTTGTCGTGGGTCTTTTCACTCCCTAAAAGCCACTCAGAGCTCAGGTCTTTGTGTTCGCTCGGGAGCCTTTTGAATTTTTACTGCCTCTTCTTGCCACTCCCCATCTACTACTGCAATATTTCCATTTAAGCTTTATTGTTGCGTCTATTATTAACAAGCTAGCCGAATTAGAATATTTGGAATATGATTTACCCGAATTTTCAAACGAACTAGCAATTATCCCCAAGTGTGGTTTTGGACCAAACTCTGAAACCAGAGGATTTGATGAAAAGTCAAAATTAGTCCGGATGCTCAACTTTCCTCCCTAAGCTTAGTAAAGTTAAGGACGGCAGATAAGGCAGCTCTCATCTCTCAAAGCAATTATAGGAGGTTAACGGTGTTAGTGCTGCTCTGGGAGTGGAGAGGGAGGGGCAAATTGAGAAGAGAAATTCCCTGTTTGGAAATACTCGTCAGGTTTTTTTGCGGATTAACGAAAGAGGAAATCGAAGGGATTGCTCAGAGTGTCTGAAGTGCGAGGAAATTACAGTCGTCCGGAATTGGAATCGTAGGCGGGAAAGGAAAATGTTCGAGAGTAATGGAATACGGAACTGTTGAAGGGAGAACCTCTGCAGAAAGTGATGAGGACGAGATGCATTTATTTAACTGTTTCCCGGAGCTAAAACCAATCCAGGAACGTACCGACAACTCGCGAATCAAATTGAAATAATATTTCGTAGCTGCTGGGTTGATGTCTGTGGCTCTGTCGCCTTATAACTCAGCGCTGATCCGAAGTGCAAATAGGACAACACGTTAAGATATCAGCACTACTAAAACTTTACTCCTCTGTGGAATTTCATTTCACTCACCAATAGAAGGGCTTTCTCATTCTCCGCGAGAGCACAATGTGTGTAAGGAATGGATGTACTTCCTGATCGACTCGAACTCGGGTCGCTCTATGAACGGATCGGTAATGGTGACTTCATTCGAGGCTCTATAGTCCCCACAGTAACCTCCAGTCTCCTGTCTGTTTGGGGACCATGTGTAAGGGGCTGGACCAAGGGCTCTGAAGGTACACGCACCTTGCTCAACCACGTAATCAAACTCCTTTTTACTTTCCTTGCTCTACGAATTAGAAAGGAAAGTTATGTAATCGGCTGGAAAAAAAATTTTGAGTTTTCTTCAGATCTTTACGTTTCAGACCCTCCTCAGACCGAAAAACACTATTTGGGAAAATGGTCTGTGTGTCTGTGAACGATTTTTAGAGATAACCATAGTACCGAATCAACTCATACTTGATATCTCGCCTGCAGGTCACCATGGGACGCCAAATTAAGGGTATGAACAAAATCCACCGAAATTTAACTATAGTTATCATAGTGATCAAAACACCAAATTTTTTTTTCTCAAAAACGGCTCTAACGATTTTGATTACATTTTTTAATTGATAGCTCTCAATAAGGCAACTATACCATAAAATTCCCATTTGTGGAAAAATGACGAGAGCAGCCCAATAAATTACCAAAACTTTCGACAAAATCGATTTTAGCGCGGCTTATAGATAAAACAACCGTACCAAATCAGCTCAAACTTGATGTCTAGCCTACAGGTTACCATGGAACGCAAAAATAAGGGTATGGGCAAAATCCACCGAAAGTTAACTATAGTTATCATAGTGATCAAAACACCAAATTTTGTTTCTCAAAAATGGCTCTAACGATTTTGATTAAATTTTTTATATTGATAGCGCTCAATAAGGCAATGATACCATGAAATTCCCATTTGTTGGAAAATGACAAGAGCAGCACAATAAATTATCAAAATTTTCGACCAAAAGCGTTTTTAGCGAGTTTTTCCTTATAAAGTCCGCTGGAATGTTAGTAGAATGCTAAAAAAAATTGGTATTGTAGTCCAATCCAATACCTAAACGGTGGGTGTTTAAAAACGCTCATGAGATACATGGGGCTCACTCCAGAAATTCCTTAATTTCAACTACGCCCGTTTCGCTTACTACCAGTTCTAACAGTTATTACCCAATAACTCCACAAAAGTGATTACTATCCACTTCAAAAAATTCGTGTTTACAGCTTCATTAATTATCTGTGTACCGATTGCTCAATATGGGTCCTGCAATGAGTACGAGCAGCACAATAAAATCTGGAACTGTAAGCGCTACCGCTTCCTGCTGCTTTAAAGCGTTATTTGGCCAAGTTCAAATTAACTGAGTGATAAATGAATTGATTAAATAGAATTAGCCATGTACAAAGTGAATTGACGTAGAGCTAAGGAAAGTTGTGTGTTGCAACGCACCAGATATTTCGTTATCCGATATTTAATAGGGTTGTAGGTCCTTCAGTAACTGTGTGGTGTACGCCATTGGGTTTGATTAGTTTGTTACCTGAACCTTGTCTAGTAATGTGCTGAGTGCCATACACCACATGCACGTTCCCACCATCCCACACATCCGCAAGTTCTGCCCTCGCCACCTCTTCTGGCTGTAGAAAGGGCCTCTCGAAAACACGACGACGCGATGCTGCAAGTCCATCGCATGTGCACCGCCTCGCAGAACCTGCATACTGTACCTCACACTTGCCAATGTTTGCAAGATGGTACCTCAGCGGACAGTGACCTGTAAACAGGCCATATGATTCTCATATCCTTCGTCCCCAGTGCGATCACCTCTTTGGCCCTCCCTCTGGAGAATCGGACGAAAAGTTTTGATTGTCTAAGGCCGGGCACCCCCTGCCAATAGGCAGCCCTGCACCTATCCTCGTATTTGCTAACCTCCCTTACGTAGGTGGCTCCTGGTGGTCCCAACAACGAGCTCAGGGTCGACAGGAATTTCGTTCCGCTCGTTTCCCTCTATTCCCTGTTGATCCAGCACCCAGCACAGTTTTGTCCTCGGCCAGGGCGTTCAGCCCGGGTAATCACTCCCAATCCAGCTGCGGCGTAAAACAATACGAGGCTAAGGCTTTGTGAGCGTCCACCATAATGCGAATGAAAGAAAGTAAGGAAATCACGCAAACACTGCGCTTTTAGGTCTAGTTGTACATAATGTTCCAAGAAATCCACTCTAACGATTGGTTTAGACACTGAAGCTACAAAGGCTAAAAATCCGACGTCGCAAGTGAAAAGTCTGACTCCATGACTTTTCATTTCATCTCAATTACCTTTGCATGGTCCAGTTTTTGTTTTTTGTTCTCCTGTAGAAGGAATTATAGAAACAGCAACACCTGTATCAACTAGGTATAACAGTTCAATCATGGCCCAGTGTCAACAGTTGACGGACTCTGGTGTTTCCGAACTCTTATTGTGGCACCTATTCTCATAATTGCAGGGAGGCTCACACTTGAATGCTTTTTCACCATACTTAACAGAAATGAAATCGGCATGACTGCGATCCCTGAATTTTGACTTTTGTCTGTTGAAATCGCCGGTGCAGATTGAGTATCACCCCTACCGTTCATTTTAAAGGTTCGGGGTCACCAGTATAACGGAGTCGTTCCTAAAATGTTCAAGTTATACGATAAAATCTCCACTGAACTCTCAGTCACTTAAATTATGAAACTGGTAAGCAGAATCTTGACAAATTATATTTAATTAATATTTTTCTAGGGCGTCTCAAAAATCTCATGTTCAAATGAGTTGGTAGAACAAACCGAGAGGTAAAAACCCTGAAAATTATTACACAATGGTTTATTATTCTCATGAACAGCTTGACCTAGTATTACTGGTCCGAGACCCATCCCATTCGATTCACCATTGAATACTAGTAAACCATACGAAACATGACCTGACTACAATGGAACTACGGAAACTAAATATTCCCACGGTGCCAGGCCCCCGTAAACGTCTGTAGGCATTTATGATCTGATGGAGGGGTGTCGGGCAAAAAGAGTCGGGGAAGTTGGGACGGGGGCTTCCACCGAACCCGCGCTCGGCAATTGGCAGGATGTTGCGAGTCCAAAGGGCGTTGCGGGTCGAGCGAGCCTTGAAAACGATGCGAAACACGGCTTATTTGCGATTATACTGCGTTTCGTTAATTTTTTAACCATTTTTTGCCCATAACAACCATGGACTTCGTCCGATCGGATTGCCGAGATAGTAATAGTAAAAAAAATTTAGTAAAAAATTTTTCGTGACCGAAAACATAGGGTTATTATTTAGAATGAATAATAAACCAAAAAGCAATTTAAAATTAGGTCATTTTGAATTTTCTTAAGTAGCACCCTCCGACAAATGAACTCTTAGCGAAACTGCAGTTAATGAGCTGTCCAGATGGAGTTCTTAGTCTGGCTACTTTCGGAAGGTTGTCTCGTCCGCCGATGACGACCACACAGGACGGGGCGATGCTGCACGCAGAACCTGCATACCTGTACCTCGCGCTTGCCAATGTTTGCAAGGTGGTATCTCAGCGGACAGTGACCTCAGAGCAGGCCACATATGCGCATATGACACAATAGGAATTTATTGAGAGTTACATTTAGTGAACAGTTCGGAACAAAGCGTGGTAAATCTAGAGGCTCAACAGTAAAGTAGAAAGAGAGCGAAAGGCTTGTAATCGCATGAAGTGCCGACTTCCGCTCGGATTGAGGGGTTGAATGAATACGCAAATATCTGATGCGTATCAACTCACAACTTTCCGTAACCCACGTAAGTTCAACAATCTGCAATTTATTAGGAAACAAAATGTGGGTTGCTAAAAGACACTCGATCAAAGGCTACCCATGTAAAATTCAGCCAACAATGGGTTCGCAGAGAGCTTGTAACGATTTTCTGAAACTCAACAGTCGTCCACACGAAGGCGACAGACGCAACGAGATCTTTTGAGGGATGTTGCCAAGAGGCGGAAGGCTTAGACCGGAATTGATCCGGCTGCACATCATCAACATTAAAGTATACATATTTGTTGAATACACCCTACGACATTGAAGAGAATCTTTTTAGGTCAGAGGCTTGTATCTTCGTTCGCCAAATTTTCACGGTGGCATTATGAAAAACAAAAGTTACGTACTAATTAGTAAAAGATTTACAAGCGTAGTATTTTTTTTAGTTTTTTGACAATTTGAGTTGTGAGAACTGTTTTCATAAAAATGGTGAAAATCCCCTCGTTCAACCCTCCCCCTCCCATATCGTCGATGGAAATCGCTGCCTTTCATGCGTTCGAAAAATCACTAACAAAACGAAAAATTTTCATTTCTCGCGTGATTGCAATCATTTTCTTACCTTTAGCCTTTAATAATCGTGTGACTGGGTGTTCCAGTATTAAATATTGACCGCCCACTATTTTAATTGTTGCGTTCATTAAGTATTGTCAATTTGGACTAACAGCTACGTGCAATTTTTGATAGGGGATTGGTGGGTTTCATCCCACGTTCATTCTCATTCAACGTGCAACTCTCGTGTGTTGCAGTACCACTCTCAGATTTGAATTTAAATGAGAAATAACCACAAGAAGGTTGTTATTATTGAAGCTGGGCGATATCCCGCCTGTTGGAACCAACCAACCCCAGTGTCACATAATTGGTTCCCACTGTTAAAGGTGGGTAAGGTAAAGAGAGAGTAAAAGGCGAGAAACCCCTCATCCTTCAATTCCAACTCAACATTCAATACTCCTCTCGTCGGCTTATATCGTAAACAAATCCTTCGTTGGAGCATATTCCTAAAGCTGAAGGTTACACTGTGGTTATCCGCTGTTCCTTCTGTTGCAGAATCAGTCTTATTACTTCAGTTCGCTGCTACTAATATAACGGTATTATGAATAGTCTGTCTTCGTTCCGCATCTCACAAACCCCTTTGAGCTCTCTCAAACTTCTATTTAATTAACAACTAAAGTAAATTGGGTGCTTCCAGCGGTAAAGCTGAAATTACGGTCGACTCGTTCGTTCCAACATAGTTTTGTAACTAGTCACTTGACGCTATAAACCGCAGCTAAGTGAAATAACTTCTGACTCGACGAATTGTTTCAGGGACAATGAGAGCAACAACATTCTGGACAACCTCTTGTCGCGGATGGAACAGTACGCCAACAATTTGGAAACGCTCGTCGAAGAAAGGACCGCCGACTATCTCGAAGAGAAGAGAAAATGCGAAGAACTTCTCTACCAACTCCTCCCCAAGTAATTTCTGTCATTCGGAAACTTATTTAAGTCACTGTCAAATGAAACTAGTCGAGGCTCTTCCTCTTCGGACAATAGTTGTCTCAATTAGTCGTGGACGGACCTACGTGCCGAGAGTTCTCTCACAGCTAAGAGTTCTCAAGGATAAGACATGACAACATTTTTCCTCATTGCGCACTACGCGTTTTGGTATCGGATCTAGTAATTTTTTGCAGTCAGGCGTCAACTAACCAACCCGTGTAATATCGGGTGCGACCTATCGCCCAACGTTCCTCTCCCCCTCGTACATTAAGCGATTTACATGGCTTTAGCTATTAATCCAAGCGGGAAACCAAGGCGTGTAGAGGGAAAACCGACAGCGGTATCGTATTCAAAGCCCCAGAAAACAGGTAGAGTGGTATGCAGTATACAGTCTCAAGTTTGTCTCAGTTTCAGACAAAAAAAATGCGTGGTGTGTGCCTGTATAAGTTAATCAGTCGTTCGATCCATTTTCGAGAATGTAATATTCGGTGTTTAGATCATTATGACAACTATAGTTAGTTTCGAAACCGATTGCGGTATCACACGTAAAGACTACACATCAAACTTGAGACGATTTAGTTTTGGTTTTCTCACAATCGCACAGACGATAGGCAATTTTCTCAAATGGCGTTTTGCGAACTCAAAAGCTCTTTGAACGTAAAGATCTAAAGAAAACTTAAAAATTCAACCAAACACACTACTTTTCTTCATACTCCAAGGCGTTTAAAAAGCGTTCTATTTTTAGGTCGAACATTCTGAAGTTGAAAGAGAACGAAGACAGTAGAGACGGAGAAAGAACCTTTTCTCGGATGAGACAGGGGACGAGATGTGGGTCAGGACTGAAGGGAGGGCACGTCAGATGGCTGGGGATGATAGTTAATTTCAAACAAAGAGCCGCACAACTGTTTTCAGCCGCTTTAATCGAGAAAATATATTTCAACGGCGTCTCTTTTCCAACACACAGGCACGCCCTCAATTTATTTGTCAAGATAACGAGGCGCCACTTTGTACTAGTTCGGACGATAATCTAATGGCGAAATTAGGAGACTCAGCCAGAAAATGATCTTACGACCTAATGTAACCTAATTGGATCAGAGAACTCTCATGGAATTTCTTTTTGATCTCTACGCCCTTCCGATGCTACAATTTGGAATTAGAAGGCCCTCCCGTAAGAGTTACATCAAATATATTCTTTTCGAAAAATTCCATAGTCCAGGATGAGTCGCTCGAATCAAGCAATGAAAAGGCTGCAGCTTCTTTGTGTTCCACCTGGTAGAAAACCAGAGGAAAGGTATTATATATTGTATTTTCCCTCATTATATTCTACTGCTTAGCGCTACCGTTAAACAAATTTCATCTATTCAGCACTACAGGTCAATCCTGGAAAACGGTTACTGGCCCTGGGAGTGTCAAGGTGGCTCCGACAGCACAATTATGATTTCTGGGGGAAAACCATAGCACAATAAATTGGCGGCGACGCCCATATCATTCTTGGCGGAGCCTTGAGCCTATTATTTCAGCCTGAAACTCCAAGCCCTTTGAGGTGGCTCTTAGGTCATGAGGAGCATGTGAGCGGGTCTTACATTTTCACCTCATCATTTTCCCAACACAAGACGAGCTGCCTTGTTGACGTATTAATGTCTGAGTTGCCCCTCAATTATTCGTCAAAAGCACTTTCCCCCGCGCCACGATCCCGCGAACGCCATTCAAGAAGACCCACCAAGAATTCTCATAACCTCCGAAACCGCCTCATCGCGGCTCCTCTTGTGATCCCCGGAGTAAAATTACTCTCCTCGTGGCCTCCAAGAGAAAACGCGTTTCCGCCAGAGTTTTCCGACAAAACTGCAAGATTAATGAAGTAATTACGGAAGGAAAGGCTCTCCCTGTGCACGGCCCTGGGGTTGGCCCTCGTAAACGGCGGCTGTTCCTCCTCCGACGGAACTTGCTCCTTTATGATGTTAACTTTCAATACTCGATAAAGTTGGCGGTATGGAATTGTTCCAGGGGTTTCCGGAGGCATCGCCTGAATTACTCCAGTTGGGTCGGAAAGGGTTGGTTTTAGTACGACCGTTCGAGTGGCCCAACAAACGCCTTTATCTTCCATCTCCCGGCCCTTTGATCGTCTTTTCATATATAGTTTCATCTTCCTTCCGTCCTTTCTACCGAACCCTCTGTGACTCCCCAGCGGAATCAATACCACTTCTAGAGTAAGTTTGACTCACAAACTGAATGATGTTTTTTCTTCAAAAAAATGTTAATTGCAATCAAACCGAGACATGTTCCTCACTTTAGAAGAACCGTTCGATTTAGACCTCTTCGTGAATCATTCAGTTCTCCGTTGTCACTCGTCGTCTGACAGCTTGCCCCGTCGTGTGAGGCCCCGCCTTCTGTGATTCTAACCTTTGAAGTGGTAGATTTCGAGGCGCTCTGCAAATTGACAACTCACATCTTCCGGACACATCAACGGTCCTACGGGGTGACCTCTGAACGCTCAGTGTCTGTAATGGGTGTTTGGCTCATCTCAGTCCGAATTAGTTCGTCGCTCTTGACCTTAACAGGAAATCCTGAGTTCAAGTCTTTCCCCTGAGCGTCCAAGTCCAGCCGTTGGTAGCCGTAGTAAAATCCAAACTACCCCAGTTCAATCAGCTTCCCCTGGTGACAACTGATTTTTCCCTAAGGAGTTTCCAAAATATTAACTCCCCACTAGTCCCTTACCAACTCTCCTTAGGCAGTCCAACTCTCACCTTCCCATAGCTGACACTAGTCATTTGTTACTCAGCTCTCTCAGTTCCTTACTCTCTCTCCGCTCTCTGCTCTTGTCCCATATAATCCCAAAACTGCAAACACGAACCTTCCTAAAACAGCATGACGACTGTCTCATCAACTATCAGCCTTACGTCGAATTTTCAATGAAGGTCGTTGCACAGGTAGCTGCAGCCCAATAAATTCCTGAACCTTACGAGTAAGTGCCACTTGTGTCCAGGTACAACATTGAACTTGTAAACTGAATGAAAAACAGGTTTGATTAGTTGTTGAAGAGATAAAAATCACCGAATGCCAGGGACATACTTTCATTGAGAATTTAATCGAGATTATTCACTGTTGGGCACGTAATTGATATAAATAAATTGAATTGTGGATGCTTGAAGAAGAAGACACATTTTGATGTAAATTATCGCAAAGGGTAGCGTAAATATCTGGTGGAACGCGTCACAAAACGTTCCTCAGCCCTCGCGCGTTCTGCGGTTTTGTCTTCAGCTTCTAATTAAATTTGTTTTTCGTTCAGTTTACATGAATTTGGTTGAAATTGAATTGGTAGCGCTTAACGAGAAGGCTAGCACGTAAAGATGTCAGTCCAAGCCCAATATGAGGGGCCGCTAAATGTATTAGTGGTGCAAGAAAATGGCGGTAGCACGATGGAGGCATTCACTGAAAAGTGGCCCAAAAGGCAAGCGAAGATTCAGACACGGGTGGGAGTTAGGGCAAAGGCTTAGTTTAGGTAATAGGATAGGCATTACTGTGAAACAGGTTAGGCTTAGGATAAGGGTGGTTAGGGAATATAAGAGTACTCGCCCTCCACCACGGTGAAGTAGTGAATAGTGAACAGGGGAATATCATAGTACCCTGAGGCGTGAATGTAAGTTATTCGGAGCGGTTGTACTAGGTTGGTGTCTTTGTTTGTATGTTTTGAATCAGGATGACGGTCAGCATTAGCACCATGGGGACAAGAAGAGGTGTCGACTCCCTAATAATCTGCCAGGATCAGGCAGTGATGGGGAACCTCCATGGTAAAAGATGAGTACTAGCCAGACAATCCAAGCAGTCTAGGCATTGATGGGAAAACCCCTAAGATACATGAAGAGGAAGAAGAGTCCCCAGAACTGTGGGCAATTATCTCCGCCCCTGCCTTGGATGTAAAAATAAATAAAGAGGTAGAAAGACTTCGTCTCAACCAGCCAAAAAACCTGGCACCGCCGCGAGGCTCAGCCTGGACATGCCAAGGTACGACTGAAGCCAGGAAGGCAAGGAGGTCTGTCGTTCACAGCACTACTGCTAAGGCTACAGCATCCTTGGTAAGGCTACCGAGTTGCTGATTGACTGTTATGGGTCACGTAACCCTTGGAGCAACCGCCTTCCCTGGGTCTTGAAAAGCAGGCAGTGCCTAACGTTTTGGCATTTATTTGGCGTTCTGGCCGCTGCTACTTGGGCCCCGACCTTCGTTGAAAACCCAACTTATCGATAATTCATTGAACTACCAACATGATTTTTCTGGGAACGTTTGCGTTAAGAGTTCTGCAATTGAAGAGGAAGCACTGGGAGAAAACTGTGTTAATGTGAATTTCGGAATTACTGAGGTTGCTTTTGATTATATAATTATCATTATTAAACGATTATCCTGTAGATAGCTTAGTGGACTACCTACTCGATTAATCAGAACTGAGGTGGTAGGTTTTGGAGATTTATGCAGGCTGGAAAACTGCAGTATAACCGATTTTTTTCTTCGAAATGTTTCCTCATTTGTCGTAATGCTCTGTCATTTACTCACAAACGAAACTTTTATCGCATTATTAGGATGACAACACAAACATTTTAATAAAAGTACTTGAAGCCATTTTTAAGAAAAAATATTTGGTGTTTTAATCACTGTGATAACTATAGTTAGTATTGGTTGGACAGATTTTGGCATCTCACTTTGATTTACTGGCTAAATATATTCAGTTTGAGCAGTGTTCTTGCGTTCTCTCGCCCTCGAGCCTTTGGAAGGTTTTGGCATGAGGAGACGTTTTCACATAATTCAGAAAGAATGAGGTACGCTTACATACTTCGATATTTTTCGGTCACAACGGGAAACGTCCTAAGAAGTGTTCGTTCTTTCTCAAGCTTTTGATCGTTCCCCTTTCCCCCCTTTAAATTGATTGCCGTAGATCCCTAAAACATTCGTTGTCAATTGGCAAAAGTTGGCAGTTTTTCCTACCATCCTCCCCCCTCGACACGCCCATCTCCTTCCTCCGTCACGAAAAAAATTCGAGCTCCTCGAAGGGGTTTCTCATCACCGAAGGAATAACTTCTGAGGGAGGGCTCGTATAAGTTTCTCCTCACAAAAGAAATTCCATCTCGAGGGAGCGAAGAGGAAGAGAAGAGAATTTGTGGGGCAATTCGCGAAGAGAAAAAAAGCGAGCGACGTCGAACGAGGTAAAATTCGTGGGGAATATTATTTAGGTGGATGTGGCGGAGGAGCGAGCATCTTCCTCCAACGCTTCTCCCCTGTCTCTCCAGCCTCTGACAATGGAATCTCTCCAGTTAAGGAAAGAAAAACACTCTTCATCGCTAGCTTTTGAATTATTCACCGGCTCAGAGGTAAAGTTAGGGAGAAGACGAGGCCGCTGGAGGTTCGAGTGGGTACCAATTTTCACCGAACCCTTCAACTTCTCTCGAACGAGTCTGAAATAAGGGCAGTCGATTATGAATTCCAAGAAAAAAAAATTGGCTCTCCCCGAGAGATCTTATGTTTGTGGCATTAAAACGGGGTCCCAGTTTCGATTGAATTGGTCGGCAAGACGCTGCTTTTTATGCTCTTTTCCGAAGCTCGTTCTTTGGATCATATTAATTGGGCGACTGAGTGCTAGCCAAACACCGTGACTCCATTGCAGCTGGACTTGATGGCACCACCCTGGGGCGTGAGGCCTTCCGAGCCAGGCGGGGATAGAACCAGTGGACTCTGGTTCGATCCCCTACCAGCAACCCTCTCTTCCAAACCCAGGGGGGTGAGGCAATGGGTACTGGCGGCGGCTGGGACACTAAGCGGGCCCCCCAATGGGCTGTTGGGGAGTTAGGACATGGGCCCAATGTGTGCCACAGCGAAATGCCATTGGTCCTGCAGCTCTGGCGGAGTCGTATGGCCCGCAGCTGCCTCCCTGCTATGTCTGTATGTATGTATGTATGTATGGTACCACCCTGTACATTTTATTGAGTGACCAGAGAGTAGGTAATTTAATGGTTCAGGAAGTATAGGGAAAACACTGTGAAAAAAGCAGCTCCATGAACGTCAATTGCTTCAATTCCTTAATTTCGTGGGATGATCCGGGGTGTCGGTGGCTTAGTACACTACCAATACGGTTTTTTGTGAACGGAATTAATGAAGAAACAATTGTACTAAAATCGCTTTTCGTTGAAATTTTTGATAGTTTATTGAGCTGCTCGCGTAATTTCCCCATGGATGAGAATTTTACATTGCAGTTACGATATTTTTAAATGTCCACAAAAAATGTTAATCGACATCGTTGGAGCCGATTTGGAAGAAAAATATCAGGTTCGCCGCATCACACAACATTCCTTGGCTATACGCAAATAATTTCAATTTTTAATTCAATTTATTTTCCACTCAGTTCATTTGAAATTGATCAAACATCACTTCGCGGCGACAGAAAGTGGTAGCGCTTACAGTTCCCAAATGTATTGTGCTGCTCGTACTCATGCTTTGACTATTATTGAGCAATTGGTATGAAGAGAACTTACCAGGCTGTAGACACGATTTTGTTAGAAGGATAATCAGCAGTTTTCCAGAGCTATCCGGTAAAAACGTTTGGAAATGGTAATTAGTGAAACACTGGCGGTAGAAATTCCGGAATTTTTGGACTTCCTGTAAATCTTATGAGCGTTGTACGGGTACTTAATTGGAGTACTACATAGATTTGTCTGAGAATTCTTCTACATTCTGAGCGAAGTTTAGTGGAATTTATTGTGCTGCTCTCATCATTTTCCCAAAAATGGGTATTTTATGGTCATCATGAGCCGTATATACGAGTATAACAAATTTGATCAAAATCGTTAGAGCTTTACGAGAAAAGAAATATTTGGTGATTTGATCATTATGACGTGATATATTGGTGAGATACCATAACTATAACTACAGTGAGAGTTGGGCCGATTATGCTCGAACCCTTACATTGATGAGACACTCGTATCGTCAGGTTATGTATCAAATTTGAGTTGATTTGGTTGTCATTTTCTTTGAAGTTACGCAAAAAGGTGTTAATTGCAGTCCAATTATGAGAGGATTTAGTGGCAGGATTCGAATCAGCGCTGGAGGTCTTGTTCCAGTGCATCGCCTAGAAAGCGAAGTGGCGGAGGACTCCCCAGATCTGGCGAGAGAAATGAAGCCTAGAAAGCCGTGGGAGATGCTCACAAGGCATGGAAAACGCATGAGTAAGGTACCGGGCGGGAGATGTGCTTTTTGGAAGTAAAAACGCCTCAGTTTAGACAAAACGCCTGTTTTAGTTTTAGTTATTCACACCACCGCTAGGTCTGTGAAACTATTAATCGAAGAGTTTAGCCAAAACCGCTGCGACTGATGGCGTTTCGTCGCAACTGCCAGTTTCATTAAACTGCTTAAAATGAACCGCTTCGTTGAATTTGAGTTGATTCATACGAACTAAATAGTGATACTGTTGCTAACAATACCGTGAACGCCCACGTACATGAAATTATGGATTAACCTGTAGGGAGTCGAAGGAGCTCCAAAACTCATACGAACCCGGCACGAAGTTTATAGTTTAACCGTCTCTTCTTCTTTATTTCAGATCTGTCGCTAGTCAACTAATCTTAGGCCAGTCAGTGGTCGCCGAAACCTACGACTCAGTTACAATTTACTTCAGCGACATAGTTGGCTTCACGTCCCTGAGCGCCGAAAGTCAACCCCTTCAAGTGGTCGAACTTCTCAACGACCTATACACGTGTTTCGATTCTATTATTGAAAATTTCGACGTGTATAAGGTAACGATGAACATTTGCGTACATTTTAAGCTCTATATAGATGTTTGGGTGGGTGCGAATAGTGCAGAGAGGTGTGATTTACTGTAAATTGGGCTAGTGACGAGGAAATACCGTTCGGCTGCTAGAAAATAGAGAAGGAAAAGTGTTGGGATGACTAGATCTGCCTGTCACAGCTCAAAAAGTCTCGAAAAAGTATCATTTCGCACATAGGGTTGCTACTAATAAGGACTGTGGTGGCAGTTGTGTTTCTCGCTAGATGAGCAAAGCTAAGCAAAGTTGTACGTGAGTGTTAAGACGAGTGGTTGGTAAAGAACGGGGCCATGCTTCCTGACAATGGTGGTCAACATTTATCACCTAGAGTTGAAATTTTTTTGAGCTGCACGGTTGACCACTAGGTGCGTGCCTACAACCCCCACCCTCCAAGCAAAGTTGTACCAAGAGCGAAAGATGTTCACTAAAATACAATTCCGCCTGTAGTAGTAAAAGTCACACGCTGTCCATTGGCCATCAAAGCTAGAACTTGGCCTCAGTATAACCTCATCCTTAACTTTTCACGGAAAAAGAGTCATTGTGATAATTAGGTGTTTCTTGAACCAACCTCTTATGTCACTGCTTTAGTTGCGAAGCTTCAAGTACTGAGCAGACCTCTGAGTGGTGAAGGGTTGGACTTGAACGAGCTGCGTTCCAAACTCTACCTCCAGGTGGCCCCTATCACCTTCATATTTTTATGGGTTGAACTTCACTATAGGTTCACTTGCCAAGTGTCAAGCACGCAGCTTTGAAATCTTGTGGCCTTTGTGCCGTACGACTAGGCCCTGGCAAAAGACTGCTTATCATCACTAGAGGACAACATACTCTTCGACTAAGTACAAAGTGCTACAGAAATCAAAGCTAACCTGCAGGCTTCAGTTCTCAGGACCCCCACCCCCACCGATAGTTAACTCATAAACATCGCATCATTAGAAACCCCCTTCCCACTCATGAACACACCAGCCTTCTCTACTTCCCTCGACGTATTGCTAATTTCAGATTTGCACGAACGTTTTGGTATTAATCAACGATTAACCAACAGGTGGAAACCATCGGTGATGCCTACATGGTTGTCTCTGGCCTACCCGTTAGAAATGGACTAAACCACGCCCGAGAAATCGCTCGAATGTCGCTGGCCTTGTTGATGGCCGTCAAAAGTTTCACCATTCGGCACAGGCCTTGGGACCAACTAAAACTGAGAATCGGAATGCACACAGGTTAGAGCAACTCAATTTATTGCCATTGTCTGTATATACTTAGCTAATGACTTATTTACTTCGTTGGAAATCAGGCTACGGCAAGTGTGTTAAAATGACGCACAACTTTCCTCAGCCCCTCGGGCACTTCTCTCTAAACCAGCCAGTACAATCTTTTTTACACCCCTAGTAGAACATTCTATACGACATAACCAAAATAGTGCTTAAAGGTCAGGATTTTATTATCAATAGCCCCTACTTATCTCACTACCCTCACTGAGTTACCAGGGTGTAGGACTAGTCATTCAATTCACGGGACTATCGGCATGATTATTGGGAATGTTTGTATTTACTGTTATTGACTTTTGAGGGAAAAACTGCGAAAAAACTTGATCAAGTGTACCACACTAGTTCGAACTCTTTAAAAGCGTTATCGAACTACTATTGTATATGTGTGGATTATTGAGCCTCAAATACTTCTTTTTTGTTGAAAATGTTATTGTAAAAGGGGTTTATAAGGAAAAAACTACAATAAAATAGATTTGCGTCGGGGTTTTTGATCATTTATTGTGCTGCTCTTGCCATTTTTACACAAATAAAAAATTAACTCTTAATAAGCGTATGTTAGTCAAGATCGTTACCGTGGGAGGGGGGGGGGGGGGTCACTACGAGAACTACAGTTAGTTTTAAACCGATTTTTCTCATTACCTTATTTTGACGCAGCAGGTTCGATTTGTAGGCTGTATATCAAATTCGAGCTGATACAACTTGGAACCCCCCTATCACAGCCTCGAATGGGCCTATTGTGTAGGCGTACATGATTCTCCTTGAAGTCCGTCCGGATCCTCATACGTACACCGTACATGCTCTGCAGACTCCTGCTCCACCTCGCAGGATCTGCATCTCCTCTAATGCGGAGAAACCAAGGAACTATGTTATTAACTGTTGTCTTCGAAGAGCAGCCAAACCTTCCAGCTTTGACTTCTAAACGTGTCGCCCAGTTTGCGAAGAAGGCTCTGCCAAGAAAAAAACGTGGCCGGAGTTGATCTCTCCCATCGAAACTTGCCACCCAAGTAAATTGTTAGATCAGATGGGAAGGGAACCAGACTAAGACCTCCTCACAGATGGTGCGGATCCCCCAGGGTGACACCTCCGTGTGGTCACGCATGGGCAATAGCTCTCTACCGGGAGACTGGCAAAGTGACAATCTCCACAGCCCTTGGTTCGCTGGATGCTGAGCGAATGCCTGGGCTCTCGCATGCTAGTGAAACCGAAACCTCCATGGCTTCCAACTATCGGTGTTAAGGAATTGAATTTTGATAAGGCAGCAGATTTGTACCATAAAAGTTTTTTTATGCGGAAATTACGAGTGCAACACGATAAATCTTCAAAGAAAATAGATTTCTGTCCAGGTTTTTCTGTCTAAGTCCTGTGCGGCGCATAATAGTGGCGTTCCGAAAAAAATTTGGTTCATAGTACGATGCGAATAGTTAATGTGTGGTTAATGTGGTAAGTAGTTAATGTGTATTGGATTCCAGGACACAAGGGGATCATTGGAAATGAGAGGGCGAACCATCTGGCCAGATCTGTCAGACAATCACACTGCATCAGACAATCTGGAACGCTGCAGGAGTGAGACACTCCAAACGCATTGTCTCAGAGCAATCAAGTGAGACAAGACACACCCTTCTGAGGATGGAGAGGAAGGAGTTAAGGCAGATTGTTGGGATCATAACCGGGCACTGCAGAATGAACAAACACGTGTATGTTATGGGTATAGTCGACACCCCTCGATGCAGGTGGTGTGTCACGGATGAGGAGACTCCCTACCATGTACTGGCCCAGTGCCGGAGACTTGAGAGGAAGCGACTTTTGTTCTTCGGCACCATTTCTCCCAGGATGGATACCAACGAGGACTCTTTCAGAAACTACCTGGCTATCCTCTGGAGGCCCTGTAACATATTACGACTGGCACAATAGGTCATCTGGCCGCCGTGCACATCCCACCAGTGGGACAGTCAGAAGACTACTAGTCCGATGAACTACACATACAATAGATATGAAAAGAAGAAAAATAATCGGGAGCATCCTGAGAAATTCAAGCCTTTGAGTCATTGCCGTTTCGTTTAATAACATTACGCATTTTTACCCGAGTCTTCCGAAAAAATGCGCGTTGAAAGCGTCAGTACCTCTAATTTACCAATCTTTGCCAGGGTGTACCTCAGTAAGCAGTGACCTATGTACAGGCCACATGTGTACTTTCTTACTCCAGACAGAGTACCTCTCTTATTCGATCCCTGGAGAATTTAATAAACAACCTTGATTGCCCTTGGTCTGGAACATCCCGCCAAAAGACAGGCCTGCTCTTATCAATCCACTTACCAACCTCCTTGTCAAGTGGCTTTTGATGGTTTGTACGAAGGGCTCAGGTTTCACCGGGAGAAGCGCAGATTCTTCCCTCACCAGTTTGTCGACCTCTTTATTCCCTTATGTCTTTTATGACCTGGCACCTAACACAATGTTAACGTGTTTTCCTTTGCTAAGGTCTTCAGGCATTCCTAAACCAGCCCCGACGAGATGGTATAGGAAGCCAGGGATAAGCCATTTTGTCGCAATCGCGTTCACACACACACAGCCCCTTTCACTCAGATGGTGTTTTTCAGACTCAAAATCTTTAGAACAGCAAGACACTGAAGAAAAACAAAATCAACCTGCTTTCCTTTTGTCTTCGTTTTGCTAAAGATAGTAAATTGTCAAAACGTGTTTAATAATCCTTCGCCGAATTCCATTTCGTGACATCCACATATCTGAGATTTTATTATTTTTGGGCAATTCGGTCGCTTATACGATAAGCCCAAGGCCGCGTAAAAACGTAGCGAAACCCTTTTGCTTGCTCGCCCCAGCTCACTGAAGGACCAAAACTAAGCAAAATACAGTTTATTACGCCCTTGGTAACTTGGGCCATTCTTAAGTTGGTGCTCCTTACTTATCCCATCTGGGCCCGAATAGTGTTTGCCCCGAAGCCCCTCAAGGCATCACAATTTGTTTATGACAATAGCCAGCCATACACGAGCAGATATCCGCGACAGATATCGCGTTTTTAAACGATATCTGTGGGAAAGATCTGTGCATTAGTGGGCGTTAAAAAATGATGAAAGATGTGAAAATCGACCAGAGATATCTGCGAGAGTTCAAATCTGGCAGATGGTAGTCGGGCGTCCCCCTTAACCTGCAGACTTCTCGGAAGCGATGTCTGTGGTTTAAAGAACTGTTCGATTGGATCGGGCAGTCACTTAACGTTAAGATGTTCTGTTGTCCACGAGTGTTTTCCCTGTTTTCACATAAGTAATTCAAAACTCGTAACTGCAAACATTCGTAGGAAACTACAATTTTCGTAACTACAAAAACTATCTCCTCACAACCTAATAAATTCGTAAATACATTATTACTGGTTGGCACCTACCCCAGTGGCATATTTACCCAGAATGGGGGGATAGTATTTTCAAATTTAGTTGTAGTTTTTATTAACAAAAACCAAATGAATTGAATTACGGGAGCCGGAGAGATGAGCTAGCAAAATTTTCACAATCCCGCGGGTTGTTCTCCTAAGGTGCGTCAACAACTTCAAGTGCTCGAACTTTCTCCTTTCCGAAACCCATAACTTCTCCCAAACTTGTATTTTTTGGCTTAGTTGTTTTATGGGCAATAAAAAACATACCCGCCGCAAAAGCCGCTAATTTACGCTTTTTTTACTACGAAAATCACTAACCCCATGGCATCAACTTACGGAATGTGTGACCGATCTGGAAAATATTTCGGATTCGACCGATAACTCGAGTCTGCCAGACGAACGTCGGTGACAGACCTGAATCTGTCAGATTTCGTCCCACGAACGAACAGATGACATCGGGCACTGGTCAGGTGACAGATCTCGGCCATGAAAGATCGGCCGATAAGTTTTTCGTGTTAAGGGGCAACGACCGATCTCATCGGTCACTCCAGATCGTTAGCGATATCTGTCAGATGAGATCGGGCGACCAAATCTGCCGCAAATATCTGCTCGTGTATGGCTGGCTAATCTGTATTACTTTTGACATCTCACGGCTATTTTACTCGTTTATCCTAAATCCTCAAAAACAAAGGCCGCCCCAGCCTTGTTGAAATTTAATCTACTGTTAATAGTAAAGTTATAATTAGTTTATCGAAATCTTATCGAACAGACTTGTTCATTGGAGGGTCTCATGTAAACTTAAACTGAGCTGCACGAGAAGGAATTGGAGGAAATTGCATCAAATTGAAGAAAGACAAATTTATTCGAGTTCATAGAAAAAATAAATACACATTTTGTCGAGTTTTTTCTTCTGAATATTACCATGGTACTAATCAAGATTCCTAACGGTTTTTTTTTTAACGACTGCGTTGATACGGGGTTTTTTGGAGCAGGCCGTACAGGCCGTCATCCAAAGTTGGAACGGCCAGAGTCCGTGTCACACACCCTCTTTCTTCGAAGCTGTATTTCCTGCTGTTGCCGTAATAACAGCTTCGGTATTGCTGAGACAAACATCCTGGCAGCCGCCCAACATGCCCTCTCAAAAGGGCTTTCAATCGTCCTGCTGTCGCGTGTCTTTAGACCATTAAGTCGAAAGCTGGAATCCAACCCACCCTGTGCATCGCTCGGGTATTTCTCCAGTCTTGACGCATCATAGGCTTCATTAAGTCTGTAGAAACCGTTCGTGAATTGTATTACACCCTTCTTTTGAATGTATTTTCGAGATTTCACTCAAGACAAGACTCCGCTAATGAAGAAGTTGAAGCATCGCGAGCGATATTTAACTTTTAAGTCATCAGAAACGCGAAAGTTGGTGAAAGAGCCTCCTCCCCCCCCCCCCTGCACACTAATTAACAGGGAGCAAGTTTTCGAAACAAACCTGATCAGGCATTCATAAGTTGTCGCAAACTGAATTTACAAGTTGGGTTCATTTTACCTGTTTACTCTCAAATAATTTCACCGGATAGGAACTCTGTTTAGCGGTCTGAAGTTGGCGTGTCTTCTTCTGTGAGTTGGGATAAGGCAGCGTATCGTCGTGCTGTCGGTGTTTGACCTCTGGAAAGGACGCTTCAGTTCATCCTCCTGGGACGTTAACTCGATTGAGGTGGAAAATTTGACCATTTATATTTGGTCTGTTTCATTGTGTTCGATAAATAAGCTAAGAGTTCTTCTGTTAAAATATTTAGAAAATTTCGTAAATCAAGACTTAACTAAACTTATTTGAGCGAATGCTATAATAAGTGTCAAAAATGTACAACTCACCCTTCGGTTTCTTACAGGGCCCTGCGTCGCTGGTGTAGTTGGACTCAAGATGCCTAGATATTGCCTCTTTGGTGACACAGTCAACACTGCGTCTCGTATGGAATCTAACGGAGAAGGTAACTGCTTTAATCGCATACGCGCTTGGTCGTTTTTTATAATTATTGCGGGATGTACTTCACTCGTTTGTTATCAAACGATGACTATTACATTCCGCTACCCAAAGGGAAAGGAAAGTATAGTAATCGTGTCAACAAAAAAATTGGGTTTTCTTCAGATCTTTACGTTTTGAGACCTACTGAGTATAAAAAACCTAATTTCGGCGCGGGTGTGTGTGTGTCTGTAGTTCGATTAGCGAGAGAACAGCTGAACCGATTGAGCTGGTTCTTTTTTTGTTTTGTTTATTATTTTATGTAGACACCAAAATAAGGTTATGGGCGATTTCGGTTAATATGAAGTGGGGGGGGGGGACGAAAATGTACCAAAAACTAGGGTTTTTCGCATTTTCCTCAAAAGCGGCTCTAATGATTTTGATTGAACTTTCAAATTATCATCTACTAATCAATACCTAACTTTTCTTCTCGATACATATCTCCATGAAAATACGGTGAACGGAGATATAGGCCTATGACGCAAAAATTGTAGTTGACGCAAATGTAGTTAATATCTACATATTTTTCGGAATAAATGTTCCTCTGAAAGTTCATTGAGCAGAGATAAAAATTAAAATGTGTCGGAAATAACGTTTCCAGGAAAACTGCTTCACCAGGTGTTATAAATCTTATGGAGTGTCTTCTAGCATTCTAAACCCACATTTTGTTCCCCGCAACTATCTCTGCATCCATCTTTTGAACGGAGATATAAGCCGAGTTAACTCAGAAAAGGAGATTTGTCGAATATTTTTTATTTATTATGAATGTTTTATCGTCTAGTAATTTTAAAGGTGTTGGTTCGTTTGAAGCAAATATAATTATTTGAAGTAGAGGGAAGAAAAACTGCTAGTGGGGGGGGGGAGCAATAATAAAAGAACGTATCACCGTCAGAACTCAAGTTGTTGTACTTCAGTTTTTATTCCCCCGAATGCACCTCATTATTTCATATATATAATTTCTTATTTTACTTTCCGCTACCTAAAGGGCAAGGAAAGTATTGCGATTGTGTAAAAAAAAAAGTTATGTCTGTGTGTAGTTTACGTCTTGAGGCCAAAAACCCTAATATCGGGTGTGTGTGGGAGCGCCTGTATCTGAAGCGTTTACTCAGGTCTGGTGGTTTTTCTATTGTGGAACATCCTCTTATCGTTCTTTCCTTCCCCGTCCCAATCGTTCTATCCCTAGAGTCAGCGTTCCCTAGAGACCGCGTTCCTTATTTTTTGACGCGGCGAAAATAAGGTTATGAGAGATTTCCATAGTTAGAAATGGTGGGGTAGCGGGGCTGAAAGAGACTAAAATGACCAAAAAGTAGGGGTTTTCGCATTTTAATCTAAAACGTATGTAACGGTAATGATCGAGCTTTCAAATT
Organism: Pachypeltis micranthus; assembly: GCA_020466155.1. NCBI lineage: Eukaryota > Metazoa > Arthropoda > Insecta > Hemiptera > Miridae > Pachypeltis > Pachypeltis micranthus. The sequence goes on from CM035769.1 coordinate 68,074,973, forward strand.
ATTTTCTACTAGTTAGTGCCCAACTTTTATTCTGTATAAATATCTCCATGACAATTCGGTGAACTGAAGAGATTTAGGTCTATGAAGCAAAAATAGGCTTTTTTCGCCTTCTTTCAAAACGGCTTCAACGATTTACTCCAAACTCACAGAAGATCTTGAAATAATTTACAACTATATGTTGTTCTCTATAAACGTTCCTCTGATAGTTCATTGAACAAAGTGGAAACCAAAATGTGTCGAAAATATGGTGTTTTGTCACAGTTTCATTTCCGGAGTAACTGCTCGACTAGATTTGATCGATCTTACTGCGTCTTCTTGCGACCTATACCCATATTTTAGTCCCCATAACTATTTCTGTATCTATCCGTTAACGGAGATATAAGCCATGATATTTTATCGAGTTGTGTTCTTAATTACTGTGTTCAGTTCTGTTTTGAATGTTCAACGCTCGTGTTCCACAATTATTAATGTTCTAGTCTGGTCTATCGGTAATAGACTTTCTTACAATATATTCAAATTTTGTTACGTGTTCTACGGGCCGGTACGTACTTGACTGTGAATAATCCTCGCTTCAAGAACATGTGGCACTTCTGGCTGGAGAGCTAATTGATTTTTCGTCAACAATGTAGATTCAATTCTACCGTGTGATTTTATAAAATGTTCGTATACTGAGTTCTGGTGCTCCCTCTAAAATGATGGATCTCCTTAAAGAGTTAAACGAATCATCTCGACTCTATACAATACTACAGGCCTCAATGTAGCTTTCTACTTGCCAATTCTTTTATAAAACAAGTGTTTGTGTGTTTATTTTCAAGTCATTCGCAGTCAGAGAGTGGCCGTTAATTTGCTACCATTATTTATTATTTTTCTATCTTGAACCACTCGGCTTGTTTTCTAATTTACACCTAAACGCTGTACTGTTATCAACGGCAAATACTCATTTTGTTCGCCAGTTGCTCACTATGAATCTTATTGTTTGCGCAGCTTTGAAAATACACGTTTCTCCTCGCACTAAAGAGGCTCTTGACAATTTCGGAACCTTCGTGCTCGAGCTACGGGGTGAGATTGAAATGAAGGTGAGCGTTTTATTTTCTTGTAAACTTGACTGAAATATGTTGCCTTTTTCGGAATAATTGTGGGTTGAATCTAGCGATTGCCTTAACATTTATCATTTTGAATTCTGGGGAAGTTTCGTTTTACTCTCCTTAGCCCTACAAAGTATGAAGGAAAATTGTGTATTCGGCTGGAAAGGGAGATTTGCTTTTCTTCGGGGTTTTACGTTTTCGGCGGCTTCTGAGCCTGAAGACAGAATTTGAGGAAACGGTCTGTGTGTCTGAGATTTGAAAGAACATGCCCAATATTTGAGTGTGAGCAAAATCGGTTGAAAACTAACTATAGTTATCACACTGATTAAAACACCAACTTTTTTTGTGGACACGTTAAGTTGGTTTCATCATCTAAACCTTCAACACATTTCGATTAGTAGCCTTCAAATGGGAGCGTAGGTGTATAGCCGCAGAAGCGTAGGTAACCTGCTCCATAGGTGTATTTGGTTATGGAATTATACCATAGTTGTCGTACGCCTGACAGTTTGAAGGCGATCGATCAAGCTCCGGTTTATTCTAAGTGAAAAAGGAGCGGGAGTAACACGATATTAAGAACAACGGCAGCCTGCCACGCTTGAGTTAGCTCCTGATTATTTTCAATCTCCTGTTACTTCAGTCTCCTTTTAACTTAGTTCACAAGGAAACAAGGAACGGGAGTCTGCTCGAGCTAGGTGGGTTGCCCACCTTCAAAACGGCGAGCGTACTTCCGTGATATGCCGGGGGTTTGCATAACCAAATTAATTTGAGACGTCTGGTCGCGCTTTTTTGTGTGAACATATTACGAGAGGTTTGGCAATGTTGGGGAGCCGCTGACTTGGGCAATAATAACGAATATGAACCTTCGTCTGTGACCACTTTGGTACCTACAGTGGGAAAGAAGGCGGTAAAGAAGACGGCTTCTGATTTGGATTCGTTGAGGCGTAGTCCCCATTTGTGGTACCAGCTGAGCAAGGACGGCAGGAACTTATTCATGACTGTGGCACAGTGCAGCTTGGTTTTGGAGGTGTAGAGGAGAGCTACGTCGTCCGCATATTGTGCAGTGATGGTCTTCTCGTGGACAGGTATGTCATGGCAGAAGATGTTGAAGAGGGCTGGGGAGAGTTTTGAGCCTTGGGGTATGCCAGCCGTGATGCGGTGGGTGGTGGATAGAGTTTTGCCAACTCTCACCCTGAAGGTCCTGTCAGTGAGGAAGGAGCGAATCAGACCAATGAGAGAGGGTGGACAGCGGAGCAGGATGAGCTTGTATATCAGGCCTTCATGCCAGACCCTGTCAAAGGCTTGGCGGGCGTCCAGTAGAAGCATGGATGTGTGCCGATGCTTGTTTCGGCTCTCAGCTATGTATTCAGTCACCCTGAGGAGCTGGTGGCAGGTTCCATGATGGTGTCTGAAGCCATGTTGGAAGTCAGGGAGAACCTTGTTGGTGGAGATGAACTCGATGAGGCGGGTTAAAATTATGGCCTCGGCGATCTTGCTCAGGGTGCAGAGAAGGCTGATGGGCCTGTAGCTGGTAGCTTTGTTCAGAGGCTTTCCTGCCTTGGGGATGCAGATGATTGTGGCCTCTTTCCACACTGCAGGGAAGTATTGGAGGCGCATGGAGGCATTGATGATGTTGCAGATGGCCCCTGTGTGGATCCTGGGGAGTGTCTTCAGGACTCCGTTTGAGATGCCATCGCTGGCTGGGGCCTTGTTTTTGGTGAGCCCTTTGAGGGTTTCGCTGATTTCCTTCGGGGAGGTTGGTCTGAAGGTTGCAGGGTGCCCTTGAGGGAAGCTGCGTACTAGGCGGTTGACCTCGGCGTGGAAGGTGGTGTGGTCGTCGTGCGAGGGGAAAGGGGAGCACTGTTCTTCAAGAGATTCTGCGAAGATGGTTGCCTGGTCGATTACAGCGGAGTGTGAGGTGTTGTTGTGGCTGAGAGGTGGAGAGTGAGGTTGCCTGTGTCCGTAGGGATTTGACGATCTTCCAACAGCGCTTGGGGTTGAGTTCAGCTTCAGCTATGTATTTTTCGAAGCTGGCGTCTCTGATAGCTTGAAAGACAGCGTTGAGCTCCCGTTTGGCGGCATTGAGCCTGGGTCGCTGTTTGTCCGTGCAGGCAGGCCCTTATATACGTACTCTTGGAGGGAGTCGTCTTCTCTGGTTGGCCGCCTGCTATTCCCTCCAGGAGTGGTTTGTGGCTCGCGGCTAACGCCCTCTGTCGGGATGACTTTCCTGAAAGGCGCCTTTTGTACGTAATGGTGGCCAGCCGCCACAAATATAATTGCCCGCGTAGGAGCGAACTTTGCACACTATAGAACTAGAGCTCAGTGGAATACAGTAGCTGTTGCGCTTGTTCCAACAAGCCTGCCCTCATCGCGCCAACACTATCTTAATACGAAATTGTACGCTACGATTACTATGAACTGATTTTCAAACGTACAAGTGTGGTCTCTCGGTCTTCCTAAGTTCAAAAGAGGAAGTCGGGCCAGCAAGTACGGACAATGTTGCGAGAAAAGGGCTGAACAAATTTAATTATTCGTTTATCGTTCAGGTTTAATCCCATTTCTGACACCATATGTTACGAGGGGTTTGGAAATGTTGGGGAACTGCGGTGTTCTTTGACCAATGGACACCGATCACTGGGGTACCTAGAATGGGAATCAGGCGGTAACAGATTCAAATAACCAAACGATAATGAAAAATGTTCATTCGTGAGACAATGACGAGACAAGCACAATAAAGTTGGAAAATCGATTTGTGCTTCCTTTCCCTTCTTCCTTATAAATCCCGATCATCTTTCTCAAAAAACCATGTTGGTAGTCCAATAAGCTACCGACAATGAGTGATGGGACAGTGAAATAGTTAGTGAAGTGACTCGGAAATTGCGGAATTCAAACTCGTTTCTTAGACTGTGTTTGTCCCCGAATCGCTCATAGTATAAACCATCTTATCCAGCCAGAATCAACTTCTTCAGCTCGTCAGTCCGCCTTTGATTCATCACTCAAGGTCACCAGTATCCCGACGTAGTATTTTACCGTATTATGGTTAAAAGTTCATCAGCATTCCAACTACATATAATACTTTCTCCAGCTTCAACCGCCCTGGTGACATTTGGTGTAATTCGCTGTTACGTACTTCGATTTCCGAGAGCGACAAGAACGTTGAACGCACGTTCTGTTGACGCGCCAGATATTTTTGTAGGGCTAAGGAATGTAAAAATCATAGAAAGCTGCTGGCCAGAGACATCAGAGATCTGACACGACTGCTACAGCTAACTCCATGCGATTTTTAAAATGGTTCCGTAAGAATGAATGAATGTTTTGGTTTCTCCTATAAAAACGTATCAATTGAAATGGAGTGTATTAGTGAAATGCCTAGCATTTAGCGAAGTCAGCTCATTTGGGTGACTAATACCAACAAAATATTTCGGTGTACTAAATTGTGTAATCACTCAACTATCGCCTTCGTTGTTATTGTACTCTTTTGTTGTGCGTTTGAAAACTGTTTTATGCGTTTTCCAGGGTAAAGGGAGAATGACAACGTATTGGCTACTTGGAGAAAAGGAGTCGAGTTTGGGAGATGACCCAACCTCGTTGCCAGCTTTAGAAGCCGAAGCTCCTGATAGTCCTAGAGAAGCCGAGTCCACACCTTCAACTCCTCCCCAACCTTCTTCGCCTTCAAAAAGCAACTCTTTCATTCCCATTCCAAATCAAAGGTAATTTGTCTATTTCATCAGTGCAAGTTTGACACCTGTGTGTGTACCACATCTTCATCGATGAGTCTGCTTTTGTTGAGTGGTTGAACGTGAGTTGTTTGTTGCTCAGAATATTTCCAAATGGGAAAAGTGTGTATGTGATTGAGGAGGTATTTGGAATTAGAGTGTGAACAAGGCGAGCTTGGTGATAATTCTGACACTGTTAGCATAAGGACATTTACTATTTCGGTCATCTGACTCAAAAATACGAAAACATAGGTCGCAATTATGGTGTGAAAATCAAGAATTGATAGTATTGATTGATACCACTCTTGTTGCTGATATTTATACAGAAACTATCAGAAAAAGTAACGTGCCTCGGCCCAACACAAACTGCAATACTTGATCAGTTGTTGCTTCAAGAGCACTCTTGATCATAGCTTCGGTTGGTGTTCACTGGTACAAAATAGACTTCTTACCCCACCTTTCATGCTTCAGCAACCATAAAAAGCTACTGAGTGCGAAATGGTTGAGCACTGTCCGTTCCATCGTATGTGGGACCAGATCTCTCAGCTAGTACCATACTGATTCTCAAGAGGCACTGCTGGTCGTAGCAGGTGTTATCCCAATCCACCTTCCGGCAAATCCAGTTCAGTGCAGAGCGGAAAGATGGGTAGGCTGGCGACAGACAGCGAAGGATGTAGTACTCTCTCGGCCTCCACACACCAGAGGCATTCGTGCACACCCTATTTACTTCCGAAGAAAACTGAAGGCGCATTGCTTAATTTGACCGATAGAAGAATGAACACTTGGAGTAACAACTGCTCCTGAACCTCTCAACTGCTGGGCAGGATGTAGAGGTATGGCGGAACTCAGCAAGATTCTCGGGAGGGTAAAGAAGATAAAAAAGAAAAGCTGTCATTCCACAGTTAAACCACGCTCTGCTACCAATTTGTGACGTACTTGGTGAATTCTTTTACAGAATTACCCGCGTACAGGGCACCAATGAAAGTCGTGTCAGGGCCCAGAAAACGAACAAGTTAAATATACTCAATTACTTGATGTGAATAAACTAAATAATGCCTCTCAGGAAAGTACTGGGAAATGAAATTATAAACCAAATAGGACATTGAATTTAATCAGGAAAAACTCGAAATGAAATGAACTCCTTTTTGAATGAAACAAAAACACCTATGCTCGGATCGTATTAAATGACAATAAAGGGACAATGGGGAAAATGAAACAACAAGCTCTGATCGCTTACCTTACTTCACACGATATAAGGGGAATTAAATATTTGATCACTGGCTTCAAAAAGGGGAAGATTCGTCAGCGATGTCGGCAGCTGTTATAAGACTAAACTGTGGCTCCTCCGCTAATATAAACAGGGGTGAACTGGACAGGTGGTGGCAACACTGTTGTGTGGTGGCAGTCTGCCGCAAACCATTACACTCCATTACACGGGGGAGACTAAAAAACAGGAAAATGAGAAACAAAGAAAAATAAGAAAGAAATAAATAATAGAGGGAGCGGGAAGCCTGTTGGCGGTGGCCTCAGGTAGGCAGGGGATGGGTACACTCCGGGGAGGGGTTGGATGCCAAGAGGATAGCACGCCCGCTGGACGCTAGCACCCCAGGAGGAGAGAGACTCCGGGGCCTGGGTGCTTCGGGAGTCACCCCGACATTGTCACAGCGGGGGAGGCGCATGCTAGTGGCACCACAGTTTATGGGAGAATTCAGCCCCTGAACCTACACCCAGGATAAGGGAAGGGGAATAAACCACCCACCGCCCACCAGTGATGGGGGAATCGAGGAAACAAAAATGAAAAAATCAAACAAGAGAAAAAAGAACGGGACCCAGGGGAAAGAAAAAAAAAGAAACGAAAGAAGTTACCGAGCGCTGGGGGGGGGGGGGGACACCCAAGGAGAGGAAGCTGGGGGAGGAGCTACAGACCCCCAAGGTGAACCACGCAGATATAGCAATCCAGAGTCACTTCAACATTCCCAGCCTTCCAACTCTAAGTTGAATGGTTGAATGTCGAATAATTTTAAAGGCGCGTTTCTACTTGGAATAAATGTATTCCCGAAATCCAGCAGACCATTCTCCTTATGCTCATGCCGTCCTCTCTGCTATTAACACTAAAGAATGAATGTTTTACTACCGAGCCAAACGTTTCAATGCGTAAAAAACAAACTGGTGTCCTGATGATTCTACTCCCTGCACGATTGGATATCTTCCTACCTCCTTTATAATATGATTACATACAGGGCAGTTTCCACATTGACTTACTTGCAAATATTTACATATTCTGCTCAGATTGCCGTGTAAGTCTAGTAGTTGGTTGACATAATTAAACGTTATATGCACATATATCAAAATTAGTGTCACTAATAACAATGAAATTCCAGGAGCAACTTTCCTCGGCCTCAAGTGCGTTCAGTGATTTTTATCGAACTAGCAACTAATTTCCCTGGTTGAGCGTAATCTTTTATTGTTTTATCGGGCTTTGTTTGAAGGTGTGAACAATTTCTATTCGTGGCAAGTAGCGGGTGGAAGACCAAACTGTGTCGAAAACGGTTCCAACGATTTTTGTTAAACTTCCTAATTATATTGTACAGCAGGAGCAACCAATGTAGCGACAAGTTGATAATATCTGCCAATTGAGTTTAGTAATGTTCTAGCCCAAAGAGGAGAGTTCTCAACTATTCCTTGTAGTGGTTAAAAGGATGGCATGCGCTATGAATTCAAAGGGTTCTGAAAAGTCGAAAGTTTTTTGTTTGTTTTTTTTTTTACCCGAGGGCGTGTGGGACAAGTCCCTTTGTCACTGCGGCCACTTTTTATATGGGCCTATTGTGACGCTGGCCCTTTCTTAGTAAAAGGCGTCGTACATACACGCCCCCCTTAGGAAACCGAGTATGTCCTTCACCGCAGAGTCCACTACGGTTTGGGGTTCAGTGGTGAAGTATTCAAAGCGTTTTGCTGCCAAAGCAGGGCATTCACATAGGATATGCTCTGCTGTCTCATCCTCCTTGCCGCAGAGTCTGTATTCCACCGCCTCTGAGATGCCCATCTTGTTGAGGTGATATCTGAGTGGGTAGTGCCCGGTGAGGAAGCTTATCAATACTCTCAGATCTTGTCTAGAGAGTGTCAGCATCGCCTTCGCCCTTTGATAGGAAGGCGTGGCAAGCCTTTTCACCTGTCTTAGTCGTGGCTGGCGATGCCAATGGGCGCCATTTTCCTGTATCTCCCATCGAGCAGCCAGACGGTTCAGGTGACTTTTCGTCAGACCCACATGTGGCTCAGGCCCGATGGGTAGGGATTCTGTACCCCTTTTCGCTAGGCGGTCAGCCTTTTCATTGCCCTCATGCCCCCTGTGAGCCGGCTCCCAAATGAGGGAGGGCCTGTTGCGGGCGTCGAGCTGCTTGAGCGCATGGAGGCATTCCCATGCCAGCTTAGACCTAAAATTATAGGCTGCGATGGCCTTTAAGGCGGCCTGGCTGTCTGAGAAACTGTAGATCCGCTAGCCCTTGAGCCCTTTGTTCAGGATCTCTTCTGCGCAGATCTTTATGGCTAGGATTTTCGCTTGGAATATCGTGGCGTACTCCCCCAGCGGCTTTGCAAGACTGTAGTTGGGCCCTACAATGCCCAGTCCTGCTCGGCCTTTCTTAACTGAACCGTCGGTATACCACTGAAGCGCGCCCACCTCGGTCCGGAATGTCGCCTTCTCCCACCGTTCCCGTGAGTGGATGCTGACGCTGAATGGCATCCAAAAATTCTTCTGCTCTGGCATGACGTCAGTAGCAGGGACTGCTGCCTCCTCTATCTTAAACTGTCTGGTTATTCCGTGGAGTCTCGCCTTAACCCTGGTGGAAATTTTACCTGTCTGCAAAATCCTTGCCACTCCCAGGTAAGCGGTCCTCTGAATGTGTATATGTAGAGGTGAGATGTTCAGAAGGACTTCCATTGCAGCAGTAGGGCATGTACTCATGGCCCCTGTGATAGCAAGACACACCTGCCGCTGCAGTTGTTGGAGTTTTCCTTGTACTGCCAGCCGGCGTGTCGCCTGCCACCACATCGTGGAGGCATACGTGACACGGGGTCTTATTACCCCTTAAAGAGCCACCCCATCATTTTTGGAGTTATGCCCCAGGATTTGCTGCACAGCCGCCTACACGCCCAGAAGCCTTGTGCAGCGCATATCTCACATGCGAGTTCGAAAGTCGCCTGTTATGAATTGGAACTGATCTCCAGATAAGCAGTTCGAAAAAACGCCAGTCCACTTCCGAAAGTGAATTTCTCACTGGGTGGTAAAGTAGACATTTAAGTTGTGATTTGATGGAACCACGACACTCTTGCATTTTAGTTTAGTTTCAGCCTTCAAATGTGAATGTAGGCAACCTACGACGCTTGCGTTGACGGACGCCACCGGTTTCCTGGGTTATGGAAACCTTTAACAAACATTCAGTGTAGGCCAGACACCGTGAAGATAGGCAAACCGCCACTCTCGGCCAGGCTCCTGGTCATTTTCAATCTCCTTGCGACATGGTCGAATGCAAGTTTGTAGAATGAACAGGAAGCTGCTTGAGCAAGGCAGGTTGCGTCCCTTCAAAATGACAGGCAACTCCAGCATCAACTGGAGCCGTCAGATCGTATGACAGATGTGTTGTCATTTTGCATAATCAAATAAATGTAAGACGCCCGCTCACGTTCTTTTGCGTGGACAGATCAAAATAATATGACGATAATGTAACAAGCAGTGTGTGGTGACCCACCATCACATGCACATATATAATTGAAATACAAGAGCTAGCCCTCACCAGGCGGAGGTAGGAAGGGTTGGCGGACCCTTCACAGGCGAGAGGGGGAGAGGGACCCTTACATAAACGGCCCTTCAAGCCCTCTCAGTGTCGGTCTGGCGAGGGTAAACCTCAAGTCAACATCTATTGCCTTTTACTCTTCTCACCCTTGAAAGAAATCGTTGTCGAGGTACGTTTAGACTTTTTATACCCTCCTTTTCACATACCTGATATCAGTACATGGGCTAGCTGAAAAGCTAGGGGCAGTCTGATATTTTTCCTCATACTCTTAGTATGTGGCCTAGCCAACGTGGCTAGGGGCCGTCAAAGAGTTTCCTGCCTCAGAAACTAGTACGTGGACTAACTGAAAAGTTAGGTGCCGTCTGGTTTCTTCCAAACAACCTCTTCTTCAAAGATTTGGTAACGAACACAAGTTTCTTACACTGTGCAATATATGTTTCGAGCCCACAGCAGTGCAATATATGTTTCGAGCCCACAGCAGTGCACTAAACTCGGAGTGAGCTCCTCAACTTTTACAAACTCCGTGAAGCCCCTTCATTCGTAAAGATAGGCAGCCTGAATTTCTGGAGCAGACTCCTGATCAAGTTCACTTGGTAGAACGTTTCATGCTGTAAAGTGACGAAAGTAGCAGAAGATTGAAAATAAACCTGCTGAACAGTTCAAGTCGATTACATTCAACCTGGCAGGCGCACTATCGATGTATGTTGTAGGCTTCTTTCCTATGTTGGTGACGCTCAAAGAGTGTGTTCTTAGCAATGAAAGAGGAATTAACTGGCAGATATTTTGAGAACTAGTGTAGAATGAAGTGAAATTTCATGAACAAACATGAATCTTCTCAAAAAGTGACCCACAGGACACGCCACTGCTGCTGTGACATATACTATGTACATGGAGCAGAGGAAAGGTGTGCGATGCGTCGCACCAGATATTTGTCCATTAGAAGCGATATATTCGGTTCCTGAACAGTCCATCAGTTAGTTGCTATGCCCACCAAGTTACCTAAACCTTAATTTTCTTCTTCTCCCTGATGTTTATCGTATGAAACCAGTGTTTTAAAAAGAGGTTATACACTATTTGTCTACAGGTTTCAAAGTAACAACATTTCGAAGACGACGTCAAACCACAACAACGTGTCTGCAACCACCCCTCTACTTCAAGGCGACATGGCGTAGGCTGCACACCCCTCCGTCAATTCCACTTCACTGATGCCCTTTTGTAAATAGGCACCTCCCCCTCTTCTACGCCCTTCTTCGCCACCAGCTCACCATTCCTTGCCCTGGGTAGGAAAAGAAGAAGAAGAAGACGACGAAAAAGAGGACAAAAAAAAATCAGACCACCGTCGTCGGGTCTGGCAACTACCATATTTTAATAAGGCGTCTAATTTATTTTTTGAAAAGCGATATTAGACAAAAACAAAGAAAAGTGACTTTGTTCGTTTTGGAGGATTTCCACCTGTCGAAATGATTGCTGAATTTCCTCTCCCTTTCTACTTCTTTTCAGCAACATTTAACGCTGAAGTAATTCTTAGTACAAAAAAGAAATATTATAAATGTAGACACTTAGAATTAATCGTAATGAAACGTGTAATTTGTTGATCAGACGCTGATAATATGAGGAAGGAATCCAGCTCTCTGCGTTAATTATCGAGGAGAGGAGGCAGTGAGGCAGCTGAAACGCTGAAATGAACGCCCAAAGTGTGTTCTCAGCAACGGAAGAGAAAGAACGATTTGTACATTGTGAACCTAATCAACGCTGTATCTTCAGAGGAGAGAGCTCCAACTAACTTGTGCTTAGACGTTGGAGCTGCATGAATGCCAGATATTGTCAGTTGTTTACAACTCTTCTGGCGGCCATTCGTGTGCTTTGCTGATAACAGCAGATCGTCATTCGTCGAAGGTTGCTGTTTCACGACAAAATGAAGGCTCATAAGGAACCCAGTTATGTAGACGAAAGGATACTTGCTGATCCAGCTTGCGCTCTGCATCTCAAAGAGGTCAATTGTAAACCCCCATTTCACTCATCACTGAGCACATTGAAAGATGGCTACCGAAAGCTTAATCAGCGCAGCACCTCGTCACTTTTTACAGCGCTAACGTTGAGGATCGTGTGAGCGGTGTATTTGTTAACGTGTAGAGAACGGATTCGCGAAGGCTGCCGAGAATGTTGAGAGTTTCTAATGGGAAGAGCGCACTCCTGCTCCATTTCAATCTAAGAGTCGACTCAGGAATACCAGGGAGTATCGCCACTGTCGCGGAAGGAGCGCCTTGCCCCACATCAGCCTTTCCCCTTTCTCTAAATGTAAACTGCAATCAACTTCCTTTCATTCTACTCACCGCCTTCTCAAAACGCGTCTATTCTACACCTTCTGAGCGTAAGTCTGTACAAACTGCGTCTGATTACCAAACTTTGCAACGAACTACGTCATTTCAACTCTGAAAATATTGTGAATAACTCAGGTACAGTCGAAACAGGTGCCAAAACGTTGAAATTCTAGTAGAGCTTTGTTGCCAAAAGTAATCTGTAACCAGCTCGTAGAGCTCTTGGCGCGCTTCTAGGCAATTCTTAAGAGCTGCCCCGTCTTTCGTAAATAACGTACTCTCGGAAAAAGGGAGCGGATTGGGTGATTGGGCGCAACGTGGACTGGTTTTTAAGGTTTCAAACACTATAAAGCCGATTTAAGGTGGAGCTGATAGAAATTGCATGCTTTCGGGTCCTCAGATTGTATTTTGCAAAGAATTACATGATTCTGGGATCCTTCTAATTCTATTTGGGCCAACTGACAGGCATATGTTCATTCAGGTGAGCATCGGCAGTTCTTTAGGTTAAGGGCCGTGGTGCAGGGAGGGGTCTCTTGCTTGGGCTTTTGTCTTTCCAAGACCAACGCCTACGCTTCAAGCCACCACTGGAGCGGGGTTCTTTGACCACGTTTTGTTCAGGATCCCTTAGTTGCGCACAGTGAGTTGACTTTGTGTAGGTGGAGCTACCTCCAGCACGCCCAATCATTCTCCATTGGTGCCATGTTTTGGATGATATCAACATCATTGATTGCTGATTGTTCACAGTTTCTCCTAGTTCTATTCAGAACGGGTTATCTTAGAGTATAAAGATGAAACTCCATGGAGCGCCTCGTATGCAGATAAATCTACTTACCCTTAAGGGCTTGACAGCCGTTGGGGGCAGGAGTTTGCACTGCTTACCTCAACACCATGCAGACCTTTAGCTTAACTCGACCTCGCTGCCTGCCCAACGTCCCACTCTCCCAGATGCTCAATACACTCCTCGGAGGCCCCTTGCCGATTATGATCGCCATGTGAGGTTAGAAGCTTGTTACTGAGCTCAGACTTCTGAAGAACAGTGAGGCTAGTGAGGAATGACGTACCTCCAGAATATGAGCCACTACATTGTTAGGGCAAACCACACCACCTTGTTCCTTGGCCCTAAAATTCATTGCCTCGCTGGCTGAATCGTCTTCTCACTCAAAGACCTGGAAGTCCACTTGACCCAGGGGAGGCCTAACCGAAAGATTTCTTTGGTCAGTAAAGAAACTGACTTGACAGCATACTTTGATCGAAAGAGTCTTCTGGGTTGTCCGTCCTGCATGCCTCCTTCCCATAGGCCTTACATATCGGCAAGTAGGACCATGAGACGTATCTCGACTGGAGTACAATGACTCTAGATCCATAAGACGCTCGTATTGGTCAGGTTTCTTTCAGAATTCCAACTCCAACGGTACGTAAAATCCGTAATTTTCCTCACAGCGAAGCTCAATCACCTTTCAACGTGTAGCCAGTGTTCATTCATGCAAAACCTGGAAACCTCGCCTTTCTGCGAAGTTTCTTAAGGAGCTTCTCCCTCCAGCTTATTGTATGATTTCAGTGACACTGCTGCAACACTGAAGCGTCCTGTCTCCTACTGTTCCTCCGCCTCTTCTTGCTAATACACGATTTAATCGGTGCCAATGCAACAAAATTGGAACCAACATATGCCTCGTCAACTATTCCTTACCTCTAAGCAAGTTCATCTTCTATAGAAGAGAAAAGGTTGCCCTTGTTCGTCGTGGAACGAGCGCAGAGTAACGCTCCATCCCATCCAGAGCTTTTAGTGGCCTCTTTTTCACGAGATATGCCAACTGAGAGCTTCAATGCGACTGCCCCAACAAACAAAACACATTGCGCCTATTCACCCAACACCTCCAACCTGATAAAATCACCGAAAAGTTTAAGAGCCCTCCATAGTATGAAAACCCCAAAACTAAACCAGTTGATTAACCTTCGCTCGTGATCAAAGGCCTAAAACGTAGACCTGAGCCTAAAAACTGCCCCCCCCCCCACGCCCTTATCAACTTTGCTCGATATGAAAGTAAATTTTATGAGACAAAAAGAGACGTTGTAAATATATTTTAGATGTTGACCAAACCCATTTCTTAGGTGTAGTCTGAGAAAAATAAAGGTACCTATTACGTCTTAAGGTCGTACTTGTTATTGTAATGTTTTCTTCCGCGTGTGATATCTCTTGATAATTACATTATATTCTCGTTGATCCTGCATTATTTATTTTTATGAAAAGTGAAGAGTACGCTTGACAAGTAGAGAGATACAAAAGGAAATAACGAAAGAGTCTTTAAACGGTCGTCGACGTAAGATAATTGTATCAAATTACCGCGTTTAACTTGTACAGTCCAACTTGGTGTTTGGGCATTTGAGTTTGGAAAGCGTAATAATTATTGGAACTACTTTGTTACTTTACTGCTGTTCGTATTGTTTAAAATTCGTCGTTAAGCGTAAAACTGCAAATTAAATTTGTAAGTACGTCAAGTTAATGAGCGTACATTTATAAAATTAGAGAAATGGCACGAGGAGCAGAGTTGGCTGTTGAGGTTGTGTTGCAACTCTATTGCATCGGGCTGCAGACTGATGTCAACGTATAGAAACTTGATTTGGTTCAGTCGTATTGTACTAATCACGTTTAAATCTGTCCGCACGACGTTGTTCCCAAATGGTTAAGGACACAAAATCATACTACGCACATTCGCACCCTAAAACTGGGGTTGGAACGGCGAAGAAACGAACAAATAACTAACTGATACGGCCGTCAACGCATTTCAACGGGTCTATGTTAATAGTGTGCTGCCAATTACTATTAAGGCACTCGTAGTGATCGTAGCCTAGTGGCAAAGGGCGAAGGTTCGTATTGCGAGTTAGCTGGGGTCCCACAGGCTCAGAGCTCAGGAGTAGGGTAATTTTCCCTAAGTCAGCAACTTACCGACGTTGCTATCCCCAATATCCATTTCTTAAAAATAGAGTTAGTAAGTTTTGAACTCAAATGGGCTGATTCCAAGAAAAGAGAAGACAAAAAAAATGACGAGCAGTCAGAGAGCGAGAAACAAATATCAGGTGGGGCGCATCACACAATTGTCCTTAGTTCTACGTCAATTCACTTGTGTCCATGGTTTTTCCTACTTACTCAATTGATTTACCACTCAGTTGATTTGAACTTGGTCAAACGGGGGCAGAAAGCTGTAGCGCATACAGTTCCGAAATGTATTGTACTGCTCGTACTCATTCCCGAACAATTAGTGCACAGAGAATTGATAAGCCTTTAAACACGTGTTTTTTTAAGAGGATAATAATCACTTTTCCCGAGTTGTCGAGTAAAAACGTTTATAAATGGTAGTAAGCGAAGCGGCGGTAGTTGAAGGAGGAATTTCTGGAGTTACCACTCCAATTTTTTTTGAAGTAACATTTTAGCGAAGTTAATAAGGAAAAAATTACGCTAAAATTTTTGTTCTCTGTGTAAGGGTCTGAAATCGAAACGAATGTATATTATGTTGGAGAGTCAGAGTGCACTTAATGCCACTGAAGACCTTGGCGAGCGAGAACACATTAACGCTGTGTTGGGATCCCCGGGGTAGAAGGGAATGAGGAGGCTGACAAACTGGGGAGAACAGGATCTGCGCTTTTCGCGGTGGAACCTGGGCCCTTCGTAGGGACCGCCAAGAACCACGTGATCAGTGAGGTGGGTAAGTGGGAGGAGAAGTGCAGGGCTGCCTATTGGCGGAATGTGCCAGGCCAAAGGCAGTCAAGGTTGTTAACAAAATATCCAGGGAGCAAACAGTACAGATCCTCAGTCTGGAGAGAGAAAGTAAACAGGTCACTCGTCCACAGAGGTACCACCTGGCCAAGATTGGAAGGTGAGGGGCACAAAACTGCAGATTTAGCGAGGCAGTGTGGGAGCTGGCAAAGCATGTACTGTGTACTTGTGAGGGGCTTGCTGCGGTCTCAGAGAGCTTGGGGTCCCTCAGCTGTGGCCAGAGGAGGTTGCAGGGATGGACCTCAAGAATGGTGGGGACGTCGCATCATACAACACCTGCTCTACAGGAGCCAGGGGAGGAACTGAAAGGACATGAGGAGGCTCATGTACGTCCACACAAAAGGCCAATTAAAAGCTACAGTGGGTGTGTTTCCCAGTTGCTTCAGGTTCGGAAAGAAGTCCAAGTTTTGACAAATTTCGGCATTTTTGTTGAGGCGTTATGGACCAAGATACACTACCAAGAGAACTCAATTTTTACCATCCAATGAGGGAACTTTTTCAAAAAGGAGTTAGCAACTTTCAACTAAAGGTTCAACGCTTTTGGGCCCTCAGCTCTTGGATTAAAAGGATAACGAGGAACAGATGCCTCGTCCGACTTTGGGGATCTACACAGCACAGCGAGGATATTCTTGAGATTCTGGGGAGGGCGCTGAGATCCCTGCCCGTTGTCCACCAGACTAGCCTTATTTAGTTTTGCACCCTACTTTTTATTTATCCAATATTTACTTTCCTCAGCGCTACGAAGCAAGAAGGAAAGCTGTGTAATCGTTAGAAAACCCTTCTACCTTTTTTTTGAAGATTTTTACGCGTCAGAAGCTTCTGAGTCCGAAAAACACAGTTCGAGATGTGCCGGCGTGTGTCTATGGATATCGTTAGGAGAGAACAGCTGCGTCAAATCAGTACTAATTGTACCGTCAGCCTGTACATCAACTTGCAGCGCCCAAATGGATCTAAAATTAACTGTGGGTACCATAGTGATCAAAACGTTACATTTTTTGTACACTAAATTATCAAAAATTACATTTATCAACGCTTTAAGTAGTTTTTTCTTGATAAATCATGATGTGACTCTAGAGTCCCACAAAAAAAAACCGGGGGGGGGGGGTACGCTACTTATACGATAAAAGTATAATAGCGCTCGTGAAAGGATTGAGAGCAACCCCAGAAATTCTGGAATCCGTAATACTGTCGTGTGATTTGCTAGATTTTAGCCGCGTCTACTTGGTAATTCCAGCACAGTTAACTCCAACTTCGTGTCGGCAGTTTCGGTATACTTCTATGCACTTATGTACACAACTTGGCGTTAAGTTGACCAGATTCGTGCAAACTGAGTGGGAGATTAGTTACAGAGCGATGTACGAGAGCCCAAGGAAAGTTATGTGATGCCTCACACCAGATTTTTATTTATTTATCATTTTTGTTACTCGTTCATTTAATTTTTACTGTTTTTCGTCTTTTTATTTCAAGTTTTTAAATTTTTTACGTGTTTTTACTTTCCTTGTTTTTGTATTGTTTACCTCCTCTTCTCATTAACCGCTGGCAGTTCTGATCCCCCTTCCAACGCCACTCCCTCACGCTTCTTCCTTATCCTTCTTACAACTTAATACTCATCAGTCTGCCGAATGCCATTGGACCGAAATATGAGGGCTGTCACCTTTTCATTCAGCTCAATTCTCTTCTCGTGCTCCACCTAAACCCCATACTAAATACCTTGTACCGGTGGTTCGTAATTACACGAATTCGCCCCTTTGCTGCGCAGAATGAAAAGTGGCGATATACTTAATTGCGTCGGTTAATTTTCCACTTCGATCTCAAGGCATAGTTTTTCAATGTTTTATTCTTTAGAAACGTAAGTTCTGTGTTTACTTTCTTGGATTGATTTCCTCTCGCGTTCTTTCGGGTCGTAGCTGGCTCAATCCAGAATTTTTAACTGTGAATAAACAGGGTTTGACAATTTAGATCGTTCGCACAAATCCTAACTACTTTTTGAATAATTTCAACAAATAATTTATATTTACTTAAACCTACGTGTTTTCGTTATTAATTTTAGGGTCGTTGATCGGAAATAATACGAGTAAAACTTGTTGATTGGGCGCGGACTTTGTTTCGAGTTTATGTGAATTGTAAATTGTGATAATTGTTTAAGTATATTAATGTTACTGGGAACATGACTTATGTGATAAGAAGCGAATTGTAAATTATTTGAGGCTAATGAGATTTAACACGAGGTGATCACTTTTTTTTTGTTGACTTACGTGTAAAGTTAAGAAAATGTTGAATATTTGTCTCCTTATCGATGAGCTTTTATGGCTGGATTCAGCTGGGAGTAACAGCGCAGCACTGACAGTGTCTGCTTGAAACGAAGTCGTGCCAAACCTGTTTGGCGTGACATGTACGAAATTTTCCCCCAACCTCTGAGTAATTCTTGGGATAAATATATGGCGCGATGCATCACTCGACTTTCCTTTACGCGGGCCACTATCCAGCCGCATATTTTTCAAATATGTAGGTATGCGTAATCAAAAAAATGTAGGAGCCTGCTCGTGAAGCATTTCAAGTTGCCTTCTTGACATGTTGGCTACTCAATGAAGGAAGATAGTCAATTGTAAAGGTTGGCAACCCGCACACGTGCCCGAGAGAGGAAGCTTAAGTTAATTTGGTTATGCAAATCCACAGCACGTCTCGGTAGTACGCCGGCCATATTAAAGGCAGGCAGCCCGCCACGATCAAGCAGCCTCTTGTTCACTTTTAATCTCCTGTTGATTCTAGAATAAGGCATCAAACGGACAGTGAACAAAGTTAAAAAGAAGTAACAGGAGATTGAAAATAAGCAGGAGCCTCGTCGAGCGGTTCGAGTTGCTGATTTCCTTTTTTCTGCTGTTTTCACGTCTTTGGTCCGTGGGCTCGGGTTGGTTCGGTATTTTACCTGGCATACACACTCTATTTCCCGAAATGATGTGTTTCAGACTCGGAATCCCCTGAAAATTGAAGAACTGAAGCCAAACCAAAATGTTTTTTTATTTCAGACGACCCTATAACTTTCTTTCCCTGTCCGTAGGGCTTGAGAATGTAAAAAGCTCTCTTAGTATTGACCCTTCTAACTCACTTTACACTTCACACCTTAGGGAGGAACAGACTGAGTCACCCCCCTCGCGAGTCGAGTTAGGAATCCAGCGCCTTCTGATTAAATAATATTCCAAGAAATCCAAGGGAATTCTACATAAATGTAAAGAACTCGTAATATTCAACATTTTCTACTTTTGCTTTTTGTTTCTTTTTTTTTGTTGTTCGAGAAGTTCTCGCTTCGTTATAAAGAAACTCAACCGCGCCCAGTTTTGTGATTGCGAATGAGAAGGCTTTAGGGCGACAGCGCCCGCGAAAAGGTATGTCGAGAGAATTCAGTATTTGATAAATAGAAAAAAATTGATAACGTCAAAGAGAAAAGCGCTTCGTTTCTGTCTATTTCTACGCGTCTTCCTAAAACTTTCGTTTTTGTATAAGTTGGCCCATTCCATTTTCTCCCCCCCCCCAACCCGTTTCCCTTTCTCCTTCTTCTCCTCTTGCCTCGCGCCTCACTACTACCCTGTCCCCTTCCGAATCCCCGAAGATGTTTTATAATTCGATGTGTAAATGTCTGAATAGATTCGTGTCGTAAATATTATATCACAAAAACAGGTTAGGTTTAATTAAAGTGTGTCGTAGGGGAAAATATTAATATATTTGCGTTACGCCAAATCCGAAGCGTTATTTATTTATGTTACATTTAAAAGCAAAGTGTTCTGTGTATATAATTATTATATATTATGTAAGCAATAAAATGAGTAACTTCATTGTGTTTTTGTCGACAAAACCTTATCACTTTTGATGGTTTACTTGGCGTTTCAGACGAATTAACGGGGTTTCGCTCGTTCATTGGTTCCTTTCACAAGGTGGAATAAAAATGAAAACTGTGAGATTGCAAGTTGTTTTTATGCTGGCGAACGATTTGCCGATGACGAATTACGCTTTCCTGGATCCAAATGGACGTAATGGGGCAGGTCGTTATTCACACAACACAACTCACGTGACGTTATGCACACCACGGGCGTGAGTGCCGCTCCCCCCAGCCCATGTTTTTT
Source organism: Pachypeltis micranthus (assembly GCA_020466155.1). Lineage (NCBI taxonomy): Eukaryota > Metazoa > Arthropoda > Insecta > Hemiptera > Miridae > Pachypeltis > Pachypeltis micranthus. Next base: position 68,094,769 of record CM035769.1, read on the forward strand.
TTAAACCTTACCATAATTTCTAAAATAACTGCCGCGCTAAATTTGACCCATCTTAGCGTGTCTTGGAGCAACCTATACCCATATTTGATTCTCCGCAATCATTTCTGTACCAATCTGAACGGAAATTTGTGCCATGCTTGCTCAGAAAACAAAATTATCGAACACTAATTTAACGTTTTTCCAATTTTTTCAAGAACGGCTCTAAAGATTTCGACCAAATTTACGAAATACTCTCAACTAACTGGTACTTACATCCGTAGAGAGTTTTGAACGAAGATACAGCGCTCGTATATACAGCAGGTGGTTGCAGAGAGTTGTGTGTTGCTACGCACCAGATAGACTCATACCGCCCCATCAGCCTGCTATGCGTTGAGGGCAAGTGGCTCGAAAAGTTAATTCTCGCCGCCCTCCGCCCGCTGGTATATCTGACCCTTCACCCTCACCAGTATGGAGGCGTCCCCCAGCAGAACACTGTGGGAGCAACGGACCGCCTCTGACAAGTGGTGAGGGAAAACCCCCACCGTGTTGTCATTGCAGCCTTTTATGATTTTATGATGTAAAGGGGGTATTCAATACGGTGTGGTTGCCGGCGATGCTGGGAGTGCTCAGGAGACTGGCCTGAAGCCTTTTGTCTTTAGCTGCGGGAAAGTACGGCCTGCCTGTTCAGGTTATTTCTAAAGACGACGACGAACTTCCCTTCTGAACTTTCCAAATTATCCGCTTTCCACTCGGTTCACCTCCTCTCCAACCCAACACACACTCTTCTGACAGCTCATTGGCTACTCACTCCTCACTCGCTCTCTACTCACATTTCTTGCAACCAGCTCACCTATGCAGCTGGTTGAGCCCTTGTGTCGCGCTCAAATACTCATACGAAATGTTAATACAGTCCTCTTTCACATTCGCCACCCTTATTTTTCAAACTCTACCACAAGCCCCCTCACTCGTGCGCCCAACAGCACTAAACCCGATTTCGTTGAAATAATTGATAACTTATTGCGCACTGTTTCTGCCTCGTCGAACTGTTTCAACTAAACAGTGCCTGATCGAGTGGTTGAAAAGATAGAAGTTGAAAGTTGAACTGAACTGAAATGTAAACTATAAGGTATAATAAAACGAAAGAAAACTGATAATAAAACTGCTGAACGGCCACTTAAACTTATTGATGAGCTGGGAAATTAAAAGTCTCTTGATTAAAGAGGCAGTACTCGCGTCCCGGAAGGTCGCACGGCAGGGGGCTGGCTAATCTAGTCGGGGAAATTAGTCCAACCGCGGAAATCGAGGAAACGGACTGGCGATAGCACAGGTGGACGAGAGAGATCAAGTAGAAGACGAGAGGAAAAAAAAGATCTGCCGGTGAGTAGGTCGAAGCTGCGGCTTATCTTCGCCTAATCTTATGGTCGGCAGAATCGCATGACCCTTGACGCCAAGTTACAGAGCGGATTGTAAACACGCACCTCTCATTATTTTCCCACGGAAGAAAATTTTGCAGTATCGTTATGCCATTGTCCACGCAGAAGCAGTTTTGAGAAGAAAAATACTCGTATTTGGCGTTTTGATCACTATGACAATTATAGTTAGTTTCGAATCGATTTTGAACATACCTTAAGTTTGGCGTGATTATCTGCAGATTAGTATCAACTTTGAGTCGATTTTCTCCCAATCGCATTCACATCCCATTTTCCCGCAAGATGCTCTTCAGTAGCCCTTGAAACATGAAGATCCGAAGAAAACTTCATTCTTTTTCAGCCCATTCTTACTCCGTAGGGCTAAGGAAAGTAAACATTTTTCAGCGGATTTAGAAACTTCCCCTCTACTTTGCAGACATTTTTAAAAGTCCAATTTTGAATCACATCTTCGCAACTATTGTCTCCTACGACTCATCACACAGCTTTCCTCGGCCACACTTACTTTCGGCGATTTTCATAACTTCAGTTACTAATAAAATCTATTTTTCACTCGTTATATGAACTTGGTACAACACACAAAGCGTTCGCTTCATTACTTTATTGAGCTGCCCCTACTTACGCCACGACCATCATTGAGAAATCTGTGCGCATATGATTTATGAGGCTGTAAACACGATTCGAAATGGTCGTATTTATTGTTTTGTAATTATAGCGTAAAAACTGTGAGAAATGGTAGTTGGTGAAACGGCGCACGTGAGGGAGAGCTTGAGTTGGAGCCTGAGAAATGAATGAATGAAGGTGCTGAGCGTGAAGGAGTACTGTATTAACACTTCAAAGACAAAATAGTGGTATGCGTTTGAGTGAGTATTAAAATGCGAACAATGGGGTCTCTGAATAGGGGAACTAGGTTGTGAAGGCTAAGCTGGATGGGGAGAACTGAGAGACGAGCGTGTGTTGGGTCTGTGCAGAGCTGAAAGTTGGAATGTGAGGAGTGGAGGTAAATAGTGGATATTTTGGAAATTCCAAAAAGGGGAAATCCGTTGTCAGCTTTGGGCCACTGGTCAGCATGAGAATCCGACTGAATGGGTATTTCGAACTTTTTCACAGCTACCATCACACAGGCTCCAGGTCACAAAAAAGTTGGGCTGAATGCACCCGGGAAAGGGCCGAGCTCAAGATTTCAACTAAATTGGCCTAAGCCGAGCTCCCCCACGGTGCTGCAGCAGAATAACCGTTAAAGTGGGTTTACCCAATTGGCAGGTGGTAATTCAGCTGGGCAGACAAGGACGGAGCAGGAGGGCTAGAATGTGGCAGGGCTGAGCACTTGCAAGGCTAATTTCGGCCTGCACCAAACAACGGCTGTGATTTAAATTCCTCAATTTCTAGTGTTGCCCTAATTATCATATGAGCGTGAATACCTTCATTGTGCAGATAACATATTGGACTACCCCCCTAAAGTTTTGTTTCGATCACTATGATAAGTATAGTTAGTTTTAAACCAATTTTGCTGCTCACGTACCCGCATTTTGGAGTCTCACAGTGATTTGCTGGCTAAATACCAACTTTGCCCCGATTTCTTTAAGCTATCTTCTCCCCCTCTGATAGGCATGCTGGGAACTCTGAACGGGCACGCTGTCTTCTCCATTGTTTTCAACACGAAGGACATGAGACTGATGGGGAGGTAGCCCTTAGCCAGGGCTGAGGAGCCAACTGGTTTTGGTATAAAGATCACCTTCACCTTCCTCCACATAGTGGGTATGTACCCAAGGACATAACTCGCCCTGAAAAGCTTCACCAGTGTCGGAGCCCATGCTGCAACATGGCTGGAAAGATCCCATACGCACCTGGCGCCTTGTAAGGTTTAAATGAACCAATCGCCCACTTAACCCTATTAAGTGTGAACATTTCCCTAGAGGCAGCGGCTTCCTCGATTGCCCATGGCAGGTTCCTCCTTCGGCACTCTGCTGATTTTGGTGGCTATCTCCCCGCTGCAGGCTATGAGACCCCGGTTAGTGAGCCGCCAGTAGCTCCTTGCCACCCCTTGTGTATGTTCCTCCTGCCTTTAGTAGAAGAGAGTCTCTAGAGAGGAAAACCGCCGTTTGAGAAGAATAGTTTTATTTCGATCACTATGATAAGTGTAGTTAATTTTAAACCAATTTTGCTCACTTACCCGCATTTTGGAGTCTCATAGTGATATGCTGGCGAAATACCAACTTTGTCCCGATTTTTTTAAACCATCTTATCTCAATCGCGTTCATTTACCGTTTTCCCGTAAGATGTTTTCAGTAGCCCTTGAAACGTGAGGATATGAAGAAAACTCGGTATATACAGTTTCAGCCGAGTACGTAACTTTTGTTCTTACAAGTAGGAAGTGCAGCTTTAAACCATTTTTGGCACCTTCAAAATGGATGTACATTGTGCTCTACGAAACCTCCATTATACCGTCTCGTACAGTACAATAAACACATACTCGTTTCCAATGTCGCCAGGTCATATGATATTTGAGTTCAAAATTCGAACGGAAAAAAGTTTCGTAGTTTTGGGTTTAATTTTTCAGAGGTAAAAACGTGCGGGTTGTTCTGTTGGGACTACACGAACCAGTCTCGTTTGTGGCCAGCAGAGACGATCTCGATTGAAGGTTGAAAATACCGGACAGGGGAAGAGTTAGTCCTGATTGAGCAGAATGGTGGAAATAGCGGAGGTCGCCAAGGCCAAGGTGAGGATTATCGTAGTTTTGACGAATGGAAGTGCCAGTGTTGCCAGGTTAACGCCTCACACGAGGGAATTAGGGCCGTAGGGTCGTGTCAGAGGAGGTTGTCTGCTCAGGGCAATGTGTGTGTTGGGCCAGATGTATTCCGGGATACCAATGAAATAACCGCTAGATAAAACCTGACAATAAACTTTCTATTTTCTAATCTTCATGATCTGTGAACGTGATTGGAAGAAACCTACAACGAAATCGACTTAAATTTCAGATTTAGCCTGCTTTTATAGTGAACAAAACATCAAATTTTTTACTCAAAAACGACTAAGACGATTTTTATTACATTTTGTGTTTTCGCCAGTTCCAAATAATACGACAGTACCACAAAATTCTCATTTGTGGGTAAATGATATAATGTAGAGATCGGGGCCGTACAACTAAAGAAGAAACCGAAATAAATTATGAGACAAAAAAAGAAAATATAGTGCACTAAATCTCTCACAGCGGGGCTAAACAGCTTTAAAAGTCGGTAGTGGGTGGGGAGGTAGTTGATGTCCAACAAGAAAACTATATTTAATCCTGTATTTTAGCAAAGTCCTTTTCTTTCTTCGTAATTTACAAATACAGATGACCTCTTATGACTATACAATAAAAAATGAAAAGTTGGAGCGACATGGACATTTGAAGATCAGCTTTTTTATTTTGAATGTTATTCTTCAATAATCCTTCACCACTTCGAGGGAACTTGCAGCAACGGCATGATTTTGCAACGAAAAATATTCCCTTGCTCACGTTTGGACGCGGTGACTTCTTGCCTACGGCCTTTTGAAGAACGGTGGGCTCGGCAGCTTCATAGCAGCCAGAGCTCGTTGGGGACGTCTCCCATCTTCTCATGCGTTCCAACACACAACTTTCCTTAGCTCTACGTCAATTCACTTTCTACATCGCTATTTCTACTTACTCAATTCATTTATCACTCAATTCATTTGAACTTGGTCAAACAACACTTAACAGCAGCACGAAGAGGTAGCGCTTACAGTTGCAGAATTTATTATGCTGCTCGTACTCATTTCAGAACCATTATTGAGCAATTGGTACACAGAGAATTAATGGGGCTGTAAACAACAATTGAAGAAGGATAGTAGTCACTTTTGCAGAGTTATTGGGTAAAAACTTTTAGAACTGGTAGTAAGCGAAACGGCGGATGTCGCAATTCAGGAATTTCTGGAGTGAGCCCCATGTATCTTATGAGCGCTTTTAAACACTCACCCTATCGGTATTGGATTGGACTACTACAAAAAATTTTTGAGAAGCTTTAAGCCGTTTTTGAGAACAAAATTTGGTGTTTTGATCACTATGATAACTATAGTTAACTTTCGCCTTTGTTTTTGCGTATCATGGTAACCTGTAGGCTAGGCACCAAGTTTCAACTGATTTGGTAACGTCGTTTTCTCTAAAAACAGCGCTAAAATCGATTTCGTCGATAGTTTTGGTAATTTATTGTGCTGCTCTCGTCATTTTCTCACAAATGAGAATTTTATGGTATAGTTGCCATGTTGGGAGCTATCAACATAAAAAATTTAACCAAAATTGTTAGAGCCATTTTTGAGAAGAAAAAATTTATGTTGATCACTATGATAACTATAGTTAATTTTCGGTGGCTTTTGCTCATGCCCTTATTTTGGCGTCCCATGGTACCCTGCGTGCTAGATATCAAGTTTGAGCTGATTTGGTACTGTGGTTTTCTCTAAAAATCGTTCACACACAGACCATTTTTCCAAATAATGTTTTTCGGACTCTTGAGGGTCTGAAGAGAACTCAAAATTTATTTTTCTGCCACTTACATAACTTTCCTTTCTAATTTGTAGAGCCTAGGAAAGTAAAAAATGTGCCTCCACAAAATATCACAAACATCATCAGGATAAATGATCACAAATTTCGACGAAAATAGATTTTGACGCAATTTTTAATCCCACTCATGCGATACTAACGCATTCTTAAACTACCTGTACGATGAGTTGAATAACGTCCGTAAGATTATTAGTAGCGACCCGACAATTTTCGGATTTAAAAATAATGGTGTTCCATTTCAAAAAATGTTTTCCTCATAAGTCAAAAACACTTTATTCAATCCTTCTCTTAAAAATCGTTTGAACAGTCTCTTGAATCACCTGCGCGCTGATTGCTCAATCACGATCAAAACAACCAAATTTTTTTTTCTCAAAAACCGCTCTAACAATTTTGATTAAATTTTTTATATTGGTAGCTCAGAATATGGCATCTATACCATAAAATTCCCATTTGTGGGAAAATGACGAGAGCAGCACAATAAATTACCGAAATTTTCGACGAAATTGATTTTAGCGCGGTTTTTTCCCCCTTATAAACACATTGGTGTTTACTAGAATGTTGAAACAAATTGGTGTAGTAGCACAATCCAATACCGATAGGTTGAGCGTTTAAAGACGCTCATAAGGTATAAGGGGATCATTCCAGAAATTCCGGAATTTCAACTACCGCTGTTTCGCTTACTACCAGTTCTGAACGTTATTACCCAATAACTCTGGAAAAGTGATTACTATCCTCATCAAAAAAATCGTGTTTACAGCCTCATTAATTGTCTGAGTACCAATTGTTCAATAATGGTCTAGAAATGAGTACGAGCAGCACAATAAATTCCAGAACTGTAAGCGCTACCGTTTCCTGCTGCTGCGAAGTGTTGCTTGACCAAGTTCAAATGAACTGAGTGATAAATGAATTGAGTAAGTTGAAGAGGAAAGTTGTGTGTTGCAACGCACCAGATATTTCGAAAGTAGCTTTAACGGTTTCCTAATAATGTTCATCTTATCTCCAAGTTGATTAAGGATAAGTGTAGCGTTGTTGTTCAGAAATTGAAATGTATTGATGAATTACAGGGTCTGGCGTGGAAACCCGGTCATCAATACGGTTTACCGTGTAAATGCACTCAAGCGAGCGGTCAAAAAGTAAGCTATAACTTGGTTAAAAAATATGTTTTAAGTTGGTATGGAGAGTGTGTGTAATGTTTTATTGGAACTGCGTTCAGGGTGGCCTGTGCAACTCTGTCGTTTGGTTAGCAGTCACGTAATGATGTCGTCGAGTGGCTCAAAGGAAGGATCTTCAGATGGTTGGAGATCCCGAATAATGAATATAATTTCAATTATTATAATTTATTAAACGTCCTGCACCCCAAGATTTTACCTCGGAACCGACCAAGTAAATGTCTCCTCATTTCAAAACGTACTTCCTCCAATGCCGAGACCTCGCTGACCTGAAAGGAAATGAAACCAGGAACGGAAAGTTAATTAAAAGAGCAGATATCACAGAGCTCACTTTCGTTCATTTGACGAAAGTTTCTGAGACTGAGAAGTACTTTACTGCTTCTGAAAGGGACTTGACGGGAGCTTCGCTTCCAAATCAGAGGGGACAGAAAAAATAATCGATTAAACTCAATAAAAAGAGCCTTGATCGACCGCTAGGTTGAATAGCAGAAGTAGAAGGAGTAAAGAAGGAATGGTGTCAGTGAGAGGTGAGGCGGACAGCTTGGAGGGGAAGACTATAAGGGGCCTGAGCGAGTCGGCAGGACGCAGATTACGTTTCCAAAATAAACAATGAATTCAATTACGAACGAATTGAGGCGCAAGAAGGTGCACCACAGTGAATATTGTGAACTGTGTTATGTATTTAAATCACACCACGAACGTGTTTATTTGTTTGGTCGTTTAATCAGCATTTTAAATTATCTCACTCTGAAAAGATAAGGTTTCGTTTTGTTCGGTTTGCACCCCATTGTAAATTCAATTAGTACTGGAGGGCAGGTGCTTCACAAAGGGCTGATTGATGTACCGCGACGAACCAAACTCACATTTCGCGAACGGTCCTCCAGGGCTTTTACGCTAACTGAACCTCTTAAATCCCTTTGAAACGTGCCATCCAAGTGACCAGTTAGTTTGCGGAAAACCAGATAAGAACCCCACCAAGATGGTACCTCCGCGGGGTGACACATTTGCAACAGCTCTCCACCGGGAGACAGGTCTTACCTCCACATGTCTGGGTTCAGTGGATCCTGATCGAGTGCCCGAGCTCTTGCACGATAGCCAAACTGCGACCTCTATGACTCTGGACGAACTTATGAGTAAGTGTTAAGGAACAGTCATTTTGATAAGGAAGCAGACCTGTTCTCCCCGATTTCGGTTCGTTGGTGCCTACGGAAACGTTGGCTGTGCAATCAGCAGCACTCCGTTCATAAGAGACGTCTATTTAAACTGTAAACTTCATTCTTCTGGATTCTAGGTCAGTCCGAACCGTTTTTACTTTCCTTGGCTCTAGGAAGTAGAAAGTAAAGTTATGTCATCGGCTGAAAAAAACATTTCTCCTCAGATCTTCTCGTTCAGAGCCTACTGAGTCGAAAAAACGCTATTTGGGAAAATGGTCTGGTTCGCTAGTTCGCAGAATTAGCGTGGAAAATAAAGTACTAACTCCGAACAAATGAAATTAACGATGAAAAATTATAATTGAATATATAATATAATGTAAAGAAATAATTGAAATTAAGAAAATTAAGATACGTCTTCTTGGTACCAAATTAACCGAATATGATTGATAAATAAATTAAATAGTCCGTGTTAGAAAAAAAAAGAAAGGAAACAAACGACAGTTCTTCGGGAAAACAAAGTAACAGAAACAGAATCTCTGACCATGATGTTGGTGGGTGACGATGTGTGCTGATCAACAACAGCAAGCACGAAGAAGAAGAAGTGTAACCACAGGCTACAATCATATCAGGGAAGGCTGAAAGGCTGATACGCGGACGGAAAATGATTGAGGTTGTTGAACGGAATAAAAAAGGAGGTCATGAGTTGGGCGCCAATGGACTTACGTCGAGAATTATGAATCGACTGTCTTATCCTATAGACCACGATCGCCCGGTTCGTTTAATAGGAGTCAGTCAGTACATCTCCCCCTTCGTCTGTAGCCGCTGCTCCTGGAGCGGACTCTTTTAAGGAAAGAATTTATGAGAGTTGAGCGAATCCCCAGAAAATCCGATCTTTGATTCGAGAAACGAGGGGGCTACAAGGAAAGTCTTTTCTTTCACATTGTAGTAGGCGCGTCGCCCATTTTAGTTTCCCTTCGCGCTGGAACTTCCACAGCGTCAGCGAATCCCGGACCCTAGAACTCGTCTCATTATTTTCTCTCTTAATTTTTTTAATTTTTCTCTCTGGGCCTCTTCTTTTTTCTTGGAATTGAAAAGTTTCGGCCCCACGTTGGGCGCCAATGTACTGAGGTAGTTTGGAGATGCTTTAGAAGAGCTGCTGACTCAGGCAAAATTACGGCAATCGCGCCAGAGATTCGATCCACAATCCTCGACTTACGTCGAGAATTATGAATCGACTGTCTTATCCTATAGACCACGATCGCCCGGTTCGTTTAATAGTACATCGAGAAAAGACGAGGGAGGAGATGTGCTGACTGACTCCTATTAAAGGCAAGTGGTTTATCGTGGTCTAGTGGTTAAGACAGTCGATTCATGATTCTCGATGTAAGTTGAGGGTTGTGGATCGAATCTCCGGCGCGATTGCCGTAATTTTTGCCTGAGTCAGCAGCTCTTCAGAAGCATCTCTAAACGTCCTTTCGTAACAGATGCGTAGAGTGGTCGTCGTTGAGTGGATCGTCCTGGTAGAGGTAAGAAGTAGAGCAGCTCTGAATTGGTAACCACAGATCTGGGTTATGAAATACTGATGACCCAAAAGTGTTTGTTATTAGAGAGTGCTGCTGACCCAATGGCAGGGGCGACTTGGGGAGGTGGATGGCGATGCAACCTGCTTCTGTTCCGCGATGCACAAACAAGTCCAACGTCTGAATATTTCACCTCAATTTTTTCTAATACGATCCGCTTAAGGTATAAACATGGTCTGTGAACGATTTTTAGAGAAAATGGCAGCACCAAATCTGCTTAAACTTGATATCCAGCTCGCAAGGTACCATGGGGCGCCAAAATGACAGTATGAACGAAATTCGCTCAAAACTAACTATAGTTGTCATAGTGATCAGAACACTTAAGGTTTTTTTTCCTCGAAAACCGCTCTAACGATTTTGATTAAATTTTTTATATGGACAACTACAAATGAGACAACAATACCACGAAAAACTCCCATTTGTGGGAAAATGACGAGAGCAGTGCAATAAATTACCAAACATTTTGTTTTTTCCTTATAAACCCCGCTGAAATGTTACTAGGGTCATCAGAAAAATTCGGGTGATAGTCCAACCAAGTATCTATACGAGTCATTAATAACGCTTACTGGATATACAGGGACTACTCCATAAATACTGGAATTTCAACCACGGCAGTTTCACGTACTATACCATTTCTTAATGTTTTCATCCAATAACTTCGTGTTTTAATAACTCACTGATTATTATCCCTTTAAAATTCTGTTGATAGCCTCATTATTTCTTTGTGTGCTCAATAATGGTCAGGGAGTGGGTACGAGAAGCACAATAAATTACAGAACTGCAAGCGCTACCGATTTCTTCCGCCGTAAAGTCAGGTTTTACAAGTTCGAATGAACTGGGGAATAATTAATTGAATTAGTAGTAGAAGCTGGTTGGGCGTAAAAAGTGCAGTGAAAATGCGGCGCAGTGGGACCTACAAACGTTAAATTCTATCAAATGTGCATAAACTGAGTAGAAAACGAGTTGGATTAGTGGTTAGAACTACATACGCCACTGAATGTGAAGGGGGGCTGAGGGAAGTTGCGTGATTTTCGAAGATGCCCTCTGACTAGGTTTTTTTTGTTACGCTCCTGCATTCTCCCGGCAAGGGTTCAAATTACGTTAGTTTTTTACAATGTTTGATAGAATGCGAGCACCTTCTGACAACTTGCCGCTGAACGGTCAACTGTTCTTGAAGTGTCAGTTTGGGAAGATATTTGAACAGGAGATCATAAATAGGGAGGAGCTCGCAACTATTTTAGTTCATTCAAAATCCGATAGATCTTGAGGACCAGTCCGAATCGGAAATTTCCAAGTTCAAATTGTTGAAATTCGAGGGTTGAAACTACCGTTGCGACTCCAGCGGCGAGCGTAAAAACTACTTTAGTTCACTTGACGTCGTATAGATCGGGCGGGCAAAGCAAATCGGACGTTTCCGTGTAAAACATTTTTAAAGCCGTTGAAATCAATTTCTGAGCTGTTACTGTCATCTTTTTGTGAATCGACGGGGCAACTTGTTTTGTCAATTTCTCAAAAATTGTAATGATTGTACATTAATGGGAGGCAATCACACACTTCCTCGCCTCGTTTGCTAAAGAACTCAGCTCTGACACGTTGGTTGTGTCGTAGGTTATCGTCGAACACCTTCTACCTCCGACTTGATTTATGACCAAGGGATTCTGAAACTGCAGGACATTGTGCGATCCGTTTGAAGTACCGTAATCACCTCCGCCATTTTCTCCAAATTGAGTTAGTAGAGAAAGTGAACGTAGGAAGGGCTGTGGAAAGTTGTGCAGTGCGGCGTACATATTTCAAACTTCTGCTACAGCTTCTCTGCCAAACTACCCGAACATAACCACTTTCATTTCTGCACGCCTAATTGTTAGTTGTTGTTGTTGTTGTTGTTGTTGTTGTTGTTGTTGCAATGTATTTTACGCAGTCCACGTTCCTCATTTACCACGTATCCTTTGTGATGTTGTACGGGGTAAATATCCAGACGCTCTGGATTAAATCTAAGTACACATTTCCCCAATCCTCACAAGTATAGCGTAAGAGTGTTCAACTAGTGCCTTAACCTTAGTTCCTTGTAGTTCTCCTCTCGAATGAACTCAAATCAACTATAAAAATAATTAATTCTGTTCCAGAGATTGAAGTACTTGCAGCCAGAAATACCGAATTCGTTTAAACCTCACCGAGTAAGTTTAATTAGCCCTTGAGCTGTACTTCTGCTTTTTAGGGCAATTAGACTCAAAAGATTCACCGGGATGGGGGGGGGGGGATCTGACACTCTTGACAGGACTAACTGCATTGAATAAAGGTGAAAGGTTAGCTATGAGAACTTGCTGCGTTTGGTTGGTCAATTAGCCGCTGACAGGATTCTACTTTGGAGAAGCCACTCGAGGCTAATTCTCAGGTAACGCAGTGCGAACAGAAAATGGTGGAAAATGAGTCTTACGGTAAGCGTTCAAACCAATTTCACAATCTAACACAATTGAACGCCTAAAGTGTATCCTGCGCCAATGCTTTGTACACGGCTAGGTGTGGACGCGATGCAATGGGCGCGTATGTACCAGAAATGAGAATATTTCGAAAACTGTTTTGATAAACTCTCAAATTAGTGTCGGAATTGCCAGTAAAAATTCAGCGAACGGAAATAAGGGCTAAGACTCGATGGGGAGCGATTTCTGGTCTTCGGTGAAACTTTTCTAAGGAACATCAAAGAAGTCTTTTAGGAGATACCTGGAATTCCTCAGGAAGCTAGACATGAACCTGAGAGACACAATAAATATAAATAATTCTTTTTTCTCAGTTCGCTACACGCCGTGGCAACTGCTTAATACCCTTTTTCGTTCGCATTCTGATAATTATTTGCCCAACCGTTTGGCATTTTCGCTACTCCTGCTTGGGGTAATGGGAGACTATCAACCATCGCTGTTCGTTGCACGGAAAAAAGCCCCCCCCCTCCCCCGAGAACGAGACTCCGAGGACGCTGGTTAGCCCTTTTGCCTTTTTCAAGTCCTAGCCAAGTCTGGTGCCGGCCAATAATTTGCCAAGTGCTTGCGTATATTGACTGTAATAATCATATTTTTTCAAAGTTTCGAAATGTCCACCGTAGCCACACAACTGGATTTAATCCGCCTGACAAAAAATCCAACGTATTGTCATTTTTTCACTAACGTTTTACTTATGGCTATGTAAAGGGTAAGGAAAGTACCAAACAACCTTTACATTTCGTCATGTCGTTCCCCACAACTAATTCTATAAACATCCATAGTATATAAGTGAAGGTGGATCGGATAATCAGATTTGTGAACGTTCTGATTTTCTGAAACACGGCTTTAATTATATCTGGTGGGCGCGTGAGAATGGAGAGCTGTGATGGGTGAATAAAACCTGGTGAACGAGATAGAAGACTGTATTGATACACTGGGTTTAATGGTTGCGTGATTAGCTCGATTGAGTTCTGAGTGGAGCTATAAGTAGAACTAGTTCACAGTTCACGCGACGCAGAGGGGGTCTCTGGATATGTGAACTGGTGTAGGGATGAGAGCAGAAAGTGAGTAAACTAAGTGAGAATTGATTATCGGTTGTGGGCGACATAGTCTGGGTCAGGGAAAGAGCTGATAGCTAGAATGTCTAAGGGGAGGTGGAAATCTTTTGTCAACAGGGTAGGCTGATTGAATGGGTAGGCTTCCATATCAAAGACCTTGGGTGAGGAACGGCTGGGCTCGGTTGCTCGAGTGAGGCCCTGACGAAATGTCCCATTACAGCCAAGGGCAACAGACTAAATCGGCCAGAGCTGAGCTGAACAATGTCTATCAAACTAGCGGGGCACTCTCTACGAACCAGAATAACTTTTTTTTTCTGTAAACATGCTTCCGTAAAAATACGTTGACACAGTGCTCGTGTATACAAAGTTCCCTGAACGTTTTGTGTCGCTTCGCACCGCAAGCTATCGCAGTGTTTTCCCTATAATGCCAAAATCCTCTTGACGCTCTTGTAAATAATGCCAAGACTACAACCGCGCTTAATCACACTTCGATTGGCTTTTTTCAGGTTTACAGGCCGCCTGAGAGCGAATTTCCCGACCGGACGACTTACAAATTGTCCTACGAAGCGTTCGACCCTAAACTGATCAGGACCTGCCGAGGTCAACCGGTATTTTCCAAAGAGAACCTCGTCAGCGCGGGAGAATTTTCGGACAAAACCACGCACAAGGTACCGATGAATGTACTAAACCTGTTTTTTAAGCGATTAATATTTGACACATCAAAGAGATTGACTTTTTTTTTCTCATGCGCGCACCAAAAGATTTTGTATCACATTTTTTGTGTAGGGACGTATAACGGCAATGTTCACTAGTTACCATCACATTTATGCTTAAATTGTTTGTACCAGTTATCATTTCTTTTACTGTCCGAAGATGTTTGAAATAATACCCCCTTATTAATTACCCCCCTCCCTCCCCAGGAGTAATTCGTGGAATTAGTCGAGTGAGAGGTTGATCACCAAGATTGGTTATCCAACGGTCCCCGTAGTCGGACTGATTGGATAGGAAATTAGAGCTGCGATGACGAAAATCAGCGGATGATTGGTGACGAGAACTCTCCCCCCCCCCCCTATTGCCATCAGTCCAAGTAGACCTAGATGAGTTGAAATTGGGTTTAGCAAATGTGGACATTCGTCAACATCCTCCCGGCCCGAAGCATCTAATAACTCCGATAGGTGCGTGGAACTGAAATTCGCCCCTGGTGTGGTCGTTGACTCCAAGTAAAATAATCTCAATGATCTCTGCGGGCTGATGAGATTGCAAAATCAAACTATATTTTGTAACTATCATCGTGATAGTCACGAAAATGTTCACTCTTAAGTTGAGTATAGTTTCTGGGACACATAATTGGACGTCTGAGTATTGGAATTCTGAATGAGCCGTTGTAAAAATGTATTATTATGAGTGGAGGCCAATCGCTTGATAATCTGTCGTATAATTTTAATAAAAACTCAATAATGAAAATATTATCGTTCTCCCTCAAACGAGGGATGGTGGTCACCTGATCCTCCACATGCCGAGGGATCAAACAAAAATGGTCCTTGGAGTTGAACTAGTTGACGTGTTGCGTGCAGGATTCGTGCAAAAGTGGATAGCCCTATCCGCAATTTGAAAAGGGGGGCTGGCCCATCCCCGTTCCCGAAATCGAAATCGATGTTTGATCTTCCAGAAAAGTGGGACCGTGAGCCATTCGTCGATGAGCGCCAGTCAAATTCTCAAATACTTTCCCCAAAACTCGAATTAATTCGAAATTATCGTCGGACAACTTAACCAGAAGCGCCTTAAATATCGTTTCTAACGAGTTAGTGGGCGTCTGGGGGGGGGGGGGATGAGTCGAAAACTGCTTATAATTATCGCCAACAACGCCGGGCAAACTCCTTACTGCCTGTGCGGAAGATTCAGACGGCTTTACGAAGGCTTTACAAGTAGGACACTTCCATGGGGCCTAACGAGCTCCCTCTTTTGCCCAATTTTGAATAGTAAAACCGCATCAAGTTGAGCGAAAAAGCTTCTTGCACGGCCGAACTTTCTTGGTCTATACGTGCAGCGTAATCGCCATAGCAAACGTGAATATTTTTATGTTTTTAGAAACCAATTCGAGTAATGTGATGATAATAAGTCGTGATGGACAGTGGTAACTAGAAAATTACAATACTAGTCGGAAATTCTCTCTGGTATCACTTGTATGACGCTTTGTTCAGACCTTAGCGGAAGAAAAATGAATATTGCCAAGATGTGAAAATAAACGGTACTTCTATAAATGAATTAATAAAATAATAATCGACGGCTAGGCTCACAGGGGAAAAATGAGAACGAGCGACTCACCAGGCTGGTTTGCTGAAACAGACGCAACTGACTGTGGCCGAGCGTTTTCCGACGCTTCTTCTGATTAGGGCTCACTTGACGCGTCACGAGGTCAAACTCCTGAAATACTGGAATCCAAACTAACTTTTTTCGCCGTGTTTACCCAGTAATTTCAGAACAGCAAACACTCACCCCTCAAAAAAAATTTAGTGAACAATCCCATACATTATCCGTACGTTAGTTTTTCAACGAAGCTCGTGGCAGCCCAATACATTCCTTAAGTGCCACCACTTTCTACGTAGAACGTTATGTTTGAAAATTTGAAGCTGATTGAAAAATAGAATTAGATTGGATTAAAGCTAGAATGTACGTGGAGCTGAGGAAAGTTGTGTACAGTGTTACGTATACTTGTATTAGATTAAAGTTCCAAAAGGATGCCCATGTTTGTGGTGGAAGTATTGGAACAAATACAAAAACACGCACTTCACAATGTCTCTGGCGTACACATCTTCTGTTGATAGTACGTCTTCGTCCCACACAGCTGCGACATCCAGGGTTCAGAGAATCGGTTCATCTCTAGGCGAACGACGATTCTTTCGGCAAGGGGAGTCGGAGCTTCCCTCTTCCACAGAGCGAAGATGCTGTGGCTACCGTGCACTGATTAGTTGCACTCTAGGAAAGAAGTGTGGCGTTCTGGCTCATGGGATGTTGACAGTATTCACATGTATACGTTGAGTGGGATCTTTTGGTTTATTATTAATTCTGAAGAATAACCCTATGTTTTCGGTCACGAAAAATTTTTTACAACCCCCCCTCAAAATGTGATACTTAACGTTTCAAGACCTGGGGATTCCAAATCTGCAATGTCCGTCTTGTGCCTTTAACGTGGTCTAAAAAATTCGTTCTTTCGCACAAAAATCCGATTTGGTATCTAGTTGTGCCCGCCATCTCGGCAATCCGATCGGACAAAGCCCGTGGTTGTAATGGGCAAAATCGGTTGAAAAAATTAACGAAACGCAGTACAACGCGGGACTACAGCGGAAGTCAACGTTTCGTCGTTTGAACTCCCTCCCGCCCGTCTCAATAAAAAACTACCCGCCTCGTCCCCGCCTCGCAACGCTGCAGGGCAGGCGCCTCAACTCCCCTTTCGCCTCACAACGGGTTCGCTCGAAGCGGCGCCCCCGTTCCAATTTCCCCAACGACGCGGGGCAAAATCATCATACGTTTTGTTTCCGTAGTTCCATTGTAGCCAGGACATGTTTCGTATGGTTTACTAGTATTCGATGCTGAATCGAATGGGATGGGGGAGCACTAATACTAAGTCAAGCTGTTCATGAGAATAATAAACCATTGTGTAATAATTTGCAGGGTTTTAAGATGTTTGAAGTTGCCAGACAATTCGTACACAGATTGTGCACCTCTACGGAGGACTCTCGAGCATTCAGGCTGGATTTCAGGAGACGTGGGCACTTTTTTACCCCATGATGTTTGCCGCAGATAGGGCAGGGAGTTCTGTCATCACCGGACCTTTTCGAAAACCGCGTGAGTAGTAGAAAATTCTACTACTCGCGTGATTTCCCCAGACTCGTTGTTTGAGAGGCCGTTCGGAATAGACTCGCGGGAAGACGTCGATATTGAGGAAGGTAGGGAGATCGAGACATTTGGGGCTTGCTCTTGAAACGTTCTGCACATCTCTAAGTCGCCGGCCATCTGAGAACGAGATAGGAGGTGGGCAAGTTATTTGCTGAACTGCCATTTTTAGCGTGAGTTTCCACAAACAGGGAACTGGGTGGGACAGGGCGACGAGTGAACCGCTCCTTTACAACTGACAATGAAGTTTCGAGCGAATCAAGGCATTTGAGGTACTCAGTCAGCACAAATGCCCCGAACGAGCTTCCACTGAATGGAAGAGTTTGGTTCGTCCCGGTACAATAGTATATGATTGAATACCAAACCATCGCTACTATGGCTACTTCCTACCGCTCCCTGAAGGAAAAAATCCTGTTCTCTCTACATTTCAAAACTAATTTAACAAACTAATTAAAATATGCGGTTGTGTTTGGCAGATGAGTTACGGCCCTTGGCCAGGCTTGAAGAGACCAAAGCAGATCTTCCCCAGAGATCATAAATTGAGCGGCGAAGGGCCAATATCCGAAATGACGACTAATCGACACGACTACACTCCAAAACCCATAGAAACACTGGGGAAGGTGATACAACCGAACGCTCTGGGTTTGTCCAAAGCCAGAATGGAAGGTTAGTTTTTGGTTACACGAATTGGAAGTTTGTTAATTGTGAATAGAAAGACTGGGGGTTTTGTGCACTGGAAGGTCATTGAAGCCTGTAAAAGCTGTGGAAACGTTGAAGAAAACGGATTGCGTCTGCTTGATGTTTCAATAACAAATAAGGCAGGATTGCCTGGGGGGGTAATGCCATTGAAGCACCACCATTCCAGCTCAGCAACAACCTGGGACTGAACGAGAACGACTAATTAATACAACACACACACACAACTAATAGGTTGATTGACACTTTGATATCAACTGGAGCCAGAGAGAGAGAGAGAGAGCGCGCGTTGGAGAGAGAGAGAGAGAGAGAGAGAGAGAGAGAGAGAGAGAGAGAGAGAGAGAGAGAGAGAGAGAGAGAGAGAGAGAGAGAGAGAGAGAGAGAGAGAGAGAGAGAGAGAGAGAGAGAGAGAGAGAGAGAGAGAGCGTTGGAGTTTTTAAGGCGGCAATGAAATAACTCAAACACTCGGATTGAAGTTTAAAAACGTTCGTCTATCAAAACAAGAGAAAGCATACGGCGGCAAGACCCAATGCAGCCAACAGAGAGAGAGAGAGAGAATGAATGAATGAATGAATTTATTTACCGACCAGGGAGAATTAGGGTCATGTGGCCCTCTCTTCCATTCTCCCTGGCTACATCACACAGTTACATTTTCTCCTACATTCGTCGTAACTCATTATGTTATTTATAAGTACATCTCATTCACACCAAATAAATTACATTCATACCCTAATCACTAACAAACTTCTCCGCAGTGGATATCCTAATCCTAATAGTTAACAAACACTTAACAAACAAAAAACATATAATGATTGGCAACAAACTATTTACAATGTAGGAGTGCGTGATGACTAAATAAATAATATTAGTATAAGGTTCAACTAGAACACAACAACGATACAATCTAATAGCTCTCAATTATTATTTTATTACTTTCCGCTACCCGAAGGGAAGGAAAGTATAGTAATCGGCACAAAAAAAAAATTTGGGTTTTCTTCAGATCTTTACGTTTCAGACCCTACTGAGTCTAAAAAACCTAATTTCGGCGAATGGTCCGTGTGTGTGTATGTGTGTGCGTGTGTCTGTAGTTCGATTTGCGGGAGAACGGCTGATCCGATTGAGCTGGTTCTTTTTTCGTTTTGTTCGTTATTTTTTGTAGACACCAAAATAAGGTTATGGACGATTTCGGCCGATGGAAGGGGGGTGGGGGACGAAAATGTACCAAAAACTAGGGTTTTTCGCATTTTTCTCGAAAACGGCTCTAACGATTTTGAGTAAACTTTCAAATTATCTTCTCCTAATTAATACCTAACTTTTCTTCTCCATACATATCTACATGAAAATACGGTGAATGGAGATATGGGCCCCTGAAGCAAAAAAGGTTTTTTACGCTTCGGCTTCAGCGATTTTCACCAAACTCACAGGATGTTTTCAATTAGTTAATACCTACATATTCTTATCGATAAATGTTCCTGTGACGGTCCATTGAACAGAGATAAAAATCAAAATGTGTCGAAAATAACGTTTTTTCTAACATTTCCGTAAATTCCAGGGTAACTTTTTCACCAGATGTGATAAATCTTAATGGAGTGTCCTTTTAGTCACCCATACCAGCATTTCGTTCTCTATAATTATTTCTGTATATATATGTTGAACGGAGATATAAGCCAAGTTAACTCAGAAAAGGAGATTTGTCGAATATTAATTTATCGGTATTCCAATTTTCTCAAAAACGGCTCTAACGATTTCGATCAAACTTTCGGAGTACTCTCAGCTAACTAGTCCCTACACTTTGTTCTCCATAAATGTTCCTGTAAAAATGCGTTGAACGAAGATATAGCGCCCGCCTATGTAGGTGGTGTTCGAACTTGAAGGGGTGGTTGAGTTGTGTGTTGCTACGCACCAGATATTTTTAAACTTTGCTTTGAACACTTCTATCCTACCACACTTTTGAAACAGCTCTGCATGCTCATTATGTATTTTTGTCCCTTGGACTACGAATGATCTTGCCAACATGTTCGTCCGATGGGTAGGAATCCGAAGAACACTGTTCTCGCTCCGAGTATCGCGCTGTGAGAGAAACTCGAACGATTGGTAAATATATTGCGGTCTACGATGTTTCAATTCCTTGAAACCCAGACAGGCGATATGTAGCTTCTTACGTTCTCTAATCTTCAGCCATCCTAACCGCTTATAATGGGGTGTAACGTGCTCGTCCAGGCGCAGTCGCAAAACAAACCGTAGAGCCGCGTTTTTAGCCTTCTGTAATCGATCAAGCTCGCCACTCTTCAAATCGCAGATGGCCGCAGCTGCGTAGTCAAAATAGGGCATTACAAGACTCTGAACGAGCTGAAGGCGCACATGACTTGGGAAATCTGTTGCTAAGCGACGTAACTGGTACATTGCCCTGAATGCGCGACTGCAAGTGGCCGCAACTTCTTCGTCCCAGGACAATGAGCCTCCAACGAGGAGGAGGAGGAGGAGAGAGAGTGAGAGAGAGAGAGACTTATCACCACTCCTGTCTCTTAACTCTTTACATCATCTCCCACTGGGAGATACACAAGCAGTGAGAGCTGCTCAATGACAACCATTAAATATACGGGGGGGGGGGGGCAACATTTAAGGGTGGAATTGCTACACACGACGATTGTTAATTTAGGAGGTTGGACGATATTCCACTAGATGGAACATAAACACTCCAAACATACTTTATTAAACAATTAAACGAATAAATATTCGACGGGGTGCGTCAAACTGAAAGACTGTCCATCGATATTAGCTTTCAAAATAATCAAATTAGAATTTAACTCGAGTGAACAAAGTACAACCACACGCAGCGTTCTGGGGTCAAAAATATGTTCATCTTGGAACACGCAGGTCAGGTACAGGTAACATGCTGAAACCATTTAAATGTTTATTTATTCCCACACATAAGTACACACTCCACGAGCAAAAGATGCTAAAGCATTCTGTCATCCAATACCTTCGAAAAATCACCTCTCTGATTTCCCTGACCCCATAGAACATAATATAGGGTATTTTGACACGAAGTGGAATACCTCTTCTATACATCCGAGGTTGCACAAGGCACAATAATGTGCTCCCTCTCTAACGGGGAATGATTATTCAATGCCAATAGCTCCCCCCTGATCCGTAATACCCATCTCAACTTCCTCACGCTCATTCCCACCTTGGTTGCTAGTTAAAAAACACAATAAACGATAAATTGTCTATATTTCCACAGAATTATAGACAATTTATAGTTTATTCTGTTTTTTAATGAAATGTCCTCGCGAATGATTTAGTTCATATTGGTTGCTCGGTCCGTGCTTAGGCATACTTGACAAGAAGACTCCTGCTTCATGGATTGCTCCCTCTCTGTTCAAGAACCCTCCTCCTCATTAAACCAACGTCACAGACACATCAAACAGCTCAAAACCTTTACTGACCCAGGAGATGCAGAAGCCAAAGCTATCACATTGCCTCATTTCAACCCTAGCCCGACGTAGAAAGCACGTAGAAAGAGTTGCCATTTTTAGAAGTTTCCCAGTAAATGGTGGTGAGAACCACCCACAACTTAGTTAGCCAGTCCTAACCCATTCACAGCTCATATATTTATTTGACGAGCTTCAATCATCATGCAGTGTAATGATAATATAACATTTTCATCCGTAGAAATACGAACACAGTAGTATATTACATTATCAAACGTTTTGACAGAAATCGATTTTAGTAAAGTTTTTCCCTCAGCATTCCGCTCATACGACGCGTTTTGGGGAAAAATCGTATTGACACTCAAACAAGGTACGTGAACCGTGTACGTTCAATAATCGTCGCCATATAATCTGGAGAACCCTCAGAAATTCCTGAATTCATAGCATTTTGTTACTTTCCTTAAAGCCGTAGGGGAAGAATGTTGTGTAACCAACTGGCTGAAAAAAATTGAGTTTTCTTCGGATCTTTACATTTTCAAGGCTTTTGAGTCTGAGAAACACAATTTTAGATAAGTGACCTGTGGATCAACTTGGGACGCCAGAATAAGGGTATGAGAAAAACCGCTAGACTGTCATAGTGACCGGAAGATAGAGATAATAGTTTGTACGTGGACAGTTCCTAATAACCTAACAGTACCGTGACACATCTGTGGGGCAATTACTGAAGGGCTGCGGAATAAATAATTGACAATGCTCATCAAATCCCACAGCACGCTCCACACATGAATAAATATCACTGCGCGCCAGTACTGTAAAAGCTGCCGTTGATTCAATCAATTCCTCAACCCTCAAATTATGCCGTAAAGAACCGAATCTCAGTCTGAAATAATATTTTTATGATTCCAGGAGATTCTGTACAATCGATGTCCTACAAATTCCCTGATATGTCCAGATTCAGCCCGGCACAATCGTTCAAGCCAGCAGCAACGTAAGAAATCACGCCTTGAGGTGCATTCGTCGATGAAAACAAAACCTATTCACTTATTCAACCATTTGGTTGGTTCCAGGTATTTACCACCTGAGTCTGCCATGGACGGGGAAACTGTTCACAAATTGTCTTACATGCCGTGGGAAAAAATTCCAGATAAAATGGACATGCCGTGGGCCGATAAAGCCAAATATGCGAAGCCCTGCATTCCATTTGAAGCGAACACTATATACAATGGAAGGTCTGTAAAAGTAGTTTTTATTTCACATGGTCGTGCAGGATTTCCATCCACTCCCACCCAAACTGCAGCCTTAGGTCAGTGCAGCGAGGGGCTGATCAATTTATAGCATCTGCTGTCCCCCAGCCAGTTTCCCTTTCAGTGCATCTCTAATACCACAATCTACCCCTACAGATTTTAAAAATACAAATCGATGTAAACTACATTTTTACTTAGTCCTACGTAGTTGGAAGGAAAGTTACGAAATTGGGTGAAAACTGAATGAGACATCTGTACTAGTACGGTTTTCCTGGGTCTATAGTCGATAATAAGGCCACTTCCTTAATAAACAGTGATGGATTTCCACAAGGCCTGTTCAGTCCAATAGCAAGCGTAGGATCCCAATCTCGAATAGAATGACTGAATGCCCCATTATCCTGACGCTCTCCCCCGATAACCCTTTGTGTCCAAGTTTGATGAGCTTGCTACAGTTCTGTTCCATTAACGCTCCAATGAGCTAGATCTCATTCCGTTCCATTGTCACCGCAGGTTCCAATCGTGTCTACATCACCCCTCCACCCTCGTAAAAAGATCACATCCTCATAATCACGAGGCTTCGAAAAGGCTATGCGTTGGGGTGTTCCTCTGATAAAGACTGTTCGACCCTCTTAAATAGTGGTAGAAAAGAAATGAATCGAATCTCCACAAAACACTAAAATACGCCACGGAGAAAAACAGGGGGTAGTCCCGTACAGGACTTTCGAGGGAAATGGGCACTTGAGAAAATTTAAAGAGAAAAATAATTTAATCCTTCCGGGCAAATCAACAGAAAAAAGGAGGAAATCACTCACTGGGTTTTGTCGTGATTGGGGGGATGTGATGTTCCTTTCGTCTCACGAGTCGTTGTCGCTTCAGCCTATTCATTTGCTTCCTAGCGCTCTAATGACGCACCTCTTTGTTCCGTTCCATCGTCGTGCGCCCTTCCTCCACCTTCTTTGTTTCGAGTGCGATTTATCGCTATCTAGCCGTATGTTCTTAAAATGATCCTCCACAGCATGTACATAAGGGAGATCCTTCAAGTCCCTTTGGAGAATTTGGATGAGAGAACTCGTCGAGCAGCTGTAAGGGTTAGTGAAACTATACCACAAGTGGTTATGTGACACGGGGCAATTGGCTGCCAGTAGTCATAGGATTTGGAAACGAGAGGCATTAGCTCAGGCAGCAGTAGTTCGGCGTCTGTGAAGAGCCTACGCCACAGCCGAGTGTTAGTATCGGATGAGAGACATGAATGCGCCCCAAGTTACCCACACTGTACACTTGGTGTGATGTAATACGAAGGATTACAGGGTAGACGAGACTCAAAAATAAGAACTAGAGTAAATTAGAAAGTACAGATGACGCCCCTACCAAATACAATGAAACTGCAACGCTGATCCGAATTTTGAATGACCATCCACGTCCATGACGCGTTGGCAGATGAACTTGCTGCCGTTCCATTCCATTGTTCTGCATTACCCATAAAACTTCTTCAACTGTTCAACACTTGAAGGGCTGCTGCTTAGCCCTAAGTCCACTATCACACTATTCTTACTCACCACCAAGTTCAGGTTCATATTTTTCAATTTTTGTTTTCTGGTTACTTTCTACATCTGTTTGCTTTATAAAACAATACTTAGACAAGATATTAGCTGTATGGTATGATATGTCAGTATAGTATAGACTTGAAGTGCGCTAACACACAATTGTGATTAACGTTTCCTGGTTTCAGCTTCATACCGCCAGGGCGACTTATTGAGGACGAATTAGGACACTGCATGGGTACGTTCATTTTTGTATTATTGTTTTAGAAATAATGTTGTGGTCATAGCACGCTGTATCTATCGATATGATTTCAGGTTGCCACTGCATCGTTCCGACTGAGTGCTTCGACCAGAGTGGGCAGCCTCCCAAAGACACCCTGATCTGCCCCAAGGGCTATAATCCCAATACTGATCCTCCAAGACCTCCTCCGTAAGCCTGAACTTGGATCTTTTTTAGTTTTCTTAACGTTAGGAAGTAAAAAGGAAAGTTACGTAACCAGCCAGAAACAATACAGTTTTCTTCATACCTTTACCTTGCCTTTGGAGCCCGAAAAAACAGCATTTGATATAAATCGACTTTTGTACAATTTTATCCGTATAAATCCTGTTTGTATGAAATTAACATTCTCACAAAAATAACTATAATAAGATAATTATGTGCACTTTAAGAAAGTTCAAAATCCAAACGACCTTCGTTCCACAAATAACTTTTTCTTTGGAGTTTACCTTAAAATTCCAGAACTAAAAAACACAAAAAAAAACATCTTGAGAGCCTCATGATTTACCAATACAATGAGATTTATATCACTCACATTTGGCGAAGGTTGTGATTTCACTGTCATGCCAGCACTTGATCACTTGCTCAGCATCCACCGAACCCAGACCTGTGGAGGTACAGCAGGTTGTCATTTAGCCAGCCTGGCTTGTAATCCTGGGGCATCCCATTTGGGAGTAGTTCTCAATCTGGTGTCCCACCTGATCTAACTATTCACTTAGGTGGCAAGTTTCAAAGGGGCAGGTCAACTGCGACCACGTTTTTTCTTCGCAAACTGAGTGAAACGGTTATAAGCTAACTTATTAGCATACAAACCTGGAATGTTGTAGGAACTACAACGGAGCAGCACGTGGGTTTTTGTTTCCTCCGCACTGGAGGCGCTAGATGTGCGAATGGAGAGTCATGATAGAAAAGTGGAGCAATGGTCGGTTATTCAACAAAGGTCATGACAATAGTAGGAGGACAAAAATAAATTCTGGAACTGCACCATGTAGAACGTTATGTTTTACCAAGTTTGAACTAAGTTAATAAGTAACTAGAGCGATAAACATTCCTCATGTACGTGATAGTGAGGGGCGTTGTGTGATGCATCGCATCAGATATTTTAATCTGGTTTTATTACAACTGTATGAAGGCAATATGTCTAGTAACTATTCTACATTAGCAGTTCGTGGATCAAACATCGCTATTTACTACTACTTACTTGTGACACTTCATTTTGGCGTTGTAACTGGGTTCAGTGGTTTGGTCCTCTTCAGTGTCGCATGTCTGCTGTTATTCAGATGATTCAATACGTCAACCTCAGACAATTGCCAAGTCGTTTTCGTGATCCACAGCTCTTCTTCTTCTGATCTCATTCGCCATTTTACATTGGCCGTGCCATTTTATTCTGCATTCTGTTTAATATAACCCCAGAGAGGCTGTAGGCTCATAGGGGCTACTCATAGGCCAGCAGTTTACTGTCAGGGAGCTGAAAATAGCTTTCTAATACATCTTCTCGAACTTCGGGTTGATTTCCCCTCTGACTGTATTCGCGTATGTAATGATCAGGTCAATTAATTCAACAGCGGTTGGGATTACTTTCCGATACTTGCAGTGTCTTGGTAACATTAAGTTATGTCTCCATTTACGAACGCAGTCCATTGGAGTCGATGATTATCAGTTGAAAGACCTAGCAAAACCTCCATGACGGAATATTGGTTTACAGTGAATTTTGTGGTACGTTTATAAAGCTCTGTGTGGAACTAGGCTCGCAACCACACCCACCCATTGCATTGGTCTTTTCAGGCGTCTGCTTTCACCTGAGCTCCCTCAGGTCGACCATCCGCGACTGTCAGTTGGTGGAGGTTTCAGATGCTCTCGAGCCAACGTACTAGAGACTGATTTGCAGCTCAAGGACACTGTCGTGTAGAGCTGTGCTGCCCCTCACAAAATCGTTCAGTGAAGTATTTCCTCGTTTTCCATTTATTACTAAGTTGAGTTGAGTATTGAAGCACAGCATAGACTACGAGGGCTCCATCAATGCCTGGGGACCAAACTCAAGAACTCAGGAAGAAGCTCAGGACTAGCTGTCACTTCCCTGATTCCCGCAGAGACTGATTACAGGAGAAATCGTTGATCCTCTTACCAGAGTTAGAGAGGTAAAAGATAGGAAGCTGGTTGAAGTTGTTGATGTACCTCTATGGTACACACTGTCTTCCCTGGGCAGCTCTTTTAAAGAACCTGAAGGCGTCAAGAGGAAAAAACGGGCAGACTGGATAAATAAACAGAATGAGGAACAAGATGAGCAGGCCCTGGAGTGCAAAGCTGTAGCTAGCTAACACCAGTCCGAAATGACAGGGCTGTCAGGGCGCAGTACAGGAATAGGCAAAACGCCGAATATTCCGAAACTGTTTAATGGAATGGTTTTATGCAGATGTCTCTTAAAGTTTCTTGCAAACCGTTTCGTTTAACCATACCTTTTGTTATACACGCCAAAAACACATTTGAAATCTGCAGCTCGTTCTATTGTATTTTCCCAATTCTGGACTAAGCCAACCCCAGTCCCTGCCATCCATCAATCAACCCCCTTTTTTCCACCAATCCAGGGTTCGCTTTAATTTTATCCTACAAGTCACCCAACTTCCTCCTTCTCCTTTCCTCCTGCCCTCGTCAGCTGCCCGTTTGCTCACACAGTCCCCACTTCTTTCGGCTAGTACAGTTCGCTGATTTGGAGTCAAAGACACTAAGTTCGTAGGTGTTTATTGGCTCTTTTGAATCTGAAGTGATTATCCCACCAACCAGTGTTTTTTCCACTCTTCCATCCAACACTGATCTAATTTATGACAAATTCTTCGCCCGCATTCAATTTCCATTCCCCATTGTTGCACCAATATCCGTTAGTACAGTATACACATTAGCTTATTGTAACGAGAGAATGTGTTAACTAAAGTTGGTTTTTTGTTCCAGAGTTATTGACCCTGAGCGATAAGTAAGTGAACCCTTTCGGTGTACTAAAGTAGAAACCACTGCACTAATACCAGCTGACAGGAGCGTATTCTGAATTACTCCTATTATAATAAACATAATGTCGATGCAATAATCCGAGAGGAAGAAGCGGAGGCTGGCAGATCTATTGCGTGCCTTGTGCCATAATTTCAACGAAAAGAATCCAAACAATTCTCAGGGAGGAACCCGCAAATGGAAACCCAGAAACTTATGAAATCGTAACTCTCAGGCGACTGGCATAATGACAACGGCATAAAAACATTTGATGTCTGACCTGTCGAGATGATGAAGGGAGAGGGAAACAAAATTGAGGCATTATCAACCAAGTTCAGCATGAGGGATTGGGGAATCAGGAAATGACCATGTGTACTGAGGTGGTTCGGAGATGTTTCTTGAAGAGCTGCTGACTCAGGCAAAAATTACGGCAAATCGCGCGGAGCTCCGATCCACAATCCCCGACTTACGTCAAGAATTATGAACCAATGTCTGAACCACTACACCACGATCGCCTGGTGCCTTTAATAGGAGTTAATCAGCACACATGCGTAAGGACAGCCTCTAAACAACTCACTTAGTTTCCTTCTACTCTGCCCTCTCCTCCCCTCCCCACCCATCCATTAGTCGAAAGTGGAGCGCTAGTAATCCTCCAGAGCACTACAACCAGTTATGAGCGATAATTATGGTACAATAAAACGTATTGTTCTTTTTTCAGAATCCAACACGAGGGGGAATCAGTTTGTCAAAATTCACGTCCAACTCCAGGAAGTCGTGTTTTGAATAAACTCAGCCATAACACGAATTTTGTTTCTTATTTCACCACTCAATATAAAGCAGAGTCAACTTGGTACAGCTCACGTGTGAATAGACACATTGAGAGGCTTACATGGATCTCGCTAATGCGAACACAATGACCTGAAGACCGATTTCTATTTTTCCAGTGTCACACAACCCCAATACTTAGTCCTGTCCATGGCGTAATATTCCTCTGCCAAATGAGCAATCAACGAATTTTGTCGCTCTAGCAATTGATACAATTTATTTTTCACCAATTGATATCAACAAACTGGTAGCTATGTTCTGGAATTGGAGCGTATAGGTAATTGATGGGATGTCAACACGGTATACGTAAAATCGCTTTTCGTCGACATGCTTGATAACGTATTGCGCTGCTCTAATCATTTTCCCACTGATGGAAAGTTTGTAGTAACATCATTTGGAGCTGTCCACATACAAAATTTAATCAAAATCGTTTAAGCTCGTATTAGATATTTATATTTGGGTTTTTTCATCACTGATTAACTAGTTAGTTTTGAAAGGAGCTAAATAAGCTGGTACTCGACTGTTGACCAAGCCGAAGATCTAGTTACACCTGATTTTGTCCAGCCGTCTTCTCTTCCCATGGACCATTTTCTCAAACGCTGTTTTTCAGTGACGTGGAATCTTTAAAAGACATCATCGTCTGGCCGTTAAATCAGTACTAAAGTCAGTTAGCTGGCCGTAGTCTTTATATGCAAAGAGAAAAGGAAACGGGATCAAGAGCTTCAGTGGGAGGGGGGGAAGGAGGTCTCGCCCACAGTATCTCACCAGCCAGAGGAGATGGACTCACCAAACTTAAGCAGTTAACCTACTGGCGGAACTAACCCAATTACTTTAATACCTTTAAAAAATCGTTCTTCTGCCGATTAAATAACCTTTCCTACTCTGTAGGACTAAGCAAAGCAATAGACGACTTACTGGCATTCATCTCCCGTGTGCTTACTCATTTTATTGACAGAGCGCGTGATTTCACCATTCAGAAGCCTTGTTCTCTTGGGCACATTCACGAACTGTAACCAAATTTACGATCCTCTTCAGCCTCGCCAAG
Organism: Pachypeltis micranthus; assembly: GCA_020466155.1. NCBI lineage: Eukaryota > Metazoa > Arthropoda > Insecta > Hemiptera > Miridae > Pachypeltis > Pachypeltis micranthus. The sequence goes on from CM035769.1 coordinate 68,124,100, forward strand.
AGAATGGTTTAAAATTAGAAGAAAAAAACTCAATGCGTATTAAAAATATATAATTCCATGAAATGCTGGCTGCAGTAGAGCAACCAATAACGAGACTAACAATTAGAAAAACTCAGATCAGTTCGAGACAGAAGGAACTCACTCAGCACCACCCTTTTGATTACAATGAACGTAGCATTTTACGAAAAATCATCAATCACGTGTACTCCGTGAAATCTTGTATGTTGGAGTTGAAGTTGTCTGAGCCGCCGCTGTGATAGTTTGAGCGATGGGGCGGCCTCTCTTCCACAGTTTTCGACAGAATTCGTTTTATTTGCCTCAGTCTTTCCAACCAATTCGAAGCGTACGGCTCTTGCTTGCTCTTCGAAACGACGATGGCGGCCAACTATAATCAACGCAAATGCAACAGTCGAGATATATGAATTAGAACGAAATTAACCAAAATATGTTTGCTCGTCGTGACCAAATATATAAAGGCAGGTGGTAAAATTGGGCGGTACACAAGATTGGGGGAGTGGAGAACATTGAGGGAATCAAAAGAATATCGATATTGTTAATAGGTGCAAGCATATAAAAGTGGACTCTTCTCCAGGAAAAAAAAGCAGTGGTTCAGGCTCTACACTATCATGGAGCACAGTTTTGGGGAGGAGACGGAATACACGCAGCCTTCCATCCTCAAAGTAACGTTTTCCCGTCTGTCTGAAGAGTGGTGACCAAAACATTAATGCTTCTCTTCGGGTAATTTTCTATAGTCGTTGTGACGGGACTCACAACCACAGCGGGGAGAAGCGTGCTCGGTACGGGCTGGGCTCACCTCACTGCGCGCCGCTAGCTGGACTGATCGCTCCGGTCTCCTCCGACCTCGACGATATCTGCAATCGCTCTCAGAAACAGGGTTTTGGTGGCAGAAGAAATTTAAAGTGTTAACGTTCCCCAAGTTTGAATATTTTCCTTTTATAAGTTATTGCCATATATTTTAGTTTCACTTGCCCAATATTTATATTACTTTTTTTCGTTGCAACGCACCATCGATCACCAGAACGCACGACAAGAAAAGGTACGTCGCATCGTTCACCAGAGTTCAAGGTTCAATTTTTGTAATATTAATTTAAGCCACGGCTCGCTCACACCTTTGATTTAAGGTACTTCCGATATTGTTACTTTCCGCTACCCGAAGGGAAGGAAAGTATAGTAATCGGCCCAAAAAAAAAAGTTGGGTTTTCTTCAGATCTTTACGTTTCAGACCCTACTGAGTCTAAAAAACCTAATTTCGGAGAGAGGTCCGTGTGTATGTCTGTGTGTATGTCTGTGTGTATGTCTGTGTGTATGTCTGTGTGTGTGTGTGTCTGTAGTTCGATTTGCCGGAGAACGGCTGATCCGATTGAGCTGGTTCTTTTTTTGTTTTGTTCGTTATTTTTTGTAGACACCAAAATAAGGTTATGGACGATTTCGGCCGATGGGAAGGGGGGGGGACGAAAATGTACCAAAAACTAGGGTTTTTCGCATTTTTCTCAAAAACTGCTCTAACGATTTTGATTAAACTTTCAAATTATCTCCTACCAATCAATATCTAACTTTTCTTCTCTATACATATCTCCATGAAAATACGGTGAACGGAGATATAGGCCTATGAAGCAAAAATAGGTTTTTACGCTTTTTGGCAAAACGACTCAAGCGATTTTCACCAAACTCACAGGATGTTTTTAAATAGTTTATACCTACATATTGTTCTCAATAAATGTTCCTCTGACACTCCATTGAACAGAGATAAAAATGAAAATGTGTCGAAAACAACGTCTTTCGAACATTTCCGTAAATTCAGGGTAACTTCTGACCAGATGTGATAAATTCTAATGGAGTGTCTTTTAGTCACCCATACCAACATTTCATTCTCTATAATTATTTCTGTATATATATGTTGAACGGAGATATAAGCCAAGTTAACTCAGAAAAGGAGATTTGTCGAATATTGATTTATCGGAATTCCAATTTTCTCAAAAACGGCTCTAACGATTTCGATCAAACTTTCGGAGTACTTTCAACTAACGAGTCCCTACATTTAGTTCTGAATAAATGTTTCTGTAGAAATGCGTTGAACGAAGATATAGCACCCGCATATGTTGTTGGTGTTCGAACTTAAAGGGGTGGCGGAAAGTTGTGTGTTGCTACGCACCAGATATTTTGGTACCCCTGATGGGAACAAATTAAGATGAGATAATGGGAAGTGAGTTGGTGGAGATAGACAGACTAAGAAAACAGCGGGTTATTCTCCAAGCATTGGTGCAGCAATCTTCGATGAACGTAGAGGATGTAATAAAAGCCAGCGACGTGTTCGCTGCTCAATCACATTTCGAGGTTCAAGATTATGAGCTTTGATGACTTTGGATCAAACGGACGTTGAACTTCGAGAAATGAAAGTGGCTCACAGTAATGTTCATACTTAAGGGAAAAATTCGAAATTATCTTGCAGAGCTCATCGCTAAATGAAGTAAGCGATGTAGGAAATAGCGAAAAGAAAAATATTCGTTCTCGAACTCTGGCGAACTACAGAATACAATTTGCATATCACATGGGAATTAATAGAAAATAATTTATTTGATCGACAACCAGAGGAGAAATTTTCGTCAACTGGAATGGAACCTACATCCACACGTCGAGGGATGCACTTTAGGCACAATCTGAGAACGTGTACTCCACATGTGGGAAAAAAACTTGGACTTGAGGGTCTTTCGAGTCGAGGACTGAGAACACCTGAAGAATCGTAATAACATCCCACCCTTTTCCACCGACATCAATAAGCACAGGGTGGATTTGTGACATGGATACTCTAAGCTTGAGTGCCCTCCTTGAGTTGGTTAGATCAGGCGAATTCTTATACCCCTGTGAAGCTAAAAGAAGATTTATAAGGGTATTCAACCGATAACAGCCCACACACAATTAGCATTGAATATCCCCCAACAGTTCATCGCTTTACAAGGAAATGGGGAAGGAAAGAGACTGCTATCACAAAATGAAGAGACGTCTGAAGAAGGTTGTCAGAGTCAAGAACACACGCACAATATTGGAGCCTCCTGTCAGCAAATGCAGAAATAAAGGCCACCTCAGAGATCGAAGATTTTATTGCACGTAGCTGGATGACTGAGCAAAAGAAGAGATCTGGCACTAAAATATACGCTAAGGTGAGAGCTGTGTTGTTGTATGGCAGGTTGTTGTGAGACGGAAGACTCATGCAAATTTGAGATCAAATGTCCAACCTTGACTACCGAGTGGAGAAAGGTTTTGATTTTGGCGAAATATCCAATATAAAACAGTCACAGTGTATGACTTTAAAAGTGTGTATCTCGGGTTACAACCGTTACAATTGTTACTCAAAGTTCTTTCAGAATAGACCTCACACCCTATGCTGATGACACACAGTTCTTCAGGTCAGGTAACCTCACAAAGCTCAGCGAGGATCTTAACAATGTGTCAGACAACAGGCATGTAAGTCAACCCACGAGAGACAGAGCTGCTGAGATCTCCTAATTTGTCGGGCGTGCAATGTGCTCCTCCTGAGTGTAGTACATCGATAGTGCGAAGAACCTGGTATTCTTGTGCAGAACTTCATCGATCTCAAAAGTGAAGGCATGCATAGGCTTGCTAGATCGAATGCAGAACTTCATATGAACTGAGTTAAAAACAGATGACGGAAATCACACAAAACACGTGGGGCTGAGGAAAGTTATGAGTTGCACCAGATATTTTGAAATCCGAACTTCCCAAAATAATGTTCGAAAGAAACCAATTGGAGTTCCCTACTTACTATCCACCAAGTAGATTGTAGCTGGACACACCAGAGACTAATCAAAGCCGTACTCACTAGATTAAGGGATATTGTGCAAGTAACAGTCTAATGATCTCACATTTGCCAACATTGACACGTTTGTGCACTTTTTAATGACTTTTGATTGTCTCTAAGCTCTTGCTTCACGTACATGCATCCATATCCCCCTTAAAAACAGAGCACTGATTCTGATGCATTTACCAGTTGTGATACAAATTTCGCATCTGCAAAGTCTATGTTTAGGCAATTACGTGAGTTCTTAAGGCGCATTGTGTCGGCAAATGAACTCTGGACTTCTCCAATTCGTCAACGTACGACTCACGCCTAATCGTCCAGTTCTTCAATCTCCTACTCTTCAGGCCAGTTTTATCTGCTCTGCTCCTCCTCTCTTCTCCTACTCACAAAACCCTTCCATCTTTTGCATTGCCTTTTTTCCCCAGTCCGTTTTATACGTAGCACTGTATAGCGGTTTTTTCCTTTTTCTCGTCCAAGACGCCCTTTTTCCTCCACGAGGAAGTCTGTATTGTGCTCCCTAAAGTGCCACAAGACAATCTGTTCTCCCAAGGAGCTCTACATTCATCCCAAACTTCAGCACCACTCATCAAGTGACTCACCACCACTTCGTCTCCTCTACCACCGTCATACGAACAGACCAGTTGGATTTTCCAATTCAAGACATTCCATTAAGATCACCGTCAAAATATAATTTTACCATCCGGCAACTTCCTTTTCATTTTGTACCGGCTTCCCTATTGAGGGAAGAATTTGGATCCTAGGAACTCCACGCTTTCCCCAACAGTCTATACGGCGCAGAAATAGCAATACTGTAAAAATATAACGCTTACGTTACAATGGAGGGCTAACTGTCGAGCCAAGATAGCAACGCTCTGATCAGAAATCACTTTGTAGTCAGTGTGGCACATATGCGTCACCAATTCGTCTTTAACTTGGACCTTTATCTGGTTCGTGCCATGTTCCAGGGGCTCAACAACAACGACAGCATAGTTGAACTGCGCCTGAAAATTTTTGAATAAATGGTCGTCAATATCTTACAAGGAGACTGAAATGTAAATATTGCCTCTTCTTCAATTCCATTTCCCCACAGGGTTCTGGAGATTGAACAGAGATCGCCTTACCTTCAGGGTTTGGAAATTGAATTCTTCTCCGCTGTCATTATAGACGATGGTGGCGAAATTATTTCCGATGTGCAATTTTTTCTTGTAGCCTTTGGGGTCGTTCGGTTGGTTGGGCATAAGAGTAGCAACGTGGAACATGACCTGCACAAAGGAGCAGAAACAATATAAATCAAAATGAAGGACGTAGGGATGAAAACAATACTTCTTGGAGGACCTTGCCGACGACTGAGTCAATAACGTTACGGGCTTGATTGGAACCTGCAGTGACAACAGAATGGAACGAGATCTAGCTCATCGAAACCATACATAGAACTACAACGGCAAAAGTTGAAGACATACGTTGAGGTCTAGGTGGAGGAAGGATGAAGCACAATGGTAATGGGCAGTAGCCTTTTGAAGCAGCCAGTCTTCAAACTGAACGGAGCTGGTTTAAATACACACCACCGTTTATTCAAGGGAGTAGCCTTATGATTGCTGTAGACCCAGGGAACATTCTCGTTACAATAATAAGCTCAAACTAGTGTGGACAGGGCCACGTCATATTACCACATCCCACAGGATCCCGCTAAGCATCCTATTTAATAAACACGCTACTTGCATCTCAACCAGTCAATAAGCCCCCCCCCTCCCCATTTCTTACAACAAGACAACACTACTAACATAAAAATGGTACCAACATCGAGAAAACTTATTACCAACCTGCATCACATCGTCCTGCCACATATAAGAGAATTTACCATCCTCTCCATTCGTTTGAAGGCCCCCTAGAAAGACTTGCTGACGATCTGCCTCTGCCAAGTTGATTAGTGTTCCAAGTCTCTGAAAATCATCGTTTGTGAGTGTACGGGTGGGCATAACAGACAAGTTTAGAACTTCTTAGCCAGTAACTAGTATTAAACTATAATCCGATAACAAAGCCAGATCTCCATTGAAATTGCTTGAGGACTGATGATAATAAACGATATAGACAGCATTAAGTAGTTATATAAGATACAGGAGGCATTGTAAGTAGCCTTAAAAGATACTGAAGGCACTGGAAGTGGTCTTAAAGAATATAGAAGGCATTGAGGTGGTTTAACAAGATATATAGTTCAAAGATACATTACAAAGGAGAATTACACAGGCAAAAGTCTTATGAATGTGAAAAACACTTACTGTTTTTTTTCTCCTTTTTGGGAGATTGCAAAATATCGGTTGATCATTTACTTACTTGCAAAAATTGGATGTAACGCGGGGAGCCGTACTCGTTCCTCAATATGTCGACTTCAGAATTGACTTGACCTGGGCCAACGTAAAGAACTCCAATCTAAACAGAAAACAAAAAGAAGTTAAACGATTCAATTGTTCCGACGTAAAGAGTCTTCATTGTAAGTTAACAAATGTCCACGCCAATTGCTCAGAACTCTGACTGACACACTGTGTCACGTGCTTTTCCTCACAACCTCAGACTCTACAGATCTGATTGTCTTTGCTGTGACTGTGTTGCCACCCCACGAATATCCTTTAGTCAGCACCCACTACCCCCCTCCCATCAAAAGCCTTATCAGTAAACGCTTGTTCCATTTCCCAAAACCCTTTTCTTTTTTTTTTTTTTTTTTTTTTTCATGATTTATTATTGCAACTGAATATTAAAATACAATCCATCTAGCAATATTACGTATCTTTTCAAACACTCCTTGAGGACCCGTTTACAGTAAAACCAAGCCCCTTCGCATAACAGTTTATCGACAACACTGCGCTATACTTGTACTTCAACAGCACTAACTAAGTCCAGTGGTTTTTTCCGCTTGAGTCGTCGGAGTTCATCCTCATTGTCCAAAACGTAGAGCATTTCCGGGTTTTCATGGTTGTGGAGACGTTGTTCATGCCTCCTTGAGTACCTTGCGATAATTTAGTGGACTGTTTCCATCCCCAAATCTCGATGAATATCATCGTTTCTCATGTACCAGGGCGCATGCACTATGCTTCTCAGTATTTTATTTTGGGAGGTTTGGATTTTGTTAATATTTGTTTTTTTGGCACAGCCCCATAACTGAATTCCATAGGTCCATATAGGGCGAAGGATCTGCTTATAAATAAGCAGTTTATTGTGGAGAGAGAGACGAGAATTCCTTCCCATCAACCAATACATCTTTCTGAAGTTAATTCTAATTTCCTCTTTTTTCTTTTCTATGTGTTTTTTCCAGTTTAATTTGGAGTCGAGGGTCATACCTAAGTATTTGACTGCATCGGTATGGGGTATTTTATTTGAATTGATCTCAACATCCATGACAGGAATTTTTCGGTTAGTAAAGTTGATGTGAACTGATTTTGATTCACTTAACTTGATTCTCCACATCTTTGTCCACTTAGAAATCTCAGTAATTGACGTCTGTAGATTACTAGTTGCGGCTTCGACTTCATCATCTACTGAGAGGATAGCCGTATCATCAGCAAAGGTGGCAACAGTTGTACCTTCTTGTTGAGGTAAGTCCCGGGTATACAGAAGATAAAGGACTGGCCCTAGGACACTCCCTTGCGGGACCCCTGCTTTAATTGGCTTCAAGCCAGAGTATTGGTCATCTTGCTTCACCCTGAAATGTCTATTTTCAAGGTAAGATTTTAGCAGTAAGTAGTACTGTTTTGGGAGATCTCGGTGCAGTTTGTACTCCAGTCCCTCATGCCAAACCTTGTCAAAGGCCTGTGCCACATCTAAAAATATGCTGGCACAGATTTTCTTACCTTCAAGGGCCTTTTCAATTATATTAGTTATTCGATGGACTTGATCTATAGTTGAGTGTTTTTGCCTGAATCCGAATTGATGGTTTGGGACCAAGTTTCTGTCTTCAATTATGGGTTTGAGTCGTTTAAGAAGCAATTTTTCGAACAGTTTTGACATAACGGGGAGGAGGGATATTGGTCGATATCCCGTCTTCTCGTTTGGTGACTTCCCTGGTTTGGAGATCATGATGACTTCCGCAAATTTCCATTGGGAAGGTACGTATTTCAGTCTAAATGTAGCATTAATAATGTGAAGCAATTTTATTACTGCTTTATCGGGAAGCTCTTTCACAACACGACCTGATATCAGGTCGTAGCCGGGCGTTTTTTCAGCATTAATGTTGCTTTTTATTTCATCCTTAAGTTCTTTCAGTGTCACTGGGACTATTTTGAGTTCGTCAGTTTTTTCCATCCGAGTTATATTTTCATCTGGTATTTGATTTGGTAATGGTTGAAAAGTTTCGAAGAGATGTTCTGCAAAAAGAACAGCTTTCTCTTTATTGCTTCTGGCCCAAGTTCCATCCTCCTTTTTGATTGGAGGTAATGGGACTTTGGGTCGTTTCATGTTTTTGGTAACCTTGTAGAGGGAGTACTCCGTATCTTTCTCCGCAGTCAGCTTACTTAAAAAGTGATCTACTGTTTCATTCTCCATAGTTCTAATTAGGTGTTTAAGTTCGTTAGCGTAATTATTAAGTATTGTTTTGTTTTCGGGAGTTCTATTATTTTTCCACTTTCTCCTTGCTTTTCGTTTCGCATTCAGTAAATTTCTCAATTCCATTGGATACAATTTTTGATTTTCACTATTATCGTTTTGAATTACTGGCGTATTTTGCCAGGCTGCTTGTTGTATGTTATTAATAAGGAGGTCTAGTTCATCTTCTATCTGTTCTGGAGTTTTCATTGGTACTTCCAGATTTATTGTTGTTTCCAGTTGTTGACGAAAACAGGTCCAACAAGTTTTCCTATTGAACAAACTTGGGGTTTTTTCTCTCAGGATAACTTTTTCACTGATTGTTATGATAATGGGTGAGTGATCAGATGGTCGGTCGTCACTATCCTCTACGTTTATGTATCCACTTGAGATACCTCTGCTAACAAAGAAGTCGATTAGATCGGGGACTTTTTTAGGATCCGTGGGCCAATATGTGGGCCTGCCAGAAGAGTAGAAATCACACTTGAGTGTGGTTGCTGCTGCATACAATTCTTTACCTTTTGTTGTCGTTAACCGAGATCCCCAGTATGTATTTTTGGCATTAAAGTCACCTACGATAATGAAGTTGGTTCCTAGCCTTTCAAAAAGACTTCTATAGTCATCTTGCTTCAGGTTATGTCTCGGGGGACAGTAAATTGCTGCTATTCTGTAATATTTGTTTTTGAGTTGCAATTTGACCGAGGTGACTTGCATTTTTTCCTCCTCAATTTTCAGTTCTTCGTGATGCACCACGTTTTCTTTAATTATAATTCCTGAGCCTCCTCTAGCTTTATTGCTGGGGTGAATTGTATGGTAGCAAATGTACCCTTTTATTTTAATGTAGGAAGAATTAGTGAAATGAGTTTCAGAAACGAGTAGAATGTCTATCTTGTTAAAATGGAGAAATGCTTCCACTTCTTTTATGTGATTCAGTAATCCATTAGCGTTCCATGTAGCTATCCTTAATGTATATTCCATCATATTATTCCGTAGCTGGTTAGACTTTTTTCTAGTTTCGCTATTCTCTCGAATAGCAGCTTATTAGTATGATTTTGTTCATTTAATCTCTCAAGTATTTGGCCGAACATTTTTTCAGTGTTCGACACGGTCGCCTCTTTTTTTGCAACTACGTTAGCAAATGAGGCTTTGCAGGTGATAGCACCTGCTATTGCTGCAGTAAGCGAATTTCGCCTGCTACCACTTTTTTCTGTAGAAATATTTTCCCTACCGATCTTTTTCACTTGGGGTTTGGTGGCATTGTTCCTCATTCTTTGTAGCTCTTTGGCTACTTCGCAGCCGCGATAATTTGCTGGGTGATTCCCTTTACAATTAACGCATTTCGGAGCGTCAGCCTTGTCAAGAGGACATTCGGCTGTTATGTGTGGTACAGCACATTTCACACATGCTGGTTCTTTTCCACAGTAGGATTGAGTATGAAGATAGCTTTGGCATTTTTTGCATTGTGGAATAAGTTTAGTGGTGTTCCTTAATGGTTCAATTTTCACAACTATGTTGAGGATAGCCCTTATGCCATGTATTTTGGTAATATTATCATTTTTGTCAAATGTTAACATAAATAGAGGAAGAGGTACTTGGAAGGTTTCAATTACACCTCTCTCGTTTTTCTTACTACCTTTCTTGAGAATGTTGGTGACGTCCAAGATATTAAAACCTTGATTTCTCAGGTCTTCAATGATTTCGCTTTTGTCACACGAAGCGTGTAGACCTCTAGCCATGACTTTAATTGGCCTCTCGGCTTTATCCTGGTAAGTGTACCATTGTTTTTTTCCTGATCGTAGATTCTCTGTGATCAATTTCCAATTTTCACGAGAATCCACGTTAATTTTCCAGATGTCATTGTTCAGAGCAGTGACTTTGACTTTCTCTTTAGGGATATCTTTAATTATGTCTTTGATTACCGAATAGCTCTTCGTACCTACGACATTTATAGGTGGAGGAGGTGGGTCCTTTTTAGGCTTTTTTTCTATCAGTTCGACCTCATCCTTGGTTTTAGGGGAACTATATACCTCGGGGGATGAATTAGCTTTGCGCTTTTTACGTGACTTATTCAGGATCCAATCTGTTTCTCTTGAGAGTTCCTCGTTGGGCTTTTTACTTGACTTTTTCAAGATCCAATCTGTTTCTCTTGAGAGTTCCTCGTCATCAGTCTCATAATACTTGACCTGGGGTTGAGTCGGTAAAACCCATTTAACAGCACACAATGGAAGTCAATAGCAATAGGGTACCTTAGAGAGCAGCACTACACTTGATGTTTACATCCTCCCTCACCTGTCCAAGAATTCCCTTTCTACGCTGTGGAGATTTAGATGATTCATCTAAATAGGCATACACAATCAGTTGGGCACTTGAATTTGTGGGTTGCCAAGGACACACAGACGACTTTCCTTATACTCGTGGAAATAATATTTCTCCATTGTAAAATAATGGAGTAAATTAAAACAATAAAATAATTGCACGTCTCTGAATTTATAAAAGGGAAGCAAATAGCAAATAAAAAGGGCTAATGAATGCCTGACCAATTGAAAAAGGTGCTGTCTCACTTGGTAGGAAACTTGTTAAGATCAGATCAGAGGCCTTAGCACGTTAGTTCTACTGAGCGATCTAGTTGTAGCGTGCTTGATATACACTTCGCAAGATCTTGCTTCTCTCGAGTCCTAAAGAGCTTGAACAGTAAAAGTGTGAAGCCGGAGATTGTGGCTCGTCACAATTTGCGCTCCCATTCGTTAAACTACCAGTAGGTGGGCTCTCGAAGGTTCATAAAAAGAGCTGTGTGCAAATGAGCTTTGACTCAGCCAGTAGGCAGTCCAAACCCAGGGACGTTAACATATTTAGTCAGTTGGAAGAGAGAAGTAAATACCTGTCTACCTACACAACTACCCTGTACTGGAGGCTCGTGGTGTTGGGAAGGTCAGACTAAGGAATGATTCAGAATCCTATGGTGGAGGGGAAGGATCCTTTCACATTGTGCTATTATCACTAAGTTGCTGTTTCATCTGACATTCGATGCTAGAAATACAAATCAGTTCACTGCATTCGCTCCTCCTTGATTTGTTGTATTTATCCAACTATTTCCTCGACTATCCTAGTTGGAGATTAATTCAATACAGGGCACTTGCAGGTCAATTCAGATCTACTCCCCGTCTCACCTAACGAGCTAATCCTTTCTTGAATTCATTCTGCATTTGGTACTGATTGCAATCTGTTCAGCCCTGTCTGTAAACCTATTTTTCAAGGTTAATATTTTTTGGTTACCCTCTCGCACCTTTAAACTACTATTTGCCCTCGTTTCCTTCTTCTTTCTCAGTTTTTCTGTACTTTCGTACTTTCATCCCTAGAGTACAAAACAACTTTAAAGTTAGAAGTTGACGATTTGGTTGTTTCAAATGTTGTTGAAATGTTCACATTTTTTCCTTTCCCTGTCACTGTTTTAGTATTTTGTGCCAACACCCTCCGTAAATAAATCGTCGAGTAATAATACATCAATGGTTGTGGAGATCCAGTTCGATGGACGAGGAGAATATGCAGGTGCAGTTGATCAACATAGGGAGTGTTTGACTACACAGATCTGGGCAATGAAGGTCCTGATGGATTTGGCTCCACTCCGAATAAGTTCATTCTGAGTAAACATGAGTGGGAATTGAGGATCTTCAATATATTTCTATAGAGTAAATAATAATTGGCTGAACAACGGGAACTACCCTACTACAAAGAACACAGTTCTGCGCTGAGCGGGGGAGCCTACTCGACAGCGATAAAACATGTGCTTCCAACTTGAGATCTTCATCTATAATCACGCCCAAGTATCTCACTACGGATACACTCTCTATTTTAGGGCATGAACGCGAATTGGAACCTGTACTATCGCAGCTGTGAATATCCAAACCATGGTCTAGGTGTACTCCATTTAATATAACCCATGTAGAAATATCCACGACTGTCTGGAACACTGCAGGAGTGAGGCATTCCAAGCGCTTCATCTCAGGACCAACACACCAGATGAAGGACCCTGTGATGCAGGTGGTGTGGTACAAATAAGGAGACTGGACGTCCTGGCTCAACGCCAGAGACTTGAAAGGGCGCAATTTTGTTCTTAGGCACAACTTCCCCTAGGGTGGACATCGAAGAAGATTCAAACAGAAAATACCGTACTCTACATGCGGTACAAGAAAGCAATGTAGCATTAATTATTCCGACATAAAGGTTAACAGGATTTGTCCACAAACACAGAGCACATAATGAACAATAACTAACTCGATGGGCTTCATAAGGAGGAATCCAGTTCAAATTTTTGATGGCATTGGCGTGAGTGGCGTGGTTCAGCAGTATTGGTTTTTCGTGAGGGCACCCGAAGCACGCTGAATGGTACAGCTGAAGGAAAACGAACCTGCAATGAATATGAACGTATTGGTTGAAATAATTATAGACCATAATGTCACACTGTCAAGCAACTCTTCTCAGTCAGCTTTTTGAAATGATTTCGGTATCAGATATCTGAGTGAGTAACAGTCGATGCACTTTTGGAGTAATTGATTTGAGTAATTCATAGTGAGTCGCAGGCAGGAGCTTCCAATGAAAACGTCATTGCCTGGTTGATTCAGTGATACGAGCACTTACAACCCGACAATGCTGTGTTAACGCTGAAAGTACTCCACCGCGAGCCAGGGAAGACCTCTGGGGCTGGCTTTGACTACACATTTCCGCATTCTGTCCTTTCAGGAGTCCAAGAAACTCAATTTGACTTCCTTGTGTAATTAGCTACTGCCCTTTGCTGTCATTCCTATTCCAGTGCTAGAAGTATCTTTCTACTCTCTACAACTTGTGCTGTAGAGTGTGGAAAGAGTCTCCTCCACGAACTCCTGAGTTAGTCTTCAGGTAGTTTAAAGAGCAGCAGCCTTTTTGCCCAGTTCTCCTTGATTTCATGTTGAAACGGCGTGAATTCCCGAATTCGAACCAGCCTTAACCAGCCAAGCACGAGTAGAAATGTGTACTCAACGAAAAGAACAGAAATTAACACAAATTTACATTTAAAAAACAAATAAATGGTAACGTAATATTCTGAAATAAACACGTAATAACTGCTCGCTAAAACAGCCCAACTACCAATTATCAACTGCTTTGGTCAGCAGCTTGGAAGGTAAATAATAATTGTGTGGTGGTAGTGTTTGGTGGAGGTGGGAATTTTCAAACGGGTGCAGTTCCGCCGCTGTGGTGCAAAATGAAATTGTTCAATCGTTCCTCCTTCCTTACCCCTCAGAGGACCCTTCCCATAACATCCCTTTTAGTTCAGTTGTGTTTCGTCGCTTTTACGCGTTGTGCAAATGTCCACTCATTGAACCATTTTCGCTTCAACCCAAACGTTACTGATCTTCTGCATTCATCAATCAGAGAGCTGGGCAGCCTGAGGGGCCCAAATGAGGCACCTGGTAGCGCTCAAATTACCCGAAGGACTTCAAAATAAACACCCTTTGCCAGAAACTTAAAGGCCAAGGGGAACAACCTGGACCAAAAGATGACGAAATCACCAATGGGGAGAGGTACTAGCCAGAGCAATCGGGCTTAGTGCTCAATCCCACACTCTCATTCACGGACCATGAGGACATCAGGGAGCACATCTACTAAGACATCCTCGTTTGATTCCACGGTTGACAGCATAAGTCGTAATGATAGTAAAATATTAATATACTCACGCGGGGTTGACTCCCGAAGTGATCCTGCCAACATCTTTATTCAATTTGGTAGTCGACGAAGAGGCGGAAGTACCTTGAAGCTTGGGAGTGGTTAAATCCCAGTCTCTCCCAGGTTTTCGAGCTGGGCTCATGACAGATATGGTGTGACCACGATCTCTCTTAAACGCCAGTGGAGGCAAACTTGCTGGATCTGCTCCCTTCAATTCTGCTTCCTGAAATTATGGAAAGCAGACAGTGATACTCGAATAAGCATGATATTGAATGGTATGGACCACTGGATAAGTATTGAGACGACGGATGGGTTGCAGGGCAGGCTGCTGATTTCCAGGAAGCCCTCGAGAGATGAAGTTATCCCTAGGCCATTAGTTGTACCAAGCCAGAAACATTTTTGCAAATAACGCATGTAGTTTACCTGCAGCCTTTGCAGTGTTGACTTTGAGAGTAGCCAATACCTCCAAAATATAAAGAAAGGGTACACCAGCCTAGTGCGAAACTTTTTTCCTTTTTTTAAGAGGATTTGCTTCTAACGACCCCATGAATTAAGGCACCAAACAATAACACTTTAGCACATTGCCTCAGGTCAGTGCTCACGCCTCCCAATAGCAGTTCCTCCATGTCTTCTCCCACTCCCAAACACCCTCCCGTACTGCCCAGCAGTTTGTCCAGTTCAGGAATGGTCATGACTCTGTGTCTTTACTTTTCATCCCTGCATGTTGCTACTCTCGGATCAACAGTAAGCTCCATTCACCTCTGGTTCAGCGTCGTCTGAACAAATAAACCATCGCATTAGCTTCATAATTCAATCTGACGAGGACGAGTGAATCTGGCGATTATAATATGTTGCGTAGAAGGCTGTATTTCAGCTTCAGTCAGCATATGCAACAGGTAGAAACCCTTCTCCATTTAGGGGCTTCATTTAGTGCTCTATATAAACTGCTACCGTTTCCAGAATTTATTGGGTTGCCCTTATTGGCGTCATGGGCTTCATTGAGTAACCCATTGCTCAAGTAATTCACAAGGCCGGCAAGATAACGATTTTTTCTGTGATTTTGAGCGAAACCCGAGTTGTATCTTGGTAACAAAAAAAGAACAACCTCCCTGAGATGTCCTTCACTCTTAGAGATTTTTTTGTCAGCAATAAAAGACGTTTCTTCGATGAAGATATTCACGAGACTGAGTTTCCAAGAAAAGACAAAAATCCTCGGGCTCGTTTAACATAATGCAGCATCAAGCGAATTGTGAAGTGCCCCCATATCGTTTTAGAACCTTCATCCCAGTAGTATAAATTAATCCTTGTCAAATTTCTGTTTTATAATGGATCTTCGCTATTTTGACGAAGACAATTCGAGTGTAACACAAACAAAAGGTGAGCACAGTGCATTTAGTCCGCAACAGGTGTGCTTTCGAAAGGATGTACTTTATTGCACCAGGTGAGTGATTCTCTTCCTGGAATCATCCAGCTATCATAGCATACATTAGAAGTCTGAACCTGCAGCTTGCTTTAGAATCAAATCATACTCCTTAAGCATCCATCTCCATGACATTCTCCCATGACAGCCCTCGCAAAATGGATAGATTCTTAAATTACAGCAGTAATAAATGTTTGTGATTTCCTGAGTGGATTACCCTCAGTCTTCACAGTTGTAGAGGGAAAGGAGCAGCTGAAGGTAAAGGGAAGAATAGAGCCAACCTGTCTAACTTGTACACCACCTCAGGATGGGCTAAAATACGTAAAACTATCCACACAAGTTACCTTCAAAAACAAAGGAGAGACCGATTCGGAGGCTTTTGACTCCTCGTGGGATTCTTGGGTCAACAGAACAGCTTCGGCGGAAGGCGGAGTGGTCCCCACTTCTTCGGGTATCGCCTCACAGTTAACCCTGCAAATCCGAAACTCAACGTCAAATAGCAATTGGCTCATTTGCATTAATGATACTTCCGCGCCAACTAAACAGCTTACCTCATGTCTTTGGAGTAATTCTGCTTTTTTTTCGGGTCGCTAAGATCAACTTCAGAGTCTGGGTTCAACAGCGGGTTTTTCCAACTGGAGCTCATTTCAGGGCTGGAATTGGATCTTCTGACTGGATTTCGACTTCGACCGGTGCCTTCTTCATCTTGAATTAAATCTGTACAAACCAACGAAACGGTAATTTGCGAGTCAGAGTTCATCAGAGGAAAGAGAAGTTCGTATGTACAATTGACAACTCACCGAAATCATCGATCTCCTGATGTACATTTCGTCTAATTGGCGACTGAGGGATGCTCACTGGGTCTGATCCGACACGATCTAGCAACCGATCTTTATCTTTGGCTACGTACTGAAACATTGACAATACATTCACAATCATCCGTCCACAACTGATTAAGGTACTAAAAATCAATCTCAGACTTACGATATCTTCATTTCTGCCAGGAATGAATAACGTTGAAATGTCAGAGTTGCTGTTGTCCTTCCAGTTCTTCCAGTGCAGCGAATGAGGCTCGTTCTGCAATCGCATCGACCATGACATTGACCCTAAAACACGCTAAATGTAAGTATAAGTGTTCCGAATTGATGTTACAAGTGACTGACTGTGCAGCTCGTAGAACAGCTCCAAACCCCAGTGCTGCTCTCATTAGAGAGAGTAGATGAGGGAACAAAGACGATACAACAACATGTGGCTAATTCACCCAGGGCAGGAAAGTTCTATATTCTCATTGTCCAAATGTTAAATGTCACCACAGTTCCAAGCTATTGGTTTTCTTTCCATTACATCAAGGAGTAATTTTATTTCGTTCTTTTCTTTTAATACAAAAGTAAGCTAAACGTTGATTTTAATAGGCAATACTTTCTCTACTCTTTTTCTTAAATATTTGGTTGAATTTATTCAAGATATAATGGGAAAGCCCAATTACAATATCCAAATAAACATTTAAAAACCCATATTCAGATTAAAGAACTGGAAAAATTTAGAATAAAAAGGTGAACAATATGGTTGGAAATATCTGGTGTACAGCAGGTCACGACTTTTTATAGCCCCCGTAAAATTCAACGATCTGCTGTATACGACGATATGGGCGCCGTACCTTCGTGCTATGCTGTAACAGTGTGTAACTGTGCTGGAACGATTTAACTAATTTTGTAACGTCGAAAGGATGCAGACCATCATTATTAAGTCTGAAGGCTGTTGCGTTTAAAGAGCTATTGAAGAGTGTTGTACCGCGGTGTGGAACAATGAGAGTTTTTTCTGGTCTAACGATCGTGAATCGAGGTAAGAAATGCAAACTGGTCAGTAAGGATCGGTGCAGATTTCAATAATTTAAAAGTAAAAGTGACGTATTGAACTGGTTTCATGCGAAAAACTAATCTAATTGGTTCTCTTCTGGTTTTAGAACACTAGAAGTAATTTTGTTCAGAGATGGCTGGAAGAGATGAAGACTTGAAGATACGAAGTAAGTAATTGGAATATTTGACAAGTTAATTTTCTACGCAAAGTTTTGGAGTCGCTCTATTTTAGTTCTGGTTTGTTCTTCTTATGAAAGGCTGGAATCAGCGCAAGAGAATCGGACAGATTTCATTCAGTTTAGTTAATTAAATATCGACATGCCACTAATGTTGGAAGAGCCAGTTAGGAATACTTGAGATTGGAATGAGAAAGAGGATAATTCGGTGAACCTCTTGAACATTTGATAGCATTTCCTAGGGAGAAGTGGAATTTAAATGCAAAAATGCGAATGTTCTTTAAAAGAAGAAACTAAGAAGTTCAGAACTTTCGCCAAGTTTGTGGAAATAATTACCTTGTGCCGAATAAAAACATCTTTTTTGAGCATCTGAGAGTTTTTCAAAATTCTGACGGTTATCTTAAACATTGAAAAAATATTGCCGATAAAAATAATTTAAATTAAATTTTGGATGAGTACGTTGGCACATTCAAGTCAATGACTATAGCGGCCCCCCAGACATGTCTGACTTGAATCATTCTCCTAACTATAAAAACGTATTTAATTTAATCTAATCTTCGAATGTGTTCACTGTTTAAATAGCAGAAGACTACTAACCTGCATTCAAAATAACGGCCCAACAGCAATAGTACAGTTGACAAAAATTGTAAGCCCTGCTAACTGGTGTACAGCACCTTTGATTTTTCTAGACGCTTGTCATCGAGGGCCACCAGGACACAGTACAGTTCATCATTATTCCAAGATTCTCAACCTCCATTATGTACCTGATTACTTGGCAGTTGATTGCAACTATTGGCACACACGCTGGCATACAATAACTCTGATACCAGAGCACAATTTGGAACAGCTCTTCATTCATGGTTAGTACAGCATGGTTGATGTCATTAATGTTCATTGGCAGTTACTGTTCTGAATTCGGGGATGCCTGTGGGAGTTCCAACCTGGTGGCCCCTACCTCCGTCAGACCCCGCATTTTAAAAGCAAGAAAGGGGATGGGACTCTCCAGCGACCACACGACCACCACAATATCCACAGAGCAAGCACATTTTCCAGCATTGTCAGGCCTTGCCCTGGGTAGGAGTTGGATTGCACCGTCCTTCCTACCTTGCCCAGCAGAGGCAGCCACCTGTCGTGGCCCTAACTCATAGGCAAGGTCGCGGGCTGTGCATTCCCATGGTACCATTTTGGGTCAAACAACCCTTGAGGCCTGAATGGTCACAGGCCATTCTTTTGATGGCGCTTACGTCTTTTGCTCGTCCCAGGGTAGGACAGTTTGGGCTTGCTGACCTCCCTGGGGTTAGGAAGGACCCGAGTAAGCTGTGACAGAGCTCCACACAACTACTAGGGGGCCCATCTGCTGCGCAACAGGTTTTCCATCCCCTTAATGTTAGTTGGCAGCTAGATTTGTAGGTCATCAGCAGAGAGAGAGAGAGAGAGAACAAAAAAAACTAGTGTAACCTGCGTTAAATTACGCCAATCACTTGATTTAAGTATTTGTACTACCTGTTGGACGTTGAACTAGAATCTCTGCCCAACCTTTGCACCAGCAGGCACAGACTTGGTGCTCTTGAGATTTCCCTGAAAAAAAAAGAATAATAACTAATACACAACCATTACTGGCACAACCTTCCAGTGTCTATAAAGCAATCCCTTCATCCTGAGCCCAACGCCTATGATTGGAAATACCTGGTTCGACGCATCACACAACAAACCTCAGCCTCACGCGCATTCAGCTATTTTTGTAGCCCTAGCAACCAATACAGTCTGTTTTCACGCACTTAATATGAAATTGGCAGAGTTTGACGTTTCATACAGGCACTGGTATGGCTTGAAATTCTGAAATTTATTGGGTGGTCCCTACTTACGCTTTATTAAGTAACCATTGCTACTCCACGTTACATACGTTACCAGAGAAAACTAGTATCATGAGAGCAAGATTAATAAGGAAAAAACTGCACTAAAATCATTTTACGTCGAAATGCTTGATAATTTATTGTGCTGCTCTCGTAATTTCCCCACAGGTGAAAATTATACAATATCGTTGTATCATGTGAATTCATCCACACAAAACAATAATCAAAATCCCTTCAGAGCCATTTTGGAGAAAAAATAAACATGGCATTGTGATCACAAATGATAACTATGGTTAGTTTGAACCGATTTTGCTCATACCCCTATTTTGGCAGCCAAAGTCACACACATTTATATTCCTTGATCGACGTAACAGTACAACTATAACTTGCTACAAAGAGTTCTTTACCACGCAATCCCCCTCAACACAAACACCCTAAAGGGACTCTTCAGGGAGTCTTCATGACTCTCAAGCACGTAGCAAAAATCATAAATACGACGATTTGCTATAGATACAAGGGCTTTGCTCAATGTACGTCTGAGGAAACATTTATAGAGAACAAAACGTAAGTACTTCTTTTTTCTTTTTTAGCTAATGGCATCCGAAGAAAACCCCCCACTGCTGCCTTCAAA
This sequence comes from Pachypeltis micranthus, assembly GCA_020466155.1. Taxonomy (NCBI): domain Eukaryota; kingdom Metazoa; phylum Arthropoda; class Insecta; order Hemiptera; family Miridae; genus Pachypeltis; species Pachypeltis micranthus. The sequence goes on from CM035769.1 coordinate 68,144,143, forward strand.
TGGGTCTATTGTGTGACGCCTATGAGCCTTATGTCCTCTCGGTTCCACCCCCAGGTCCCTTGGAGCTTTAAGCCCCTGGTGCAATACGCCCACTCTCACTCACGCGCAAAGTGTGGAAGACAATCGTTAGGTTTATTCCTGCAATCTCCTCTGGCTGTAGGAAAAGTCCTCCAAGTACTCGAAGGTACATCCCAGCCAGCCATCTTCGTAGAATACGTAACTCTTTACCTCCACCTTGCCAATCCTGGCCAGGCGATACCTTGGTGAATCAGAAAATCAGAGGATTTTAGACAAACGATTATTTGATGTTCAGCAAATCTCATTATTCGACGTATCTTGGCGCACATCTCCAAAGCATAGTCACAGACATAGTTGCGGCGTACCACAACGGCGGTACAGTTTGCTAGTAGCCACTCCTTCAAGTTCAGTTGCTACTGAAACTCCGAAAACGTAAAAAACTCGTTTCTTGGCACATTTTCTCTGTTCAACGAATTGTCATGGAAACAGAGAACGATATTCGGGTAATTACTACTTGAAGACGGCACCGTGTAAGTTTGATAAAAACTAATACAACCATTTTTCTACAAAGTAAAAAAACATTCTTACAGAACAAAAGTTGGGTACTGATTAGTAGAAGATTAATCGTTGGAACCGTTTTCGAGAAAAAAGGGATAACCTGTCGTTCTTTAAATGAACTACATCGAAGAATCACGAACAAAAGGAAAGAAGAACCAGCTTAATTGGTCCACTGTTCTCCCGCTAATTGCACACCACACACACTTTTAGTCTGCACACTAAAATCTATTCAGTAGGCCTCAAAATGTAAAGATCTAAAGAAAACCCAACTTCGTTTCCACTGTGAGACGCTCGTCCGGGGCATTTGTGCTGATTGGGCACCTCAAATGCCCCGATTCACTTGAGACTTTGCTGCAGTCAGTTGAAACTGAGCCGGCTCCCTCGTCACTGTGTGGCCCGTGCTCGCGTTCGCTCCCACCCAGTTCCCTGTTTGTGGTGATAAAACTTCCCCCAATGTAATTGAGAGTAAAACTCTGTTTAATTGCATTCGGCTTGATATCATACTAACTCCCCAACTCTCTTAGTGCGATATCGCTTTCAATATTTATCCCCCCTCCCCTAACACTACTAACACACTTACAATACATTCGTTACCCTTTGGGTAGTGAAAAATAACAATAAAAGAAGTATAAAAATATGATCGTAATGTGGCTACCATAAAACAGCTGGTCGATTTTCGCTTGCTCCGGCTCTGGAAAGACATTCTTTTCTTCGTCCGGAGAATTAGGGCCAGTGGAGGCTGTGGATGGGTTGCTCTGTTACAAAAAAGTTGGAATTTATGACTTTTAACAAAAAGTTCGTGTTAACTTCACAATTTGAAGTTTTGAGTTTAACCTCGGAGCTTTTGTTCTCCAATTTGCTCGTCTTCTTGTCCTCCGAATTATCTTTAGACAGCTGATATCCTGCAAAATAATCTGAATTAGCTCCGTCGTTAGAGCGGATTTCCAGGTTTCAATTAGTCAAATGGTAAATTAACGTACTCGGTTCGACGCGACACTTTTGATAACAACGATCGCATAGTCCGTGTTTGAGGGCTTTCAACGTGCAGCCGCTAGTTGTGACGGTGATGAGCTTGTGTCCGAGGATCCACGTCATGCTTTTACCGCCGTTGAGGACCATTTCCGCCGTGTTCTGCCTGCAAAAAAAAAACGTTTCGATTGTTTCGATACGAGCCATTTGCACACAAATGTTGAGATAAAATACCACGTCCTTCATCTTGTACAAATTGCAATATTTCTGCAGACCTAACATGCCAGACTTATTCATTTTTGTACGCCCAAAGACCACTTCCAAACCGCTCCTGTCTTGTTTTTCAAGATTGGTTTCTCAACTGCTCAGGGAAAACGGTAGTAATATGCGTCATTTAATTTTATCGTTTTCCTAATCCCATTTGTTTTATCAGAATTATAATGAGTAAACGTGTATCGTGGTTTGATAACTTCCCTATTTTGTGAATGATGGGATTCACGTGACCAACTGAGGTTCAAACTTTCCATTGTGTTTGAACAGTTATTTTAATTAGTAGGAGCCCACTTGAATGAACAATTTCTTGATAAACGGTAAAAGTGACTCCTCACTGCTCTCTGCAATTAATCGTACCTACCTTTTGGGTACAGGAGAACAAGTCGAATATGTGTACATGGCCATAAGGTCGATGCATGTCTCCGTAAGTTCTTTGTGGAATGACATCTGGGTGTTGTCAATCGGCGGAGGAGCTGGACGAGAAATACTGGACAACTGATGCCTTCGTCGGCTCCCCTGAATAACAGAAATAACGATAACGTGAACAGTTGGGCACACTGTGGCACGCTTCACATTCTGCAGGAGAAACCTACATACGACATTACTAAATACGTCGACACAGACACCCAGTACCGATTGCCATCTTCTCCACCACCTAAAGGCGTGTTTCCATTGCTAGTTTCCGGAATAGTTTCTGAAAGGTGCTAAATATTTTCGCTTATTGCCTAACGTTTCGGAAAACAAAAGAATATTGATTTTATTTGCTGCAGGTTTGTAGGCTAGAATTATGAAGAAGTTTTTCTAGCTGTTAAGAGCAAAAGAGCGGGCGATTGGATTAAGCAGTGACCAGGAGTAACGAGCTGTTCGTTTGAGGCAGAGCCATTCCTCCAAGGGGCCAGGAGACAACGAAGTTGACTGAAGAATACATGGGGGGGGGGGGAGCACATGGCCACGACGAGGAAGTTACAGATCTGCGATTGTGCCACCCGACGATTCATTCTCCTCCGCACTACTTTGCTCTCGCTCTACCTATCTACAGTGGGCCTTGTATGTATCTATTGGGAATGGACCTTGAATATACGATTATACTGGAAGGAATTGTAATTGTTTCACACTCGAACTGTATTATATCCATTACATAGCAAACCATTATGGCATCTGCTGTTTTTTGGAACAAAAACCGCGGAAACGAATGGATTTCGTAGCAAAACGAACCACTGTTGATGTTGATGCATGTAGCGACCCTAAGAATCGACAATAATTAGAGGACCCATAGGCTCAAGACCTGCTAGTGTCCTTTGGTTGGGATATTGTGGCCCACTCCCCTTATTCCCTTGACGTGCAGCGTCTTTTCTTTTAACTCAACAGTCAAAGCACCCATGTGTCGATCCGGTGTATTGGCCCAATGATAAAATGTCCAGGCATTAACGGGTCCATGTCTTTGGGGCTGCTGGATATTACCTGAATTGGCCGGGAACTGCGAATATGACCAATCTGGTAAATAAGGGAGATGATTTTACATACAAGACTTACGCGCCTGACTTGATGAGGATAGCAAGGTGGAAACTAAAATACACAGAATCGACTCAACTTTAAAAACTCTACAAGACTCACGATTTGTGACATCTGATGAGACAACCCATTCAACTGCCTGTCTAGTAAACTTTTACCTCTCAATCTCAGACGTAATTCATTCCAACGCCTTCTACGCCTGTTGTTACCCAATTATAACGTTATCATTTCGATCATCGACATTCCACTTCACTGCCTCGGTCATCAGCATCCAAAAGAAGATTTGTCAACCACTGCACTCCTCACCAGTTTCTCATTACAACCTATGCGCCCACCTTCAATGTTTCAAACAGTCAGAACTTTATTTTACAATTTTGGCACTTCTCAGAAAATGAATTGGACATTTTTTCAAGGAGCTCCCTAGTTTTCTTTAGTCCCCATTCGCAAAACCTCTAAAAGTGTTTCAGTTCAAGAAGTTTCTCATTCATTTTCGAACTGTTCATATTTTCTGTAATTAAAAATCAGATGCTGAAACCCTTCGCCACTATATGGTGGGTGGTGATAATTGGAAGAACCCGTGTTCTATGATCGAAACATCAGGAGCCTTTAAAACGTTAAGATAAAAATAAAACAAAAACTTATCAGGTCGACACATCACATAACTTTCCTCGGCCCCACGAGCATTCAGCGATTTTCTTGACTAGCAACTAATCAAATCTGTTTTTCATTCTGTTCTACATGAAAACTGGTGGGGCAGAAGGTTCCAGAATTTATTGTGCTGCTCTCGTCATTTTGGCACGGATGCGAATTTTACGGCATTCTTGTGTTATTTGAAGCCGCCATTACAAAAAATTAAATCAAAATCTTTTGAGCCGTTTTTGAGAAAAAAATATTTAGCGTTGTGATAATTATGATAACTATAGTTAGTTTTCAGCAGTTATGCTCATAACCATATTTGGCGTCCTGTGGTAACCTTCAGGCTAGATTTCCAGTTTGAACTGATTTGGTTCGCTTGATTTTTCTCATATTTGCAGACACACAGACCGTTTTCCCAAATACCATTTTTCACGCACAGTAGGCTATAAAACGTAAATATCTGAAGACAATTCTTTCATTTTCACCCAATTACATAACTTTTCTTTCTACTTCGTAAAGCCAAAGAAATTAAAAATTAAGAATTAAGGAAAGTAAAGAGAGGTTTCAACAACACAACGTTTGGGAGAGATGGCGTTGAGTGCTTACCGAATGCTGACAATTCCAGATTTGTTTCCGCTTATGACTTCCACTCCAGACGTTCTTGGGGTTGATTTTTTTAAAAACTACTTATTCGTTATCATGATTATTATGAAAGCCGAAATACCTGCTCAGTTAAACTAGAACTTCTCTTCCTGTTAGACGAATCCTCGTTCACAATTTCTTCTCGCACCATCGTTCGACCTTCTTCAAATGGGACAAGAATATTTGCCTTCAGACCCTGTCCATACAAACACAACAATCAAAATTGTTACGGTCAAAGTGAGGACAATCGAGAAGAGTGAATTTATGGTAATTACCGTCGTGATGAATTTGACGAAGTCCCTTCGAAATGGAAGTCGGCATTTGAGAAACCAGGCTGCGATGACGTGATGAGCGAGAGACACGGTGTAATGATTGTATTTGAACGGGTTGGTGTATGGCAGGGAAATGGCGAAGACCGACATGTACTGATCTTGAACGAAATTGGCGAAGAGGTTTGGAAGTTGAGTCAACGCTGAAACGTGAATTGATAAATTACATCAAGCAACATTGTACCCTGAGGAGAACAATACTTGTCTTCGACAACATTCACCTTTCAGCCGTCACAGAATCAGACATTGAACATCCACACGAATTGTAGCTACATTTTAAAATGTTCAACTCAATGCTCAGCATCATCAATTGCGTTTTTATTGTCAATACACGCACCATCGATGAAACACCTTGCAGGACAAAGAGCTACATTTCCAAAGCATTGACCCAGTACTGTATAAACACGCTGGTATTATCGCAACTTCCAACTCTAACTAGAAAATATATTACGTCATCCAGGCCCATCAGTCTACTCCCGATTTTACGTGAAATCTTTGAACAATGGCGTCCTCATTGTGCACCTACATTAGAATTGGCCTAGCCTAGCTCACTACTACTACAACACTCCACTAACTACGCGAATAATGCCTACCAGAAGATTAAGCCTACCAGAAGATTAAGCCTACCATAACAAGCAAGTTTGTTCAGACTCAACGTGTCAAATGCCATCATGCCATACTTGTCTTTGCCATCATACACGTTCAATTTCCACGTTATATAAGTAATAGTGATGCGAGTCTTCAAGAGACAATTAGTTGTTAAACAACAGTTCAGTCTCCAGTTGTCCATCAGCTTGAATCGTTTATTACTTCCTTGCCATAACAAAGCAATTTCAAATAGAACACTTCAGTTCTGGGAAATATCGATGTTGTTTTCCAACACCCTATGACTAACAATACCCTGTCATTCCAACAAAACTGAGACGTTTCTAAAAACTCGTGGACGGCGTTTCGCTGTAACTGCCAGTCTTATGGAACCCCCTCACTTCTGAAACTGCTTCAAATACACCATTTCGTTTAAGCTTACGAAAGCACATGTCAACTAGAAACAAGGAGAGCCACAGACTGAAGTAGAGGCTGGTTTTTGTTTGTCAACTTATGGCTGATTCCACACTGGCATCACCTCTGTAGCATAACTTCGGGGAAGCCATAGCTCCACCAGGGCTTTCCCATCTGTCAAGGGAAGCTGGATGCTATTACTCATTCGACTCCTCCTTTCCCTTTGCCTTCCAGCATCTTACCTAAAACTGTGGATCGTCGAAGCAATCCCGCTACCTCTTCCAGGCTGTGGGATCGATCAGCCCACCTGGGACAGGCAAAGAAGATGCTACGCACATTCTACAGTGACTGGCCACCAATATTTGCATATTGGTTCCTCCTTCTTTCCCAATTTTGGAGAAGCGGCAGAAAAGAGTAGTTACTAACCACTAGAGCAGCTACAAATCAGCCACTGAACGAATGAAGAGGTGCTAAAATTCTCGCATAACGAATGCTGAACGTTTGATTAGTAAGTACCAGTTATCTATGGACAATCTCTCACCTTTGTACTTTCAAACACAATCACTTTTCACGCTACTCACCTCGATAACCTTCTAAATCTGAAAAAGATCAGAACTGAGACAAATCGAACAACTGCACTCAAATCTATCCACAATACTTACCTATTATTTTTAGAACATAGTAACCTTCAGAGTACAATAAATTAAAGACTTACTGGAAAGAAACTCGAGGATGGGAATGGCGATGTGAACAGTGGCTGAGATCTTGGACAGATTGAGCAGCACTTCAGGGAGCAATTTAACCATAGCGTCCCTCATCTCCAATGTACAAATCGTCAACGCGTTAACGCACAATTTAGATCGTCGGGATGATAGGCCGACTGAAACCACAAAACACAGCAAGCGTTTTAAAAGATACGGTGCGCCACATCACATAACTTTCCACAGCGATTTTCATCACCAATCAAATCTGTTTTTTTTCATTCACTTGAAGCTAAATGTTTTACATAGAAATTGGTGGGGGGCTTCTAAATTTATTGAGCCACAACCGTCATTGACTAACCAGTGCGTAGGTAATTCATTAAACTGCCAACTTATTTTTCTGAGAAGCTTCATGATTACCGTTTAGGAATTATAGGTTAAAAACTGTTACTAATAGCCATAAGTTAAACAGCAGTGGTTTGGTCCCAGAATTTTGTGAGTTGCTATTTATTATTTTATGAACGTTATTAAACTGCCACCATGTACGTAGTTTACTGGATTATCACCCAAATTTATCTGAAAACATTAATGACATATGACTGCGATTTACAATAACAAAACAGACTAAAATAGATTTTCTTTGGAACTTTATTGAGCTGCTAAATGAGAATTTTATGGTACAGTTAACTATTTGGAACCGTTCCGACAAAAATTTAATCAAAACTGTTAAAGCCATTTTTGATTTTTTTTTTTTTAATTTTGAGTTTGGATCACTATGATGATTATAGTTAGTTTTGAGCGAATGTGGCCCTCCAGCTGTTTTTCATCAATCACTTTCACAGACCATTTTTGCAAACTCAGAAGCTCTTGTAATGAAGATGTGTAGAAAATTCAATAAAAATTTCAACCTAGGTTTTCGTAAGACCGAGGAACTAAAAACAGGACCTCAAACGGGCGAATAATCGACTAATTAAAGTTAACGTACCTGTTTGGTGAGTCCGTCTCCTCTTGCTGGTGAGATACTGTGTTTCGATGTAAAGGCATCATCGTCTGGCCATTAAGTCAGTACTGAGAAAGCGCTCGCCTACAGTATCCCCCCAGCCAGAGGAGACAGGCTCACTGAACAGGTACGTTAACTTTAGTGATTTACCAACTGGCGGAACTAACCCAATTACTTTAATAATCAACTAATTATTTTGAGGGGAAACTCACCGCATTCCAAGCATTTGATGATTCGTTGTTGAAGAGACGGCTCGAGGTGGGTCTGGAAGGGGATGAGAGCAGCAAGCACAGGGAAAACGTATCCTTGGAAATCTGATCTGGTGAATATGGGAGGGGTGTTGACTAATCTTTCGGGTAGGTGTAGCGTTCGGTCGCAGATCTGCAGGCAATACGAACGTACAATCCCAACACTTATTCATTTATTCTATTTGGTGAGCAGGTATGCTCTAACTCATTATTATACTATAACATAAGAGTTTGATGTCCCATCGTGAAAAAAAAACTCTATTCAATCCAATGCCAGCATGTCTACATAAACCATCTGGGAAACGCTAACCATACGCAAAAGACAACGTAACCTCTGAGACCCATCCCATTTGAGTCAGCATTGAAAAATACTAGTAACCGATACGGAAGATGGCCTGACTACAATGGAACGACGACACAAAAACAAGGTGAAGAGGATCACATTCCATTTCGCAATTTCGTCCCGTCACTATCGCACTTCCCGTATTATCCTCTCCTCAGACTCTTCCTGAGGCCCCAAGAACTTCTCCTTGATAGGTTGTTGAGTCAACAATGTACCATTAGGTCACTGTTTCTTTTATCGCTTGTTCCTTTTGTCCTTATTGTTTTCTATTTGTCCCCTTTAATTGAAGATCCAGTTCATTTCTATACTTGTGATGTTGAGTATTGTTTTTGTAATATCCTCTTAAAAGCTTAATTAATTTGTTTATCACAATTTATTCATTTTATAATTTCGTATTTACTCCAAGTTAAGGATTAATTCTTTATTTTCCTGTCTTCGTTTTACATTCATTACGGACAATTTGAGCAAACTCGCAATCATTGGCACAATATGTATACTGTTATAGTGAGCACAGTTTATCTATATGTGTCTGGAGCAAAACATCTAGGACATGACTTGCGAATTATGCATTTAAGAGTATTACGGGATGGCTTTAATAACCCTAATGTTCCTTTGCAATGTAAACTAAACATTTTTAAGGCGATAGTGCCCAGCTTTGAGATTACTAGGAGTGTGTATGTGACGAATCTGCTCAGTAGCTGTTTTCTAAGAAGCTTTTTTATTTACCACTGCGTGCTCTCACTCATTTGCTCTACGTTGAAACAGAGCTCCGTGCAGTATCACAGTTTATTTTGGGCTTACAATTCAAGTAAGCAGAGTGGCAAACATGCCAAACTTGTGTCTATAGTTGCAATGGCGCTCAGCCATGAAGGGATATTTTGGCTCAACCTCATGATACTTTGGCAATGAGATAGAGCCTGCCTGACCCAATTCAGAAACCTGAGGATGTGTTCCAGTTCTTCTGCACACAACAAAGAGTAGTGGCTGCTAAATAAGGAATACACAAGTGACTTCACAAACTGATTGAACGCACAACGGACTCTTGAATAGGGGGCAAAGCAAAGTATAAGCAGTGAGAGCATTCACCAGATTACTACTAGATTCTAAATTATGTACTGAATCCAGAAACAAGCCTGAAAAAATACCTCATAACTAGTTGGAAGCCATTGGCGAGTGACTGCCACAGCAGTAATGCCAAGATTTTGATATTTGATCTTTTGAACTGTAAAACCTCACGACTACCATCTGATGAAAACGTAGCTGCACAACAAACAGACTCACCATAGCGCATATGGCACTAGCGACGCAATCAATTTCTAAATCGCTTTTCTGTCGGTGAAGCTCAGGTTCAGAAACGAAGAGGGCCCTGTTTTGAAGCATGTGGGGCAACTCTCTCAGAAGCATCAGCATCACAGTCCAATCTGAAAATACCGAATTGTGATTCAATTAACAACAATAGTGAATCAAAAAAGTCTTGGGATTGGGCACACAAATTGTACAACACAGAACGCCATGAATATATGCAATATTTTCACGATAACTAATTTTCTTGGCTGTACCATTTGAGGATGATTGTTTGCATGTTTATGCCAAATTTCCAGTGAAAACAAACGCAAAACGGGATTTAGTGTCAACTAGATAATGACTGATTCATATTACGATCATTGCGAAAGTAGCGGAATTTTATTCAGTCAGTGATTTTCTATAAGAGAATCGTAGTATCGGATTGCTGGTCATAGGGTGCGACGCAGAAGGATCCTCGGCCGTTAGATACTGAATTGTGTTGTATTAATTTTTCGGGAGAATGTGGGCTAGAATTACGAAGTCGTTTTTGTAGCAAACAATTATGGCATCTGCCGTTTTTTGGGAAAAAACCCGTGGAAACGAATGGATTTCGTGGCAAAACGAACCACTGCTGATGTTGATGCATGTAGCGACCCTAAGGATCGACAATGATTAGAGGATCCACAGGCTCAGGACCTACTAGTGTCCTTTGGGTGGGATATTGTGGCCCACTCCCCTTATTCCCTTGACGTAGATTGTCTTTTCTTTTAATTTAACACTCAAAACACGCCTAGTGTGTCAATCGGTGTATTGGCCCAATGAAAAAACGTCCAGATGTTGAGGATCCACGTCGTTCGTGCTGCTGGATATTTCCTGAATTGGAAGGGGATAATTTTACTTAGACAGAGCCTCTCATGCGCCTGACGTGTGATGAGGACGGCAAGGTGGACTCTCAATTGACTCAACTACAAATTTTGAATCTTTTGTTTTTGATCTCCGTTGACAATATTTTTCACTAGCTGATGCTAGCGACAGATGATTAAAAACCACTATTTTCTGTAAATCACAATAAACGTTTTTCTCCTTTCTCAAAAGCAGTGCAAAGAACCCCCCCACGATACTTAGACCGCGTTTGGTAATTGCGCCTCTGGTATCTTGCAAAAAATGAGTAGGCTTAATTACCGGTTTCAACTTTTAACGCTTTGACGATTGCTTTCGAGGCGTTGGCAATGGGCAACACATGTAGAATGTCCGAACTTGGGAATTCATAGCACTCTGGCTGATCATCCATGGTCAGCTGGTCGAATTGGAACGACTGGTGAAATTCAGGCATCAGAGGGTTTCTACTAATAGGCGTCAGAGGAGGCACTTTCATCTTGCAGTAGTCAGGAGGAGCGTGAGCTTGCAGGAACATACTGTACATTGGGTCATGGCCGTGAAGACCAACGCGGTAGAAGGAATCAGCTCTCATATGCACCAAACACTCCAATATCTGGAAAAATACAGTGGAGAAAGTGAAAACAGCAGCATTAAATAAAGGTAGAGGAGCCCTTATGCTCCTTGACTACAAAATAAGACGAAATAGGGGATTGACGGTGGTGAGTCCCAATACATAAATATATTGACTGTTTGTGTTCTAGAATCACTGAATACGCCTTGTTTTAATGTCTGGGAAATATTCCAGATACCTCACGAAAATTTAGGAATTGCACAATCCCCACACTTTCGTTTAAATCACCTTGGCATCATCTGCATATTACAAGTTGAATTTGTGCCTGCCTGCAGCAACTCTTCAAATTGGTGCGGCCAACTGATAGAATGGCATCGTTCCAGTTTCTTCATCAGCCTGGCAAAGCTCACCATGGAGGTGAGCCTAGAGATTCAGAGTGGTCATTGCTACACCTAGAGCACTACAGCCTAGAAACCCTGGGCTTTGATCCTTGACGCGGAAGGCCATAGAATTGCTAATAAAATTTCAATAATAAAACGGAGTTTGGATAATTGGCACTACAGTGTAAGATCGATTTTGACGGCTAGGTCAACATCAGTAACATAGGTCAGCATCGAGTTGCGTTCTTGTTACTGATGATGACCTTACTGACGAAATCGATCTAACATCCACTCAAATTCAGTGGAAATCGACAATCGCCCTTACTTCATTTATAATTGATCGGACTGCTAAGTCTGCCTGGGTCTACCTAGGTGTTTCTACATCAGTTACGCAGCTGCCTTTTAACCCATCAACGTGAGAGGATTTGCCAACAACCACTGGTTCATTCACCAGTAGCCCCTTTTGTAATAGGAACAACCACAGATTCAAGTAACCCTTCAGCTGCACGCTTTTCTACTATCGCATGCCTCATAGTTCTTTTTGTTCTGCGCCAAATCGGCACAGTTTAGGCATAAGATTGTGAAACGTTTCAAACATAAAATGGGCGAGTTTAGTTGGGCCGTGGGGAAAGGCGAATTAACATTTTAAAAAAGCGAAAAAAATGTTCGGTGCACTTGACTGAGGGGTATCATTGGTTTATTCAATATCCCCCCGCCATCACCACTCACCATGATTCAGCTTTCTATATTGTGCTACATCGATCACTAACCTCTCCCTTTTTTCATTTTCCACGACAAAAGATTGCCTTTCCCCCATTCTTCCAGGTTTTCTGTTTACGTTACTCGTCGCTTTGTGCGGAAGACGACTTTTTGGGGGTTGGCTCGGTAGGATAACATTAAGCGCAGGATCAATTCACACGCCATTTTTATTTAATTTTGTACTTCACTCCATCCACTTTTATGATATTTAGCGACCTAACTAATCTAACCTATGCTCTTTAAGTTGTGTACATGAGTACGGGAGGTAAGGATGACAATGCTGGATTCCCTTCTAGCCAACCACCATTTGTTAAATGGAAGCGTTTTATCCAATCGTAAAGTTTAATAAAAGAATGCTAATAATATAGACGAGATGTTGATGGAAACAAAGGACATTTTATGTCTCTTTCTTTAAAATGTCAAAATTTAAAATCACTAACACAAACGGTGGGTACAGCTTTCGTACAAATGCAAACTACGAGGACATTTTATGTCTTTTTCTTTTAATATAATTTTGTTTATTTTAAATAAAGAAATATAAAATTACAATACAAAAAATATTTTTTTGTAACAGACGTTACCACGCACTTAACCCAACACAAATTTAGTGACGCTTCTCCGTTACATATCTCGCGTTACATTTTGGAGTTAATATAGCAAAGTAAAGACATAAAATGACAAAAAATAAATAATCGTAACCCTGGTGGGACTCGAACCCACAACCTCCGGTTGAGGAGACTGATGCCTTATGCATTTTGCCACAGGGACTGCAGTTGGAACTGGGGTTGCCTAGTCCACTCGACCTCAAAGGTTAATTTTCGTGACGCTTTTGGCCGTTACATTTTCGAGTTTATGTAGCAAAGTAAAGACATAAATGTCAAAAACCATCAATTAGCCCAGCCATTCTCCTACAAATCGAACTGCAGGCATTCAGTAACAAAAACCAGCCCCCTTCCCATCTCTTCTTGAAGGTCTTGGACGCAGGAGTTTAACACTGAAAATGGTACGTATCTCCTAGCCATACGTCGCACCCTCGCCCCCTAATACCCTTTAGATGTACGCAAGCTTTTCACGTTGATACATGTGTTTCATTTCGTGAGTAAAGCATCCGTGGAAGTCGAATGAGACGAGACGGTTCTATCTAGTAGTTTATAACGTATAAAATACTATGATATCAAACGGAATGTAATAAACATTAAATCATTAAGCTATGCGGGTGGGGGGGAGGGGCGTAATATATCGTCAAAAATAACTTCCTCCTTTCGTGTATTTCTCCACATAAGTTCTGAAAAATAAGAGTCCATGTGTCCTGGTGCAGTTTATTACGCCCCTTTGCAAACCCCTGAGCCTTTCAATATTTTGGGTGTGCACTGGAAGGGTCTACGAAGTTGTATGTATAGTTCACTGTACATTTTGTGCTGTCAGCCTTGTAATAAACTACTAGATAGAACACGAGATGAGACACAGGAGTGTGTGGAAACGCGTACGTCTTCACGATGGTGGGGGGGGGGGATCTGGCGCGGTTTCTTTCGTGAGGATATCAAAATAAAGAAAAGGACACACAATACGTACACCCCTTATCAAGTAGCTTGAAATTACTTGTTACCCAGCGCAATCAACAGATATCCAGACAGAGCAATTACAGTCAAACAAGCCATGGACCGACTCAGACCTCCTATTTTCCAAGCCAAACTCTCAAACAAACACCATTATAAATAATAGCTATCACACTGTGACTAGCATGCCCTCCTACTCACCATATTTCTCACAGATGAAACTTGATTCATGTATTCCGGGTGATTGTAGTGATTTTCCAAATGTGAAGTCATGAGGAGAAAAGCTTTGATGGCAGAAGTCGGCGGGGACTGGTACATCGAAGTTGTAAAGCCTTGAATCAAGCCATGCGCTGCACATTTTATATCTTCAGCATCTTCTTCCCTTACACGTATCTTGCGGTCTAACGCTCGATTCAACACCTGCATTCATGAAAATGTCATTGAACGATTCCAAATTCATAAAGTAAATTCGGAATTTTTTGTTCTTGAGCGTACTTTTTCTAAAATGACGACGATTTCGATGACGTGCTCAGGGTTCGAATTGAGAAACAGATCGACGAGGAGTCCTGCAGCCGATACTCTGACAGTCAAATCAGGTTCATCCGCTACTTCTTTGAGATGGCTCAAAACTATTTTGACCAATTGCTTTTCAAAAATAAGCCTGAAAAAGAAACACGAAAGCCTTTAAAGCGTCGACGGATTCTGTTTTTGGTGCTGCTTTAATATTAATTGCTAGGGCTAGTGTGAAGAATCAGGGGGAAATGCTATATGTATAGTGCGTACTTACCGCGCCACTAAATGTTGACCAAATGGATCAAATTGCAGAACGCTAGTTAAGAAGAAAAATGGGATTGGAAGAAGGCACCAATTCTATGAAATCACCCTCATCTCATTCTCCATCCCCACCACCCTCACCATTGACCATCTGGACAGTGGATCATCATCACCAACGTCAGTTTGGGCCATCGACAGGACGCAGCTTTGTGCTAAGAAGGTTTTTGGCTCCATAAACCCGTCCAACGTCAAAAAACCGCAACAATGGTGCAATGAGGCCATTTTTATAACGGCATGCACCTGGATTGGAAATGGGCGCATTGCTCAATAACCCTTAAACAAACAAAAAAGTCGTTCACCTGTTGGTTGAAACCACTACAGCAAGCAAAGAGAGCATTCGTAGTCTGACGCTGCTTCGATCTTCATTATCGTAAAATTTGGTCAGTAGCTCGTCCAATTGAGATAACCAGTCTTTTTGTACGGGCGAGAGAGTGGTGGAGTAGTGTTTTATGAGCCTTTCGACCGAGGATTCCTGGAAAATAAATTAACAGTATTTTAGAACTGAACACGTATTGTGTAAAGTGAAGACATTGCAAATTAATAAACAGGCATGAGAAAAAGAAGTGCTCAGAAATAAATAACATTGCAATAACAGGGCTCTTCACTTTTGAAATCACCAGCGGGACTTCCCCCCTTTTTGGGCTTCCATTTTATGAAACACTCAGAGAAAATCAACTATATTCGAGGTCTGTTCAACCAGTATCACGAATTGTGTTTATTAGCGTGTTTCAGCCTTCACCTAACTGCCAAAAAGCGTCATGCCGGGAGGGAACGAAATATTGGGCGTTATCACGCTGAAAAGGCCAGTAGGTGCCCTTCCACAAATCCTGAATTCTCGCAAATTGTGCACAACTTGCAAGTAATATTCTTTATTGGGCGTACGATCCAGTTGCAAGAATTCTTGACGCCCCACGCCCCTGCAATCGATGAAAACTGTGAGGTTAACCTTCGCACTTAGCTCAACTTGTTTCTTTTATGTGGGAAGGGTGATGAGTGGCCACTGAGGAACAAAACTGTTCGAAATAAAATAGTTGAACTCAATTATAACTAAATCGAGCGCTTAATTTGAAAATGGCGTAGCTTAAACTGAGCTTCGAAAAATATTTAATTTTATTGTGATACGCCAGGGTCATTTGTGCAACTGTTGTTTATGTCATACATGTTATTCCTTCTCTTCGTGTGGTCTAAAAAGTATTTAAAAAAAAAGAAAAAAAAAACCCCCTCCTGTGGCTACTCGTGGCCGACGAGCTGCTGGAAACACTGCAGCTTAAAGGCTACGAAGTGGTCGCATATGCGGATGATCTCGCAGTTCTGTGAGAGGCAAATTTGCCACCACTGTGTCAGAAAGGATGCAAGGAGCTGTAGATATCATCCAAGGATGGTGTGATAAGGAGGGATTGTACATAAACCCAACCAAGACCACCATGGTTTCATTCACCAAGCGAAGAAACCTAAATATAGTATCACCCACCATGCAAGGAGCAAGGCTCCATATAAGTACAGAGGTGAAATACCTCGGGGTGATACTGGATAAGCAGCTCACTTGGAATTCACATGTGAGATATGCGCTGCACAAGGCAACTGCAGCCCTGTGGGCATGCAGGAGGCTGTGCAGCAAATCATGGGGCATAACTCCAAAAATGATGGAGTGGCTCTATAAGGGAATAATAAGTCCCTGCATCACCTACGCCTCCACGGTGTGGTGGAAGGCAACATGCCGGCTAGCAGCTCAAGGGAAACTCCAAAAACTGCAGCGACAGGGGCATGCCTAGCTATAACAGGGGCAATGAATACGTGCCCTACTGCTGCAATGGAAGTCCTTTTAGACATCTCACCTCTCCATATACATATTCAGAGGACTGCTTACCTGGGAGCAGAAAGGCTTTTGCAGACAGGGAACATCTCCAGCAGGGTTAAGGTAAGCCTCCAAAGAACAACTAGACAGTTCAAACTGGAAGAGGCAGTGGTCTTTGCTACCGACGTTATGTCAGAGCGAAAGAACTTTCAGCTGCCATTCAGGGTAAGTATCCACTCACGGGAACGATGGGAGCAGGAGACGTTCCGGACCGAGGTGGGCGCCCTGCGGTGGTACACCGATGGTTCAGTCATGGGAGGCAGAGCTGGACTGGGCATTGTTGGGCCCAGCTACAGTCTGGCTAAGCTGCTGGGAGAGTACGCCACGATTTTCCAAGCTGAAATCCTAGCTATAAAGGTCTGCGCGGAAGAGCTCCTGTCTAAAGGACTCAAGGGCAAGCAGATCTACATATTCTCGGACAGCCAGGCCGCATTAAAGGCCAGCGCAGCCTATAGTTTTAGGTCCAGGCTGGCATGGGAATGCCTTCATGCGCTCAAGCAGCTCGGCGCCCACAATAAGCTTTCCCTCATCTGGGTACCGGCTCACAAGGGGCATGAGGGCAATGAAAAGGCTGACCACCTTGCGAAGAAGGGCATAGAAGCCCTACCCATTGGGCCTGAACCTCACGTAGGTATGACCAAAAGTCACCTGAACCATTTGGTGGCTCAATGGGAGACACAGGAAAATAGCGCCCATTGGCATCGCCAGCCACGACTTAGACAATCGAAAAGGCTTGTTACGCCTTCTGATCAAAGGGCAAAGGCGATGCTGACACTCTCCAGGAGGGATCTGAGGGTCTTGATTAGCTTCCTCACTGGACACTGCCTACTCAGGTATCACCTCAACAAGATGGGCATCTCAGAGGCGGTGGAATGCACACTCTGTGGTGAGGAGGACGAGACGGCGGAGCACATACTATGTGAGTGCCCTGCCTTAGCAGTCAAACGCTTTGGATACTTTGCCCAGGGGATAATTGAGCCCCATATCATAGCGGAAGCTGCTGTGAAGGACATACTCGGCTTCATAAAGGGGTTCTTTTACTAAGGAAGGGCTAGTGTCATAATAGGCCCACACGGCTTAATACAAAATATTTGATCAAAATTCTAATATTTATTCCTTCGCCAAGTCTCTTGCTGATATTTACGTATGAAGTTACTGTTGCATGTAAAACCGTCTGTAGCAAGGAAAGATATTCGGCAGAAAGCTTCAAGATCCTCGTGAGGGTGAGAAGGACAAGAAAGAAGAGCTGCCACTGTAGTGAGATGTGAGAGCTGACCCAATGCAACGATTATGGGTTGGTAACTCAACACACATCTATAAATATATGTTTAAAAAAGATGTCCCTTGCTTTGAGTAGATGAGGATATCTGGATACAACCAGAGCTTTTAGGTCTGGCTGTCAGATGGAGAAGGGAGGCTACCTTTCATACAATAATTTATCTACCATTGCATAAGTACCCTCGTGTATCGCAATACAGTTCTATTCTGTAAAGGAAGATGTTCAATAGGTTTCAAGGCTACCTTCGTTCCTCCTCCTCCAGCTTTCTAGCTACCCCCTTATCCGTGACCCCCAAGTTTTGATGTTTTCCTCACTGTCCTTGTTTCCTTCGGTTCGACCAGATAGTTCGTTTTGCCCACATTTCACGCGATTAGGAAATCCGCAGGAATTCGTCAGAAGCAGTCAACTTGGAGTTATGAGGCAAAGTGGACATTGACGAAACCAAGGTAAAACCTAATCATTTTTCGCCTTATTTTATTTCAATAATTCAAGTTTCTCTATGCTGCGTCACAGCATCAGCCACCTCCGTACTTCATACAGGCACTTCTATCCCCAACAATTAGTTTCAACTACTTGTTATTTTACGTTTCGTGCGGGTATTGTGAATCATTGAAATTATAATTCCCATGCACAACAAAATTCTTTTCTACACAACGAATAACTAACACTATCATGCACAGTTAGCAATGTTAAACATAATCAATTAAAGAAACCAACCGGACGTGATTTGTAGCACTGAGATATTATGGTAAAGACAGCGTTAGCCGAGCCTTTAAACGTGTTTGCTTCGATTTGCTCTTCAATGCTTGACAACGTATCGTGAACGTGACGAGACAAAATGTTAACTGCATCGCATCTCTCCGATTGATCTGGTAACAAAAACGATTGAAGTAAAAACAAAAACGTCAACTTGCACAACATGGACGTGCGAATTTGCATGGCGGTTTGCTATAAATACGAGCACTGTACTATCGTTTAACACATTTCTATAGAAATTCAGAACAAAATGTAGGTACTAGTTAGCTTCAAGTTTTCCGATGTATCTTCACTCATACATTCGTTAAATGGATGACAACACAAATAGCTGCAGGGAATAAAATAGAGGTAAAGCTAGCTAGAATGTCTCAATCAGATTGATCAAAGTCATACTTTGTCATAGTCATAGTCGTAGTTTCTACTTTAATTGTAGAAAGCTTGAAAACACTCAAAAAACATATTATGACCCGTTTCAGATGTTATCCCCATTTGATAAACTGCCGGAGAATCATTTATGGATTGACTAGTTTAAGACATCTTGTGAGTTTGAAGCCGCTAAAGCCGTTTTACCAAAACGTTGGAAAATCCTATTTTGCTTGATGCAGAACAAAAGTTAATAAAAAAACCTTTAAGCCACTTTCGAGAAAAATTCGAAAGACCCTCAGCTTGGTACTTTGTCCCCCCCCCCTCACCACACCGACGATGGAAACTCCACATAACCTTAGTTTTCAAAAAATGAACCATCTCAATCGACTCAACCATTTCGATTAAAACCACGATATGTCTCAGGCATTACGGTTCTCTGTTTACTGCCAAGTGTCAAATTTGTGTTTAGCCGAACGAGTCCTGTCAGTTCTCACATTTGGTTGTTGGAGCCCACAACCAGTTTTCTGAATTCACTGGTCCTTCGTGGCTTTTTGGATTTTTTGGGTTCCTCTTTTATACAATTCACGACTGACTCTCGGGTTTAAATACGATTTCAATGGACTATTCCCGATACGTTCAGGTTTTTGAACACAAATTAATAGAATAACTCTAATTGTTATGAAACACTAGTATTTTCTAACTATACATCCAAAAACCATAAAATCTAAGCTTCGTTGGGAAATGTTGTGAGACGGGCTTTCGCACTTCAACTTTTTTAACACAATGCGACAGCTTCCACTTCTACGAAAACTCGCTAAAAACTCCATTTGCTTATTAGCCCTCTATCTCTATCTCTGCCCGAGAAAAAGAAAATTAATGGATATTAATTAGTAGAAGACGAGTTGTAAGTTTAATGAAAATCATATTCGAAACCTTGTTTTCGCTCCTCAGAAAAAGACGAAATAACATCAATGGCCGCCTGACGCATCAAATAGTTATGAAATCGCAATCGAATATTTTCTCCACATGTTTACGACTTTTTTCAACTGCACTTGAACATTGTTTAAAACAATACAAGGCGAAAATATAACGCATTCCATTTGTTTCGGGGTTAATAAACCCTCTACACAGACGAATACAGAGTATCTGGCGAGGTCTTTTACCCCTCATCCTACCACTGAAACCTTCTTTCTGTCTGGGCTGGTTATTAGTATTTGCTCAATTGACGATATTGTATCGCCATTAGCCATTAAATATTTTATATGTTTGAATTGGTGGCTAATCAAACAAGGATGAGAGAGGAAGTGTCCAAAAGTAAATATTATAGTCACCAACAAGTCGAGCAGGATTGGCGAAGATAAACTACTGTAAGAACCTTGCACAGTGAGCATAAAGACCCACACACACCGATATAGTTGTTGTGTTGCTGTTACCCATGGGTGAACAAGGGTTGGCACGTTAAATACACGATAAGTTCAGTAATATTGTTACCAAGAAAACCCTTATTGATATATTGTTTCCTAACTGATCACCGCTGAAGTTACAAAATTCGGTGGAAAAGTTACATGTTAAAATGTTCGTCAGGGTCACCAATTTGTCTTCTTCTCTAGACAGAGGTGCGAAACTAAAACACGACTCGATTTTCACCCCTAAGTTACTAATAAGCCAAACAACTCAACGATTTACACGCCACAAAGAGACTGAAAATAGGAATTTAAATGATTTTCAGTTTTGTTTAGGCAATTACGTGAGTTTGTTGACGTGTATTGTGGTTGACAAGTGGAGAGTGAAACGGGAGTCACTTCCAACTTCTTGATGCGACTAGAACTCCACAGAGCCATATTAATGTAGAAAACTGCGCCTCGCAAAAGTCGCTGAGTGATGAGTCGCTTTTCAGAATAGTCAGCATCGTCCTGAACCCCGTTCGAATCTCACCACAGAATGAAAACTTGTGCCATCGGTGAATGGGCGTGAGAGAAATGGCAAACGAGATGGGAATCCTCGTCAAAGGGTCGTGAGATGTATGAGTTCTTCTCCAACATCCGTTAACGTCTTTCAAGGAACTGGATTGAGCCAGACCACTGGAAGAGCCAGTTCCCCATGAGACATGGCGACTTCACTTCTTTTCTCTCAAAGGCTCTCCATCATGCACGTCTTGCGCCTCCAGTGAGGGTGAAACAAGAAACCCACGTGCTGCTCCACTGTAGTTTCTACAACAGTGAGCGACGGTTGTTGAATGGCAGACGAACTTAGCAGCATCGACTGCACCAATGCAAGCCTATAACCATTTTGCAAAGTTCGGGATGAAGGTGATAGCTCGTGACGTGGTCACAATTGATCTGTACTTTTGAAACTTGCCACCCAAGTAAATAGTTAGATCAGGTGGGAAACCAGATTAAGGACTCCACCCAGATGGTACAGGATTCCTCACCTCCGCGCGGTCACACACGAGCAACAGCTCTCTACCAGGAGACTAGCTAACGACCAAATACGTGCTGTACCTCCGCAGGTCTGAGTTCCATGACTGATATAACCCTTGTGGAGGGTTTCAGAACAGTCACCAAATAAGGAAACAGACCTGTGTTTCGGCAACTGAACCCTGGTCTTCTAAAACTCATCAAAAACATGACTCACGCCATATCACCCAGAACATCGAGACTCCTGCTCTCCTCCTCCTCTCTTCTCCAACTGACCAAACTTTTTTTTTTTCCACCACCTCACCATATTTCGCATTGCCTTTTTTCCCCTCAGTTCCGTTTAAAACATTGCACGATACAGTTACTGACTTTTTTCTCGTCCAAAACGCCTTTCCCTTTTCATCCACTCTTTTCCATTTGAAAGTGCATATTGTGTTTGTAAAGTACGACAAAGACCATTTGTTCTCCCAAGGAGTTCTGCACATATTCCCGAACGTCACCACCATTCATCAATTGAGTCATCTTCTTCACTATCGTCATCCGCATTTTATCCGAACAATGCAGGTTTAATTTTCCCATTTACATCCCCCATTTACATTTACATTCCCATTTACATTTGCATTCCATTAAGTAGTTTTTCGGACATGTTAATAATCGAATTATACCTCAACTTAATATTATACCAGCTCCTATTTTGGGGGAAAAATTTGGATCGTTCTTCAAACTCCACGCTTTCCCCAACAGTTTAGGCGAATGAAGAAAAAAAAAAACATCAGAAGAATTGAAACAGTGAATCCATACATAGTATACCGTGCTGCTAACTTCTCAAGTTACAACGAATCTCCATGCAATATGAGGACCTAAGCCACACAACACATCAAATATACAGGAAACGTTGGAAACTGTAAAATGGTAGTACAACATCCTACGCAAAGTTCCTCCAGCTTTTGACATCCAACGCATTGAACATCAGGTTTTCTGACCGATGAAATCCGTAAACAGAAAGACCTGATGAAAAGTAAACTTTCCTATTCATCACTCTACATTCCTTACCATTAACCATTAAATCCAATAAGAAAAGCGTTTAAAATGAGTACCTATGTGAGCGAGAACTAAGGATATTATTTGAATGATCAACGACCAAGATGGGTTGAGCAGGTAATTTCCTTGCGAATTCACAAGTCGTTGAATCCCCAAAATGACTTCGTACATGACGAGATTGTGGTGACATCTCAAGGCCTAAAACGAAAAAAGCCAATCGTCAGCAATTACAAGCAGAAGTTCGCACCAACGAAAAGGTACTAAGTTGCACAAACGCTCTTACCGTATGATAATCTTGTTATTGTTCCACATTTCCTTCAGCCCCAAATACTCTAGCTCCTATATAAATGAAACGGGCAGAGTAGTGATGGAATAAATCAACCAACAAGGACCTCAGACGACGTGGGAACAACTTCACATTATTAGTTCACCAATCTTGTGTTCATCGCACATACATCTACCACATCGTCTGCTATGATCAGTGCTTTGAAGAACATATTTTTACTGGAAGGGATCTGTTTGAAAACGTTTGTGCAAGTGCAGGCCTCATGAGGCCACTTCAAATCTCACTTCAGCTCCACTCCTTCCCACTTCAAAGGATGACGCTAAATGTTGGAGATGCACGAGTGCAATTAACAGTGAATAGCACAAGTAAAACTGACACCTTCGACACACCGCCATACATCACCACTTCAGGAGACATTGGAAAAGCATACGGTAAGCAACCTAGAAAACCTTTGGCTTTGTCGCCAACACTCGAAGCATCACCTCAGGATGCCGCAATTTTGAAGTATAAAAATGGGTTTCTCAACTTGAATATAGGAGCATTAAACACCAAATCACCTACCATTATGTAGGCAGGTAGAACAGCAATAGGAGTCACTTCCAACTTCTTGATGCGACTAGAACTCCACAGAGCCATATTAATGTAGAAAACTGCGCCTCGCAAAAGTCCAGGATCGCTGAGTGATGAGTCACTTTTCAGAATAGTCAGCATCGTACACAATGATGAATAGCCGAGGTGTGTGCCCATTAGGTTTTTCATTATCTGAAAAGTTTCAAAAGCTACAAGATGAAAATTGTCTAATAAGTTGCAAATTGAGACAAAGTTCAAACACAGCATGTTAATCAACTTAGTACTAAGGTATACTACTGTATTAAGTACGAAGCGCATCACAATCAACTACTGTCGATCTTTCAAAACACTATGCTATATTACTAGGTGAACTTCGTTAAATATTCAAGGAGAGACTCAAGGCATTCTTAAGTATAAATAAATAACGAAGTAGAGAAGTAGGATGGAGATACAAACTTTCAACTAAATAAATATTACCACAGGGAAACCATTCGAACTGATGAAAATTATAAAAGGGAACTTGCAAAAAACTTGCAGCATTTTAGGGAACCCCACACTTTCAATTCTATACCTTATCTCTGGTTTTCCACCTGATCTAATTTTACACCTATACAGCATGTCAATTACGATGTATTCTAGCCATTACCCCTCTACAAATTGGGAAAGACGATTGAGGGTTTACTTGAACATAGTTTGCCTACTTATGCGACAACTACCATTCATTATTCTTAAAGCTACAACGAATTTTTTTTACACACAGGTCAACTTTATTGTGATATGGACTAAGTTTTAGTTCATCCAGTTATTATCTACATTCATTAATAGTCCTCGCTGTACTACGGGATGGGAGGTAACAAATAAAAAAATTTAAATAAATAACATAGTGAAAGATAAATGGTTAATAAATTGGGGAACACTGAACGAATAACACGATAAATAAGAATATTTGCAGAAAATTTTCGCAATATTGTAATATTATCGTACGAATCGGGGAAAAGGATAAACGATAACGATAACTACCAAATAGAATTGGAATACGTAGTTTCATTCGCAGTTGATAGTTTGGAGAAGATTTACGACCGCAAACAGGGAAATGGGTGGGAGCGAACGAGCCTTTGCAACATTGAAGAGTTTGGTTCGTACCGGTACAATATGAACACTGTATGCCATACCACTCAGCGACTTCCAACTGTCTTGCAGATCGAGCTTTTTCCAGCACAAACACTACTAGAATTTCATTGGGGTGAGATTTTGGATAAAAAGCGGCAGCTCGGTTTCTGTACAGCTCCCTTAACTTCAGGTATTTCCAAGTATTTGCCAAGATCTGACCCCCGAATAAACCGTGGTGAATTTGTTATTACGTTGAGTGCTCTAAACAGACCTGCTGTATTTTGCACTATTTGGCTCCTTTTGATTTAGGAATCGCAAACAGGCGGGGGAGAATACGATTTTTTCTCCAATCCAATGGTCCAGCAGACTAAACTTTTGCGATGAAATTTCTAATTAGAAAAAGAAGAGGCATAGTCATCTTTGAACCATTTTAGTTGATCTCTGCTCAAAAGCGAGAAGCGCAGACGAGGTAATTTCTAAAGTACCTTAAGTCACTTATTCGTAATATAACTTTCAAGTTTCAAATTCATAAATCAAGTTCTGACCAAAATCTCGCCAAATTTGGCATTTGCCTGCAAATCCATAAAATTTTGTACCAGAACACAAAAAATCATCGTGTACAGACACTTACTTAATTAACTTAACTTATTTACAGGGTTAAGGTAAGACAGCTAAAACGGTCGGGTGAAGCACAAACGCTCTGTAGTCAGTCCTTTAATACACGTGTAACTTCGTATCTGTCCTCGCTTAACTGACTCAGAAGTGTCCTGTTGACAATGAACCAAAAAAAGAAGAGCGATACGCATCCAAAACTTTACGATTCGTTAGGGAGCGCTGTGAAACAATTTTGACGCTAAAATATTTCGGAAAGATTTTTTTGGCAACAACAATTCGATTGCAAAAATGAATAAACTTACTTTCCAACTCGGAGGGCAGTAGACTTCGAGGTTCACAGCTCTGCAAAGAGTAGAAATAAAAGCGGGGAGCGAGTCGATCGGTAGCTCGGAGTAACAAACCACAGCATCGAACACTTGAAGGCAATGCAGAACTACTCTTTCATTCGTACTTTTGCAACATAACTGGCACGTGGATCTGGAATGTCAGGCGATATTTTTGTAACTACAACACCTTACAATTCACGTAGCTGAATTTCTGAAAACGATCTGGTGCGCCACATTACACAACTTTCCTCAGCCCCACCAAGTGAAACATTTTTCATACTAATTTGTACGACAAAGTTCTACGTAGAACTGGTAACGATGGTAGTTCCAGAATTTGTTCGGTTGCTGCTACTTATGACTTAACCTCTGTTGAAAACCCGACGTATCGGTAATTGATACTGCCAACATGATTTTTTGTGTTCTGGTATTATAAGGGGCGAAAAAATTGGGGCAAAAACCACGTTAGAGTGACTTCAGGAATTTCTGAGGTTGCCCCTGATTATTTCATGACTATTATTGAACTTCTATCGTATGAGTACCTAATTGCACTTACCATTCTGATTTTTTGAGAACTTTAGTACTATACAAGTGAGGTTAATAAAGAAAAAACTGCACATAAGTCGATTTTAGTCAAAATCTTTGGTAATTTATTGTGCTGCTCTAGTCATCTTTCCACAAACGAAAATGTTATATGGTGTTTGTGTCATTTGGATCGCTTCATACTACAAATTGAATTGAAATCGTAAGAGGCATTTTCTAGAAAAAAAAGTGTTTTAATCACTATAAGGATAGTTCGTTTTGAACTGATTTGCTCAACTCCTTACTTTGGCCTCCCATTGATCTACAGGCGGAATAACAATTAGGGCTGATTTGGTTCAGCCGTTTTATGGAAATCGCAAACACAGACTTTTTAACTCAGCCTTTATACGTACAGATGTGAAGAAAACACTGAAGATCTACTTGGTGCTGCTTATGAAAGTAAAAATAGTTCTAAGAGTAAGGACCAGAGATTATGCCCCGACCAAATCATTTGAAAAATATAAAACGTACCTCATTATTCCAGTCATCACGTCTTCGTCGATGTAAGAAGCGTGATATTTTATTACGTTTATCAGTACGTTCAATAAATCCATCTCTTTGCTGGCGACGACGCAAGGGCCCATAAACTCCAACAAAAATGAGCCAATTTCTTCTTCAAAATAGGTGATAGTCTTGCCATTGTCAGTAAGGCTTTGCAAGAGCTCCAACCTTCGAAACATCAACGATTAAATTCGGTAATTGGATTCTGGACATGGTGAACAAACATGGAAGCTGGCTGTAGTTTTCAAACGTGTGGGCGAACGCTTTAAATAATGAGCACATCCTTCAGTGGGCTAGGCTCGCATCACTCACTCCGTATAATCTTAATACAACTTTTTTGACCTCCCCCATCTGCTCTCGTACAAGATGTTCTGTTACTATTTTATACATAAATAAACTTAGCTTTAGCGATTTACTGCACCACAGTCAACTGTACCCAAAACTCATTACATGACAGGAAGCAAGGATTTCTAGTGGAACAGTAGCGACCAATAAATAGAATAAATCAAAAAGGTCATCATTCAATTGTTATGTCTGGAACTGGAAGGGTTTAAGGGGTTAAATAAATTACCAGGAAGCATCCTGATAGAAAGACCACCCCCCAATAGGCCAAGGAAAGTATCTCTTATAATAACTCTTTCATTATTTGTTTCTTTCGTTTAGTATTCAGATTCTATTTGCTCGCAACGAGTGGTAAACTGTGAATTCACATCTATTTACGCACTACGTTCGATAAATCACGAGTGAACTAGACTGTTAAAAATACTATAGAATATTATTTCGAGTTCAAAAATTCGTAAAATGTTGGGCCCGGCCAAAACTGTTGAATAGAAGCATGTTTCGTTTTTATTTTCAGACATGTTTTTTTTTACCTCCTCACAATTTTCAAATGGCATGACGGTTATCCGTTTGTGTCTAGAATTTTTTGTTCATTCTGAGACTAATTGTGATGATTCTATGAAAATTCGCACCATCACAAGAGAAGTCCTGTCATCTCAAATAAACAACCAATTTCACTTTTTGCACCTCATACTTGACGTCCCACCTCTGAGACCCATCCCATTCGATTTAACATTGAAAAATACTAGTAAGCAACATGAAACGAGAAACGAGTGAGAAGGGAGGCAGAGCCAGATATTAGCTCAGGGTGGAGATAACGATAGCTTTCGCTATATTGTCCTGTGAGTTCCCTCAAGAAGTAGAATTCGCCTCACTATATTTTCTGTGATTTAAATGTTTTCCATCTAACACAGTCCTACACATCAGAGACTCCACCTATTCATCTCAGCATCGATTAACACCTAGGAAACGCGACGTAATTCCGGCCAAACTGCCAAAACTTCGGTTTCAGCTAATTTCCTTAACCATTTTTTTTTGCCCATAACAACCACGGATTTGACTGATCGGATGCGAGTAGGCAGTTACAACTAGATCTCAAATGAAATATCTGTTCAAAAGAACAAAGTTTTTAGAAGAATTCGTTAAGCCAAAATGTGACCTGGATGGCAGATAACAATCATCCAGATTGGGTATTGCACATTTGGAATTCCCCTGCCTCGTAAAAAACTTTTCCTGGCCATAAACATAGGTGTACTATTCAGAATGAATGATAAGCCAAAACAACGACAAAAAGTGTTGAACAACTCCAACATTTCACATAGCGAAATACCTGGGTCCCAAATCTTCGGTCAACTGGTGATTTTTAATAGCTTTGAATATGTGCGCTCGCATGATTCCCAATTTCTCCCATTGGCCCTGAATCAAGCAACGGTAGAAAGCGAAAATTTGGTGTCTGTTCTCTTTGGACACGTTTTCTTTGAGGAGGTCTTCAAGTAAACACCATAGCCTCCCAACTGCATGCTGCAAACAAAATGATACTCCCTAAGTAAATGTATTTGATCAAGCTACACTTTTTATACATTAATGTAAATTAATCTCTAACGAAATTAGTCTCAACGTGACAAACATGCACAATAATCAAAAATTGAGCAAGCTGTTTCTGTTGTGTAAGGTTTGCAGTCAAACCATCGTTGGCCCCCTCGTGATATTCAATTTTCAGTCCCTAACTAGCTATTTTACTAGTTGTAAGGTAGTAAACCAGCACCTTCACCAGTAGTGAATCCTGGAGCCTCAGCTTACATATGGTACTTGTACTTGCTCCAGCTTTCTAGAACAAATGCAGGAAAATAGGGACTCCGACCCTCTACTTCCCAAAGACTTTGGTAAAGGGAGAGGGTTGTTAGCGCTGCACAGCGGAGATCGTTCCTGGTTCAGATGCCCCCTTTTGAATGGAATTGCACAAATAATGTAAAACAGCTTCTTTATTTGTTGTTATTTTTATTTTTGTTGAAAAAATCATTAATTAACATAATCATATTATGGTATCATAAGATTTGAGCTCCCACCCACAGACAAAAACTTCTTTACTGTTTTAAATAATTATGTACTTCACAGCAACAATGCAATAATTGTAGCGATTCCCTGGGAGTTAACTAGTAGACTATTACTTAGAGACCAAGAAAGAAATCATAAACCTACAAAATGTGAAGGATATAAACAATGATAAGCCTATGGCCTTGCATGGGCAAGATAACATAAGAAACTTCCTCCAGCAATAGGTAAAGTCAACTAGTACAAACCTCATCCATTCGGCTATTGAGAACCACATCACTGAGTTCTCTGAGTTTCAACGCTTTGATACGTGCTGCTACAGTGCAATCAGAAGATATTTCTTTTTCGATGTCTGGAGTCAATATGAAGTCTTCTCTGAATTTGTAGGCCCCTAAAACATGATTAAAACTGCATTTAATGAGAGCAGTTAATTTGAGATTAGCACATCAAGAATGAAAGGAATTGGATGACTCAAAAGTTGATGACATGAACAGGAATAGACATAAGTCAAGACTCGCTCATTTCAAAGCTAATGCTTGAAATAGAAATTTCAAAGCTAATGCTTGAAATGGAGTGGCTGAGTTGAGAACCGACTCTTAGGGGACAAGACACATCGATCAAGCAAGCCAATCAATGTTCAAATCCAAGGTCAATGATAAGTTACTGACCACATCCCTTCCTTTACAATGAATACCTTCATTCTTTCTAGCACCTGGTTGTCTTAAAGGCCTTATCAACTCCTATGACAAGCTCAAACAAGAGTGGCACTGGTACAATACTATACAAACCCTGATAAAAGAAAAGGTAGGCATTGAACAGGTGGCAGGACCATGAAACTACTGATACACTAGTTTGACAGAAATATGCAATTCTGTTTTTTCTTCATCAATTGGTACACCCAGATCCTCTTTCAACCGAGGAGGCTACAATACAAACCAACATATGCTGGAACTGGAGGGACAGAGCCAAAAACAGTCGCTTGCTGCCAATACTGAACAACTACGTCTAGTGCTAGATGTCTAGTTGCTGGTGAGTTGTAACGTTTGAAAGATGTACTCATGTGTACACCAACATTATCTACAGTGCATTAGTCATTAGCATCCTACTTTCTCCAATACCTTGAGTATAGAGACAGAGAGTGGATAGGTAAAAGTTACCCACGATTTAACAAATACTGATGCGTTGAATGCCAGGGCAGTATCAATGGGGTACCACCACCACTCACACCAACTTCAGACACACACAAACATTGCCGCCTACATAAAAAATGAATTGAAATTATCATATAAGCACTATGACGTCAAATGGCGTAAACGGTGAATAGCGTATAGAACCTAGCACAACAGGTTTACTCAAACAGGGGACCTCCATTTTGGTTTATTATTCATACTGAATAATACACCTGTTTCGGCCAGGAATTTTTTTACCACCCTCCCCTCAAAATTGGACACTTGACGGTTCGAGACATCTGGATTTTGGTCTGCAATGTCTTTCCGCTGTGATCGGGTCAAATAATGAGCCAAAGTCTTCCAATTGAAAGAATTCGCGAAACAATACAGCGAAAATAATCACGTCATTATTTGCGCTCCCTCCTGTCTCACTTCAACCACTCGTCAGCACGATCCGTCCGTCAGATCATGTTTCGTATCGTTTGCTGGTATTTTTCGATGCTGAATCAGTCTCGAAGGTGTGAGACTATGTCAAGTTGTGGAAGAGAATAATAAACCGTTGTGTAATCATTCGCAGCGTTTTCGTCATTGACTTAAGTGCACACTGTTGGTTTAGATTTGTCTGACTTAGGCAAACATAAGTCAGCCGGTATACTCTGACTACAACAGATGTTGCACCTGTAAATAAGAAGTAAGTCAAGCTGTCCACTGCACATGACGAGCTTGCAACTAGACAGTTGCCACACATCAAATACATTACCGTGTCATGGGGATATACCCGGTTGAAAACCGTATACTTCTCTTTAACGTAACGATCGAACGAAAAAGTGTTAGAGCTTCGCACATTTAACCCACCTGGATTCGCTTTTTGAAGCCGGAAAAACTGTTTGAGTTTATCCAAGGCTTTGATGTCGTCCTTAGTTCCTTTCGATGCCATTATTTGAGCAAAACACACAGCTGAGCACAAGACGCAGCGCGCGAAAGGAAACTCAAGTTTCACGACTTGCACACTTAAGTAAAACGAGGCCGCGTGTCTACCAAATAATCAATCGCTGATAACCCATCGAGTGATCTTTCGTTCCAAAAATCACTTAAAACCCGTCGTACACAAAGTAAAAAGCTTGAGAACGTAAACAGCTAATTGTATTTTTATCTCGCAACTCGGACTGCACGGGTGATCAAGGTGAGGCTCTTTCGAGCACGTTCCAGCTCGCCATTCCTGTTACATAGCTCCACGTTCCTTGCTCCCCGCTCCTGGGACTCGTAGCTTCACACCTTGGGGACCCCAAAGTTCCTTCCAAATACGAGCGTTTTACGCCGAAAAGTAAAAAAATTAGTCCCTAAAATTTCGGCTTAGGGCTTATTTCATGATTATTCACTATATTTCTTCAATAATACGAACTCTGAATATTTAATAATGGAAATTACTATGCAGACTTTTAGTAGCTGAATCCACTAGAAGATTCTTACTCAACACATGTTAAATCCCTATTCCAAATTTGATGCTAGTATTTCGAGGAAGGACAGAAATTACTCACCAAGTTTCATCAGGGCAGGGTCCATTCTGTAAAAGCTGCCAAAGAAACTAGTTTTGTACATGTAAATTAGATAGGTTTGCAGTTGCTCTAAACCTGCACGAAAGCTGCAAACTAGAAAATTGCCCCAGGGAAAGTCTGGTATACGTTAATGCAAGTTGTAAAGATTTTAAAAAATTAATACTGCATGTTCTATGCTCGGTCCAGATTGATATTGTATTACGGAAGATGAGTTCTCAATAGACATTAAATAATTACGGTGTAATACGTAAGTCTACCATTTTTCTTGACCTCTGATACGTTAGTTAGACATGGGACCATCTAATTTCCAAGTGTGAGTTGACACAGGCTGCAAGTGGTTGGTTGTGCTTAGAGGTAATGCATGACCAGTGATATGGTCCAACCAGTCAACACTTAGGTCATTTAATTAACTCCATACACTTTTATATTTTTAATAATGTTTGGGATTTTCTTAATTTATGAGCATTTGGGCATTCTTGTTTCAAGTAAACAATAGGGGCACTGTTGATTTAATCTCACAATGACAAGGCGGAGCAGGCAAAAAATGAACCATTGAATATCTGGAGCGGCGCATCACATAACTTTCCTAGGCCTCACATGCATTCGGCGATTCTCTTGACTACAGAAACTAATCAAATGTGTTTTTAATAACGCTTACGAGTATAATAACGTTCTTCATACCAGCGGGAGGCGCTCATGGTTCTGGAATTTATTGTGCTGCTCCTACTTGCGCCATGGCCAGTTCATGGGTGATGTAAGAGACTGTCTACGTCTCTTCTAATTAGATCAACTTTCCACTAAAATTTGTTTGAAGATCTTAGTAACATTCGAGAGGGTTTGTAAATAATATCTGGAGCGTTTCCACAACTCCCGTAAATTCGATGACTTGCTACACATACGGGCACTGTATTTTCGTTCAACGCATTTGTTACAGGAACATTTATGGAGAATAAAATGTAGGTACTGGTTAGTTGAGTGTACCCCGTGAGTTTTATCGAAATCGTTAGCCATTTTTAAATAAATTCGAAAACCGATAAATTAATAATCGACAAATCCTTTTTTCCGAACTATCATGGCTTATATCTCCGTGAAATAGGTACGGAAATAATTACGGAGAACAAAATGTGGGTACAGGTTGCTAGAAGACTGTAAGATAGATCAAATCCAGTTACGCAGATACTCGGGAAATTACAAAAATGGTCAAAAATAATTATTTTTGACACATTTTCATTTTTCTCCTTTCAACAGACTTACAGAGGAAAATTTATTCAGAACAACTCCATCCACCATGTTTTCATGTAGGTATTTATAGAGAAAAAACGTTAGATACTAATTAGTATAAGATAATTCGAAGGTTTTATCAAAATAATTAGAGCGGGTTTCGAGAAAAATGCGAAAACCCCTAGTTTGGTATATCTTCCCCACCCCCACCCACGCCATCGATGGAAACTGCTCATAACCTTATTTTCACATCTACAACATTAATAAACAAAACATAAAAAGAACCAGCTTAATCAGTTCTGCCGTTCTACCACAGATCAAACAACAGACCACGCAAATCAGGTTTTTCAGTCTCAAAACGTAAAAATCTGAAGAAAACTAAACTTTTTTTTTTGACAATATCACTATACATTCCTAACCCTTTGGGTCGTAGAATGAGAAAAAACTGCGCTAAAATAGATTTTCGTTGAAGGGTTTGGTAATTCATTGTGCTACTCTCGTCATTTTGCCATGGATGGAAATTCATGGAGTTTTTTGTCATTTTTAGCTGTCTATACAAAAACTGTAATTAATTTGCCGTTTTGAGAAACAAAAAATTAGTTTCAATAACTGTAGTTAGTTTTGGGCGGATTTTGCTCATACCCTTATTTTGGTGTCCCACGGCAACACGTTGCAAATCATGTAAGAGCTGATTTTGATTAAACTTCCAAATGATCTTCTACTAGTTAGTACCCTTTTCTTCTTAATAATTATGTCCATGAAAATACACAACGATGTTCACCAAACTCACAGGTGGTGTTTAAATGGTTAATACCTATATATTCTTTTTTATACATGTTCCTCGGACAGTCCACTGAACAAAGATAGTTAGAGAGTCCATTGTCAAAAATAGTTTTTACAAACATTTTCATGATTTCCAGAAGCGTCTTTGAGCAACCTATACCGATATTTTGATCTCCACAACTATTTCTGTATCTATCTATTGAAAGGAAATAAATATAAGACACGGTAGCTCAGAAAATGAGATTTGTGGAACATTAATTTATCGAACAAACACGATCATTGCTTTGCCATTAAAACAGGCCTACGTAAATTATCCCAACATGAAGTAAATAATTGAAGGTTCATACCGTTTATTCAAATTATAGATGGACTTAGGAAGTACCTGAATAGATTTCTTTCGCTGTAATGAGAAAAGCAGGTGGATGTGAGTAATGTCAATCAAACTTCATCTGCAGTTACACTGGCAAAGAAGTTCTGAAACAAAATGCTGACCGCACAATCCACCCTGCCAAGTTTAGAAGCCTACAAATCATTGGAAAGACCCCTTCTTCATAAGCTTGTTACACGCAGTTCTTGTCCACGTTAGAAACTGGCAGTTGTAAAATTGCCTACTACAATGTCAGTGTTGGCAACTACGGCTGTAGTTGTCACTGTAACTTCTTGTAACTGTAAGAACCTCTTCGTTCATCAATAATTTAGTGAAAGTACGTTAGAACACTCTTGTCAATTGCAACAAGAATTCAAGCAGGTTCCTGCAACACCATCATGTATGAAAACCAGTAACAGTTTGACATTAACTACCATCACCTCTGGTTTAATATATCACCACTGATTAAAAGTTTGAAGATGCCAGCCCTGTAAAACACCCTTCCTGCTCACACGAGGACATCCACTTGGCAACAGACTGTACCAGTAAACATTTCTCCACAAAAACGTTCACCCAAAGAAACACATAAATTGCCCCTGCAAAGAGAGTGAGGGAATAACAACCAAAAGCGTTTGACTAAATGTATTTTGGAACTGAGGGCACAATCACAACTCGCCGAATTTTGAATTTTAGGTTTAACCCCTAGGTGAACTGAAATATGTACATAAATGAAGGATGATCGTTAATCGAACCGCAGGCTTTTCTTCATTCATTTGAATTGTCGCTCCAGATCCTCCATTTCAACTGTAAAACAAATGAACTAATTACACAGTGTTTCTTACTATGTTCAAAACAACAAAATGTTGAAAATAGAAAAAACGTCTCTGTGCAGCTAGGTGCACTTGAGCAAAAGCTGGTGTTCTGACTCCACACAGATTATTTAGTTTCCACTTCCTCAAACCTTGTGTGTGCAAAGTACCCCGCAGGATTGGCTAAGTAAGAAGAGGGTATGAAATACCTTTGTTACACGCCGAACGACGCACTGATTCTGTGTTTGATTATGCGTACATTCCTTATAACAAGATAAAATATAAAGTCTTAGGTAATCTCATCTTTTATGACACGCTTCATACACTGAGGTGTAAGTTAGTACGTGCACCACGAAATAGCTAGCCCTCGGAAAGGCAGGCAACCATTTACAGCTCGTTATCCTGAATATTGTTTCACATATTGTAAACACAGAAGGGCAACCACAATCTTCACAGAGAAGGCGTCG
Source organism: Pachypeltis micranthus (assembly GCA_020466155.1). Lineage (NCBI taxonomy): Eukaryota > Metazoa > Arthropoda > Insecta > Hemiptera > Miridae > Pachypeltis > Pachypeltis micranthus. Next base: position 68,179,098 of record CM035769.1, read on the forward strand.
CAGAATGCTCGATTTTGGTTTTGACTAGGCTTCCACAGTGAAGTAGTTTGTCGCTTGTGAATATCACTTGTGCGCAGGTTTAGAGAGCTACAAGTTTCTAGTGAACAAGTAAAAGGGGTTTTTATGGCGTCATGCCAGCCCCCTTTAGTCCAAGGGCGTAGCAGGCCCTTCACCCTGCTCATGATTGCCTCCCTAGGCTTATGGGGGTTCTCTCGTCTTTCTTCAAGCGTACTACTTCTGTACACTAAGCCATTAAATTGATTATACTGTGTTGTAGGGCACAGAGGACAGTCAATCCTCAATTTGGCGATAAAATCTAAAACATTTTGTTTTCTATCGCTCAATGACTTCAGCTTAAGGAGTGCTGGAAGATCCTGTCACAGAAGGAAGCAAATTCACCTACCAAACAATGTAACCCCTAATGATTCATAGTGGTGTTTCTACTGTAGTGAAGCAGTTTTAGAGACGTATTATTTAAATTATTGCATTAACACCACAAAGCAGTACATACATTTCTTTTGGTGATCTGCACTGGGAACTGGATGCTAGATTACTATGCAGCAAATTTAATCTCAAGACTAACGGGAATTAGTTTTGAATTGAGTGTAAACTCAGTGAGGCAGGTCGGACATTGCCATCCCAACAGCAAAGAAAACGCTAACATAACAATGGGATGGAAATGGTGCAAACCTAGTTGAACTGAAGTTGGATGAAGTCAAGTTAATTTAGGCCAATTAAATCGATTATACCACAACAGCAGATTCAAGCGGGGACAAATCTGCAATGAACGCAGCCCCAATGTAAGTACACAACTAATATAATGGTGGATGTCTTCCGTATTCACACAATTCCAGGGAGGAGTTTGGGAAATGAAATATAACTAAACGTTATTTCAGCTTTTTTTATATAGACTTTCCAACCTACTGCATGTACAAAACGAATAAAAAGGCCAAGTTAAATTTCATACACACCTGCAGCCCTCCTTGCTTTTTCCTCGGCAAGTTTGGCATCCCGAGCAACCTTCTCGGCAGCCTTGATGTCTTTCACAGCCAGCTCCTTCTTTGTGTACCGACTCTGCCAGAAAGAGCCGTATGCTACGCCTGTCAGCAGCAGGCTCCACCTCGCGAACTGCAAAGCCAAAACACGAAATGTGTATTTGCAACAAAATAAATATGAGATTTTCTTCAGAAACGTTCATGAACGTTCAATGAACATTCGGTATTGTTAGCTCGGTCCAGTTTTGTTTCAAACTCATGAGAAGAATAAGTTTTGCAGCACCTCGTGCGCAGTGAGAACTTGTTCAGTAAAAAACCTTTTAAAGTCTGTTACACAAGCAACCAGCAGGAACAAATAATGGTGGCAGGGAGAGATCATCAACTGACACTAACTCGTCACTCTTGCACCTTCTCCACACTGAAATCTCCATCTGTTCCACTTAGTAGCCACATAATTTCGAAAAGGCTTAGCTATTTATGAACATAGATCTGCAGTGTATGTCAATATCTCACAGCATGTTACTCTACATTTGTAACGCACGACGTATTGTATTAATTAGGGACTCCTTTCCTTTTTTTTTAAGCCAGTATAACATGAGCGACATTTGAGGGAAGAGCACTGAACTTTATTTTCGTTAACATTTTTGATAATTTATCATGCTGTTCTAGTCATTTTCTTACTGATGACAATTTTGTTTTACCATTCTGTTATCAGGACCCGCCCACACACAAAAGTTGATGACAATCATTTTAGAAAGAAAAAATTTAGTGTTTTCATCACTATAACTGTTGGGAGCACAAGAGGGGAGCTTGGCTGAAGTTTGAAGAAATGGATGAACGGGGTGAGTGTGAGAGGACTGTGTTCATACACTGGAGTGAGTACAGAATTTATGTGACACAATGCAGTCTCTAGATAGGTGAACTGGGTTGTGGGAACGAGATCTAGGAGCGAGTAAGTAATGCAAGAACTGAATATGAAATGTGTGGTTTAGTGTCAGGTATAGGGAGCTGGGATTGGAATGCCTAAGGGGGGGGGGGAGTGGTAAGGCAGTGAATATTTTGGAAACCCCAAAGAGGCAAATCTGTTGTCGGCTTCAGAAATATTCTGTAAGCCTTCTATCAGCAGGAGAAGCTGATTGAAAGGGAAGTACAGATCTTTCTGCAACTACCATTTCAAAGGCTTCTGGCCAGAAAGAACTGGACTTGAATGCTCAGGGGGGGAGGCCCAAGGTAACAAACTAATGAGCTGAGCCAAACAATAACGTAATCAGTTTTTAGCTCGATGTTGCTCGTACTTATATTTTGATGCCCCGTGTTGATTTGCAGGCTGAATACTAAACATGAGCTGACTTGGTTGGGCCACTCTCTCTGTCATGACACACACACAGTCCATATTTTCTACGACACACTATTTTTCAGAATCAGAAATCTTCTGAAATGTAATTTTTTTAAATGTTCAAACATTTCGCAATTCGAAGGACAAAGGAAAATAAAAAAACGCTATGTCAATGATGCAGCGCCTAAAAGATCTCAACAAGTCCAGGTTACATGAAATCCCGAAAATGATCATATCAAAACCTCCAGTACTTCGTCATAAAGGCATGCTTACCGGCGATGATCCCATCACTGAAAAATCCTCTCGTTGCTAACCCGGTAACAGACAACAATAAAGACGACTCAGCCAAAGACATAAATGAATAAATGGGCCCATAGCTAGCCAGGGACCATACTTGTCTGCAAAATATTGATACAGGGTCAGGCCCTGAAGATGTACACAACCTTCTGGCACTAAAGGCAATTGTGACAGTAAGATATGTATTTAATAGGTTCCTAGCAATTTCTAGCAGCATTGAACATTAAGCATCTTCACTTCTACTATAATCTCATTGCAGAATCAATTCAAAAATGTATTTCCAGCAGATGATTCCCGGCACATGATACGTGAATCAGTACAACGTGTACTTTATAGCAGGCTAACAAACTTAAAAAACCAAACACTTCATTAATCCCAGTTGCACGCCTTTCATTAGACTCTAAAAGTGGCCTCTTCCATCATAGTGCTAGTTAACAAGCTCATGTGCTGGAAGTAACTAATTGCCTAATTGATCTACTCATTTCCCTTGTACGCTGCACAAGACTGGCAGCCAAAACGAAATGACAGTGGGTGTACCAGTAAACTCCCAAATTTGTTCTGCCTTGTTCATCAGGTAGTGCCAACTAAGACTGCCTCAAAACAAAGTGGAGTGTAAAATATCAGGAATCATCTTGTACAGTGCTGACAGTAATACACAGAGAGGTAACATCTGACAAATTACATTGCTTAAAATAAGTTCAAAAATAAATTTAGTATTGAGCAAATGCTTACCATTAGTAGAAAGAAGGGATAATATTAAGTGTCGAGCGAAAAGGCTTCGTTCACATCGATCTTGCTCGATTTGACATAAGTCGAGTTCAGAAGGCAATTTGGTTTGGGTTAATAATAGACTAGGAGGTTGTTCTTTCACCGAAGAGGACTGTCGATGATCTGGGGGTTTGGGAGCATGAGCACCGGCTTGAGAGCTCTGATGAGGGTGAGCTTGCGAAGGGTGATGAACCGAACTTCTAAATGGAATGGGGCGAGACTGCCCCACAGCACCGATATGAGTAAGGAGGTCGACAAGAGATTCATTACGATGGCCCCGCCCAGCTCCTTGACGAAGGCGTTGAACTCCAGGGATGAGACCAGCGAGCGGACCGGCCCTATGGCTGACTGTCAAGTGACCAAGGAAATCTTCTCGAATCCCTGACTCTCTTCCTGAAATAGCGCAAATTGGACACTGAACGTCTCTGTCCAGCTCTTCCGCTGTGTGGTCCCTATTGACGTGCTCTTCCAACTGCTCCTCGGAGAGACCCAGGCGCCCGCAATATGGGCATGTGAACGCTTCTTGACGCACCTCAAGCTCACCGCCAAAGAACAAGTCTGTATCATTTTTCGTCAAAATACACTGCATGGGATGGTCCTGAGTGTGGTTTCCTGGAGCAGCCTGCGTGAAAATCAACCCTAGTCATTCAATGCTAAACCTTCCTGAATTGACAAAATCCTCCCAACAACTTAGAATGAACAGCTGAAGATAGTCTCATCTGGCTATCATAGAAAGTCTGCTAAAAGAATTGTTTCACGCACGCTATCTGCATAACATTCGTTTCTATGGACAATGATGTTCTTTTACTCTTGTTCCCAACCAATGCAGAGTGTCTCCTCTACTCAGTGATAACAGGTTGTGGTTTCTCTAGGATCAGTTAATACAAAATATGGTTGGAAGTTAGAACGTCATTGTTTGCCAAGAACTTTAGAAGGTTCCAAATCCACCGACACTACCAATTATCACTCACAGAATCGTTTCTTGGGATTACCCAAGTGCTTCAATTTGAGACACTCTTATGCAAGAAAATGAAATAACAAGGCACAATTTATGTCATGATTTCCAGGTACTTCACCAGACAAAATTATCGAAAAGGTATTGTTAAATCATGCCAGAGATGTCGATTGAAATATTGAGAAATGCAACATGTATAATTTTTAAACTGCCTTTCAAAAATACTACGGCAGGTCAGCAGTCGTATAATAACAAGGCAGTGCAGCTATTCAAATTTCTCTGTCAGGAATACAAAGAACAAAGAAAAAAACGCTCTGTGTCTCCAAAGAAAAAAAACGCTTAATCAATAAATAAGCAATTACCAGGCAGTCGCGGTTTAAATCATATTATTCATAATGTAGATCGTGTTTTGTTAATCCTTGCTGATTTTTTTTCTCTTTAGGTTTATTTATTACCAACAACTTTAATTTCACATTCATCAATACCTAATGTTGCTTTGAAAAATTATATGGCCATTTATGTTTTGTTCTATTTGACTTGTAATTAAATTGTCTGAGAGCCAGAGAGTGGACCTACCCCTAGTATGAGGTATACAGGGAGAAGTAGCATTAATGTAGGCTAGAATGTGCAAAATATATTACATGAGGAGGAAAACATACTCTGCTACAACGACGTTTCGATTTACATGTAAACCACCCTACGGGCTATAGCCACACAGAGGGTAATACACTACACACTGATTAGGACACTCACATTATAACCAATTAACACGTTGAAAGATAATAAAAGAACTCGCGGAAGGAATGAAATTACACGCAATGACTGAAATTATGAAATGAATGAACAAACCTTGGATGATGCGGTATTTTTTAACATCAAGAAAGGTGGTGCCTGAGAAGCGTCTTTACATTATTTTTTATTAGCACCTTTTGGATTTGTATCATGCAGCAAAAACTAATTTGGTAAGTTTCAAATTCAATAAATTTCATTCCTTTGCGCAATGAAACTTCAGAGTTAGTGTGTGTGTACACTGGCATCATTTCCCTTGATGTTAACACACAATAACACATCCAAGGTATATCAAAATCATGTTAACTTTTTCATTTCACAATTTCGTTCATTATGTTCAACGAAAACCATTCTTTCATTAGTCTGTCCGGTAAAAGCAAAGAATATGGACCGCTCCCTCTAGTAAGGCAATATATCGATATAGCACGACTGAGGTAGGGTTATCGATATGCCAGACATCGCTCATAGGCTCTCCCCCACCAACTGCGCCGGTGACGCATATCGATACTTGCAGTAATAGCGTTCAAGCGAACTATCGATACATGCAGTCGTAGCGTTATCAAGCGGTCGGTCCATGTTCTTTAGTTCACCCGTCTGTCTATTCCCATATACACTGAATGTGCCCAAATCAGTGAACAGTTGTGCTCTGGACGGTTTATCAATAAACCGAAACGTTGGTGTAACTAAATATATTTTATTGATTTGACTGTAGCTCGAGAAAACACTGCCTGCTGTTCCACTTGCCATTCAAACGCTACGGAACTTTCATTGGGCAAACTCCTATTCAATGAATTCAACAATTATACTCATCACCAACGGGAAACAGCAGAATCAAACTATTCATCCCCCATTTTATCAATTATGTGTTGCAAACACCTGATATTCACTGAACTACATTTAATTGCATCTTTTGTAGCATTTCCTACGCAGCATTAGTTAACATTCACTTTATGCTGCAGTTACTCTATTCATATGAGTTACAGGGGCCGTTGTTCCTATTTTAAAATGATAAAACATTATATTACATTGACTTTCATGGCCCACCATCACTGTTACTGTTAACATCCGGCTATCTCCTCTAAAGTATTTCCAGTTTATAGCTGCTAGTAATCAGCAAAGCAAGTTATGGTCTTTTCAAACACTAACGTCAGAGCTCAGGATCACTATTCCAGCTGCCTCCTTATCTACGGCCTTGAGCAAGTTATCAGGAACTAAATTGGTGGTTATTCGTTCACAAAATCCGCATTTTCTACTCTAAGAACCGAATATTGTGGTTAGAAGAAGTAAAAAGGTTCATTGGCTTGGAAACGTTCGGATTGGGTGAATCCCAGGGAGAGCCAATTGTACAATCTGTTGTGTGGTATGCATCACAAGCGCATGACAACAAATTCGTGAGGGGAAGTGATAAGCAAATAACGCTTCATCGCAAAAGATAACGCAACTAAAAATAACAGGGAATTAACCTATAAAGTGACGTTCGTCATATCGCGTATAGAGTTGATGACAAAAGGTCAGTACCAGGTTCGAACAGAACGGAAGAAGGGAAAAAATCGATATAGTTGAAAAAGTAGAGGACAAAACGATGCTTTTGTCGACGAGGCTGAGTCACTAACTTACTGAACTAAGCTGGCAATCTTGGCACAAGTCGAAGTTGAAACAAATCAAACATTTGTAGCGAAGGCCTCGAACGTTGATTTTCTTACAATTATCGCAGCTGATCCCTTCGTGCCTCGACATAATCGCTCAAAAAGAAAAAACGGAATGTGGCCAAAGAGTCAGAAATCCACATAATAGACCTCGGGGGCCCAGAGAGCCGACGAAAAAATTCTGGCCTCTCTCCGAGGAAAACCTACGGAGAATTTCAAAAGGATTTTACGGACGTCGGCCGAGTCGAAAGAGGCATCGACGTCGTCGAGTTGAGCCGGAGCCGAATCGCGAGTTCAAAAAATGCCCGTTCAATTTATAAAAAAAACAATTTACAGCGAGAGAAGAAAAACGATATTGAATTGACGGAATAAGAGAGCAAACGGAACGAGGTCTCGATCATAAATGGCCGATAGAGATAGTAGGCCAGTACGCCCCTCGGGTTCGGAGGGAATTATTTTCGAGAAAAATTTTTTTTACGGAACTACAAAAATGATTTTTCCCTTACTTTGATGAGCGGAGAAACTCGGACTGGAGCTGCCAAAGCTGACGACATATTTGGAGTTTGTCTGTTTCGTCGGCGAAAAAAAATTTGTGAGCCAAGTAATTTTGAGATTATCAAAATCCCGAGTGAGGGAGGGGGAGCCGAGATGAGTGCGGAAAAACGGCCTTTGCAATCGAAGGCACTTACCGCAAAATTCAATCCATTTTTTCGTATTAACTTGACTACACAAAAATAAGTACATAATCAAACATTGTTCACTCTTGATACCAAACACTTTACAGGATAACGTCTGATTTGAAACCAACATTTTCTGAAGCGTCTCCCGCTCTAATTCAAACTTTCAGAATCACCTCATCAATTTATAGTTTCCTCAGCCCCACGCACATTTAGGGATTTTTACTGCTGTTGCTACTAATCGTATCTCATTTTCGTAGAGTTTTGTGAAAACTTGACTTGTTTAAAACATGATCTATCTAGAATAGTTCGTGTTTTAATTTTGGAATTATATGGGAAACTTCGTAAAAGTCAAGGAAATGACAATAATTTGAATTCCGCATAATGGTGAGATGCCTTGATCATCATCTACCAGTGTGTAGTTAACTTATTGGACTACCAGTTCAATTTTTTGGAGAACGCTCCATGCTCTGGAAAAGCAGCACTAACAAATGATTTTCATCCAAATGCTTAGTAATTTATTGTGATTATTCTAGATACAAAAATGCTGCATTAAGGTTTGTTCGAGCTGCTCACACAAACAATTTAAATGAAAACGTTAGAAAAATTTGTCTAGAGATTTAACCATCATATTCCGCAGATATACTTGGAGGTCACTCATACTCTGATTTTGACGTCCTATATGGCCTGGATGGCTTCTGTTCAGCCATTTTTACCTGAAAAGCAACCACAGACTGTTTCTCAAATGGTGTTTTCCTGACTCAGAAGTCTCCGAAATGAAAAGATCTGAGAAAAAAATCAGTCGGTATCATTACACTCTAAGGAACATGGTAAAGAATGCAAGCAGAATTTTGGAGAAAAGGGCATTACCATTTCTGTACTCTCAAGAGGCTGTACATGTAAGTTCAAAGTATAATAATTTACAAACCACTACACTCACCAAAATCTATCGAGAAATATCAGCCACAAAATATTTTATGAAATTTCTTATTAACGTCAAACAATTCTTCGCATATTTGATGAGCTATTGGAGCGTGCGAGCTGGGAGCAAAAATGTCTACTTGACTCCAAAAATCAGCTTCAACTGCTGGCCAATCCAATCAGGATCATTTTAATAGTCCCATTACGCATTCACTATACACATATGTTTTTAATTAGCCATATTTATTACACAAGTATTTTTTACTACGATTGGGGTAGGCGAATGTGTGAGGTCAACATTTATCAGTTTCTCGTAGAAAAATCATCGAACCAAAATAGTTCAGCTTAAAGCTTCTAACGTGAGGACTAGATCTCAGTTTCACTTTCTTCTTAATAAGAATGGGATACGGCATAGGAAATAAATCATTAACCAACATATCAAATGAAGGATAATAATTGTTTTTATGACAACAGAAAACGAGCAAATCGGGGCAAGCATCCAAGGGATGCTCGTAGTTCAAGCATTTGCCGTGAGCACGGTTGCATGACTGACTTTCACCGTGTAGAATGAGTGGAAATATTGAAGACGAGAAAATCGAGAATGAACCGTTAGAATGAGAAATGATGTAACAGTAATAAGAAATCTTAAGAAAGTCGGCTGACATCAAGAAAGAAAATGGAGGATAATTCAATTAAAACCGTTGGGAAATTTTAACTGAAGAAGTGTTTTGTAAATTCTGGGAATATACCGATTTATTTACGTGACGTTCAACTGCATAATTCTGCCACTCATGCCCTTCTGGATGCCTTCTGTATCATTAAATTATTACTAATGAATATTGGATATGTTATATTCGTGCTCATTTGAGTGTAGAGCCAGTCATCGAGTCATTGTTAGAGAAACGTAATATTTCGAGTAACAGTTCGAAGTATTTTCGATTATGGTTCTTTTGATGGTAACCGTATTGACAGCGCTTTGGAAAACGTAACGTAGAAGTCTAGGTTAACCACTAGGAGATTGGAGGCAGCTTAACTGGTCCAGTTAAAACTTCGGGAACACCTTAGAAAATCCGACGTAGAAAGATGAGCGGTACCATTTTGTGCTGCGAATAATTCTGATAGCCTTCGTAGTCAGCCACCGTGCCGAAAAGGCTGATCATTTCAGTATTTAATGTGTTGCAACCACTTACCTCGCGATCTTTTTGAATAACTTTGTTAGAAGAATAATAATGGCTTACGGTATAAACTTTCCAATTTTGTTCAAAAAGAGTCAGCGCCTCATTCATGGAACAGTGCTTTGTCAACCTTAAATCACACAGGCAACGAAACAATTTGAGGTGACGATTGTCGTTCATCAACGAACTCACTTTTGAGTGCCTCACCTTTGATCTTTTGGTTTGAATTGCATTAGGATAAGCTCATTTTTCCAAACAAAGGGTAATTTTTCGTCCATCTTGATTGCTGATGAATCATCCTTTAACTGTTTCCCAAGACCGTCGTATTCTAATACATTCGTCTTCTGTAATTTCCACGACAAAAAATGTGCCTCATAATTTGTCGACATTACTCACTGTCGCCGAAGTGACTAAGCTTGAGTCCGTAGCCGCCATCCTCGACAGCGTTGGCTTCCGTCCGTGTCAACGATTTTCCCGATTGAACGAGTCTCGTGAATTGTAATTAGCACAACCAGATAATCCTGTCAATGGGCCCATGATTAATATTGTGAGGAAGCTTGGATAGCGAGGACGACGTGTTAGTAAAGTGAATAATTCAATATTTAATAGAGTTAATATAAGGGAATTTCGATTCAGTCAAAAGAACGAGTTGTCGCTGTTTTTAGCAGAACGTCGAAGCGTTGGAGCTGTGACAAGTGATGTACCGTTACTGAACATCGGAGAGGAATGGAACCCCTTCTCCGTGGCCCTTTTCGGAGGGGAACATCTCAACCAATGGGAGTTCTCAATATAACCCCCAATCAGAACGTTCGCTTTTCGACGTTCTCCTCCAATCACAGGTCGCCTTATTATGACCAATCACGTTTAGAGCTTCTCTTCCCTCGGACCAATCAAGTTCGTTAGCTCCACAAGCGTCTCTTTGAGCGTCCGTGATCATTTGCTGGCTAGTACCCCTCGGTGTTGTGTCTAGTTCTGCGTGAATATCTTCGTTTCTTTACATTTTCGTGAATATCAACGGTAAGTTGACAACCCAGTTATTACAGCACCCCGAATTTTCGGTATCATTTCGTCTTTTCAGATCCCGAAACTGTGAACTTGTGTGTTCACTGCGATGTGGTTGTTTTTGTTTAGAAACTTTCGTCACCTTCGTTTCCCTACCGTTCAAGTTTTACTACGTGCTCAGGATTTCTCGCTTTTCGAGGGGTTGTTTTTTATCACAATGCAGGATAACATTTTTTTCACGATACTAGAAGAAAAAAATTCTGAGTTGAAGCTTTCAAATAATTTTAGTAATTCGACGCGTCATTTTTTGTTTTGTAATCCACGATTGATTTTCGATTTCATGCGTTGATGACCTCGATGACGCATTTAACGTTATACTATGTTCGGAAAGAGGAGTTCGAATTTTTTTTTAGTGTGTGGCTTCCGTGATGAAAGGAAAAACGGCTCTGATATTGCGCTGTAAAATGTGCTTTGTTACGGTATTGCGATTTGTTGTGCGTTGAATGAATGAATTGAGTTATCGAGCTCACGAGTTCAAATGGCGCCTTTTTTCCTATGAGTCACAATCGCGCTTTCCCCTCTCGCTGTTGCAACGTTGCGTCTTATCCATTAACCTGATTTATTATCTTCTGATTCCAGTAAATGGCACGTACAAAGCAAACTGCTCGTAAGAGTACGGGAGGAAAAGCTCCTCGTAAACAGCTCGCGACCAAAGCTGCTCGTAAGAGCGCACCCTCCACCGGAGGAGTCAAGAAACCTCATCGTTACAGGTACAATTTGCATTTCATTGTCCTTTTTTTCAACTGTTTATCTCTTGTCTACTTTTTTCTAAAATCTCTCCCTTCTTATTTCATTATGGTTTACTTACGTGTTACCTAACGTTTTAGGCCTGGTACCGTCGCTCTTCGAGAAATCAGGAGATACCAAAAGTCAACTGAGTTGCTCATCCGTAAATTGCCGTTTCAACGGTTGGTAAGAGAAATCGCCCAGGATTTCAAAACTGATCTCCGTTTCCAGAGCGCCGCCATCGGTGCCCTTCAAGTGCGTTGTTCAATTCATTTTAATAGCAATTTAAGGTTCAAACCGTAGAATTGTTTCATTTTGAGAATTGTCAGGTTTAAAAGTACTCTAGCAGTTATTGGTTAGCTTACAGCACGCGCTCGATCGATATCGTTTTGGGGCTGCACTTGAAAAAAATTCGAAAAAGCTTTAGGTACGACGAATCGGTTATATTTTATCTTGAATTTCCGTTCAACGGACTAGTTGGGAGAAGCAAAATGCGGGTAACATTTAGAATAAACGCGGTCAGTTTGATCGAATACGGATGTTGTGAGAATTGTTCTAAAAAAATACCTTTTTGTCATGATCTTTCTGATGGGTGCTTGTGGAATCTTGATTGAGAGCGAGGTATGGGTGTGTTTTATTAGCGGAAGCCGCCGCTCTTGGAGTTCGTTTTATTTTATCATTCCAAAACGATTTGAAACTTTTCTTGGCTTTTTATTTCTATATAGCTGTTCAGCTAATTTCCACATGGACGTTAATTGATCGCATCAGTCATTGAGACCACGTATGTTGATTCATGGAAATGTGAAAAGCCCTCATTTTTTTGTTTTGGTTGTCTTATTGCGTAACCTTTGATGGTTGCCATTGGGGTCAATATAGAGCCATTTATGAACTAGTCTCGAGAAAAAGACTTCTGAGTAAATTCAAGTTTGATCGATACACTTCAGTAAAGCAAAGTTGAAACTTCTTATGAGTTAACCGTTAAAATAAAACTTACACAATCAAATTGAATCTTCAATTTCAAATGAAAGGACAATTCCCCAGTGATAGGAGCAGGTTGTTCCTGGTTATCACAGATTTATCTTGGCTGTCACATAACTATATTCCCATGCAGATCTGAGCTGCACATGACAGCCAAAGAGGCCCCTTATTATCCCCTCTTTGTCAGACTCTGGTACAGTTAACTTCTATGCTACGAGCTAGGTAATTGAAGACGTCAGTCTAGTTTGTTACATACGTGTTGACTCCTAAGCCTCGTTCTTTCGCCAAATGACCCCAGTCTATGAAAACGAAAAAAACATTTATTGGTGCTTCATCCTCCTCACTGATTGCCGTTGGACGTAAACTGACAAGATCTGGTTGAAAAGTGGGAATTGCATGTTTTACGTTTCTTTCCCTGGTTTGTCTTAGAATTGTCTAAGCCACACGACGTTGCTGAACCTTCCTCAGATCCTGTCGTGGTTAGTATTGCACTAGACCTTTAGGAACTAACTCCCCGCCCCACTGGTGGCACTTCGTGTTACGACACATTGAATCCTAGAGAATCACGAACTTATGTTGCATTTTCGTGTTTAGCTACAGCGTAGAATTTCACGCATTTTTGGAATTTTCAAAGCGAATTGTTGACTTCGCCTAGTTACTTACAGCTGAACGGATTGATCTCAATCTAGAAAGACTGAATAACTGTATTTGCCTTTGAATCGGTACCTGCGCTTAGTGCCAAACTTGTTGTGACTGAACCTTATCAAAAGAGTGACCAAATCCTGATGCTGGTTCCTTGATAATTCTCAAGCCTCTTGGTTTATAATTCATTCTGAGTAATAACCCTATGTTTTCGTTCAGGAATTACCTGCACGCGTCTGGAATTTATAGTTTTCGTCGTTTCGTAGTGGTTAAGCATTTCGTATCGTTTAATGGTATTTTTCGATGCTGAATCGAATGGGATGGGTCTCGAAGGTGTGAGACTAGGTCAAGCTGTTCAAGAGAATAATAAAGCACTGTGCAATCATTTGCAGGGTTTTATTTTTGCGAGATGACGTAGAAAAGTGAAGCTTTTTCTATCAAAAATTAACTAAGAGTTATACAATGATGAGGATCAACACAAGATCCTAGCATTCAAAAACACTACTGCCGCATTTTTTAGTCGTTTTCACTGTTTTTCACCCCTTTCAACAATAAATTAACGTTGGCAGCTCCTTAAATATCTATATGCGTGTTACTCAAGGTTGCAACAGGTCTAGTACCAACCCTACGCATTCTGGAACGTCAGGTTGATTAAAACTGTGAAAAACACGATTTGATTGATCAGTTCGCGGCATGGAAAGAGTGATTGTTTTCACCTTACCCTTTCTCAGTTGTTACTGGACTGACCTTCAGTCGAGGACAGGCAACAGGGAAAACATTAGGTTGAGTAGGTAAAGGGGTGATGGGGAGAGTAACATTGGTACGGGAATATCTCTCAGGCGTAATCTTTTTTTCGTTCTCTTAAACATTTGGGGAACTGAAAATTCTGAGTTCACTGAAATTTTATTCACGTAGTTGTTTTACAGAGTTTAATATTGGTCAACCGCTTGGTTGCCTACTGTGCACCTTTAGGACCCGTCCCCAATGCGGGATATCTCTGACACTAGTCATCAGGAAAGTGAGAGAAAATGTATCGTACTGTCAGGAAGTCTGAAGGAGTGAGGAAGGACTTTAGGAGGATAGTGAGAATCATCACGCAAAATGCAGAAATAACAAACACGGAAGGCAGCTGTTCTTGGTCTTAGGTGCATCTTCTCCAAAGGTTGATATCAAAGGACTTGTAGGAAATACCTGGCATTCCTTAGGTAGGAAGCTATGCTTGGACTAGTGGCACAGTAAGACTTCAGGCCACAGTGCTCATCCCAGATAAGGGACAGACAGAGTTGGGGTTGATCATTACAGAACAGGTTCTTAGCTTAATCGAAATCGAGCTTGGTGCTGTCGTTCTGTGAATTATCTATCTTAACCGTGTCTCTATCAAGTTTTTGCGTTTTGGGGACTTTTTCCTTCGAGTTGTGGAAACTTGAACTGTTCAATGGATTTCTTTTCGTTCTTTTCGTTCTTTAAGCTCTTGCAATCGTCTCGGAAAGTGAGTAATTTTCTCTAGAAAAGGATGTTGACACGAAATACCACGACAGTTAATTTAATGACATTTTCGTGTTATCGTTCTTGAATTTGTATTCATTATTTTCGGCAGCTTCTGATAAGAGTGAGCTGGGGAGTCAACATAGGTACATGGATCATTTTCGTAGCTGGATATTGATCTCATGATCAACAGTACACAGATACTCGAAATTATAGTTGATAAATGACAACAATCCGTACAATTCTGTACATGCGATAAATGTTGAACCAAATCATCTCAAATTCCACAATTATAGTGGTGCAAACGCCAACTATTTTCTTCTCAAAGACGATAAAAGATTAGATTTGATATTTATAGTGATCCAAACGCCAAATTTTTGCTCAAAAACGTTTTTGTCTCATTCTAACGAGAGCAGCACAACAAATTGTCGAACGTTTCAACGTTAACCGATTTAATTTCCGGAATTAAACTATTGTCAGTTCTTTGACTAACCATTAAACCTAATAAATTCTGGAAGGTTTAAGGGTTACCAGCTTCTGAATAGAACGTTGAGCTATGTTCTTCGTCTATACAAGTTCCACGAAAAACTTATTGATATGCCAAAATGATTATATATATGTTTGGCGACCTTCAAGCTGAGGGATGTGTGATGGCTTTAAATATTCTGAGGACATGAATATTCGATCGGTTTAATCGCTAAAATGCCTCTACGAATCAATTTGTGCTGTAATGGGGTAGTTTTTGGGGTGATGGACCCTTTTTTCACTCGTGATTCGATTAAAAGTGTGAATTGTAAATTTTAAGTTTCTAGCGCGAGCTTGAACAGTGTGGTTCTCTAGCTAGTTTTTGGCCCTAGAACTTGGCAAGTTTTATAATCAAAATGTTTTTTCCCTTTGTTGCAGGAAGCCTCTGAAGCCTACTTGGTCGGCCTTTTTGAAGACACTAACTTGTGCGCCATTCACGCCAAACGTGTCACTATCATGCCTAAAGACATTCAGCTCGCCAGGAGAATTCGCGGCGAGCGAGCTTAAATCAATATATTCCCCCCCTATTACCTTATGTTTCATTTTTTCATTCGTTCTACGTTTGTATTGTACAACTTGAGAATAACTTAATCCCCCCCCCCCCTCATTTAAGAGATAAATCTTAGAACAACTTTGATTAGCTCGGCGAATTTGGAGAAAAAAAACAAATTGGCCTTTTAGTGTGTGGCATGAGCGACGTTTCAGTCTCACAGTTATGTGTTCAATTCACCCGAGGGATAAATGGGTTGTTTCATTTTGGGTCAAATTACCAGTATTGGCTTCATTTTGAGTTTTGCTTTTCGTGGGCAGTAGAAGGGTCTGATGAAATTGTGACCATTGCCCCTCTGTCGCTCACCAGGTGGTAAAATGCGATCGACTTGAAAAGAACATTTCCACCTTCCTTTCTTTTTTGTTCGATATTTTTGTTTTTCTTTGGATCTTGAGAGACCACTGATTTTCTTGATTTTTATTTAGGTATATTTTATAGGTTTAATATTATTGAAGTAGCGGTCGTGAGGAGGTCTTAATATTTTGGGTTTTGATTTTCTACCCATTTTGACTTGTATGTTTGCTCTAAATTAAACAAAAAATTGTATCAGTATTAGTTTGTTCCAACCTTTCAACCTGTTTTGGGAGTCGTGTATACATTCCATGGTCCAGCAGACGGACAACGTTCTGGTATCCCCTGCAGAGCTGCAGCCTCTCTTGTAATTGGAGTGAGTTGCTTGGTTGCTGGCAAATTTGAATGCTTTATGAACATTGATAATTGAGAAAGTGGTGTCAGTGAATACCATTGAGAGAGAGCGGCTGAACAAAGAGACAGACGACGTGAGTATGATGTGTTCTCACGTTTTTCTTCTACTTTTATGAAAATATGAGGAAAGCAGCACGGTGAATTTTTGACAATTCTAAAAAAAATGCTGGCAATCCACTTTCAATGCCCATGAAGTAATTAGTATTCAATTTCACTCCGCTGCATACTGGGCAGTGCTGCCAAATGTCCCCATAGCTGCCTCCCCTCACAACTCAAACCAGTGTTGGCTAAGTCCTATATGGACCAATTCCTGCTCCCTAGGTCATTTCAGAGGGAATGTGCTGTGGCACAATCATCAATTCTTCTGGGGAGTATCAATTTCATGCGGCTAAATACAATGTGGATGCCCAACTTTAGTCCAAACTCTTACTTGAATGTGTTTGTTAAGTGAACTAGTGACGCCTTTTACAGTACCCAGTTCTTTATGAGAGATGTTAGCGAAAACGCTATGAATCGAATGCAAGTAACTATTTTCAATTTTTGCAGAAAATAAAGCTTGAATTTTTTGGGAGGAAATAACATAAAATCGTGGTTATATATAAGGTTTGCTCGGGATATTTAAAGAGCATATCGCACAGCTTTCCTTAAGCCCTCATAGGTTCCTGAATTCGTCGCTACCATAAAATTTAATCCTTTTCATGCAATGTTCATGAACCTAGTACAGCTCTGGTAGAATTTGAAACAGCGTTCTGCAGAGAACCTTATAGTGCATTATTACTTAATTTGCGTTTTCTAATAGCGTCACAATCTTAATTGAGTAACTGGAGCATAATTACTTTATGTTATTGTCATTGCGACTTTTTTTAGGATTCATTGATCTGAAATTATACGGCCAATGCCATGAAAATATTGAATTTATACTTTTGTCGGGTATTTCCATTATTTCATGGCTGATATTAAATCTTCACTGTGTAGGTGGGTTATTGGCCAATATGAGAACGTTAATGTCCTAGGAACACAAATTATAAGCCAAATGCCTATGTGAATTCAATGAAGTGCGATATACATGGGCATTGTATTGTCATTCAGCGCACTTAAAACGTTTATGAAGAATAGTAGGTTATAGTTATATGAGAGTTTTGAAGTGAAACTTCTATATAGACAGTGTCTTAGGATTTTCGAGTCACGAAAAATTGTGTTACCGGTCACGTGGTACGGCAAAATGGGTGGGGCTCGGAGGGGATGACGTGGGCAGGCAGGCGCGCTGAGTTAGATCCCTCACCGAGCTCCGAAAGAAGCCCTCGGCCCTCACTCCCGTCCAATGGCTACTATTTCTTATCTCCACTCTCCACGTGTTTTGAGTCACAACGGTCAAACAAAAGTGAACTACAACAAGCCCAATCAGCAACATATTGCTAACATGTTTCAATAACATGAAAAATGCATTCATTACAATTTACCTACCCTAACCAATTCATAATTTGCAGTAAACCTGTGAATAAAGAAATATAAATGTGTGACAGTCACACATGGTAGAAGTGAAACTTAAACGTGCAAAACCGAATCGCAACCGACAAGTAGAAAAACGAATCACGGTAAAAGCAAAGAATATGGACCGCTCCCTCTGGTAAGGCAATATATCGATATATCACGACCGAGGTCAGGCTATCGATATGCCAGACATCGCTCATAGGCTCTCCCCCACGAACTGCGCCGGTGACGCCATATCGATACTTGCAGTCGTAGCGTTCAAGCGAACTATCGATACATGCAGTCGTAGCGTTATCAAGCGGTCGGTCCATGTTCTTTAGTTCACCCCGAATCACAACGGACAAGTGGAAAAACGAATCGCCACGGACAAGTGGAAAAATAACGGCTAGGTGGGAAAACGCATCGCAAAAAAATTTCTACTCGAAGTTTTACGGGCAGGTTTTCAAATTCGACAAGTACATTAACAATCTGCCCGTAAAACTTCGAGTAGAAATTTTTTTGCGATGCGTTTTTCCACTTAGCCGTTGTTTTTCCACTTGTCTGTTGTGATTCGTTTTTCCACTTGTCCGTTGTGATTCGTTTTTCCACTTGTCCGTTGTGATTCGTTTTTCCACTTGTCGGTTTCGCACTTCGAAATTTTCGTTCCATGCTGCTGTACGTATTTACATCCGCTATGTCAACTTACAAAAACAGGAAATGACGAAGATAACAGCAAACCACAGGAGTAACAAACTGTTGTTGTTGTTTCTAAAAAGACCAATTCATTTGCGAAAACGAAGAAGGAATAGGTTGTCTCTTTCGTGTTTGTCTACTTGCTAGAACAGGTAGTTAACATACTTTAATTCGTTGAGTTTATCCGCCAACATCTTATTTCTAAGTAACCAAGCTGTTATTTGAAATAGTAAATTGTGTTCAATTAAGTCTAATCGTTTCAGGATTTTCATTTGGGTATCTTTTTCATCTGGTTTCAGGTCTGCGAATCATCGACTAACCTCACGCACGATGGTGAGTTGTGATGTTGTTTAGTATATATTTTTATGATAGAAAGAAGATGCATTTTGTGTGGAGCTACTGTTTTTGATGAGCAGTGAAATGCTCGCCAGCTGTGGAGTATGAATTCGCGATAGAGTTGAAAATTATAATCATCAGTGTACACCTCAAGTTGTGCGAACATTAACACATTCCATTCCTACTTGTACTCCGTTATGTTTTATAGAAATATGCATAATGTGGGAATGCGCCTTGCTCGAGCGTTGAAATCGGAGGATACAGTGTAGTAGTGTTACGAACGGAAGCTTATCAATTCTAGTGGCGTGGGTAAACTATTGATGTTTTTCTCTCTACTTCCATTAGTTTGTCTCGGTAACAATGCGTAGTGGTGGTTGCCGCTGATCATGGACTCGGTAAATTCCCAATACCGCGGGTACATTTGCCTGGAACTCTGGTTTGCGATTCAGGACGTTTACTAGCGTGACTGATCTGGTGTGCCTAACAGTAGCAGTATGAGTTGAGCAAAGTTTTGTCGTAAAAGTGAAAGTAAATAATGGAATACGCGCGAAAGTGAATCAACGTGGACAAACAGTGCGCGCCTAATGCAACAAACATTGAACACAAAAATAACTTGAAATATCACTCACCTCTCAAGTTACTTATCCGAATTTTGGAGGAAGATAGGCAGCTTTGATGGCTTCAAATACCTGTCATTCATTCCCCCATGCACCACATTTAGGACACACAAACTCGTCAGTGATGAAACCGACATGCGTACACCAATCCTCAACACGTTGTAAACGTCTCCCTTCTCTGAATCGATAAAACAATTTGCCTATCTATGGCTAGTCGAATTATAACAAACAAACGCGAAGAGGGCAATCCCCACTAAAGCAGAAGCTGAAGGGACAGGCGCGAAACAAAATGGATACGCAACAAACGAATATGGAAAGAGATGGTTAGGCATGAGGTGGCGGCAACTCGACAACTGAAGGACGATAATTTGGTTACAACGGAAAATTGACGAAGTGTGTTCAAATATAGTTCATCGGTTAGTCGAGCGATTGAATTCGTATTTTTGAAGAATACTAGTGCTAGACAGTCGCCAGTGATGGAAGTTGTTACTAGCACCAGTATCAGTGAGACGCTCTTCAATGTTCCAAATCGCGAACCAGACAAATGTACTTGTGACCGCCATTGTTTTGGGTATTAGCCCAGTTTGGATGTTAGTTGTGCTTGGCTTGATTCTTACGCCTCCCCGTTGATATTGACAAGATGCTCAACATGTATGGCTGTGTTAGAACTGGTAATTGGTAAACTAGAACTCCAAATGAACTTCCCCTCCTGTTGGGTCGCAGTCCACCCCGCCTCTTGCTCTGCAGAGGAAGACCCTGAAGGCGTGGGAGCCTCCTGGCTTTGGCAAAGGGCCCACTTAGGTTCCTTCCCCCTGCCTCACCATCTGACAGCAGAATGAACCGTGTAATGTATGTCCTGCACAAACCCTGACCATAAGATACTCTCCCTATACCAATTCCCGAATGGGACGCTATACAGCCTATGCCATTTCCTCCATTCAGTAATTTAAAAAAGAGCGACTGGTCTCGATCTACTTGTAAATCTTATCTGTAGTGTAAATAAATGGCCAAGTCGCCTCATCAACTGGTTACAATCAGGATGCAAGAGTCCCTTCCACCCCCTGAGAACGTTTGAAATAGTGATTATTTTAAATACCAAGTTTGGTAAGGTGTTTTCGCCATATTGCTGATCTCTTTTCCTTCGAAAATGTGGGGGGGGGGGGACATTGCGCCTTGAATGTTCTAAAGGTCTTTAGTATTTGTTATTGATAGCGCCAGAAGGTGATCGGAGTTGACTGGAATGATGATTTAACTTTTGGGAATGGGGGAACTGAAGCTGGGACCATGACAACAAAGGGTTGAATAAGGAACTGCTTTTAACGATAATAGGTGAGGCGAAGTTTGCCTGAGAACGTGAATATGAACGACTGGGTAACTAACAAAAAGTAAACATCGAGCGCAAAATGCAACAAATAATTCATTTGAAAAGAAATCCACCATGTTCTTGGGGCGATAATAAATAGACAATCAATGATCAATAATTTTAAGTTGGAACGTCAGAATGTTGAGGGGTGTTGGCCAAGAGTTCTCTAATATACGAGGGTGAATCAAATATAAACAAGACTTATTTTTTAAAAAGCATAAACAATGGAAGTTTATTTTTCGACATAATCTCCTGATTTATAAACATATTTTTCCCAGCGTATAGGTATTTTTTTAATTCCTTCCACGTAAAAAGAGTCAGGTCGTGTTTGTAGCCAATTGCGCACATATGCTTCAACCTCATTATCGCTGTGGAATTTTGGCCCTCCCAAAGCTTCCTTGAGAGGACCAAAAACATGGAAGTCGCAGGGAGGCAGGTCTGGACTGTATGGAGGGTGTTCCAGTG
Source organism: Pachypeltis micranthus (assembly GCA_020466155.1). Classification (NCBI taxonomy): domain Eukaryota; kingdom Metazoa; phylum Arthropoda; class Insecta; order Hemiptera; family Miridae; genus Pachypeltis; species Pachypeltis micranthus. Next base: position 68,200,274 of record CM035769.1, read on the forward strand.
TCTCCCAACCCAGTTGCTCCAATTTTTGTACAGTCAGGGCTGCTGCATGGGGGCGAGCATTGTCATGGAGAAGAATCACTTTTTTCATCGGAAGGTCTCGTCTTTTGCGGCGATATGCAAGTCTGACCTCAGTCAAAATTTGGCAGTAGTATGCCGCATTAATTATTCTGCGCTCATGCAAAAAATCAAGGTGCAGCAGGCCACGCTGGTTAAAAAAAACGGTAGCCAAAACCTTGCCAGCCGATAATCGTGACTTGGCTTTCACTGGTCCGGCTTCTGCTTTCTTCCTCCACTCCATAATCGCTTGTTTCAACTCAGGGGTGTAGTGATGCACCCATGTTTCATCACAGGTGACAATGTGAGAAAGAAATGGGTCTCCTTCTTCCCGAAATCGTGCAAGAAGACGCTCACACACTTAAAAACGATTCAGTTTCTGGTCAACTGTGAGAAGGCGAGGAACCCACCTGGCACACACCTTGCGATACCCTAGCTTCTCTGAGAGTATAGAGTAAGTGCTCCCATAACTTATTCCAACCTCAATTGCAATATCCGAAGTTGTTAGACGCCTATCGCCTTCAACAAGTTGACGAACACTGTCGATGTTGCCCGCTGTAATGCTGGTGCGGGGTCTGCGGTCATGGCTCTCATTTTCAACACGTTCACGGCCCTCCACGAACTGTTTATGCCAAGCAAACACTCTAGCTCGCAACAGCGTCTCTTCCCTGAACTGTGCAGTCAATCTTCTCAAGATTTCGCCCGGTTTTACACCTTCTGCAGCTAAAAACTTGATAGCAATACGTTGCGCAATAGAGCGAGGTACCTCCTGCTCAGACATCGTGCGAGCACCCTCCGTGGACACTGAGCGAGTCTATGATGATGAGTCACGTGCTTCCCTCACTCCTGACAAACCAACCTAACAGCTAATAACAGCGGAACGTTCTTCCATCACTATTGCGCGCGCAGGTCCAAAAGTCTCGTTTATATTTGATTTACCCTCGTAATAGGGAGTTATTTAAAAAAATACTTGTTTTGTCGTTAAGACTTTACATACATGTCGGAGATCAAGCCGATTTGCACTAATCAATAACACTCGAGTTTACAGTTTGACGATGAGTGGGAGCAACCCTAGAAATTCTGAAATTAGAATTGCCGTGATTTCATTAATTAACTCTTGACGGCTTTCTTCCTGTAATTCTAGAATAGTAAGTACGAACTTCGCTTCATGTTGATAGTCTGTAAATCACGTATGAACTGTTACTCATTTACGGTTGTCATGTAGGTACAGGCAACCCCTTTCTTGATGGAATTTGCTTGTATCCCTATTTTTCGTGTTTTCAAAACATCACGAACACAATAAAAGGACCAGCTTAATCAGTGTAGTCACGCTCTTGCAAATCTAACAACGGACGCATACACACCATTCCCTTCTAATCGGGTAGCAAACATTTTTAAAAATCTACAACCAGGTGGAGCTTATGATCTATTGTCTAGCTGTTCTTAGGTTTTGCAGTAATGTAGTGCCAAGTTTGGTTTGTTAGGTTGCCATTACTATTATCACGCAGCCAAATTACACCAGGCTTTGCGAAGTCTTACCCATTAGGTGCAGGATATTCTATTCTGTAAATCAATCCTCCTGTCTCGAGTTTCGTTTTTGAAAGTCGCACATTTGTAAGCGTTAATTCTATGTTAACCGCGTACTAACCCTGAATTTCAACCTTTTACAGCCCCAGGAAATCAAAGAAATCAAGGACTTCCTTCTGAAGGCCAGGAGGAAAGACGCAAAATGTAAGCAATAATACTTGTCACTCCACATCATGCAGTGACTGTTGAACTTATCCATTTCTTTTTATTGATTAATGTTTTGTTTTCCAGCCGTCAAAATAAAGAAGAATCCTGATAACGTTAAATTCAAGGTCAGGTGCTCCAGGTTTCTCTACACTCTGGTCATCATTGACAAAGAGAAGGCAGAAAAATTGAAGCAGTCTCTTCCTCCAGGTGAAACGTTTTGCAGTGTTGAACTGATTATTCGAAATTCGCTATTAGATTTTGAATAAACAAAAAATGTATTTGCTGGGTTTCATAGGAAGAGGTTTTTGTCCTCGAAACAATTATCTGATTGGCAGTACTCCTCTTGGAATGTTTGATTTTACTCGATCACTAAGTTTGATTATCTTTTTCGTTTCAGGTCTTCAAGTGAAAGAAGTCAAATGAATATTGTTAAACGCGTTCTACTAAATAATTAAGTTTATAGAAGCCGATCTGTTTTTTTTAACGCTTGACCTGAAATCTTTGGAATGAAGACGTGAAGCGAGAGAAGTTGATAAGTCGAGTAACGAGACGGTGGGGAACCTCTGCCTCTGTTGGAACTTTGACTATGCTGCCTGAGGGAGATTTGAACGTTGTTTTAATTAGCATATTGTGGATGGACACACATCGGTGCCGTGTTATGATGTGAGGGGTTTGGAAATGTTGAAGAGCCACTGACTCTGGCAGCAAAATTACAGCGATCTTGAGCTCTGAACTTGATGAAGTGAAGCGATACGTCCAAACTTATCTCGAAGGAAAACCAAAAAATGACTTGAGAAGCTGAGTGATTTGAAATTATGGGAAAAATATCTGGTGCGTAGCAACACACAACTTTCCGCCACCCCCGTAATTTCGAACACCACCTACATTTGGAGGCGCTATATCTAAGTTCAACGCATTTTTACTGGAACATTTATGTAGAACAAAATGTAGGGAATAGTTAGCTGAGAGTACTCCGAAAGCTTGATCGAAATCGTTAGAGCCGTTTTTGAGAAAATTGGAATACCGATAAATTAATATTCGACAAATCTCCTTTTCTGAGTTAACTTGGCTTATATCTCCGTTCAACATATATATACAGAAATAATTATAAAGAACGAAATGTCGGTATGGGTGACTTAGAGACACTCCATTAGGATTTATCACATCTGGTGAAAAAGTTACCCTGGAATTTACGGAAATGTTAGAAAAAACGTTATTTTCGACACATTTTGATTTTTATCTCTGTTTAATGCACCGTCACAGGAACATTTATTGAGAACAATACGTAGGTATTAACTATTTGAAAACATCCTGTGAGTTTGGTGAAAATCGCTGAAGCCGTTTTGCCAAAAAGTGTAAAAAACCGATTTTTGCTTCAGGGGCCCATATCTCCGTTCACCATATTTTCATGGAGATATGTATAGAAAAGAAAAGTTAGGTATTGATTAGGAGAAGATAATTTGAAAGTTTGATCAAAATCGTTAGAGCCGTTTTCGAGAAAAATGCGAAAAACCCTAGTTATTGGTACATTTTCGTCCCCCCCACCCCCTTCCAATCGGCCGAAATCGTCCATAACCTTATTTTGGTGTCTACAAAAAATAACGAACAAAAAAAAGAACCAGCTCATCGGATTAGCCGTTCTCCCGCAAATCGAACTACGGACCACGCGCCGAAATTAGGTTTTTTAGACTCAGTAGGGTCTGAAACGTAAAGATCTGAAGAAAACCCAAATTTTTTTTTTGGGCCGATTACTATACTTTCCTTCCCTTCGGGTAGCGGAAAGTAATATGCTGCTACTCGCATGATCGAAAAAAATAGCTGGTGCACTGCGCCACACAACTTGCCTTAGTGTTAGCGATTCTCTTGACTCGCGACTAATCAAACCAGGTTTTAATTGTTTATAACAACGTTCTACATGTCAGGAGGATGCGCTTATGGTTCGGAAATTTATCGTGCTGCTTCTACTTGTGCCACAACCATTATTGAACAATCAGTTTATAGGTGATTTAAGAGACTGTCCACGAGATTTTTATAAGAAGGGTTGCGTTCACTGTTTAGGAATAATCTGGTAAAATCTGAGAGAAATGGCAGTAGATGGAACAGTGGGGGTCACAATTCTAGCATTTTTGGAGTAGCTTCTTCATATCTTATGAGAGTTACTGAATGGCCGTTGTATAGTTACTTGATTGGGCTACCACGTCAATGATTCTGAAGATCCTAGTAACATTTGAGTGCGAGTGTAATGGGCATATTCAGCACCCCTCGGTGCAGGTTGGTTGCACAGATGTGTTTCCCTATCACGCCCTGGCTCCAGTGACTTGAGAGGGAGCGATTTTTGGTTCTCTTGCAGGAAATACCTGGCATTCCTTAGACGGCTAGGCATGATCTGTGAGACGGTAGGACTGGCATAAGAGGTCTTTACGTCGTGGTGCTTGTCCCAAATATGGGACAGTCAGAGCAATTGAAAAAGCCAAAAATTGAGCTGAGTATATAAGGAAATAACCGTTAAAATCTATTTTCGTTTAAATGTTCGGTAATTTGTTGTGCTTCTGACGTCATTTTGCCATAGATGGGGAATTTTATGGTATTATTTTGACATTTGGAGCTGTGTACACAACTTTAATCAAACTAGTTAGGGAAAATTGTTTTGAAATTACAGTGAGTATTGGGCGGCTTTTGCTCATACCTTTATTTTGACGTCCTGTGGTAACCTGCAGGCTAGACGTCAAGTTAGAGCTGATTTGGCTCAGCCGTTTTCCTTGTTAGTTTCTCAAATAGTGTTTTTCGGACCCGTAGGCCATTAAATGTAGCAATCTGTTAAGAACTATGTTTTTACTTTCCTTGGCTCTACAAGAAAGAAAGAAAAGTTATGTAATTGGCTGAAAAAAAAAAAATTTTGGTTTTCTTCAGATCTTTACGTTTCACACCCTACTGAGTCCAAAAAACACTATTTGGGAACATGGTCTGTGAACGATTTGTAGGGAAAACGACCGTACCAAATCAGCTCAAACTTGATAACTAGCCCGCAGGTTACCATGGTACGCCAAAATAAGGGTATGAGCAAAATCCACCAAAATTTAACTAAGGTTATCATAGTGATAAAAAAACCAAATGTTTTTTTCTCAAAAATGGCTCTAACGATTTTTTTCGGGTGATTGCGTAATTTTCATTTCTTTTTCGTTGAGCCAAACGTAGTAAAAATGGATGAATCTTTGTAATGTTTAAACCTAGATTCTCGGATTGAAACAAGACGACAGAGGTTAGGTGACGCGACGCTTAATGCTGCTCTACTTTAATTTTGAAGAGAAAATAGTTGCTCTATAATCCAGCTTGAAGGTGGAGGATTTGCGAAAAATGGGGGACTGCTGCTAGCAAACTGATTGAAAGGTACCTGAAAACTGTTGGTTTTTAGGAGGGGAGGGGGGCGCCTTATGAAGACAGCCACAACCATTTACAACTGTCAGACTTGGGGTTGGCAGGAGCAAAAACAATTTTTGTTAGTTAAAGGCGCACAAGAAATTAGACAGTAGACTCACTTGAAGCTAGCCATCCACTCGGTCAGTGGCAGAGCAGAAATGTTGATGTTCGTCCACCCCCTGTGCAGGCGAGCTGGAAATTCTGTTTTAGCACAGTTTTGGTTTTTATTCAATTTCGGTTAGGAGAATTTTTTTACAACCCCCGCTCCATATTTGATACTTTAAGTTTCAAGACATCGGGATTCCAAGTCTGCTGTCTGTCTGGGCGGGCTGTTTTGTGCCTTAAACGTGGTCTAAAACAAACAGTTCTTTCGTTAAAAAATCCCATTTGGTATCTAGTTGTGCCCGCCTGCTCGGTAATCCAATCAAACGAAGCCCACGGTTGTTATGGACAAAAAATGGTTAAGAAAATTAACAAGAACGCAATTTTGGCTGTTTATCTCTAATACGCCATGTTTGGTATCATTTTAAAAGTATTTCGTTTATTGCCACACATCGTGCTAGCATTCTCAGAAAAATTATCGGGGTAGTCCAATAAGTTCCGTATGCAATGTGGGATTAATAACGCTTATAAGATAATTAGGAGCAACCCCAGAGATTCCGTAATTCAACCCCCACCCTCAGAGTTTGACACAAATCTTGAAAAGTAAACACGATCCTTTTTTTCAAAAACCCATGTTGACAGTCTAATAAATTTCCTGAGCATTGGTTAATCAGTAATGGTTTTGGCCAAGGTAGGAGTAACTCAATAAATTCTGGATCATGAAGCGTCACTATTTTCCTTGTAGAACGTTGAGCAAGCGAATGAAATACATTAGCTGCTAGCTATAAAAATCATGTGGCTGAGAAAAGTAGTGTTAAGCAGAACACTAGTCATTTGCTCTCACGGCAGCACTGACCACCCAGTGAGAAGTCAGCTTAGTAGCAACAGATGGCGAACTCGATCTAAGTTTTCTTAAAAATAGGTTCATCTAATTGTTAGTTACCGACTTCCTGATGAGATCTTTCACAAATTAAGAGAACACCAACGTTCTAGAATGGCATCGCAATCGTTGATTAATCACTGTGCGCTTGGACACACAACTAATATTTAAATTATTTATTAATTAGACGAAATTAATTTTCATTTAACCAGATGGGTAATTTTTTAAACAGCTGATAGAGAAGAATCCAAAAATATGAGATGGCATTATAAAATGTTGATTAGTAGGGATTTATTTCAGTATAAATTAATATAGGTTCTATAATTAAACACATCAGACGTGTTGGTTGTTTTTCGTTCATTGGCCCTGGACAGAAAACTATTTAAAATAGTCGACTCGCGCAAATCTTGAAAATAAACTCGGCTGTTGTACAATCTATTGACATATATTTAGGGCTGCGAGCTTGAATTTTATTTTGGCTCGATCAGATTTGCCTTGAGGAACGATATTAAATATTTATCTTCGTGTATTTCCTTATCTCTGTGACTAGCATACTATCAACGATCATGTTCAGTACAGTCAGCTACGAATAAAACAGAAGTTAAATGGTTAATGGTAATTTATTTTAAGACAAGAATTTTTCACAAAAACCATTTATTCATAATAACAACACCGTTAATCAGCAGCGCAGCTCACACACGGACATCCAAAACAGCGCTTTCTTCTTATACGCCAAACTTAATACATTTAATTCTCGATGATGAGGAAATGACGACAACCGGTGGCCCAGAAGTTGGAGCTCCTTGAATCTTTCAAAAGAGAAGAGGAAGTTGAAGCGAGAGCTACTACTCTCTAGGAATTACCAAGATGAGACAACAACGGGGAATTAACTATTTCTCCGCCTGAGACATTGAGTGGTCTCAGAGGTTTAGAAGTATATAACACGAGCGTCAGCCGGATTTTGCTCTTGAGGACAGTATGGGCATTTCAGTCTGCAACAAATTCTTAATTACAGGCACTAAATAGTCATAAAACACACTTAATAAGGAATTAGGCACATCTAACAGGCAACATTTGCCTTACAGCATAGAAACACAAGATGGGTCCAACAATGGACCTGCGATGACAAAAGGCTTGATGTAAAAGAGATACAATAGTCCATCAACAACCCAAAGATTATCCATAATATTACAACAGGTGCTTAATCCTAGCCTCAACAGTAGGGTGATGTTGACAGTAGAAGAGTTAACTGGGTTCATATTTGTAATTGTCTACAAATACCCATTGGAACCACCTTTGATATACTTGAGTACCTGTGGAGGATATTAAGGCACTACCTCGTATATAGGTTGTCACACCAGAAAGCTTAAATACGGAGGAGCTGTGCAGGCGCCAATGGGGTCATAATTTCTGGTGGCACATAAGTGGCTGTTATTGCAGCCCAAGAGTGGCTCACCAGAGGATGCATGGTACCTAGGCCCAAAGAACATTATGAGGCTCAATCTGCTGATCCAAACCAAGATCATCAAACCTGCAGTCACGACATTATTGACATCGAGGTGGTTACTTTTCACATCAAGGCTGTGATAGCAAAGACTGTTGCTGTTGTGAACACCTTCATCAGGCAGAATATTAAAGGAACATGTCAGGGCTGAGATTGAGTGCCCGCCAGCTGCTTTTGATGTTCAGTGTGGAAGTGTGGCCTGGCACTCAAAGTTCAGCAGTGTCATCTGCTGATGGCTGCCAGCCATGTAAAAGGGAGGGGCGCAGCGGGTGACTTGCTCCTACTACGTAGTCTTGGAACAAGTATGGCCGTATTTTGAGAAGGACCAGGTAGTCAGCTGACCCCAGTAGCTAAAAGAGCATAGCAGGGTCCATAGAAGGTAGATATGTGAGGGACCTTTGGGTTGAGCGGGGGGCATGGGAAGGTAGATTGTTAACACGTTCACTGCGGATGTCGACACGTAGTCGACAAATGAGACCCCTTCCCCCCGGCGGACGTCGACTACCTGTCGACATCTCCCATCCCTTATTTAGATCAACCTCAAAGTTGCCGCGTAGAAAATCGGTTTTGAACAATAATCGCCGCAGTGAACGTGTTAACCTAACTCAGTTTTTCAGCAACTTCCAGCGCTACCTCCATAAAAAGGGAACTACCGCTGTTCTTTGCGTATCCCAATGTACCTTCAGGATGCAATTGAGGAGCTCTGGCCCCATCCACAGTTATCACCAAGTTGTTGAAGGGTGAGGAGAGCTGAATATAATTGTCCCAGCCATACTGTCAAGGGAGAGAGGAGTCAAATGAGTAGAAGCATCTGGGCCCCTCTAGAATGATGCCCAGGGCTAGAAACTACCCTGAAATTAAGCTGCAAGTACAATGCCAAGGCGAATGCAGCCTAGGTAGAGAAAAAGCATTTTCTCAATGTTGACTGGCTAAAACTGCCTACTGGTGTACTAGCATGTTAACAAGGATCAGCTCACTTCAAGCAGTTTCAAACTACAAAAAAGGGTAGAGGAGTCAAGTGAGTACCATCAACCTGGCTTTAGCTCTCCCTCAAAGGTCGTGCCAAGCTGGAGTCAGCAGTGCTTGAAAGATGGATGCAAACGCAACCTAACCTCCCTCCCAAGAGACCTCCATTCCCACCACAAGACATTACTTACAAGGGAATTTCGCCTAAAGGCAAGAGACAGTAGGATATTCATCCCAAATTTGTTGAACAGAGCAAAAGGTACGCTGTGATAAACATCTTACTTGTTGGCCTGCGCTAATTTGTTGAGAGCGTCGCGGGAAATGACGTGACCACACACAAGTCGCATTGGCGGGTTACTTTCAGTTGACTGTTGCTTCAAAATTGGGCAGGCGAAAATCGAATGAAATCTCTTATCATCACCAACGTCAATTTCAATCTGTCAACGACAAAATCTAGAATTAGCATTCAAAGAAGTTGACTTATTAAATGTTAGAATAATTCTGACCCCAACCACTCTTGTACTTACTGTTTTTTAACGTTAATTACGGCGCCAAGTGCGCAGACTGGGTAAACAATATTCGGGAGCCTCAGATGAACAGTATTTATACAAAACATTGTGTTGTGTCTGCCTCTCTGCTGCAGGTGTGATGGCATTTAACTGATGAAAAACAGAGTACACTGTTCCAGGAATGTGGTACAGGGGGAAGGGCTAAATGGTGCCAATTGACTGCATATGTACATGCAGGGTGGTACTGACAGAATTTGACTTGTGAGTTTAATTAGGACTAACCTTCCTATGCAGATTGCCTCAAAGGATATTTAAAGTTCTACAGGCCAAAACTTCCTGCACATATTTGACACCCCACACATTGTACTGTCTTCGATTGTGGACCGTGAGATCTCGCTTTCACTTGCCCACACAATTAAGGGCTCAACGCTGAATCAAAACGCCGTCATGAGTGCGTGCTACGTTACGCCCTAACAACCTGTTCGTTAAACGTGTTTGTGGTAAATCCCTCGAACCTAATTGCACAGGGATGAAAGTGCAGAGAACAGCGGGTGGTTAAAATGTTACCTACTACATGTTGTATTCAATACCTAGAGATAGTTTATTTTAAATGAAGTTCTTTTCGCTCGACTATGCTGCCACATATTATTTAATCTACCCCCATTCATTTTTCGTCTCTTTTCAGAGTAAATAAAGTGTTTTTCAATTGCCCATTTGGTTTAGGGTTTTTGATATGATTGTAGGAAAGAATCTTTAGCGCTCCTCCCCTCTACCTACCTCGCACCATTTGTATGAAAAGTGTTGTTTTACGTTGTGAAGGAGTGAGGCGTAATTTTGTTTTACTTTGATAATAAGGGAAAGAGCCCAGACTACCCTACACTGGCAATATTTCCAAAGGCAAAATTCTGGGAAATGTACATAGCATTTAGTGTCTATTATCAGCTTTTGTACAAGTCTGAATACGGCGAGACATTTTCATGTTGGATGATGTATCCTGTGGATGTTGCATCCTCCTCCGTGGAAATGTCGTCATTCAGGGAGCAAAGCTTGTTGAATTATATCCAAGTAATCTGCACCTTTTATAATTTTCCATATCCCCACGCTTTTCGAGCTTGTGAATGTAAGTAAAGATATTTGAACCATAAAAAACCAAATAAAGGACTTGAAATAGAACTTACAGGAAGTTCGTCTTTGCCATTCCAAATACCGCTGACTTGTCGTTGTTGCATAACTTGTTTGATATTGAGTAAAGCGGGAAGAGCGATGCACCCAGCATTTATGCTGAAACAAAGAATGAAGGACATGAGCTGCGTAGTGAGAGATTTACTCGCTTAGATACGTCTTTACCAGTAGCGCTCAACACTGCATAAATGCCCTACGTAAATAGTGTGACAGTGGAGCGCTAGATATGAGAATAGTGCAGGAACTGGCCTAAACATGTATGAACCCTCCTAATAACGCTTCTTTCTAACTACAAAAACTGGCTGGGACACATATCAGTGGTCCCTGTGTTTGAGAGGCAATGAAAAGAGAACTGAGCTTGAGACAGCCTATTTCCTTTATCCACATAAAAATAGAAACTCTTACGTCGGACAAACAGGAATAATATCTGTTTGTACTGACTAGGCCCCTGAAACTTCCCAATTTACTCCAAAAACATTGGTGTGGGCAGTCTGAATGGAGCTGTTGTCTCGCTGAGGGGCCATCTGATGCCCGCAACTCGCATCCAGCCAGTTGTCTGTTTGTGGCCATATGTCTCTCAACTGTAATCGGAAATAAAACTCCACATTCCAATTACATTCAGTCATTATCGTGTATACTCTCACACACTTTGTATGGCATCGTAACATTGGCAACCAACAAGTGGTCGAACTTTCACTAGCTGCATTAGTAAAGCGATGCCAGCTGCTCAGAATTGTTCAAGTCCGGCAGGTAATGTGAAAATACTTTTAAGGTACAACCTGCTTCAACACACTCCTTCGCCCATTCTTGAAACGTTGTTCGTTCCTAATCAACAGTTGGACATATAGTTGAGCTCAATTGACGACCATTGCTTCGAGGAAAACAGGACAGATGTTGAGAAGCTTCCCACCTGCTAGCATTTCGCTCATGCCTACATTCAGAAGGTCAACGCTTTCCGTGGTACGAAATCGAAGCAGCTTATTGGAAACCTTCCTCAGCATAACTCCAGCAATGTTGCCCCATCTCCAAAATCTTCTTCAGCATTTAGCTACTTTTCTAAAATTCGTAAATACTCCAACGTGAAAACTGTCCCAGAACGACCTCTAAAAAAAGGAGGCTGAGAAATTACGCAGTTTTGAAAAGGTCTTGTCATGGCAGCACTGGAGCACTGTTAAATATACGCATTCCTGCTCTATATGTAACAAACATCATGGGTAAGAAAGTACCCTCAATTCCTCCCATCATACATGGGTGCTATCTGTGCATGAGTTGCCTGGCAACTCGACATAATTGCGAAAGCTGCCAGCATCAAGTGCTCCAGTAGTTTCTAAGAGTGCAGAATTCCAATTACATTCAGTGGTTATTATACATACTCTCGCAGACTTCCTACTGAATCATAACACAACATACTGACTTGATCAACCCACCAACAAAAGACTATCACTAGGCGGTGATAAACGACAAGGGAGAAATTATACAGTTTATAATCATGAATTGAGTGTAGATTCGAAACACATTTCTCAATTAAGCAAACTATCTTCAATGGGCTCGTCTTCTTTGAGAATCATTACACTCTGCTCATTCACGCTACACGCCTCCATCAACTTCAACTAAGAAGTCAATATAAATTTGCACGATTCAATTTTCAAGACTCACCAAATGGACAAAGGGGATTCGACGGACAGCCCAAGAAGAGCACACGCGTCGTTAATGAAAGTGTCAAGGATGTCGGTCCATAACGAAGGTTGGACAAAATGAGCGTAAGGAGAACGTGAAACGCCGTGGGCCAAATATAGCAGCATGCCCATCAACATTTGAATATCTGAAGACAAAGTACACATTTTGGTTACATTTTTACCAAGTCATGCAGGTTAGTTCTAGCTGCAAGTAGTTAAAATACTATTCTAACCTTTTTCGTGGGTGTCAACAAATTTGCTAAGATGAGCGCGAGCGTAAACGATGGCAGCGCCTTGGTACTGAGTTCCGTTCTCAATAAGACCGATAAACCTCAATCGGTGTAACTTGAACTCCAGTGACGAATTCTGAACATAGCAATGTACATTGACATTAGTTTTTACTTTTCCGAGCGCTATGAAATATATAGAATTCTCCAAAAAATTGTTCAGTTTTCTGCAGTTCTTCAAGATTTCGATGCACCGAGTCCAGAAAAACCCATTTCAGAAAAATTTGGTCATGAAAGAAAAAAGGTTGAAAAAATCGCTCAAATTTGGTATGTATCTTCCAGATTAACATAGACCCTTAAATAAAACTATAGTCATCATAGTGATAAAAATACAAAATATTTTCCTCCTAAAATACGATGATTTAGATAACGTTCTTTCTATATCGTCCTAACTAACACGATAGTACCGTAAAACTCTCATCCTTTGGGAAAATAACTTACCCCTGTAACGGGAACAGCACAATAAATGAACAAACATTTCTACAAAAATCGATTTCAGCACTTTTTCAGTCAAAAATAAATTAAAATAGTTGCTAGTGATTAGAATCGCTGAAAGTACGCACGCAGGTGCCATTGCCAAGCTACTCAGCAGTAGCACGTAGAAGCAACTTGAGGGGAAGCTGAACAAACATCTACAGCTGTCAGAGTGAACTTTTCTGTGATGTTCGGTAGCACTCATAAATGATCCTTTCGTCTTCATTTAATCATATTTATACAAGAAGAGACCATATTTAATTTATCTTTAGTCACAATTTTCTATTGGAAGTAATTTTTTAATTCATGACGTTAGATTAGTCAATTCTCAAGCTACCTTCCTCAAAGCAAAACCCTTCTCACTTACCAGCCAAAATGGTCACAAGGAATACCTTCAATTTACCACTGTTAATGTTATCTATAATGGCAAAACCCCGCGTGTTCCTTCACTTAGTTTTCCCTTCAGTAATATGGATCCAAAACGAACTAACCTGTTTTTCTAGTGCAGAACGGTGTTTGTGAGCCCACGCGAGGGCACGGTCCAAATTCTTTTGTTTGAGAGAATCTAATATTTCGTTTAATTCAGCAAAAGGTTCATTGTCACTTTCACAATCCAGACCAGCTTCCTGCAAACAAGAGGGATTTAGAAATAAACGTCGTGGAGAGAAAAGAAGTTGTGTTGAGTATATAATGTAACTAACCTCTGCGAGTTGGTCAGCAATTTCTAATGACCCTTGACGGTAGAAGTGTTGGCATATAATTCTATTCAGGAGCATAACCTTATCTGGACTAGAGAACACGTCTTCTCGACTGGTTGAGGCGAAGTCAGACACAAAATTCTGAAAACGAGCACGGGCACAACATTTTTTAGACGTAGCCCGACTAGAGAGCAAAATCAAAGTAATACGGGTTCCTGGTAAAATACAGGTTTGTACAGGAAATTCTTGAATTTGAATTGTAGACAATCACGTACCCTATCAATGGCCTTTCCCACTTTAGACACGGTGGAGTGCAGCTCGCGGTGTTCTGTGGCAAGACGACCAACTGTCTCTTTTGCCTTGTCCATAGCCTGAGTTATGATCGCCACTAGATTTGGGCTCAGGTCATGGCCTTCAGGATCTACAGAGAACAAATAATATTTTCAGTGAGCCTTGCAAAGACTAGACCATTAAGTGTGGACAGTTTAGTACAGTATTCAACCTCCTCCCTGTTGAACCTTGATGTAAGCATTTAAATGATATGGTTATCTACTGATAGGTGTACAGTTGCAATCAAAGTATCTGTTATGTGAGTCTGGCTTCCCAAGCTGGTCATGTTGACCTGTCGTGGACCTCCGACATCATGATCGCGACACGGTATTTTTAACCAAACTTATTTCTAGGTACACTTAAACTCCCACTTTCTAATTCTCTTTTGGTTTAGTGTGTCTTAAATGACCGAACAACCTTGCAAACCGACTTTGCTGCGTTGTTCTCAGAAAACTAACCAAATTCTGCACCAGGAACGACACGCGGCTGTAGTTTATTTTAAGAAACTGCAAAGAAAAATCAGGATTCGTAAACCAAGGCTTCACAACGAGCACAAAAACTAGGATGTAGACGATGTCAAAATATTATGTCACTATCAGTCACATAACGTCGTCCAAGATGGACTGAAGAAACCTTAAAATCTTCCCAACAACAAAACCTAATGAAGTGCATGAAAATGGTTATTTTTAAATTTACAAAACCTTTGAGGTCAATCACACCAGTGAAGAGAAGTAATCCGTGGATTTCCACCCAACCCAAGTGCTATCTGTTTTGCAAAATAATTGTTGGGAAACTTCAACAAAAAAAAGGTCTTACAATCCGCCAATTCATTCTTGAGCGATTCGATGAGGTTGGTCACGTCCCTCAGAGTTCTGGATGCATGATCCTTCATACTACTGAATTTATTCAGCACTTTGTCCACTTCCCTTTCGACAGCTATACAGGCTTCCATCGGCCTCAAATGTTGGCAACACCAGTACGAAATGAGATCCAAACTTATAACTAAACTAAGCACCTGTAACGCGGATGGAAAACGTTTCTATTGTTTAAAGACGCCAACTGTTTCGGAAGACAGTCCCTAAAATTTGTATCTTTACCGAACGCTACGAAGACAATAGTTGAATACGACAACAACAACACTTTTAGATAGCGGCACATAGAAGTTTCACTAAGTGCCACGTAATTGAAAGGCTTTCTAAGTAATACCTTCTCAATGCTCAAAATAGTGTTCGCAACCTAGTGCCAACAAAAACAGTCGCTACATAAGTACGTTGTATCGAAATTTGTATGTTCAGCTCTTTTTCTTTGTTTTTAATTACTTATAACGTCCAAAGCAGGCAAATTGAGTGTAAATGGTTGAATTAAAGGGAAACCGATCAGGTACCATTCTACGTAAAAGTTGTTGGGAACTCCAGCCTTCCGATAACAAGCCTCCTGTTACCCACAACATACTGTCTTGCTATTGGCTCTCATTTGAGTCCTAAAATGTACCTGCACTAAATTCTCCAACTGGATGTCGACTGTATTTCGATACCCATAAGGGCATATAAATGATGATGCCAATTTATTGCACTTAGCTGATCTACAAGCTGAATAGCAGATTTTCGTTCAACAGTTCTATCAGAAGTTGAGAAGATATTTAAGCGACATTTTCTGGGCTCACGATCCTCAAAATTTAAATATCCGAAGAAAATTCGACAAGAAATTCAATTAAATAACTTACGATTTTTCTATTTATATGGCTAAGGAAAGTAAAAATTCGAGGAAACTCAGCTTAGTTTAATTCAAAAAATATTCGTTCAAAGGTTAATCTACCATCATACACAAAAAGCTTAATTGCACTCCTATAAATCAATAAAATTTACAAACAAAACAAAAGTACCTTAATTCATATTTGTGACAAACGTAAACAAAAAAAGCTTCTCCAAACAATTTTACTCAAAATTACCCATAAAATGAGATCTATACACTTGATGACAAACTTGTCACTTAGATTTATTTACAAAAATCAATTATTCCCTAATAAGAAGGTAATTTACACAAAGAGTCAGTCAAGTCCAAGTAGGGCACATTTTTGTCTGGAATAGATCCATAATCAGGCTTTGGTTATATTTTTGTTCATTAAATGTTTTCAACGATCCATGATTTGATGAGTTCCGTCTCTGTAAAAGGGGACGCACAGACACTGAGCAATTATCAGACCAAAGAACACAGGTTGAACAAGTTTCGAACGAGTCGACTCTTTCATTTCAACTTTTTTTTTTCTTCAGTTGTCGTCGTGAATTCGCTCGTCTATCCCATCACTCTCAGTTATGAGTGCTCGCTCGAGAATCACCCGGCCTTCTTTGTACCGTTGGTTCTCTTCTGTGGCGAATTCGTATATCCATCCAAGTTTGGCACTGCAGCTTTTGCAAGAGACGTCACGAACCATGTGACGTCCAGTCAGCATGACTCTGTCTTGTACTTTGCTGAAATCACAAATTAGATATCAACTGAGACATTTAGAACTTGGTCCTCCACCTCAACCACAAAACTTGGCTTCAGATAAATATACTGTGCTTGCAATTTCTCCCCTCCCAAGGCAATTCATTCCAACGCCCATACCACGAATGATCCACCACTCAGAAATTGTTAAGACGACTGAAAAGGGAAATTGTTCTTCGAATTGGCACCAACAGCATCTTTTGCTTAGTGGCCCTTACATTTGTGGTCACACCATACTGTTGTCACGGTGTTGTAGTTCCACTTCAGTTCAGTTGTTCTATGAGCTAGTTATATTTTGCAGTATATATCTATCAAAGGGAAAGAAAGTTTGCAATTCTATAAAAAATACGAACACATTTCGCTTTCCTCGGATCCTTTTTTTGAGGCCTGCCAAATTTAAATTATGAGACGCATCTCACAACTTTCCTCAGCTTCACATTTACCAATGCAATATATTTTTCACACAGTTCATATGAACAAGTAAAACATAACTAAAAGTTCTACATAGAAATTCATAGCGCATTACGTAAGGGAATTCATTGCCCGGTTGCTACTTAGGCCATGACCTTCATTGAATGTGCAGATAATTGATAGGACTGTCAACCAATTTTTTTGGAGTGATTCGCGTCTGCGGTCAAGGAATTATAGGGTGGCACAGCGAAGTTCAAACTCTCCTGATTATTTTAAGATAATTAATAAGTGCCTGGATTTTTAAAGAACGCCAGTATTTATAGTTAAAAACAATAAAATAAGATTTTCGTCGAAAGTTTTGGTAATTCATTGTGCCGCTCGCGTTATTTTCCCACAAATTACATTTAGTATTTTTGTTGATATTTGGATCTGTCCACAAAAAAATGTAATCATAATCGTTACAGCCGTCTTTGAGAAAAAAAGTGTTTTGATCGCTGCGAAACTAGTTAATTTTGGACCGAAGTTGCTCTTACCCTTAATTTAACACTCTACATTGATCTACATTCAACCTTTTTCTCTCAATCGCACACACAGAAACACACCATATTTTCTCTAACAGTAGTTTACAGAATCAGTAGCTTAAACATAAAAAGCCGATAAAGCTTAAAAAAAAGAATTCAGCTGATCACATAACTTTCCATCTTTCTCGGTATGGCTGAGGAAAGTAAGAGTCTATATTAGGTGAGTAGTAATGGGTATGTAGTTGGCAGGACCGATTGGGTTGATTCCTTTTTATTTTGTTCTCGATTGTTTCAAGGCGCGAAAAAAAGCCTATGATCACTTTCCAACAAGGGAAAGGAGGGGGGGGGGGGTACAAAGAGGCTAGATCAGCTCTAACGATTTTTATATTAGACGTTCACTAATCGATACGCAACTTTCGTAAATATCTGTATGAAAATTTGATGAATGGACATAAACAAATGAAACCGAAGGATTTGTTGTTTTTAACAATTTACGTAAAACTCACAATTGTCTTTAACTTGTCATTTCATATATACATTGTTTTACAAAATGCTTCTTCCTCTGACAGCACGTTGAACAGATATAACTATGTTTTTGAAAATTTTCGAAAGTTATACAGTAAATACAAAACCGAATTTGGATGAAGCGTACCCACATTTTTCGCTCCCTATTTTTGTAGTCATTGAGTAGATAAACCTAGATAGATCGGAAAAGGAGATTTACTGAACAATAATAGTGATAATGTGGTTTTTTGTTTTTTTCTTCATTTTTTCGAAAACAGCTTCAACGATTTTGATTAACCAGACAGGGTACTCACAACCAACTAGTACGTTTTATTCTCCATTAACGTTTTTATTGAAACGCGTTGAACGAAGATACAGTGCCCATATGTAAAGCTTCATTGCATTTAATTTAATGATTCTTAGCGCCAGGTATTTTATTTCAGTACGTCTCACTGTGAAAATAAGGAGACAGCATCACAATGTTTACCAACTGAAGTCAAATAGTCTCACTTTACCACTGCCTTCATGGTATGGTTGCATCCTTTAAACGTATTGAACACGAGCGTGATTAGTATTCTGAAGGGGTGAAGTCCAAATGAGCCTAGCCATGTTTCAATTGTCTAAGCTTGGTTATATCTAGAATATTTAATGCATTTCCGGTGAAATCAGCTCAAAGCTCCCAGCTGGTCAACTTCAATAGATAGTGACAACCACCAACAGAGAATAACAGTACCATTTAAATTATTCTTTCATAACTACAAAAAAAAACATACCAATACCAATAAATTGTTAGCCATTACTTAAACGTAACTAGCAACCAATTGCAATAAATAAATATTAATACCTCCCAGTAATTATAATTAATACACATGACCCCATTATACATAATGACTTTCACTGTCATAGTTTTACACTATTTCTTTCATATAACTTCCTCCGAAGGTGGTTCACATATCACAGCCCCACCAACCTGAACCCCATTCATAATATTTTGTCATTACAGTGCTGATAAGTCAAAAATGTCTTTCAGTGGGCTCCTCAAGTTTTCACAACTCGATCGCCTCAACACATTCCAAGAATTTTTATAAAATGATTGAGCCTACCTGCATTTGATGTTGACCACTTTGTTGAATAAGAAAGCTCTTCCCGTCGCTCCTGTAAATCTCGTGCTAATCAACTCTCCTCGATTCGTCAAATTGGCGTCGCAACTGGCGCACGAGAACAACCTCGCACCCCCCAGATGTTCAAGAAAAATTTTCCCCATCGGAAACTCCAAGACGGCGGCGAATCTGTGATCGAAGCGAATTGAAAAATGAAATGCAACAACGTAAATTCGAAAAAAATTGGAAGAATTTGGAACAAATCCAAAACTTACGGCAACGAACAAAGAAACTAGGTTAGTGGCGAGCGTTTGAAAGGTCTTACTTTGAAACGAAAACCTGGAAATCCTGAACAGATGCTCGAAACCAACGAACGTTCACGAATCACTGAAGAAGCGCATGAGATGAACGTCAAAAGACGTCAAAATGGTCGAAGAATTTCGAAAGGAAACGAGTGACAATTAATCGCAGTACTGCGACTTCGTGAGTGGAGATGGGAAACTCAACACAACAACAAAACATCACTGAGTCGAGTTTACACGAACAGCTGATTGATTACGAAAGACTAGGCGAAGTAGGTGCTGCGTCCTGTCGAGCATTTTCTGAAACTGTCATTCATTCCGCTCAAACTTGAAATATTGAAGGCTGTGGCTTCAGTTTAAAATCCGGATGCTTTCGGCCGAATGTCGGCAAATATCCGAGTAAAAGGGTATTCATAATTACGCCGAGCGACGCTACTGCACATTCACGTGGCCAAATTACGTAATAATAGAAGAGTGAACACTCAGAAGAACGAAGTATGTTAATGATTAATACTAGCACCGACAACAGTAGTCAAATCGGAGATTACTCTGGAACGGTTACCATAAAGATAACAGTATGCATCAAATTAGTGAAATTAATACAGTTTTTTACGTAACCTGAGCTGAACGTTAAGGAAAGTATCACAATCGTGCAAAAAAAAAAGAGTTTTCTTCGGATTTTTACGTTTCAAACCAACTCAAACAAAGCGTATCTACGTGGTCCTTAGTCATATTTTCGGGAAAACCGCTTAACCAATTGAGGAAAATGTTATCGTTGAAATCTGTACAGTTATCTTCAAATATTTACATTCCAAGTTAGAGAAACACCTTTTGAGAAAATGGTCTGTGTATGAGTGCGTCTGGCTGCAAACGGGATGAGACAGTTCCTTACGGGGCATAACGACTTCAATGCGTGGTTCAACTTTTGGTTTATTATTCATTCTGAATAATAACCCTATGTTTTCGGTCACGAAAAATGTTTTACAACCCCCCCTCAAAATTTGATACTTTAAGTTTCAAGACTTGGAGATTCCAAATTTGCAATGTCTGTCCGCCGTCCCCCGGCCGTTTTGTGCCTTTAACGTGGTCCAAAAAATTCGTTCTTTCGCACAAAAATCCCATTTGGTATCTAGCTGTGCCCGCCATCTCGGCAATCCGATCGGACGAAGCTCGTGGTTTTAATGGGCAAAAAACGGTTGAAAAAATTAACGAAACGCAGTACAACACGGGAACTACAGCGGAAGTCAACGTTTCGTCGTTTGAACTCCCTCCCTCCCGCCCGTCTCAATAAAAAACAACCCGCATCGTCCTCGCCTGGCAACGCTGCCGGGCGGGTGGCTCAACTCCCCTTTCGCCCCGCAACGGGTTCGCTCGAAGCGCCCCCGTTCCAATTTCCCCGACGACGGGGCAAAATCATGAGACGTTTTGTTTCCGTAGTTCCATTGTAGCCAGGACATGGTTTACTAGTATTCGATGCAGAATCGAATGGGATGGGGGAGCACTAATACTAGGTCAAGCTGTTCATGAGAATAATAAACCATTGTGTAATAATTTGCAGGGTTTTTTCTCTTTAAGGCTCTCCATTCTACACGTTTTGCGCCCCCAGTGTGGAGGAACCAGGAAACCACATGCTGCTCAACTGCAGTTCCCATAACAGACAGTTGTTGGAAGAGCAGCAAAACCTACCAAAATTGGCTGCTAGTAAGCCAGCTTAACCGTTTCGCACAGTTTGCGAAGAAGGTTATGACACAAAAAGGTGTGCAGAGTTGATCTTCCCTTAGTAACATGCCACCCAAGTAAGTAGTTAGATCAGGTGGGAAATCAGATTAAGAACCCCTTCCAGATGGTACGCATTCCCCAGGGTCATACCACCGCGTGGTAACAAAGGGCAACAGTTGGCTGGCTGACAACCTGCTGAATCTCTACAGGTCTGGGATTGGTGGATGCTGAGCCAGTGAACGCGTTGAGCATGCTGCAAAACCGCAACCTTCATGACTTTTGTGTGATATAACTCGATAACTTATGAGCATTAGGGATCAGTCAGTTGATATCAGTGGTTACTATTAAGAAAAACAACTGGAAAAAAATCCGCTCAAATTCTACATTTATAATGTTATGAGCGAAATCGATCCAAAATGAACAGTAACTATTCATAGTAATCGAAACATCAACTTGTTTTTCACAAGCGACAAAGATTTCCATTAAATTTTTACTTTGAACAACTCCACACAACGCAACAGTAAAATAAAACATGATAAGACCATCGCCATAAATTAACAGGATTAATTTATCGAGGAAAATAGATTTTAGTGCGCTTTTCCCTTAAAACCCGCCCCTGTGCGACACTACAGCTCTGAAAAGAAACTACAAACAAGAGAAAAGAAAAAGAATCGTGTTGGTGGTCCATTAAGCTACCTATATGGTAGAAGTTAAATTATGGTCATAAAATAATCAGGAGCAACCCCATAAATTCTGGGATTCAAATTAAGGTGTTTTACTGTCGACGGTTCTTCTTATAACTCCAAAAAACCATATTGAAAGTCTCATCAATTACCTACCCGTTCGGTTTTCAATTAAAGTCTCGACGTAAATAGCAACAATCTCACGAATTCAGAAACTAAAAGGGCGAAAAATGTATGAGAAAACGTTAAGTTATGGTGTACAAGTTTACGTGAACTGCGTGAAAAATAAATGTGATTAGTAGCCTAAGCCATAACAATTTCAGAATATCCTGGGACTAAGGAAAGCGGTGTGATGCGTCGCACTAGATATGTTGATTATGCTTTTCGAATAATTTACTTCAATCTCACTGGGAGTCTTTGTATGGCCGACACTTGTGCATCGTTCTCCATAAGTGTTCCTTTCGCATGCTGTAGAACGTTAAAACCAACCAAAATGTGCCAAAAATCGTGTTTTAACGGTTCTGAATTTTCCACAGTCAACGTCAGAGCGATTTAGTGTCGTTTGGGAACCTAATACCTGCATATTGTCTCCCCACAAATATTTCTGTCACTATTCGTTGAACGGAATTGTAAGCCTAGGTACATCGACAAATGTGATTTGCTGAACATTATGCTCTCGTTTTCCGATTTTCTCTAGAACAGTACTTTCAATTTTTACCAAACCTACAAGATACTTCAGCTAACTAATTCCTAAAATTTGTTCACCTTGTTCATTTTTAATATTTTCGTATAAATGATTTCAAGGAAAATACCGCACCTGCATATGATGCAGCGATTCGACGAGTGTTACGGAAAGCGCTGATTCTTCGTACCAAATATTTAGGTGTTGCGTTCTATGCTCAAACATTTCTGCACGATGCAGATACTATTTTTACTAAAATCCAACGATCGTTTTGCGGTTTATAACCTACTTTGACTCGTTAGGGACTCGAGCTCCCGCTGAACAGAAGTTGTGCTTGAAAGGTATCTCAAGGTAATCTAATTCTGTTTTATTTTTTCGTTTTTTAAAAGTATTGTTGGCGGGGGTGGGGACTAAACCGAGGCTACGCATTGCTCTTAATGGGTCTGAAAAGGTTGTCAAGTCACCAAGATAAGCACTCCGAAGCAGTTTCCGGAAGGAACGGGCTCATGTTGTGGTTCGTTTCCTAAACTATGTGAGGACCTATGTTGCAACAAATGGATGGTTGGTAAAGATTGCATACCACTCATTAAATCAAGCAACACATGCTTTAGCATACTAATTTCGCTCTATTCTCAGAACGAAATCAGCGACATTATTTCTTGGGATGCATCGATACCTTCAATTTTATTCCTAAGGACCTCATCAGAAATTTCTTTAACCACACATCACATTTTTTCCTCAACTTTCTAACCATTAAATGCATTTCCACCGTTGTTTGTCTGTTCCTCGACAAGTTGTACAAAACATTTCTACATGTACATTATTGCTAACATTTACACATAATTTTCCAACAGTTTCAAAAATGGTAAGTGATTGCGATTGAGAGGACGACTGAAATGAGGCTGTTCAAATTTGATACTTAGTTTTCAGATTAAAACAGAACGCTAAAATAGTAGAGGAGCAAATCAGTCCAAAATGAACTATAGTTATCATAGTGATGAAATCACAAAATAGTTTTCTTCTCAAAAACTGATAAAACTATTTTGGGTTAAACTTTTGGAGAGAGCAGATATAAATACACGATAACATAATATGTACATTCTTGGAAAAATTGTGATACCAGCCCAATAAATTAAAAAATATCTGGTGCGTTGCAACACACAACTTTCCTTAGCTCTACAACAATTCACATTGTACATGGCTAATTCTATTTAATCAATTCATTTATCACTCAGTCCCTTTGAACTTGGTCAAACAACACTTCACGACAGCAGAAAGCGGTAGCGCTTACAGTTCCAGAATTTATTGTGCTGCTCGTACACATTCTAGAACCATTACTGAGCAATCGGTACACAGATAATTAATGAGGCTGTAAACAAGAATTTTTTGAAGTGGATAGTAATCACTTTTGTGGAGTTATTGGGTAATAACTGTTAGAACTGGTAGTAAGCGAAACGGGCGTAGTTGAAATTCAGGAATTTCTGTAGTGAGCCCCGTGTATCTCATGAGCGTCTTCAAACACCCACCCCCCTCTAGGTATTGAATTGGACTACAATACCAATTTTTTTTTAGCATTTTACTAACATTCCAGCGGACTTTATAAGGAAAAAACTGCGCTAAAAACGCTTTTGGTCGAAAATTTTGATAATTTATTGTGCTGCTCTCGTCATTTTCCCACAAATGGGAATTTTATGGTATCATTGCCTTATTGAGAGCTATCAATATAAAAAATTTAATCAAAATCGTTGGAGCCATTTTTGAGAAACAAAATTTGGTGTCTTGATCAATATGCTAACTATAGTTAACTTTCAGTGGATTTTGCCCATACACTTAATTTGGCGTCCCATGGTAACCTGTAGGCTAGACATCAAGTTACAGCTGATTTGGTACGGTAGTTTTATCTATAAACCGCGCTAAAATCGTTTTCGTCGAAAGTTTTGGTAATTTATTGTGCTGCTCTCGTCATTTTCCCACAAATGGGAATTTCATGGTATAATTGCCTTATTGAGAGCTATCAATATAAAAAATTTAATCAAAATCGTTAGAGCTGTTTTTGAGAAAAAAAATATTTGGTGTTTTGATCACTATGATAACTATAGTTAACTTTCGGTGAATTTGGTTCAAACCCTTATTTTGGCGTCCCATGGTGACTTGCGGGCGAGATATGAAGTTTGAGCTGATTTGGTACGGTGGTTTTTTCTAAAAATCGTTCACAGACACACAGACACACATACCATTTTCCCAAATAGTGTTTTTCGGACTCAGGAGGGTCTGAAACGTAAAGATCTGAAGAAAACTCAAAATTTTGTTTTCAGCCGATTACATAACTTTCCTTTCTACTTCGTAGAACAAGGAAAGTAAAAACACAATCAAAAGCGATGCCACTGTAGTATTTTCTTTACAGATCTCGCTCATATGACACGAGCGTTCTAAAAAAATCAGAAAGGCTATGCGATGAGCTATCTATAGGATGGGGGCTTAATAATGGTTGTGAGATAATCAAAGGCGACCTCAGATATTTCGAAATTCAAACTAACGTCATTTTTTGACTAATTTTATTCACACGGTGTTTCCCCTATCATTACAACAACAAAAAATCATGTTGTCAGTCCCATCAATTACCTATCCGTTGGTTTTCCCATCAAGGTCGAGAATTAGTAGCAGCATCCCCACCAATTCCGGAGCTTTACGCGATACGAGCGTCTGTACAGAACATAATGTAAGGGCTATGTTGTACCAAGTTTATAAGAACTGGAAGAAATACGAAGTGGGTTACTAGCCAGAGCCTTTAATACTGTTCGTGGAGCTGAGGAAAGTTATGTGATCCGTCGCACTAGATATTTTCAATGTTTCGTATTCCGGAATTATAAACTGTTAGTATAAGCTGATCGAAAAACAGTGTTGCGGGAGAGTTAAAAATCGCTGAATGCACATCTGAGCAAAGTTATGTGATGTTTCACACGAGATTTTTTGTGTATATATTCCACACCATTTTTTATGTACTGATCATTGTGATAACTACAATTAGTTGTAGAGCGATTTTGTTCTTTCCAGACTCACATGCACATACAGACCATTCTCTCAAATGGTGTTTTTCTGACTCATAAGCCTTTAAAAGGAAATCACTTTTTTACTTTCCTTGCTCTACGAAGTAGAAAGGAAAGTTATGTAATCGGCTGAAAAAAAAATTTTGAGTTCTCTTCAGATCTTCACGTTTCAGACCCTCCTGAGTCCAAAAAACACTATTTGGGAAAATGGTCTGTGTATCTGTGTGTGTGTGTGTGTGTGCCAGTCTGTGTGTGTATGTGTGTCTGTGAACGATTTTTAGAGAAAACCACCGTACCAAATCAGCTCAAACTTCATATCTCGCCCGCAGGTCACCATGGAACGCCAAAATAAGGGTTTGGACAATATCCACGGAAAGTTAACTATAGTTATCATAGTGATCAAAACACCAAATATTTTTTTTCTCAAAAACGGCTCAAACGATTTTGATTAAATTTTTTATATTGGTAGCTCCAAATATGGCAACTATACCATAAAATTCCCATTTTTGGGAAAATGACGAGAGCAGCACAATAAATCATCAAAACTTTCGACGAAATCGAATTTAGCGCGGTTTTTAGAGAAAACAACCGCACCAAATCAGCTGAAACTTGATGTCAAGCCTACAGGTTACCATGAGACGCAAAAATAAGGGTATGAACAAAATCCACCGAAAGTTAACTGTAGTTATCATAGTGATCAAAACACCAAATTTTTTTTCTCAAAAACGGCTCTAACGATTTTAATTACATTTCTTATATAGATAGCTCTCAATAAGTCAATGATACTATAAAATTCTCATTCGTGGGAAAATGACGAGAGCAGCACAATAAATTATCAAAATTGTCGACCAAAAGCGTTTTTCGCGCACTTTTTTCCTTATAAACTCCGCTGGAATTCTTGTAGAATGTTAAAAAAAATTGGTATTGTAGTCCAATCCAATACCTAAAGGGTGAGTGTTTCAAAACGCTCATGAGATACATGGGGCTCACTCCAGAAATTCCTGAATTTCAACTACTGCCGTTTCGCTTACTACCAGTTCTAACAGTTATTTTCCAATAACTCTGCAAAAGTGATTACGATCCTTTTTTTAAAACGCTGCAAATTATTACACAACGGTTTATTATTCGGATAATCAGCTTGACCTAGCATTAATGCTCCGAGACCCATCCTGTTCGATTCAGCATCGAAAAATATCATAATGAAACCCAAAAAAAGGCCGAAAAGAACTGAATCGTAATATTAAAATAAACAAAAAAAACACGAAAGTATCTAGAAAAAACTGAATTTTAATATGAAAACATGCACGCTAAATACTAATATCAAAATTTAACCAAAAATCTATGAAAAAACATAATGAGAATGAAACGAAAGAATCTAAAAAATTGAATCGTATTAAAACGAAAACGTCGGGGAAATTGGAAGAGTAAGGCGAATGGGGAGAGACCGGTCGTTGGGAGGGAAGCGAGCGGGAGGCCGCACTCGCTCGCCTCGAGAGCGGTTGGTTTTAATGAGACGGGCGGGGCGGAGGGAATTCAAACGACGAAACGCTTGTAGCTCCCGCGTTGTACTGCGTTTCGTTAATTTTTTAACCGTTTTTGCCCATTACAACCACGGGCTTCGTCCGATCGGATTGCCGAGATGGCGGGCACAACTAGATACCAAATCGGATTTTGGGCGAAAGAACGAATTTTTAGACCACGTTAAAGGCACAAAACGGCCCGGACGGCGGACGGCGGACGGGGACGGGGACGGGGACGGGGACGGGGACGGGGACGGGGACGGGGACGGGGACGGGGACGGCGGACGGACATTGCAAATTTGGAATCTCCATGTCTTGAAACGTAAAGTATCAAATTTTGAGGGGGGGTTGTAAAAAATTTTTCGTGACCGAAAACATAGGGTTATTATTCAGAATGAATAATAAACCAAAAATCGTGTTTACAGCCTCATTAATTATCTGTGTACCGATTGCTCAATAATGGTCCTGCAATGAGTACGAGCAGCACAATAAATTCCGGAACAGTAAGCGCTACCGCTTTCTGCTGCAGTAAAGCGTTGTTTGACCAAGTTCAAATTAACTGAGTGATAAATGAATTGATTGAATAGAATTAGCCATCTACAAAGTGAATTTACGTAGAGCTAAGGAAAGTTGAGTGTTGCAACGCACCACATATTTTTCAACCGTTTACGCAGCTTTCCTTCCTACTTTGTCAGGTTAAGAAAAGTAAAAATACAGTATCTGTCTACCATAATTGTCTGTGTGAAATATGTAGTGCTGATGGCTCTGTAGAACTTGACACGCTTGGTGCGTCGTGCGTGGGAATATACTCCAGGTCTAGGATACTACTAGTTTCAGAGAAAAGCCCACAACTTTTTACTATCTCTGAAGGATCGGTGTTCCCATATGTGATGTGTCATCTATGAATATCCTTTAGAGATGAATATTAATGTAAAAATTGTCGACGTGTAGTTTCTGGCCTTACGCAATGTCAACGAATTATAGTGGTGAGAGTGAAGAAAGTTGTGTGATACCATTCGCTCTATTCTTCCGGCTAATATTGATCGTTAGAATGTATTTTTCGCGTTGTTGATCGGTCATAGGAAATATTTTAACGATTCTGGCAGACGAGTTATGAACCTTTGCCATCTGAACAAATAACGGAATAATACGAATTGCATATGAAACAACTGAAGAATGGGAGTGAGTACTCATTCGTTAGTGTGTTATTGTGAATCAGTTCGCCTCCCGTGAATTCACCGAAATTAATTATGAGCGTATTACCTCGCCAAAATATGGAATAAAATGAGACAGATTATTACATTATATTAAAATTTCTGAGGCCAGTCAAGTCGAAATCGAATTGAATTCTATTTTCGTTTAACTTTCCATTAAAAATGCAATCAAAAGCTTTGACAAAATTGATATTCATTCAGGAATACGTTAATGAGAGAGGTACAACTTGGTTTGATAAATTTCACGTTCCACATTTCATACGTTGAAAAGTAGGTGGCTTTCCTCTTCCTTCGATTTGTGTGGTTGTTTCGCTCCTACATTTTCGAAGTAAGTGAATGTTGTTCAGGACAATAAAGAACCTGAGTAACAGGCTGAGGAGAACTGGATTACAACAAAATGAACTGCATAGTAATGGAGTGGAATTCACTTAAAGATGAAAGTTTATTATTACATTAACACTTGCCTTATAAGTTGGACACAGTGCCGTCACAGGTGAGTAGGTAGTTTGTGGATGATCATACGAGAGTGAATCGAGATTCGTGTCAGGCTTGGCGAGAGAGTCGGGGAAGACTAAGGTCTTTCCAGTGAGGATAAAATCATTATTGGGGCCGTCAATACCAAATTATCTTCAGCTGTAGTGAGATTAACGAGCATTATTGGGCTAGAGACTTTTACGCTTCCTCAACATGTAAAGCTGATAACTAGCGAATACACACTAGCGCGTAAACATATGCCGACATTAAAGCTACCGATTAGTGGAAATCTTGGCACACACTGTGCAGTTTCCGGCTTTAATCTGATCAAATCTCAAAATCTTTTACGCTCATTACATAACGCTCCTCCCGACTTCAAAGGACTTAGGAAAGTTAAAAGTTTTTGAGTGACTTGAATTCACTTGGATAAACGTTAGTTTGAGTGCAATGACGATTGCCCAACAAACAGCAAATCTTGAAACTGACTAGGATCTTTCCAGACAATTGTATACAGTACATGTCAGTAAATGTTTTGTACTTACAATAATTTTGAGATTGAGTTGGTGATGTTCGAATTCGACTCTGATAACGCGTTTGAAAAGCGACGAACTTTTTGTTTAAACGCGGATTTTGACATGGACAAGTTGATTAATGGACTTGTGAAAAGTTGATCCTGATTTGGAACTTAATAGAACTGTGTTTAACTTGGAACATGATGAGTTTGAAATTAAGTTGAAAATGTTTAACTCAGATTTGTTTATCGGTTGAGGTTAACGTGAAAAATTTGAACAAGATTTACAATGCGTGAAGAACAAAGAAATGTTGAATCACAAACTGCGTTTTAGCACAGTGACTTTGAATCTGACGCGGGCCTTTTGGAAGAGATCAAATTTATGTGAGCGTATTTTGAATTTGACTTGTAAAATATTAATCTTCAATTGACGTTGAACGTATTCTGCAAAAAGAAATATTTGACTACGAATGACGAACATTAACTTAGAATGCCGGACCTGTCGCCTATGGGGGCTCGCTGAAGATAAATTTTTTAAATTTATACACACGTCCTCTTTTCGTAACTTCGTCACTTCAATCTCAACAGTTGCGGAATAATACTTTAAAAGTAATCGTTACAAACATGTCTAGCGGTGACCAGCGTTTTGTGGACACAAGTCGCGGCCAAGAAGCCGGCAAAACGAGAAGGGGGTTGTTAGCTGCAGGGAGCTCCCGCCAGAGCGCTCTACTCATCAAAACATGTCCGCCTGCCAGTTTTCTCCCTTTGATTGTTACGTTCGTTGAGTTTCGTTGCCAGTTTCCTAGTTCAACTCGTTTTTTTTTCGCCGTTGAAATTCGCGTTTCCGATCGCCGGACGTTCTAATGTTTTACGCTTTAAATAGTTCGGAGTGAAAAATATACGTCATCGAAAAAAAAAAGAAAATGTGTCCGAGCTCTCGAAGTTGTGATGTCTGCTCCTCTCCGAAGATCAAACGACATCAAAGGGGGAATCATTTCAAAGGTAAGCGATTCTTCAACGCCCCCTTCTTATTTTTTCCCGTCAGGATTTAAAAAGAAAAACGTCTGCTCCTCGCCGAAAACCCAATTATTACGATATTTCTTCTTACGTTTGATGTGGTTTTCACGACGGTACTTTGAAAGTATCTCCTCTCTCCCCCCTCTGTCATTTCGTACTTGAATAAATCAGGCCTTTGAAAAGATCAAAGGGATCCGCTCTCCCCCCCTCTTTCCTTTCTCTCTCTTTTGTCGTAAGTGTCACAAGGGAAACCCCGTCAATTCTTCTTATTCCGTCACATTCCTCCTTTTAACCCCAAATTTCAAGGTAATCGTCCAAACACGAAGGTTAATAATAGTTCGGGCCGTAAATTGATGGTTTTTCGCACCCTTTATTTCGCGCCAACGAGAATCCCTTTGATTCACCACGTAGTTTTGTAGCTACAAACGAAATGTTTTTTGAGACCCCCTATAAATTAGCCTATTTTTTGTACCACTCCCTTTGAAGTTGAAGGGTTATTTCAAGCTCCGCTACTTACTTGCAACCTTCGCTCTGACTTGTACTACTTTAGACATTACCATTACAAAACGATGTGATCCATTTTAGTGGGACGAACGAATGTTGACGAAATGAAGATGAGTCACTCCCTCCTTCCCGTCGTTCCCTTTTATAATCAATTGATAAGGCGAACAACCGTACAGTCTCAATGTGTTGGTTTTAACTGCCGAGTTGGGCCAATTAATTGCTCACGCGTCAATTCGTCGAAATATTCCATTTAAACGTTAACGGATTACGAATAACAAATAGATTGTAGGATACCTCAACACATTTTGCTGTGGAATTGTGAGAAACTGCATCATTGACATTGCATTTTTTGAATTGTTGTATTACTGACACGTTGAAGCTCTCAATCGGATGTAGAGTATAACTTCTTGTATAAACTACCGTTGTAAACCGCTAATTGCAAGTAAGAATTGCTTCACCTTTAACGAATTAATTTTCTCAAACTGCTAATATTGGAAGTTATCGTGCAAGGAAATAATTGAACGTAGAAAGGTAATATAACACATCGCTTGTTGGATGTTGGGGTATTTGTGATTACATGTGTGAATAACTCGTTTTGCCATCACAACTCAATTTTTACTGCCTTATGAAGCATAAAGGATAGTTGTATAATCGGCTGAAAATAATATTTGAGTTTCCTTCTGTTTCAAGGGTTTCTGAGTCTGAAAATCGCCGTATTAGAAAATGTTCTGCGTGTGCCTGTGAGCTCGATTGAGAAGAAATGGTATAATTAAATCGGCTTTGTAGGTATAGTGTGCAAATCAATATGGAACGCCAAAATAAGGGTAACGGTATGAAGGAAGTCGGTCCAAAACCAAATTCAAAATATTTTTTGCTCAAAAATGGCAGTTATTTTGATTAATTTTTTGGTGTAGACAAAACGGCAGTGTGGGCAAAAACGAGGGTATTTCTCTCAAAAGCGGCTCTGATGATTTCCATTAAACTTTAACATGACCCTATGCTAATCACCACACTTTTGTTCTCTATAATATCTCTATGAAAAGACGGTGAACGGAGATATAGGGATATGAAGTCAAGAAGTTTCTTTTTTCGATTCTCGAAAAAAGGAATTGATTTACTTAAGGAAATGGTAAATATTTATTTATCCTTCCCCATAAACTACCATTCGATGTTCCTCAGACAGGTAACAGCCAACATGTTCCAAAAATCTTTTTTTTTAATGTTTTCATATTTTAGCCTGAAAAATAATTTTGAGTTTGTTCAGATCTTCACTTTTTAAGGATTACCGACACCGAAAAATAAAGTTAGAGAAAATTTTCCATTTGCGAACGAGATTGAGAAGAAATGGCGGCACCGATTTAGCTCAAATTCGTTACGTAGCCAGTATTTCAATATGGGGTGCCATAATAAGGTTAGGAGCGAAATTGATATGGAATATTTGTTTTCTCCATAATAGCTCTAACGATTTTGATTCAGTTCTTGTATGAACAGTTTCAAATACAATAGTACCATACGATTTTCATTCGCAACAAAAATCGTTAAAATTCCATTTCGCAGGAAAATGCTCAATAAATTCGCAACAATTTCCGACGGTAAGCGGTTTTAGTGCAATTTTTTCCTTCAAAGTATCGCTAATATGGTACTAACTTTACAAAAAATAATCTTTGCGGTTGTCAAATAAGCTCCCTGTACGGCGAACGTCTAATAAGGACTTTAAAATACCTCAGAAATTTCGGAATTCTAACTAATGTCGTTATTTTG
This sequence comes from Pachypeltis micranthus, assembly GCA_020466155.1. NCBI lineage: Eukaryota > Metazoa > Arthropoda > Insecta > Hemiptera > Miridae > Pachypeltis > Pachypeltis micranthus. Next base: position 68,232,541 of record CM035769.1, read on the forward strand.
TCTTACTTTTTTCCGAAGATTTAATCCAAAATCATGTGAACTGAGTCTTAATTATATTACATAAGTAGCTAGAGCAATGAAAATCGTCTAGTGTACGTAGGACTAAGAAAGTTGTGTAATGCTTATTACTATGCTGATTATAATCACTTGGGCAACTGTAAGTTCTTGGAGTTGTTTTAAACTGCTCAGTTGAGCTAATTGTGCTTTTAACAAGGAATGCTCGACTGTCGATGAATCCATGTTCAAATTAGGCAAAATTGGACGTGACTATTAAGTGGTGAAGGAAGTTTGAACTATATTTATGACAAAAAAACATTCGAAAGCCATCTTTGACATTGATGATGTAGACTCCCAGGGTAGGCTCAGTGCATATCTTAATGCCCATTCAGTCAAGAGTCTGAACTCTTCACACGCTTGTTGACTGACCGCGTCCATTCATTACTGATTTAAGCGATTCTGGATTTTTATAAGGCAAGGTCTCTTGGACAAACTTTGTCGACGGTTGGCATTGACCTAAGGAAAGAGTGTTTTTCTCATTGGCAATTGTATGTTGCTCTTTCTGAAGTAGGTTCTGAAAATCAATGTTTTGTTGCCACCTACGAATACCAACTTAGTGTACAGTGAAGCTATAAGGTTAAAATGTTAAAACTTAAAATTAAGTGAAGCCTTATAACAAAAATGTGAATAAAGAAAAACAATTGTACGAATAAAAAAATTATACCCCCTGCAAATAAAATACATAAAACGACAAAAGAAATATAAATACAACGTAAAAAAAATGAAGGTTTATAGTAAAACGTGAAAAGTTTAAAACAATAAAACTTTAATTTACTTTAATGACAATTAGTTTATTGGTCTTTGTTTTAAATGTTAAACATAAATAGTTGTTTATTACTATTTGGGAAAATGGCTGTAATGATCTTTATCAAACTCTCCTCAAGTCAATCTCCTCAGTACCTATGTAGTGTTCTCCATGAATGTTCTTCTGCAAGTCCATTGAACGGAAGTGACAACAAAAGCGTGACAAAAATCGTGTTTTTTATGTTTTCGAAATGCTAGCTGTTACTGCAGAAGTGAATTTGATGAACCTGGCGGAGTATCTTCTAACAACTCATAGGCACATTTTGTTTCTTACAACTATTTCTGTAACTGTTCTTCGGACAGAGATATAAGTGAAGATAATATGCATATTTCTTCACTTTTCTCACTCCCTTGTCTTAAGCCTACTCAATTAGCTATTGACAATTTTTGTCTTGTCTTCCCAGCAGGCAGATGATGTTTGTTGTGCTCACCACATAACGCGGCAGCTAACTCGCCGCCGTCGTCACTTTGAACTGTTGAGTGTTGGAAAACGAGGAAGGGGGACTTCAGTAAATTGAATTAATTCGAGATGGTTGAACGCGAATGCGCCCTTCAAAAGAAGGGGTGCACAACCAAACGACTGTGCAGAGGGCGAAGGGTGATGACTTCACTTCCCTTCCAAATAGTTATTTCTTTATTGTGACGCTCCGCACAATAGGATTTTCTACCGATTCCTGAGTGGATTTGTCTCTCCCTCTTTGCCACTGTCAGTGTAAGCTGAGTGTGTCGACACCTTTCCATAATTCAACTCTAATTAGCCTGTCCGTGCGTATTCTTTGGGAAAGATAGTCTTCTATTTGAACTCGTGAGGGCTCAACTACTGTTCAGCAGTTAAGATATACTGTGGTGTGGTGTTAGGGAATGAGAGTGAGGATACAATGTTGTTGGGGATATCCCAGTTCAAGAGGTGATTCAGTCGCTAGTTGTGCGTGGCCTACGGTGTGTTTTTACTGTGAAGCTTTTCAATTTGGGTCAACGACAATAAACAGATAATTTAAGTACCTTCCAGAATGCAGTGGTGTGTTCTACGATTCACTTCCAATTGTACTATTGAAGGGATTGATAACTTACTAGTTGTACTAAATGTTCTCGTTGGACTACCAACTTGATTTTGTCGACATTATTGGTATTTTATGGTGCGGCTCTCGCCATTTGTTCACGGATGAAAATTGTGCAATATCGTTTTGTCGTTTGTGTCGTAGTTTTGCCCACCAACTAAATTTATTTAAAATTGTTGGATTTACATTTCAGAAAAAAGATGTTTTGTTTTAATCGCTATTATTTTGCTTTTATTCGTACCCTTATTTTGGCGTCCCGTGTTAAGTTGCAATCTAAATATCAAAGGAGAGTTAGTGAGAGTGTATGCACACGTACCTACAGGCACATCATTTTCGCAAATGGTGTTTGTAGAACTCAGTTTGTTTTTCAGCTGATTATATACCTTACCTTCCTACTCCGTGTGGCTAAGGAAAGTAAAAATTAATCCTAATAATTAGAGTCGTTTAGAATAAATAATAAATAACTAAAAAATATATAACTAAATAACTAAAAAATAAATAATAAAATATCTGTTGCGACGCACCACACCATCTTCCTCAGCCCTACACGGTTACAGCGATTTTAGTCACTCTTGCAAACTAATCAAATCTGTTTTCCATTCCCTTTATGAGAACGTGTTAGAACATCGCTCATCGTTCTACATTGAAACTGGCGGCGCTTAAGACTCCTGAATTTATTGATTAGCTCCAATTTACGTGGCGTCATGATCGTGGCGATCATTATTAAGTAAGATTATTCATTAAACTCGTGATTCAATCAGTTCGTGTTTACAGTTCTGGAATTAGGCAGGAAACACAGGGTAAGAAGTGGTAAAGGTCATTCGGAACTGTGCGTACAAAAAATGTAATCGTGCTTGTTGGAGCCGTTTTTGAGAAAAAATATTTAGTGCTTTGATCACTATAATTAGTTCTGTACCAATTTGTCTCATACCCTTATTCAGTTGTCTCATGGTTATATGCAGGATAATTATCAAATTTGAGCCGATTTGGTTCCGCCGTATCTCATTTGCATTCAGAGGTTTTCTCAAATGGGGTTTCCAGACTCAGACAATTGAAAGAAAAATAATTATTGAAAAAGGTTCAGAGATTTCGGGATTGGTGGCTATAGATCATGGCTGAGGATGACCCAGGACCCGAGCACGGTTGTAGGTAGTCCAATAAACGATGAGAATTTAGTAATGGCCATTCGATAATCAGAGGCAACCTCAGAAATTTCGGATTTCTAATTTCTAGCTAACTTCGTTTCTTGTCTAATTCCTGAACCTACCAAAAAAAAATTTGACAGTCCTATGAAATACGTGCTCGTTGACCACTGAATGCATGAGTAAGAGCAACCCAATAAATTCTAACACATTACGCGCTACTAGCTTATATAAACGGAAGGAAAATTGGTGGAATTAGCCGCTAAAATTCACTTGGGCAGAAGAAAGTTGTTTGGTGCGTAATACCAGATATTTTAAATCGCTTGAAACAATAGCGCAGCGCTATGAAAAAAACTCGCCGTGTGAAAAATGAGAGCCGCGCGATAACTTGTCATAAATCTCGACTAACCCGATTTTTAAACGGTTTCCCACGTAACTCCAGCTCAATGGACTCGAGCCCTCTCGCAAGGTTCCTGCCCGTAGTGCAGTGGCCTCGTATTATTTTTAGAAAATTGAATGGACGCGGCAGTTGTGACACATGGCTGGACCACTGACGATGCTTTTCTCGTAGCGCATGATACAATTAGATGTTCTCTTTCTTGGAACATCTTTAGCATGGTTTTACCCATGGCGACATTATTCGGGCAAGTCGGGAGGTTGGGTTGCCTTTTTGATTTCTAACTCCTATTCCTGCTCGACAACTGGTCTCTTCACTTGGGTTGCCGTCGAGCCTGCCGATAACTCAGCATCTTTTCTCGGCCCCCCTTATCTAAGGCTTGTCCAAGGAATTGACCTCCCTAAAAAAAAAAAATCGTCGAGCTCGCAGAAAAAAAGACTTCCTTTTGAGAACCCGCTAATATAATTACCTTCCTTTGATCGGGGTCACACTCGATGCTTCGTCCAAATTACGTCCGGCCGAAAGGTTTGGGTTCAGCTCTTTTGATGTGAGTTTATTAAAAGAAAAAAGAATGAGCGGGGGTGGGGAATAGTGAGGAAGTGCTGGTCTCTTAGGTTTATTTCAACCTTTCGCTTTTTGCTGCCGTTGACAGCGAGGATGCAATTGGCTTCTGGACCGTGAAAACTTTCCTTTCCCCCCAAACTCGAGAGGAAACTCTTAAATTTGTTACTGTTGAACCCCCCCACCCCTCATACCTGATATCTTCGATAGTCTGTCGAACCTGTTCCGGAAGGTATCAATTTCAGTTTGGCAGCTGTTCCAAATCGTTACTTCTCATGATAGCTCGTGTTCCAAACAAATCAATTAACAGTCGATCCCCGTAAATTGGTTACAACATATCTGAAAGACAACACACAACATTCTTCGGCCCCACGCACATTAAGTGATTTTTATAACACCACAACCAATTAAACTTGTTTTTCGTTTAGTTTATATGAACTTGGTAGAAGTTAGCTCAATAATCAACAGAGGTGAATTATTGTTACTGACGATTGAACCATTGAAACCAATATAACCGAACCATCGAAACCAATATAACAGTTATAACGTGAGTTACACGTTTAGTGCGAATAAACAATAGTCTTGAATCCCGTTCATTATTGAAATGGGTTTCCACAATTTCGTACTTAGTGGCAGTTGAGATTCCGGAATTTATTGAGCTGCTCCTACTTATGCTACGACCATTATTAAATGATCAGTGCATAGATGCGTCATTAGATTATTGACTTGATATTTTTGACAAGGCTCGTATTTACCGTCTTGTATTATCGAAAACTGTTAGTTAAACGTCAGTTATTTGAATTATTTAATTTCTGGGGTTTGCTTCTCCTTATTTTATGATCGTTATTCAACTCTCACCGTACAGATTGCTATAACTTTCACGAGTTTTTCACTCCTCCGGGTGAGAGGGGGGGGGGGGAGTTCTGATCGGCTCTTTGTGCCGTTGTCCAACTTTGATCAAACGGGCGTCTTTTACTTTGATGTATGTTTTGTTCTTTGTTATTTTCGTAATCGTTCATCGAACAGGAATATGAACTGATACGCTTCTTAAAATGAGCTTCTCCGAACATTAAAAAAATGTCTCTAGTTGGTTTTACGTGGCTATGTTGATTAAACGTCTATAACGTATCGAATGCCAAGGGGGAGGAAAGTATCTCATATGATTTATACAGCTAAATTTTAAGATTAATAAATGTTGTAGTGGGGAGGGTGATTTGGGTAGATAGATAGGTCGAGAGAGAGGGAGAGAGAGAGAGAGGGAGAGAGAGAGAGAGGGAGAGAGAGAGAGAGGGAGAGAGAGAGAGGGAGAGAGAGAGAGAGAGAGAGAGAGAGAGAGAATTAATTAATTAATTGAATTTCTTAATGTTATCAGGGCTTTATGTTTGTGGAACAATTAGGGCGATAGGGCCTTCTCTCCCACAATTCCTGGAACTGTTGAACAATTTAGGTGCTTCTAGCAGTTAATTACAACATATTAATACAAATTTAAGAGAAAGATACACGTAAAAATAAAAAGAAAGAAAATTTTCCTAAGAAAAAATAAGGGGGATTTGCACGAAGTTTCGTCGGGGGCGATTCCGACGGCAATCTTCTAGGATTTTGATTTTTTTTCAGCAAGATACTGTGGTGACCAAAACTTGAGTATCTTGAATAGCAATCAATAAAAAGTTGTAGGTGCTCTTCGATCTTCAGTCATCCGAGCTTGAGAAAGTATGTGTTAACATGCTCATCTCATCTGATTCGATAGGCGAACCCTACCACAGCATTCTAGGTCCTCTGGAGTATGGAAAATAGTTCGCCAGTCATGCCACTGAGGGCGTACAAACTGTCCGAGAGATAATGAATGAATGGCCGCTTTATTAATATATTTAGCGAGATTTGGTCGTACTCGACCATTCTTACAGTGAGCGAGAGAGCTTTTTTCTTTCTAATGCGTGGAGTTCTGAACTATTGTCTTGAGTGGAGTTCTTCTCTGTTCGCGTTCTCTAAATCCGGCCGTGCATACGAGCACAACAAAATCTTGTGGAGTAGCTACTTGAAGGAGTTGAGTGAACATTACGAAATCGTTGAGAGCAACCTAAACAATTACGGAATTTCAAAGATATCGGTTTTGTGATCAACTTGCTTTATTCTAAACGCGATTTTACTTCGAAATAATGTGAGACGTAGCATAAACGTCAAGATTTGATGACAAATCGAGGTTCAATTTGTCACCCATTACTTTCTTTTGGGTCAAGGAGGATCGTAAAAAGTTGCTGAGATCCACATTTTTAATGTTTTTAAAACGAAAGAGAAAACCCGGTTTCGTATTCTGCGGTGAATAGCTGCCGTGAAGAAAAACGGCACTCCGGATAAAAGATTTGACCAAAATTATCAGCCGAGTAAGCGGAGTTTTTTCCTCTCCTTTTCGTGGCTCAAGAGGACGAGATGGAAATGAACGGAAGAGGCAGGTGAGAGTAGGGAATCCAGGTGGGGGTAATCAAATTAATCCCGAAGATTAAATAAGAGGCTTTCAAGTTGATTATTCCTTCGAACTAAAGCTGTGGTTAAGGGGTGGGGACATGAATCAACTCAAGTTGAGGGCGAAATGTACTTTTTTGTGTTGGACGGAGATGCTGTGGGGAATATGCTTCTTCTTTTGGTTGAGTCATTTTCTTTTCTGTCCGTTTCTCGTGGTACTCACTTGCTCAAATGGCTGTGGGACAGGAGGAACATGTCCACTGACTGGAGGTCTGACCTTCCAGTACTCGATAGGATGTTGCCAGGTCCAGTTTCAATAGGCATTTAAGAAATACATCTCGCTCGCTTCGTAGCGCATGTATATGATCCTTGATCCAAACTTATTCAGTACCAGATATTAAAGCAATTGGGTTATGTCCGCCAGTAGGCAAATTATTAATAAAGTTAACGTATCTGTTAGGTGAGTCCGTCTCCTCTGGCTGGTGAGTTGCTGTGGGCAAGCGCTTTCGATGTAAAGACATCATCGTCAGGCCGTACTGAAGTCAGTACTGACTTAACGGCCAGACGATGATGTCTTTAAATCGAAAGCGCTTGCCCACAGCAACTCACCAGCCAGAGGAGACTGACTCACCTAACAGATACGTTAACTTTATTAATTATTCAGTACCACTTACCGACCAGTTCTCCAGCTCGGTCGGATTTGTCCCTACTTGCCTAGTTACCTTCAGCTTTAATTCAAGTTTTCACGAGCGAATTATCTTGACTTTCAATTCCTGTTGTGTACTGGTTTTCGTAAACTTGTTTAATTTTGCCGAAATTTTTAGGGAACCTTTTTTTTGTCATTGAAATTGTATGAAAGAGAAAACCATTGAAATTCTCTACTTCAAATTTTGCCTCTTATGGCTAAAGGCTATAGCTAGTGGGCACAGGTTAGCCCAAGTATTTCCAGCCCTCTCTTTTGACACAGGCGGTTCGCACGCACGAATCGTGTGTGGCACTAAACGCCCAACCCGCAGGTAAAAGGAGCAGCCCTAAGCAAATAAAGTTGAGCAACCAACTGTGCAGGACATGGAGGCTTGGGGCCAAAAGATGACAGATAACGCGCTCGCATTGTGGTACTGCGCCTGCGCCTTCGACGTTTTCATGGATCAACCGCGACTTCCGTTCACCACTCGGCTCCCTTCGAAAATACCCTCTTGAATAGTCGAAAGAACGGAGAACGAGAAAAAGGCGGTAGTTGTGGCGGTGGAGGTGGAAGTGGGGGAGAATAGATTTCTAAAGAAGGCCAATTGAACCTGCCTATTTCACAATCTCATTTGAATCCCAGCTCGAGGGCCTGGGTCTGTTGTCTGTCAGCGGCTTTACAATTGCGGGGCAATTTAGGGAGGGGAGATTCAACATCACAGGCTCCTGTGTGGGTTCCTTCTTTCTTTTCTATTTCTTACTTCAAGTCCTATTTTCAAGTTCTCCGCTCCGCCGCACAGATTCAATTCAACGAGTTTACGTCGAACTGACGACAAGAAATAGGGAGAGAGAGAGAGAGAGAGAGAGAGAGAGAGAGAGGTAAATTCGGCTCAGCGAAGGACTGGCTTTCGCTCACAAAGCGACAGTCAACTTGGGTAAGTACAAACGAGGCGCCTCTGAATCCATTCCAGGGCATCTGAAGCTTTTAATGTGAACTTCAGTTCATAATGAATTAACCGCGTTTCACGCCTCTCCGTGAATCAGATCAAAGAAAGTGGCCAATCTGCATCCACTTGATTGGCACGTCAATCGTGGCATTGACGGCATCAGCGTCGCCGGACGACACATGGCAATGCAGAGAACTGATAGTGTTTTGGTAAGATGGAAAGAGTTCAACATAGGCTCACCGCACGGATCTGCTCTGTGCTCTTACCAGTCATGTTCTCCAATGAAGGAAATCCCTCGCCTTAGCTCCTCGGCCTTCCTTAGACAATTTCCTCTCGAGCAAGTTGAAAGATTCATTCACTTTCGGGCTCTATTCATCACTCTCGCAGCTCTATTCAACTCTCGTGTTGTTTCTGATTATTTCTCCCCTGGAAAGAAAACATACCGTGCATATGCCGTATAGTTCGGCTAGTTTTAATCGTTCTTTCTTGTTGCAGCCGAAGGTGGAAATTGTTTTGTGTCCTGCCATTCTCAGCTTCTCTTTAAAGCTTAGAAAAATGCTTGTATTCAAGGCACTACCCTGACCTTGTTTCTCTATTTACGTTCTCTTTTCAATGGCTTGTACTTCTGCATGGATGATTCAGATCTAATTACGCGTCGTATTTGAGTTGCCGAGTCACGTTAAATCTCCCCGTTAACATTATTTGAACTCTTTCAGTTACTTATTCATTAAACCATTCGAAAAGTCCCTGGTCGATGGTCACTGGTTACCCAACCTTGACAATAATTTCCGAAAAGACCAAATTATACGAAGTTACTTTCCCGCCTCTGCCTACTTTGGTGTTCTCTCTCGATCAACGAACTGCAAAGTTTGCAACCACCGACACTTGCTGCCAAGGATGAGGCTCTCCTCCCAAATAACAACCATTTTGCATTTTGTGACAAAACTCTTGCAAAGATTGATCGCCATGGAGTATTTTCTCATCTCAAGAATCAAAATGCCAGTTTGGGACAAGCCCGAACTTGGTATGAGGGCGATGTTCCGTACAGCGTTGTAGTACTGAGGTCGGGGGTTCCCAAACTTTTAATCATGGAATGGTCTAAGCAATCATTCCTTTTTTCGATCCCTTAGGCAAAATTCTCGTGCTTTCTTAACATTTGTTCTGGACAGAAAGCTCTTATTACACTGCAGCCAGTATTTCCTGTAGCCGTATAACGCCAACTTTCAGGCGGTACTTGTCCGGTTTCATGTTCTCTCATCTCTCCTCCTTCCTTTTGCTGTGGAAGAGTTCAATCATTGAGTCACTCAGTCTGCCCATTAACGTTCACTCATCCGTCTTCACTTTGCCTAGCTCCCTCGACATGGAAGTCTTGAGGTTCTTCCACTATGGTGAAGGCTGCCTGACCGAGAGCGAAATTTTTTTATCGATAAGACTCAATCAATTTTTGTTTATAATTCATTCTGTATAATACACCTATGCACCTATTGGCCAGGAACAATTTTTTACGCCCCCCCCCCCCCAACAAATTTGATACTTGACGTTTCAAGACATCAGGATTCCAAATCTGCAATGTCCGTCCATTGTCTGGGCAGTGGTCTAAAATATCCGTTATTTATCTCAAAAATCTCATTTGGTAACTAGTTATGCCCGCCTGCTATGCAATCCGATCGGACAAAACCCGTGGTTGTTGGTTGTTCTGGGAAAAAAATGGTTAAAAAAATTAACAACCACGCAATTTTGGTGGTTGTATCGCAAATACGCTGTGTTCAGTACTGTTTTACAGGTATTTTTAGATCGTGGGTTGAATGGAACAATTCATGGAGGTGTACGACTGCGTCTAGACCACAAATAGTGAAATCACTCAATCATCAATGGAAAGATTTCACAGGACAACAACTACAGCGAACATAATCGTTTCATCGTTTGTACTACCTCCCTCCCATCTCGTTAAAACCATCCGTCAGCTCAACTGGCCACGTTGTGCCAATTGCCTACGGGAGCCTGGAATATTTAGTTTTCGTCGTTCCGTTGTAATCAGGTCATGTTTCGTTGTTCTGGTATTTTTACTTTTCTTGCTCTACGAAGGTGAAAGGAAAGTTATGTAATCGGCTGAAAAAAAAAATTTTGAGTTTTCTTCAGATCTTTATGTTTCAGACCCTCCCGAGTCCGAAAAGCACTATTTGGGAAAATGGTCTGTTTGTGAACGATTTTTAGAGAAAACCACCGTACCAAATCAGCTCAAACTTCATAAATCGCCGGTAGGTTACCATGGAACGCCAAAATAAGGGTATGAACAAAATCCACCGAAATTTAACTATAGTTATCATAGTGATCAAAACACCAAATTTTTTTTTCTCAAAAACGGCTCTAACGATTTTGATTAAATTTGTTATATTGATAGCTCTTAATAAGGCGATTATAGCATGAAATTTCCATTAGTGGAAAAATGACGAGAGCAGCACAATAAATTACCAAAACTTTCGATGAAATCGATTTTAGCGCTGTTTTTAGAGAAAACAACCGTACCAAATCAGCTGAAACTTGATGTCCAGCCTACAGGTTACCATAGGACGCAAAAGTAAGGGTGTGGGCAAAATCCATCGAAAGTTAACTATAGTTATCATAGTGATTAAAACACCAATTTTTTTTTCTCAAAAACGGCTCTAACGATTTTGATTAAATTTTTTATATTGATAGCTCTCAATAAGGCAATGATACCATAAAATTCCCATTTATGGGAAAATGACGAGAGCAGCACAATAAATTATCAAAATTTTCGACCAAAAGCGTTTTTAGCGCAGTTTTTTCCTTATAAAGTCCGCTGGAATGTTAGTAGAATGCTAAAAAAAAATTGGTATTGTAGTCCAATCCAATACCTAAAGGATGGGTGTTTAAAAACGCTCATGAGATACATGGGGCTCACTCCAGAAATTCCTGAATTTCAACTACGCCCGTTTCGCTTACTACCAGTTCTAACAGTTATTACCCAATAACTCCACAAAAGTAATTAGTATCCTTCTTCAAAAAATTATAGCTTACAGCCTCATTAATTATCTGTGTAACGATTGCTCAGTAATGGTTCTAGAATGTGTACGAGCAGCACAATAAATTCTGGAACTGTAAGCGCTACCGCTTTCTGCTGTCGTGAAGTGTTGTTTGACCAAGTTCAAATGAACTGATTAAGTAGACTAGACAAAGCCATATAGAAAGTGAACTGACGTAGAGCTAAGGAAAGTTGTGTGTTGCAGCGCCCTTTCCTATCTCATGGAAAGTATCGACGTTGTTTTCGATACGCATTTGGCCTTTTTTAACGTTCATTCAAATCAGTTCAATTAATTTCCTTCTCGCCTATGCATAGAACAATCCCTTGGAATAGATTTCTTATTCCCCATGCTATCATGCAGAGTGACAATTACTGAAGAATTCTTCGCCATTTAGTGTGGGGTTTTTTTCTGGAACCTGTCGATCAGAAGTTGTAGTTGCAATGAACCAATTCCTGTCTGTGGGGAGGACAGTTTCACTCCTTAACGCCAGCCCCCTACCTCAAACTCTTTACTTTCTTACATTCTCCCTCACTTCTACGGACTTGACCATTTTGAAACCTGTCTGTGGGGAAAATATTAATTAAATGCGTCAGCTCTGAGCGGAGCTCAGGCAAATGAATGAGCGTTGGCGTTGGCGGTGGCTATTAATGAACAATCTCAGTGGGCGTTGGTCGGCTTTAATTTGATGTTTGAGCTGCGCCTTTTTCTTTCCGCTTTAATTGAAAATGATCGGGTTGCTGACACAATGTGAGACTCCAACAGACGGGCGATTACCTGCACAGTACTCTTAAAGGAGTCAGAGAATGTTAATTCTCGCCCCTCGAAACGGCTCAAACGTTTGCTCTCCCGCCTCTCTTTCTGGAAATTTCTTTGATGTTAAATCGCCGAATGAGTTGGCAACGGCGAGTTAATATTTTTGGCTTTCGATGACGCGCGAATAAATGAACTTATGTGCGATGCACCAGAATAATGCAAAGGATTTATGGCAACCTCAGGATGTTACGGCATTGGAACTTAACCTGGAGCTTAGTGAATTTCCTTGCTGTGAGAATTCGGAACGGTGGGGGAGATATTAAAGTGGAGAATAGTGCGGAATATATCTTCTTATGGCACGAGTTCTGGCGTGGGACTTGGGCTGATTCTGTGCCTGAAATACTTTCTCCACAAATTGGCCGCACTAAACTGCCATCAACCCTCGAATAGACTGACGAAATCGTCTGTTACCCACAGTGACGTAAAAAGGCTCTGCATTGTTACAGTTGAAGGAAGGATTACAATGCAGAGCTGTTTTATTAACACAGATTGTTGGAAACTTCCCTCGGAAAGTGACAAAAATTGAAGAAGGAAAGTATACGTCGTAGGGAAATTGAGCAAAAGGTTAGATGTTGACCGAGGTCGTTGGCAATTCGGATAAAATAGTTAGGAGAACAAGTAAACCCGCGAACAATACGTGAAAAGGTCGTTGAGACCTCAGACGAAAATAGTTGGGCAACGAAGTTACCACAAGTTGGATTGTAAAATGGTGTCTGAGCTCATATCATATAGCTTGGTGAAATAATTGCATACAAATTCGTTAGCCACTGGTAAATCGAGGAAACTATCAGGTAACCCGGTAACTGTTCCGTGATGGAAATTTTACAAATAAATTTACTACAGAACCGTGAACGTCGTTGAGGAATAAAATTAAATATCTGGTGCGTTGCAACACACAACTTTCCTTAGCTCTACGTCAATTCACTTTGTACATGGCCAATTCGATTTAATCAATTCATTTATCACTCAGTTAATTTGAACTTGGTCAAATAACGCTTTACGGCAGCAGGAAGCGGTAGCGGTTACAGTTCCAGATTTTATTGTGCTGCTCGTACTCATTGCAGGACCCATATTGTGCAATCGGTACACAGATAATTAATGAGGCTGTAAACACGAATTTTTTGAAGTTGATAGTAATCACTTTTGTGGAGTTATTGGGTAATAACTGTTAGAACTGGTAGTAAGCGAAACGGGCGTAGTTGAAATTCAGGAATTTCTGGAGTGAGCCCCATGTATCTCATGAGCGTTTATAAACACCCACCCTTTAGGTATTGGATTGGACTACAATACCAATTTTTTTTAGCATTCTACTAACATTCCAGCGGACTTTATAAGGAAAAAACTGCGCTAAAAACGCTTTTGGTCGAAAATTTTGATAATTTATTGTGCTGCTCTCGTCATTTTCCCACAAATGGGAATTTTATGGTATCATTGCCTTATTGAGAGCTATCAATATAAAAAATTTAATCAAAATCGTTAGAGCCGTTTTTGAGAAAAAACAAATTTGGTGTTTTGATCACTATGATAACTATAGTTAAATTTCGATGGATTTTGTTCATACCCTTATTTTGGCGTCCCATGGTGACTTGCGGGCGAGATATGAAGTTTGAGGTGATTCGGTACGGTGGTTTTCTCTAAAAATCGTTCACAGACACACAGACCATTTTCCCAAATAGTGTTTTTCGGACTCAGGAGGGTGTGAAACGTAAAGATCTGAAGAAAACTCAAAAAAAAATTTTCAGCCGATTACATAACTTTCCTTTCTAGTTCGTAGTGCATGGAAAGTAAAATATCTGGTGCGTTGCAACACACAACTTTCCTTAGCTCTACGTCAATTCACTTTGTACATGGCTAACTCTATTTAATCAATTCATTTATCACTCAGTTAATTTGAACTTGGTCAAACAACGCTTAACGAAAGCAGAAAGCGGTAGCGCTTACAGTTCCGGAATTTATTGTGCTGCTCGTACTCATTGCAGGACCATTATTGAGCAATTGGTACACAGATAATTAATGAGGCTGTAAACACGATTTTTCAAAAAAAGGATAGTAGTAATCTTTGCAGAGTTATTGGAAAATAACTGTTACAAGCGAAACGGCAGTAGTTGAAATTCAGGAATTTCTGGAGTGAGCCCCATGTATCTCATGAGCGTTTTTAAACACTCACCCTTTAGGTATATGATTGGACTATAATACCGATTTTTTTTAACATTCTACGAGAATTCCAGCGGAGTTTATAGGGAAAATATCTGGTGCGTAGCAACACACTACTTTCCGCCACCCCTTTAAGTTCGAACACCACCTACACATGCGGGCGCTATATCTTCGTTCAACGCATTTTTACAGGAACATTTATACGGAACAAAATGTAGGGACTAGTTAGCTGAGAGTACTCCGAAAGTTTGATCGAAATCGTTAGAGCCGTTTTTGAGAAAATACGAATACCGATAAATTAATATTCGACAAATCTCCTTTTCTGAGTTAACGTGGCTTATATCTCCGTGCAACATATATATACAGAAATAGTTATGGAGAACAAAATGTTGGTATGGGTGACTAAAAGACACTTCATTAGGATTTATCACATCTGGTGAAAAAATTACCCTGGAACTTTCGGAAATGTTCGAAAAAACGTTATTTTCAACACATTTTCATTTTTATCTCTGCTCAATGGACTTTCAGAGGAACATTTATTGAGAACAATATGTAGGTATTAACTATTCGAAAATATCCTGAGAGTTTGATGATAATCGTTGAAGTCATTTTGCCAAAAAGCTTAAAAACCTATTTTTGCTTCATAGGTCATTATCTCCGTTCACCGTATTTTCATGGAGATATGTATAGAGAAGAAAAGTTAGGTATTGATTAGGAGAAGATAATTTGAAAGTTTAATCAAAATCGTTAGAGCCGTTTTCGAGAAAAATGCGAAAAACCCTAGTTTTTAGTACATTTTCGTCCCCCCCCCCCTTCCCATCGGCCGAAATCGTCCATAACCTTATTTTGGTGTCTACAAAAAATAACGAACAAAACAAAAAAAGAACCAGCTCAATCGGATCAGCCGTTCTCCCGCAAATCGAACTACAGACACACACACACACACACACACATACACACACATACACACACACACACACATACACACGGACCACGCGACGAAATTAGGTTTTTTAGACTCAGTAGGGTCTGAAACGTAAAGATCTGAAGAAAACTCAAATTTTTTTTTGGGCCGATTACTATACTTTCCTTCCCTTCGGGTAGCGGAAAGTAAAAACTGCGCGAAAAACGCTTTTGGGCGAAAATGTTGATAATTTATTGTGCTTCTCTCGTCATTTTCCCACGAATGAGAATTTTATGGTATCATTGCCTCATTGAGAGCTATCAATATAAAAAATTTAATTAAAATCGTTAGAGCCGTTTTTGAGAAAAAAAATTTGGTGTTTTGATCACTATGATGACTATAGTTAACTTTCGGTGGATTTTGCCCATACCCTCACTATTGCGTCCCATGGTAACTCGTAGGCTACACATCAAGTTTCAGCTGATTTGGTACGATTGTTTTCTGTAAAAACCGCGCTAAAATCGATTTCGTCGAAAGATTTGGTAATTTATTGTGCTGCTCTCGTCATTTTCCCATAGATGGGGATTTTATGGTATAGTTGCCATATTTGGAGCTACCAATATAAAAAATTTAATCAAAATCGTTAGAGCCGTTTTTGAGAAAAAAAATATTTGGTGTTTTGATCACTATGATAACTATAGTTAAATTTCGGTGGATTTTGTTCATACCCTTATTTTGGCGTCCCATAGTTACTACCGGGCTAGATATCAAATTTGAGCTGATTTGGTACGGTGGTTCTCTCTAAAAATCGTTCACAGACACACAGACCATTTTCCCAAATAGTGTTTTTCGGACTCAGGGGGGTCTGAAACGTAAAGATCTGAAGAAAACTCAAAATTTTTTTTTCAGCCGATTACATAACTTTCCTTTCTAGTTCGTAGAGCATGGAAAGTAAAAATGTAATTGGCGATGAGAATGAATCTTTTTGGGAAGAGCTATAAAAATTGTCGAAATAACCTGCAAAAATACGGAAAATTGCGTATCAAAATTGTGTAGAAATCGTCCGAAAGTGGTTTCACACTACCTGAACTTGAGACGTAGTATTTGTTGAGAAGTATTTTTTAAGTGAGTACCTGTGGAGTGCAGATAGGTGGACATTTCTTAGAAAACGGTAGCGTTGGGCGACTTAAGTGAAAGTAATTGCTGCTCGTGTTGATCTACTTAAGTTGAAGTTAATGGAGGTCGATTCATTGTGTAAAAGAGCATAGGATTGGACTGTTGTAGTAATTGAAAGGGGAATGAACGAAATTTTTGAAAATCAAGTTAACGATTTTTTGAAACTGTAACAGTTTTAAGAAAAATTGAACACGTTGTGGAGTGTAGGAAAATATCTAGTGCGAAGCTTCGCACAACATTCCTCAGTCCTACGAACATTTTATTATTCTACCTACTAATTCATCAACTTTATAGAAACGTTGCAGCTCGCAGCTTCTCATAGAAACTAGTGGCGCTGAGGGTTCCGCAATTTTTTGAGTTGTTCCTAGTAATGCTATGACCACTACTGAGTAATCAGTGCATAGCTGATTTATTACGCTGTCATCTAGATTTAGATGACGGAAATCCAAATGCCTAGCAGTCGCATCGTGTGGGTGCTGCGCAGTAACTCCTGTGAATACTGCCAAAGGCTTTCTCGGGTCCTTCCAAAGTTCGGAAAAGGGTCCACGCTACCCGAATCTGGAGTGAAGAGAAGCAGTCGTAAGTTCTATTGAAGAATGGGGCGGGCCAGTAACCATTCTGCCCTCCTAGGAGGTTGTTGGACCAAAATATGGCACCACGGGGTGCACAGCTCGCTGCACTATAGGTGGCTGCCTCTGGAAGGCAATATAGGTTGAAAGGAGCAATCCAATTCCTATCCAGGGCAAGGCTTGACGAAGCTGGGACGGGCGTGAGGTCGTTGAAAGGTGATTCGTCCATCCCTGAATTCATTGGACGGCTATTTGTTAAAGGGAAGTGGGGGTTCATCAGTCGATATTTTCTACCCCACTCCGCTGTAGGATCTTAACTGTCATCTAGATATTTCTGAGAAGGATCGTGTTTACTCTTACGGAATTATCGGGTGAAACCTGTGAGAAGTGGTATAAGTCAAAAGGCAATGGTTTGAATTCAGGAATATCTGCGATTGCTCCTCCACCTTATGAACAAAAACAAATCGGTTCCCTTCGTGAAATATTTCAACATATGTCGTGCTCATAAATGAGCATGTTAGCGTGTTTATGGTGGCCATTATTGAAGAACACGGAGTTTTGATCACGTTAACTATAGTTAGCTGTGGACCGATTTAGCTCATTTCGCCTTCCGTAGATGGCCTTATTTTGGTGTCCCACGTTGATCTGCGCGGAGTGTATCAGCTTTGAGACGAAGAGGTCCAGTCGTTCTCTTTTCTTCGCGACCACAGACATCCGACCATTTTCTCGAACGGCGTTTTTCAGGCTGTGAAGCCTGTCTAACTATAATCTCAAACGTACAATGTCTGGTGCGTAGCAACACACAACTTTCCGCCACCTTTAAGTTCGAACACCACCTACATAGGCGGGCGCTATATCTTCGTTCAACGCATTTTTACAGGAACATTTATAGAGAACAAAATGTAGGGACTAGTTAGCTGAGAGTACTCCGAAAGTTTGATCGAAATCGTTGGAGCTGTTTTTGAGAAAATTGGAATACCGATAAATTAATATTCGACAAATCTCCTTTTCTGAGTTAACTTGGCTTATATCTCCGTTCAACATATATATACAGAAATAATTATAGAGAACGAAATGTTGATATGGGTAACTAAAAGACACTCCATTAGAATTTATCACATCTGGTGAAAAAGTTACCCTGGAATTTACGGAAATGTTAGAAAAAACGTTATTTTCGACACATTTTGATTTTTATCTCTGTTCAATGGACCGTCACAGGAACATTTATTGAAAAGAATATGTAGGTATTAACTATTTGAAAACACCCTGTGAAAATCCGGTGAAAATCGCTGAAGCCGTTTCGCCAAAAAGCGTAAAAAACCTACTTTTGCTTCAGGGGCCCATATCTCCGTTCACCGTATTTTCATGGAGATATGTATAGAGAAGAAAAGTTAGGTATTTATTAGGAGAAGATAATTTGAAAGTTTAATCAAAATCGTTAGAGCCGTTTTCGAGAAAAAGGCGAAAACCCCTAGTTTTTGGTACATTTTCGTCCCCCACCCCCCCTTTCCATCGGCCGAAATCGTCCATAACCTTATTTTGGTGTCTATAAAAAATAACGAACAAAACAAAAAAAAGAACCAGCTCAATCGGATCAGCCGTTCTCCCGCAAATCGAACTACAGACACACACATACACACGGACCACGCGCCGAAATTAGGTTTTTTAGACTCAGTAGGGTCTGAAACGTAAAGATCTGAAGAAAACCCAAATTTTTTTTTTGGGCCGATTACTATACTTTCCTTCCCTTCGGGTAGCGGAAAGTAAAAAGAACGTTTTTTGGCCGAGTGAGACTCTTTTCCTGTTTTTTTTTGTGACTTTACGTTAACGTTAAATAACGTTACAAGTGTTTTTTTTTAAACAGCTTTAAAGATTTTTGTGACTTTTTAAATCCTAATACTTCAAATTATTTACTTCTAATCAGTACTTAACTTTTGTTCTTTACAAATATCCCTGTCAAAATTCAGGTGTTCTTTATTTTTTGGAAAAACGGCTAATATTTGTTCTTCAAACTCTCCGGGTGCCTCCAAAGAGTCATTACTTACGTATTGTTCTCCCTTAATCTCTGACAGCCCATTGACCAAAAAGTGCCCAAAATCGTGTTTTGGGCGTTTTCGAATTATTCGCAGTAAACGGACTACTGACATTAGTCCCTCTGACGGTGTGTCTTCCGGCAACCTTTACGTTCTGGCAACTAATCCTGCCGCTATCCCTTGAACAGAGGTATAGACCTAACTAGATCGGAATAGGAGATTTGTCGAACGTTAGATGGTCGTCTCTAACGTGGCGTTATCCATAAATGTTTCCATGGAGATGCGTGCTATCGCCGTATGTTCAGCATGTCGTTGAATATAGAGAGGTGCCGGAAAGTTGTGTGATGCTTCGCACCACAAATCTCTCCTCTCGTTCGATGATGAGGTGTGACAATAGGTGTTTATTGTAGCGGCGCTATCGAGATGAATAGTATTGAGTTGAATAGAAATAGCTAATGATTAGGGGAGTTCAATTTGACAAATTTCAGAAAGAACATGTGGTAGAGTTCCTACGTACTGGCTGATGCACATTCGCTTGCCCCTAACTTGGTGGTAATTGGGACCGATAAAGAAATTAGAGTATTAGTATTTGTACACCTAATAGGGGGCCTCTGTTATTCCCGCATTAATTATCAATATGTTTATCGAGGGAAATTAGTTTTAAAAGGTGGGCATTAGCGGTGGCGTGTGTATGGTGAGGGGGGGGGGGGCAGAGGTCGGAGGCGTGTGGCCTCAAGCCCAACAGATCCAAGTCGTATCCTCCCTCTCCTCACTCCACAAACTAAACACCTTCCTTTGACTTCGCCTTTAACTCGTCCTCACCGCCGCGTCGGCCTCTTTCATCTGCTCAACTACAAAGGCGCCGCCGCCGCTGGCTCTACCCCTCACCCTCATCTCTAATTTTCCCCATCATTCCACCCCTCTCCCGTCTAATGGGTCTCTCCCCCGTTCCTCTCTACCACTGCAACCCGTTAAAGCGTTAAAATTCTGTTTGTCTCCCGAATGTGACGACGGTTCATCTGCTCCAACGTTTATTGGACTCTGAGGACTCCATAACTCCGCTCAGAATCCAGAACTGGCTCTTCGACTTCGTCATTAAGGAAATCCCAGGCTCCTGCCACTGATCCCTTCTCGAAGGTCAGTTTCACGTGCCCAAGTTCCTTTATATGTCAGTTTATTCGCACGAAGGTTCTCCTGATCAGTCCAAGTCCAAAGCTTACTGGTCAGTCGTGCTCTAGCATTTGGCGTGTTTAAAGCATGACACACACCTATGGAGCTTTGGGATATTCATTGCTCTTGCGTGTGCTTGCCACATTTCTGAAATGCTCAACCTCTGAATGCGCTCCAGCTTCGCAGCTACTCAATGGACCACATCTTGGCTGGGTTAAATGGTAATTTAGAGGTAGTTCATTCTCAATAATCTTTGGAGGTTGTTTATTTTTGCACGTTTTCTCATTTATAATCATACTTGATTTGTTACAACTGGAAGTAAAGCGGCCCTGGTATGGGGGGTTCGTCTGGAACTCTGAGACGACCTGTTAGTTGCCTATGAGAAAGAGATGAAATGGAGCGAAAACCCCGGAAAAAACTCTATTTGGTTCTGATCATAAGAGATTTGCTCTGAGCAACGAGTAATGGAGAGACTGAAAGTTCAACAGTAAAGGTTTAGTTCAAGTCTCCAAATAGGAAGAGAACTGTGTTCTGGAGCAGCTGACAACAATGCAGAGAAGTGTGGGGTAACAAGTGGAACTTAGGGTATGTTACAGAACGGTTGAGAATGCCAATCCTTGTGTTTAGCCAGGATGGAATATCTGAAAGAGTTTATGGACCGGATTAAGTTTTTTCAGCTTCAAGATCAAATGCATGGTGAAAAATCTAGCAGTTGGAACAGCTCTATCTCGCGAATACCGTTCGGATTGAGGACAGTGACCTCTATCGTGCTAATTTGGCTCAAGCTATGCAAAATCCCTGGGTAGGGTTCTTTTCTGGATTCTTGTCTTCTTTTCTGCGCTTCGCCCAAGCTTCTTGAAACTCTTTGAGACGTTTCCAATCATGCTGCAGTCTTTGCTCAAATAAGTAGTTCTCAACATGACTTGGTTTAAGTAGTGTGATATTCGTATCCTGTTGGTTGATCTGCATTTGCCCTCCGTCGAAGACTCCATCAATAGTCGCTATCAAAATGCGTCACCCCAACCAGCTACCACCACATGAAATGTGAATACTTGCAACGCAAATGCAAACATCACGGTGATCTCACAAAGCAAATACCGAGCTATATTTATCCACATTTTGCACTTGGACGTTGCCGTCATCTCCATCCTCGCGTCACAGGGAACGTGGGAATTTCTCTGCACGCTTGAAGGAATGTGTAAACGTGGGGTATCAGTATTGTGCAATCTCGCTTCAACCTGATGAATCGCTAACTATAACCCTTACACTTCAAGAGAAAGGAGGCCCGAGGCTTCTTACACACTCATTTCGTGACAGCATTTCGCTCCTTCCTAGCGTGACGCTTTTTGGCAGTTAGGTCAATGCTTAAGCATGTTCCGCGCTGAAAAAGACATTTTTTTGCAAGATTGCAAGACTTTCCTAGTCGTTTTCGTAGTTGTAAGTAAAAATTACCCCTGTGCGATTTCACGGAGGTCGAAGCATCGCAGCTCTTTCGAGTCCACATCTCGATACAAAACTCGGCGAGGCGCTTTTTTCGAAAAGTGCGTTCCTTTTAAAGTTTCGACGCGGCAGAACGCTCTAACTGCGCCCAGACTCCATCCGAAGGAGGAATAATCTGACTCAAGGATCTTGTTATGGGTCGGTCGGGTGTCCTGTTGATTACAGACTCCGTTCCCCTTCTTCCTCCTCCTTCCTGCCATTTTCCTGCTCCGCTTTTTCATCGTCTTCTTCTTCATCTGCCGTTCCGTATTATCTCTCCTTTTTTTTCCCCTCCGCTGTCCTCAAAAAAACTAGGATTTTGGAGCTCTCCCTGTGCCCCTTCGGTTGAATGCGAATCCTTAGGTTCCATATAAAATGGCGCAAGTCCGCGTGTAGCAACTCACAAGACAAAGACGAGTGAACGTCTAAAGAACATTTGTCTAGAACTAGAATCCATCTCATCCTCACTGATCGTTTGGTTTTATTTTTTTTTAAATAATAAATTGCAATAATGTAAAACGAGCGGGGCGTAGCAACACACAACTTTCCGCCACCCCCGTAACGCGGGCGCATAATGCGGGCGCTATATCTTCATTCAACGCATTTCTACAGAAACGTATATAGAGAACAAAATGTAGGGACTAGTTAGCTGAGAGTACTCCGTAAGTTTGATCGCAATCGTTGGAGCCGTTCTTGAGAGAAGTGGAATACCGATAAATTAATATTCGACAAATCTCCTTTTCTCCTGAGTTAACTTGGCTTATATCTCCGTTCAAAAGATAGATACAGAGATAGTTGCGAAGAACAAAATGTGGGTTTAGAATGCTAGAAGACGCTCCATAAGATTTATCACATCTGTTGAAGCAGTTACCCCAGAATTTACGGAAAGGTTGGAAAAAACGTTATTTTCGACACATTTTGATTTTTATCTCTGTTCAATAGACTGTCAGAGGAACATTTATTGAGAACGATATGTAGGTATTAACTATTCGAAAACATCCTGAGAGTTTGGTGAAAATCGTTGAAGCCATTTAGGCGCCGAGATAAGGGTTTTGCCAAAAAACGTATTTTTGCTTCATAGGCCTATATCTCCGTTCGCCGTATTTTCATGGAAATATGTATGGAGAAGAAAAGTTAGGCATTGATCAGTAGAAAATAATGTGAAAGTTTAATCAAAATCGTTGTAGCAGTTTTCGTGAATAATGCGAAAAACCCTAGTTCTTGGTACATTTGCGCCCCCCCCCCCCTCAATCGACCGAAATCGGCCACAATCTTAATTAAGTGTCTACAAAATAACAAAAAAAGAACCAGCTCAATCGGTTTAGTCGATTCGAACTACAGACACACACACGGACCACGTAAAATATCTGGTGCGTTGCAACACACAGCTTTCCTTAGCTCTACGTCAATTCACTTTTTACATGGCTTTTTCTACTTAATCAATTCATTTATCACTCAGTTCATTTGAACTTGGTCAAACAACACTTCACAACAGCAGGACGCGGTAGCGGTTACAGTTCCGGAATTTATTGTGCTGCTTGTACTCATTCCCGGACCATTATTGAGCAATTGGTACACGGGGAATTAATGAGGCTGTAAACGTGATTTTTTGAAGAATGATAGTAATTACTTTTGCAGAGGTATTGGGTAAACACTGTTATAACTGGTAGTAAGCAAAAAGGCGGTAGTTGAAATTCAGGAATTTCTGGAGTGACCCCCATGTATCTTATTAGCGTTTTAAAAAACTTACCCTATAGGTATCAGATTGGACTACTACACCAATAATTTTCAACATTCTAGTAACATTTCAGCGGAGTTTATTAGGAAAAAAACCGCGCTAAAACCGTCGAAAAGTTTGATAATTTATTGTGCTGCTCTTGTTCCACGAATGGGAATTTTATGGTATAATTGTCTTATTACTAGCTATCAACATGAAACATTTAATGAAAATCGTTAGAGCCGTTTTTGAGAAAAAATTGGGTGTTTTGATCACAATGATAACTATGGTTAACGTTCGATGAATTTTGCTCATACCCTTATTTTGGCGTCCCATGGTAACCTGCGGGCTAGATATCGAGTTTGAGCTGATTTGGTACTGTGGTTTTATCTAAAAATCGTTCACACACATACCTTTTTCCCAAATAGTGTTCATCGGACATAGGAGGGTCTGAAACGTAAATATCTGAAAAGACCCCCAATTTTCTTTTCGGCCGATTACATGACTTTTCTTTCTACTTTGTAGAGCCAAGGAAAGTATAAAGGTGAATTCTCTTCACAACTTTACATTTTGAGCAAAGAAATCCTAATTTCTGCGCGTGGTCTGCGTTACTGACTTTTTTGGCTAGACGTTTCCAAATATTTCCATCAAACCCACAGGGTGTCTCCAACCAGTCATTACTTGTGTGTTGTTCTCCATAAATGTTCTTCTGGATGTTCGTTGAATAGAGAATTGTGGTTTTTACGTTTTTTTAATTTCTACGGTGAATTAACGCCCTGAATTTGATCGAACTGACCGAGTGTCTTGCAGCAACCTAAACCACACATTTTGTTTTGTTAACTATTTTTCTGACCATCCCTGTGAAGGAGATATAAGCCATTATTGATCGGAAAGTGAGATTTGTCGAATATTCAAATAATCACCACTGTTGTAACGATTTTGATCAAACTTGTCGGGTCCGTACCAACATTCGGGTTTTCGTGCGTGTATCCGTAGTTGAACCATCTGAGTTCACGTTCGATCACAATGGGCGAGTTTGCTCGTTGAAAGTTGACCACAAGACTTCAAATAATTCACTCAGACGTTATTCGCGCGGCCATTTAGTTGTTTCAAGTGTTTGTTTTGGACAGGCTGTCAGAAACGCGTGGGCTAGAAGAGCTATACCCCGGTGAACTATTTCGTAGTGTAAAGCCCCCAACAACTGCGATACTCGTAGCTCATTGACATGAAGTGTGTGACAGGCTTCGCTATCGACACTATTCACAACGTGCCCGCGACTCTCGAAATCATTGACGAATTGAAATGTCGTCAAATCTGAAGCACATTTCGATGTTTTTAACGCCTTATGCCGACATTTATGTCCCTCGCGTACGTTGACAGGTATTTCGGTTGGGCGGGTTTTGGCTTGCCCTGTCAAATATCAGATGGTGCGGAGTCTTTCTAACCCCGTGTGACAAGGCATGTATGTGGAGAGGTGCAGGACCTAATGGGGTAACGAGCCAGGCCTGGCTTGGCCTACCGGCTCGTTGGTCCGCTATTTGCGAGCGCCTCTACGCCGGAGTAGTGGGTAGATCCCGTGGCGGAGGCGCATCGCGTTGAGTGCGTGGGGATCGTGAGGGAGTTGTCCTCCTACTCCTCCTCGGCCTCAGCCTGGGGACTCCACGACTCGAGGCCCCTCCGCCGGTTAGCCCACGCCTGAGCAAAGATGCGAAACCGGCGGACATCCGCCTTGCTGGAGAGGAGCCACGTGACTCCTCCCGCCGCAGGAAGCCGAGCACGCTCCCTGGCGTCGCCGTACAGGCGGCAAGCGAAGAGTGCATGTGCTGCACTCTCCACAGCCTCTCCGCATGGGCAGTCACTGAAGGGGCGGCGCCGGAAGAAGTGCAGCCGCTGGTTGAAGGCACCGTGGCCAGAGAGCAGCTGCACCTCAGCAAAGGACGGCCGCCACCAGCTCATCCGCAGCCTGCTCTCGATGGAAGGGAGGATGCCGTGGAGGTGCCGCGCTGTGGGACCTTGATCCCACCGGGCTTGCCACTTGGCCATGAGGGCTTCCTGGGCGAGAACGAGTCTCCGCTCTAAGGGATGATCTTGTAGCAAGGGGAGAAGGGCCTGGAATTGCCCCCTGTACTCCGCCATGCAGTCACGCTTTATGCACGACTGGAGCACAGTTAGGTCGAGGACAAGGTCTAGTGGGGGTGCACCCGCGAGCACCTGGAGGGCTAAGTGGGATGTAGTGCGATATGCCGGCAGGACCGCCAGGAGAATGTCTCGCTGGATTGTCAGTGCGAGCTGTCGGTCGCGGCTTGTGGGGGCCACCCACCACGTTGCTGCAGCATACCACACTACCGGCATGAATACAGCCCGGTAGTAATGATACCGGGCGTACGACGAGGCCCCCCAGGTGGACCCTGACATGGTCCTGATCTGGGCCGTGAGTTCCGAGCACTTCCCCCTCAGGAAGGCTAGGTGCTGGGATGGGCGTCCATGAGGGCAGAATTTTATGCCCAAGTAGGAGGCAGTGGCCCCCAGGGTGACCCTCGTTCCCTCAGCCAGCTCGATTCGTGGGGGGAGGGAGGGGCTTGTGCGCAGTGTGACGAGCTGGGTCTTGGCTGTGGAGAGGCGGAGGCGTGCGCGTTCACACCAGGCCAAGACCAGCCGCATTGCCCGCCGCAAGTGTAGCCTCATTAGTCCCGGGTTTTCTGCCTCCACCACGATCGCAACGTCATCGACGTAAGCAATGGGCGTGTAGCCATTGGTTTGGAGGAGGCAGATTTGGGGGTCCAGCAGAACTGCCCACAGGATTGTGGACAGCACTGCTCCCTGGGGGCAGCCAGATGTGACGGTGAGGGTCGCCCGCTGGTTGCCGGACCCGGTGAAGGCGATCCTATCTTCCAGGAAACTGGAAATGAGCCGGTAGAGGTTGGGCGGCAGTGGTAGGCGACGCAGTGAGCAGAGCATCGCCGGCCACCACACCGAGTCAAAGGCCCCGCTCACATCCAGGAAAGCCGCCACCACGATGCGGCGCTCGCTTGCTTGCGCCGCCCTCTGAAGGCAGCGGATGGCGTCCTCTGTGCCATGCCCAGGAATGCCCCTGAACTGGTGGCCATGGATGGCAGGGTGGATGACGTCGTGGATTGAGGCGAGTATGAGTCTCTCCAGCCATTTACCCTCGACGGGTAGGAGACTTATTGGTCGGAGAGAGTCAGCTGCCAGAGGGTTGCGGCGCCCGCTCTTTGGAAAAAAGACCACCGAGGCCTTCTTGAGGGCACGGGGAAAGTATCCCAGGGTGAGGCAGCGGTTGAACACGCGCTCAAAGTGCTGGATGAGAGAGGGAGGCGCATGCTGGTATGCCGCAGCGTACGTTGCAGTGTGGCCCGGGGCTTTGTGGGGGGCCATGGAGCGTAGCGCTTCTCTCACATCGACCAGTGTCCATGGAGGGCAGTCCTCACCCTCGAGTGGGAGCCTGGCCAAGGCTCTGTCTCTCTGGTCGTTCGCCGTGTCCTGTGAGATGTTGTCTGGAGGGAAGGCCGCAGCCAGCCGAGCCAGGTTGGCATCTTGCATCGAAGCTGTTGGGGGGAGGCTACAGGGGAGAGCGGGTGGTGGGAGTTTGAAAGCTCCCCGAGCTAACTTGTATGGGAGGTTCCACGGGTTCTCATTGAGCTCTTGAGTGGTGAAGCGCCACCAGGAGATCCGCTTGGCCCTGCGGATGGTGTGCTTCAAGTCGCGCCTGGCGTCCTTGTATAGGGCCATAGTTTCTTCACGCCGGCTCAGCGCGACCCGGGAGGCCATTCTTCGCAGGCGTCGCGAACGCGTGCAGCAGGCCTGCACCTCCTGGCTCCACCACGGCGCGCAGACTTTGGAGGGGGTGGTTGAGGATGGTACAGCTGAACGAGTGCACCTCTTCACTAGGGCCGCAAGTGCATCGATATCGCTATCTATCGATGTCTCTGTGCAGTGGGACGCTTCAGGCGGTGTAGGGGCGAGTATCAGGCCTTCTTCGATGCGTGTGGCGAAGTCTTCCCAGTTAGCCGAGGCGAAGTCCGGACGTCCTCTGCGTGTGAGACGTCTCCTGGATCTCCCTGGGGGCCGGAATGTCCAGGTGAGGAGAGTATGGTCTGCTCCCTCTACGTGCTTCTGTGCCCAATCGAAGGGGGGCAGTCTGGGGGTCGTTGCGAACGCTGCGTCGACGTATGACGAACCCTGTGGACCCGTGAATGTGGGGCTGCGCGGCATGCCTAGCAGCAGTAAGTTGCACGCATTCGCCAGGGCGACCACCTCTATTCCTCGCTCGTCTGTGTGTGGTGAGCCCCAGAGAGGGTGGTGGGCGTTCCAGTCTCCCGCAACTACGATGGGGGCTGGGTGAAGAGTAGCTAGTACCTCCTGGAGGTGGCTCAGTGTTAACGCTGGGTTGGTAGGGTGGGGTGGGAGGTACACTGAGAGCGCGTAAAACGTTACTGTCCACTCCACTCGCACCACGGTGAGGTGTGGGGAGGACAGGGCTGTGATGAGGAGGGAAGGGATGTCTCCGCGCACGACGACTGCTGTGAGTTGTGGTCGGTGTGCCAGTGCTGGAGGGGGGTGCACAGTGTAGGGTGCCGGGAAGGTGACGGTTCCTGAGGAGGCCCCATATGGTTCTTGTAAGAAGAGCAGGTGCAGGGGAGTGGAGTGGGCAAGGTGGTGTAGGAGGTTATGCGGCGCATAGCGTTTGCCTACATTTAGGCATCCCAAACGCAGCCCGTGTCTAGGACTCCATGGGTCCATGGTCCCGGGTTTCATTCCCCTCCTCCTGGGGCGTTACGGGGTTGGCTGCTAGTGGTTGTGGCGGGGAGGTAGAATTTGGGCCGGTGCCATAGTCCACGTGGCGGACTGAGGCCCTCAGCGCGGCCAAGTAGCTGGGGCATGTGTCCGCCGTCGCTGGGTGGTTTGCGGGCCGCTTAGACCGGGCACAGTTCGCGCAGGATGTTGGGCCTTGGGCGGTGCAGTCCTCCGTGGTGTGGCCCAGGGCGCATTGACCGCACACAGGCTTGGCGGTGCACTTGGCCTTGCTGTGCCCAAATCCCTGGCATTGGAAACACCTTGTGAGGGAGATATGGTCCCTCACTGGGAGGACCAGCCAGCCCAACCGAAGCTTGTCTCTCAGAAGCCGCAGGCGGAGGGTTTGGGAGACCTCCATGACCCAAGAGGTGTGGGGCTGTCCCCTCCTGCCTGTGCGGTACACTGGGAACCACTCAGCGCCTTCATCTGCCAGAAAGGAGTTGCTCTGGCGGAGGTCCCTGACGAGGTCTTCAGCCGATAGTGTGGCCGGTATCCCCCTGACAAGCACACGTGGTCGCTTGGCTGTGACAGTGATGATCCCTTCAACTCCCCTGGCCAGGGAGAGGATGATTTCCGCGTCTTGCGGTGATGCCACTTCAAGGGCCACTCCCGACCCCGTGCGGCGTGAGCGCTTTACCTTGACTGTCCCTGAGTCTGCTGCGGCTATGGTATTGTACCAAACGGCTGCATCGCCATCGGGGTTCTTCGGGCGGACAATGACGGTTGCAGCTGGTCCGTCTCTAGGAATGGGGCCGCCCCTCTTCGCAAGCCACTCGCGGATCTCACTTTTGGTGGAGTCCACGGTGGGGGGAGGGCGTGGGATTTGTGCGGGCGTGGTTGCGTTTACCGCTGCAGGTAAGTGACCCACCTTCCCACCAGAATCCACCAGACCAGGGCACCGTAAGTGACCACAGGCTGATCGATCGTCCCGTACATTCACAGGACCATCCTCAGCCGCGTATGTGGGGGTGGAACTGGGAGGACATAATGGCCCATATACCCTCGCAATAAGACCATTTGTGGCCACAGTGGGGGGTTTCCCAGTTGCATAAAATTGAAAAAAATAAATTGGATCAAAGAACCTGTATCAAATTTTGTGTGGTAAACAATATTAAGTGTGTGGACGCTTTACGGATGTTGACTGTGGCGTATAGTGTTTATTGGTGATAAAAAATGTTGTCTACGAGCCATGAAGATGTGAATGACTAACACTGTGCCAGACAGTTCCGTTTGAATTCTTGAATTTCTGAGGTACCTACTGATTATTTTATTAGGGTTAATAAACTGCAACCCTAGCTTATTGGACCACTACCATTATTTTTCTGAGAACCCTTCAGGCCCCACAAAGGCTTTGCCTGAACTCCTGCATACATGCCGCTTAGTGTAGCTAACTCTCGAAAACATGGAACGCGATTTAGCATTGTCTGATTGCTGATTTTTTATTGTTTCCTGACTCAAGTGGTCTCAGGTTGGTTATATATAGTCCATATATGTGCATGTATATGTGCACCGCGGCCAGATGGCGTATTGTGTCAGTCCTAAAGTCTTACAGGTCAATGCCTAGCTTTTTGAGGAAAGCCAGGTAGTTTCTGAAAGAGCCCTCGTTGGTATCCATCCTGGGAGGAGTGGTGCCAAAGACCAAAAGTCGCTCCCTCTCAAGTCTCCGGCACTGGGGCAGGACATGGTAGGGAGTCTCCTCATCCGTGCCACACCACCTGCATCGAGGGGTGTCACTAAACCCATAACATTCTGCAGTGCCCAGTTATGATCCCAACAATCTGCCTTAAGACCTTCCTCTCCATCCTCAAGAAGGGTGTGTCTTGTCTCACTTGATTGCTCTGAGACAATGCGTTTGGAGTGTCTCACTCCTGCAGCGTTCCAGATTGTCTGAAGCAGTCTTCTGGTGTGTTCTCTTACAGTCCTTTTTACTAGTGACAGAAATCCCACAATAGGTACCGTAGATGAACTGCGTCTGGCCAGATGGTCCGCCTTCTCATTTCCAATGATCCCCTTGTGTCCTGGAATCCAATACACATTAACTCTATTCGCACTTGCTAAGGAGTTAGGCCACATCCTGCACTCTAGCACCAGTTTTGACGTAGTGCAGTAGTTCATTAGCCCCTTGCACGATGCTTGACTATATATATTGATATAATATATTGATAGTTCTATTGCTACAGCCTTTCTCATGCATTAGGATTGCCCAGGCTATAATAGCATACATCTCTGCTTGATGGAGTGGGGCCTAGGGCAATATACGTTCCACCCCTCTCAGGTTGGTTAGTGTTTTTTTTTGTGTTCAGGAAACGTTGATTTAGCGAAAACGTTAAAAAACGAATGTTATTTGGCTCGTATTGTCTGATGCAGTCTTCTGTCGTGTTCTCTCACAGTCCTTTTTACTAGTGACAGAGAAATCCCACAATGGGCCGGTGGCCTAATAGGTACCGTTGACGAACTGCGTCTGGCCTTCTCATTTCCAATGATCCCCTTGTATCCTGGAATCCAATACACATTAAATTATACAATTTTTGGTTGAACCCATTTTAGCGTGGAACAGGCCAAAAAGTGTACCGCCGGGAGGGAACGAAATCGTGATGAGACCTGTCGAGTCTAGTGGCCTCTCATTTCTTTCTCTCCCTCCCACCAGCTTCTTGCTCCGCCCATTCCATCACTCCCTCTGACGAGCCATCCTATTGGAGTGAAATTGCTCAGTACCTAGACCTCTCAATGGGACCCTGAGAAGTTCCCTCGTTCCGTGTTGTTTTTCCCCTTCGACAGCAGTTTTAGGTAGTTTTGGATAGCAACGTCTTGTTCTCCTACATTCACTACTGAGGTGGAGAGGGAGTGGTGGGTGGGTGCGAGGTGGGAAAGGAATTGTGACTAAGTAGTGTTCCAATGAAACGTGACATTCCTGGTAGTTACGTGAAGGCGTCTGCATGCTAATATCGATTTTCTTCGCTGATCTCATTTTTCCGCCTATGAGAATTTTACCGGTCTGCTACAATCGTTAGAGCCGTGTTCTTGAAGAAACTATTTGGCGTTTTGATCATTATAATAACTATAGTCAGTTTTGCCCCGATTTTGAAATATCATCCTTCTAAAAATGTTGACAGTTTCATGAGTTTCCTGTGCCTCGATTGCTCAATATCGATCGTGGCGTGATTGGCACTTGAAACGTGAAGTTATGGTGTCTAAAACTTGGTTCTGTATCCAGCAAGACCTGCATCGGCATCCTTACTAATTCCTCGAATTGGCGACTTCATCGTCCCTGGTTCATGATGAGTTTTCCGAGAGGTTTGGAATGAAACGCCATATCCCACGCCAACGTTTGACTTTCCTGAAATGGTGTACTCATTTCCAGAATGGGCTTCTAAAGCTAACCACATTCCCTCGACAACCTTCAAATACTCGGCACCCGCGCTTCACCCTTCCCCTCGTATCGATCTCAAATGAGAAGACTCGCCCTTAAAGATCATCGAAAATTCATGGGCTCCGTGCGACTCGCGCGTTCTCGTCCTCGAGACCTGGAAACATCTTAAGAACACCCCCCCCCCCCCCCTTACCACAACGTTCGGTTTAATGGAAATCCTTTAATAAAAGCGAAGTTCGCTTTCAAAAAAAAAAAAGAAAAAAGTGGACTGAGGACAGGGAGCGCGGAGAGAAGGCTTTCAGTGAGTTGATCTTCGATTCAGAGACAAGAGACGAAGGCGAAGGTGAAGCCTGTTGTGCTCCGTCTAATCCTCGAGGATATTCCAAGAGCTCAGGCTCCTTTCTGCCTGTTGAAAAATTCAAAGAGCCCCTTCGTACGACGAGGTCCCTTTAAGACAATGCGACTTGATGTTTCCTTCTCTCGACATTTCACTAAGCGCCAGGAACATGTCCGTTGGAAACTGAAGGTAGTTAGTGACGACTGGTTCCACGACTGTCCGCCAGGGAGCGAAATATCCACGCACCTCATCAACTGTACCTCAGCTTCTTCCCACGGGCCTGTGTCTGGCCTGTTTAAACGGTGACTGCACGTTAACCCTTTGACAGACGTGTAACAAACAAAGGGGATTATATCAGTTCTGTATGAGTTAATCGTTTAGTTGCGAATTTCGCTATCACGCGAAATCGTATCACAAGAATGACATCTTGTTGATCCACAGCTCCTCAGTTGATAATTGCAGGAAGAAGCTCTTTTCTATCAAGAATGGCATCTGTCCATACCACGGCCCGCGCTTCGATTGAGTGCAAATCAGAGGTTTGGGTCTATGCGGAAAAAAAATCGGAAGGAAAACTAAGCGTCTCCGTTGAGGCCCTCAGCCAATTGTTTCCCCGTTTCGCAGAAACACCATCCCCGCCTGGTTTAATTGCGCGACTGCCGAACGGAGGCCGCCTTATAGTCCTTTCACCATTCCGCCGCTTTCGGAAAATTGCGTTAAAGAGGCTCTGGTCGCTGTGAAAGCCAGATCTGGGGGGCGGATGGTATACCGGTGGAGGTGCTGCACATGATTGCTGATACGATTATCCCAACATTGACGCGTATTTTTAACTGGTCATTGGAACGAGGTGAATGTCCGAAAATTTGGAAAAGAGCTATTGTCAGGCCTATGCCGAAGGTGAAAAACGCCAACTCCGTCAGTGAGTTCAGGGCAATCTCCCTACTGTGCGCAATGGGCAAAGTTCATGACAAAATCGTCCTCGACACACTACAGTCCTACATAGACACGCATGGAGTACTCATCGAGCGGCGGTCGGCCTACCGAGCTTCCTGCAGCACAGAAACAGCGCTCATCGGGTCACAGTTGTCGTCCTCGTTGATTTTTCGGCTGCTTTCGACCGAATGAGAAAGGATGTGATGCTTTCGGTGCTCAAGACGTTGGAGTGACGAGGGGCATGGTTCGGATCTTACTTGACGGACAGGCGAATTGCAGCCAAGAATGACTCCGGTGAATTGTCCTCGTGGAGAAAGTTGGAGGTTGGCACACCGCAAGGTTCCGTGTTGTCGGCATTTTTGTTCACTCTATATGTCAACACGCTTCACGAGGTACTCTCGGTGGGGACCTCACATATGTCCTACGCTGATGACTTGCAAATCTACAGGTCCTGTGAGCCTCGCGCCCTTGATGAGCCTATCGGAAGGCTCAGTGAGGATCTAAGCAATGTGGTGCAGGGATCACCCTGCAGTCGGGGGTCCAGAATACTGCTGACGTATTCCCTGCGTGTTTGTATGAGCCAGACTTAAAGGGACACAACTTACACATCTTCCACATACATGACACACTGGGAACCCCCTACCTTGAGCTGGGATCGCAGAAAACACCCCCTGCTGGAAGGGGGACAGAAATCTCCTGCTGTATCCCCTGCGTGGCCGTAAAAGCCGGCCTTAAAGGGGCTTAAAGCTCACGACACTGACATACACAACATATTCCAGATACAAAATACACTGCAACGGCTTGCGTAGCAGAACACATTGACTTAAAACACTCATAATGAGCGAAAGACAGTCCTGGAAGTAGCTCACTAATACCTATGAGCGATTCCCTATATAGGTGCGGCCTTAGGAATGAGGAGGGGGAAAAACCAGGTTTGAGCGTTCTTGGGGTGGCTGAGATAGCGTGTGTCCCACTCACCACATCACCAGTGGCAGAGGGCTGACTCTGAGCAGCAGCTGAAAAATCCCTCATGCGTCTTAGTCCTGGTGGGTGGCCAGACTGGCAGCTGTGGCACATGTGGGGGCCTCCCTTTGACCCTCAACGGACCAGCGAAATTGGCTAGAATCAATATGCCTGAGGGGGAGCTTCCAGGACCCTGCCTCGAGCACCTCTCGCTCACACTACTAACACACACAACAAATAAACTCGCAAGGGTACATTACGTCAGTCTGCTTCTTTAATATCTCCCCCCCCCCCCAATTAGTTAAACCAACATGACAAAGTCAAATAAAACGATAGCAGGTAATAAAAACGCCACCTGCGCCTTTCCTTGGGCTTGCCAAGCTCCACCCCTCCCTCTTTGGACGATGAGCAACCTACTCATCATCCAAACAAACAAGGGCGGAAAGAACTGGGCAAACCCCGTTCATCTCCCCTTTCTCTCCCTAGTAGCCTGGGCAACCTGGCTACTACAAATACTAGACACCCTGTGGACCCTAACCTGTCGGACATGGAGCAGATTTGCGGGTATGTCCAAATTATCCATGGCCAGCTGGCACGGATGAGGGTCAACGCGACGGGACCAATGCAGGATCTCGTCACTAGCTGCCTCTTCGAAATATCAAAGCTGGCTATCAAAGCTAGTGCCCCCCCCCCCCCAACGACATCGCCCCCAGCCACTCCCCCCCTGCGGGAAACTGTGGCGGCTGTCGTGAGGGAAGAGCTGCGTAGGGCAATTGCCCAGCAGCCAGTGCCACCAGCCCCCCAAGCTCAATGAGGTCAACGGGCCAGGGTAGTACCCCAGGCCCCTCATATGCAGCAGTAGCCGCTGCTGCGCCCTCCTCCCTCCCTCATGGAGCCGAGGCTGAATGGCAGTCTGCCAGGGCCAGGAAGTGCAAGGGGAAGAAGAAAAAGGCCCCAACTAAGCAGGACGTTCAGACCGAGGGCAGCACCCCACCCACGCCTCCGCCCTAAAACAAGGGCAAAAATGAAAATAAAAACAAAGATAAGAAGCCTCCACCCCTTACTTAACTCCCCCCTAAAAATCCACGACAAAACGTGGTAGTGGTTAGGCGTACGTGTGAGGAAGGAGAGGCTGGTCCCTCCACCCCTGATGCAATGGAAGCGCTGATGCGGGGTCCCTGCTATGGACCTCCAAGCACTAAGCGTCCGAGTGCTAGACATCCGCACTGCAGTGGGAGGTGATGGAAACGCCGGAAATGGCCAAGGCGCTTACGAGCCATATTTCCACGAAGAAGGAGTTGAAGCTACAAGCATCAGCCCCCCTGGGTCGCTTCCCACGCCTGCTGCTGTGTGACGTGCGGACCGACCTACAAAAAGAGGACTTGGCCCAACAACTTGTTGAGCACAACCCTGCGTTAGGCTTGCAGCCACAGGACGTCAGGCCCCTTTTCACGAAAAAGCGTGATGGGAAACCTCGTCAAAGGGTTGTGACACGGATGAGTTCTTCCCCAACATCCGTGAACGTCTTCCAAGAAAATGCGTTGAGCCAGACCACTGGACGAGTCAGTTCCTCATGGGACATGGCGACTTCAATGTGGAGCTCCATTTTTTTTCTCTTGAAGACTCTCTATCATGCAAGAAACCACGTGCTGCTTCACTGTAGTTTCTATAACAGAGAGCGACAGTTGTTGGGAGGGCAGGCGAACTTAGCAGCATTGACTCGGGCCAGTAAATAGTTGGATCAGGTGGGAAACCAGATTAAGAACTCCCCCAGATGGTACGGGATTCAACGTGTGGTCACCTCCGCACGCTCACACACAGGCAGCAGCTCTCTAAAGCGAGACTGACTAACGACCAAGTACCTGCTGTACCTGTGCAGGTCTGAGTTAAGTGGATACTGCTGGGGCCAACCTCTTGCACATTAGCGAAACTGCAACTTCCATGACTGATATAAGGAACAGTCGTGGGGTTAGGAACATTCATAAAATAGGGAAACAGACCTTTTATCCCAATCCACCTTCTGGCAGTCGCGGGGAAGGAGCTATACCCATCAACAGGGCAGCCAGAGTACGACCACGAGAAGGGCAGTGACCCTTGGGAGGTGGCAATATGAGTGCGACGCAGCTAAAAAGGCTCTCGGTACTGTGGACCAGGCGGCTCATACCAGTACGTGGTCCATGGCTCAGGCGACGCCACAGTCAGGTGGATTTCAGGACACGGAGCATTAAGGACTCACTTGCTCCGAATTGGAAAGGCTGCAACCCCAAACTGCGTTTACTGCAGAGCATCTGTGGATGATGCTTCCCCTGCCATCTTCCTGCTTCACGCTCCTCACCAGTTTTTGATTCGGTAGAGGTTAATGCGGCCACTTCGGCTTCTAATAATTATTAGAAATTAAAATTTGTCGAAATCTCGTCTGTTAAGGGTTGGGCATCAGCGGGGTGTACAGTTAGTGCCGTTTACGTGCACACGCTTGTTTTCTAGATTCTAGAGATTGATGCCCAATTACCTTTCTTTGCTATAACCTCATTAGTCCGTTGTCTTCTCTTAAATCATGGATTGTTGACCGCATTCCACAGTTATCGTGGTTAGGTTAGCATGATGAAGGCGAAAACAGGCTAACCTTGAGTTAGTTATCTAAAAGCAGTCTGGTAGGAACTATACACGCGAAAATTCCCCCCCCCCCCCTCACAGTACGCTGATCCATCCTGGAGATGACTATACCTCCCTTGATCTGTCATCCTGCCTTGCCCTCGGACGAGCCACCTCACCAGACTCCTTCACTCAGCGATAACACGACGCTCATCTGAACCCCGTCATCGCCCCCCCCCCCTCGCCAGCTCACAGTGCGCCGAGTTCCTACCACAAAATCGACCGAGTTCAATTCACCGATCGCCGCTCCGATCAATATTTGTAAGCGACGAAGTCAATTAAAACGGTCGACGGAGCGGAGCTCTCGTGATCCTTTTGATCCACAACTCCTCTCCCCCTCCAATCCTCCTCACACCAAACCTCCCTTCATTCCCCCTTCGTCTCTCGTATTTACTCGGCCGTGGAAGATGCCATCTGACGATGAGGACGACGTCTCCAGACGATATCTGAAGATCGTCCGTCGGCTCCTTTTGAAATCGTGTCTTCCTTTTGAAAGGAAACGACGCCGCCCGATGAGACGAAGGTCGAAGAAAGAAAGGCGAGCAGGTTTTACGACCGCAGCGCGGAGATATTTAATATTCCGAGCACCGGGACGCTGCCCGCGCGGGCCGCCGACGGTCGCTCTCTCTCTCTCACCCCCCCCTCGTTATTTTTTCTCCTTTTCTCATTCCCCGTTTATCGCTTTTTTTTCTTCTCTTTCTCTTCCTTCGTTCCCTTCAGTTTTATCTGCAGTTTTCCATCTGAGCGGAAGAAGACGCCCGGAATTCGTCGAGGCATTTGACGGCCGACGCTCTAAAGGCTCTAAATTTCTGGAAGTTCGACGACGTCCGACGACCTCGAGTTGGAGCCTCTCGGTTTCTCCTTTTCCGTTTGGGATTGAAGTTGTGCGTGGCGAAGGGAAGTTGAGGGGGTGTGGAGGGGGAGGGGGGCTCTTATTTCTGCTCCGCGCCGCATTTTAAAATCCCTCCGGGCTGCGTTCCTTTCATACGAGCGGCCGAACGACCGTCGCTACCTGAGCGGCCCAGCAAACGTGTTTGGCGCCCCCGCTCCCCCACACCCGCCCCCCACCGGTCGTCATAAAGGAGCCCCCCCGAAGTCGAGGGTTTATGTGGGCCGAGTTCGAGCCGCGCCAGGTCCTTCTTCGGCACCGAGATCTGAAGAGAGACCTAATCAATTATAATCGGGTTATCTTCCGCCGATTCGCTCTCGGAGCACAACGAAAGGGCCCGTAGAAATTCCTTCTATTGACGACGAACCGAACGCCGACCTCAAGCTGCAACTGCAGCGGTCTCAGGAGTCAGCACTAGAGCAACGGCAGGGAGACACGCAAGGGATTTTATTGAGTAACCACTAGAGATGTGTCATACGCCCATCAACGAATTAAAACGGCTTATTGTTCTCATGCACAGCAAGATGGCTATAAAGACAATCCGGGAGATGGCAATGTTTTTGCAGCACCTACAAGACCCAACCCATCCGGTTCAGCTTTGGAAAATACTAGTAAACCATACGAAACACACAGCACGACATTTGTAGGAGTGCTGGGCATATGCCTGTGGCCTTGGAGAGGGTTCCTAGCTTGCTGGCCTTAACTCCTGTCCTGCCAGCACCAAACAGCTCTCCAGCGGAGTTCCAGCCCACTGCCCCCGCGAAGCTAAACCCATGGACCAAACTAAAGGGCTCCATGCCACCGGCCACGGGCAGAAGTCCCTGCAGTGCCCATTCCATTTGGCTGCTACTTGAGCAGCCTACAGTCCTGAATGGGTTGCAGGCTCCAATGCCAGAATTGCCAAAAAGCTTTCCACCGGCTCCTAAGCTTTATCTCCATGAGGATTCTGGGGACTGGTCTTGCCCCCATACGTCCCATGGAGAAGGGCAATCTCTAATCCCGGCCTGAACCGCCCTATATCTTGGCACGACATCACGAGTCGAACTAACAGGCGGTTGGAGTGAGATGGGAGGGAGTACTGGAAGTGCGTTCAAGTCTGATAGAAACGATAACTTTCGCTACATTGTGCAGAGAGCTCCTTTAAGTCGTAGAATTTCCCTGCGGACTGAGACATGTCTGCATTCTAGTTCTGTATGTCAGTCCAAGTATTAGTTCGAAGAATTCCCCGACCTTTTTAGCTCATTGAGGAGCGCTGTCGACCATGTTGTCAAACGTTCCTCTGATGTAAATGAGAACTGCTAGACGACGTGGCTCCAGGCACATTGGAGATTTCGGGATCCTGCCTATGTAGCCCCCTTTAGTACTCTCGTATTGTCTGCCTGTAGAGTCGCGGCCAGGCGGAAACTCCTTCGAGGGACTGCAATATCAAGATCTGTAATATGGAAACAAGGCTGAGTGGTCTTTGTGATCAGGTCTGTCTGATTGCGGTCATCTCCCTTCTGAAGGGCGACGGCACGCGTGGACTTCCTCTCAGTGGGGAACTGTACGTCCAGCTGGCAGTCATTAAATAAATTAAGAAGGCTGCGGGAGATGGTCTGCTCAGCCTTCCTTAAAATATTGGTTCTACCTTATCTGGCCCAGGAGATTTGTTGAGCTTTAAGGTCGCAAGGGCCTTGCCGAGGATGCCTGTTGCCCACAGTGGCTCGTTCAGAGGGTCTGTGATCAGCTCCTTTGCCGCCCTCCGCTCTTCTGTTATCTAAGGCTATAGGGTCGCTAGGGATCACCTTTAACGGAGAGTTTCACATTGCAACACAGCTAAAACCTACTCTACATTCTGCTTTCCTATAGAAGAGCTGATGCTTGCCCCAGGGGTTCTCAAAGCTCCACAAAATTAGTCTTGTGGCTCTTTTGATGGCGCGGTGGAAGTTCAGAGTGTGGCTCTGGCACCAGGGCCACGAGACTGCTTGTTTATCATTCTGGCTCATTATTTCTGCTTGAGGGGATCAAGTTGGTTAAGCCCACCAGGAATATAACGGAAAGACCTGCAGAGTCTACTTTGCTGTCCACCTCTTAGGGCTGGATGACCTTCCTCCCGGCCTATCATAGGCCAGGAACGTACCGACACACGCAACAACCCCATACTGAACATGTGACGTGCATACGGAAACGCTTCACGTTGTACGGAGCTTGGCGTGTTGGTGGCAAATATGTGTTTCCCAAGTGGGAGAGCACTCCGTGGTCCGTGTTCTGTGACACTATTTCTCGATCATTCCACTGAACGAGTGAGCGAAACCATTGCCACACTATTTAGTATCTAGATTCACGAACTTTTCACGTCTTTGGCTGGGGTGGACTCTTATTCGCATTGACAGGGGCTTGTCTGCTCAACGATACATCCTCGTCACTGGGCGTCCGCACAGGGGCTTCACAGACCTTACGACTTATACACATGTTGGCTCCGTGTGAGTTGTAAACCTGCGAGCGAACGAGTAGCAGCCAAAACTGAATATTCATTCGAAGAAGGTGCTCCTTCCAACTTGTCCTAACGACCTCAGCTCAACTCGGGAGCTCTGCCCGCGTCTTTGTCCTCGAATCTCCTCACGGACTCGACCTGACGGACGCCGTCGACGGACTAATTTTCTGACTTTTAACGGAAACAGAAGCCTTTTGTCCGCCAGATGATATGACGTTAGAGAAGCTCGTTTCAACAAGAGGAGGCAATTAGGGCACTCAAAGGCCCATCGCGGGGCATCGCCGAGCAAAACAAGCTCCTCATTTTAGCGCCTTCTCTGCCTAAGCAGCCTGTCGTGTCGTCGTAGTCGCAAGTCGCGTTCGCCTGTTGGAATTTGGGTCGCGTCCGCCGAAGCGTTAATTATAAAAGAAAAGCAGCTTCTTGAACTGGACTCTTAACGAAATGGAGAGGCTCAGGGTGAGATTGGCATTCAGTGGCAGTTGTTGAGGGAGAGGGGAGGAACTAACTCCTGTAAGTCACGTAACTTGACGGCAGTGTGCGGAGAATTATGAAATAACGAGGTCTCCGTCTACTAAAATGACAAAAACTCAACTTCAATCTATCGTTACGTTCTGAAGGCGCCTGACTCCGAAAAACACAATTCGGAAAAATGGCCTGCATGTGTCTGAGCGAGAGAACTGTGGGACCAATTCTAAATGGTTATTTATCATGGACATTTCCAAATGATACAAAGATACTGTTGGGCACAAGAGAGGAACTAATGTGAAATTCAGTCAACGTATTAGACGAGAGTGCGAGGACTGTATTATTACACTAGTTAATCACCTGAGACAGGTCTGTTTCCTTAATTGATGACTGTACCTAAACCCTCGACGAGGGTTATATCAGTCATGGAAGTTGCGGTTTCACTATTATGCAAGAGGCCGGCCCCTGCAGCATCCACCGAACTCAGACCTGTGGAGGTACGGCAGGTATTTGGTCGTTAGCCTGTCTCCCGGTAGAGAGCTGTTGCCCGTGTGTGACCGCACGGAGGTGACCACCTGAGGAATCCCGTACCATCTGGGAGAAGTTCTTAATCTGGTTTCCTACCCGATCTAACTATTTACTTGGGTGGCAAGTTTCATAAGGACAGATCAACTATGACCACGTTTCTTAGCCATCACCTTCTTCGGGCACCCTGCAAAACGGTTATAGGCTTGCTTTGTAGCAGTCAATGCTGCTAAGTTCGTTTGCCCTCCCAACAACCGTCGCTCACTGTTGTAGAAACTACAGTGGAGCAGCACATGGTTTCTTGTTTCCTCCGCACTGGAGGCACAAGACATGCACAATGGAGAGTCTTTCAGAGAAAAGAAGTGGAGCCGCGCTTTGAAGTCACCATGTCCTGTGAGGAACTGGCTCGTCCAGTGGTCTGGCTCAACCCATTTTCTTGAAAGACGTTCACGGATGTTGGGGAAGAACTCGTACGTGTCACGACCGTTTGACGAGGATTCCCATCACACTTGTTCGTGAGACACTAGAGTATAGGTTGAGTACAGAGTAAAGTGTGAAAGTGTCAAAGTTGAAGTGACACAGGGTGTTTCTGGATAGTTGAACTGGAGTGAGCCACGATGAGAGTACCTGTCCCAGCAGTAAGACCGACCTGGCTAGTAAGAGCTGAGAAGTGCGATGAGGAAAGGGAGCGAGGAAAAAGTAGGGAGCCCTTAGGAAGAAAAGTACCTGTTTAGCTCATGACGAACCTTGTGTCGGTAGGGGGTTGACATGTCTAAGAAAGAGTTCTGCTGAGTGCTAGAAGAAGGCCCTGGAGCTCTGGCTACTATACATAGTTTTCATTGGTAGGAAAATGACGAGAGCAGCACATTTGATAATTTATTCATTTCCAATAATTTTCTTGTTAATCCTGCTCCATAGGTCAGGACTATTCTAAAACACAATGTAATGGTAGTCCAATTAGCTACCTGCACGATACAAGTTAAATAATCTGAAAATAAATCCGGATAATATTGCGGAATTCCAAACTAACTTTGTTTCACTTACTACCAGTGTCACAGTTTTTACTCAACAATTTTAAAGAAACCGTTCCTTCTCAGACATTTGTATAAGTTCTGGGCATACGCCCGTGGCTTTGGAGTGGGTACCTAGCCTCGTGGCCTAAATCCCTCTGCAGCCAGCACCAGACAGCTCTCCTGGGGGAGTCCCAGCGGAACCACGGTCCCCACGAGGCCAAACCTTTGGCTTCGCAACCGACAGCGTCACGCCCTAAAGGCTCCACGCTGCCAGCCGTGGGCAGAAGCCCCTGTGGTACCCATTTAATATGGCTGCACCTTGAGCAGCCTACGGACCTAAATGGGTGGCAGGCCCTGGTGCCGGAATTGCCAAAAGGCGTTTTACCGGCACCTACGCTTTATCACCATGGGGTTTCCGGGAATTGGACTTGCCCCTGTACGCCCCACTGAGAAGGGTGTCAGGCCGTCATGAACAGACAAATCGACAGAAAATTAGTGTGATTAGTCAACAAAGCGCGAGGCAAAAGTTGGAGCAACTCAATAAATTCTGGAACCTTGGGCGCTACGTTTTGTTGATTCACTGTTTTTCGCATTGGCTCTTAGCACAAACGAAGCCTTTTTGACCTGAGCCAATTGAATATAGAGACGCAGGGAACTCCAAACTGCCCTTGCTTTTTTTAAAATTTGATGCAATTGGAAAAATTCCCCTCAGCAGCTTCGAACTGTGTGGGCGTACAAGAGCCACTCGGTGGAACTGATGTTGTCTGATACGAAGTCCCCAATGCGTCCCCACCATTCTTGCACAAAAACGCCAGACAGCCTTGATGTCCATATCTGCAACTGCATCCAGCCGCAGCGGAGGAACCCCAGGCAGTAGCTCTGTGGGCAGGCCACACACCATCCGTATACTATATCTCTCTCCAGAATGAGGACTTCTCTTGTTCGCCCCCTGGAGAGCTTAATAAACCAACTTGACTGCATTAGGCTTGGCACTTCTCCTCCTTCTTGCCAACCTCCCTGGTCAAGTGGCTCGTGGTGGTCCCTACGAAGGGGGCTCAGGTCCCTAGACTACCCCTGTTAATCAACTCCTTTGAACATTCTCAGCCCTGTTGACACAAGGATTAACATTTCCGGAGCCGGCGACATACTTGCTCGTTTTGTTGGGTTTTTCCTGCGACCCTCTTCACTTCTCACCCTTTCTATTTGCCACCTCCTTACGGGTAGTGTATTGTAGAACTCTTACAGTTAAATTCTCTTTCTCTGTGCTCACACCAGTTTAAGTATCCTGACACCCCCCCCC
Organism: Pachypeltis micranthus; assembly: GCA_020466155.1. NCBI lineage: Eukaryota > Metazoa > Arthropoda > Insecta > Hemiptera > Miridae > Pachypeltis > Pachypeltis micranthus. The sequence continues at coordinate 68,275,442 of CM035769.1, forward strand.
CCGTGAACTCTATCCTAATTATTTTATTCTGAACTGTATATTTCCACCCTCGCTCGCCTCATTCCTCGACTAATTCTTCGCCTTATTCAATTCTATCTCTCCTTCTCTTGCACCTGACGCTTCCAGAAAAATCATGTTGACCGCCCTGTCAACTACGCGCAATAAATTCGGAATTCGCCATTTCTAGGTACAATGTTGAAACCTGTTTTAATTATTCATAGCTTGAAGAAAAATGGATTGCATTAGTAGTGAAACCATGAAGTCAATGAAAGAAGGTGGGGCTGAGGAAAAGTTGAGCGATGAGTCGCACTACGTACTCAATAGCCCCTAATGGGCAAACTGTTTAATTCTCTTCTGAAAGGATTTACTATTTCTCGCCATCTAACCTTGACACATTACGTTTCAAGGCATTTGCGACGTACGTCATATTTTCCCTTTAACGTAGTCTAGAAAATCTGTTCACTCCCACAAGCATTTCATTTGGAATCTAATTGTGCGCTCCTACTCGTCAATCTGATCGGCCCCACCCATGGTTGTTATGGGCAAAAAATGGTTCAAACAAATTAACAAAAAAGCAATTCTGGCAGTTTTATCGCAATTGCGTTATGTTTGGTATCGTTTTCTAGGTATATTTCGATGCTGGGTCGAATAGGGCGGGTCTCAGAGATGCAGGACAGCGTCTAGTTGCGAATGACGGTATGTATAGTGAGATCAACGTGAAATCAAGGTGATTATAGTGAACCAAAGTATGCTAATTAATACAACTCACGGGACAATACAGAGAAATCGTTTCATCATTCGCAATAACTTTCTCCAACCCCCCCCCCTCTCACTTCATGCCTATTGCCTACAGGCGCCAGGAGTATGCCAATTTTCGTCGTTCCGGTGTAGTCAACTCATGATTTAGATGGTTCACTGGTATTTTTCGGTGCTGAGACGGATCTCGGAGGTGTGCGCCTAGCTGTGCAAGGGAACAATTAACAATTGCGTAATAATTTGCAGCGTTTGTGATTTATTATTCATTGTGAATGGGGTTTCAAATCTGCGATGTCCTTCCGTCGTCCGAACCATAATTTGTTTTTAATTTAATGCGGTATAAAAAACCGACAATCTGCCCGTAAAACTTCGAGTAAAAATGTTTTTGCGATGCGTTTTTCCACTTGTCCGTTGTGATTCGTTTTTCCACTTGTCGTTGCGATTCGGTTTTGCACGTTTAAGTTTCACTTCTACCATGTGTCACACATTTCTTTATTCACAGGTTTACTGCAAATTATGATTTGGTTAGGGTAGGTCAATTGTAATGAATTGTATTGAATTTTTTATATTATTTAAATATATTTTATTTTATTAAACAAGAAAACAGAATTCAATCCGGGGAAAAAAAATCTAGGTCCCTGATGTATGTTGGTTTATATTTCCGTTCAATGGACAGCTACAGAAATAGTTGCGGGTAACAAAATGATGGTATGTGTTACACTGGAATACGGCCGGTTGATCAAATTCAGACTTAGGGCCGATTTATCAATTCTTTAGTTAAAACGTTGATTAGGTAGCGATCTGTTAACGATAATCATGGAGTGAAAAAATTCTTGAGCTCGGATCGCGTTCATCAATCGGCAATTGACTAATAGTTAGCTAGCGAGAGTTTTAACGCAGGGAAAAAGGGCTGCCACTACGCTCAAACGAGAATCCCACGAACGAAGAGGCGACTTGGCGAGTTTTCCTCTAAAACAATGTGTTGGAGACTAGGTACCATTGGCCTTCATTTGCCGCCTGTCGATTTCATTATTTGACATTTTCATTCGAATACCCAAAATATCAGTTGCAGAATTGTTAAATAATATATTTGTGATCTTACTTGATACTTATCTCTTTTTTCCAATTCTTTTGTTATCTTTCCTTACTTTTCATTCTTTCCTTACTCCTCTACTTATTGTGTAGCTCATTTTTCGTATTGTGATTATTTTTGTTATGTGTTTGTCGTGATTTTTTCCGTCGATTTTATAACTTTCCGTCGTGAGTGGGGCAAGCATAAGTAAAAAAATGTTCCTTACAGAAAACGTCACGTGTATTATTCAAAATTAATCATACACCAAGCAAATTTGAAAAACGATACATGATGCTTCTCAACACCAAATGTGCGGTGTGTTTCACTCAAATTGACATTTTCACGTGTGTACAGTCGATAACACCAGTGGTCTGTGCCATTCTAGCCCAGTGGTAAAACGCTGTTTGGGCTTTTGAGATTTTTTCTTCTCCGAATATCGTATTTAAGAAAGTAGGGGCAAATGAACAGTGGTCTGGGAAACTAGTTTCACAATGAGGGAGCCAGGAGTTTTACTAACGCCACAAAAGTCGCCTACAGCTATTAGCATCGAACCTGCAAAGAGAAAACAAAAATGGTTATTTACGTGCTCTACTACCACATAATTCTAAAATGTATACGGATAATCGCATTGAATTGTAATGCCCATTTTCTTTATACAGCCTCATTAAAGTAGGATGAGAGCTACGTGATTGGCAACAAAGACAATTTGATTGAGTTTTCTTCAGATATTTACGTTTCAAACTTTTCCAAAGCCCCCATTTCAGAACATGGTGTGTGCGATTGTGGACACGATTGAGAGAGAATGACTGAACCCAGTCAACTCACGCTTGATATTCACGATCCCACACCCACATTAGACGGTGACACAAAATTATAGTTTTCATTGTGGTCAAAACGCATAATTATCACCGCCAACGTTCACGTCAAATTCGTGTTGGGAATCCAATAAGGTACGAAATAGAATTTCAATAATAATCAGCAACAACCAAATTACGGCATTCAAACAGCTAATTCCAAAAGAATCAAAACAACTTCCCACAACATAATCGTCTTGGCATAGTCTCGTCAAACGTTACTCATTATTGGTTACTCAAACAATGACATAATGTAATGAGGGATAACTATAGATTCCTCGACGTTCTTCTTTATCAGTTTATACGTACACATTGTGAACACCATTGCACTATGCTGCATTATTAGTGCATTGCGCTGAACGTACGAGGGAGACTAGAGAACTCGTGATTAGTCGAACCCAGACATTTGGACTAAAAGAATTGAAACGTAAACATTCGATGAAAGCTCTTAATTACTTTTCGAACTTGACGTAAGTTATATCTTGCACATAAGTAACGTGGTAGGTCGATAAAATATTAGGTCTGTACTTACCGAGACCGCAGAACCTGAGCGTTAAGAGGAGTTTCGTCATAGGCGTAATTGCGTGATTGCGATTGCTTGGCGATTCTATTCGCGTTCGAATTAGCGAAAGTACAAACTCCGTTGTTTCTTTCGACAACCAGAACCTAGAATGGAAATCTACGTCGTCGAGTGTGTCAAAATATTCAATTCTCGGACGGACCTGGTACGGCTGGTACGGCCTTCTCTCCCACTCAAGAAACGCGTACCTCTTCGTCGGAGAAATCAGAGTCAGACTGATCGTAGTCGAATTCCATTGTTAATGCAATGATTTAAAATTTATGTGACGAAAACCCAATAGAATAGAATAGTAATAAAATCGTGAAAGCGCAAACGAAAACAGAACGAGACTAGCGAAACAACCGAAAATGGCTGCCAACAAACTAACCGATAACAGTTAGTTATCCGATAACTAAAGAGCGAAGAGACGAGTTAAAACATAACTAACAGCTAGCGCTAACGCGGTGTCAAAGTGAATTGATGAACCGTCTTCGGGAGTTAACCAACGATTTGACTTAGTCAACCTTTAGTCAAGCTAGCAAATGACATTGATAAACCGGCCCTTACACTTGTTTTATTGTTCAAACAAAGAATAGTTCAAGGAAAAAAGACACTAACGGCACGCGGTGTCCCATCCAAGTACTAACCACGCCCGACGTTGCTTATTTTCGGTGATCGGACGAGAACCGGTGTGTTTGTCTTGCACTACCACGTGGCCGGTAACACAATTTTTCGTGACTCGAAAATCCTAAGACCCCCTCTATATAGAAGTTTCACTTCAAAAATCCGTTCTTTCGCACAAAAGTGCCGTTCCAGATCCATTTGTTCCCGCCTACTCGGCGATCCAATCGACTCGTCACGTCGTGCTATTGCCTAGCGTCGCTTAGAAAATTTCCATTTACGTTGTTCCGTTGTTGTGATCATTAAATTCTACTACGAGTCAGTATTCAATGACTTCTAGAAACATTGAAAATATCATATTTTGAATAAGTTTATGCATGTACACTAATGAGTTGCCGTTTCCCGCGTTGTTGACATGTTATATACGTATTATAGTTTTCGACGTTGGGTTGAATAGGATAGGACTCATGCTGTCCATGAGAGTAACCGTTCTGTAATAGTTTGCTGCGTTGTTCAACGTTGATTTCTACGGTAAACGCATAACTGAAATAGAACAACCTGGCAGATTGTCTTCTAGCAACTTACACATTTAGTTCTCCACACCTATAGCGACGGTCATTGTGAACTGAGTGGACTGACACATTTTTCAATGAAAATGGTCGCTTTTTGGACGTCCTCAGCTCCTCATCCGCAGGACGTGGTTCGAAAAAACCAACCGGTTATCAAAACCAGAGACCAGAAAACTATTCGCACCTGCGAACCCCAACGCCCTCAATAAATGAATGTTCCGTCAATTTTTTTGCCCTCCCCTCCAAACACTCCGTTTGGGAAAGCCGTTTTAATAGGCGGGTTTTGCTGCCTCGGGTCCTCTGGGCAACGTCTGGAACCGATTGGAAGTGGGGGCCTTGGGTTAATGCAATAATTGAGCGGTAAGCTCTTGAGAAGGCCACCACCGGAATGGCCTGTAATCAAGAAAAAGCCGCGGCTTCTCTCATCCTCAACTCTTCCCCTTCGCTCCCGCGGCTCTGGCTCTGACACAACATCCGCGGCCTCAGCTTCCACCGCACAACTTCAAACCCCCGTCCATCTCGACTGCTTCAAATCAGACCCTGGTCGACCATTAAACACCGTCTTTTTCAAAAAGAAAAAAAACAACGTTTTTTCTGGGGGCCTTTTGACGAATCGAATCCGCTTATTTTCCTCCAAATGAAAAAGGCGGAATTCGCGGTTGCGTCTTAAGAAGATATCCGCCGTCATTCCGAGAGCGAAGTGGGTTGGGCGATAATAACCTGCGCGGTGGCAATCGCTAAAACCCCACGACCTGAAAAGGCGTTCGAAAGAAAGTTCGTCAGAGCTTGAGCGCCAGGGAGGTTGCGAGCATTCAGAACGAACGAGAAGAATGCTTTCGGTGCTAAGATCGAGCATGAAGGGGAGGATGGATGACCTTTCTACTATTTATCCAAAAATGTCCAGCTTCAAAGCAGATGGAACCGCATTCACTCGAGCAATTGGAGGAACTACCACGTTCACTTCATACGCACAGCTTCCTCCAGTACAAGCGACTAATGTGGCCTAAATCTCCTCAGCCCCACGTGCATTTAGCAGTACTCCAGTGCTCCAATCTGTTTTTCATTCTGTTTGGGCATGGTAGGAAGTAGCTGAACGTTCTACATAGAAACTCGTGGCGCTTAACGTTCCTTTATTGAGTTACTCCTACTTCTGCTACGACCTTTTTCTCTTTTGCAGAAAAAGCAGATCAGAATTGGACTGAAAAAATGAGGTTATGAGCTCAATCGGTTCAAAACCGACTATAATTATCACAGTGAACAAAACATTTATTATTTCTTTCTCACAAATGGCTTGAACGATTTAGATTAAATCGTGAGTAAGGGCCGCAGGTGCTGCCATTGTAGGGACCTATAGCGATCGTAGTTAGTGGTCATTGACGAAGATTCATATTTCGTCGAAAGTTTTGGATCAGAGCTCAAGATCGCTGTAATTTTTGCCTGAGTCAGCGGCTCTTCAAACATTTCCAAACCCCTCGTTATTGTCCCATAAAATTCTCATCTGCTGGAAAAATGACGAGAGCAGCACGATAAAGTATCAAAAATCTCGAAGAAAATCGGCTTCAACTCAGATTTTTAGTGATGAATCCAGCTCATACCATTCTAGTATTCACAGAAAAATTAGGTGATTTATTGGTAGTTCAGAACCCTAGAAATTCTGGAATTCAAACCACCGCCGTTGCATTGGCTCCTCCTCGAAAAAATCGTGTTCAAATGAACCACCTATTCGTTGATTATTCAATAAAGGTCGTGGCATAAGTAGAAGAAACTCAATAAATTACGAAGCAACAACGTACGTAGGACGTTGAGCTACCATGTTCATGTATTGTGAATGCTAGGATGATGGCAATCGCTGGATGCGAATGGCGCTGAGGAAAGTTATGTGCCGCACAAGTCATTTTGACTCACGCAGACAACGGGAAGTGAACTGAACTGTTGGAGGCTTTTGAACGGTTGATGAACCAACAGGGAAATGTGAGGGGGCCTCAAAGTGAAATTCGGAGCATCGTTTGGGCATGGGCTAAGTGTGTCCCGGACTGCTAGAAGGTTTTAGTGCCAGCAGGACGAAAGGACATCTCCAGTTGGAAGTATTGGTTTTTAGTCGGCGCAAATGCAGCGCTTTGTAAACACAGACTCATTTATCCTCTCCAACGGAGGATTCCTTCTAACCGTCCCGAAAGGAGCAAAAGGCTTTTCTCGTCTTCGAACTTGAAAGCCCTAGAAATTCGCTGTATCCGGCTGGCTCGGAGGACCAAAATGTTCGTTCTTTTTTTTTGCGTAGAACTCGGTCACATCGGAGATCGCTCCGAAAACTAAAACCCGGAGTTTCCGAAACTTCGAAACTCTCCTCCGCAGAATCCACATAAAACTCCTCATAAATATTCATGCTCCTCTTGGAGCTGGAGATAGTATTTATTGCCGCCCAGGTTGGGATCGTGTACAGCGCTGAGATGAGAGGAAGAGACACAGCATCAGACAACAACACAATCTCTTTGATATCCGCCGACATTGTTCTCCCTTTTGATCTGTGGTTTATAATTAAATGACCCTAATTAAAATTCTTCGCGTCGTGCTCAAGCTTTTCATAGCCGGAGCCGTGGCTGTGGCACGAGAGCCGCCTCAATAGCTCGTTGGTAGGTCCCAACGCTTAGGTTTTTTCTCCTCTTTCCAACGGTTTTTTTTAAATAGCGCTTTCTGGATCAATTTCCCTAATTTTTTGTCGTTTTGTTGCAGGTGAGGCAATATTCAAAGGTGGCAACGCCGGCGCGACATTTCTCGTCTTTTCTGTGAGTTAATTCGTTCGTGTTCTAAATAACAGTTAATAGACTTTAATGAAATTCCCAATTGATTTGTAGATTTTTTACAGAATGAGAGTGGAGAGGGAGTGTGAGAGAGAGAGACATTAACGGCGTTTATTAACAAAAACAGAGACTCGTAATGTTTTCATTTACACCTATCCTTTAATAATTATTACCACATTCCCCGTAAACTAAGGAAACATTTGGTTCAATCGTAATAAACCAAAGTTGCTATTAAGGGGTTGTATGAAAAAGAAAAACGCCTAAACAGAAACGTATAAAAATAAAATATAAAGGTATAAAAACATTTTCTTCTACTATGAAGATCTATGATCTGCAGCAGATTTAGTTTTCATGCGTTTCAAGGAGACTTTTTTTTTGTATTCACTATGGAAGCTTTCAATAGAAATTAAAAAATGATCGGCTGGCGTTATCGTTATAAAACCTATTCGATTGCTACGTGGTTTGCTGAGTGAAATTGTTTCGAGAGTCTGAATTTGTAGCGTAAGTGGTGCATAACGAGTATTGATGTTAGAAAGTGGGAGAAAGAATTAATGAAAACTTGTTTATTTATATATCTGGGTTGGTTGCTCTTATGCCTAACTAGTAAACTTAGTTATTTATGAATGTTCGACACAAGTCAAATCAGTATGGGGGTTTTTGAGCTCCGAATACCACCTGCCCTGACAGGACTCCCTGGCTCTTAATGCCAAGGTCGTTGTTTCCCTCAAAAGCCTTCGTACCTAGGGAATTCCACCTCTGCATTATTTACTATGACAACGGATTTCCCTCTTCGTCTGGGCATTCCGAAATATCATTTCCTCCCCTCCTTTTCACATTCCTCTCCACTACTAACAGCTCCTCCCAAATTCATTCACCTATGAAATCTCGCGAAAGAGACTCGTCTCCTTGCACTATTCTGCGCCCATACAGTTTGCTATCTCCTTTTGATATAGTTTCCTACGCCAGTTCACGCATATTACGAGTCGTCCCTTTGCATCGCCCTTTTGTACACTAACTCTACTCACTTCATTGCACATAATACAGTCCTCCTTACGCTCACCGAGTTTCTTTTATTTCGATCTTCAACTCTCGCCCTCTCGTGCGCCCAACATGAATAAACAAATAGTTTTTACCACTAACAAATTTATACAAATATTTTCAAATTGTGCTCAGTACGAGAATAAACGCGATTGTTTCAAGTGCTTTTTGAAATTTCTTGGGAAAGTTCTTCGCAGTTTTCGTACGACGATGTGACTTACTGGTTCTTCCTCAGACTAATCGCGCTGTGGGATCAAATGCCCTTAGTTGACGTGCGCAGTCAACATAAGAGCCAAGTAGCACCTGAATAAACCTAATCCTAACATTCTCGAGTGAATCAAATCTGCTTTAATTGATCTTGGTGAAAATTCCTGCGAGTGCCACTACGCTTTGAGAAACCTCTGTAAAAGAAATGAACATGAAAAAATTTTTTGTTTGTTTTCTTCAATGGCTCGTGAATATGAAAAACACCATTTGCTCCGTGTCTACTGGATCAATCGAGCAAAATTGGACGGGAGAAATAATATGACAGTACTTGAATTCGGGGAAAAGTGACGAGAGCAGTATAATCAAATATTTCGAGATCGATGGTAGTGCATTTTCCCCCTCCCAAATTCCGCTAGCACCCACAGAAAAATTAGAGTGGTAGCCGAATCAACTGCCTATACATTGAGGGCTTATTCACGATTGTTTGGCAGGCCTAATTAGCTGGGTCTTGACCTTCAAAATGTCCGCGCTCATCAGTCATTGTTTCTCCGAACACCTTCATCCTCAGGCACTTTTGTTACCTATGGAAAGTCCACCTCTTCAGTTATTTCCAATTGACAACGGATTTCCCCTTCTTCAGGACTTTCCCAAATTTCCTTTCCCCTCCCCTCAATTTACTTTCCTATCCACAACAGACAGCTCTTCCCAAACTCATTCACCTACGAGTTTTCATGAAAGTCAGTCAGACAGTCAACACGATCTTTTTGTGGGGAAGGATCGTGTTTATTATTGGTAATTATGGGTTAAAAACTTAAAGAAGTGAAACGGTGTTGGTTTGAATTTCAGAAATTCTATTGTGATGGGGGGGGGGGGATTGGACTGGAGGTCTGTTTCTAGTGGCCCCATGAATTTACTCCTACGTATTGTGAACCAACAGGAATCGTTTAGCACATTGCACTCGGATCAGCAAGCTCCATCTTCTTCTGGTTGAACACTGCCCGGTCAAAGTGAATATGTTCCTCCAATTTTCATCGGAATTCGACACGGTGCGGACGAATGCCTTTGGCATAGGAAGCATAATCCACCATTACCCTGCAATGCATTGGAAGGATTTACCAATTCGATGGAGGTACACCCTAAATTCTCCATGTCCTGTAAGGAACTGGGTAAGTTGGAAATCCTCCTCACCGTGGTGCCGTGGGGCCGTGGTGGCCTTGGACCAAGTACTGGAATCATCTACTTTCTGGGCTGTGTCCAACTTCAAACACTTTCCTCCTTATTTGTCTTACGGCCGCTGTTAACATTTCGGCGTGTAGGTGACGCATTATACTAACGGCGTTGACTTTTGTTATAAAGAACAGTACATGATTCGATTTTTGTTGGCATTTTTTTTATAATCGTGTTGCTTTCGTGCTTTTCCCACGATTGGCAGTTGTTCGTCACTGTTGTGGAACTGTCCCACAAAAATTTCAACCAAAATCGTTAGAGCCGTTTTATGGAAACCTTCTTGGGGCTAGCGAAAATTGTGTGAAGCGTCAGCGTTGATATTTTTTCAACTTCTGTAGTTACCTATCACCTACTTGGAACGATGATCGGCTATAATGATTTTTGGTAATTGTAATTGCGCAGTACTTGAAAGTACTTATTTTGAGTGATTCCGTTTGTGGCTTCGTGCAGAGATGAGCTTCTCCACTCCTGGCAGGTTTAGGTGGAGCAATTTTACCTTTTTGTGCGTCGAGGGAAGTTGTAACATCCTGCGGACTAATCTTGTTGATGGTCGCTCCAGAGCTTCACGAAGCCCCATCTCGAGTTCGCAGCTGGCAAGTCCCCTCAAATTGGAAACTACCTGTTGCTTCCCTCTCACTCTCCCTCTGTCTTTTTCATCCCCTCCACTCCTTTCATCTTCTTCGCCGTTCCGCGTTCTCCTTCGTCTTCGTCTCCATCTCGGGAGCCCTCACCAGAGGGTCAGGTAGCGAGGTCTTTTTCGTGCCGTTTCTCCAACTTCGGACGACAGAGGTTCCGCCAGAGGTCGTCCTCTCCGCGCGCCTCATTCGAAACGGGCAACGGCTCCGCGTCTTGAGACTCAGTAACGGCCGCAGTCTCTTCCCTGGAGGCACACCGCCGGGTGTCTACCTCGATACATGTTCCACGTTATTATTATTGTGTGGAGATAATTAGTGTAACTTCAAAGTAACTAGCTCAAATAAAGTGTATTATTTATTCATTTTTAAATACCGCCCTCTTCAACGCGTTTTGCCTTCATCGGTTTCATCGAGAGAATTAATTACGCGTTTTGCTCCTGTTGTTGTGATTTAGTGAGTTTTGTGATTCGACGTCTCCGGAAGATGGTGTGAGTGCAAGTGCAATCTTCAGGATGAGACCCCCGCCCGACTTGTCCGGATAACATTTGTTCAGGTGAAAATTTCAAATTTATATCCTTCTCAGGTTATTAACTGCAGACTTTTATTACCCCTCGTGTTGTGACTTCCAGCACATTTGAGTAACTAAATACGAAAACAACTTAGCTATATGTCTTCCCTGGCTGGTGGTATACTGAGAGCAAGTGCTTTCTTTGTAAAGGCATCGTCCGCGGGGAGTCATGTTCAAGAATACCACCACCAATGAAGACAGACTTATCCAACGGGTACGATGCCTTTTACTGTACTGGCGGACCAAACCTAATCTCTTTAATAACTATTAAAGCACTAGATCGCCACTACACGTTCTACACGCTCACTTTCCTTAGCCCTGCGGAGTAGACAGGAAAGTTATGTAATCAGCTGAAAAACATGAGTTTATTTCACGTGTTTTGTGCGAACCGCGCTCATACGGCTCTAGCGTTCCCAGAAATAATCAAGGTAGTAGCCCAATCAACCGCCTACACCGCGAAAGCTTTGTGACGTCCATAAAATAATTGGGCGCAACTTCGAAAATTCCTGAAGTCGAACTACTACCCTTTCATTTCGCAGTTTCCCTCGCAGTTTTTACCCGATTGTTCCAACACGGTAAACAATAACCCAAAATAAATCATATTAACTTTTGTTGATGTTGATTATATACTCATCACTCAATGAAGGTATGTATGTAGGTGCAACTCGATAAATCCGGGAACATTGAGTGAGCGCTAACACTTTCTGTATTGAACTAAGTTGAGGTTTTGGTGAACTGAGTGAATAATTGGTTAGATTTTAATCGTTGAACGTGCGCGGGGCTGAGGAAAGTTGTGCGGTAACAATCAAATCAAGTCAAGTTATATCAAAGATTTCTAACCCCTCTCCGCTAGTATTATTTTGCATTGATGAGTCTGTTGACAGCCACTAGGTCGAACTATCAGTCAAGATATGTATTACGACAAGTTCTACAATACATTCGATGAATTACGCTGAATAGCGTTTGATAAGAACGAGATAACGGGTTCCTAATTGACACAAATAAAAGTTAGTTAACGTAATGGAAACGTCGTTAATCAGTACAATCTGGTAACCGTACTTTTCATTTGATAGTTAAAATCTCTAACATTTGCCATGTCTCAGTGGCAAAAATGGAAAGAGAGTGGGGGTGTTCGCAAGTACCACGAAGTTTCCCACTTTCATTTGCCCCACAAAGAGGAATCCGCTGAAACCACTTTTGTAATATTGAGTTACTCTTCAGGTTTGTTTTAATTGCTAACGTGTCTGTAAGTATGCAAGTAAATAATACGTTATAAAAACTTTTGGGAAAATGGCCGGTGTGTGTGTGTCTGTGATAGGGAGAATTGCTGTTTTCACCGAATAGGCTAACATTTCATGTTTTGTTAGTTGGCAGGTCACTATGGAACGCCAAATCTGTTCAAAACTAACTACTATATATTTCTTCATTCAAAGCACATCCACGATAACGGGTTGGATACGAAATTTCGGCACTAGTTAACCACACAGTTCATCAAAATCACTAGAACTCATTTTGAGAAAATCAGAAAAACGATTATTTAATGTTCAAAAATCTCGCTTTTGTCCGTTTTATCTCCGTTCAACAAATAATCACAGAAATATTTTTTCGTTTTGGGATACAAAATGTGGGTGAGGTTATTAATTAACACTCCGTCAGGTTGATCTAAACATTAAAACACGACTGATTTGGTAAACATTAAAACACGATGTTTTGCGCATTTTGGTTGGTATTTGTTACTGTTTGGTGGATTGTTAGAGGAACATTAATAGAGATCGATGTATTGGTATTGGCGGATTTGATGATAATTGTTTCCAAAAAAGTAAAACTAATGTACACGAAAATATTTGTTAGATACGAAAGTTGAGTACGATTATCAGAAGAGTAATGTTGAGGTTTAATCAAAATCATTGAAGCCGTTTTGAAGGAAAATTCGAATACCCCTCGTTTGGCGATCCCCGGAAATCGCTCTTAATTTATTTTGGCGCCTTCAACAGTTCATGAGCAAACGAAAAAAAAAGAACCAGCTTAGTCGGTTCAGCCGCTCCGCAAACGGACTACGAACACACACAGATAGGCCTCGTGCTGATATTAAGGCTTTCGATCCCGTAGGCCTCAAAATGCAAAGAAATGAGAAATCTTGCGACGCGAACACAATGCTTTCCTCACTCTTTGGTACTTGGGTGCAAAATTACTGATCTGCTGTGCAACCTTTCACCAGACGAATTATATGTAACTACGTGAGGGTACAGGCTGATGACTGCGAAGCATTTCCTTCATTCGTAGGGGCTCACTACCAAACGTTCCAACTGGGAAATATCGTGCACAGCACAGTTAACGCCCACTAATTTTGTGGTTTGACGCAATTTCCGACCTAAGTCGTTTCAGTTGATTGCGGCATGTGGTAAAGAAAGGAATCAGGGTATTTTTATTGAACGTCGCCGCAACGATGCAGTTTTGTCTAGATCTGGCGTTATTGGCAGTCTGTGTCCTCGTAGCACAATTGCGTTCATCCAAAACTGTCTTTTGGACGGCTGCGGAGATTAATTTCCGTAGATTTCATCGGGCACGACTAATTAAAACCGTTATTTTCCAATGGGGCCAGAGGTGTTGCCCAGAACACGCCAAGCCAACGCATTTCTGGCAACCGCCGCGTTGATGTCACACCCCGCGTTTCTTCCACTTTATTATTTTGAGGCCCATCGCCCGCCTCCTATTTATAGTCCCGTTTGTCGTCTCGCGCTCCCTCAAAATACTCGTATGTATGTATATATATATACACATTTACTCCTCGACTTTTGTCAGTGAGAAGTTGATGAAGGGCTTTTCATGAAATTATGACGCGTCTTGTTCTCCGGTCAGCCTTGGGAGAGATAAATCTGAGGTTCCTCACGGAGAGAGAGGCCGTTTCATTCATGTGACGGTCGCTTTCGCGTTCACGATTAGCTGTTATCTGAATATGTAATCCGGAGTAACGAAGGTGTGCGTCTCTTGAATTAAATCCAACCAGTAGAATGAGGTTCATTCATTTTGACGATATTTCAAGTGTAAAACAAACTCTCCTCATTATCAGATTAACTATAGTTATTTTCGTTTGGGTGCAGCGGCTATCGAGTTTTCAAAAATTAAAGATCTTCAATTTTTTTGTCAGCCAATTCCATGTTTATATCGCCCTAATTGCCGATGGAAGTCCCCTGGACCATATAGCAGAGTTGCTTATGTTCCTGAATGGTCTTGCCATCACTGTGCAGGTCCCCAGTTTGTCCTTCCCCCAAGAACAAACGGCTAAATGGAAACTTGCCGTACCTACACAGGTCTGGGTTCAGTGGATGCTGAGTAAGTGCTTGGGCTCTCGCATGATAACGAAACCGCAACCTCCACGACTTTCGGCTGAAATAACCCTCGTGTGAGTGTTCAGGAACCGTCATTTGATAAGGGAACAGGCCTGTGTCCGACCCCCATCCTCCTTTCACTCTTTGTTCTAAGATCAACCTCGTGTCACCCAATCTGTGCTCAGCCACAGCTCTACTAGTTCTCACTATTGATTCCAGACACAAACCTGTGATTCTTAACTCTATTTCTGTCATTCATGTGGCATTCGAGCATATCGAGTTATGGAGGTATGGAGACAATAGTTACCTTTAGATAGAGGGTTTTCGATAATTCAACCGAGTGATAAAAGGGAATGGGGATGCAGAAAACCCCTGCTGAATGCTCTAATGTGGGAAAGTATTTTGTTGGCTCTGGAAATACCAATCCTTGTGTTTGCTAAGGCACAGAATATCGAAATGAAGAAGTTGAGTGAGGGGTAATTGGGAATTGCTCGTGGCTCTACATCATTCAGCTTCATGTGAGAAATCTTGACCTCAGGAAGTTCGATCTGGTTGAGGGCAGCGATCTTTCTTTCCAACTCGTCATAAGCTGAGCCTAACAGTGACGTTCATGAACGGGAAAGAGTGACCTGAATGTAGTACACGTTTGCCTAGGGCTGGTGATGGAGACAGTGCATCAGTTGGGCACCTTTGGTGTTACGAATGGAAGACCCCAGCAAGGCAAGAAAAAGTAATTGGCTAAGGATGAGGCAGACCAGGCTCAGTCAAAGATGGGGAGACTTTCACTTACTCCTTCTCACAACACACAGAGCTTTACGTCCCATCAGGTCCCATTACGTCCGTCTTTAGCACCATTATCAGTTCAACTATGTACTCCCAGCTATTGCTTCTCTTAAATAAGGTGTCCTTGTGACACAACCAAGTTGTTTGACGCAAATTAAATCAGTCCGAGTCATTTGACAACGTCATTGTCTCCCCTTACCCCCCCGCACAGTTGGAAATTCCACCTCCGTGATTCCCTGAAGTGGCTTCATCCTTCCTTTATATTCCCTCTCCTCAATTTCAGATTCCTCTCCACAAGAGACAGCTCCTCCCAAAATTCATGTAGCTACGAACTCTCACAAAAGTCACACTCGTCTTCCTGTGCCCACTCAGACACTTTCCTCTATCAATTCTCAGCCCAGTTACAACTCGCTCTCTCCTTCCAATACAGTTTCCCGCCAGTTCACGTATATTACCGTGTCTTCCTCCTGTGTCGCTTTTTGTACACAAACTCTACTCACCTCATTGCATTTAACACAGTCTTCTACAGGCTCACTGACTTTCTTTTATTTCGATCTTCAACTCTCGGCCTCTAGTGTGCCTAACACAAATGGTATGTTGTGATGCGTCTGAAGGGGTCCAACTTTCGATTGAGCACAGCGTTCCTCTTCGCCAATGCTTCTTTCTATGTTGTTTAAGCCTGCAAAGTCTTCATATCAAATACTCCAATAGTCCTAGTGTGCAGGATAGCCCTCACCAGTCCCAGTCCTCACAAAGTAGGCACTTAAATGTAAATTCTGGCTAGGGCTTTTTTCCAAAGGGGGAGATCAACAATGAACGTATTTTAGCGTTGGTTATAAACTCCTTTAAGCCGTCACTGCTGGAAGATTTGACTATTCATCCAACAACCGTATGGACTACAACAGCAGGACACTTTTCTTCTTTTCTCCTTAATAGAGGCGCAAGATGTATGCAGGATAGAGAGTCTTTAAGAGACAAGAAGAAGAAGGGGAGCTGCACATTGAAGTCATCTAGTCCCGTAAGGACCAGGCTCGTCCAGTGGACTGGAAGGCGTTCACGGATGTTGAGGAAAAACTCGTAGGTGTCACGTCCCTATCACTAGGGTTTCCATCTAGCTTGCCATTCATCCAACATCCATTCATCTAGGGCTGCGAGAGTATTTGTTCAGTGGACAGTGGAGGAAGCTCTCTTTCCACTCTCCACTTATCCACCGTACTCGATGGCAAAGTCAACCGGTAGACTAGGTGATTGGTGCTTGGAGTCACTCTCACTTTCCCCCTGTTACTCTTTGGCAATTCTAAGTAAACGTTCTACAGTTTGGTAGCGTCATATATCAGTGTCTTGTCACACATTTGAAAGCGATAGAGGGCGCCCCGTTTCACGAAATGAAGCAAACATTTCATACGAGAATTAAGGAGACAAGACGAATATTTAGCGATATCAACGAGTTGCTCCTATTGATTTTCGTGGCGCGCACTCGAAGCGCGAAAGAGGGAGAAAAGGTCGCTCCGAAGCGTTCGATCTCATTCTTTGGTCAGCATCTGTTGCTATTTCTCAGCGGTATTTTTAGACCTTTTGTGGTGGAAACCGTCCGATGGGTTTAGCCCTGAAAATAACGTTTAGATGCCTCTTCCTCAGTCTAAATAGAACTCTCCCTTACACCTACGCCAGTTGCTTTGAGCTCCCTCCCAAATTTTTCTCGGAAACTTCTTTCATCAAAGGCGCTCGTTAAATCGCCCATAAAACGCCCGCTTGGTACTAAACATCTTTTTCGTCCGGTCGAATTGAAATTCCGAAGATTTCTTTTCGTAAAGACGAACGCGTTTGTCGAAGAGTTGTGGATGCGACGTTTGGTCGACTCATTTCCCTCAACGGCCAGTGTGCTTGGTGCGTGGTTGCTCTAGTCACGCGTCAACGTGTTTCTTGCACATCTTCAACGTGCTGACGTAAACAGTAATACGTGGAATAACACCAACGAAATATTGATGTCAGTTAGTTAAGAGTATTCTGTGAAAATTTCGTGTTCTGGTGTCATTCGATGGTTAGAAGAGTTAGTTGTAAATTGAAATATATGCGCTCCAGAATCAACAGGACCCCTGACCTCTCGTGTTAGTTCATCAAAGCTGCAGGTTTCCCTGCCTGATAGGCGCAGTCCTCCTTGTCCAATTACCAGTTGTGTACCGCAACGAACCTGATTTAGCGAACAGTTACAATTCTGCATTTGGGGATGTCTGGGGAGTATGGACCGGGAGGCCCCCACCTCCCTCAGACCCTCCAGTTACTCCACGACAACCACGATGTCCGCAGAGCATGCCCATTTTCCAGCATTTTCAGGCCTTGCCCTGGGTAGGTATTGGATTGAACCGTTCTACCTACCTAGCCCTGCGGAGGCAGCCTCCTGTCGTAACACATAATGCACCAGCGCAAGGCTGAGGACTGTGGATTCCATTGGTACCATGTTTGGGTAAAACAACCCGTAAGGCCAAGATGGTCGCTGGCCCGCTCCATCTTTCGATGGCTTCTTCTCCTTCCAGGATAAGGTTCGGAAGGACTGCGACAGAGGTCTCCCCTTCTGCCACGCATCTGGATATCATCATTTGCAACTGATACGAACTAAATCAATCGCAACAAAGTTGTGGTTCTTTCTCCATTTCTGTGCAGAACAAGCGGCATGAGTTGGTCATTTATACAAAGGATACTTATAGTGATATAACTATTCACAACTCGTCAAACCACCTGCGAGTTCACAATGAAGCCGATCGATTGAACGTTGTGTATATCAATAGAATAAGAAAATATTGCTTAATGAAAAATCAGTAGTTGAGAGTATAACGGCGAGCAGAGCTGAAGCTGAGGGCTGAAGAGCTTATGAATTCTATTTGGAGTGGGGCTCTTAGAAAGAAGAGTAGAGTGAGGAGGGAGGGGGGGTTTCAAATCTTGTTAGAGAGGTTGTAGTTGACAATAAAATTCTGCAAATTATTACACAACGGTTTATTATTCTCATGAACAGCTTGACCTAGTATTACTGCTCCGAGACCCATCCCATTCGATTCAGCATCGAAAAATACCAGTAAACCATACGAAACATGACCTGACTACAACGGAACGACGAGAACTAAATATTCCAGTCGCCCGTAGGCGCCTGTAGGCAATCGGCACGGCGTGGTGAGTTGAGCGGGTGGGTGGTTTTGATGTGACGGGAGGGAGTACTAACGACGAAACGTATACTTCCGCTGTAGTTCCCGCGAGTTCTTTCAATTAGTAGACTTTGGCTCACCATACGCAGTTGTACTCGTCTGATACTCATTCCATTCGATCCGGGATGTAAAAATACCTTGAAAACGATACCAAACACGGCGTATTAAACTGCGTTTTGTTAATTTTTTTAAAACTATTTTTTGCTCATAACAACCACGGCCATGTTAAAGGCACAAAATGGCCCGAACGGCGGACGGATATTGCAGATTTGGAATCCTCATGTTTTGAAATGAAACGTCAAGTATCACATTAGGGGGGGGGGGAGTAAAAAAATTTTCCTGACCGAAAACATAGGGTTGTTATTCAGAATGAATAATAAACCAAAAGTGGATTAGCATACCATATTACGGGCCCATTTCGGAAAAAATAGCTGAAGTTAATATCCTCCTATCTTCTAGAGAGTGTAAGGTGGGATTTCAAACTCAAAACAGTCTTAAATCTTCAATAGGCACAGTTAAAGATAAAATACAAGTTCAGGATAGAAGCGGGGTGTGGGTTAGAGTATTGTGGGCATACAGGGCGGAAATTTAAGGAAAGAATTAGGGAGTGCGAGAAGGGTTATAAGGATGCCAAGGGTGATTATGCAAATCGCCTAAACGAATCCCGTCATGTCTTCAATTTTGATCATTGGATTTCTCCACTTTTTTCCCAAGAGACGTGGATGTGCTTGGAAAACTCGAAATTATCAAAAGTAACGGTTCATTAAATGTTTAACTGAGGCGATTCCTCAGAGTGTTCCTCCACTGATGGCATCTGATGGCTGTACAAATCCCCCCCCCCCTCTCTCATCACTGGGATCCTGTCACCAGATTGGCCTTTCACTTTTTGGTATGTAAGAGTTCGTCACTGTGTGTCCTATTCAGTTGCGTTCTTGTTATTGATGATGACTTGACCGTCGAAATCGATTCAACATTGTTACTCAACTTAGGTGGATATAGACAATCGTGTTTTCCTCTTTTTATTATTGTGTTGGAACTGAAACGCTCTCCTGTGGTGTCAGTTGTCCCTGTTTGTCTCGCAGTATTTTAGTTGCTAATCAACCGTTGTAGTTGTACCGAAGTACAGAAATCACTCCCAGTCAAGTTCCTGGCACTCGGAGGGGGCATGGTAGGGTGTGTGCTAAGCTATACTACACCACCTACCCGAGATGTATCCCACTACCTGCCTTAGGTACTTCCTGGTCATCCTCAGAAGGCTGGCGGGGCTTATGGAAATAAAACGTTTAGAGTGCCTTGCCCCGGAGAGTTCCGGGCAATCAGAAACAACCTTGCTGTCTTTTTGACGCGTCACAATCAGGCAGAGGCCATGTAGGAAAGACAGACGAACCAAGTCTGGCCAGATAGTCCTCTTTCTCATTCCCAGTGATCCCTTTGTGCACGTGAACCTAGTGAACTATTAGAGTTAAATCGCCTGATGTTCCTTTACCACTTTTGATGTAGTGCCGTAAAATGTATCCTTCTGTGTATCGCACAATATCGACACACAGAACTGAATGAGGAGGGATGAACTTAAGAGAAGAGTTTTGGAAGTGAAAGTACAGAACGAGTCTCAGAGGTCTACAAGCTTGCAGGACAATACAGCGAAAGTAAATCATTTGCACTTCCTCCCATCTTACACCAACCACCCGTGAGCTCAACACGTCACATTGTGCCAATTGCCTGCAGGCGCCTGGAATATGTAATTTTCGATGTTCCTCAGGTGTGGTTCATGCTGTACAGTAAATCTTTTGTATCTTGACGGAAGCTTATTCACTCATAGGCTGTTCAAATCATGCCAATACCGGTGAGTTTAGAGAAGACTCATACGCCAGTATTTTAAAATCCTTTTGCCTTTCCAGGAGCTAACTGGTCCTTTGACCAACTTTTGTCCAAGTCTTTCTCAGGTTTTGGAACAGACCTTTTGAAGAAGATTCTCTTCTTGCTTATCCAAAACCCACTACAAATTTTCATTCTCTGGGGTAGAGGTCACGTTGCATGCTTACTGCTTAGTCAATATTTGTAGCCTACTATTTCCTGTTGCCACACAGCGAATCATGCCAGTTTTGCTAAAGTTTTTGAAGCCCTTAGGGAACTAGCTTGTCCAGGGGTCTGACCTGACATTGTCAGGCTTGGTAACAAATCCTTCCGTGAAGATTTCCGATTCACATTCTGCGCTTATAACGTCTGACGTAATTTCTTTGCTCTTTCCATCATTTGTCGTCTAGGTAAATTTATAGTTGCTGGCAGTCTTCCAGGTGTCCTTTCGTCCATGGCTCCTTGCAGATCACGCAATGGGCGTAAAAACGACTTCATTCAGGTACTAGCTTTGGAAGAGTAGAAGAGTAAGTGGTATTGCCTCACTCTCGGGCAATATCCGGCATCCATGATCTTTATGCAGCGACCTAAGGACAATGAGCGGAGCCTCTCAGGATTAACCAGATTAACCTGGAGTGCGATCACGTTGCGTTTTATTGCCACTAACTCTGATAGCTCTTTCCAACCTGCTGGGCTGTCAAACCTCTTCAGTTCAGAGAACAATGTCAGCGACTTGCTCATTCAGGTAGTTTCACCCTGCATTTCGTCTCACCTCTAATTTAAAGTATTTCCTCGCATTTCATGTGATTGTCCCACGAAAAATGTTCTTCCTCACGCCGATATTTGAAACCCTCTTGGATTTGGATTGCCCTTTTTTCTAATTTGTGAAACGAATTAAAGGGGCCCCGCTCGTAAAATACCCGTTCACTCCCGTCGATAGGCTGGTGGGTTAAGGAAAGTAATACAAAGCGGAAGGTCAATGCCATCGCTTCAACGACTCGCGCCAAGAGCCCCAGCCCGGTGATGCAATGAAGCCGTTTCGTGAGGTTCGATGCCGAAGTTCCTTGTTACACGCGGGCTCTTAGCGCCACGATAAACCAGAATGTAAACGGGCCAATCGTGCGTTGGTATCCAGAAATACTTTCTCATGAAGTCATTCATTTTAACTTGCGATAGTCGATCGCGCGTCGCTGTCCTATTACAGACTATCGTTGACGGAGGGCTTTTCGATTGAGATGTTAGTTTGACTGCCATTCGTGTGGTGTATGTAACATGCAAACCTTACGGCAAGGTGTGTTGTGCCGAATGGTTAATTTTTACTCTTTGCGATGAGTATCTTCCTTAAAACCGTGGTGGTTCCTTTCTCTTCGCTGTAATGGCCTTTTCTAGGATTTCCTGTAACCCAACAATATTTCCCCACTTCTCCCCCCCCCCCATCGTCGAGACTAATCTTGGAGACAATATTGTCTGCCAGCAGATAGTATAGTTTCCGCAACACAACAACACCATAAACGTTGTTGCACTCAACTTTGTACTGAGTGCCAATTTGCATTAAAAATCGCAGGTAGTTGAGTTATAATTGACATTACTGTGTAATTTCATTGCGTTCTATGAATTTCTTAATAAGAGTAGCCAACTCTTTTTCTGCTTGTCCGTGTTAGGGAGAATCTCTGTCCAATTTTGCAGTGATCCATGAAAATCCGTCGGGAGGGAGGGAATCTTCTTGATTCCAAACGCTGCTGATTGATGGATTAGCCTAAACTTGGTAACTTAACAGTTCGGGCAGTTTTTTTTGTGAGGGGCGTACACATAACTAGAGATGGGTTGCCCAAGGTAGGCGATTGGTTAGTGGAGTGAATCACGGTTTACGTGAGGGGGGGGGGTGCTCTTTTCTCGTTTAAACACGTTTCAGAATCCTTCGACTGATACTCCTGCCGTAATATTTCTGCATGGGGCTGGAAGCGACCTTCGATGCGCACAATGTCTAGGCGCTAACAAGAGCAGTTTTAGGAAGGAGGATCAGAAATAGAGACGCCTTGCGGCGCTCATAGTGTCCTTGTCTTCACTGCTTTTCTGAGCTTTCGGTTAAACTGTGGAGTGAAAAGTGAAGGAGAGACAGCTGACCAGGTTCGGCTCAGCTTGAGAGGAGTGAAGAAAAAAGGACGGTTTACAAAGGGCCCGTATTTGAGAGGGATCGGGTGCCTGCTGGGCCTAGGACTGGGGCCTGGGAGGCCCCATCGGTTTACTCGGAAAGGAAAGCCCCTCCACCCCTTGGCAAGCCTCTAGGTCGGCTGGGCGGCTTGACTGTGCCTTGTTCCTTGGAACACTCGGTGGAGAGCGTGGTGGGGGGTCGGATGAGGTTGAGGCAACAGAGTGAGGGCCGAGTGAGAGAGAGAGAGAACGGCGCGAGAGGGAAAACTGGTAGATGCGATACCTCTTCTGTGATGTTGCCGCCAAACAACATGAAGGAGGGATAGGGATGGAGCGGCTAGACAGTTATAAATTCTTCACGGTGCCCCGTAGGCGGTGCCTCCCTCTGCTGGTGGTAGGGGAATAATTACACGTTCTTTCATCTCTATCTTTTCTCTTTCAAAAAATTTTTTTGTTCCCCTCCACTTCCAACTGGCTCCTTGTCCACTTCCACTTCGCCACCTTTTGCCCTCAGCTCTGCTCTTACAGCTCATTTCCGATTTCTTTGCCATTTATTCCCGCTCTCCTGCTCGCGACCTCAAAGCTAATTGGTCACAATGAATGAATTTGATTTACGCCTCGTCGCGCGATTCTCCTTTGAGGTGGCCGATCCGACGACTTCAAAAGGAAACCCAAGATTTATTGGACTATTGGCCTCGGCGATTGAATCGTTGCCCAACCTCCTGACAATTATTGTCCCTTAACTCCTGAGGTTGTTTGCTGAATTAAGTAGAGCATTCGTCAGTTAAGGCGATTAATAGGCTGCAGTTGAGCGGTTTTCTCACCTGCGCCAACTCTAGCTGTCAAGCTCTCGTTAATAAGCTGGAAAATGACGGGATTGAGGAGTGTGGTACCAGGATATCCTCATTATGTGCTATTGAGACACAGTATGTTGTCTAACTCCGTGGTTTAAGATGCGTCACAGTTCTTAACCTGTCTACAGCTGACTGACCTAGGATTTTTTCATTGTGAGAGGATTTACAATGGTTATGGTTTGTTACGATCACAAAGCACGACACACAAAAGGTAACAAAAGCGTGAGTGAGGACTGTATTACACTTTGACAGAATTGCGATATGAGTTTGAGTGTGAGTATTTAAGCGTGGAGAAGGGGCCTCTGAATATGTGAACTGGTTTAGCAAGAAAGAAGAGTGGAGAGCGAGTTGGTAGCTAGAGAGTTGCAAAACGTGTGCCTATAGTGAGAACTGAGAGACGAGTGTGTGTTTGGGCTCAGGAAGAGTTGTGTATATTGTAGAGAAGGTAAAGCGAGTGGTGGGAAGTGGATATTTTGGAAAGTCCAAAAAGGGGAAATCCGATTGCATCAGAAATAAAACTGAACTTAGGCCATCAAATCCTCCTCAAGCCCCAAGTCTAAGACTGAATGAGGTCTAAGCCCGCGAGGTTCAACTTCGTGTTACCCTTTCAGATACTCATTCATGAGCGATCCAGGTGGGAAGGAGGAGCTCCCACTTTCGAAGCTGGGGCCCTGGTATACTACACTGATGGCTCGGTGCAGGGTGGCCTTGCAGGGGCAGGCTTCTTTGGGCAGCGATCCCATTGGGGTCGCTGGCCACGGTGTTCCAGGCAGAGGTGGCTGCAGTGACAGTTTGTGTGCAGTGGCTGCTGCAGAGAGGCCTGAAGCAGTAGAGGATCTACATAATGGTGGACAGTCAGGCCACTCTCAAGGCCTTAGCCTCATACTGTCTTACATCACGACAGGTGTGGGAGTGTCTGACTGGACTGAAGGCTGTGGCAGAGGACAACAGTGTCACACTGTGTTGGGTGCGAGGGTATAGAGGGAAACGAACGGGCTGATAGGTTGGCAAAGAAGGGATCAGATCCCTATTAGCCAGCCATACACGAGCAGATATCAGCGGCAGATTTGGTTGCCCGATCTCATCTGACAGATATCGCTAACGATCTGGAGTGACCGGTGAGATCGGTCGTTGCCCCTTAACACGAAGAACTTATCGGCCGATCTTTCATGCCCGAGATCTGTAACCTGACTAATGCCCGATGTCATCTGTTCGTTCGTGGGATGAAATCTGACAGATTCAGGTCTGTCACTGACGTTCGTCTGGCAGACTCGAGTTATCGGTTGAATCCGAAATTTTTTCCAGATCGGTCACACATTCCGTAAGTTGATGCCATGGGGTTAGTGACTGTCCGTAGTAAAAAAAAGCGTGAATTAGTGGCTTTTGCGGCGGGTATTTTTTTTCATTGCCCTTTAAACGGCTAAGCCAAAAAAAAAGACAAGTTTGGGAGAAGTCATGGGTTTCGGAAAGGAGAAAGTTCGGGCACATGAAGTTGTTAAAGCACCTTAGGGAGAACAACCC
The DNA here is from genome assembly GCA_020466155.1 of Pachypeltis micranthus. Taxonomy (NCBI): domain Eukaryota; kingdom Metazoa; phylum Arthropoda; class Insecta; order Hemiptera; family Miridae; genus Pachypeltis; species Pachypeltis micranthus. The sequence continues at coordinate 68,300,035 of CM035769.1, forward strand.
GCGGGATTGCGAACATTTTGCTAGCTCATATCTTCGGCTCCCGTAATTCAATTCATTTGGTTTTTTTGTAAATGTTTGCAGTTACGAGTTTTGAATTACTTATCTTAAAACAGGGGAAAACACTCGTGGACAACAGAACATCTTAACGTTAAGGGGCTCTGCCAGATCCAATCGAACAGTTCTCTGAACCACAGACATCGCTTCCGAGAAGTCTGCAGGTTAAGGGGGACGCCCGACTACCATCTGCCAGATTTGAACTCTCGCAGATATCTCTGGTCGATTTTCATTTTTTAACGCCCACTAACGCACAGATCTTTTCCACAGATATCGTTTAAAAACGCGATATCTGTCGCAGATATCTGCTCGTGTATGGCTACCTATTGGGCCTGAGCCTTTTGTTGGGACTACCAGGAGCCACCTACGTAGAGAGGTTGGCAAATGGGAGGACCGGTGCAGGGCTGCTCATTGGCAGGGGTTGCCCGGCCTTAGACAGTCAAAACTCTTCATCCGACTCTCCAGAGGGAGAGCCAAGGAGGTGTGTGCACTGGGGAAGAAGGATATGAGGATCATACATGGCCTGTTTACAGGTCACTGTCCGCTGAGGCCTGGCCACCTTGCTTATATTGGCAAGTGTGAAGTACAGGTATGCAGCTTCTGCGAGGTGGGGCTAGAGACGGCAGAGCATGTGCGATCATATGTGCATGTGTGTATGCGATGGACTCGCGGCAACGCGCCGTTGTGTGTTTGGAAGGCCCTTTCTTCAGCCCGAAGAGGTGGGAAATGCAGAACTAGCGGATATCCTCCGCTTTGTGCGGGGGTGGTGGGGATGCATAGGTGACGTCACACCAAGTGAGACCAGTGCCATGAGGCCTGGAGGTGGTGCAGGGGGGCCTTGATCTGGGGATCATGGACGCCCTTACAACAGACAAAAAAAACTGAATGAGCAGTTCGGGCTTCCCCGGGGCTAACATAAAAAATACTCTAGGTCTGAAATAGTTGGTCTGAATCCACCTGGGAAAGGACTCATCTCAAGATTCCAACTAATTCGGACCATTCCGAACAGTGTATGCAGTTCTTAGTAGTATGTTCTGTCTCTGTTTACTCCCAACAAGAACAGTGTTCAGCCCACCATATAGCTGGATTTCGAAACGGAAGACTTACAAACTGTCGTGATAGTTGCACTAATGAGGGTCCAGCGAGCAAAAATATATTCTTTGGTTCGGAGAACGCTACAAAACCCTTTTCTTCGATCGAGACTGAACGTGATTGAAACTACGTAATAGTGACAAGGTGACGCTGTAAATGATTGAAGGCTCAGGGCTGGTCATAAGACTGGAATCCGAAGCAGTTGACCTCGTCTTGACAGGCATTCCTGGATGGCTCGTATCACCATCACCACCAGGCAGTATCAACAGTTGCAGTGATGATTGAGAATTGGCAGAAACTGTAGTGACTGGGGTTACATACCTTGGTGGAGTCTGAGGTGACCCCCCCCCCCCCCCGCCAATACAAGTTTGTAGGGGACGAACACGAGTAGTGCTGAAGCTTGACGGTATGTAAGGTTTAGTGTTAGGGAGTTCTGCGTTGAGACGTGTGAATACTCCTTATGAGATACAATTCTGCTACTGAGATTCCTGAGGGGCAGTTGCACAGTATCATAAACAGAATGCGCTGTTGCCTGGTGAATGTTATTTATCAGTAGCTTCTAAGAAATATTTAGGAGACAAAAAGAGGTAGAGGACAATAGAGGAATGGTGCTGGCCTGAAGAGGTAGCATTCAACCATTATAGAACTACTCCCGCACTATTCACAGGCTTATCTGAAACGAATTAACGAATGAGGGGAAACCCATTTCAATAACAAAATAGGGTTAGAATAAAATGAATTTAATGTGTAATTGCCACTCCGGCGGTTGCTATTTGTAGAGGTTGGACGATGTCCCGCTATAAGACGCCAATCAACACCCTAAAACATAATTTCAAGTTGCTGTTAGTCCAAATTGACGCTGCTGAGTGAAAGCAACCTTCTAAATCAGCAGAATGTCAGTGCAGGCCGTGTATTTTTATATGTACGGTCTCGTATTTTACGTTTGTTTTAAGCGTGCTACTACTTAGTACATCATTAACATCAATTGCGAAAGGGTTTTGGAAAAGTTCCAAGGTAAGGGGGATCTTTTTAAAATTTCTTTTACGGCCTTTTGCTTAGGTATGGTTTTTCCTGTGGACCGCACTGAGATGGTCCACGGGCCGCCGGTTGCCGACCCCTGTCCTAAATAGTGGACGGAGCCTTTAAAGGCGGAATTGTTACTTCTGGTGGTGGGACGGTACCCTAGTTATATCGATGTCATCTTCAGTAACAAAGAAGACAATTAAAATGTCCCACAGTGAGAGAGAGAGAACATCTTATAAACCAAAAAGTGGAAGGTCGATCTGAGCTGTTACCAGCGACAAGACAGCAGGACAGCGTGGGGCGTTATAATAAAGGAAAACCGTGTTATTACAGAAATGAAGCAAACAATGGAAGAATACTTCTAAGGATCGCCCCATTTAAACATTGGCCCTTGGGGCAAAAATGGAGAAAATCTACGTATTGCCATTGCCCTTCTGCCAGATCAAAATAGAAGACGCGGCGGGATTCGTTTAAGCGATTTGCATAAGTAGAACCACCCTTGGCATCCTTATAATCCTTCTCATGCTCCCTAATTCTTTCCCTAAATTTCCTTTTTACTTTAAACTAGCCTTTTTTATCCTGAGTTTGTTCTAAGTCTTCAACTGAGCTTAATGAAGAGTTGAAACTTTTTTCCTTATTAAATTCTAATTTACATCGTCTGGATGATAACATTTATCAGAAATCACCCCGAAATGTGGTATGCTGGATTTCTCAACTCGTTCCGTATTTTCCTTTCTAAGAACTCTATGCCAAATAGAATCAATGAGATCTTCATTATCACCGTTGCTCCCAGTTACACTCTTCATCTCTCTTTTACTAATTTTTCTTTATCCCTTCCCTCCTCCCCATCAACTCCCTTCCTTGTCGTTGGTGACAGCTCAGATGGACCTTTCACTTTTTACTTTCCTTGGCTCTACAGAATAAAAGGAACGTTGTGTAATCGACTGAAGACAAATTTTGAGTTCTCTGCTGATCTTTGCGTTTCAGATCTTACTTAGTACGAAAAACACTTACGTGTGAAAATGGTCTGTGTACGCGATCGAGAGAAAACGGTCGAACTTAATCAGCGTGAACTTGATATCTAGGCCGCAGGTTACCATGAGACGCCCAAATAAGGGTGTGAGCAAAAGCTTACCATTCGCCCAAAACTTAACTAGGGGAAGGATGGGTAAGATGGGATACCATAACTTTTTTAAATGACTGTGTCCATAACATGATTAAAACCTTGTGAAAAGTGACATGGTTGAGACTTTCCACATATACTCTAATGAGAAAAGTTAGAAATTTGATGAAATTTAACAATACACAACCACAATTTTCGATTTAGTAAAAAATTCAAATTTGCAATTTTCGAGGTAGGGATGGGTAAAATGGGATACCTATGAAAAATTATACAAAATCATAGAAAATCGTCATTTTTTATTATCTCACGTCGGCAAATCAAAAATTTTCAGCAATAAGTAGTAAAAAATGCAAAAAAAATACATCAATGTCAGGAAAAAATAATTTCAACGTTGAAAGAAATCATTTCAAGTTAACTTGAGGGATAAGACCCTTGGAAAAGTCGCAGAGGAATGGTTCATCCTCATCTGAATCAAATCCACAGCATTTTCCATGCGCAAACTCTTTACAAACCGTGCACATTGACCAACTCTCAGACACACAAAGCAGTTTCACAAAGCAGCTGAACACAGAACATGCAGGCATCTCCTCTGTCATTTTCATCATCGTCTGTCAAAGGCTGCCACTCCTCATTAGACTCTTCATCAGAAGATAAGTCTTGTTGTGCCGTTCTTTCCTTGCCCTTGTTTCTCTTCGAGCAAGTCATAAAATTTACCAACAGCTACTTTATTAAAACCTTTTGCTTGAGCCAACGAAGTCGCTTCTGGGACGCGCAGGGAAATCTCTTTGTGCCTCTGCCTGAATCCAAAAAGCCAGTCTTTCCCAGCTCGCTCAGTTTTCTGACTGAATGAGTGGGAAATTTCATTTTTCTCGGCTAACTCGAAAGCAAACCGTCGAAAGTCCGTTAATGTCAGGCCAAAAAGCCGTTCTTCTAACATCAAGATATACTTGACTAGTTCCTCCTCTTGTTCCTTGGTAAAAACGGTCTCATACCTTCCCAACTTCGAGACACAAACTTTTCTGGGTGATAATCCTCCCTTCTTTACCTTCTTACCTCCCTTAAATACGTGGATTGAGGAACAGCATAGGTTTTAGCTGCTTTCAAATAAACCATTTTGTTGCTCATCACCTTCTGTATAGCCAAAGCCATATCTTCCACCGACCAACTGCCTCTTTCTTTCTGTCTTCCTCGTGTATTTCCGCGGCATGCTGGTCACCTGAAACCACGGGAAAAACAATGAATGAATATTAGAAAGGTGAAAAATATTTAGAATAACGAAACATGCGAATTTTTTTGTGAGGGGTGGGTAAAATGAGATACTATCCCATTTTACCCCGTCAACCAGTATCCCATCTTGCCCCACAGGAAATCCTCAACTAAAATGGCTGAAAAATTAAATCTTAGGGCAGGTTAGACACCGGACCGGGAGCAAAATGTAGCTTAATGATCCCTTCATTCATCCAGTCACTTACCTCTCAAAGTTGTGATGCCAGGTTTAGTGATGGAGGTCCTGAAACCCAGGTTCCGGTGATTTTTATCGACCACTTTCGCGAAAATAGTGACGGTGAACGAACAAAGACCGTTCCACTGTGAGGACCTGTTGTGCAATGTTTCATTCTTCCTGGCGGACGTATTTCATTGGTTAGGCGACGGAGAGCAGCACCTGTTTAGGAGATCTATTGGTATCCCATTTTACCCCAGTATCCCATCTTACCCATCCTTCCCCTATAGTTATCATAATGTTCAAAACACCGAATATTTTTTCCCCCAAAAACGGCTCTAACGATTTTGATTAAATTTTTTATATGGACAGCTCCGAATGAAGCAACTGTACCATACAATTATGATTTGTCGGAAAATGACGAGAGCAGTACAATAATTTACCAAACATTTCGACGAAGGTTTTTTTCCTTATAAAATTCGCTCAAATATTACTAGAATCTTGTCCGATCAAGTATCCTATACGATGAGTCTTTAACAGCGCTCATAAGATATCCAGGGGCTACTGCAGAAATTCCAAAATGGTGCCACTTCACTTACTACCATTTCTAAACGTTTCTAACCGATAACTCCGGAAAAGTGTTTATTATTCTTCTCAAAAAAAAAATTGTTCAATAAGGGTCAGAGCATTGACACGAGCAGCGCAATAAATTCTGGAACTGTAAGCTCTACCGCTTTTTGATACCGTGAACTTACGTTTTACCAATTTGATAAATAGCAAAAGCCGTGAACACAAGTGAAGTGACGTGGAGCTAAGGAAAGTTGTGTGATGCTGCGCACCTGATTTTGGGCACATAACATGACGAAGGCCTAACCGTCGAACTCAAATTTAGTGGAAATAGACAATCATTCTAATTCCGTTTTATTATTGGCTGATCTGAAGCGAGGAGTATTTTGTGGCGCAAAGCTTACGCGGAACAGGAAAAAATAAAAAACAAACCTGTTCCTTCAGAGCTCCAGAATAGGGAATACGGTCAACTTGGTGGACTCTCCGAAGGACTCAAATTCAGCATAAGGGGCCAAACAATAATGATAACAACTGTAAAGTAGAAGCAGTAACTTACTTTGTGCCTCAGTCTGTTACCTAACTCACGTTCAAGTTGCGCCAATTCTTAGATGGAATGATTGAGAAGTCGGTACCTGGAAATTTCAGTCCTTTATGTCGCCAATGAAGCCCAAAATGTCAACGTCGTTGCTACTGCCTTCCGTTTCGATTGTAGGCGTGAGAAACTCAAAATGCCGCTCTATCACAAAATAATTGTACAATGGCGTTTTTGGGCTTCTGTGCTGATTCACTTATTATTCCCACTTGAGTCTTATCTGAGGCTTTTGTCGGCTCGTTTACAATCAGTCAATGGGTCACGTCATTTCTGAGCGGGACAGAATCGGTTACGTGCAGTCTCAAGAGTTGTCTTGTTGAAGTCTGTTATCAGGATGTGAAGACTTCTTATACAATTCGGTATCTTTCCATGTTGTTGAATGTTGCTTGCGACGACACCGCGGTTTTTGTTATTTATTCGAATGGTGGTTTCACCCAAAAGAGTATTCATCCTTTGTAAGCCGAAGTTCATTATGTCGTCTAGTTTTATTTTTGTAATTCTCAACGAATTTCCACTTCAGGGACGAGCTTAATTAAAGATAAAATAAATAAATAAAATAAACAAATACAAATATAAAGTTCTTAAAACAATACTTCTCTTAATATTTCACAATTACGTTTTCTTACAAGTAACAATCATTTTTCACTGGCTGACAGTAATAGCCCCGTATACATTTTTAAAAAATGAATCGCCCGTTTAGTACGTTGTCGCTATACATTCTTAGCGCTGGTACGACGAAGAATTGGCACAATGTTTGGGCTATATGCCTAGGAATTCTTCATATCTTATTGACATAATTAATTTATGGGTTATCGGCAAGTGACGTCATCATGATAATTCAAAAATAAAACGAATTGCAGCATTGAGAGCCATCTGCTAATTACTACTATATTTCTCCAACGTGTGAATGAAGACGCGAGCTGTATTCGAACTAAGGCTAATCATCAAGGCTAATCTTGCTCTAACGTTTACATACTAGGTGTATCAGATGTTATCGCATCGCCTGTCGGAAATCATGAGCAGATGTTGATGAAAGAAGTTCGATTTCCAATACTAGCCACATGAGCCTCCCATGTCTTCGAGGGATATATCAATTTTTTGATCTGTACATCGGCTTTGACAAACATGCCGAAATATTATTATTCCAAAGTGCGTTCAATTTAAAAAACAAAAATGATATTTCTCTACAGTAATGTTTCTATAGAGTTAGTAACTTAAATTAATCACTCTCCATCCACTTCGGTCAACAGCTTTGCTTTATATTGCTTCTTAAAAATACTCACAGTTTTACCATTTTTGAATATATCTGTGTTCTGGCAGTAAATTCCACTATCTTGAACGACATAGGAGTAGAATCACTACCGTTCTATGCCGAGGTATGTCATCCTTTAGATCCTTTATTGGACTTCCAACGTGATCTTGGTTTATTATTCATTCTGAATAATACACCTTGTTTACGGTCAGGAGGTGTATACAACTGCGTCTTGATAGAAAACGGCGAAATCACACATACTATAGTGAACCAAAGTACTAATTGAAAGAACTTGATGAAGTTCTCATCGCAAGTTATCGTTTCTTCCCGGTCCGCTCTGATTTCCCACGGTACCTTCCGTCTCACTCCAACTCGGCTCGTCTTGTTGCGCCAATTGCCTACAAGCTCCTACAACATGTCAATTTTTGTCGTCAGATCATGTTTCGTCACGCTTACTTGAATTTTCGATGTTGAACCAAATGGAATGGGTTCCGGAGGTGTAAGACTATCTTTCGCTGTGCAAGACACCGGTGAGTCGTGCGATTGGGCACACTTGAGGTGTTGGATGTATAAGGGGAACGCTAGAAAGGTTATTGGGTGTCGAAATGTTCGATAATTTATTGAGCAGGCTGCAATTTGTGATGTTTTGGTTCATATGTTTTCTCTTCGAGCGTTAACTCAAAATAATTTTATCCTGCAGAAAAGTGAAAATGCAGTACTGCCCCTGTTGGGTAGTCTTTAGGTTGCTTCGTTTTTCGGGTGAAACAAAGAATATGGACCGACCGCTTGATCACGCTACGACTGCATGTATCGATATCAATACATTAGTTATCTCATATTTATTTCGTATACACATTCTTAATTTCATTGAATTAACTCCTTTTCATAGTCTTTGTAAATTTAAAATAATTATATAACGGGGTATTACATAATGAACATTAAGTAATTGGCATAATCGTACAGCTGTCGTTATTTCTAATTTCAAACATGGCGAGTCAAGCCTACGATGTCGGGCATATCGATAGCCTGACCTCGGTCGTGATATATCGATATATTGCCTTATCAGAGGGAGCGGTCCATATTCTTTGCTTTTACCCGTTTTTCGAATGAAACTGAAACATGATGCTCTTACTCATGTTGAATAATAATTTGTGATATTAATAAAAAATTAGCTTACCATTTTGATTGTCTTTTGGAATCGAAAATCGCTTGTGACATTAAGTATTTTGTTTCTATCAAGTCACATGAATTAGGAATTAAACATTTGTCGGTTTTAGCGTTGCTAAATAGAGAAGGTTCTTCAGCCCCTGACTTTTCCTTGTATTCATTCATTCGGCAGATAATTGCTATTGAATGTACCCTCCGTAATTCATTTGTCTGCCTTTCTCATTTAGTCATCTTACATTTTGGGAAAAGCGAAGTAGCTCTCTACTTTTCAATCTTCTGCAGGTTGCAGGTTGAGTTAATCTCTTTTCCTTATTCGTAACTAAAAAACGAAGGTTTAGAAATGGGAAATGCCATTCCTCGAATTGTTTCGTCTTCCGCCCTCAGTTTCGAATCATATCGAAGGGCGGAGGAAAAAATATTGCGGTGTTTACGCACGAAGGGGCACGGAATTTAATATAAACGGAAAATGTCAAAAAGTGTGACTGAGCGGGAAATCTTCGCAATGCGTCGATGAATCCACAAGTTTAAATGACGAACGGTGGAAAACGGTAAGAATGTCTTGTTTCTTATATAGGGAGAAAATAATGCCTGAATGATCGGAACAGCCGAGTTATGAATTGCATTGCCGCGATCTCTAGTGACGGCTCCTTCAACTCAACTCTTTCAGTTCTCATTCCCATCGATAGGGCGTTCGTGAGCGGGTGACAGATCCGTTCCCTCGACGGATCAACAACCGCCGTTCCAATTTTATCGACTTCCAATCGATCCGTGCTTTCGGAACTGTGACAGGAGCGGGTTCTCCGGTATTTGGCGCTCGTGTTGTCAGAGATGGACTTATCTACAAGCTCTTTGTTGATATCAATTCCCGTGATAAGTTATTTTCAAGGCAAACATTTTTGTTATTTGCAAGGAGTTTGTTCCCCTGGTGTGCCGTTTATTTTGTACTTATTGAGGATCTCTGTGAGTCTAATGTCACGCGTAAAAGTCTTCCAGTCAAGTGCTGTCTATCGATCATCGATCGATAATTCAAAGTTCTTGTGCGATTCAATGTCGAAGTGGCTCTGACATCCGAGAGCCATTTCCTTATCAGAATAGTGTTAGTCTATTGTTTCCATCTTTACTGTTTGTTTAGTTTCGATTATTTTAGCCTACTTCGAGGGGAAGTATTGTTCCAAGCTGGAAATGATGAGTCAGTCTGTTTTCATCATGTCATCAAGTTGCTTTCAGTGAAAATAGACGTTCAACTTGGTTCCATACAGCCAAGAGCCTTGTATTCTTACAAGAAATCAAGCTAATTACATCCACCAAATTAGGAAATCTACATTTCGAAGCTTTTAAATTTGATTGATTGTCCTTCTACAGTCAATTTCTTCTCATTGGGAAAGCAACACAGGGTAATTATCAGTGTGTTGTTGGGGCTTTCTTGGAAAAAGGGATCCTAGGTGATGGTCAGCTCATATTCCCGCTTTAGTGTAGTTCAGGATATTTTTGTAAAACCCCGCACGAATCTCGTTGGTTTATATATGAATTTCCTTACTATTTTTTCAGTCAAGTTCACTTGTTGTTGTTCTGGCTGTGCCTGCGATACTATATTGTATGTTTCGTATGGTATTTCGAGTGTCGGCTGTGGGAAGAGCACTCGAGCGTAGAGTACAAGTGGTTTCTTTGCTCTAACTGCTTTGATGCAAGATAGATTTTATTCACTCTCCTTGGGTGGCAACAACAGATCAGCCCCCCCCCCCCCTTTCAGTGATGAACAGAGTTTAGACAGGGGTAACAACAGCGTATCAGTTTTACCTTCAGGTCTAGACAGGTTCTGCTACTCTCAGCTCGTGCCTTGTGGTTGTTCACAAGAATTCTGTCTCACGAATCGGATCATACCTGATTTGACTACACATTGGAGAACAAACTTGGTCAGCATAATTGATAAGTCTAGCTGCAGATAGGACTTTCCTAAGATGGCACTTTTACGAAAGTTGCTTGAACCCTGTCCATACAATGAGACAATGCAATCTTTGGCACATTGCAGTGCTTTAGAAAGAACAAGGGGAATGGCATTGAGAGGGTGCTGTGCACGTTTGTAGGTAGGGTGACACGCTATGTTTGTGAAGGACAGTGGGTCTGGTAAATGTTGCTATTGTTTATGACTAGATAGCAGAACCAAAGAATCCCAGGTTCTCAAGGCAGATGCTTAAGAGAATTAGAACTCTCAGTATTGGTTACACTTTTTTTTCTTTCTAGTGACAGTTTGCTAATTAGTCTCATGAACTGGATGGAGGGTTGTTGATTGTGTTGTGTTGGGCTTGGCCCTCACATCACTACACTGGCCGATCTCTTCTGAGTTTTTCACTACCATCTTTGCACATCCTCCATCTTCAGTTAGGGGTTGGGGGGTGGGTTCAGTAACAGTAACAGCCTTGACCTTGTCTTTGGATCAGCCAGTTCAGTTCAACCCTCTTTTAGCACAGCAACTCTTGCAAATTACATGAGATGTCCAGTTACATGCTAGCACTGCTGAGTTAATAATGATGTTGTAAAGGCTGCGTGAAAACTTGACTTGTTACGCTTCTAGGTGTAAAATATTTGTGCATTCGTGATGCAGGCTACGTATAAGAGCCATACTAACACAGAACTAGAACATTTTTTTATATAGAAGGGCTGAGGCCTTCAGTGTGCAGTAATCATAAATTTCACTGTCGAAATAAGTGAAATACCTGTGGTCTCGAAATGCTGAAGCAAATTGTCAGTATCGCTGGCTACTCGTCCTTATTATTTTTCTTAATGGCACCTCTTGAAGTCGAGTTCATGACCAAGTAAAATCGGACCAATAGCCTACTGTATTAATATATTGAAATTAGAAATTAGTGGGTAGAATGAGAAACTTGTTTGCTGTAATTACTTTGGTTTGTTCAGTATTAAAACAACTCAGCATCACTGCAACTTCTCCAAAAAGAAGGTTAAATGCCAATTGTCTCCACTCTTAACATCTGTGGTTTGGGATCTTCCCATATTTCAGGGGGCTCAAAAGGCCCCTCTCATTCATCTCTTATTGTTGTTCCTAAAAACCATTGAAGCGTTTTGATTCGACCTAATAAGATTGGAAGGCCGTGAAATTCCATACCATTTTTGCCTTCATTTCTCCCTTTTTTTCCTCCCTACCTGAGTTTTCATCTTTAGAGCAGCTGTCAGCATCAACTTATGATTGACAGGCCTCATTGTTCACTCTTCATATTTTCATAAGAGGCCTTTTTGGATGCTCAAGTATCCACAGCTCTCTTTGCAAGAGTCATCGATCGACATGCGCAGATCCAGCGGCCCGCGGGTGAATCACGGCGACCGACCCGCTCTTCGCGGGCATTGTGGGCCTGCTCAGTTGCACTGTGCATGAGATCCTGAATAGGTGTACCTCAGATCTTTTAGCGTTTTGTTTCGTAGCTCTCTCACGTTTCTTTACCCTCTACCACCTCACCATTTTTCTAACATGGTAATCGCTCACAATAGTTATACCACTCACCGCTTCACCCTCCCTCTTCCCCCATTCCCAACCCCTGCCAACCATCTCCAATTATTAATATTATTTTTTGTAGTATTTTTTTTTTCTTTCTTCCCTTACTTTGAGGACCTACCAACTTTTATAGCTCCTCAAAGAGGGTTGACTCGAAGCGGAGCACCTGGCTGTGCTGAAGGCCTCTTGTATTCAAACCCATTCGGCTGTTATTTATGATATTAATGCGTTTTGACGTATTACAAAGAGCAGCTTCCTGCAAAACTGTTTGGCGGAACATCCCGCATCTACCGATACTGGGGGTCGCGTCGGGTTAACCGCCCGCCATTGTTCCTCTCCTTGCTTCCCCTTCCATATTATCTTCAAGAATATTGCTTCAACTTTTAATTATGAAATGTCCATTCAGTTTTTTCTTCAAATTTTATATTTTTGTGCCCATTGCTTCGGGCAGGTGGGTGAGTGATCAGGGGGGGGGGGGGTCTTCAGTACAACAACACAACATTCCTCAACACACCCTTTTGTAATCTCTCAAAACCCGTTTTTCAGCTGCTTTAGTTATTATAAATCATAATTCGGGTATTCAATGCCGTTTTTTTTAATAGAAAGGTTGCTTGTGAGGGTCTTTGAGAGGCTCCGTTTCATAGCCGCGTCCTTCGTATCGATCGGTTTATGACACTACAATGCTTCTAGCCTCTCCTACTTTCTGATCCTTCCTCATTTAGAAACTACTCACTGTGTCTTCACGACTGTAATATTTGTTGTAAAAACAGGCAGTGTTGTACATCTCTGTAAGCCTTGACTTTTTCATGTTTTTAATTGTGTTTAGATCCCTTCATTATCCATTAATAATTAATTTTGGTCATTACAGTTTTACTGGGATGAAGATGACATATAAGGTGAGGGCGCCATCTGGCCCAAGATAAGCATGTTCCATCACGATGCACCACGCCCACCCGTTGTTCCAGGTAATTGACAAAGTTGTCATCGACTGCTTTCATTATATGTATTGCACGGTTCGAGCTTAGGGGTTGATTCTACTATGTTTCAGAGTCATCTCCTCTTGAGCATTAAGAATCTTCTTAATACTGGGATCATGTCCAATGTTTTGTTGTCTGTGGCTTGTTGGTTTTTTAAATATCGGGTGTTGTCGAAACTAACCTGTTTATTAAGATGGATAACTGTTGTTTTGGAATGTTTTCATTGAGCATTAAGGTAGTAGGATTCCCTAGTAGAACAACTAGTTCCAGAAAGAAGGCCGCTTAAATCACTCAGTCGATTTGCATGATTTAGAAATCACTCTTGGGCCATGAATGGATCATGAAAGAGGAGGTACATGGTAAGCAGGGGCTCTCATCAGAGTAGTGCGTGGCTTCGTGTAAGCTATCACATTCGTTCTGCATTTTTCGCTGTTAATTGTTGAAGTGTTCTTCTGGAAACAATGCCCAACGACTCCTATCAAAAGCATTCAAGTACTGCTAATGGAAAATGAAGCTTTGGTTCTGTCAATGTTAATTAAAACGAGAACAGGGCAATAGAACCTCTTTACACAGTGATGGTACTGCAAACAAGAAAGTTACACTTTTATTAGGCCTGTGTCCACATGGTGCGTGCTACAAGCTATGTTGAAAGGGTCGTTCGGGCTGTTACAGATACTGTGAGTTCATTATTGCAAGAGGGATGGAACTAGGTCCACACCCTCTGGGACTGACATATATGGGCAGTTGCCAATATGGATATATTAGTGTAAGCAACCATTAAGGGTGCACTGTCCATCTCCATAGGCATGAAGTTCCACTGACACCAAGGGGCTGAAATGGTGAGGATCCAGGACCACCAACTGCCAATGGCCAGAGTTGGTTCTGGCAACCACAAAGAGGTCAAGGAACAAAAGGCAAATGCCGATGGTTGGAATTATCCTAATGCACTGCCACACTGCTTAATCATGAATGGAGTATTCGGCAGTGCGTATGGACTGGGAGATCTTCTCAAAACTTGAGCATGCACTGGCAGACGATTATCCAGCCTCCACTCTGTATCCTGCTCTGAAGATTGGTCTCTTCCATTCTTACTACTCTATAAACATTACTCAAGCTTAATGTGGGACACTGTGTATGGGGGTACAGAGTAGGATGGAAAGGGCGTTACTTAGGGATGGATATATAATGGAAGATTAGATTTATCGTTATGAATAACGAAGTGGATTGAGTCAGTTCCTTATGGGACAGTGCTACTTCTCTCTCAAAGGCTCTCCATCCTACACGTCTTGCGCCTTCAATGTAGAGGAAACAAAAAACCACGTGCTACTTCACTGTAGTTTCTTTAGCAATGAGCAGCTGTTGTAAGAGCAGCCAAACCTGTGAGCTTCGAATGCTACTAAGCAAGCTTATAACTGTTTATGACAAAGAAACGTGGTCGCAGTTGATCCGTCCCTTTGAAACTTGCCACCCCAGTGGGTACATCTGGAGGAATACCAGAGTAAGAAGTCCTCCCAGATGGTACGGGGTCATAGCTCCATGCAGGGTCACTAAGGCAGCAGTGCTCCACAAGGAGACTGCACCCGGGCCCTTGCGTGATAGATACGGAAACAGCAACAAGTTCATTGTGCTTGGATATGGTAGCAATGAAATTATTTCCAAAATAGGAACAATGCCTTGATTTGGAAGTGTATATTTTCTGAATGAGTTATGGATCATTTTGTATACGAATTGCAAAAACCTGACAATCACTGTATGCCAGGGTTCTAGTTGTAACATTATTCTCCCTAGATGAGATTTCTTCATCAGTCGTTGCCTGAATCATGGCCTCATCTTAGGGTGCCGCTTACCACTTGCTTGGCACATCATATATTATCGTGATTAAAGCGTGGGTAGTGGAACGTGAGGGTTGCATTCCTTAAGGATATTAAAGTATGGACCTCAAACGATTGAGCTAATCTTGGATGCAGTTGCAATCTCAATACTGGAAGCCGAGAGCCTCTTTGACATCCTCCTGTCTTCAGAGAAGTCATTGTGGATTTGACTTGATTTATGTGGGATTTCTGATAAGATGCCTGCTGTCTGCTGATGCCGCTTATAAATTAAGGTTTTTTTTGGATTGATCTTACTAAAATGCTCAATTCGGTTTGTACAGGTAAGTCCTCAGGGTTGCATTTCTAGGTAATTTTGGGAACTCGTGGGTTTAATATGGAATACTTTAACGATTAACTGCTGGCTTAGATAAGGTTTTTTTTCCATGTCTGGTACAACTTGGCTGTCGGGGTCAGGTCTTCATATCCGGTCAAGCTTTTAACATTTTCTACTCCTTTACTAACAAAATTGTCGGTGAGTGTGTAGTTCTCTTTGAATTTATGCTTTCCTTTTTGTATTCAAACCTCTTTTGTTTTTCTTTAGGTGAGGAAACTGAAAGTTTAGCCTACAGTGTTGAAAGTTGTGCCAGTGGTTCCAATAAAACGTATAACCCCGCTTTAACTCCTCGTACTTCTAGTCTTTATCAACATTCCATTCAAGGTACTTAGTGCTATGGTTTTTGTGTTGTGTGACCTGTTGCTGTGTAAGACTAAGGGCCAGTTGATTAGAGTGTTGTGGATTTTACTTGCGGGAAAGGTTATTGATTATACTTAGCAATTGGATTCTATTGAAAAGGGATGTGACTAATTTTCCTGCCACTCTACCAGCACCTAAATATGAAGCTCCTCCACCAATACGAAATTGCTGCAAGTGCCAAGTTCAATGTTCAGGGTACCAAGTGTAAAGTTGTATCAGATATGAATTCGACAATTCATGCTTCCTTGTCAGAAGCATGAACACATGTTGGCAGCCTATACAACTTCTAGGCTGAATATGGAATACTCTTACGTACGTTGCTGACAACCCCATAGCCGGTCCTGCTAAGTTTGTGCGTGGAAATTATTCGTTCATCTCTCTAAAAAAAAGTGGTCTAAAATATTTCTTCATGCAAAGAAAGAGTACAAGAGGCCTATGTGCAGATTGTTTACTGGGCGCAGCTCTCCAACCAATATATAAGTCTGATCACCTATGTGAAGGGCTCGCAGCTTACGAGCGGGCCTTTGAAAGGCAGCTTTTAAAACTTTTCTACGTGATGTGAGAAGGAGGGCCTGCTTTGTTTGGCCCCTTTTGCCTATCTATAATGGCTTCCTTGTCCTCTTCGCCTTCAAAAGGATCCTACAGCATACATTCCTGCATTGCCCAGCAGTTTGGAAGGTTCACGAGTGGTCTTATTTTCGTGTCTTTATGCAAAATGAGCCACAAAGTTTTATTCAGAAATTAACGTGGTCCGAGGGAACGCCTCTGTGATAAGCTGCCCATCTGTGTCCTCTATAGTGCAGTGCCATGGCAAGTATTATCCATTATTTGCTTGCAGCTTGGCTAATTCAGCGTGCTAGCGAACCTAGGTGACAGTATTTTCTTCCCTGTCTGAATAGTGGGGCTGCATCTAGCATAGTTGTATTTTGTGCCGTTAGACAGCGAATCACTCCCTGTCTGATGTGTGAATAGGTTGTTGGGGGATGACTGATGTCATGCAGCGTAACATGGACAATCCTCACTGCCCCAACCAAGAAGATGTGTCTCAGGCGATCGCTCTGGAGGAACATGCTAAGATTTGAGGTCTTTGAATAGGAATTTGTGTAAGGGGTTATTGTTTCTTTATTGCAAAGGCCCTAAGCGCCAGGAGCAACCAGTTATCAGAAGATGATTATTTTTACAGATTTACGTTGTTAGCAGCCTGTTTCTGTATTTACCCGAAAGTCACATGTGGTTGCACCGTTTTAAAACCATTTTTTTACGTTCTAATGAAAAACTGGCCCTAAGTCACTATGAATTTCTTTGCTTTATTCTGGGTACTTCAACGCTTCTTACTCACCATACGTTCATTGTGTGCATTTAATGTAACTGAATTTGGTCTTTTTCTTCAGATGGACACGCACCTCTTGGTTTCGAGCCCGAAGGTCGTAGCGGGTCACCACCTTGCAGCGATTCCAGATCCCCTCCGGCCTATTTGTTGTGGGCGAGAGACCTCCCTTCCTTACTCTCCGACCCCGATGGCGTCACTCTCTTCAAAAAATACCTTATGGAGGAGGGCAAGTCGTACAGCGATCAACTCGACTTCTGGTTCGCCATCGAAGGACTTCACAAGCAGACGGATCCCGAAAGGATCGGCCAATATGTTAAAGTTATTTACAGGTACGACTTCAGTTTCGCCTGTGTCTTTTTCTTTGAATTTGTGGAGGTAGGGCTTGGCAATGAGCGTGTGTAGAGAAATCTCCCACAAGAACGAGAGACGTAGGCAGACGATGGGTTTGCCAAAGGCAGCTGGTTTATTCTGTCGTACCAATGTGGGGGGTGTCTGCCTGACTCATTGCCTGATTGAACCTGATTTCATTTGAGTTAACTACTCAATAACTTATCAACTGGACCTACCAGCTACCAGAAGGTTGAGAAAACGAACAAGTTTCTAGTTTTCATTTCCTTAAACTAATTTGTACTTAGTATAACTAATTTGTGTTGTTTATGTTTGCTTGCAGACGATACTTCCTCAGATCGCAGCTCGGAATCAGCGATTCAACGCGAAAAACTGTGCAAAAAAACATTAGTGACTCTCGTCAGTGCGACACGCAAAGTTTTGACAAAGCGCAAGAGGAGGTGGAGTGGCTCATCAACGAGAGAACTTACCCGAATTTCCTTAGATCGGAAGTCTACCTCAGTCACGTTCAGTCCATGCAGAATGTTACTAACGGGTAATGATGTGATTAGTTATTGTCGCTTATTCTTGAGATTCACCGAAGGCGTTTGTTTCTTAGTCGTTTCTTGTTTTGAATTATGAAGGAGTTCGGGGAGCAGCGGGCCTGAGAGCCACACTGGGTGTGGAGGAACGATGCTAGCAACTCTCCACGAAGACCAAGAGATGGATTTTGCTGCGCCGCCTCCGTCTTTCGCCCCTTTGACGAAGGACATGCTCATGTTCACGCAAAAACGTCGAGCGTCCGACTCTGTGCCCAAACCCGAAGCTTTCACTGGGTAATATTAATCGCTCCACTTTGACTTTATACGGACCTGAACGTTTGAAAGTTTGCATTTGCTTTTTGGCACTTACTTTGTTGCTTCAAACGATGTGCATTTGTGTTTGTTCCTTGGATCATACTCTGTGTTGAGCTTGTATAGTTGGTCTAGTTTGTTGAGTAGCTAGAGCGCCCTCGTCTTGCAATTATGTGTGATGACCTGTTAGGGTTTCACTGTCAACTCACAACTTGAATCATCATCTACGAACAATTTGTGCTGTGCTGTGATTTTATGGGCTTCACTGGACTCACGTGGAGACTAAAACTGCCTTCCACAATGTTCAAATTGTTCTGAATGCAGGACTTATAACTTCTTTACGAAATTAGAAAAGAATTTTGTGAGAGTAAACGTTTTATAAAATTCAAATTCCTCCGTGTTAAAGAATTAACTTCGTGAAGGAGTATTATAAAAAACGTCTATATGTAGTATTTAAAAAGCCATTGAATACGATGTTGCAAAGGAGACACATTGTCTCCTATTTTTACTTTCCTTGCCCCTACGAAGTAGAATGGAAAGTTATGTAATTGGCTGGGACATTTTTTGAATTCTCTTCATATCTTAACGTTTCAGAGAACGGGATTAAGAAAAAACGGCTGTACCAAATCTGTTCAAACTTGATATCTAGTGGGACGCCAAGTAAAGATATGAGCAAAATCCATTCAAAACGAACCATAGTTATCATAGTGGTCAAAACACCAAATAGTTGTTTTGTCATTTTGATTAAATTTCTTGTATAGGCAGCTCTAAATGACACTACAATACCGTAAAATTCTGGTTTTTAGGAATATGACGAGAGCAGCACTAGAAAATACCAAACGTTTCGACGAAAATCTGTTTTAGGGCAGTTTTTTCCTTATAAACTTCACTCAAATGTTACTGCAATCTTCAGACACTAACTAATTATAATCGTGCTTACAGTTTGTTTAATTCTCTGTGTTGTGTTTGCTCAATAATGGTCGTTACACAAGTACTAGCATTACTATAAATTCTGGAACTGTAAGCGCAATCTTTTTCTACCACCATGAAGTTGTTAGGCAAGGTTCAAATGAACAGTGAAAAATGAATTGAGTTAGTAGTGAAAGCCGTGGAAACCATTGAATTTACGTAAAGCTGAGGAAAGCTGTGTTATGCGTCACACCTGATTTATTATGATAAAGTCAACAAAAGTAGATAAACAAGATCGATTATCTGAAAAATTCGGCGTTATGTTTCCAATAAGCAGACTTTATAGTTACAAAATACCAAATAATTGTGCGCATAATACCAACTTACTGAATAAATAAGAAAACAAAAATGAATTTTTTCGACTTGGGTCAGACACCCCTTGCTGGTCTGACGTGTTTTCAAGGACATCTTGAAGAGGAGACGCCATCATGAAGCTTGAAAGGAAGCGTAATGGTCTGATGTAGGTCATATTAAGTAAAGGCAGCCTGTTACTCAAGCATTGGAAAGTGTTAATTATCCAGAAATAATTTAGTGTTGGAGCATTCTAGACTGAGTTGACAGTCAGTACTCAAAGCCTCTAGGCTGAAGTAAAGATGTTGGTTAGGTTATTTGTAATAAGATCATCAAGCCATTAAGTTGAGTGAGGAGACGCTTCGGAAAATTGAGGATAGCTTATGATGACCAGTAAAAATCGTGACTTCCAAGTTTCACTTACCCAGTAAATCGCAAAGGTATCTTGCTCATATTTCAGCGTGTAAGCATTTGGACTTTGATTGTGTTTGGCGTTATTACCGCACTCACTTCGCAACAGCTTGTGTTTTATGATTTCGCATTGTTGGGATATGCCTCGGTACTCTGAGTTTTCAGCGGTGCTTATGCTTACGTGTTTGGTATTTCTGCGTGATCGCCCGCAGGCTAGATTAACATAGATTGTACATGGTGGGACTGAAAGTGGTTTAGTAATCAATAGGTGGCACCTCCATCCCGAGCACAACCCCTTTCCCCCTCCATGTATCTCCTTATGGCAGGACAGAAGACTTACCCTGCATAGTTGCACAATAAACACTACTCACTTGTTCCAATGTAAATGAGCACTTTGTAGTGTTTTTCATAAAACGAGCCGGAAGTAGGCAACTTTTTGGCTAATCACCAATGAAAAATGTAGCTTGTAATTTTGTTTTGTGAGCAGTTTTTTTCCCCCATAGTGCCCCCGCCCCATTCACCATGTTATAACTTCCGCTTGCTTTCGTTTTTTTTCTTAATTTTTCGAGTTATTTTATGTTGCATGCAGTATGTACTTGCACGGAAAGGGGGCCCCAAAGGTATATTCGTCCTATAACCCTGTATCGAGGCAAGACTCTGAACTTCAATCTCTCAGCTCCGACGCAAGAACCGAATCCGATAACCTGTCGCTCACCGATAGCTCTGTGTAAGTTGCTTACGATTTTTGGAAGGTAACTCATTAGCGTTCAGTTATTGAATTATAACGACAGTCGGCCTCTGATGCTTGCTTGTTTTCTTTTTTGTTGAACTGTATTTTATTTTTCGCAGAGACGGGACATCTGTAGGAGGTCACCACAAGCTCCTGGCGAGAAGGCAGTTTCAGAGGCATTACCGACAAGTCAAAGAGTCGGCGACTTTGAATCGAGAGCCGTTCCTTCATCATACAGTGATTCCTAGGACACAGCGAGTGACAAGAGACCAGGTGACTAGCTCTTACTTTCAATATATTGTCGAGTAACGGAGATGAATAAATTGCTTATTTATAACAATTCTATTGAGAATAGCGAATTGTAAATAGCGTGTCCTTAAACGTATCCATGTGGACAGTTATCAAGGAAGAAGTTGTCGTTTCCGCAAGAATTGTTCAGTTGTGTTTTAAATAACGTTCCGTTTGACTTCTTGATTTCTGTTATAATTGTAAACCCTTTAGAAGGTAAATTCTAAAAAATAGGTGGTTATTGAATTTAATTGTGTTATTATTCGTTTGGAAATTAATTTAAAAGATATTAATTAAGTCTGTTCATATTAATGAAATACTTGGCAGGTAATTAAGAGAACGGTCCAATCAAAAATATAAAAAGATGTAATGAGGAGTATCCAATAATATAATAAAATCGAATAATTACATGATTGATTAATAAACATTAACCCAGTTGCCTTAACTTTAATGAATTGAACTTATTTTTTTAAATTAAAAGTTTTTTTGAAATGATTGTCAACTAGCTTTTCATCAGTTTTCTGTCTAATTATTTAATAAAATTGTTAGGAAATTGACGAAAAATAAGTCCATGATTAGTTGAAAGAAAAGCTTATGAATTTGTAAATAATCATACAACAATCCATTACATAGTAGCAACTACATTAATAATATAAATTATGTAGTTAATTTAACTAAATTTTATCTACTTGAAATTATGATTGACACTAAATTGTCAACTAAAAAAATAAACTCAAGAATAAAATTAATCACTGCGTGTAATATGAACAAAAGAGGCGCAGAATGCATACGGATTGTGCCCAAGCCTCACATAGGAGCGACGACGGCATATCCAGCTGTGACTAAGGTCGGTGAAAAGGCTCATTGCTCCTTCCTGTTCAAGGGCGAAGGTAACACTCACCAGGTAACACACAGTCTTGGCTAGCTTCCTCGCCAGACTGCTGGCCCCTCAATAGCCAGCCATACACGAGCAGATATCTGCGACAGATATCGCGTTTTTAAACGATATCTATGGGAAAGATCTGTGCGTTAGTGGGCGTTAAAAAATGATGAAAGATGTGAAAATCGACCAGAGATATCTGCGAGAGTTCAAATCTGGCAGATGGTAGTCGGGCGTCCCCCTTAACGTTATGATGTTTTGTTGTCCAGGAGTGTTTTCCTCTGTTTTCACATAAGTAATTCAAAACTCGTAACTGCAAACATTCGTAGGAAACTACAATTTTCGTAACTACAAAAAACGATCTCCCCACAACCTAATAAATTCGTAAATACTTTATTACTTGTTGGCACCTATCCCCAGTGGCATACTTACCCAGAATTGGGGGGGGGGGGTAGTATTTTCAAATTTAGTTGTGGTTTTTTATTTACAAAAAACCAAATCAATTGAATTACGGGAGCCGGAGATATGAGCTAGCAAAATGTTCACAATCCCGCGGGTTGTTTTCCCTAAGGTGCTTCAACAACTTCATGTGCCCGAACTTTCTCCTTTCCAAAACCCATGACTTCTCCCAAACTTGTCTTTTTTTTTGGCTTAGTCGTTTTATCGGCAATAAAAAAAATACCCGCCAGACGAGTCTGCTAGACGAACGTCGGTGACAGGCCTGAATCTGTCAGATTTCATCCCACGACCGGACAGATGACATCGGGCACTGGTCAGGTGACAGATGTCGGGCATGAAAGATCGGCCGATAAGTTTTTCGTGTTAAGGGGCAACGACCGATCTCATCGGTTACTACAGATCGTTAGCGATATCTGTCAGATGAGATCGGGCGACCAAATCTGCCGCAGATATCTGCTCGTGTATGGCTGGCTAATGACGCGGCCAAATCGGAGGTAGTTGCAAGGAGGGGGGGGGGGCAACAAAGCATATCTGATGTAAGTGCCCTGTCTTAGCAGCCAGGCGCTTCTAATAGTTTTCCCAGGGATACGTTGAACCCTCAGTGACTATTAAATAAACTTAGTAAATTAAAATAATTAATAATTGCACTATTAGTCGATAAAATTATGCGGGATTTGTATTTAATTATAAATAAGTTGTGAGTTATGAAAAAGAATAATGAAGTAAAAAGTTGTGTGTTGAATGTTGAAGAACAACGAAATTACAACATACGTGGCAAAAAAGGTAGAAGATTACATTTAAACTGAACTTTGCATTGATCGTCACTAGGGTACAACTGTTTTTACACGGAAACCATTACAACTGTTGTATCCAATAGAAACAGATTCAGTTGTTCGAGAGAGGGAGGCATTAATATCGAAGTGTGATTGCCTCGAGTCAAAACGGCTTCACTGAGTAGTTCAATTTTTAGCCTCGCGACGGTTAATTGATTAAATTGCGAAATCGTTTTGTCGAAATGTTTCTGCCTCTCGACTTTGTTGACGTTTCCAGCGCCGGTGAAATTAACAACGCGAAACCGTCAAATTGACAGTTTGCTGCAGTCGTCACCGAATTAATTCGTCGGTTTCGAACGTCTCTTTGTTTCTCTCCTTCTTGACTTTCTTAGTTCCATAATTTCAATCTGGTCATTCGTTAGCGCTACGAGAGGTTGTCACGTCGGGAGAGCAAAACTTCGTGTCCCGGTTTCTGAGGTGTTCTTCGTCATCATTTTAATTGGCAGTGAGCGTGTTGATGCGGTTTATCGGCGGAGTCGTCAATCGTATTGCAGTCAACTGGTTTGATGAAGGGAAAATCCTCCAAAACGCGTTCTGAGTTTAGGCGTTTTGTAAACATAACTTGAGTTTCGTGTTTGTCTATTATGTGCGTTTGAGATTTTCGTGACGCTCGAAATGTCGGAACTACAACTCTCTTCTCCCTTCTATTTTGGTATTATTCGCAACTTCAATCCGCACTTTCTCTGCGTTGGAATATTAACGGAATTCTACATTCTAGTGTGTTTAGCTCGGGGTATTGTTTGATCTTTTCAACAGTGCAACTGAACATTCCAAATTAATTAATCTTTAACGAAGTTTTATTTGATTTCCTTCACTACTGGCGGTTGTTGGTTGTTTTTGTTGTGTGTGTTTGTTCTTCTTTGATAAAACGTTTTTCTGGAAGCGTTTTTAGCATTTTTTTAAAGAGGTTTTTTGTTCAGGTTTTTTTTGGTATTTAATTTTTGGGTTGGAAGTAGTTTTCTGTTGAGTTTCTTAAAGTGGTGTTATTCCCGTTTTTGTAAGTGTGGGGCGGGGGGAGGCTTGACTCAGTGCTCTTTTAGTTTTTTTTTTTGTGGAAGTTGTTTTTTGGACTGGAAGTAATTATTTTTGTCATGTTTCTTCACGTTTCTAGAAGCGGTTTTCTACGAAGTTTCTTAAAGTTGTGGTTTCTTCTTTTGTGGGGGGTGTGGGGTTCTGGTTTCCCTTTCTGTCTTTGAATACACGTGTCAAACTCGTTACGTATTGCCCCGGATTGGAATAGTTAATTCTGGCCTTTCCGTGTTATGAATTCCGGCTTCCAGAAATTTTACTTGAACCACAAAAACGTAATAGTTGTCCAACATTTTCAATCAACTACGCCGAGATGTGTTCGACAGTGTAGACGTTTTCATACTTCTAGGACGTTTGCTATACTCCAATGTCGGAACGGCTCCTGGAAAATTGAGTAAATATGTATGTTTTGTCTTGCGAGGTTAATAAACGGTAACATAAAAAGAAGCCTCAAAGCATGGTTTACTCCTAACTGAACCCGTTTTGGTGTATTATTCATTCTGAATAATAACCCAATGTTTTCGGTCAGGTAAAATGTTTTACAGCCCCCCCCACCCCCTTCAAAATTTGATACTTTACGTTTCAAGACATGGGGATTCCAAATCTGCAATGTCCGTCCGCCGTCCAGGCCGTTTTGTGCCTTTAACGTGGTCGAAAAAATCCGTTCTTTCGCACAAAAATCCCATTTGGTATCTAGTTGTGCCCGCCATCTCGGCAAACCGATCAGACGAAGCCCATGGTTGTTGTGGACAAAAAATAGTTGAAAAAAATTAACAAAACGCAGTATAATCGCAAATACGCCGTGTTTCGTATCGTTTTCAAGGTATTTTTACATCATGGGTCGAATGGAATGAGTATCAGACGAGTACAACTGCGTATAGTGAAATTACAGTAATTATAGTGAGCCAAAGTCTACTAATTGAAAAAACTCGTGGGAACTACAGCGGAAGTAAACGTTTTGTCGTTAGTACTCCCTCCCTCCTGTTTCATCAAACTGTGTGCCAATTGCCTACAGGCTATTGGAATATTTAGTTCTCGCCTTTCCATGGTAGTCACGTTTCGAATGGTTTACTGGTATTTTTCGATGTATTTACGTTTACGAAGTATGTTACGTTTTCGAAACTTTTGGATAAATACAAAAAACTGACCCTTGTCGTCAATACGATCAAAATATCCAATACAACTAAATACTTAACAATTTTTCAGAAGTTCCACGATTTTTTTCTGCCAAAGGAAGTGTACCAAGTATGAAAGCAATTGGGTTATGTCCGCCAGTAGGCAAATTACTAAAGTTAACGTACCTGTCTGGTGAGCCCGTTTCCTCTGGCTGGTGAGTTACTGTGGGCAAGCGCTTTCGATGTATATAACGTATTCATAATCGATAAACAATAGAAAAATGTGAGTTGAGTAATCCGAACCCCAGTAGGGACGCTTCATCAGTTTTTACTCGTCAGCATCTCCCCTGTCCTCGGTTGGCCATGAATTGATTTTGCCCTCATAAAATTGGCGATCCTCTTGCGTAATGTATGTAGCACATCAAGCTCTGCAGATCAGCAATGTTGTTAGGGTTGATCGGAACTTTTCCCATAGGAAGCATCAGAAATTTCGTCCCGATTTTCTTCTTGTCAGTGTTACGAAGCTCCTTTTAATCGCAATCGATGCCATCATCTGTGGAGACCCAGAAAAGAGAAAAAAGTGAAAATAGCCAAAACTGACACATAACTCCTTTAACGAAAAGGGTTCAACTATATTTACACAACTAAAAAAGAAATGCGTCTTCGTTATAAAATAAATTTGAAAAATAAAAATGAAAGAAATCACATTTTCCTGTCCATTTTTCGCTGTATGTTCTGAATCTTTTAATGGCTTGTTTCTTCTGAATTCTCTTTGCTTGACGGCTCTGCCGAGGGATGTATAGTTTTCATAGTAAAACAAACTTTAAAAAAAAGTTGAACAAGCAGGGAATCGTGTCTCGGGCAGGGGAATATCAGGAATGGCTGCTATTTTCGACCTCTGGTTGCGCCAAACTGGTTTAGTTCCATGCCACACAGACTCCATCACGTAACATCCACTGGCGTTTATGATACAAATAAATAAAACAAAAAATTTAAGCAATATAAGTATTGCCTAATAAATATATAGGCAGGAGCTGGAGCTATTGTCATAAGAGGCCCTGTCCTACCCTGAGCGCCTAAAAAATGTAACGGATTGCGAGGAAGTGGTTAGGAAAATGAGGGCGAACTGTTGGGATCTCGTGCAAGCAGTTGGGAAAGTCGTTAACAGAATTACTGGTAGGGCAGTCGAGGCGCAACAGCTTTGCAGCTTTGTTGTAAATACGACAGAGGGGTTTTGTAATAGCTTTGAAAGTGTGATTGCGGTTGAACATTTCTTTTTTTTAATATCATATTTACATCGGGATCGAAATACTTTAAGGAAAAAAAGAGAAAATTGTTCCCTCTCCTTTATGTAAACGAGACAACTGAGGATAATTAAGCTTTATTTTGATAAAAAGTTCCTCGCCAGAATTAAGTTAATTATTTATATCAAATCATTTAAGCACATAAATTCGAAACTAAAATAATGGAGGGAAAAAGGGTTTAAGTTGAGAATGTTTGAGGGGGGAGCTGGGAAAACACTGAAATAAGAACACAATTACTAGTGTTTGTGAGGTGTTGAGTTACAGGTGACACTTACAAAGTTCTGACTTTGATTGACACGCCGTGTCTGTCTCTTTTGTTGCCATTCATTCCCCTCCTTCCCTTTCTTCGCTCCTCTTCACTGTTGACGAAATCTGTTCACTCACTTTATCTTTGTTTGTCGGCAAGAAAATATCAAATGCTCAACACCGTTAACATCGTTAGTGCGTTAATCCAATTTTAAACGCGGTTATCTCCACAGGCTGTTGATATTGTTCCGAAACTCGTTGGGCGTCTCGTCAAATGTTTCCGGATTCCTCGTATTGACAACTTTCGGCGGTAACTAGTTTTCGTAGAACTCGCCTTTGAGTTGAGGAGGGACTTCTAAGACGCAAACGCGTTAGTAAGACTTCTCCTTTGGACAACCTTCAAGTGTTGAACGTATCGACTTTCCCTAAGTGTAAGCCCGGATAAGAAATGATGTCGTTTCCCAGCAGCTTGGATTCTGAAGAAGATGCCAACGCTTTCGATTTTTATTGGTACTTGCTCGGCCCTCCTGATCTGAAAAAGGTGCGTCAGCCGATTTTCGTTCCCCAATTTTGTTGAACGTAATTGCTTTCACATAGAGGAACAAAACGATACTGGTTTCAAAAGTAGGCTCACACTAATGTCCCAGAATTAACATATGCCGCTAATATTTTTTTTGAATCTTAGAAGTAAACTCCGTCACCAACTTGTTGGACTATTGAGGGAACATTTACCCTGTGTGCTCCTATTCTAATCGATACCCTTCATTTCACAGGTGCACCCGATGAAACCTGAACGTTTTGCTCAAATACTGATAGAAAAATTGGAGACTGTCAAAAGAAACCAAGAAGCCGAAGAGAAGTTTGCTCACAAACTGCTGGGGGTACGTTGAGCTCTCAATTTTTTACGCTCTTTAGTGCGGGGAGTGTTAGATTTGTCGACACGTGCAAATTGCATATTATTTACGTTTCAGAACGACGACGGATGCGGTCCTTCAGCGAAAAGCCTCGCTGATGCCATTCGAGAGCGATTTGGAATCGACGATGACAACGATCAAGACATTTTAGGTTCGTTTATTTACGCCTTGAACTACTCGAAAGATTCCTTTTTACTTGCCTCGGCTCTGCATTGTATTATCGGTTGGACAATGTTGAGTTTTCTTCAGTTCTTTACGTTTCAAGGGCTTGCGTGTCTGAAAAATGCCATCTGAGGAAATGGTGTGCTTCTGGGAACAAAATTGAGTGAGAACAGTCAGCTCAAACGATTTGGCTTGCAGGTCAAAATAAGTAGTTATCATAGTGATGAAAGCACCAAATATTTGTTTTCTCCAAAACGCTTCCAACAGTTTTGTGTGTGGTCCCAATGACATAACGGTAATATAAAATGTTCGTTCTTTAGAAAATGACGAGAGCGTGATCAAATCGGTTTTGCATACAGTTGAAGTTCCCACAAAAATTGCGATGGTAGTCCAGCGTCACCCACATGATGAAAACGACCGTAAAATAATTCGAAGTTCTCCAATTAATTCCGGAATTCACACTAGTTTCAATGAGGTAACTTTATTCACAGTACTTCAAAACAATTAACATATTACCATGTGTCGACCTGTACGTTGGTGGTCACCCAATAAATATTGAGACTTGAGTAGGGGCAACTCAATTAATTCTGTAATCTTAAGGCGGCGGTTCGCACTGGAACTGGTGACAGAGACAGGAAACCAATAGCGTCACTTGTCATGGGACTTTGTATTGTTACCAGTTCGTGTGAGCGACCGATACAAAAGACAGAGACGCGGGATTGAAGACAGGGAGACAGTGTCCGCCCCAGACCAGTGGTGTCTTGTGTCACTTTCGAAAAGCACCTGCATTTGGTATCGCGAAGATTGCGAAAATATTTTGTGTCATAAAGTATGAGCTCGAACGGACCAAGTATCCAAGTTCTTCGTACATGTCTCCATTAACTGCAGCTTCGTCAGAACACCAAACACAAAAGGAATTTATTGATGAATATTGTCAACCAATCGAAATTATTTTCGACGACGAATTTGAGCAGAACAATTGCCGTCTCGAACGCTCCATGAACCACCACCTTTAAGCTCTACCAGTTTCTTTATAAAGTGCTGTGCTAGGTTTACCAATTTCATATAAACTGAGAGAAAAATATATGAGTTAGTTGCTATAGCATTAAAATTACTGGATGTATGTGGGGCTGAGGGAAGTTGTGTTATGCACTGCATCAAATATTTTCTATAAATGACTGATCCCTTCATCCCCTAATCAATTATTGTGATTCGACAGATCAACACGTATCTAGAGTCTGGTCGGATTTGACGCCCTCTCGAACGCCTGGGCTCGTTTCACCGAGACCAAGATCTCCTGACGCACTTCGACGCTCAAGATCCAGCCAATCGACACCGAAGGTAATGGCATCGTCTAGAATTCATGTTGTCGAAGCAATTTACGTTATATCCGCCTTACTATGAGCGTGTTTGTTTCAGGCTTGTTCTGCTCAAGCGGCGTCCTTGCCACCTCTTCACCACCAGGTTCCCATGCACCCTTACCTCACTCGTTCCCAGCACGCATCTCGCTACCTCCGCAAGGACAGGGTATGTTTCACACGCAACATCACTAAACGAACTTGCATCGTGGAAATGACAAAAACGTGATTGGTTTTCGTTGCGGTTTTCAGGATGGATTTTCAACCTTCAGCTCAGACTCTGGCAACGTCAACGATTTTGCAGAGGATAAGTTGCATTTGCCTAAAAGTAAATCTATGCCGGACTACTCCGATTCGACGGACACTTATTCCTCAATGCCCAGTGAGTACTCAGGTAATGATACATTTTGAGTAATCTGAAATGTTGATTGGTTAGTTCACCTTCGTCTCAAACGAACAATTTATGCCCAAGCCCAACAGGGAAGTGACGTTGCGCATCGTCACATTATCAGTTTTCTTGCGTACTGCACTAAACTTTTAACGCACAGCAGGTGCTGCTTGCATTTCTGATATGTTTGGCACCACTAGCCAAAGATTCCAGCATTTTCCACAAACTGAATGAGACCGAAAGACCTTCCTTCATTATTTCGCCTATTTATGTTTACAGGTCACGACGGAAGGTTCAGAAACAGCAGAGAATGGGCTGGAAATAGGCGTCACACGTCGAAGAAGCCCGAACTCACTGACAGTGGTGTCAGCGTGGTATCTGAATCAGTTTCCATTGGTTCTCACGGGCACAAAGACAAGTAAGCATTTTCCTGCCTAGTAGTTTTAATAATTTATTTACTGTGTGTGGTGTTGGATGCAAATCCACCATAGTGTCAAGATGGGCCAAGCCTTCAATATTGCTATTTGGGAACCACTAGGATTTTATGGGGTTCACCTTTCTGAATGTTATATGTCGTTGAGAGCATACTCCTTGCCAGCCTTGTTAATTATGTACGTACCTATATTTGTAGTTTGAGACATAGTCATTTTCAATCAGGTCTGCTGCGTAGCAACACACAACGTTCCACCACCCCCGTAAATTCAATGACATGCTACATGCAAGCGCTGTATTTCAACTCATGTTTACAGAAATATTTATGGACAACATAATGTTAATGCGATAACAATTTTGATTCCACTTGTGGTATCGACAGCTCCAAATAACACGAGAGTACCATAAAATTCTCATCTGTGGGAAAGTGACGAGAGCAGCTACAATAAATTATTAAAAAGTTGCCATAAAGTGAAGTAAACCCAGAAATTGCAGAATTCCAATTCCCTCTGTTACTTACTACCCAAAACAGTGAACACGATCCACGATCCTTCTTAGAGAAATTAAGTCGACCGTCTCACAAACAGAATATACCATCGTGGAGAGATATCCTTGTTGGCAGCTGTGGGTGATGCCAAATACCTGCTTTGGGTACCATTAGTGGAAAGAGCCCTACTGGAGCTTGCTTTACGCTTTTTATAAAGTAAGATGGGTGTTATTGCTGCCATGTGAAGGGGTGACGCTACTTGTCAGTGGGACACAACGCAAAAAATGCTACGACAGTAGCAGATTGGGTAGTTGTATTAGAAGTAAGGTAAAATCCTCCCCTGTTCTCAACCTACGCAGAGAGGGCAAGGCTGCCTATGAAGATGACTTCACCTAGAACACAAGTGTTTCCAGAGGATAAATAATAATAATGTGCCATTCTTCCTAATGCTCTCTTAATCTAACACGCGCTACGCAAATTGTGCTTCATAATTTAACGAGTTTGTTATATTTAACAGGGTTTTGTCGTGGTTGATCCAAAGCGACAGATCAGGTTGTTGCTCCCACGCTGATCCAGATTCGGAAAAAGCGTCGTCGTGCAGCGGAAATTCACGATTCGAGGGTAAACACCACACAAGACCCAGCACAGTCAGGTAGCGTACCACGACAATGATTAAGTTGTTGCCTATCGAACGATTCTCGTTCATAACGCGATGGTTTTTATTATAATTTCAGAGGAAGGAAATCGCCTCCGCTCACTGCCCCTGCTCAACCTTTTGTTGCCGACCCCTCGATGCCTCCTCTTCCGCCTCCACACACTTTTTCGCAACTCGACGAAGCTCGTCGTCGGCTTGAAGATCAAACTAGGTGCAAACAATCGAGACAAAGGTGAGCCCATAATTTATGAAACGTTGCCATCAGACTTGACTGTGGATCGCCTATCGTGTTGTCTTTGAACTCATCCAGGACTCCTCGTATGTTGTGCCACCAAAATGTTAACGAGTCAAACTTAAGGGATGAACCCACAGTGATACCAAAATAAAACTATTAACAAAAATAAATAAGAACTCTAGGAATAGTGCACAAGTAAATGAGCATATCAAATGCTGTTTATGGAAAAGTAAAAAAATGTATCGAAACTTGAAAAAAAATCTCAAAGGGACGAAGAGCGGATTGGAGAAAAAAAATTAGATTCCCTGCGAGTGGGCAAAACTTATGTGGTGAGACGCTTTATTTAGGCATGAAAAAATCTGCAATAGACCCATCCTAACTTTTCCTGAGCCCCTTGTACTCCAGCGTAAGGTAATTGTCATCATACTGGTACGAGCAAAACAAAAGCAGTATAGAAACTTCAGTTCGGAACAATACTGTTGCTTGTTGAGAAGATCGCACTAATGAATAAAACCTCAAGTCAGGATGAGTCAGTGGCCATTGACGATTCCAGAGTGCATTTCTGGGCAGTAGTTCTGTACATCCTTTCTTCTTGATGCAGCTGCATCCGCACATCCGCCTCGCCCCAAGTATTCACCACGCCCTTCCTATGATCTTCACCTGGGACGTGGCGATCGCCAGACTCGCTGAAAATTCCTTTTCTGTCCTAAATCGCCTCAAATTTTCGATGCGACCTTCTTTCGCCTCTCCACCAGACACATTCCGATTCAATTCCGATCTTGATCATTTTCAACACTACACCATCTGGTACGATTAACTGACAGCAGTTGTGATGTTTCACCCGTGACTGTCGACAAATAAATTCTACAATCCCGAAAATACTGCGCTAAAATAAATAGGTTTCTGTTAAACTGTTCATTTAGAGTATTTAGAGTAAGTATTACCATCAAGTTCTTCGCAACCGCCTACGAAAAAATGTAATCATAATATTTCAAGCCGTTAATAAAGAAAAACTAGTTGGTCTTTTCAAGAATTAAAAAAATTCATTGAAAGCCAGTAATTTGTTCTGGAAGAGAACAACATATACGGACAGATACGCTTCAGGTTCCCAAACCTCCAGAGGGTTATTGAGGGGGCCTTTAGGACGTTCCAGGCAAATTCCAGTGGTTGACAGAAGTAACGGACTGTTTTGTCATTTCATTCTGCACGCATTTCCTTCTTTTGTCACTCGGCTTGTCTGGTAGGAATTTCGTGGATCTACATCTGATTGATATGTTGGCGTGTTGCAGGCCTATTAAATTCTTATTTTCATTAAATCAGGTGTCACTTTACGCTCATTCTTCGCTTCGCTTTTCCAGGTGCAGCCAAAATTCCAAACAAGAAATGTCAGCTTCGGTCGGTTCGACACTCAGGAAGAGCAAAGAAAATTACACTTCCGTGGTTTTCACTTTCTGCGACGAGGAGTATCCCTACCTGATAAAAGTTCCAGGAACGTCTCTCACGCTCAAGCAGTTCAAAGAATATTTACCGAAGAAAGGAAATTATAGGTGAGAGCCTTCATCTTCTTGTGCAACTTTTATTAATTTATGATTCGTGTCGGGGAGCCTCTTTGTTCCTCCTCTCGATTAAACAAAGACATCCCTTCGGCTCTTTTCTTGCCACCACCTGCCATTTTTACTTTCCTTGTATCTGGTGGATGGTGTGTGAATGACCAGGATTTTGCGTGATAGCGAAACTGCAACCTCCATGACCTGCGACTGATATGACTCTCTAAAGATGGTTTAGGAGCAGGTCATGTTGATAAGGGAACAGACCTGGCAGAAAATAAAATAAATACGGAATTATTATAGGGACAGATCTTACTCGATTCAGGACTTCTGTATGGCATGGAAAGCACAGTAAGATGCGGGAAAGCGATTAAGGCGAGCGGAGTGTCATCAGTAAGCCTCAATTATGTCTCCAATGGACGTGCACGATAGTTTTTTGAATCCGCTCTAAGGGAGTTTTCGATATAATCTAAATATCGCCAGTAAAATAGCATTTAGCGATTGCTTGATCCCCTCAATAAGTTGAATTTTTCAGTGGCCTCTGCGCTGTAATTAATTTTGCTCGGTATAACGAATTCCAGAATGCTAATTACCATTACGTGTGACCGTAAAACAATTTTAGGAAAGTTATTGGGCAACACGTTCTAGAGAATCTCTCGCTCAAAAAGACTTCCTGAACTGAGGGAAAGCTGTTTTAGCTTTTAATTCGTACAGCGAAGGTTTCCCAAATGATTAGGCCAATGTGCTAGGCCAGAAAATCGCCGAATTTTAAAGGAGGAGTGGAAAGTAGTTCTCACCCGATGTTTTCAAATTGGCGCATTGGGGGAAATAATACCCATGCTTCATGCAGCTGTACTATCTTTACAGCCCTCACAAGAACGCGGAGAATGTAGAAATGTATGGCCTTGGTCCTGATGCGTTTGCTGCAAACTGCAGTGAGTTGCGCCGAGTTCATATAATTGTCAGCCGATTGGCCTTCCGGGGCTATTCAGACTAACAGAGTGCTGAGGATTTAAAAAACGTTTTACCTTTTCTCAACTGTTGAAAAATGAGGGCAGTATGAAAATTTCAAACGCAGTTCAGCTTCATTTAACTACATTCCTACGCATCAGAATTAGTGTGTCATTTCCATCCCTTTTTTTCACAATGTGGAACTGTTTGATTTCCAATGTATCGTCAAATTGACTCGTTTTTGTGTCGCGCTTAGGTATTTCTTCAAAACGGAGTGCGAAGAGTTGGACATGAAGGTGATTCAAGAAGAAATAACCGACGACAACGACGTTCTTCCACTTTGGGAAGGAAGAGTTATGGCCATACTGAAACCCAGCGAATAGTGTCGAACCACTCGGGTGAACTTGAGTTTTAGTATTTTTATCAATCGGAGGGGGGTTATTTTTTGTTGAACATAGTAAAAACTTGATTGTTTGATGTTTGGGTCGTACGACTAACTTGGGTGCATTGCATTACCGACGCTGAGACTGCGATCTCTATGATCAAACGTAGTTTTAATTTTAAGTCGGGCTCTTTTTTTTTTTTTTTTTTTTTTTGTACCTCAGCCATTGAAATCTTCATGACATTTTTCTCCACTTCGAACTCAATTTTTGTAAGGTTCCCAGCATTTTGTCGCTATTTTTTGTTGTTGCATTTTCAACGTGTTTTCGAAGTCCGAATTCAGGGATTTGGATTAGTCGTCGGCTGCACCCAACTCGTGTGCGCTACACAGTCGGTTTTACTTAATTTATGAATTGTACATTCACTAGTGTACGTACGTGCCTTTCTTTTCCTTTTTTTCGATTTCCTGTACTCGACGACGACGTCAAAGGTGGGTGGGTGATGGGGAGGGGGTCGCTGGTAATTTATTGTTTTTTTTTAAAACCGCACGTAACGTAAATTGTCTTCCAGGAGCGGTTGGGTCGTTTTTTTGGGAACTGAATCGTAGAATTTTTGCGGTTGGTTGCAGCCGTTTTGCGAGCTCTCGAAATGATAAGATGAATCGCAGTGCCTTGTTAATTGTTTGTTTTGTATTGTTAAAAGGCGTTTGAGTGCAAAATCGGAGCGGGCGTCGAGATAATCAACACAATGTCTGGGAGTTACTATTGTGTGGTTTGGTTCAGAACGAAACAATCGTGTGAGGGGATTCGAGAGTTTGCAGTTGTTTCCCCCCCCCCCCAATACAGCTCTGGGTTGTAAGGAAGAGGTTCCATCAACTGCCCAACGTTCACTGGGTTCAATTCCAATCTAAGCTCTGCACCAAAATGTGCTCTGCTTCTGGTTCTTTTTTTTTTTTCATCTCGCCTTGAGCAATTATGCAATAATGGAGAAGAGGCACGTTGAACGGCGTACAGTACCTCAGTTTCTTCAGTGGATATGAAAACTCCATTCTTGGAAGATTCCATCGACTATCTAGGGAGTTGAGGGAAATGAGGTGTTCATTGGTGAAAGATTTGGCTGTTGGCGCTGATGGGCTAGAGGTCACATCAAATCTTAAGCAAGCAAAAGGGCTGTAAGACCTAGTGGTGGCATGGTACCCAAGGCGCAAACCAAAAATATTTGACCTTCTTAAGGATGCCGTAATTATAATTTGTTCTGATTCTCTCTTGAATGGTCAAGAGCTTAGGAGGTGTGTAACATCTTCTAAGTCGTCAATGAGTGGAGAGTGAGGAGTGCAACGACCTCATCCTTGAACGGTATGATTATTAATTTTATGAATGTAAAAGGTAGCAGAATAGTGCAGCTGGGGCGTGCTGGTTAGCTCATTACCCAAAATTCGTTACCACACTCTGCTGCCAATTTACTTGTCGTAAACACTAAGATTATTTTGCGTATCAACTTACAAACAAAATGAAACAGCAGGGCAGCCCTGTACGTATTCTATAGTTGTGTTTGCACGACCCAAATAGGATACAAGGGTCTGACATGATGCATTTGCCAGTGCAGATGGCTGTGGTGAAAGGTCACGAGGCCAAGAAGGCGCTGCTCCCCTGCCCAAGTTGGGCCTGCTGTAATAGTTGTGAAGAACTATTAGATTCACTGGGAATTGAAGGAGCGTTGAAAGGCTCTGTACGAGATTAGAGGCACCCGTTGGTGCAGTGGTGACGCCAAGTTGGCTTGAAAGCCCTTCACCTGTCTCTCTGAGAGTTGACGTTAAAAACCCGGCAGATCGGCAAGACGTTGTTACAACAGATACGTAAACTAGTTGATGGATTGTCACTGCTGTCCACGATGACAACAGCGGGAAGTTATCTGAGGAGGTTTCCTCTCTTACACATTCACGTAACAGCAGAACTTATTTTGGGGTCACCAAAATTCGCACACTCTGCTGCACAATGTCGCAATTGTTTTCTCCACTTAGTAAAGACTTGCCATCTCCTCTGTAGCGTAGGAGTCGTTGTCATCAACAGGACTGTAGGTTGAGAGGTGGATTTGAATGAGCTAATTAGTGACTCAGCTACGCCATTCAATTTAGATGACTCTTGGTAATCCTGGTTAGTTGAGGCGCTGTCCTCAGTCTACAGGAATTCCACTGCTCTTCACGCCACCATTGACATAGGCGTTTACACGTACATCCCCTGGTATATGAATGAAGGCATCTTTACCCGCTCAGACTGCTGCTTTGTGGTCCATAATAAGCTAGTGGCTGTTCGAGTTTTAGATTGGTTTCTTTTTGGCATTCAGTCACGCCTATCTCTTTAAAGGTCACGCGGCTTGCATCGCCCCATGCTTTCAGCCGCTTTAAAGGGTCGCCCGTCTTGCCACTGCCTGATTTCTCCAAACCTGTTCCGTTGATTGTTATTCAACTCTAAAAGTGATAGGGCCAGAGGGAATCTCATAATTATTTACCCCTGGACTGCACGTTTCGTGTCTGTTACATCATAATGACTTTTGCAGCGCTTGTTCCTGTTCATCCACCGTGTCGCCTTTCCAACCCTGCAGCAACCTGGGGCGGCTTTGCAGTCTAGTTAAATGTCTACTCATCGAAGGAGAGGGGTTTGAATGGGGTCAGGAAACCATTGACACCCCCACCCACCCAATCATATAGAGAAACTCGTACCTCCTGCCTAATGGTTCACTATTAGGAGTGTTGTACCTCTTTAGTGTGTTGCCCATAACCACCACAAAAGACCGATGATAGCTAGTGCCGTCATGACCAACTAAAACATGGCTGCACCCCTCTCAGGCCTCAGGCATTTGGTCTCTCCCTGATCTTTGGTACTTTTGACTAAGACGCTGTACAGCAGCTTTACGCGGGGAATGGTTGCATAGAGACAGGGAATCTCGTAATTTATTTACGCCGAGACGTTGCGTTGATTATCCCGAACCGTCTGATTTCCCGCTAAAACGCCTTCGTTTTCGTCATTACGCTGGATTTGTTCCTACGACACAACTTACCGACAATTCACCTGACTCATTTGTTGTCATCCTTCCCCTTGAAAATGGTGTAATTTAATTGTAAATAGTGCTATTTCGTCATGCGATGTAAATAACTTCGTGCTCGCAGTGTAGTCTTAGTTGGATGGTCTCGTTGTCCGTCAGGCGTTGAAGGACAAAATCGTACAACTTGCCTACCGCCGTCGACTTGTGTACATATTAAGAGTATTGTTATTTTAAGTAGGTATGAACGTCTGCTTTGTTTTGAAACTTTCCTTTATTTTTCTAACATTCAAAACTAAATTGTCTGTATTTTTCCATTTGCAATATTTTGTACGGTTACGTTGAGGCCAAATTCAGCAAGTTCTTAGAGAGAAGATAGCGACGTTCGCGGGTAGTTAAATCTCGCTTAGCAGCAGCCACTGGATGGTTGGGTTAACGCGTTTTCTGTACTCAAAATCTTGCCTTGTTTGCTGTGAGATTTTGTTGCTTTGATCGGTCGACCTTTGCCTAGTCCTATTATACCTTCTTCTGTCAGGCGTGGGGGCTAAATTTAATATGATTATTAATGAAAGTCACACAGCTCAACGATTGCATTGGGCTCTTGTTATTTGGATCGGGAGTAGCTGCGTCGGTGGAGTGATCCTCTAGCTTTGTGGACTTGTTCAAAGGGAAAGATTTGCATTTTGAGTGAGGGCGTGGGCACCAGTTTCTGTCATAGACATGTCTCGGCATTTTCAAGCTCACCGGGTTGAGATCGTAGGATCAAGGCGAGTGTGGCGCTACTTCCTACAAAGTCATGCGGCTTGACGATCTGAGTAAGACACAGTCCTCTTAAATCCAAACGTTCAGTCTCTTTTGTGTAAGTTTGAATCGTCTGGTCTCCAAGTGAAGTTAGTAGTCAAAACAGCGTCGTAAAACGAAATCGGGGCATGCCAAACAGATCTCTCGAGGTCGTTATTTACTTAAATTTGAAAGCGGGTCTAGTTGATGAATACAAAATTTGAATCAGAGCTCTGTATTTCCTCCTGAACCTCAAACTCTTGCACTGTTTGTGGGACAGTACTAGGTTTTAGCATCCGCTGGACGTGCACAATTATTGGACAGGCCTGGTCTGGAGGTGAGAGTGTGCAGTGCCTACTCAGAATTAAGTAAAATGGAAGTGAAATTGGAAGAAGGGGGAACCAAGCGCTGATAGCTCCCCTACCTGAGTTCTCAATCTTCTGGAACAGGCGATCGCCAGAATTTAGTACGGCCATTTCTCGAGCGTTTTTAACCCAAACCTGTCCCTGAGATGGATCGTCTATGGATTCATCCTTGTTGGGACTCTGAGCTTCAGCTTTGTGTTTTTGAGGGTGCGAGTTCGGCAACTGTGTTGCTATTGGCTGAGCGGTGCTTGGCTCTCGAATTTGTGCAAATATCTTCGCAGACAAAGAACTTCGGGATTAAGGAGGGCGTCGATGCACGAGTGGAGAAGGTATAGGAAAACCTCTCAACGCTTTGGTCTGATGCCTGTTTCCTGCAGGGTTCCACGTTGGCGCGATGTTTTTACTATAACTGGTTTTCAATTCATCCCATTTCTGACACTACCCGTTACGAGGGATTTTAAAACGTGGGAGAGACGCTGACTCAGGCAAAAAATTGGAAATTTCCTCGTAATATGAATCTTTGTGTTTGATCACTATGCTCAGATCACTGAGATGCCTTCGATATACAATAGACGAGGAATGGATAAAAGTAATGATTATTTTCGGTATTGAGAGTAAACTAAAGAGGGTATGAGAGGAGAAAGCTAGGACTTGACAGATAGGAGTGACAAGGCAAGAAGGGGACGAGGAGAGGACATGGAATGCTTTGACAATGCAGCAGGAAGGACAGTTGTAGAGGTAATTGAAGCGGAGAAGGGGACACACGATGGGGCGCATGGAAGCCCGTACAGGACCACCTTCCAGCATCACTGTTAGCCCTAACTGAGACTATACAATCTTACAGTAGCTCATTAATCTTCATTGTTCCCACGTCAAAAGGGAACTCTGTCAATACGCAGAGTCAACGTTAGGAGTAATCAATTAATCATGTAAGGCTGCACTCGCAATTAAATTGTTAAAAGGCTCAACAACCTGTAGATTCTTTTCGTGCCAAGCTGGCGAACACGCTCATAAAACTCTGGTTATTGACAGTCGAGATATCTCGCTCGCCAACTCGTTAAACATCCTCTCTTTCACCTTGCTGAACTTGGCCTCGGCATTTGGGTGATGATTTGAATGTGTACAAATTAGTTTTGAGGCGCAAACTACAAAGTTCCTTCCTTTCGCCCTCTTCAGACGAAAAGTTCAGGCTAATTTGTCGATTTATTTTCTGTTTCAGTCGCCGGCTGACGATTTCGATCTTTTTTGTGACATAGGCCATCTTTTGGTCGTGTTGAATAATGTGACCGATTGCTTTCCGTTTCAATATGTCGTCCTCCTCATATTGGAGCTCAATTGATAATCTATTCTCCTAAACTATTGCCGTTCAACTCAACATTTGTAACCCTCGAAAGAAATCGTCAGCTGCGTTTAAATTTTGAGGAAATGAACCTGAATCTGTGGGGCTTGCTAATGCTGCCATTACACTCTCCCTGGGGCGCTCTGAATGAGATCTATAAGTAAACTCTCCAAATGTGTATTGCGGGTTTCCCATTGTGCCGCGGATTCTTCGACTCTTGTCAGGTGTTTGCCCTCCAGTGAGGGCGTATTGGTTGCATCAGCACCTCACAACTAAGCCGACTTGATAATTTTATGTTCGCTCACACATTTTTGTATTCCTCGTTTTATTGTCTTTGAATCATCCCAACGCTGAACATTTCAGTGGACAAAACAATGTTGTATGACAAATGGCCAATTTGAAAGTTAATTTATATTTTAAATTAAAAACTCTTGTATAAGCTCTCGTTTGTTGTAAATCCCTGTTCTAAACATCTGATGTGTAGCGACACACAATTTTCCACATCCCCCTGTAAATTTGATTTGAACTGGGAAAACCCCCCACTGCAACCAGAAATGGGCGTATATGAGCCCCTAGCTCCTGTGGAGCTGGTATTCTCTGATGCGGCGTCCCCACCATTCTCGCACAAACTGCAAGACAACCTCGAGGTCCATCCCATCTGATCTATTTACTTTTGTGGCAAGTTTCAAAAGGGCAGATCAACTGTGACCACGTTTTTCAGTCATCACCTTCGCGAAATGGTTATAAGCTTGCTTTGTAGCAGTCAATGCTGCTAAGTTCGTCCACCCTCCCAACAACCGTCGCTCACTGTTGTAGAAACTACAGTGGAGTAGCAAGTGGTTTCTTGTTCCTTCTGCACTGGAGGCACAACACGTGCACGATGGAGAGTCTTTGAGAGGAAAGAAGTGGGGTCCATTGAAGTCACCATGTCCAGTGGTCTGGCTCAACCCATTTTCGTTCATGGATGTTAGAGACTACCTCATGTGTCATCATGGCCTTTTGACGAGGATTCCCATCTTGCTTGCCATTTCTCCACCTTGAGGTCCATCCCTACAACCTCCTCTGGCTGCAGCTGAGGAACCCCAAGTACTCTGAGGGACACTGGAGCCACTCACTCATACACAGCACATGCTCTGCAGCCTCACGCTCCGCCTCTCAGAATCTCTGACTTACAAATCTTGGCCAGGTTGTACCTTAGTGTACAGTGACTTGCGAACAGGCCATATACATCTTTCTCTCTCCAGACTGAGGATCTCTCCTTTTCACTCCTTGGAGTTTGATAAATAGCCTTGACTGCCTTTGGCCCTGCGCTTCTCTCACTCATCGACGTCCTTATTCAAATTGCTCTTGGTGGTACTAACAGTTCCTCGACTTGCCTTTGCCCTAGTAGAAATAGTACTGGTTCGCAAAAGCCTTACTGCTTTGAATGTGAATGTGGAGGCGTTAGATATTCAAATGGACTTCTATTGCAGCAGTTGAAAGGCAACAAACCTGTCTGATGGATGACGTGTGACACACAGTCTTAGTGTCCCCTTATAGAGCCAATCTATTCTTGTGGAGTGACGCCTCATAATTTATGCACATCCTCTTGCAGGCCCACAGCTTCGTGATTGTTGACCGTCACGTGCAACAACTCATATTCAACATGTCCGTTGCTCATCCAGTATCACCCTGAGATACGAGGCATGTTTTTTAAGTAAGTACTGTTTTGGAATTAAAAATAGACGTGCAAAGATATCGCAATAATTTTATTTTTACATGAAAGCCTGTACCTTAATCTACTTTTCTACATAATTTCCGTGAACATTTAGGCACTTGTCATAACGTGGCATAAGTTTTTAAGTACCCTCATCATAAAATTCTGCTGCCTGACTTGTTAACCACTTCACTCTTTTGGGTGATGATGAATGTCGCCATTCCATGGATTGTTGTTCCGATTCTGGTGTGAAGTAGGCCACCCATGTTTCGTCACCAGTAACAATTTGGTCTAAAAAATCTTCACCTTCATTGTGGTACCGCTCAAGGAAAGTCAATGCACTGCCTAAACGTTGGGTTTTGTGCAAATCCATCAACATTTTTGGAACCCAACTTGAACACAATTCCCAGTAATTCAAGTTCTCGGTCACAACGCGATACAAAACACTATAAGAATATTGTGGAAAGCAGTCGGACAATGATGAAATTGTAAAGCGTCTGTTTTCTCTCACCTTTTCGTCCACTTTCTGCACCAAATAATAATTTACGACCGAAGGATGCCCACTCGATTCTTCATCATGCACATTTGTGCGGCCATCTTTAAATGCTCTCACCCATTTCCTTACCATTCCCTCACTCACTCATAATGTTTTGTCTGTAAACTTCACAGCTCTCACGATGAATATCGATCGGTTTTACGCCTTTAGCACTAAGAAATCGTATAACAGCCATCGTACTTCACAATCAGCGGGCCTCACGATTGTCAGAAGCATCTTAAACACTCAGTAAACAACGTATACAATGAAGAATCAGACTGTAATGGCGTCAGTGCGTAGACAAGAGATGTAGGTAACCAGCGCTCATGCGTGGAATGCCGACTGTAGTGCTGTGGCAGTGTAATCTCAAAACGGTTCTTACTTTAAAAACGCCTTGTATTTCACCATTCTAATCAGCTGGAGTCTCGCTCCTTGCATCGTCGGTGGCAGGCACTATTTCCAGGTTCCTTCATTTATTAACACTTTCATTGCTAACGATCGTTCCCCTGTGTAAGACCACTGCTACACAAAACATGGTGGCGTGCGGTAAACTTGTGCTTTCGGGCGTAGTCACTCTCATGGAACAAAATGTTATTAACTTACCACTAACCACTAACTTACCACAAAAAAGTTGCTGAAAACGTAGGAGAAACGCGTTCCGTTGAGGCTTTCATCAAACTGAAAATAGAAAACCGTCGCTACCTGAACTCCTCGGCGGGTACTCCCTGCTCATTTAGAAGGGTCATTCCCACTACTACCTGTATTGAAAAGGGCTTATGGTACTACTACCGTTGGATTGTACAGGGTTTTCGCAAGGTTCGAGAGCGGTTTTACCGCTCTAGTCATGGGGAAGAACACGAAAGCGCAGTAATACCGCGCGTAGCAGGGAAGGTGTTAAACAAGACTGTGGTGGTCTTGGCTAGATTGATATGAAAGTCCTTCCTTGTCTCTACACCTTTGGGTGATACTCCAAACATTGTTTACTGATTGTAAACACTGGAGAGGTTTTATCCAGTTAGGTTTGTTGTTTATTCAGTGAGCGAGCTCATATACAAAGAGGGTTGTCATGTCAGCACCTGCTGTAAACCAGAAGTTGTTTATTTTCAGGCGTTCCATCAACCAAGGATCAAATAAAGGATCGAAGGATGGATAAAGTCAGTAATATGGTTTCTGGCATTCTTGGTCCTTAGGGATAGGTTAAAAATATAAGCCCACTCCGTACAACACATTTTTTCAGTATGCAACAAAAATAGCATCGACTAGAGGCTTTTCACCTTTGATTTGAGACCTGCTGCAGATATGGGTACGAGCTGGCGTGGGGTTCCTCGTGGCCTTCTTCCGAATTTAAAAGATCTGTGGGGAAGATTCGGACACTGCAGAAGTAATTCGCGTTCCAAACCCTATCTCCCTGCTAGACGTTTCCAGAAAATTCGAACGCTTATTGAGAAGAGACAACTCTCCCCAAAATCTCTTGGTGTTTTCAGGGTGCCCTGACGGGTTCTCAATGAGGGCCCGATTTGGGAAGGTTCCACTGCCGGGTTCTGGAATAGGAACCAGATTCCCTTCCGCCCAATTGGCGCCATCTCGAAATGATATTCAAATAATAACGGCGGCCCATCGCTTCGGATTTCTCCTAGGGCTTAGGATCGACTGACCTTTGTGCAACAGCTGTTCACAAGAAACCCTTCTCCATGTCAATCCCCCAGGGCCTTGCTGGAGTATTTGCTACTACCACCAAGATCTGCACTGACGACATTTCCAGGCACGCTCACGCCCTGACCTTCCTGCGCTTGACACTGCGGCCCTCTTACTCATCAAGGCGTGGCAGCTACTTCCCTCCATGAAGAGCGATCGCTATCGTTGCCGATGATGGCTGAATATAGGCATGAGGCCACAGCGCCATCCATTTTCAGGGCTAGTTGCTTATAGCTTACTGGCTGAAACTCGAACTGTACTGTGTCTACTGTAGCATCCCGTAGAAGTGAACTGATACAACCTCTACCTACAAAATTAAAGCTACAGAAGTTATTGCAGAGCGAAGTTTCACCCTTAACTACTTGTAAAGGACAACCATGCCTCCTACTGAGGTCGTTTGGAAGGAACGTCAATTGTGAAGAGAATTTAGCCTCGATAATGTGTCTTCAATGAGGGAAGTAGTCAGCAGACATTGCTCTGGTCTTCACTTAAGTAACCCTGTATCTTAATGCCGCTTCCAAAGCCTAGAAATCACAAATTGACTTGAAGCGCAACGCTGAGCAACACACTCTCGAAATAGTTTTGGGTTTGACATTTGTTGGGCCCATTGAGCCCTCGAGACTTACCGCCAATCTCATTTACCCCACAAGTCAGGGGAACTCGAATGAAAGCTCGTAAATAGAAAAAAAAGATCAATAATTATTTATTAGATTTGTACATTTCATTCCTTACGACAAACTTATTAATTCGCTCGTTTACAAATAGTCGTGTAACGTTACAAAAATTACGAGTTAAAACCCAACGGCGCCCGTCGAAATACGAAGACTAAAAAATAATTGAATAATTTCTCCGGTGTTCGAAAAGTTAATTCATTCAACGAAAAAAAAATCAAAACTAGTGAAATTAGGGTGACAAAATACTTAAAAATAAAGGCAAGATTTGAGTTTAGGCACCTCGTCTTCTTCATTGACGTATGGCACACAGCGTGATTACGAGCTACAAATCAAATGTGATGTCTCGTAGCGACAGAGATAAAGAGGGATAGTCTGCACGAGAGATGAGGGCGTTGCAGCTGGGGCACTGATTCTGGTTGGAAGTTACGATTATTAAATGTATCCGA
Source organism: Pachypeltis micranthus (assembly GCA_020466155.1). Taxonomy (NCBI): domain Eukaryota; kingdom Metazoa; phylum Arthropoda; class Insecta; order Hemiptera; family Miridae; genus Pachypeltis; species Pachypeltis micranthus. Next base: position 68,344,538 of record CM035769.1, read on the forward strand.
GGAATGGGGGGGGGGGGGTTGTAATGGAATAGCTGATATCAGGTTTACATCTTTACTCCAGGCTTTGCGGGTCAACTCTAACAACACCTGATATCAAGACGTATGACGCCTTCCTTGGTTTGATGCGAGCTCTTAACTTAAATTTTGTGCCAGACGAGCGGGAAACCCTACTGTAACGTTTAAGGCGTTTGATATCATAAAAAAAGGCACAAGCTTGTCGACAAACACGTCACAGCTTACAGATAAGATGAGCACTTAGGGCGGCAACGTAAAGGCACGCAACGTTCAGACAACAAGGCACGTGTAGGCCGAGCAAAAACATAATGCAGAAGCACGTTTGAAAAATATATACGCAACCCACTGAGCACCTGCGGCGGCGTTATGAGACCTTACAAGAATAGAGTCCCAGGCTAAATAATGTCAACGACCCTTGCCATATGAACTAAATCATTCGCGAGGATATTGTGGAAACCCATTTCATTAAAAAACAGAATAAACAGTAAATTGTCTATATTTCCACTGAAATAACGAGCACAATTGTTAAATCGATTTCGACGGTTAGGTCATCATCAGTAACAAACATGAACTAACCGTCGAAATCGATTTAACAATTGTGCTCGTTATTTCAGTGGAAATATAGACAATTTACTGTTTATTCTGTTTTTTAATGACCCTTGCCAGTCACGAAGACGTCAGTGTTCTGCTGGAAGGATGGTGGTGCTCTTCTGAACGGGACTCTGCGTTGATTTAGGAACTAACTGTGTTTGAAAGTTCCCCGGAGTTTGACAAGGACCCACTTAGTATGAGTTTGAGCTATGGCAACTATTGTTTAAAACACTATGACTGATTCATCTTCATCAATTTAATTATGTTAGTCATTTAACTAAATGGACGACAACAGAACAACTGGTGAAGGTTCATCGTCGTGGGCCTGTCAACAACATTGTAGTACAACTTTCGTTGTTCTAGGGAATGAACAATCTCAATTCATTGGCGCAAGCATCACACGTGATCATGCAAAGTGTCTGTCAGTATTAAAGTCACTTGGCAGCCCTTTTGGCGCAATAGCCCCGTCGATCACTGTTTTCAGCCCCAAAAGACACTAAATTGCAGAAATGTACCGAAGAAAGAGCCAATCTTCCTTGCGAGGATGCCAGTATCAGTCCAAAAGGCTCGAGTCGCTCAGAAAATGTAAAAAAGACTATATGAGAGAACTAGGCAAGAGTTTAGGAAAGACACTGTTCGTCGGAGGCGCAGAGACTGAAATGCTCGACAGACTTGAGCAAACTCAGACTCTAGATAATGACTCGTGGCATGGTCTACAGCCGTACGCTATTTTGTGCAATTTCATACAGCGACAGACCGCTAATGCACTTTCCCGGGTCCCCTTGTCCATAGTTGATCAAATGTATAATTATATCAACTACAAAATACTTTCAACTGTCGAATCTGTAACCACGAGATCACGAGATTATTACAGTAAAGAGTAACGCGTTATCCCATGAACTGAGAACCTGATCTTATCACTCTTATGAACGGTTGTGGCATTAGCCATTTCGGCCAAACCTTTCAGATACCGCCAAATAATTCAATCCCTGGAGCAATCTTCCAAAATGATTTTCTGGCCAGACGAAACTATTAGCCCAATCTACTCAAATGACGATCTGCCTGGCCACCCTTTTTGGTAGAATTGCAGATAAAGGTTCGTATGCTTGCAGATGGAACAATCCATTACATTAGTTCTGGGTCCCCAGCCACCCTGGTTTCAAATAACCAGAGCAGTCTTAGTGTACTGCCACGAAACCCGGGGAGCAACTACCTGATTACTATAAACGTTGCCTACCGCGTGGAAAGATTTTTGTCGTCGCTTCAAAGAGCCCAAGGGCAAGTTCATCTCCTGCAGAATTAAAAATGTCTGGAAACTCGACGACGCCAAATGCTTATCGTTCCAGAAGTTGAGTTGCAACTAATTCTATGAGAGTTTTGCCTCGGGGTCAAGTTTTTACTTTCCTTGGCTCTACAAAGTAGAAAGGAAAGTTATGTAATCGGCTGGGGAGGAAAAACAATTAAAAAAAATACAAAAAAAAAAAAAAAAAATTGAGTTTTCTTCAGTCCTACTGAGTCAGAAAAAACACTATTAGGGAAAATGTTCTGTGTGTGTGTCTGTGAACGATTTTTAGAGAAAACGACCGTACCAAATCAATTCAAACTCGATATCTAGCCCGCAGGTTACCGTGGAACGCCAAAATAAGGATATGAACAAAATCCACCGAACGTTAACTGTAGTTATCATAGTGGTCAAACACCAAATATTTTTTTCCTCAATGACGGCTCTAACGATTTAGATTACATTTTTTATATTGATAGCTCGTAATAAGAAAATTATACCATAAATTTCCTATTTGTGGGAAAATGACGAGAGCAGCACAATAAATGATCAAAAATCGGTTTTAACGCGGTTTTTTCCTTTTAAACTCCGCTGAAATGTTGCTAGAATGTTTTTTTTTTAAATTGGTGTAGTAGTACATTCCAATAACGATAGGGTGAGCGTTTAAAAATGCTCATAAGATATGTGGGGGTCCCTCAAGAAATTCCGGAATTTCAACTACCGCCGTTTCGCTTACTACCAGTTTTAAAAGTTTTTAACCAATAACTCTGCCAAAGTGATTACTATCCTTCAACTAATAAATCGTGTTAACAGCCTCATTAATTATCTGTGGACCAATTGCTCAATAATGCTCCGGGAACGAGTATGGGCGGCACAACAAATTTCGGAACTGTGAGCACTACCAATTCCTGCCAGCGTGAAGTGATGTTTGACCAAGTTCAAATGATTTGAGTAAGTAGAAAAAGCCATGTACAGAGTGAATTGACGTAGAGCTAAGGAAAGTTGTGTGTTGGCAACGCAGAGCCCTCCCACCATCTCCAGGGACGTCCGAAATCACAGCGCTTGTATGGACATGGATCCATTGAGGTAAATCGATAACATCGTGGAATTGAAAAATTGCAAGCTTCAAAAACCAGCAGCTTGACTGACAAGCGATTTATCATTCTCGCAGGCATCCAACAAACAGAACCCACTCCCAGTGAGAGACTGGGACCACGACGCCCCCCCCTTAGAACTGTATCCCTGCGATAACAAAACAAACTAGAATCTAAGACGCCCGTTACATTCACAACAAAACTCGTACATCAAATTTCAATTAAATTATCAGTTAAATCGACTTAACTACAATTTATTTAACAATAAAAAATATTAAGAAAAATAAATAACGAGTTAAACGCAAAAATACAATTGTTCTCGCTCACCGACATTTTGAACATTCACGTTCGGCAAGTACAACCAACGAGTGCAGAGGGAGATAATGGCAGCAAGTCGAGCTATTACCGGTTTAGCATCAGTTGGGTTACAGCAATCCATGAAAATAACGATTGATCTAGGGAGCACTGAATGACGCTTAGATGCAGAGTTGTGGGCAGCACCGGGAGAAGGCTAAAGGGCCATTTTTGCTCATCTCAGCAATAAAAAGACCCTTTTACACAGTTAGGAAGGGGCTCACTCCAGACTTGAGAGTTGGGTGTTGTCTTGCTGCGAAGTTAGAGTCGGCAGCAGTCGGAAGAGGAATAGTAGACATCTTGAAGTATTCATAGCATCATCAGGAGACAGTGGCAAAATGTCTAGTCACTAACCTGGGCTGACTGATATAACCCTCTTAATGGACTGTAAGATTCCTGTCTGAGGGTTCAGGAACACCATTATAAGAAAACCGACCCTTCCAGTCATGGGTGACGAGTAGGGGCGTTTCAACTTAAATCGTAAAATACATTCAGCCCATGAAATTAATACTCATGCCATTAAAAATGGAAAAGTACGATTAATTCCCTTTTGTGGACCGTAAAAACGCAGCAAATCTGCTCGGTTAGAGCTATTGGTGTGTGTTTCACTCCTGCCCACTCGTAGGCTAGTGCAGGGCGATACCAGAACTGAACATTACGATAAGTTGTTGAAATTAGTTCTTCTCTCATTCGTTATTGACATCACAAACACACTGGGGGGGATGTGAACGACTCAATTGCCTCCCTCTGTCACCGTTTTCGTCTTTACAACAGGCGAGAGACTTAGCGATACAATTTAGTTACTATGTACAGGAACGTCTTGTCTTACTCCTAGAGATTTTGATAAGATGATAAGAACGAAAAGATATGAATCAAACGATCTGACCGCATCCGGGCGACTGTTCCAGATTCGAGGCCAATTTAATTAGCGTCTTTTTCACTCTGAGAGCCGGGAGGCGAGCGTGAGGGTTGAAGTGCCAACATTCCTTCATTAATTTGCCCATACTGGACAGGACCTGGAAGTTCAAAGAGATAAAGTCAGTACTCTGTGGTTTACATTTAAACTATGAGGTATGTCGGTTTGAAGATCAGGCTAAATGCTGTCCAAGAAGTTGACACTTTGCGACATCACTCAGGCTACTAATATGAAGCAATCTTTTATGAACCTCTTCATAATTAATACACCCCCGGGGGTTACCATTTAGGGCATGTCAGATCGGGTATTAGAGTGATTTGGTTATCCCACCAAACAGGTACGTTAACTTTCATAACATGCCAGTTCTCATTCACAGTACACTTCCTCCTTTCTGTGATCAAATCCAATTCTCTAAGAATTCCCTTCTACTCCCTTTATGACCTCGATTCAACGTTAGCTTAGTTTTAATTTCTGAGCATTTAATTTCCAGACGTTCTTTTCTCCTCTTTTAGCATTGGTCCCCACAATCTATGAGTTGCCTCACATCCTCTAAGAATTACTTCTAACCTTGTAAGGTTCGCTTCCCATTCCCACTCTCTGAGTATCGCTCCTAACCGGTCTGTTTTCTCATCAATATGACTGTTTCTGAACCTCCAGAGAGTCAACTGTCAAAGGGGTTGCAATTTGGCCATCATGCAAGAAGCTGGCCACTAGCTTAGCATCCATCAAACCCAGACCTATGTAGCCACGGCAGGTTGTCACGGTGGATAGCTGTCCCGTGTGTTGACTACACAGAGGTATGAACCCTGAGGAATCCCGTACCATTTGGGAGGAGTTTTGATATTTTATGTCTTTACTTTGCTACATAAACTCAAAAATGTAACGCCGGAGATGTTACGGAGAAGCGTCACAAAATTTTTAACTCGAGTTGCAAGCAACAGCCCCTGTGGCCTAATGGATAAAGCATCGGTCTCCTAAACCGGGGATTGTGGGTTCGAGTCCCACCAGGGTTACGATTATTTTGTGTTTTTGACATTTTATGTCTTTACTTTGCGTCACGGAATATTTGTGTTGGATAAGCTTGACAAAATGTAACGCTTGGTAACATCACACGTTTTAATAACCTCAGTGACCAAGTGATGTTGTCAATTGCAATTGATGCGGCCATTATATCGAAACCATCAACGACCACAATCAAACATAGTTATCATTGCATAGAAACAAAAGTAAAAGACAAAATGTTCCTAGTGGTTGCGTACTTGTACGAAAGCTGTACCCACCGTTTGTGTTATGTCTTTACTTTGCTACATAAACTCGAAAATTCTTATAAATCCTGCTTATATGAATTTAATTTGGTTTCCTGCCAGATCTAACTATTTACTTGAGTGGCAAGTTTCAAATGGACAGATCAACTGTGACCACGTTTCTTTTCAACGACCTTCCCAAACTGGTGTATCTGAACTGTCACCAAGTGGTGCGAGCACGTCAAGCTGGCTGAAGAAAAACCCCAGTTAATCCTCGTAAAGGGAAAAGAAAATAGCTTTGGCGGCCACAGGCTCCTTATGAGAAGCAAGTCAAGCGCTTATGAGTGAATATGGGTGAGAGGTGGGGCTTCAGCCAACGGCCTCAAAGGCACTACCATCGCATGGCCTGCCTCATTGCAAGTAGTTAGTGTGTTACCATGATACAATCCTCATGTGCAAGGTCATTTACAGGTGGTATACATCGAACAAACACCTGCCGTACCTCTGCAGGTCTGGGTTTGGCGGATGCTGAGTGAGTGGCCTCTTGCACGATTTCGAAACTGAAACCTACATGAGAGTAGAATGATATAACCCACTTGGAGGGGTCAGGAACAGTAATTTGATAACAGACCTGACAGTTTGCAGCACATGGAGGATTTTTGCGTCATTAGACTTATCGACTGAGCATGAATCAGTAAGTCGGATCACTCGCATAGGTGTATAGCTCGCAATCACTCTCGACGAGCCCTGTGGGCACCCTTTCTCAATCGTTCTTCGGCTCCTTGCTCTTAGCCATGTAAAGTTTGTTTCTCACTGTCCAAGCAGCACTTCCTACTGTTTGCAAGCCTCCATGCGTTCCCTTCCACTCAACCTTTCTCTCTTCCCCCATTCCCCTCCTAACAACTCAATGCATAGTATTTGTTCGAGCCTGGTTTGTTGTGGGACTGTCGTTTCGATCAGTGTCTGATCCTGTCCTCCTCTCCTGCCTAGCCCCCTCCTCTTTTCATTCGTGTTCCAAACGCTGCTCGATCACCTCGTGTTCCCCTGTGTTTTCTCCCCTTGTTAAGACTTTTTTGGTCTGTCGGAAAACCTTAACCTGTGTACCGGTTTGGAAATCTGCCTCCAATTAACTATTACAACGTGGCTCGGCATCATAATCGGCTGGAAGAGGAAGACATCGAGCTGGGGGGCTCCTCTGTCAACGAATCTCCGCCATAGGAAAAAGGTAGGACCTTCATTCCTTTCCTTAAACCTCCTTAGACTCCTCGAAAACCACCAGAACCAGTGACGTATGTCACTAGAAATACAGTCCGCTTCGAACATACTCCTTTTTTGGTCCTAGCGTGCCAGATGGGAAACCATTCATAGAGAAATGTAGGCGGAAGCACTCCCCTCGATCTTCCTATGATGCTCGGTCCAATACCTGCCTGCCTTGCTGCCTGATCTTAAAATTCCAAAGTTTTCGGGGAATATTGAGCAGTATTCTATTTTCTCAAAGTCTCACATAACCAGTAAGTTCCATTTTACCTTTCTGCAGCATTTTATACACCTATGCAGTACTTTCTACGCTCTACCATGATGTCAAAAGGTAATATGAAGAATGAATATTTCCACTGCGCACTAAACAAATCAACTGACAACTAAGCACTTCCCCATTAACATGGTCTCCACTGCACTTGAGCGTTCTTTCTCGTCTTCCACCCAAACTTATAGCACTTTCCCTCGCTCCCTGAAACTCATTCCTTCGTGAGTTCCCACATACAATATTAACATACCCGTTCAATTTTTGTACTCTGAGTGAGCCCTCTTCTTATCCTTGTTTCTCTACTCCCTCATTTCCAAAGTTATTTTTAGTTCCCACCTCCGTTCTTCCTTCAGTGTTGTTCTCACCACTGCTGAGTACTTCCTCCATATACTCTCGCTCTCTCTCAATCCTACAATTTCTCTCACATTAATGGTCCCTTCATCCCTAACACAACACTGTAATTATTTCACCTTCGCTACTTAGCTATAAATAACCAAATGACAAAACTTACAGGATCAGAAGCCCATCTATTGGGCAGAACCGGCCTTTGCTGGTCGATGCAAACAACTTTTTTCATTTCTTCGAAAGATGGGTCATTCCCCACCCAGTCATTGAACGGAGGGTGGTACTCCTCAGCAATGCCTGCGAGATGAACAGAAAATATTATTTGAGCAAGATACAAATGAGAAGACATTAAAGGGATTGTTTCGTGACTCACCGTTGCTGATAACTCTCCGAGCTAGTTCCCACAGGACCAACCCTACTGCGTACATGTCGACTCTCTTCAGCGCTTCAAAACAGTTCATGTCGATCCTAAAAACAGTTTGAACTACTCATTAACATGAATAAAATAGGAAATATCTGGGGCGTCGCATCGCATAGCCATCTTCAGCTCCACGCTCATTCAGGGCTTTTCAATTGCATCAGTAACTACGTGTTTTTCATTCAGTTTATATGAACTTGGTACAGCTTAACGTTCTACGCAAAAACAGGCAGTGCTTAAAATGAACGAATGATGTGCCTCTACCTTCAAGATGAGCAACTCCAAATTCAAAGCAATGGTGATTGTCTTTTTACTTTCCTTGGCTCTACTAAGTAGAAAGGAAAGTAATGTAATCGGCTGAAAAAAAAATTTCGAGTTCTCTTCAGATCTTTACGTTTCAGACCCCCCTGAATCTGAAAAACACTATTTGGGAAAATGGTCAGTGTGTGTGTATCAGTGAACGATTTTTAGAGAAAACCACCGTACCAAATCAGTTCAAACTTGATATCTAACCCGCAGGTTACCATGGGATGTCAAAATAAGGGTACGAGCAAAATCTACCGAAAGTTAACTATAGTTATCATAGTGATCAAAACACCGAATATTTTTTTCTTTAAAACGGCTCCAACGCTATTGATTAAATTTTTTATATTAATAGCTCGTAAAAAGACAATTACACCATAAAATTCCTATTTGTGGGAAAATGACGAGAGCAGCACAATAAATTATCAAAACTTTCGACGAAATCGATTTTAGCGCGGTTTTTAGAGAAAGCAACCGTACCAAATCAGCTGAAACTTGATGTCTAGCCTACAGGTTACCATGGGACGCAAAAATAAGGATATGGGCCAAATCTACCGAAAGTTAACTATAGTTATCATAGTGATCAAAGCACCAAATTATTTTTTTCTCTCAAAAACGGCTCGAACAATTTTGATTACATTTTTTATATTGATAGCTCTCAATAAGGCAATGAAACCATGAAATTCCCAAACGTGGGAAAATGACAAGAGCAGCACAATAAATTATCAAAATTTTCGACGAATAGTTTTTAGCGCAGGTTTCTTCCTTATAAACTCAGCTGGAATGTAGTCCAATCCAATACCTATAGGGTGAGGGATTAAAAACGCTCATGAGATACATGGGACTCACTCCAGAAATTCCTGAGTTTCAACTACCTCCGTTTCGCTTACTACCAGTTCTAAAAGTTTTTACCCAATAACTCTGCAAAAGTAATTACTATCCTTCTTCAAACAATTCATGTTTACAGCCCCATTAATTATGTACCAAATGCTCAATAATGGTCCTGGAATGAGTATGAGCAGCACAATAAATTCCAGAACTGTAAGCACTACCGCTTCCTGCTGCTGTGAATTGTTGTTTGACCAAGTTCAAATGAACAGTGTGATAAATGAATTGAGTAAGTGGAAAAGCCATATAGAAAGTGAATTGACGTAGAGCTAAGGAAAGTTGTGTGTTGCAACGCACCACCAGATATTTTGATATTCGAGGCATTGTTTAAGTTCACTGGGTTCCTGAGGGTCGGACCATTAATCAGCATTATTACATCGAGGTTCTAACGGTCCTTCGAGAGCACGTGAGAAGACGACATGATTTGTGGAAGTTCCCCAAGCCATACTAATTTGTCCGTGAAGACATTTTTCGCAAATTATCACTGAGTCGAATCATCCGCCCTACTCTCTCGACCGTGCACCCTGCCACTTTTTTTTTCTTCTCAAAGTCAAAACAGTGCTGAAGGGGACAAGATTTGAAAATGTGGAAGCAGTTAGAACAAGAGCGGCGGCGGAGATTTTGAACCAGCTGACAGAAGTGAACTTCCAGAACTGCTTCAATCAATGGAAGATTCGGATGGAGCGGTGCAGAAATTGTCAATGGGAGTACATTGAAGGTGAAAAAAAAGTATACTGTAGTTGGTGACGAATGACAAAAGTTTTTACAGCAGTTTGGTTATTTAATAGCCACACTTCGTACGGTGGTTTCTAAGTCTGAGAGTAAAAGACATTCCCCGCCCTGAATATTGATGAGAGCTGTAATTTCATTCACTCGTCTTAAAAATGCAATTAATTGCGAAAATAGTATGAAATAATTATGACAGCAAATGGAGAGTATTTTAGTTTCCTGCCACGCTCAAGTCGGAATCAGTATTGCCTTCTCCAAATCAAGGAACGGAGTCGAGACGTGGCACTAGAACATGTTCAATAATTGTAATCTCGTGACTGACAGCGTTAACCTCACACTTCATCCAACAGCCCTGTCGAAAATATTATTGTGCTCCAGTTGATTATAAAATTCTTGATCTATTAATTCCCATATGCCACGCAAATTAAATTCGAATCGTTTCCTCAGATACCGAACATTACTGTGAGCGTCTTCAATTACTCGAAGTTCAACGTCCATTTCATCCTAACTCATCTACGCTGACCCATTCGTTATCTTGCTCGTAATTTCGTCGTCCACTTCCATCATTCTTTCTGATTTCCCCATCAGAACCTCCAAGTGAGATTGAACAGCGAACACGTCACCAGCTTTTATTGCGCCCTCAACGTTCATCGAATATTGCTGCACCAATTCTCGGAGAATATTTCTCCTTCTTCTTAATCCTTCCATCTCCACCAACTCACCTCCCGTACCTCGTCACGCCTTCTGTACTTTTGTCCCGTCAAGGGTACCAAAAATGCCGGAAATACCTTAATTAAGGCGAGCCGTGGCCTAAATTAATAGAAATCAATTAAACACAAATATTCGTCCTCGAACTCTAGTGAACAACTGAATTTAATTAGCGTGCCATATGGGATTAATAGATCAAGATTTTTATAATCAACTGGAGGAGACAATATTTTCGACAAGCCCCATGACGTTAAAATTATTACTAAAGTCGAACGAGCTAAAAGTCACTTACGATTCGTCGAGAAGTTCAGGCGCCATGTACCGCTTAGTTCCCACTCTCGTGTTGGGAGGAATGCTCGTCTCCCCCGTCGTTTGCGAATGCGTCACCGCTAAGCCAAAATCGGCGATAGCGCAAGTTCCGTTGGCTTTAACTAAAATGTTCTTGGATTTGATATCCCGATGTGCAATGGCTGGTTTCCCCTAAAAAATATCAACAGATTCAGTGAACTCAGCGCAGTACAATAATATTATAAGTCAATTATGCTACGGATAAATCTTACCGCCTGAGCGAAATCAGAGAGCGTAAAACAAACAAACGTCAAACATATCAATAAGACGTACATACATAAGACAATAAAAGTTATGAGCTTTACACAACAACGTAGTTTTATTTGAGAAACACATCCTGCTGCCCCTTTTAGCGAATTTTGATAGAAATCAATTTTTGAGGCACGCTCACGAAAAATTCGTTCCGCAACCTAGGACTTTAACGTTAAAGTGGTTCTTCTAAACCCCCTATCCATAGATCATGTTATGTTCGTCGACCGTCAAAATAACACAACGGAAAAAACTCCAAATTTGATTTTGAAAATGTCCAAAATTTGTGAAACTTAGAGCACGACCAAAAGCGTTGAGTTGAGGGCGGAGGTTGTCTATTTCGAAACTGTTCACTTTCCTTAGCCCCGGCAGAGTACGAAAGAGAGTTATCTAACGGGGCGAATTAAAGAAAAAATTTTTCCGCGAGGGATTTCAATTAGCTTCTCCTGCTGACCAAAGGCCTTACGAATTATTTTCGAGGTTGAGATCGAGCTTTGCTTTCGGCATTTCCAGGCATTCCATTTTCCCTCCACAACTGCATTCAGCTCCATTTCCCCTCACCCACCTCTACTTTGGGCGTTCCTTCTCTCCGCCGCCCTCCAGACCTAAATCAAGACCAAGTCAGTCCACACTCAGTATTGGTACAGTACAGTAGCAGCCCAGTTTCCTTCACATATTTAGAGACTCACTGTGTGAACTAGTTCTACTGGCAGCTCAATCAGAACGCTATCGAAGTAATCCAGTGACTGTTTAAAAGCCAATGTATCGTGTGTATAGAACTACATTGAGTGGCAGTTTTGGCACGCATGTGAAGATCCTAGGCAACTCATACACAGAGTGTGCGTTTCCACGTACATTTTCTGAGCATCCAGGTTGGATTTGAAGAAACGCGTGCTCTTTCTTAACTCATGACGTTTGTCACTGATAGGGCGGAGGTGTGGATTTGACGATCGACTGCTACCGTGACAAGACTGTTTTGAAACTGCACGATTTCCCTTAACTCGTTCTAGGGCACTTTTCACACGGGAAGTTACGAATTTTAGGAAAGTATTATCGCGAGGAAGGTTTTGGGGATAGGACGCTGCTGAAGTTGAGCAGAGGAGGTAGGACTTCCCAATACGATGCTTTGATGTCACACCACGAAAAGCATTAATCTCTTGTATTGATACATGCGAAATGCGTGCAGACGAGAAGCTTCACAACATTTCTCCTGGTTTCCTCGAAGCAAACGTCAATTGAGCACAAAGCTGTGTCCAAATGTTCATCAAGAACAGACAACGTTGGAACAACGAGACCCAGTTAAAACTAGAATTCACTAACTTCGGAGATGAATAACATATATAATACAAGCTTTCATCTTGATAAAACTTCAAAGTTTTACCTGAGTTCCGACGATTTCCGAGTGCAGATGCGCCAACCCAGCCATCAATGTGATGGCAAGAGTCAGTGCGTGCCTCCTATTCAACGGGTTTCTGTTCAGATGGTCGTACAAACTTCCGTTTGAATGATAATGAGTCACGAGCCAGAGTTGAGTGCAAGAATTCACTGAGGTCATGTCAGAGCCGATGTAACCCAAAATGTTCTCGTGCCTCAAGAGGACGGTGCTAGAAAAAGAGGGGAAGAAACGTTATTTGAAAACAGAGTAATGTTCTGGCAATAGTAGTATGTCTGAAGAGCAGGGCACAGAACAGGGAGCTTCAGAGAAAGAGAGAGATGTTTTATTTAACCACCAGGGAAAATTAAGACCATAAGGCTTGATGTTGGAGGGATAAATTCAGGCGCTGAATCACGAATTATCCATCCAAATACAAATGTGAAAATAACTAAAATTTACTAGTCTACATAATCAGTAGAAAACGTAGACAAACGATGTAAACTATTCTGGGGGATGAAATAGGTATTGTAGGGGATAAAATGAAGTATTCTAGGAGCTCCTTGCAGTAAAAAAAAATCGAATGCTTCATTAGGAACGAACTGATGGGACTTTGCACGTGCAGTTGGCGGACACAGGAAATGGATAAGAAAATGAAAGATCTGTTCTGAGATCTGTGGGGGGTGAAAGTAATGATTTAACTCAAAACTTCAGTGAATAGGCTGGATGGTGTCTAGGCGTTGAAGAACGAGGGGGTCCCAGAAGACGAGTCAACCAATGGAGCGGATGTGAAAACTCAAATTTCTTCGCCAGCGTTTTGGGATACTGATGAGCCTGATCGTTAGAAACGTGGCATTCAGTAGAGTCGACGGAGACTGACGATGGAAGAAGTCGAGTGGAGAGAGGTGACGATGAAAGCTTATGGAGGTGATGAGAACGTATGGGGAAGAGCAAGAGATCGAGTTAGGTTTGCGAGCAAATACGATAAGGGCTCAGATCATCAGACCAAAAAACAAACGGCAAGAAAAGGAAAACATAAGAGGAGGCTCACTCGCCTCATCATTTTTGTTCGATGTTTCGTCAACAAGGCCCTTTGACTTGGACCATGAACGTAATGCCCTCAACTAGTCTAGGCGTTCTACTATATAATCATACGACACAACTTGCAACTATGCACTGACACAAAAATTCGTTCGGTGTCCTTGAATTTACTGGCTTAAATCTATGAACATTCGTTTCAAATAATTTAGATTCATATCCAAATAAATACTTGACCTATTTATAACTCGGCGAAGCACTAAAATTTTAATTATAAATAGAAATGGGAGGAAGAGAAAAATTATTCGAAGTACAATGGAAAAAATATCTGGTGCGTAGCAACACCCAACTTTCCGCCATCCCTACAAGTTAGAACACGGCAACATATGCGGGCGCTATATCTTCATTCAACGCATTTCTACAGAACAAAATGTAGGGACTAGTTAGTTGAGAGTCTTTCCTTAGTTTGATAGAAATCGTTACTGCCGTTTTTAAGAAAATTGGAATAGCGATAAATTAATATTCGACAAATCTCCTTTTCTTAGTTAACGGCTTATATCTCTGTTCAACAGATACATACAGAAATAATTATGAAGAACGAAATGTGGGCATAGATGGCTGGAAGGCACTCTGTACGAGTGATTAAATCTGATGAAGCAATTACCCCAGAAATTACGGAAATGTTAAAAAAACATTATTTTCGACACATTTTGATTTTTATCTCTGTTCAATGGACTTTGAGAGGAACATTTATTGAGAACAATATGTAGGTATTAACTATTGGAAAAAATCCTGAGGGTTTGGTGAAAATCGTTGAAGCCATTTTGCCAAAAAGCGTAAAAAACGTATTTTTGCTTCATAGGCCTATATGTGCCGTTCACCGTATTTTCATGGAGATATTTATACAGAAGAAAAGTTTTGTATTGACTATTAGAAGATAATTTGAAAGTTTAATCAATATCGTTAGTCATTTCCGATAAAAATGTGAAAACCCTAGTTTTTGGTACATTTTCGACTGATTGACTTATTTTTCAATTGGTTAGGAAGGGAATCGCAATATTATATACTTAATGCTGCTGGCTTCTAGAAGCGTGGGTCAGGGGTTTTCCCCTTCATTTGCCATCAGCAACTGCCGTGGATAAGGTTAGCCCTGGGAACACACTTTACAAAGCCAATATTGGGTGTTCGGTGAAAGTAAACTAGTCGTAAGCACACATACTGCAACGATATGGAAAAATTAATCTCTGAACTCGGAGCTTCATTGTGTCCTTATTGTCACCGTCACACGCTTACTTCCTCTCTATAGACACACATACTGCCATGTTTTGGGTCCGAGGTAAATACGTGTCGCCAAGCATCTTATTATTCGTTTTGTAATTGTCTGCTATGGTGAGACAACAGCTTCCATTTTTGAAGTTGAAATAAAGTTAGTTCGTGAGGGGTCTTTCGTGTTTCCGATGGGTAGTGATGATGATTGATGTTATATAAACAGGCAAGCCTATTTCCTAATCAAAATGACACTACCAGGGCCCTCTTGTATCAGTCGAAAGACGCGGTTGCGGTTTCGCTATCATGCAAGAGCCCAGTCTCTCCCTCAGGGCTGTGGAGGTACAGCAGGTTGTCATTCAGCCAGCTGTTGCCCATGTGTTACACCAGGGAGGCATTTCCCTGAAGAATATCGTACCACCTGGGAGGAGTTCATAACCTGGTTTCTCACGTGATATAACTATTTACTTGGATGACAAGTTTCAAAGGGAGAGATCAACTCCACGTTTCTTTGTCACAAGCCTTCCTCGCAACTTGGAGAAATGGTTGTAAGGTTGCTTAGTAGCAGCATGGTAGGTTTGGCTGCTCTTCCAATAACTGTTGCTCACTCTGAAAGGTCAGAGCCACACATTTTGTGGGACAGAACGCTTCGATTACCTTTTCACTTAGTTTTTTATGAACCTTTAGCGAACAACACACCCACACAATATGCTTCTTTTATTTCTATATCCTACTGTGCAAATTTCATTCTATCAGAAGCGTTTGATTCTTGGCTTCTGGCACGTTGCATTGGCAATTTACATTTCAGGGTCTTCCTGATTGCATACCTAGTGATTGTTCATAACAACCAGATTTGCTCTCTCAAAGAATGGTTTGACCTTCAAACACCGTATCAATTTTCAAGAACTAACCTGTAAATTTCGGTTTCCCTCGACCACGAGGCTTCGTCTCGAGAAAAGAAAATCTTCACGGCGATATTCTCCCCGTGCCAAATCCCTCTCCAAACTTCGCCGTAGCGCCCTTTCCCGATGCATTCCGCCAACGAAATTTGTTTAGCGAGAGTGCGCTGGATGAGGAGCGGCAACCCACTGCCAGAACCTGACGTCAGTTCTAGGTAACCGTCTTGAGACTAGAAGAGAGCACATTTGATTCAATAAGTAAAGTGTGTTCACTGAGTTTTAGTCAAGAGTAGTAAAAAAACAATTATTACTGCAGTTTGACAGTCCAGTTTTGGAGTGCATTAAAACATAGACAAGTTTTATTGTCTTGTCGTTCAGTAAAATTATAGAGAGAGTCTAGGCTCCGAGGCAGGGAATGGAAATGAAATCTTTTTGCCTTTTCAAAACGGGGGATGAAAAAGAGCCAAGAAATAGTACAAATATTTCAAATGATCTCGTATGGTCTCGCAATATTTCCTCAAGGGAAGTGGTCTGTGTGAATACGGTTGAAAGAAACCAGCTAAAAGGTGATAATCAGCCTGAGGGACATCATGGGACGCATGATTGTATGGGCAAAATTGGTCTACACTATAGTTATCATAGCGATAAAAGCACAGGCGAAGGCAGGGTTCCCTTGCAACCACAGGGGCCAGGAACACTTGCTCCACTGCCACACCTTTCCACAAACACATTCAAATATACATGAGAGTGGAAACGCTTTAGCAGTTCAGTAGTATTTCTGCTAGGGCTAAGGCAAGCCTCCGAAGAACTGTGAAGCAGTACAAAATAGAAGAGGCCTTGCTACTGATGTTACGTCAGATCAGAAGAACTTTCAGCTGCCATTCAGCGTCTGCATCCACACATAGGAACATTGAGAGAGAGGGCTGTTCCCAACTGAGGTGTGTGCACTGCTATGGTACACAGACGGTTCTGTGATGAGGGGAAAGACGGGTCTCGGCATTGCAGAACACTACTTCAGCCTTGCCAAGCCGCTATATATCAAGCAGAAATTCTAACAATAAATACTTGCGCACAAGAAATCCTGGCAAAAGGACTCAGGGGTAAGCGGATATATACGAGGGACGTCCCAAAAGTAAGTTCCGAAGTGCTGGGAAAAATCGAAAACTCAACCAATTTGAAAAAAAAAAAAAAAAAAATTCTTAAAGGTACGTATCTACTTTATTTTTCGATGTAGTCGCCATTCCGATCGATGCATTTTTGGTACCGTGGTGCCAGTTTACGTAACCCCTTGTCGTA
The DNA here is from genome assembly GCA_020466155.1 of Pachypeltis micranthus. Classification (NCBI taxonomy): domain Eukaryota; kingdom Metazoa; phylum Arthropoda; class Insecta; order Hemiptera; family Miridae; genus Pachypeltis; species Pachypeltis micranthus. The sequence continues at coordinate 68,361,418 of CM035769.1, forward strand.
CCATTCTGCGGCATTTCCACACACTTTCGAGAACTTGAGATCTTCCCTAATGATTCTGTGTACTGAAGAACGAGTCAATTGATGTTTGTTGTGCACTTTCTCGACAATATCACTTAGAGTAAAGCGCGCATCTTCCTCCAAAAGCTTGCGAACTGCAGAAACTGCGTCCTCTCCACGAGAAGTGGAAGGGCGCCCACTTCACTGTTCATCGTGCACACTTTCCCGCCCTTCTAGGAAACTTCTCTTCCACTTACGGGCCATTTCGATGCTCATGACCCCTTCTCCATACGCTGAAGAGAGTCTGCGGTGAATTTCGGGCACAGAAACATTCTCAAAAACTGAAAAACGGATCACCGAACGGATTTCACAATTTCACGGGTTTTTCAATGTAGCAGCCATGTTTACACTAAGCCGCAACAAGTGATAGCAACATAAGAAAAATTCAGTGTTGCCACCAGATGTAACACGAAGTATCCCCGTTGGCATTTTTTCCCTATGGCATTTTCCCACGGATTTACAAATGATCGGAACTTATTTTTGGGACGTCCCTCGTATATTCTTAGACAGATAAGCTGCCTTAAATGCTATCCTGGTCTGCGCCTTCAGATCTAGGCTGACATCTTCAGGTGCTCAAACGACTCAGTGCCATAATATGCTCTCCCTTATTTAAATACTGGCTCATAGGATCCATTAGGGCAATGAAAAGGCAGACTGCTAAGGGAAAAGGGGCTAAGAATCCCAACACATTCAGCCTGAGCGACGAAAGTCACCTAAATCAGCTGTTGACCCAGTGGGAGGCCCACAGGAAAAACTCGCCCATTGGCAAGGCCAGCCATGAATAAGACAGGGAAGGCTAATTATGCCTTCCTGATCGAGAGCGAAGGCAATGCTTACACCTGATCTGAGAGTCCTTACTCTCTTCCTCGTTGGACACTGCCCACTTGGATATTCCCTCAGACTCAGAGGCAGTTGAATGCAGATTGTGTAAACAGGAGGGCTAATCAGCAAAGCACACCCTATGCGAGTACCCTGCTTTAGCAGCCAGAAGCTTCAAATATTTTTCTCAGAGGTTCATTGAACTCCAAACCACAGCGAAGACTGCAGCGAAACACGCTTCTTAAAAGGGGCTGGTATGTACATTTTTTCTACAGCAATCTGTACATGACACAATAATGCTGTGGAATTTTCACCCAGAGCTATACGATAAATAATCAAACATTTCAACGAACAGCATTTTAGCGTGGCTTTTCCCAGATAAATCCCACTCTGATGACACTAGCGTTCTTATCAAAACCTGGGAGGTAAACCTAGTCTTATTATTTATAGTCCCATAAACCACGTATACAGCGAGAGTTTTATAACGTTCTCTTGATTGTTAATTCTCTTCCCAGTGGTAGGTGTCACACGTGGGAGCTGAGAAAGGCACATTTTCAATACGTTACAACGTAATAAATAACGTTTGTTGCTCTTATGCAATTGGAGTGAAGGTGACTCATCCCACTACACAAAGAAATGAAGCACGTTGGACACTGCATAACTATCCTGTTTGGTTGTACTAAGGGTAATCCAGGGCTTTCTGCATCGCAGGCGTGGGGCTGGCTGGGGGTTTGCAGACTTTGTGTGTCCTATGGCCTTCAGCAATTGACTTCTGTTTTTCTTCAAAAAATAACTTAGAAAGAACCAGGGGGGTTTTGGCGATGAGTCTGGTCAATGTAAGAGTAACCTAATAATATTGTGACATACTGCACCTTCAAATTGTCGTGAGACGATGGTACGAGTTCGTGAGGAACGGCCAAATACGATGAATGGCCTCCAGAGGGGTGCTCCAGGCGTTTGTTGTGAGAGCGTTTCAATAGAAGTAACACGACGACCCCTGCAATGACGAGAAGGCACATGATGGGCCCGATGATCGCTAACGTGAGCTTCCACATGTAAGTTTCATCTGCCGGGTCTCCAAATTTACCTGGAAAATATTTAAAAGTTTGGTCTTGTATCGTATAGATTACTGAGGTAACTAATTATCGGAATGTTGAAAAAGGGTGAGCGTTGGATAGTAAAATAAACACCGGTAACTTTTCGAAATAATACTAGCGTTTGCGTGATGAAAAGGAGCGTTAAACAGAGTATATTAAACATAAAAGGTATAAATAAGGGGTAGTCTGAAGATACCACTGATTTGAAATATGGAAAACGAAAGTTCCAACCAGTTTGGTATCGATTGCGGCAGTGACGATGATGCTGCTTAAGGAACCGAATGATTTAAAGGGGAAATGGGATCATGAGGAAAAAATAACGGAAATTCGAGAGTACACGATGCCACAGTTGGTCTGACGTGAATAAAAAACGAAAAAAGGAGATATTTAAACGGCTAAAGTTAATGTACCTGTTAGGCTGTTAAGTCAGTGCTGGAGTCAGTCAGTTGGTCACGGTCTTTTTTATACGAAGAGAAAGGTATACGGGATGATGAAGTGTCAGGGAAGGGCGGGGGAGGAGATCATGTACCTCTGGGGGGAAAACCCTCTAGAGGTGAATGGAACGTCTTGAATGATCTGTCAATTGTGGAATCTACGTCTTTTTTTGTATAAGTTGGTCTGTAAATCCGTCAATTGGTTGTTTTCGTTTGTGTAGTGTTTTAAGTGGTATGAATATGGTGTCGCATTTTGTGTTGATTTGTTCATTTATGATCTGTCCATTGAAGTTGAAGTGAACCACGACCAACTGACTGACTCCAGCACTGACTTAACGGTCAGACGATGATGCCTTTACATCGGAAGCGCTTGCCCACAGTAACTCACCAGCCAGAGGAGACGGACTCACCGAACAGGTACGTGTTAACTTTTGTAATTTGCCTACTGGCGGACATAACCCTATTGCTTTAATATTTAAACGGATTTGCATTTCTCCCAGTGAAACCTGAGTAGGGATCACTAAGAGCCACTAGAATAAGGAGGTTGGCAAATAGGAGAAGTGCAAGCACATCCCGCCTGTAGACAGTCCTCAGTCTGGGGGGAGAGTTTGAGGCCCGTTCACAGGGCACTCTCCACTAAGGTAGTGTCTGGCCAAGGTACAGGAGATACAAATTCGGCAAGGCAGAGCTGGAGCCAGCAGATCATGTACTGTGTATTTGTGAGGCGCTGGCTGAAATGCACCTCATAGCACTTGGGCTTCCTCAGCCGTGGTCGGATGAGGTTACAGGGATGGACCTAAAGGCTGTCTTTGTGCGAGAATGGTAGGGGGCATTGCACACGTCACATTAGGGAGCACCAGCTTCTTGGGAGCTGATAGGCCATGAGGCAGCTAAAGCACGTCCATTTGAGACCACTGTTTTCTCAGTTGCTATAGTATATTGAGGATGGGAGGGGGAAAACGCCAAAATAGAGACAAAGCTGAATGATAATGCTCAGCTATTCTTAGCTGTCTGTAGCAACTGGTGTGTCATCCACACTAAAACTAAGGAGGTTTGATGGATTAATAATAAATATTAAATTAACAGGCTTAAAACAAGAGGGACAATAGACAACAACGTTCTAGGGTAAATTTGCTAACTCAAACAATATCATTGGGGTCAAAAGACAGAAATAGTCCACCAAATAACTTTTATCAGTTAACTTGAGCCTCTCGTTATAGCAAATCCCTCCTGACGCCCCACAAGTCAGCCCAATACTTCTTAACTACAACTTGACCATGAACTCAATCACCTTTACCTCTAAATTTCCATAGAAAGCGATAAAAGGTTCGAACTCACCATCTGGTGTCTCAAGATGTCGAGGGAACGTTCCATTGTTGCAAAAATCCCCATTGCAACAATGCATCGAGTACTTCACCTGCCGCACAAAAACCGACGGGCACATGAAACGAGCGTGATCTTCATCTTTGGAGCACCCCCGATAGAACGTTGTCTTCCCAGTCACCTGATCCACTCCGTAGAACGTCCAACACTGATGAAAAGAAAGAAGTTCAGGACGAGGGAGAGACAGCCAAGCAAGGTGAATACTTTACTTTGAATTTTATACGGGGCAGAAAGAATAGAAGAGTGCGAACAGTTTTTGTGCACAAAAGCTGACTGTTGTCAGAAGTAGGTTGACTGTTGTTCTTGATTTTTATCTCCTAACCACAGGATAACAGAAATCGTACGTTAAAAAAAAACATTTTCTTCCGATCTTTATATTTTCAATAAAACCGAACAAAAATATCTAATTTCATCTTCTGCATTTGCTCTGTGCGTGACTGTAGTCTGATTTTAGGGAGAACAGCTGAATTAAACCTGAAGCATAACCTTTTTTCCTTTTCCACGTCTTACAAAGTATAAAAGAAATGCGAAATCGGACGTTTGAATAGCTTCTGAGACCGAAAAACAAAGATTAGGAAGAGGGTTTGTGTGTGTTCTTGTGAAGCAATTGAGAGAAAAAGGCTGAACTAAAAACAAAACTAACTCAAGTCGTCATAGTGATCAAACCTCTTTTTTTCTCTCAAAAACACCTGCGACGATTTGTGTATGAACAGCACCAAGTAAAACGGCAGTACCATGAAACGATCATTCGTGGGAAATTTACGAAACGAGCACAATATATTGTCGAAAATAAATTTTGGCGCAGTTTTTTGCTAATAAACATCGCTCACAGGACAGTCGGATTTTCTGAAAAAATAAGGGGGGTGGTCTAATAAACTACCCATAAGAAGAACGTTTAGTAACTCTTAGTAGACAATTTGCACCATTTTCTGGTTTAGAGCACCCGCTCAATAAATGCGGGGTCTTCATGAAAAGCCTCCCTTAACGGGCTATTGAGGCATAGTACAAATATGAGGAGCATATATAGGCGCTATATCTTCGTTCAACCCATTTCTACGGAAACATTTATGGAGAACAAACCGTAGCGCTAGTTGGTTGAGAATACTCCTTAGTTTGATGGAAATCGCTAGTAGCAGTTTTTGATAAAATCGGAAAAACGATACATTACTCGTAATATTCGACAAATCTCGTTTTTTGAGTTTAACATATAGATACAGAAATAATTATGGAAAACAAAATGTGGGTATAGGTTGCTTGATGACACTCCGTAAGATTGATGAAATCCATTGACGCAGTTACTCGAGAAATTACGCAAATATTAAAAAACAACATCAATATTTTCGACACATTTTCATTTTTACCTCTGCTCAATGGACTGTCCGAAGAACATTTATTGAGAACAATATACGGGTATTAAATATTTGAAAACACCCTGTGAGTTATGTGAAAATCGTTGGAGACATTCGGCCAAAAACAGTAAAAAACATATTTTTGCTTTTTAGGCCTATGTCTCTCTTCGTTCGCCGTCTTTTCGTGGAGAAGAAACGTTTTGTACTAAATGGTAGAAGATAATTTGAAAGTTTAATCAACATCGTTAGAGCCGTTTTCGAGAAAAAGTCGGAAAACTATGGTTTTTGGTGCATGTTGCCCCCCACCCCCTCCAATCGACCAAAATCGCTCATGTATATTCGCGTCTACAAAATATAACAAACACAACAAAAAAACTAGCTCAATCAGTCCAACCATTCTCCCGCAAATTTGCACGGTGTCAACACCGGAATAATTAATCCGGGCTCGTTAGGCGAGACTGTGATAACATTATTAAAGATAAAAAATAAGATAATAACCAAGTTGAACTATGTACAAATTTATTTTCAAAAGTAAATATAGAAAAATAAAATTAGTGACACCAAGTAATAAAGAAAATAAACTAATTCTAAGGAATGTCTTAGAGATGACTTCGGTTATATGTTGCGGATTGAGTTGAGTCTGGAGATTTGACGACGTTGACGAAGTGAGGTAGGAGGGTCTTTGGGAGACACGTTCTCCGAAGATTCGCATCTCTTTTCCGGCGATTGCTCGGGAGAAATAAAGGAGTGTGGGATTTATCGAAATCCCGAGCACAAAGGAAAAACATTTGAACGTTCGACTCAGTGACCAAACCGTACGGCACGTGGATCGCAAGTCCCGCAGTCTCGAAGAGAGGTATTAAAGAAATTGGGTTATGTCCGCCAGTAGGCAAATTACTAAAGTTAACGTACCTGTTAGTGAGTCCGTAACTCACAAGCCAGAGGAGACGGACTCACTAACAGGTACGTTAACTTTAGCTCGAAGAGAGGGTTCCGACGTCGTTCTTCTCTCACCTGGCCGATACGGTAAGACACGTAACAACATGACGCGGTGAAAGAGTCAAATGAGGATCGAGCAATAAACAAATAAGAATCGGTAGGTCCCGAACACACGGACCACGCGCGACGAAATTAGGCTTTTTGGACTCAAGTGTTTAAAACTCCTCAAAACGTAAAAATTTGAAGAAAATTCATCTTTTGTTTGACACGATCAGTATGCTTTCCTTCTCCTTTGGTAAGCGCAAAGAAAAAGAGGGGGAATGAGCGCTGCTACCAGCTGTGATCTGACATTCAACGGGAAATCAATAGCCATTCGAAGAGTTGGTATAGGCTTTCAAACTTGAGAACACATCTCTCGCGGGTTTCAATCAAGAGTCAGAGTGGTAACAATCCAAATATTTCAAGGTATTGACTTGGTTGATTTGAGAGAATGTCGTGAGTCTGTAAACGCGATAGAACGAAAAAACGCCAATTTCTTACAATAGCTCTAACGAAAATGTTTACTAAATTTTTCGTATAAGCAGTTCCAAATAACCCGACAGAACCATAAAATTTTCATTCGTAGGAAAATGACTAGAGCAGCACAATAAATTACAGGACTTTCGAAGACAAGATTTTCGAGTTGTTTCCTCGTAAATCCCGCTCAAACAACGCTGAGAAAAAATAAGGTGGTAATCCCAATAAACTGCCCATTCGATGGAGGTTTAATGATGTTCATAAGAGAGTTAGGAGCAACACCACAAATTCCAACATTCCAACCACCGCCGTTTCCCTTACAACCATTTCTCGCAGTTATTACCCGATAATTCCAAAATAAAGACGATCCTTCTAAAAAAAAAAAAAAAAATTAAAAAAATGTTGACAGTCTCACACCGTTGCTCAATTACTGTTGTGGCATAGATTGGGAGCGAGCAAGTAAATGAATTTCGGAACTTTCAGTGCTACCATATTCCAAGTAAAACGTGTATTACCCAATACAAATGAACCAAGTGAAAAATAGGTTACATTAGTAGCCAAAGCCATGAAAATCGCTGAATGTGCGCCGGGCTAGGGAAAGTTGCGTCGCCGAGATTTGTTTTTTCGTATGTGATTTTTTAAAGGCTCTTAAATACGGTTACAAGTGAGTTGAGAGTTTTATTTGCCACACAACACAACGTGCTTGGATAATGATCAGATTCGAGCACCCTTGGGAATACAATACTGTTCTAAATAAATCTCAAAAATCGAGTACTATTCAACGTATAGGTAATTCATGTGACTGTCAACATGATCCAACTAAGTGGTCCGTGTAAACAGTTCTGAAATTATACAGGAAACACTGCGAAAAAAGTTAGTAGAAAAGGGCTCAATCAAATCGACTAAAATTTGATATTTACCCAGCAGATGCCACAATAAGCTAAAACGGTTCAAAACTAATTACAGTTACCATACTGACTAAAAAAAAAAACACTTTTTTCTCAATAACGACTCAAATTGGTCAACAGTACTAAACAATTTTCATTCGTGTCGTCAGCAATAAATTATCAAGCAGTTCGACAAAAAGCGATTTCAGTGCACTTTTTTTTCCTTATAAATCTCGCTGATAGGCTTCTAGCGTTCCTGCAAAGGGTGGTCGTCCAATAAGACGCCAATACGACGAAAGTTAAATAACGGTTATTAAATGATCAGAGGCAACCTCAAAAATTCCTGAATTCAAATTAACTTCATTTCGCTGTCATTTTCCGTAACGTTTCCCCCTTAATTCCCGAACTTTAACCACTCCCAACAAATCACTTCCCATCAATTACCGATGTATAGGTTTTTAATTATGGTCATGGCATAAGTAGCAGCAGCCCAATAAATCACTACCAGTTTTTTACGTAGAACATCAAGTTATGTTCAACAAGTCAATATGAAATATATGAGTAGCTAGAATGTGGGGCTGAGGAAAGTTGTGTGATGTATCACACCAGATATTTATTTTCCTACTCTCTACGAAGCAGAAGGAATGTAATGTCAGTGGCAGTAGCAAGTGCGGGTGAAACAAAGAATATGGACCGACTGCCTGATAATGCTACGATTGCATGTATCGATAAGTCGCTCGATAATGCTACGACTGCATGTATCGACATCAATCCGTTACTTATCTCATATTTATTTCATATACCCATTCTTAATTTCATTAAATTAACTCCTTTTCATAGTCTTTGTACATTTAAAATAATTATATAACGGGGTATTACATAATGAACATTAAATAATTGGCATAATCGTACAGCTGTCGTTATTTCTAATTTCAAACATGGGAAGTCAAGCCTACGATGCCGGACATATCGATAACCTGACCTCAGTCGTGATATATCGATATATTGCCTTATCAGAGGGAGCGATCCATATTCTTTGCTTTTACCTAGCAGTGCAAACACGATACGTCAACAAGTCAGAAAATCAGGAGAAAAACGCACGTCCAATTCCAGATATGGTCACGTAGACATTGCAAGTTAATGACGCTGCCCACCATCGTGTGGTTCAGAGAAATAATCCACACACGACGCCGACAGGAAGACGAAATGTGGAAATTGAAGGAGTTCAATAGGAGCGCGACTCCTAACACCAAAACGTCCTCTACAATACTGAAAAAGTTCTTACGAAATTACAAAGTACCTGAAAAGCATTGACGCAAGGTTCTCTTGGAATACAATTAGGAGGATCGCAACTCAAACACTTGTATTTCCCTTGGGGTCCTTGCGGATTGTGCGATAGACGCCCTGACGTTGTGTCGTCATCGTCGTCGTCATCCTCTGCCAGACCACCTAAACCCACGTTGATTCGACCGATCACTGAAAAAAAAGGAAATTGACGGCATTAAAACACTCCCACACTGCTTGTTACATCCAAGAAACTGTATTTACCTGTATTTAGACATTCGGCAGCCCTGACCACTCGTCATAGTTTCACAGGCGTATTCTGTGCTTGTTCTTATTAACCACCGTAATATTACATTATATTATTTTAACCCTTGCTAAACTACATTACAACACTACTGTTCAGTCCAGAAATGATACAGACTTGACAACCGAACAAAGCTATCACTTTTAGCTGATTCAGTTCCGAAGAAAAATTTTGAAATTGTCTACGAAAAGTTGAGGTTTCTCTAGACCTTTTTGTATTTTGAGGCCTTCTGTGTACAAAAAAAAGAAGCAATTTAGGCGTGGGGTCGTTAGATTTGAGGGGTGAACCGATTGAAAAAGATACTTTGTTCTTGGCTTTTCGTATTTTTCTCAGCTAAAACGATTTTCATTCAACTTTCACGATATTTTACGTGACCAGCAATTATTGGGAAAATCGCAGATTTGAAAGGAGGTGCCCAAGAAAGGAGTGGAAACTTAGTTTAGGGGAGCCTACAATTTTCTTCCTTCTCCGTGAGTTTCGAGATACTGCTTAAAGCTGGAAACGAGGCGAGAAGTTGGGCTGGATTTGAATTGGAATTTAGTTATTAGTTGTTCTGTCAGGAAATTCTCGCAGCATATTATAAAGATTGACGACAGGGGAGCGGAACAAAGGAAGGCGAGGAAACAGAGGAGGGTCGTGGAGGTGACGACCCTTGTACCAACAGTTGAGCTGCTCTCAGCATGTGAGCCCACATGGTCATGTCAATGTTTACCATTGTATATACAAAGCCTCGGGAGTCTAGGGGCCATGGAGAATGGACAAATCCTACCTACAAGGTGGTAGACAATACAACCCTCTAGGAGGTGGCCTGAAGCTGAAAAGAGATGAATTCGCTTAGACATGGTGAGTTCAATGTTCATTATTTCACTCCTTTTCTCTGAAAGTCCGCATGTACAGCGGTGAGTGATGGTTGATGGATATGTTGGCCTCTCAATCCTGACTGCTTCTAAGCAAGCCATAAATCGTGTTGCACACTTGGAGAAAGGTGGGTAAAACATGCGATCTCCATTAAACCCCCCTTACACAGCTACGAAAAGGTGCGTAGCCGATACAAGTCTGGGGAGAGTGAGTACCTGGCACCTCCACGACTCATTCAGAAACAACGACTGATGTAATTTCCTATATGAATCGATTCCTGCTATGAAGATGAGGTTAAGCCACTACCAAATGAAATAAACCTGATAGCGAACAGCACAGTTTGAAATAGTCTTTCAGTTTTAAAAGTGTAGCGAACGTGGCTTGGAGTGCACCGATGGGAGCTCTAGCCCCTGTTTTGGCTGTGTAGGGCATCTAAGTCGTTGATCCGTCAGTGTAAGAATTGATATATGTGTCGTTGGATACAGGGTTCTGTGGTGCCTAAGGGTGTGTTTATGCTGTTCACCTCGTGAAGAAAGAATTACCGTCCGTTGTAATGTTGTGGATTGCATTGTTTATTGCTGTCTTCGGTTTATTACGCGTACGTTGAACTGTCCTTGTAAGTCTTACTGCAGTTATCATATACTGCACCAATACCTCGGCTTCTATTAGCAGGAGAACTACATCATTGGCAGTGAGGCAGTGAGGAGTTGTTTTCAAAGCTTCTATAGTTGTATAGTCTTTTACACAATTACCAAGAGCATGCCGTCAACAGCTAAAACGAACACGTTAAATCGGCTCGTCGATAGAACGGTCCAGTAATCAACCAGTTAAGTGGGAACTTACCATTGTTGAACAGAATGCCGAATAAAATGAAACTTTTCAGCGGCAAAGTCATCTCGTCGGGATTAGAAAACCGCAGCAAGGGCAACCGAAGAAAAACGAACCATTTTCACATCGCCGCAATCTCATGGAAAGTTTGGTAGTTTCGAAAGAAAACACAGCGAAAACCTTAAATGGCCGAACGAAAAACTTGCGCGTATCTAAAAAAACAATTAAAATCAACACTCGGACACAAGAAAATGGACGGCCATTGCTTATTCCTCTTCTTCTTCTTTGTTTGGTTGGGGCAAACAAAAGGAATTAAAACTTCTTCTTGTCTCTCCTGGTCCGGAACGGCTCTTTAGGTTATGAACTGGAGCTGTGGGCCCGCTGTTCCTGAGTCACTTAGTACGTGCTCAAACAGTTCTGGGACTTTTACTTTCCTTGGATCTATGGTGAAGAAAGGAAAGTTACGTAATTGGCTGAAGAAAAAGATGAGTTCTCGTCACATCTTTACGTTTCCGTTTACGTTTGAAACGTAAAGATGTGACGAGAACTCAGGAATATTTTTCAGCCGATTATGTAACTTTGCTTTCTACTTTGAAAAGCCAAGGAAAGTAAAAAAAATACAAACAAAATCATGTAGGCAGTCCGTTGAATCACCTGCGAACCGATAATGGTCGTGACACAAGTAGGAGCAGCACAATTAATTCCAAAAGCACAACCTGCTTCCGCTGTTATATAGAACGTTATAATAAACAGAATGTCTTTCAAGTTACGCTTCATCACCAAAAACATTAAGTGACTTATTTTGGAGGAATAGTGATATTTTAGTTTTAGATTTGTGTTCATTTGCTAACGATAGAAAACAAAAGTATCTCGTGCAACGCATCTCACAACTTTCACCTTCAGGTTAATTGAACAAATTTTATCGGTTCGATAAAACCAAATAATCTATTCATCAGTCTACTCACGTAAAATACGTATTGTCTCCACTACACAAACGTGGTTACCTCGACTCATATAGGTGGTTCTGCCGTTTGATTGATGAAAGTGGTCCTGAGGCTGACATGGTCAACAGGTCACGGCTCACTGGATGCTGAGCAAGAGACTGGACTCTCAAATGCTAGGGAAACGGTAACTTCCATGACTTTCGTCTGATATAATTCTCTCACGAGGGCTCAGGGCTGGGGCAGAAGTTAGGGAAAATAGGGAACATGTTTATTCGTAGTTTTTAATTTATACTCTACTTTGCTCTATGAACTGAGAAGGAAAGTCATGTAAATCAGCTGGAAAATTATTTTTTTAAGTTTTCATCAGAACCTGAGGTTTAAGAGTGTCTCAGTTGAAAAAAACACCATTTGAGTAAAATGTCGATGAGTCACAACTCAAGATGGAACACCAAAACAAGGGTATGGTCCAAAACTAACTATAATTTTCACTGTAGTAATTTCTTTAGTGTTTAGTGAATCCTAATTTTTTTTTTTCAAATAATTTTCATTTGTGGAGAAAATCAACAACACAAGGAATTAATTAACATTTCCACAAAAATTTCTTCTAAGGCACCTTATTCCTGATAAATCCTACTTATGTGACTAAAGATTTGGAAAAAAATGTATTGGTATCCAATTGTGCTGACTGACTCCTGTTAAAGGCAACCGGTTGATCGTGGTCTAGTGGTCAAGACAGACGATTCATAATTCTCGACGTAAGTCAAGGGTTGTGGATCGAATCTCCGGCGCGATTACCGTAATTTTTGCCTTAGTCGGCAGCTTTTCAAAGCATCTCCAAACTTCCTCAGTACACAATGAGCTAGGTACACATCATCATGTGTTTTCATTGAATGTCCTGTTGCAGAGATGCCGCGACATGAATGTCGATGTCTACGCAGCGTTTATCAACTATCAGAAGGCGTTTGACAGTATAAAGCATGAGAAGCTGATTGAAGTGCTCAAATCGACTGGGATAGATAAGCAGGAGATAACCATTATTTCGAATTTGTATTGGCGTCAGTGTGCAGAGATTAGGGTGGAGCAGACAACAACAGAACAAATTAGTATTGAAAAAGGTGTCCGTCAGGGTTGTATCCTCTCTCCTTTTCTTTTTAACCTCTATTCTGAAGCAGTTTTTCGGGAGGCTCTTGACGAGGTGCCAGAGAGGGGGGTTGGGGTGAGCGGTGTCGTTCTCAATAACCTTCGATATGCTGACGACACTGTGTTGATTGCTGAGAGCCCAGAGGATCTTCAAGCGATATGGATGCTGTGGTGCATCATAGCGAGAGTAATGGGCTGTCCCTGAATGTAGCCAAGACTAAGGTCCTCGTTTTTTCTAAGCAACGAAAAACGGTCAGTGTGGCTATCAATGGAACTCGGGTCGAACAAGTTTCTTCATATAAATACCTCGGTGCACAAGTAAATGAGCAAGGCGACTGCAACAAAGAAATTCGAGCGCGTATTGAAATGTCTAGGAGCGCATTTTTCCAGATGAGGAACTTCTTCACGCGCAGAGATCTTTCCTTGGTCCTTTGGATGCGGATGTTTCGGTGTTATGTGTTCTCGGTGCTTCTGTATGGCTGCGAAAGTTGGACACTAGATCCCGGGATCGAAAGGAGCATCGAAGCTTTCGAGATGTATATATACCGGCGCATGTTGCGGATACCATGGGTCGACAGGATCACAAACGTTGAGGTGCTCCAACGGATGTCTAAATCTGTTGAGCTTTTACTCACGCTGAAAGAGAGGAAGACTCGATACTTTGGTCATGTGATGCGCGGTGATCGATACAGCCTCCTCAGATTGATTATTGAGGGTAGAATTCCTGGAGGGCGCTCGGTTGGAAGGACGAAGAATTCGTGGCTGAAAGACTTGCTAAGGTGGTATAATTGCTCGTCCATAGACATATTTAGAGCAGCTACAGATAGGGAGGAGTTAGCCATTTGGATCACCAACCTTCGATCGGAGACGGTGAATTAAGAAGAAGAGGTACACATCCAGTTGAAGTTTAACGATGGTTTTATTAATGATAAAATAATCAGGGAGCAACCTCAATAATTCTGGAATTCAAACTAGCGTCGTTTTATTGACTAACTTTTCCCCCACCGCTTCCCATATAAATCCAGAACTGTTGGTACAAACCTTCCCCAATGAAATCATGTTGATAGTCCCATTAATATCCTACACGTTTATTTTTCAATGAAGATCGAGGCACAAATAGCCATAGCGCAATAAACTTTGAAAGATTACGCACTACCAGTTTCTATAGAATTTTAAGCTATGTTTGACAAGTTCATATTAACTGACAGGAATATTGGTTGGATTAGTAGATAGAATGTGCGGTGTGTCACGCGCTAATATAGACTAGACTCTCAACATGGATACATATTGACTAAAGTGTTTGCAGACACTTACCTGATGAAGGTCTTGTTCAAAGACGCTCTAGGAACTTAAACTCAAACATATTCCCAGACAATAAACGTTTTATTTACACATTAGTACTTACACAACAGTAAAACACGAAGCTCGTAAGATTTTCAGATGTAAAGAAGGAAACACGAAAAAAGGCACACAACTTTTTGTTACTTATTTAGAAAATTTAGAGAGCATTCTGTGTTAGGGTTTGAAACTGGAAGGACCTACCTTTCCTTCATACCTTTCCAGGCGTATGACCAAGTGAGAGAGATGGGTTTATGGTCGGAAATCAAGGGAGTACTCCATGTTAGATAGAAGGGAGTGATGTACATGATAAGACACTTGAGAAATCTAAGCATCAACCAGACGACTGGGGTGTTTGATTGTACATCTGCATGGGATTTGGAACCCTAGAAAGCCATCTGTGTTAGGCATAATCTCTTAGGGAGTAACTAGTGACAGCCCTCACAGTATTCCCAGCATACCAGGGCTACAACTAAGCAAATAAGAATTGTTTATGGTTGGAGGCTCAGAAAATATTCTCTGCCAGAGTTCTAACCACCAGCTCGAACTAAAGGATATGGGAACAGCGGAAACTGAGTATGAAGAGAAAGATCTTGCAGGGTCTGGGATCATTAAAGGACTGGCAAAACGCCCAATATTTTGAAATGGTGACAAAAGAAACGTATTCGTAAAATAAACAGATTTATGAGTCTGGAAGTTGCTCTCAGCTGCATCATTTGAGTAGAACTGCCTCGGAAAGGCAAAATGCCTTCAGTTGTACTCTTCCACACAGCGGCTAGGTTCATGAAACTAATATTCGTTTCTAGAAATTCACTGAGGTGTTTCTAATGAACTGTTGCGGCTGAAGGCATTTCACTGCAACTGCTGGTTTCGTGAAACCTCTAATTTCTGAAACGGCGTCAAATAGTTAGGCCCGTTTCAGATAATCACACCATTCCACAGATCTTTTATAAGCAACGTTATACACACGCCATGGCACAACTGGCATTAACGCTAGAGGCTAGACGCTAGGCTTCTCTCATTGGATCAGGGTTCACAGAGTATGGCAGAATAGCTTTTATCTTTTCATTTTGGTAATTGGCCCTAACGATTTCACATTCGTATTTGGGTTCTTTTGCGAGATGGGTTTGCACTAATGACCATCAAATTGGCCGTCTATTGCATTAACATAACAAGACAGGGATTTCTGTGGCATTTCAGTTCAATCTACACGCCCTTTCCCGGGTGCCTCGTCTTTTCTTCACAGGACCTCGAGTTCATCAGTGTTCTTCCTCTCAGGTCACTTTTCTGGCACTTGGATTGTCATGGATGGCCTTTTGCCATATATTGGGATGTTCTCATTTGTGGTCGTAGTTGTGGGTAGCTTGGAAACTACCCTCATGCTTCTTCTAGCTTGTGTCCAAGTCTGACTCGCACAATGGGCGTTTCTTGCACCACAAAACATCTTCTGGGCTGGCTCTCTTTAACAGTTTTTTCCTGTTTATCTGGATCAGAGCTGATCTCACTATTGCTTTCAGAACAAAAAGTAGGGACCAAGGGGTGGTCTGTGAGTTGCATTCTCATAATTCCTCAATGGTGTTATGCATAAAACGTGTGCCCCTCACCTCTCATCACTATCTACTTCCCTCTAATTCATCACGCAAACATTACGCTCTGTAAGCATCTGGGTTGGGCAATTCACACTCAGTTGAGTCTCCTACTCTGTTATCTTGAACTCTGCAAGCACCTTTCCTCTTGCCAGACCTACAGAGTTCATTGTATATCATCATCTCTGATCAGGATGGTTCCCTTTGACCTCTTCTTTACTGATGCACGAGTATCTTTTGGCACTCTGAGGGGATGAGACATATTCTCGAGGAGTTGTTCTCAAAAGTCTGTAGTCTTTGCACTTAGGCACTTCACGATTAGCTATAGCACATAGTAGGCTCACTTACCCACTCCTCTCCTCACCTTTCACAACTTAAGGCGTCTGAAAAGAAGTTGGCATTTCCACAGGCCTTTGTCGTGGCGTATCAAATAAAATTGTGATTGTGAACACATTTTATGTGTATGTACTGTACCATT
Organism: Pachypeltis micranthus; assembly: GCA_020466155.1. Classification (NCBI taxonomy): domain Eukaryota; kingdom Metazoa; phylum Arthropoda; class Insecta; order Hemiptera; family Miridae; genus Pachypeltis; species Pachypeltis micranthus. Next base: position 68,377,659 of record CM035769.1, read on the forward strand.
TCAACCCACTTTGTATTGGATGTTGTGAAACCATTCATGAGAGCCACAATTCTTCGCTGAGCTTTTTTCCCCTTCAAACTGATAAAAACTGAACAAAACCCTCACTACGTTCTCAAATATGAGCCTATTGAGTGGGTGTCCACGAGCAACCTCATGTTTTCTCAGTTCCACTCCCAGGGCCTATGGTGGTGTTCCCACTCCGCCACTCCCCAACATAGCACAGGACATTTCTGGATCTGTGCTCGCAACCTTCTCTGGCTGCAGGTGAGACCTATTCCCCCCCCCCCCCCCGCCATCCACACACACAAACTATATACTGGTGGAAACCAAGAAATCCCCTTGTGCTACATCAGAGAGGCATATTGTGAGGTGTTCAGTAGCTGTCTCATGTCTTCTCAGTCACTGCGCATGGGCCTATCGTACATACCCGCTCCCCTCAGGAAGCCGAGTATGTCCTTCGCCGCACATTCCGCTACGATTTGTTTTCAATACACTCCTGAGCAACGTATTCAAAGCATTTGATTGCCAAGGCAGGGCATTCACATAGGGTGTGCTCTGCTGTCTCGTCCTCCTCACAGCAAAGTCTGCATTCCACCGCCTCTGAGATGCCCATCTTGTTGAGGTGGTACCTGAGTGGGCAGTGTCCAGTGCGAAAGCTTATCAGAACACTCAGTTCCTGCCTGGAGAGTGTCAGCATCGCCTTCGCCCTTTGACAGGAAGGCGCAACAAGCCTTTTTGCTAGTCTTAATCATGGCTGGCGATGCCAATGGGCGCTGTTTTCCTGCGTCTCCCATCAAGCCATCAGACGATTCAGGTGACTTTTCGTCATACCTACGTATGGTTCAGGCTCGAAGGTAGGGATTTATAGCCCCTTTTTGCAAGACAGTCAGCCTTTTCGTTGCCCTCATGTGAGCCAGCACCCAGACAAGGGAGAGCCTATTGTGGGCACCGAGCTGCTTGAGTGCATGAAGGCATTCCCATGCCAGCCTAGACCTAAAGCTGTAGGCTGCAATAGCCTTTAAGACAACCTGGCTGTCCAAGAATATGTAGATCCTCTTGTCCTTGAGTCCTTCAGTCAGGATCTCTTTTGCGCATATCTTTATAGGTAGGACTTCCGCTTGAAGTATCGTGGCCAGACTGTAATTGGGCCCTACAATGCCCAGTCCAGCTTTACCTCTCGTAACTGAACCATCAGTATACCACTGCAGGGCGCCCTCAGTCCGGAACGTCTGCTTCTCCCATTGTTCCCGTGAGTGGGCGCTAACAACCAATGGCAACCAAAAGTTCTTCCTCTCTGGCATAACGTCAGTAGCAAGGGCCTCTTCTAGCTTGAACTTGAACTGCCTTTGACTCACACACGCTTTAGCGTGAGGCATTAATTGATAATTAATTCTTTATTTTTATAACAACTCCTGAACATGCCTTCCCGCTCCACAGCTTCCTAGTTGGTTGGTTTACCTGAATTTTTTAACAGGAGTCATCTTATCGATTGTGGTAGTAAAAATGTCATAATGTTGTTCAATATTAAAACTATTCACCTCTAGTGTTACAACTGGCACGTTAATGAGAGAGATCGTCTTTTCATGATCTAGTGAAATATCATGAGGGAGCTGCTAAAATAGACAAAGATGACAGAGATCTCGAGTTCTGAATCTATACCTAAGTTCTTGGTTCTTGCAGAGTATGTGTCTGTGTTTTTAACCACTAAATTACAACGTTAGAGGGTAAGTAAGGCAGTATACATTCCCCCGTCACTGGTAAGGCGCTGCTCCTGGAGAGGACGACTTCAATAAATGGATCTTTGAGAGTTTGAGCAAGTTCTCAGGAAGTCAGGGAGAAGAAGAAAAGAAAGAATGTAGTATAATGAGAAGTTTTAAAAACTCAGATGAAGAGAATGGGTGACAGGAAGAAGTGTTTCGTTTTATAAGGACTGGCCACCTAATTCACTATAACTTGACTTGATCTGCACAGTGTCTCTGCAAATACTGCACGAATTAATTTCTCTATTAATACTTATTTCATTCGCTGTTTGGTGGCTCATTATTTTTCTGGTTGTCTTTTCTTTCCTGGGAATGATGAGTGTGCTAGAGTTAGGAATTTTCTGACACTATTTTATTGCGAGGGGATTGCAATGTTGGGGAGTTGCAGACTTCAGCAAAAACTGCAGGTACCCCTAGCGCATCGTCTCAGAATATGTACCTTTGTCTTTAACCCCTAAAATAAGATCACAGAGGGTTGGTCGTCCTTCATCAGGAGCACAGTACAGTACAGGCGGAGGTGCAGGTATATTTACAAATGAGGAGTGGGATATCTTCTGTGCGTGGCATGAACGAGCATAAATCAACGATAAAAAAACTCTGAATTGTCATCTGCCACCAAAATATGACTGAGGAACACTTCTAAAGTAGTACATTCATAATCAGGGGTGGGGTGGGGGTGGGGGTCCTGAATCTGCTATTTTTGGAATTTGGGTACACAGGTCCTACAGTCCTGGCAGTTGGCCCAGAAATCCCTTAATTTCTCTCTCTCTCCCCCCCCCCCCTCCTTCACAGTCACGAAGATGCTATTGATACTGTGTTCTAGCTGGGCCGCTAAAACATAAATGAGTTGATTCTGACAACCACTCAAGTGCCTGGTTGCAATCAAAATCTGGTTCTGTGAGTTGCAGTATTAATAAGAAGGAAGGAAGGGCCTATAGGGACTGAGTTACGGAGTTCTTCAGCTTTGAGGTAGTGGCGACTGTCATTCAACATAGTAGTACTTTAGTATTTTTATAATAATTCTACTGTAGAAACATTAGATCCCTACTTCGTCTATTCCTCACTTGGATCCACATGTCAGTCTTGATTCATACCCAATATTTTGTCTCGCCGACGATTACAGGCTATTTGGCTAAATTTACAACAACCAGGTGAAAATAAAACGTAAATACACGTAATGCACCAACGAGTTTCGACACAGTTGTGTAGTTTTGGCCTTGAATGTCGTCTCTGCAAGAATCATTACACAGGAGTTTTGTTTCTTGAAGAGCGTTTGTCAATGTTGGCAGGAATTTCGTTCTGAGGAAAAACAAAAATCAATTCAGATAAATGTGCATACAGTTGAACAGTATAAATATTGTATGTTTGATGAGTGGTTCCTCCAGTGAGTGAAAAGAACGGGAGGGCTACTGACTAAAACGTGTTACACATCCACCAAATATTTCAAACGGATAAATAAGAGTTGTACTTTCTTTGGCTCTGCGCAGCAGAAAGTAAACTTATGTAATCGGCTGAAGAAACAAATATTGAGTTCTCTTAGATCATCACGTTTTAGCGTCTGCTGAGTCCAAAAAGGACTATTTGGAAAAATGGTCTCTGTGCGTGTGTATCTGAACGGTTTTGAGTGGAAACAGCTGAACCAAAACACCTCAAATTTGATATCTAGCCTGCAAAAATTGGTACGCCAAAATAAGGGTATGAGTGAAATTCGCCAGAAAATAACTATTGTTATCATAGTGATCTAAACACTCTATTTTTTATATGCTACAGCTTCCAGTGTGACAACAATAACAGAAAACTCCCATTTGGGAAAAAATTACTAGAGCAGCCAATCAAATAAGTTTCGATCGATTTTAACGCAGTTTTTTCCTCATAAATATCGCTGAAATGTTACTAGAATATTCAAAAAAATTGGTGTGCTAGTGCAACCAAGTACCTATACGATGAGTTTTCAATATCGCTCATTAGATAAGCAGGGGATATTAAGGAAATTCTGGAATTTCACTTACTACCAGTTCTAAACGTTTTCACCCAATAACTCTGGAAAAGCGATTATTATATTTTTCAAAAAAAAATTGTGTCTACAGCCTCATTTATTCTCCATGTACCAATTGCTCAGTAATGGTCAGGGCATAAGTACGAGCAGCACAATAAATTCAGGAACTGTGGGCGCTACCGCATTCTGCCCCTGTCGAGCGATGTTTTACCCAGTTCGAATGAACTGCGTAAAACATAAATTGAGTTAGTAGCAAAAGCCATGAACAAAGTGAGTGAATGTAGATAGACTAGGAAAGTTGTGCAGTGCGGCTGCTTCAGACTTACCAATGTAATTTTCGATCAAATTTGCATAAACGGACAGGAAAATTACTTAGATTAGAGAGGCTACAGCTACATAAACCGCTGAATCGACCCCTTGAATAAACCGCTGATTTTGAAGATTTTGTTTAACTGAAAGGTTTTCGTTACGTTCCTTCATTCTAGTATCGGGCGTTGAAACTACTTTAGTTTGTGCAACGTCCGGTAAAGCGCAAATTGACACGAGTGAAGAGAAGTTCCGACAACTGGCCTGAAGTTTGGGAAAATATTTGAACAGGAGATCATAAAAAGTAAGGAGCTCGCTGCTATTTTCGTCCATTCAACATCTCATCTTCCGAATCGGAAATTTCCAAGTTCAAATTATTCAGATCCGGGCGCGACTCAACTTTCCATTGCGATTCTAGATTTTAGCGGCGACAGGGGGATACTACTTTAGTTCATCTAACGTTGTATAGATCGCGCGGCCGAGGCAAAGTTGGATATTTTCAAAAGTGCGCGTAAAATGTGTTTCTGAACCGTTCCTGTCAACTTTTTGTGAATCGACGGGACAACTTGTGTTTAAATTTCTTAAAAATTGTACAGATAATGTTGTACATGACTGGGAGACAATCGCACGCTCTCTTCTGTTCTTGTTTACTAACGAACTCAGCTCTTCCGCATCAGTTGTGTTGTACATTATCGTCGAACACCTTTTACCTCTGACTCTATTTATGACCGTGGGGTTCTGGCAAGGCAGGACATTGTGCGATCTGTTAGAAGCACGGTAATCATCTCTGCCGGTTTCCTCAATCAGCTCAAATCTCATAGGAATCTTGGAGAAATCTCGGGTGATAGTCCAATAACTTACGGACTATCGGGTCCGGTATGATGAGTCTTCAATAACGTTCATGAACGTTCCGGAATTTCAACCTCTGTCGTTACACTTTCCACATATTTCTAAACGTTTTTATCCGATAACACTGGAAAAATGATTATTATCCTTTTAACAAAAATCGAGTCTACAGGCTCATCAATTCGCTTGTGTACCGATTGCTCAATAATGGTCAAGGCGAGAGAATGAGCAGCACAATAAATTCCGGAACTGTAAGCGCTACTGCTTTCTGCCGCCGTGAAGATGATTCAAATGATCTGTGTAACAAATAAATTGAGTTAGTAGCAAAAACCATGGACCCCAGTGAACGGACGTAGAGGTACGGAAAGTTGTGCAGCGCTGCTACAGGCGCACCTGATTTTTTCGTTCACTCATATTGAGCCCTGATAAACAATAATATGAACTAACGTCATAAGTAAGATCAAAAATAAATCGTACGGCAGCGTCAAGTGCTTTTTGGAGTTCGCCCTTTGCCGCACCAGCATGTCGGTGTGCAGATAAGAATAATATTTCAAGTGCCATCAGAGCCTGCACTAACTCTGCCTTGATATATTGAGGAGAGTGATGTCAATTCATGCACTCCTTGAAATATCAGTGGCCAAGGTGTTCTCTCAGATGTTTTCAGTGCGATATTGCCACCATATTCAGACCGTTTGATTCCATACTGCAAAAGTTCATCTAAAAACAAGTTAGACAATACGAAAGCTTTTATTTTTACTTTCCTTGGCTCTACGAAGAAGAAAGGAAAGTTATGTAATCGGCTGAAAAAAAAATTTTGAGTTTTCTTCAGATCTTTACGTTTCAGACCCCCCGGAGTCCGAAAAACTCTATTTGGGAAAATGGTCTGTGTGTATGTGTGCCTGTGAACGATTTTTAGAGAAAACCACCGTACCAAATCATCTCAAACTTCATATCTCGTCCGCAGGTCACCATGGGACGCCAAAATAAGGGTTTGAACAAAATCCACCGAAAGTTAACTATAGTTATCATAGTGATCAAAACACCAAATATTTTTTTTCTCGAAAACGGCTATAACGATTTTAATTAAATTGTTTATATTGATAGCTCTCAATATGGCAATTATACCATAAAATTCCCATTTGTGGGAAAATGACTAGAGCAGCACAATAAATTACCAAAATTTTCGACGAAAAGCGTTTTTTTCCTTATAAAATCCGCTGGAATTTTTGTTGAATGTTAAAAAAAATTGGTATTGTAGTCCAATCCAATACCTAAAGGGTGAGTGTTTAAAAATACTCATGAGATACATGGGGGTTACTCCAGAAATTCCTGAATTTCAACTACTGTCATTTCGCTTACTACCAGTTCTAAAGGTGTTTACCCAATAACTCTGCAAAAGTAATTACTATCCTTCTTCAAACAATTTATGTTTACAGCCTCATTAATTATCTGTGTAACAATTGCTCAATAATGGTCCTGCAATGAGTACGAGCAGCACAATAAATTTCGGAACTGTAAGCGCTACCACTTCCTGCTGCCGTAAAGCGTTGTTCGACGAAGTTCAAATTAACTGAGTGATAAATGAATTGATTAAATAGAATTAGCCATGTACAAAGTGAATTGTTGTAGAGCTAAGGAAAGTTGTGTGTTGCAACGCACCAGATATTTTTACCAGATGTTAACTCACTTCTAAATGATTTCGCCTGAAAGTAAACTTCATGGACTGTCAGCTGACCAGATTTTCCTCCCTCAGGCATCCAAACAACTTCAAAAACGCCTTCCGAAAACTCGAGTTCATGAAACAGTAAGTGATGGGGTTGCAGCAGCTCGAACTGTAGGCGAGCAATTGAAGGGAGGAAATCCCTTTGTAGCCGAATCTCTCGTAAACTGCCGCAGGAGCGAACATGGCAATCTAAATTGATAAGAAGTCAATTTTTAAGGTGCAGATAAATGTTAAAGTAATAGAGACGATGAAGGTATTACATGAAATTCTACTATCATAGGCATAAGAGATGCGACTGAGTCTCTTTATAAGAAGAGGACCTACACGGCATGGAAGACCTCAGAATCATGAGCCTGTGTAAACGTCGTGGAAATGCATAGAATGCTACCCCGAACTGAAACTCTCTTTTTTACTTTCCATAGCCTTAAGAAGTAGAAAGGAAGATTACCTAATCGCTCGAAATTGATTTTTCTGTTTTCTTTAGATCTTTAAGACCTGCTGAGCCCGGAAAATACTGTAAGGCATTGTTACGTGTCCAGAGCGACTAGTGTTATTTTGTAAAAAGGTTGTTGTTATATTGTTGAGTTGAGACACAAACGTTGGTTATACATTTGCTAAACAAAACTGAATTCTTGTTATTCTTACATTTGGGGGCCCGCCCGGGATTCGTTTGTTAAACGAACTGGTAATTCTTCTTTTGTGGTAAATGCCTCGTCGAAAAGCTACAGCTTCAACGCCTCCCCCGCGGACGATCTCAACCAGGCAACACTCATTAGCCACATCAAATTTGGAAGGTAGAACTAATGCTGCACCGGAATCACTTTCTGTGTCACTGTCTACATCATCGGTACCCGGTCATTTAACCTAACGCATGAGTGGTTTGGAAACTACACTTGTAGACCTGCAGCACCAGCTTACCTCCTCCATTCAGGAACTCAAAGCCCTCTTCGGAACTACTATGTCCTACCAAGCTACTGACAGAGTCTTACAAACTGAAGAAGCGCTTCAGCAGCATCATCATGGCTCTGTTAATTTGGGTGAGCCTCCGTCCGTAAGCAGCCAAACTGCCAATGTTTACACTTTCACTACGGCACCTCAACTAATGCCGTATGATGGGAACATCGCTTGGGAAGAATATAGAGGCCATTTCGAAGCACCAACAGGATTGGGATGAAAAGGTACCGCTGTTTTTGTTGGCTTGCCGATCTACACCACATCACACCACTTCCCTGTCACCAGCACAGCTTGTGTATGGCCGTGATTTGAGAATTCGCACTGCAGAACATCAAGTTGTAGATGAAAGCGCAGAAGGAAACGTTCGATCGGCATGCTAAAATTCCAACATCACAGGAAGGAGACTTGGTATGGGTATTCAATCCGAAGAGAGTTCGAGGAAGATGTCCCAAGCTTCAAGCTTCCTGGACTGGACCACACAAGATTCTTCGTAAGAAGAATGAAGTGCTTTTTGGACTCCTTCATTCGAATAGATTGTCAAAAGTTGAGACGAGGCCCGAGGGCGGGCCTCATGACGAGGGAGGGTAATGTAAGGCAACGTTACGTGTCCAGAGCGACTAGTGTTATTTTGTAAAAAGGTTGTTGTTATGTCGTTGAGTTGAGACACAAAAGTTGGTTATACATTGGCTAAACAAACTGAATTCTTGTTATTCTTACAATACTATCAGAGAAAGTGGTCTGTGTGTGCTAGCACGTTTTTCTAGAAATTGCTCAACCTTCCCCCCTTTCTTTCGTTTGCAGTTTAATTAATTCATTTCTCTCCCCATTGCCCCCTGACCCGTAATTTTTCTTGGTATCCCGACGATGAAGCGACGTCCGCTGGTGCTCGTAGTGAGCCCTTGTGATTCTGCCCTGTTACAGAAGCTGTTTACTCGATGTGAGTTTTGCACGACCACCGTATTACCGCTCTAGTCCTTCAAGCTCAATTAAATTTCCAAAGCAATTCGATCTATAGGACCAATCCGACGATTTAGACTTTCCGCTACCCAAAGGGCAAGGAAAGTACAGTAATCGTGTAAAAAAAATATCTGGTGCGTAGCAACACACAACTTTCCGCCACCCCTTTAAGTTCGAACACCACCTACATAGGCGGGCGCTATATCTTCGTTCAACGCATTTTTACAGGAACATTTATGAAGAACAAAATGTAGGGACTAGTTAGCTGAGAGTACTCCGAAAGTTTGATCGAAATCGTTAGAGCTGTTTTTGAGAAAATTGGAATACCGATAAATTAATATTCGACAAATCTCCTTTACTGAGCTAACTTGGCTTATATCTCCGTTCAACATATATATACAGAAATAATTATAGAGAACGAAATGTTGGTATGGGTGACTAGAAGACACTCCATTAAGATTTATCACATCTGGTGAAAAAGTTACCCTGGAATTTACGGAAATGTTAGAAAAAACGTTATTTTTGACACATTTTGATTTTTATCTCTGTTCAATGGATTGTCAGAGGAACATTTATTGAGAACAATATGTAGGTATTCACTATTTGAAATCATCCTGAGAGTTTGGTGAAAATTGCTGAAGCCGTTTTGCCAAAAAGCGTAAAAAACCTATTTTTGCTTCAGAGGCCCATATCTCCGTTCACCGTATTCTCATGGAGATATGTATAGAGAAGAAAAGTTAGGTATTAATTAGGAGAAGATAATTTGCAAGTTTAATCAAAATCGTTGGAGCCGTTTTCGAGAAAAATGCGAAAAACCCAAACTTTTGGTACATTTTCGTCCCCCACCCCCCTTCCCATCGGCCGAAATCGTCCATAACCTTATTTTGGTGTCTACAAAAAATAACGAACAAAACAAAAAAAGAACCAGCTCAATCGGATCAGCCGTTCTCCCGCAAATCGAACTCACACACATACACACACACACACGGACCACGCGCCGAAATTAGGTTTTTTAGACTCAGTAGGGTCTGAAACGTAAAGATCTGAAGAAAACCCAAATTTTTTTTTTGGGCCGATTACTATACTTTCCTTCCCTTCGGGTAGTGGAAAGTAATAAGTTGGGTTTTCTTAAGATCAGTCAGACCCGCGATCATGAAGACCGCTCAGCCTTCTTTCCATATTAGGCAAAACATTAGAAATCTTGATGTTGCAGCTCCTCGAAGGAGTCTTTGGCTGCAACCTCACAGGCAGGCAATACGGGTGTACCAAAGGAAGGTCCACGCAGGATGCCATTGTTGAAATCGGCGTGTTTCTCTGCTGGCACCGGCTAAGTACGTCGTAGCAGTTCTGATTGACATCAGGGGAGCGTTTGACAACCTATGGTGGTAGGGGAATCCCCCGCAACCTGTACGCGCTCGTCAGAAGTTACCTGACAGATAGAACTGCTACGGTCAAATGCAGGCATGTCCCCGTCCAGAGAAAGATTGAGAAAGGGTGCCCACAGGGCTCGGTCCTTGGACCAGCACACTGGAATGCCTTCTTCGAAAGTCTTCTCAGGAGGCTCACGGAGACTAACTGCGAGCCATACTACGCCTATGTGGATGACTTGACTGTGCTGATTGCACCTGACTGAGTGCAATTACTACGGCCACTTGGGGTGTGTGTTACCATGGCACTATCCTCATGTATAAGGCCATATATCTAGGCGTGATTGGCTACTGCCCCATTGTCTGGGGTAGCAAACTAACAGTCAGTCAAAAGAGAGTATTGTCCCAATCTCAGAGAGCAGCGCTCCTGTTGATCACCAAGGCCTATAGACTGGCTAATTGGCCTCCGCGTTCAGCGGATGCTGCAAGGGCCGGCCACTTGCATATTAGCGAAACCGCGACTTCCATGACTGGTAAACCCTCGTCGAAGGTTTAGGAACAGTCATCAAATAAGGAAACAGACCTGTGTGTGTCTGTAGTTCGATTTGCAGGAGAACGGCTGAACCGATTAACCTTTTTTTTTTTTTTTTTGTTCGTTATTTTTTGTAGACACCAAAAGAAGGTTATGGGCGATTTCAGTCGATGTGGAACGGTGGTGGGGGACGAAAGTGTACCAAAAATTAGGGTTTTCCGCATTTTTCTCGAAAACTACTCTAACGATTTTGATTAACCTTTCCAATTATCTTCTACTAGTTGGGAAAAAACATTTCTTCTCGATACATATCTCCATGAAAATACGGTGAACGGAGATATAGGCGTTCGAAGCAAAATAGGTTTTTTACGCTTTTTGGCAAAACAGCTTCAAACGATTTTTACAAAACTCACAGAATGTTTTCAAATAGTTAATACCTATATATTGTTCTGAATAAATGTTTCTCTGACAGTCCATTGAACAAAGATAAAACTCAAAATCGGTCGAAAACAACGTTTTTTCGAACATTTCCGTAAATTTTGGGGTAACTGCTTCACCAGATGTGATAAATCCCAATGGAGTGTCTTTTAGTCACCCATACCAACATTTCGTTCTCTATAATTATTTCTGTATATATATGTTGAACGGAGATATAAGCCAAGTTAGCTCAGTAAAGGAGATTTGTCGAATATTAAAGTGATCATCACGACTTCGTCGGCCCTGGCCTCGGCAATATCTTCAATTGCGCAACCTGTCGCAAGCCTTCCTTTGGAGCAGTGCCGCCACAGATATGAACCTGCTGACGCCGCACTCACCTATCTCGACTCATCCCGTCAGAATCATCTCCGACGCACAGCCTTTGCCCAAAACAAAGCCGCCACTGTTAACGTACTGCGACGCTGCACTTCCTCACGCCCACCTTTGTGACAATAGCTTATAAAAGCACCCTGCAACCTACAGAAGTCGTCATTCTCTGCATCAGTCTTAGTCGTTCTGTATTATTCAAATCCTTGCTGTAATTCACTCAATTTATTAACAGAATTAAAGTTTCTTTTTTTAAAAACGTTATTTTCGGTATCACGAACATAACTGGCGCAGGTAGGACATTGTCTACCCTACATAGGGTACTTCTCAAAGTTTTAAGACAACACCTACGCATCAACATCTCAACACACGGGATCAACACCTTCAAGAAGACGACAGACGATCAGAGACGACCCGGTCGAGAAGACTGTAGAAGAATGCTCGTCGAGCTACTGTAAGAACCACTTTTCGGACTTACAAACTAACAGTGAGGTAGGTTCGTCAAGCTAGGTTCAATTTAGTAGGTGATTTCAATTACAATACCCCCGACTTGGTTAGTAAAGTCAACACGAATAAAAAATAAATAAAAAAGCGCAATTAACACACCCCGACTTCGTGAGTAAAGTCAACGTGAATAAAAAATTAAATAAAAAATAAAAAGCGCAATTAACACACCCCGACTTGGTGAGTAAAGTCAATCGTTCCGATAAATAAGTGAAAAAAGAATCCAAAACGGCAGGAAAAGATCATAGAAAAGACTCGCTCAACCTTTTCCAAAAGAAAAAAGAAAAGAGTTCGCTTCCTCATAGAGACAGACCGACCTCTTCACGGCCTTATTCCCCACCAACGAATAGGTCAAATTTGCTGAGAGAATTATTACGACCAAATTCGCCAAATCAAAATTCCGATACTTCAACCTTCTCCAAAATGCCAGAGACCCCGGTTGTTCAACAATTCGTTGCCATGTCCCCGGATCAATTCCAACAATTGGTAGACGCAGTGAGACCACCAGCTCGAAGCTTGAGTCTCAAACCGGACAAAACAGATTTTAGTGGAATACCAGACTTCACTGGAGAACCAGAAATCTTGTCTCAATTTCTCGAGAGATGCGAAGAACTGATAGACCACTTTTTTGACCTAGACGAAATAAGGTTATATTAAACAATATCAGAGCGAAGATCAAAGGAAGAGCTGCCACTGGAACATTTAACTGCCCATTGAATACATGGGATGAAATTAAAACCGCGCTAATCGCTAACTTCGACGATAAACGAGACGAAGAGCATTTGATCCTTGAGTTAGGAAAACTCAGACAACATCAGAATGAAACTCCGTTCGAATTTCACGCTAGAACATACAAATTGTTCACGCTGCTAATTGCTAAGTTGAAAAACTCAACTGACCAATATACGCCGGTAACACTTAAATTAATGGAAAAAGTCGCTTTGAGAGGATTTCTAATGGGACTTAACGATGACATCGGTCAATTATTAATAAACAAAGGACCCGTAGACCTCAACGACGCTGTTAGAATTCTAACAAATGAATATCAATTCCCAAAACTACGTAAACGATACTTGGAAAAGCAAAAACCCCAATACGTATCAAACGCACAAAGACCACCGTTCACGCAAAACGCACAAAGACAACCGTTCACGCAAAACCACAAACATATTATACTCAAAAACCAGTAATGGGAAACCATTCCAAAAGCGGAATATAACAACGAAAGTGGAAAAACTTCAACAAGAATCAACAAGGCCCGCCACGGAAACCGTACTTTCCCATTATCAACAAAAATCAATCCCGAAGCCAGACACGCCGTACATTCCATACCATTTAAGGACAAAAGACACAATGTCATATCAAACGACTCTCAATCATGAACTTCAACCCATAAAACACGATCAAAATTCCCGGATGAAGAACGAAGCCAATCGGAAAATGAAGAAATAGACACTCGTTTTTTAGAAGAAGCTACGAATTACCACGAATGCTTGAACCATCTCAACAGCTCTACGAAACTCCCGTATTTAATTAACCACAATAATCTTAAAATCTTAATAGATACTGGAGCATCTAACAGTTTTGTATGTACTAACGTAGCTCTTAAATACTTCGAAGAATTTGTTAAACCCGATAAATTTTTAGTCACATCCTCTCATGGTTCAACTAAAGGCACCCACAGTATAGAATTACCTATAAATGTCGTTAACCATCATTTCAAGAAAAACGTTGCATGCACGTTTTATATATTTGAATTTCACGACGATTTTGATTTATTGCTTGGTTGGGACAATTTGGAAAAATTGGGAGCGATCTCAACATTACAGAAGAACACGATCAACATCTGCGACGTAGATCTTCCCTTAAACCATTTTAACGTTCCACAAAAGCCGAAATCATCAACCGTCAAGAAAACCTATAACACAACTGAAACGCCTTATATCCGTACATACGAGATACCACCTAGATCCGGAAAACAAATACAGATTCACTTAACAAATATTAAAAACGGAACAGCGATCATTGACCACAGAAAAATAGGACCAATTGAAATTCCTAATTGCCTGGTCAAGGTAGAAAACCACCTCGCCAGATGCCTTGCTCTTTAACACTTCAGAAACCACTCAAAATTTGAACGTCAAAGCCTACAATCAGCCGAACAAATTCCAGAAGAAATGTTCGACAAAAATCCACAGATGAACAGTAAACAAAGGCCCAACAATATAATACAAAAAATAAAATTCACAAAATTATTCCATCCATCCGTCAAGATCATTTAAACGAGGAAGAAAAGAAAAACTAAAAGAGCTTCTATCGGAATATCCTGATATATTCTACGATGAAGACGAACCGTTAAGTGCAACTTCGTACGCCGAACATAAAATTCGCACTACGGACGAAATCCCTGTCTATTCTAAATCGTATAGGTATCCAGAAGTTTACAAAACCGAAGTAAAGAGCCAAATCCAAAAAATGATTGACAATGACGTAATTCAACCATCAAATTCAGCTTATAATTCACCTCTTTGGATTGTAGAAAAGAAGCAAGACGCATCAGGAAAGAAAAAATTTCGCATTGTGATCGATTACCGTTTACTAAACCAAAAAACTATAGATGACAAATATGACCTCCCTAATATAGAGGATATTCTTTCGAAATTAGGTAAATGCAAATACTTTACCACGCTTGACCTTGCCTCAGGATTTTGGCAAGTAAAAATGGAAGAATCGAGTATACCCAAAACTGCCTTCAGCACAGAGAATGGGAAATGGGAATTCAAGAAAATGCCTTTTGGTCTAAAAATGCCCTAGTACCTTCCAAGGCTTAATGGACAATTGTCTCAGAGGTATACAGAACGAAATATGTGCTGTGTATATGGACGATATAATAGTATTTTCATCTAGCCTTCAGGAACACATAACAAGACTAAGGTGTATATTCGACAGACTCAGGAAAGCCAATTTAAAGGTACAACTCGATAAGACAGAGTTTATGAGGAAAGAAGTAGCCTTCTTAGGACACCTTATTACCGAATCAGGACTAAAACCTAACCCTCAAAATTGAATCAATCCGAAAATACCCCTTACCTAGGACCACAAAAGAATTAAAAAGCTTCCTTGGATTATTGTCGTATTATCGAAAGTTTATCCGCAATTTAGCAGATATCACCAAACCATTAACTACCAGACTAAAGAAAGGAAATAAAATAAATATTAACGACTCCGATTACGTAAATAGCTTCGAACAATGCAAGAATCTCTTGGTGAACGACCCAGTATTAAAATACCCAGACTTCGAAAAACCGTTTATTCTAAATACGGACGCCTCGAGTCGCCCTGGTGCTGTGCTTTCCCAAAATTCGAAAATGAAATACACCCAGTCGCATTTGCCAGCCGAACACTTAATGACACAGAGAAAATTATCTTCGATAGAACGAGAGCTCTTAGCGTGTGTTTGGGCTTGCCAATACTTCCGTCCTTATCTATATGGGCGAAGATTCACACTAGAAACGGATCATCAACCACTCCAATGGTTACACTCCTTAAAGGAACCTAATTCTAAACTTTTCCGATGGAAACTTCGGTTGGAAGAATTTGATTTCGAAATCAAGTATAAAAGGAAACACAATGCAAACGCAGACGCACTTTCAAGGATAGAGATTAACACGAAAGAAACCTTATTAGTACCAAAAGAACTATCACCCTCTCTGATTGTAAATGTGGATCAACAAAGTGATTGTGAAACTATACATTCGGACAAAGAAGGAAAAGACATAGCCCTAATACCGATAAAAGATAATGCCATAAATCATTGCAAAAATCAAATAATTATATCAGTGGGTGAACAATTCGACACAGACATAAAAACCGAAAAACTTTTCCGAAATGATAAAACCCGCATCACGGTAAGATTCCCTCAAAGAGACCTAGAAAACGAAATCATTAAGTTCTTAGTCAATTACCTAAACCCGAAGACGTCATACGGACTCTTCTTTGAATCGGACATTTACGAAAAATTCACCTCCATTTTTATGGAAAAATTCAAATCGTCCGAAATCAAATTGACCAAATACACCAAGAAATTAATAGATGTCTTAGATCAAGAAGACCAAACCAACATCATTCTACACAATCACAGGCAGGAACGATTCCATCGCGGAATAGACGAAACATATCAACAAATCAAGCGTATATACTTCTGGAAATCTCAAAGAAAACATAACAGGCGTCATAAACAGATGTGACCTCTGCCTGAAATGTAAATACGAAAGAAGGCCATTGAAACCAGCATTCAATATCACACACACTCCGTCAAAACCACTTGAAACAGTACACATGGACACTATTACAATCGAAAGACAGGAGTTCTAACGATAATAGATAAATTTTCTAAATACGCACAAGTATACGCCTTAAAGTCACTGAACAGTATCGAAATAACAAAAACTGTTAACTTTTATTTCCCATCATGGAAACCCTTTAGAACTCGTAATGGACAATGGGAATGAATTTAGCTCATCCCTGATAAAGGAATTCCTAAACGTACAAAACATAAAGATACATTACACCAGCACCCAAAATCCAAATTCGAACTCGCCTATAGAGAGATTTCACTCCACACTCATAGAAATCGTCAGGCTAATGACGGAAAGTGACGAATTTAAAAACACGTCGATCAAGGAAAGAATTAAATACGCGATAATATCGTACATAATAGTATCCACACTAACATGGAATGACTCCCTATGAAATAATTAACGGTACATTCGGATCTAAAACACCGATTCCCCGGACATCAGAAACAGCCCTAGTAAACATCTACAACAGAACACAAAAATAAAATGAATAAACTCTACACAATACTACACGAAAAAACAATTTAACACAAAAGAGAGAACAATTAATAAAGAAAATGAAAAACGCGAAGAAACACTCCCGGATATACCACTTGAAGTATACGTCGAAACTAAACAGATACAGGACAAGACGAAACGAAAGTATAATAAAGAGAACATTAAAGATATCGACCTTATTAGAAAAACCGCGGAAATCGAACCTAGACATCACAACACTAGAACGAAAATACATTTAAAAAACATTAAAAGACCGCGAGCTCTAGAACAAGAAACAGAATATGAAATAAAAACAAAATTGTCCGAAGACGATTTAAATTCGATTGTAATTGGTTCAACGATCAGGTGCTGAACCTCTATATGGAACTAATTAACGAAAGAAGTAAATCCAACAAGGAATTACCCAAAACGTATGCTTTCAATACATTTTTATTTGTGTCTTATCTACGAGGTTATAGTCGAGTAAAAAACTATACAAAAAGAGTAGATCTTAGGGAAAGGATATTATCCTAATTCCCATTTACAAGGCATCCCATTGGCGACTAGTAGCAGTCAGACCACTAATAAAAACCATTGAGTATTACGACTCTCTGCCAAACGACGGCGAGGAAATATTAGAAATAATATTCCAATACCTGAAAGAAGATTGGAAAGACAAACATAATCAAGAGTTAAAATTATCAGAATGGACCTTACGAACAGTCTCACCAATACCCCGACAAAATAACTCTTATGACTGTGGACCATTTGTCTGTAAATTCGCAGACCTCTTATCACAAAATAAACCACTCCATTTAAACCCATATACTACGTGAACAAATCTACAATAACGTCACACAAGAATGTCTAAACGTATAACTCTCTTTCAGATTTCTTTTACACACACATCATCGGCCTCCGCCGAAATGCACAACCTAGACCATAGTGGAGGATTATTACCCATCCACCTCGGACCCTTACATTGAGACGAACGAACACCTACTCATAATCCACTATGACACAAACATCTTACGCACGACCCTCAGTGAACTACACGAGACATTTAGAAAAAATGAAAACAGAAACACAATCTCTCGAACCAACACAAATCCCTCGCAGACACATAGAAGCGATCGATTCTACACTCCACATAGCATATGAAAAAGCTCCTCAATTTACAGGCTAGGAAAGACATACAAGTCAGGAAACAAAACAAACGAGGACTTGTCAACGGACTTGGATCTGTAGTAAAATTTATCACGGGAAACCTTGACGACGAAGACAGAAAGAAATATGACGCGATCATCACCAAATTAAATAAAGAACGAGTTCAAACTTCCATTCAATTAGAAAAAGAACACCATTTGGTAACTGATCTCATACAGCAATACAATGACACTATCACTATACTAAACCAAAACAATAATGAAATAAGAAGAAAGCTTGACGAAAGAACGAATTCGAATACGTCAAAATCTGCCGCATTAAGAAAAATTGGTTCTCAAATCTTAACGAATATTAATATCGTGATTGAACAACTGAAAGAAATAGAGACGTCCCTAACCTTTTGTAAATTAAGGATTGCTCACCCAAGTATAATACCCGTGGGAACTCTTCAGTCGAACTTATGGAAATAGCCAAAGAGAACCGTGAAGGCACATTAAAGATGTTTAACAATACCGTGGAATATGAACTAAACTCGAAAGTAATTTGTTCATTGAATAACGATCAAATAGTTTACATAGTTAAACTGCCAGTTTACGTAGACACTGGGCTTCAAATGTACATACTACAACCAGTGCCAATACTATATAACCACGAATATGTAACTATAATTCCTAAGTCTAAATATGCTCTAGTAGATAGGAATTACAACATTAAACATTCTACTAACCAACTATGTTATAAAGCAATTATGATAATTACTACTGTAATAACCTTCAACCATGGACAGAAATATCCAATTGTTCTCACCAGATAATCAAATACAATTCTATGAACGAATGCCAATTAATGAAACTTACACTCAGGGACCCGTACCATTTTCGATCCCCGAAACTGGTCACGTTCTCGTTGCCGCCCAAAAAGAAATATTAATCGAGGACCGGCAACCTGGACAGAAATACCTTCAAACGTATCAAGGGTACCTGGATTATTGAGCCATCTAACCACGACATCTTAATCAACAACGAACTTGTCAAGTCTAGTAAACTCATACAAAGGAACCGTACGAATCCTCTGATACCCCCTGACCGGATGTCAACCCTTGCTTTCCGACCATTCGAACTTAATCTAACGGATTACTCCCTATTCCCCAGTTGGATGAACATTGGCCATTTCTGTTCAAGGACACTTTAAGTACTAACAACAATTATGTACATTTTAGTTAGCCCACTTTATATAATTATCGCTCTCATGTTCACTATATTACTAATCGGTTTACACATATAAGAAGCGTACTTCTCGAATAAATCAACAAGTTCTAACCCAACCTGTGAGTTCTCAGTTGCAGTTTACAATTGCCCAAATAATTCGGCATAACGCCCCATGCCTCATTCTACGGTGGAGGAGTGACCATCACGACTTCGTCGGCCCTGGCCTCGGCAATATCTTCAATTGCGCAACCTGTCGCAAGCCTTCCTTTGGAGCAGTGCCGCCACAGATATGAACCTGCTGACGCCGCACTCACCTATCTCGACTCATCCCGTCAGAATCATCTCCGACGCACAGCCTTTGCCCAAAACAAAGCCGCCACTGTTAACGTACTGCGACGCTGCATTTCCTCACGCCCACCTTTGTGACAATAGCTTATAAAAGCACCCTGCAACCTACAGAAGTCGCCATTCTCTGCATCAGTCTTAGTCGTTCTGTATTATTCAAATCCTTGCTGTAATTCACTCAATTTATTAACAGAATTAAAGTTTCTTTTTAAAAACGTTATTTTCGGTATCACGAACATAACTTTAATGTAACGATTTCGATCAAACTTAGGAAAGACTCTCAACTAACTAGTCCCTACATTTTGTTCTGTAGAAATGAGTTGAGCGAAGATATAGCACCCGCATATGTAGCTGGTGCTCTAACTTACGGGGAAAGTTGGGTGCTGCTACGCACCAGATATTCAAGTCCAAAAACCCCCTTTAAACGCTCTTAGAAATACCTTGAATTTATTACCGTTGGATTCATTTCAACGTCATGAATTAGATTTTAACAAGAACGTTCCATTTCCGCTCGTCACAGCGTTTTTTCTACAAAAACTCGCTAAAAAAACATTAATTCCCAACCGTGTTGATGACGTAAAGGGGAGTCCAGCAAATGAAAAACTCCAAAACAACGGCGAACAGCATTTTGACGACTCTTTTCTTCTTTTTCAGCGCTTTTCCCGTGTTGCTCCGTCTCAAAAGGTTCGGGCTCCCGCCGTGTTTCCACGAAACCATTCTCGAGCTGTCTTCCTTAAATCCTGAACAAACGAAAGGATTATGTTACCATCGTCGCACTACTACAATATAAATAATACACAATCCAATCGCACCCAGGTTCAAACACAGTTGCAGGAGCGAAGTTAAACCTTTGAACTGAACAACTCGCTATAATTATCTACCACGATATTTTCGTCGTTATGAAGTTTCTTTCCAGAAGCTTACACTATTCTAAGCCGTTGTAATTATAACGGTTTGAACAAACATTTATTTTCTTACAGCAACCGATAGCACTTCCCAATCTTCGGGGCCAGTTGACTGATGGCCAATCAGCAATTATTGCCACAAGACATTTTTGAGTATCCGAGAAGTTTCCCACGAATTTTTACGGGTTTGATTTTAATGATTTGATTGCATTTCTTGCTGATTTTATCGTTTTTAACTAACAAAGAACTTTTTTCGTGCAACATAACGCTGATGTTTTATCGCTTTCCTAACATTTCAGTGAAGTTCTCAACAATTGTTACTTTCCTTGGCTCTACGAAATAGAAAGGAAAGTTATGTAATCGGCTGAAAACAAAAGAAAGAATTTTGAAGAAAGTGATCTGTGTGCGTGTGGCTGTGAACCGTATCAGTTCAAACTTGATATCTAGCCTGCAGGTCACCACGGGACGCCGAAATAAGGGTATGAGCAAAATCCACTCATAACTAACTATAGTTATCGCATCGTGTTTTCTCAAAAACGGCTCCAACGATTTTGATTGAATTTTCAGAGCTTCAGATGACACAATACCATAAAATTCTCATCCGTGGGAAAATGAGGAAAGCAGCGCAATAAATTACCAAACATTTCGACGATAAATCGATTTTAGTGGAATTTTTTCCCTATAAACTCCGCTCAAATGTTATTACGATCTTCACAAACGTTGAGGTGGTGGTCCGATCAAGTACCTATACGATGAGCGTTTAATAATGCTTATAGCATATGTAGGAGCTACGCGAGAAATTACGGAATTTCAACCACCGCCATTTCACTACGATTTCTAAAAAGTTTACTTGATAACACTGGCAAAGTAATTATTATCCTTCTCAAAAAAAATCGTGAAAAAACCTCATCAATCCTCTGAATACCAATTGCTCGTTAATGGCTAGGGTATGAGTACGGGCAGCATAATAAATTCCGGAACTGCAAGCGCTACCGCTTTCTGCCACCGCGAAGTGGTGTTTTACCAAGTGAGCCATGAAAATAAGCGAATTCACGTAGAGCTAAGGAAAGTTGTGTGATGCTCAGCACCCAATGTTCTATCAACATCTTGTAGTCAATTTTTCAACAGCGTTACTCAATTTTCCGAACTTTTTAGTTTGGTTTAAGTACAGTTTTTATTACATTTCAATAATAGTTCACTTCATCCAATTGTCTACCGATTTTATTTCATCAAGTCACGACTTATTCTTTTATAACACTTACTTTTTCATTATATAGCACTCTGACTGTTCCTCAGGTGGGATATGCACCGCGGCCAAACGACCTTCCAAATGTCTCACAGGTCCATGCCTAGACTCCTAAGGAAAGCCAGGTAATTCCTGCAAGAGTTCTCGTTGATATCCATCCTGGGAGAAGTACTCGTAGTAGCAAAGACCAGAAATCGCTCCCCCTCAAGTCTCGGGCACTGGGTCAGGACATGGATTCCTCACCTATACCAAGGGGTGTCGACAATGCCCATAACATGCATGTGTTTGTTCATTTTGCAGTGCCCGGTGATGATCCCAACAATCTGCCTTAGGTCCTTCCTCTCCATCCTCAGAAGGTTGTCTCACATGTTTGCTACGAGATAAGCGTTTGAAGTGCCTTACTGCCGCAGCATTCGGACAACAGGTACCGTAGACGAAACGCGTCTGGTCAGATGATCCGCCTTCTCATTTCCAATGATCCCCTTATGCCCAGGAATCTAATACACACTAACTCTACTCGTGTTTGCTAAAGAGTTAAGCAGCATCCTGCACTCTCGCACCCGTTTTGACATGCAGTAGTTCATTAGCGCATTGCAAGACTATCAGTCAATATGTTGATAGTTCTGTTGCTATAGCCTTTCTCATGTGGTATGATTGCCTCGGCGATAATAGCGTAGATCTCTGCTTGAAAGTCCGTTGGGGAGGGGCCCAGGGCAATGAGCGTCCCACTCCTCCCAGACCCACTTATTCTCGACCCGGAACCTGTGCCCTCCGGAGTTTTCGATCCATCCGTATTGATGTTGATACCATTAGGAGGCCGTAACTGACGACTTTCGCAGTTCCATAGGCTTCCTACTGTCGCACATTGTATTTCCTAGCGAACTCATACATGGGCACCATCATGCTGAGCTCCGTGAAGGTCTCCAAGTCCCTGAATATAGCCAGGTGTCCATTTGTCGCCTGTGGCTTAGCCTAGTGAGTCTGTATGCCACCTTCATCACCTCTGCCTTGACGTAAATGTCCAGGGGAAGAAGGTCGAACATTATCTCCATGGTACTCGTAGGTGTGGTTTTCATCACCCCCGCTATTAGTAAGAACCCCAGCCTTTGTACTTTGGCCAGGCTGATACCATTTTCTCCAACGGCAGCTCTACATCACCGCACAATCGACCCTCATGAGATGATTGGTCCCACGATAGCTTCGTAGAACCAGTAGGCCATTCTGGGCTTCAAGCCCCATGTCCTCCCCCACATTTGTTGTATTTTTGTTCGTGTATCTGATGTGCTGTTTCCAGGTTAGTTTCCGATCCAGAATCACACCCAGATAATTAACCTGCTTGCTCAACGATTATTTAACGACTTTCGTTAAAATTGGCAACACATTCCTTCAATTTGCCAGGGCATTTCCCTTGATTCCCTAAAACAAAGCATTTCACTTACTCTTCCAGCAATTTGTCTAAATTTTGCGCAAATGAAGTTCAATTTTGTAGACTTTCAAGAAATATTTACCGGATCATTAATATATTTTTCGCTCAATTTCTCCATTAATTTTCCAGAAGTTCTTTCAAGAAATTTCATTCGAAACAATGACTTTTCTTAAGTTTAGCGTAATTCACCTGCAATTTAGGTTTAAGTGAATATTATCAACAGTTTTGTCGTAATTTTCTCAACCGTGTTTCCTTAACTTTCCATTTCACCAGATTTTTCACTTCTCTGTCACAGTCGATTCGTTTCATTTCTAAAATTTTCCGTATGTTGTTCAATAGTTGAAAATAGTTTTCCGAGCTACTGACCTAATTGTGCAGCACTGTTTACTATCTTTTCATCAACTTCGCCCTTGATTAGCCAACGTTATTTCCAGCCAGTCGCTTCTCTAGAGGCGATTTTAGTCGTCTAATTCTCGACTTTGTGGTGTCTCCGCTATAAATTTAAGGAGTTACAAAAAAAGTTAATGAGTTTTGACGAGAGCAAACAGTCGATTCCAGTTTAATTTCCCTCTGACATCGATTAAACGCGACTTCATAATCTCATTTGATTTCTAATTAATTTCAGTTCGGTTCGAAAGCGTCGTTAATGAAAGAGGAGCCCTCGAAACTAACGCAGCTCCACTCAATTGACGACCCCCCTCCCCTTTCCTCGTCGACATCACATTTTCGTTATTTTCTGGGCCGACGACGAAGAGTGTAAAAAAGTTGGTTGCTCTTTACGCCTTACCCGACTTATAAACCCTCCATAAAGTTCTGGCTACGAGGGAGTACGTCGTCACCATGACGACCAGAGGGATGACCAGAAGGAAAACGTCCAGCAGGATGTTGTATATCCTTTCGATGTCGTCGTTCGGCCAGATTTCTCTGCACTTCCTGTGACCTGAATAAGAAACGAAAAGTACGCACAGTTATTCGCCGCTCGGACGAAACAATTAAAAAAAAAAACGTCAATCGCGCTCTAACGAAACGCGTTAATTAGTAATTAATTACGACGTGGTTGTTTATCGACAAAGGCTATTTCATTTCGCTATATTTCAGGGAAACGGTTGCAGTCGCGGTTCTCAATCCGTCGTAGGGAGAGGGGTACAACTCAATGCTAACTATTAAATATTCTGTGCTAGATCTGCGTTCATATCTGCGAATTTCCGGCTTTCGTCACAGCATTGTCTTTGCGTTGTTGAGTACGCAAGGCCAGCCTCATCACCCACCGATAGACAAATCTTCGTGTACACATTCGACAGCACTCTATTCGTATTAGTCGCCGTTTTATTGCGACGATCTAATTAATTATAGGAAACACAAGGCCCACATAGCCCATTGATTCCGTCAATGCATTTTAACGTGAGCGTTCATGAAGGGTAAAGTGTACGAGTAGTTGGCTGAACGTTTTCTACAAGTAAGATCATCCAGTTTGAGCCATCTCTCTCTCTGCTACTATTCCGTTTTTGCGCTGTAAGCACCTGCTCGCTCTACAGGCATCTGGTTGGGTGACATCCACGCTGTGGTTGTCTTGAGAACACATCTACCACCGAGTGACGTGGCAACACCATCACACAATACCTGCCCCGGAGCTCAATGATCAATGAGCCGTTCGCGACTACTCTGCATGGTTTAGTTGACTGGTGGGAACTCCCACCTACCATCCCTCATGGAAGAGACTGTCAGCACTTTCACACTGTTTGCTCTGGCGTGATTGGTCCTTTGCTGAGGTGTACGATAAACCAGGATAGTAATTTGGTGGAGGTTTGTTGTCATGCAGTAACCATGTCATTGAATCATGAGAGGGAGGTATGCCCGTGTACTCGGTGGGGCCGCATCTAGCGTCTGTAAGCAGGGTGCGTTGCCATTTGGAGGCTGGCAAGATGTGGAGAGAGACTGGAGCCGTCAACCCAGAAAAAGAGTGAAGTCTGACATCTTCGCCATTGGTCCCAACCAGTCAGCGGTGGTTGAGGACGTACAGGTTGTAGCTGAAAGCCAGAAGACTGGCAAGCGAAGTGCGAATATGACAAGGTGGATCTTTGCCCGGCAGAATTGGCAGCTTGAGGAGTGGAAACAGGTAATGTCAAGATCGCAGCATTGACTGTGTCGTGGCACAGTGCGTGATGCAAGAAACGTGCTGAGAACATGTGACTGCTGGGTGTGCCAGCAGTTGCCCTTCGTAGTATCACCAATCTAGTTTTGCTCGGTTCGTTTCTTAACTGGTGGAGGTTTTATCTCGGAACTTTGTGTTATCCTTCTTTCTGTCTCCCCTGAACCCTTCTGTACCTAGAGCTGACAGGGTGATCTCAGCGCCCTCCCCATTTCACGAATTCTTGTTCTTTCAATCTTCATTCCTTTTCATTAACTTTAGCGTTTCTCGCGGCGATGTACCTCTGGCAATGCCGTTCAAACAATATATTTACCAGGTTACTCGTGCATAACTGGTTTACAGTTGCAATGCGTAGGGACTCTTCCCACATAAACCGAGTTAAATCTAACGCGGTCATCATTCCTCCGACCGCAGGTTTTTCACGTTTTCAACCCACAAGCAAAAATGAAAGCATTTTGAAACCTGGGTGGGTGTAGACGCGCGAGCTATTTCCTTTTGAGAGCGGCAAATTCACTATCGAGAGCAAAACTGCGTTAAGTCTCACTTAAAGAGCAGCGATGACCCATCTCTCTCGATACTGTAAACGCTTTGTTGCCGCCATTGCTCTCCGCGATTGCTCTCAGAAAGATCAAAGTGTTTGCATTGCTGAGAGTTCCTGAGAAGATTATCTGACAATCATCATCAAACCCATTAAACAGTGGACGCACGAAGTGGTTTGTGTACGATGCGTACGAGGACAGCCTGATCCTTTGGGAAATCCAAGTTTGGAGAAAGAGCGAAAAAAAGGTTGTAATGGAGAAATTCGCCACCGACTTCATTTGTAGGGTTTTTGCAATTTTTAGGACACCACACAATTTAAGAAATCAGATAAGTTTATCTGGCACGCATAAATACAAAATTATCATACTATGCATACTAAATATATCAAAACATTAATCTAAATATATCAGGCTAAATATAATAACTGCTGGGTATCTTCCAGAATCTTCGCTCCTAAACGATCCCTCCTCTCTATTCATTCCTTCACCCACTTTTCTTTTTTTTAATAGTTGTTCTTTTTGACAAACACAGAATTAATAATGTGTCTCAGGTTGAAGACGACGGTGTTCGTGAAATCACTCTTTACACTGATCTCGCACCCGCATGGCGTAAACAGTCCTTACGAACCCTTGAGAGAACAGCTGCGAATATTCTCACGTCTAAACCTGCCCTAACGCTCTTGAGGTTAAAACGACAGGAGGCAGATCTGCCGTCATTATCTACAGTGCAGCACGTACTCATGAAGTGCAGGATTGAGCAATAAGGATGTACGTTCGTCGTTTCACGAGCCCGAGAACAACGATTTTACCACCCTTCACTTGTTCTCACAAACTGAATAGCTCTCATATTTTTTTTCCAAAGCTAGCCAATTGGTTAAGTGCAGAACAGAGCAATGAAGGGAAAAACTGTGCAATGCCATCCCACTCTACCTCTGCTGACCTGCCTCAAGTCAATAAATTCTATATAGTAATTCCGAATAGTGCTCCCTCCTTCTCACCAACCACCAACTAATCTACTTTCCACTAGTCACTCTCCCCATTGGATTTTCAGTTACCGTGGCTTTTGTAGACATTGGTATCCCTTTCTTGTAGTGATCTTAGATTGTGGCTCAGCTTCTTTTAGCAGCGTTTCGGATAAAATCGAGGAGCTGAGGTACAACGCACTTACACTCCGATATTATCCAGCTTCTAAAGCGTCACATATAAAATTCAACGAGTAGAGTACAGTCAAATGTGCCTTCACAATCTCAGGTCAGAGCTTTCATCCGTTCGCTCGAAGCTGATACTGATCACTTGATTTATCCATCGAGTGAATTTCCAATTGTTCTACAGGAGTTGATTTGGTATGGTTCCCACCTCCATATACTCGGAATTCGGAGAACAGAAGATGAATGTTTCCTCTTCATCGTAAATTGTCTTAATTCCAGTTGTTGTAAATCTCAGGAGAAGTCTACTAGGAATTTATGCACTGCTGATGGAGCTAGGCACCCCCAAAGAGGTGGAGCTAGGCTGCCTCACAGCTTTCAACAAACCGAAGCTTTCCTATCACCTAAAACAAACGGGTTTTAGCCGGGTTTGGGACTCAAGAGGTTTCTGTCTGCCCTAACGAGACCAAATGCCTTGTAGATTTTAAAGGCCCAACGCGCCAACGTGCTGATTCGTGAGATTGAGCGCAAATGACATCATGAATACTCCATTCTGTTTATTGCCCGTGTCGTTGAAGTCACAAGGCAGTGCTGTTGGTTTTTCCTCTGTGATTTCTCACCATAACGAGGAACAACAACATTTATTAAACACCCAACCACAGGATCGAAACAGAAGTAGATCAAGGAGAAGGATAACAAGTGACTCAGTACTCCCCTTCTCCTTTCTTGATGGCCTTGGGCAAACCCACACTGCCGCCACAATTGGGCCTATTGTGTGGGCAAACATGAGCCCCCTGTGGAGCTGGTGTTCCATCCCTGCAACCGTTGACTTCAGCTCCATCTCGCAGAATCTGCAATTCTATTCCACTGACCTACCAATCATAGTGACCTGTGAAGAGGCCAAATACCACCCGTACACTATTTCTCTCTAGACTGAGGATGTCTCTTGTTCGCTCCATGGAGAGTCTGATAAACAGCCTTGACTGCCTTTGATCAAGCACATCCCGTCAATAGCCAGCCCTGCACTTCTCCTCCCACTTACCAACCTCCTTGGTCAAGTGGCTGTTGGTGGTCCCTACAAAGGGTTCAGGTCCCACTGGGAGAAGCGCAGCCTATATTATACCAGAGAGGTAGAGTAAGGCTGGCAATGCGCTCCTCAGCTCTCCGTCTTCTCCCCGCCTTCATGGAAAAAGCCTGAAGAATTCTTGGTCCCTCAGCCAGTTTGCGGTGAATGTTCTAGAGCGTGCTGTTCCCATGTGACCAAACTGCATTAAACTAACCAAGAAGTAGAAATCATAGAATTTGACGGTCAGCGGAATTTTATCATTTTAGCCGAATCGGTGTAATTTTAAGCCCTACCAATGGTACATTGCTTGCACAATACATGAGTTGAGATGCAGTCCAAGCGGAGGCCTATCATCACCTCATTCAGTATAATTCTCGTTGGGACAATCCAGTTTCGATACCTAAAAGCATTAGTTCAGATTGACGCATCATGCGTAATATAATGAACAGACATCCCAATTGTTGGCCTCGCACCTACAACAAATAATAACGTGGTATAGGTCCACCTGGAATAACGCTTCTTGAGCCACCCAACCCTTCTCACTCAAGGGTCTAATTATCACTTTCTCGTCCTCTACTTTGAAGAGATAAGATAACACGCGGCAAATGACGTAATGAGACCGTCATAATATTAATATAATTAGTCTATTTGAGGAGATAACAACCACTTCGCCTAAATGAAATTGGTTTGCGATTAATTCCCTCGACCACTTGAAAGGCCAATAAATGAGCCTCAGACTGCTGCTCACGGCCACATCTCGCTCCGCAGCTCCTTTCACTCCCATCACTATAAGATGTTGAAGATTTTCGTTCTTGTGGCTGCCATCGGATTGGCTGCTGCTGCCTTTGCTCCGGTGAGTTTGAACATAGGACTCTTTTAACGCCAAAATACACAATCAAATAAGTCATCACACTCTGGTTGTGCCTCTTGTACAAAACGTTTGGCTATATTTGGTATCATAATTGCTCATGTGTGCATATTCATATTGAGTACGTTAAACAGGGCCCTTTTGAGGAAGAAAACCATCGGGCTGTTTCATACTCCTCTCATGCCCAAGAAATAGCTCTTCGTGTAATGCAGATCGTCAAACTGTACTGCAGTATTAAACGGCACTAGGTTTGATGACCAGAGGCTAATTTGTTACTTTCTCTAGTCCTTCGTAGTAAGAAGGGAAGGCCTGAGAGAGAATGGATGAACCAAATCGGCTCAAATTTGATATGTAGCCAAAACTATACTCGAGTTATCGTAGTCCCCAAAACATCAAATACTTCCTTCTCAAAAACGATTCTGATTAAATTTTATATGTGGGCAGATCTAAATAACAAATAACACAACGATAATAAAAAATCTTCGCTTGTGGAAAGAGGAGGGAGGAGCTGAATAAGTGAAGTTCACAAGTGAAGGTACTTAAGAGTATATACTTACAATTAACGTACATTGTGGCCATGAGACGATCAGGAACAGCTGCTTCATCCCCCCCCCCCCAGCAAATTTGATAATCCAAACACTACTGAAGCGATACAGAAATCTGCCGCAACTTTGGGATCGGAATGCTTGATACACGGTTTTGCGGGATTCGAGGATCTCACGCTTTTGGGGCTAATATCGGAAGACTGCAGGGTTGGCAAGGATCTGTGAACATGCAGTATCGATTTAACAGTCTAGGCTTTAGAGGCTCCCAGGTTTGTTTTGAGGTTCGTTCGAACTGAACTCCTGTGGCTCGATAGCTTGGGTCAGGTGAGGCCTGCAGGAGTTGCCAAGCTCCGCAGCAAGTGATTAAGGTGAGTTCGAGCCAATATTCAGAACATACTTCTTCGAAAAGTTGTAGCCTCCGAGTGTCTGGCAGGGCCTAGTCTTAAAGTCAAACCAGAAAGCATTCTCGACATACCTTCTGTTAACTACAGGCTGGTACAGGTTTTCGTTTAGGGCTAGGCGCATTCCTCTGACAGACATTCCTACCCAAAGGTCAAATTTATGAAACTATTATGTGACGCTTTTCTTTTTTTCAGCATAAACCTTACAGCCATCATTCACATTGGCTAAACATTCTATACAGGGGTAATTTAACATCCTTTCAAGTTAACTAGCTAGCAAACTTAGAGAAAATAACAACGTACATCTCTTCATTTCCGGTTTGTAATTAACCGCCCAAGTTAAATGTTCTTTGGATCATGTTTACCAAATTACTGAACATACTTGTCCGTTCCTTACTGTGGCACGGGTGTTCTAGAATGTTGCTCATCTTCTATGTTTCTCATTCGTTCATTCTTCCCTCTCCCTGACACAATCAGACGGGCACTTAGCGTTAGGTTTCATTCAATTCTTCCAACTACTAGACTACAACCAGATGACATAAAGTAGTGGTTGATGGCATCAAATCTTCATTTCGTTCATTTTTAATTTTCAGAAGGGTAGTGAAGGTGACTGCAGGCTGACCGAAGCAACGGTCCGCGGGTATCTGAACAAGGTGCTCGGAGAAGAAAACGCTCAAGATGTTGTCGAAGTTCACAAATGCACGATGCAGGTAATGCCACTCATGCTTTGGATGTTCCTCTCCCCTTCTAAACTCACTGTCATCATGAAATTCCATCGACAGTAAAAAAACGTAGTGATGTGTTTCTTTGGTCGTTGCAGGTAGTTGCTGGCTTGAAGTACAAAATTGACTACAAAACCTCTTCGGGAACAGAATGTACCGTCTCGTGGGTTCTCCAGCCGTGGACCCCCAAGGAAGTACAAGACTTGAGCATCGGATGCAATTAAGGCGACGCTCTTAATCCGACACTCGACTCTCCGACTCTCGACGCTCTTTGAAACCCCTCGGCGAAGACACCTGCCAACCATTCTTGTAATGAGTGTCCAATAAACATCTAACTGCGGGCAGCTGTGTATAACTGCATTCACCCTGATGTCTTGTGGGTATCTTGCATTCTAGGTTGACAGTGTTATGTGTACTACGAGGGTGGTTGAGTCAGAAACATTGTGGGCGTTGAGGTTTTTACAAGTTTGCACGTGGTTCGAAGTTGTGGAGTCATTCTTCTTTTCGAAAGATATTGAAGCGCACACATGTTCATGTTTATTTAACATGTGGAATATCCAATTAAAAAAAACAAAAAAACTCGTCTATAAGACGCTTGTTGGATGCATGAGAAGGGGAGCTTGAACTGGAGTATGAGAAAGAAATGAAGGTAGCGAGCTTGAGTGAGCACTGTGTGACATTTCGCCATAAGAGCTAGAATAGGATGTGAGTTTGTGTGAGAGCGTGAACAATGGGGCTCTCAATACGTGAACTGGTTGTTAGGGAAAGGGGAGAGGAGTGCGAATCAGTAGCTGGAGAGCTGTGAAATGGGAGTCTGTCACGAAAACTGAGGGACATAAGAGCGTTTTAGAAAAGCTGTATGTTGTGAAGAGGATGTAAATTGAGAGGCGAAAAGAGGATATTTTGGAAAGTCCAGAAAGGGGAAATCTGTTGTCACTTTGGAAATAACTGAAGAGGCAGGCCGGGCTTTCCCACAGCTACAGACAAAGGACTTGAGGTTAGAAGTAGGAGGACTGACCTGAGAAAGGCTTGAACTCATATTCTAACTAATTCGGCCTGCACCAAACAACACTGCCTGCGTAAATTTCCCTTGTGAGACGCAGAAGAGCACTGCCGTTTTTCGAGATTCTCGAAGAGCGCTTCCAGCCGCAGTTCATGAAGCCGTTCCCGACTGCCCTCATAATGTGTTATATCTATAGGTAATGAGGATGTGAATTGTTCGTGTTAATAAGTTGTAGCAGCAAAGCAGGCTGGGATTGCAGTTGATTTAGCATTATGGGTTGGATTGGTTTCTACTCCAGTAAAGTATTGAGATTGATACAACACAGCAGACCTGTGGGCTGGTTTCACAGCAGCAGGCCTTTGAGGGGTCTGACAAATCTAGACAGAATGGCCTCTTTGCTGTGGGTTATTGACTAAACCCCCCATCCCCCACCACCCATAGCGAGGGGCTGAGTGTGGCCCTGCTGATCCCACAAACCCCAAAACCACATCTTTCTCTGGTTCCCTCCTTCCTTCTCGGTTTTCAGTTATTTATTATTCTTTTTCGTCGTGAGCTATAGAGAGCATTCGCGATTACATTTTCATGTTATTCCGTCGACATCACTGCCAACTGAAATGAGGTATAAGGGCCAATGACAGCTAAAGTATCAGGTATTGAGACCAAGCAGTTTTGCCCGTGCCAATGGAAAATTGCCAGTGCCCATGGGATTTAAGTATGTTCTAGGGCAGGGGTCGCCAAATTACGGCCTTCGGGCCGAATCCGGCCTGCGGAGAGCTAGCATACTTGCAAATTCCTTTTAGAGAACATATTTATTATAGCAAATTAAATTTAGTTTACTGAATTATTCTAATTTTCCACTGACAATAGTTTGTAGTTGCGAACCAATTTTACTTGTACCAATTATTAAAAGAGATTTAAGATCCTCATCTGTAAACTTTTTTAGTGTACTTCATTTTGGAGAAGGTGTTCCCACACGAATAAGTTGTACCAAAAACAGAAAACAGCCCACGAGCAAATTTATTTAAATGATCAAATTGTGTCAGCGGAGGACTCTTATAAAATTCCAACAAAGATGAATTTTGATATTTGTTCTTAATTATATCACTGCACTGTAGATCAATCATTTCCATTTGAAGTTCTGGGGCTAGGGTTTCAACGTCAGTATCAAAATGATTCTGAAAAATCTTAATTTGATTCGCAATTGCAAAATCGATAGGAAACTCAGTCTGAGTGGTGTGGCTGAATATTTCACATGTTTTAAAATGTGAAAAACATTTTCTTCGTAGTTGTGATTGAAACAGTATCAATTTCTTCCGGATTGATTTGATATTAGTGTATAAATCAGGAAGATGCTGGTTTTCTCCTTGCCATCTCAAATTCAGTTCCCTTTTTCAAACGTTGCGTACTTTTTCTGACTTTTTTTTCATCAGTGGACTATTTCACTTTTTGCCACCAGCAACAATGATAATATGGTTTTGACCCTCGGAACTTACTCAAGGGGACCTTCTCATCAAATACCATATGAATGTCTGCGACACTATAGTGTCGCAACTTTCAAGTGCTGGTTGGAAAGGAGGGAATGCAATAAACCCTGGCATACAGCGAGCATTGAATCTGATTAAATCGAGTGAAGTTTCAGGAAGAACCGTTACCTAGGCTCCTTAAATTAATCATGCAACTACAAATTACGTCCATTCATTCATCGAGAGGATCGCTCAGTTGACTCATTAAATACCTGAGTTTCACCAGCCAGTCAAATTCGCAGCACAATCGCTGAATCAATCGAGCTCGTTCTATTTGTTTTTTGCAACCAATTAATACTTCATTGTATTTAACGTTAGTTTTGGACTACAAAAATAATGGAAGTAGAACATGAATGAGGCATCTATCCGCTGATAGATCCTCAAATGTTTCTGTTTGTATTGATGCCATTAATGGGTGTGTTTCAAGTAAATCAGTGGGACGTTTTCTCCTAAGTCGACGTCTTGGTCTGGGCTGTGGCGATTTTGTAGCTAGATTGTAAGAATATTCAGGTCAGAGTGTAAAATAGTATTCCCAACGACCCAAAGACCACCAGTGATCATGTGGTGGATTCTGTTTTGAAAGACTTAGATTCGATCGACTTGGGATTCACTGGCTGCTCCCCAGAATTATCCCTCGTACAGCCGTAGATTCGTTTTAGGTGGATGGGTAATTTAGAGGACGCTTGAAGATGTTTGAGCTGCTTCAGTCGGAACCTCAGGTTTGAAGGACGATTTGAAATATGTGCCCCACATCTACTTCTAGATACTTGACTGAGTTTACTCCTGGGGTAGGTATTCCGTGTGACGAAACAACATGACGCATAATTTTGAGCTTGTAGGTGAAGTGCACCAAAGAAGATTTTGTATGATTGACTTTTACCCTCCATTTAGCACACCACTCATCCACTGCATCAGACAAACTTGATAATTTGGCACTAGTCGTTGTGTCACGGCATTTTACAAGGGATGCAACGTCGCCTGCGAAATGGGCTTGCATGACATCGGGTGGATTTGGGTAATCGGAGGTGTAATATGCATACAGCAAAGCACTCCACACGCCTTCTTGTGGGATTCCCGTCAAACGTAGTGAATGTCAAACTTAGATCAATCAAACTGACAGTGTCTTCTACCACCCCTAATCGTATTCTACCCGGCAACAATTTCCATCATGGAGCTGAGATAAAACCGTGGCACACTAGAAAATGAGGTACTCTGGACGTTCAGGTCTTTCGTCACATTTTCAAGGAACTTAACCCAACATCTGCGTACATACTTCGCCTTCACCACGATTATAATACTCGCCGTTGGAAACTGTTGGTTTCCCGCTTACCCCGTCAGATCGGGAAAATGGAGACGTTGAAGCTGATGTCTGCTATCAGCCTTTGAAGGGCACTGTGCAGGATTCTGCAAGAGCAGGGGAGCAAGGGGAGAGAATGTTCTCAGTGGTCAGTGGTGGCATGGACAGATTCGCTCTCCTTCAAGAGCTCAATTGGCAAATCAAGTGCGCCAATCAGAGAGAAGACCCAACAACCATTTCGTCACCAGATGGGCTTTGTAAGTTCAGGGTGAGCAGCTGAACGTGAATTTCTCCACGAACACTCGCCCCTGAAGCCTCTATTACTTCTAAAATTGCCACTCTCCCATTCAACTCCTGCACGCTCTACGCTGCCCATCTGTTCGAAGCCCTACAACACTCGAGATGATCCTGCCACTTCAGATCGCCGCCAACAAATGCACCAATGTAACTCAAGATACGTCTCTGAATAGTGGAAACTGGTGCTCCCTACCCCACTGTAAGAGATCCGAGGCAGTCTTCAGCTCCTTGTCTTCAGAGGCAGTCCTCAGCTCCTTTTAGATCCCCAGTTAATTCAGGGCACAACCGTTTTTTGCAACTCGCGCCCTCACATTAAAAGCTTTATACAGCCCAAGCTCAAGTAGTTCCCACAATGGCCTCAGCTTAGACCTTTCATCCCCCCGTGCCCATATTCAAGAAGTTTGCCCATATCTCAATTTGTCTCTTCTTCTAGTTTTGATTCCTACCTACTTCTCTGTTCCAACAACTTCACTCAGCCTTCATCTCATGAGTATAATATCCGACATCCCATCGCCTTTTAGGTCTGTCAAGTTTCATTTTTCGAAACCCAACATTTCTGCTCTCAATCTTGAACCCTAACTTGTGCACCCTACCACCTGGCCCAACCCATTCGCTTTCATCAGTGTTCTACCTTAGCAGCTTCCCTCTACCACCTTAACTTTCCAATCGTGACCACCCAACTGCAAAACGTACTTATTATATTTATTTTTTATTGGGTGGTGCGAGAGACTTTAGCGGGTTGTTGCAGAGTGGTGAAGAACGAGTCGACTCAAAAAAGACGACCTGAGGCGTTCGCGGTTCGCAACGCCATCCTCGATAGATGGCAAGTTGTGTTTTATCTTAAGCTTAGAAATGATTGTCTCTAATTTCTTCGTCTTCTGGGACGTGATTCGTATACGCTCGTTATAGTTCTGCTTGCCTTTTCATAATGAAATTTGCATTCTCGATATTACTATTAACTTGGAGAACCAACTCAGAACATCTGACACCATCTTCACAACCAAAATTGAAAGCACGTTTCGTATCAGTGCGGATATCATAAAATTGAAACTTGAGCTATCCTGGAAAAGTTCATCTTGGCGTTAATTCCCGGTCCTGAATGTTCAAAAATTAAATTGAAATCTGGCTTCGAGGGCCAAATGTTGGGTGCATGAAAGAGAGAGCTTAGTGGCCGAATAAAAGCGGACGAATGAGTTGGGTGAGAATCAGGACTGTAATTACACTGCGATATAAAGTAACGAAGAAGAGTTTGAGATATGAGTGTAAGTAAGAATTAACGTGAGACAAGGGAGTGAGTAACCCAGAGTGCTTAGTGACGAATGTGCGTTTTTGGAAGGTGGTAAAGTGAGTTGTGGGAAGTGAATATTTTGTAAAAAGGAGAAATAAACCCTTAACCCATTGTCGGCAGAGATACCGACTGAACGGCTTTACCACGGCCACCATTTCATAGGTCCTCGGTCGTAAAGGCAGGACTTGCCAGGTCAGAGTTTCCCGTTCAAGAGCAACCAACTAATGCGGCCTGCACTGAGCTGAACAGGGCCCTTGCATCTGTATTGTATTAGCTCCCTGCGGTGATGCATTCCTCAGCCATGCCCTAACTTGAACGAGATACAAAGTGCACCAAGCTAGTGCAATATATTGCCGGGACCTACTAATTTTTAGCAATATTCTCCAAGTCAATAACCTCTCAACTGATACAACGTCTCTTTAAATGTCGTCTCACACCACCTGATTGAGAAGTGCTTGTGTCTGGCCGTAGTTCACTATCTAAGAGTTGCAATTTGCCCAAGAAAGATATTGAAGCAATCATTTCGCTCAAGAGTCTAATTACTGTATTCTCATCTTTCAATCTGAAGAGATGAGATAAGAGGCAGAAAGACTTCAAAATATTAACGTAATTATCCTAACGTCTATTTGAGTAAACAACAGCCACTTTGGTGAAAAGAATGGGTTTGCGGTCAATGTCTTAGACCACTTGACAGACCAATAAATAAGCCTTTGACTGCTGCACACTGTCACATCTCAACGCTTCGCAGCTCCTTTCACTCCCATCACAATAAGATGTTGAAGATTTTCGTTCTTGTGGCTGCCATTGGGTTGGCTTCTGCTGCCTTTGGCCCGGTGAGTTTGTTTGATTTTACAATAATTACCATTGACACTAAAATCAATTTGTCAAGAAAATAAGTTAATTTGTTGTTTTCAATAGATACAAAACTACAGGGGTCTTCATTGTGTGGTACTCTGTACCTCGCACACAAAATGTGTGGTTATGCTCGTAGAATCTTGAACATCTGCCCACGGAACCCGCAAATTCAGCTTATTCAATAGAACTTTTCGAGGCGGGAAACACTACTAAATGTAACACCAATTCTTCATGACAAGAGCAATGCTTATGTTTAAGAAACCCTCAGAGAAAATGTACAGGAAATATTATATAGATATTAGAAGCCACTAACAACGTCATTCGGTTTGTTGGTGAATGTCATTCAATTCAATGTTTCTCCATCCGCAACTCTAGTAGCATAAAGTGCTTCCAGCATATAACTGCAGGTCCTCGACGAGTTGCGGCTGGACTGCTTTCTCGGGCGCGTTTCCTTCGTTCCTCCATGTTAGCTTCTCTATTGGTCTACAGGAAATTCTGCGTAAACAGAAGGGTTGAAGAACACAATCCTATCGTTCGCTGTTTAGGAGCGCATGTTCTTACGGAATTTTGTACGCCACTGTTTGGGCACCTCAAACGGACAATTCAAACCTTCATTTGGTTTATTTTCGTTTTTCAGATGGGCGGTGAAAGTGACTGTAAGCTGCCTGAAGAAACTGTTCATAGTTACCTGAACAAAGTTCTCGGGGTAGAAGGTGCTAAAAATGTAGCCGAAGTTCACAAATGCACAATTCAGGTAATGCCACTAACACAGTGGATGTTGGTAGCAAACATGGAACTCCTTCGTGAGACCCCACCCAAAAATACGTGGTGATATGTTTCTTTAATCGTTGCAGGTTGTGGCAGGTTTGAAGTACAAAATTGACTACAAAACCTCGTCAGGAGACGACTGTACCGTCTCGTGGGTTCTCCAGCCGTGGACACACAAGGAAATCCAACAATTGAGCATCGGATGCAATTAAGTCAACTAACCTCGACGTAGCCGTTGAAGGTGATCATATCCGCGTACCAGTTTTGTAATGAGTGTACAATAAACATCTAACTGCGGATATTGTATTTTTCATTCCATTCAGAGGGTAACATTGGTCCAGACCTCCAGATCAACTCGTGGATTACTTCGGGCAACTGTGTTTAATTGCTTTCGGAGAGTAACCCTGATGTCTTTTGGGTATCTTGCATTCTAGATTTATAGTGTTGTAGGTACTACGAGGGTGATTGAGAAACAATGTGAGCTTTGAGATGTCCGCAAGTTTGCACGTGGTTCAAAGGTGTGGAGTTATTCACTTCCTGAATATTGTCAAAGCGCACACAATATGTTTATGGTGATTTAACACGTTGGATACGCCAAAAAATGAGAACTCGTCTACAAAGACGCCGCCTGGCAAAATATCCCTTGAGAAACGCTGAGAGTACCGTCGTTTATGGAGATTCTCAAAGAGGCACCCAACAAGCGAGAGGGCGAGTTGAAGTTCGAAGTAAAGAAACTTGGAGAGCGTGAGGACTGTATTATGTGAGCAATGAAAGTGAAGAATTAGGAATGAGCTGATTCGCGTACAAAAGGGTGTCACAAGGATTGTACTCGGAACGTGTGAACTGGTGTGGGAAACCGTATCCTAACGAGAGAGCGAGAAGTTACTGGGACAAGAGATGATAGCGGAATGATTTAGAAGAGCTCTGTCGTGGAGAGGAATGTGAAATTGAGGAGAGGGAAAATAAAGAAAGGGAATAACACACTTCAGGGGAATCCACGGCTGTTAGAAATAACCGACTGCAGCGGTAGAATTTCCGCAGGTATGAGGGGATAAAGGAAACAATGAGGTAGCCGTTGGTGAGTCCCGTTGGGCAAGGGCGGAAATTTTGAGGTCATGAACCTGGCTGATTCGGCGCTTTGCGACGAACAGAGGTCTTTCAGCAGGATTTTGGGGGAGTGGACCATGAAGTGTACGAGCATAGTGGTTCACGTACACGCTGAGCTGCTAATTCCAATTCATCAAGTCTTTTTTGCCTTCATAATGTGGGAGATCTATTTGGAACGTGGAGGCTGGGATTGCGGTGGATTTAACGTTATGGGTTGACATTCGGGTTTAGTCTTCATTTCAATTCTATGTGTATTCTAGGGCTCAAGGGGCCTCATCAAGTCCTGTGTGTTAACCTCCAAGACCAAGCTAAGAGAGAGTTACACAATTAGGTTGTTGATAGAAGGAGGGAATGCAATAAACATTGGTGAAAGAGCTGTATTGCATCAGATTGAATGGGTGCTGGGTGAGGTTTCAAGAAGATCCGTTATCACAGCGAGTCAACCTGTTCTCCACAGCATCAGTGTTTAGATCAACTATCACTACAGCTGATGGGATCCATCGTGGAACGTTTCCTCAGTCCTGCTTCCTTCCTTCCTTCCTCCCAATCAATTCCGTATTTCAGATCTTACTCCCACGTTTCAATTTGCGTCTAATGAACGTGAGAAGCGACATATCACACTTATTTAACTTTCATTACACGTATTTTAGTGGATTGTTCTCGCTAGGGAAATTAATTATGCAACTACAAATTATGAAGTAGACTCAGCAAGAAGATCGCTCAACAGAATAATTAAATCACTGCGGCCAGCCAGTCAGATGTGTTGAAGAACCGCTGAACGGATCGAGCTCGTCCTAATTTGCTTTGCTCGTTATCTTTAAGAAGAAGCGAAAATAAAATTACGAGCCGTGTCCAGCTGTACATGCAGCAAGAGTGATAAAACCTAAAGTGTGCTAAAGACGAGTTGTTTATCCTTTTCGAAATTTCCGTAGTAAATGTCAAACTTACATCAATCAAAGTGACAGTACCTTCTAGCGCCCTATAATCATATTCATTCCGGCAACAATTTCCATCACCATCCGGCGAACAGAGATAAACTCCGTGGCACATCAGGAAACGAGATTCTTCGAGCATTAAAAGGTCCTTTTAACGGCTCCAACGATGACGATCAAACATTCAGGGTATTTTTCGCTAACGATTCGTTCTCTATCTACAGAAGTGCATTAAACGAAGATTACAATTGGGTGAGGAACGTTGTGTGATACGTCTCACCAGATATTTACAACAGGTAAGTTAAGTGATGGCAATAATGTATGTAGAGACTCTAACTTGATACCTAACCGGCAAAATAAGGGTAGTTATCATCCACCCAAAACTAACTGTAGTTATCATAGTGACCAAAACACCAAATATTATTTTTGTCAAAAACGGTAATACTTTAAAACTCTTATCTGGGGGAAAATGACGACAGCAGCACAATAAATTACCAAACAGTTCGACGAAAATTTAGCGCAGTTTTTTCCTTATAAACTTCTACCAGAAAGTAGTCGAATCTTCAGAAGAATCATTGTGGTTCTTCAACTAAGTACCTACACGATGAGCGTGTAATAACGCTCATAAGATGTATAGGGATTACTCAAGAAATTCTGAAATTTCAATTACTACGATTTCCAAACGTTTTTGCCGGGTAGCTCTGGAAAAGTGATTATTATCCTTCTAAAAAATCGTGTCCCCAGCACCACAAATTCCCTGTGTATCAATTACTCAATAATGGTCAGAGCATAAGTACAAGCAGCACAATAAATTCCGGAACTGTAAGCGCTACCGCTTTCTCTCACCGTGAACCTGCTTACCAAGTTCAAATGAACTGAGTTACAAAATAAATTGAATTAGTAGCAAAAGATATGAAAACCAGTAAATTTATGTAGAGCTAAGGAAAGTTGTGTGATGCGGAGCACCTGCTATTGTTTTCTATCT
Organism: Pachypeltis micranthus; assembly: GCA_020466155.1. Lineage (NCBI taxonomy): Eukaryota > Metazoa > Arthropoda > Insecta > Hemiptera > Miridae > Pachypeltis > Pachypeltis micranthus. The sequence continues at coordinate 68,418,030 of CM035769.1, forward strand.
ACAGAATTTGCCGATGTTTGGCAAACCCGTTTTAAAAAGTAAAAAGCAATTGAAACAGAAGAAAAGCAAAAAAGAAGCGGTTCAGTTTGAAGCTTCCGAATTTATCAAGCTGCTACTCCTTACTTCGTGACCTTTTATTAATATGGCTTTCTAAATTTCTAATTTTTTTTCGGGGTTAACAGTTCTCGAATTTTCAAGGGAAACACTGCGGAAATAGTTAGTCGCGAGAAAGACGTTAGTTCGGTTTCCCGAATTTCTGGGGTTGCTCTCCATAACCATTATTAAACTTTTATCGTATAGATAGCTTATTGGACTACGACCTGATTTTTTTTTTTAGAAAACTTGTGTGATTTGACGTTTTTCGTCAGAATTGTTGATAATTATTGTGCAGGCCTCGTAATTTTTTCAAAAGTGAATACGTTATGTCATTTGAGAGTGCCGCATAAGAAGTTTAATCGAAATCGTTTTTGCTACTTCTCTTCATTTGGAGTTCTATATCAAACCGGAGGCATCAAATGACCCAAATCGGTTCAGCCGTTTTCTTTCAATCACGTTCTTAGAAGTGGCCCGATCACTTAACTTTTCCTTTCTACTCCGCAGGGCTAAGGAGGGCTAAGGGCGATTTTCCTAGAAATTAACTCAAGCACCAGCATTCTGATTGCTTAATTTCGGGACAATTTAGTGCAGCCGGAATCCGGCAGGTACACAAAATGTGTTAAACGTTCTCTCGACGATCAAAGACTGATGATCCTGGGAAGACAGATGTGGGTCCTTATTGGATGAACACCCAAACCCAGCCGATGTCAGCTTCGACGACTTCTTTTTCCCGATCTGACGAGGTAGGCGACAAACCCAAATTTTGTTAACGCGTATAATAGTCGTCGTGAAGGCCAAACCTGGAACTGAATTATGCAAAATCTATTTGTATCAAATAAATTTTTAAATTACAGTAATGACTCCTACTCTCCGAAACTAACTTGTTAAAAATCACAGGACTTTAGAGTTGCACAAGTTGTTCGGTGTACATAAGTTGCGAAAGGAATGGCTCTGATGGGGAGGAGAAGGAGGTTGGCAAGGGGTTGTTATTCCAAAAAAAGGGGTAGCCCCCGCAGGTACATGAGAGAAGTTTCCTGAAGACACATAAATTTGTAAAGTAGCGGAAACGAAAACAGAGATTACGACTCGACGCGTGGTACCTGATCCACTCATTTTTATCGGAAGTGTATTGAATTCGAATATACTTTGCTGAGACTCCTTACAAAACCAACGTAGACAGCCTCAGCTCAGTGTACGGCCTCTCGGGGGTTCCGTTGGATGATCGAAAGCAGTTGCTAAGCGGCCAACTTCAGCAGTGGTTAATGACGTACTTGTGGCGGCTAACATAGTTTTAACGATGTTTGAGCATCTGTCTAATCATCCAACATCACCTGATTTCAAAGTGCACTTGTCTCGTCTATCTAAGAGTTGCAATTTGCCCAAGAAAGATATTGAAGCAATCATTTCGCTCAAGAGTCTAATTACTGTATTCTCACCTTTCCATCTGAAGAGATGAGATAAGACGCAGAAAGACTTCAAAATATTAACGTAATTATCCTAACGTCTATTTGAGTAAACAACAGCCACTTTGGTGAAAAGAATGGGTTTGCGGTCAATGTCTTAGACCACTTGACAGACCAATAAATAAGCCTTTGACTGCTGCACACTGTCACATCTCAACGATTCGCAGCTCCTTTCACTCCCATCACTATAAGATGTTGAAGATTTTCGTTCTTGTGGCTGCCATTGGTTTGGCTTCTGCTGCCTTTGGCCCGGTGAGTTTGTTTGATTTTACAATAGACACAATACTACATAGGTTTCTACCTCACACACAAAATGTTTGGTTAGGCTCATAGAATCTTGAACATGTGTCATTAAATATCTACCCATTGAACCAAATTTTCGTCGTGCATAACCCGCAAATTCAGTTTATTCAATTGAGCTTTTTCAGGCGCGAAACACTACTAAATGAAACACTAAGGGCCGTTTTCACCAACTGCGTTGCTCCCGTATAGTGTCGATTAACAGCACCTAACCCGCTCCCTCCACAAAAACGGCATTCACTAGATTGGGTTAAACTCTAGCCCTGATCAAACATTAACCCCAGAAAGTTGGGCGGTTTGGCCCGGTTAACTCTTATCTTTCTTTATCATGTTCTGATATTTGTCCGCCATTACCGTGCTCCGCCGAGTATTCGCTTCTATTATTGTGATTAATTTACGTATATTTTGAAATGATGATAATAAACAAAGATACTGTTTACAAGTGCGCAGTTATTTCAGTTGCTATTCCACTATGATGATAATCTAGTATGTTGGGCTATCGTCATCTCACCCGGCGCCTCTGATGGCTGTGAGCGGAGTCCGACGACTTCTAGAAGTATGAATTTAAATTCTGTTGCGAACAAAAGTATTACGATCGTCGAAAACAAGTTGTTGTTTGCGTAAAATGTGTGCTGAGCAGTATGTGAAAAAACCAGACGCTATATTGCCGCGTTACAAAACCCAAACGCAAATGGCTTACCTGGATGGATTTAGTAGCAGATAAGTAGGAAATATTAAACACGACAATTCTCCCTTCCTCATTAAAGTTCCTTGCTTGTAAAAGCTGTAACCTCACAATTTCGGGTTTTATTATTTCTTGCTCAGTTCTCATTTTCTTGTACCGCGTCCGATTTTTCCTACACAGACAAAGCATTCTCCCGGACTAATTTGCCTTTTTCCTGCAGCTCTTGCAGTTGTAGTACGCGTATTTTCACTTAATGCTCCCCACCAGTTTCGGTAGAGGTTAAGGCCACTTTGGCGTCTGAAAATAATTAGAAACAATAATTTGGTCAAATGGATGGAATGTTGAGTATTGGGCGTTACGTGGCCGTTTACGTTGATATGACCCTTGTTTACGGGACGGGATGTCAAACAGGTGCCCAATTTCCTTACTTTATGTAACCTGATTAGTCCTCTGCCTTCTCGATATGGCTTAATCGCGGCGTAATCACGTCTATGCTAACCGCATCCCACAGAGATCTCGGCTAGCGTGGTGGGCACGAAGCTGCTGGCTAGCCTTGATTTACTTATCTAGCTCTGATCAGTTGGATAGCGTTTAGTGCTGTTTTGGTGAAAACGGCCCAAGAGCAATACTTACTTACTTACTTGATAAGAGCAATGCTTATGTTTAAGAAATCCACCAAGGAGTAGGTTTGGACTAGTAGATGCCCGTTGTGTAGGGCACGACCATGCGAGAATGTTCAGGAAATATTATACAGATATTAGAAGCCACTAACAACGTCATTCGGTTTGTTGGTGAATGTCATATTGTTCCAAAATCCGCAGCTGCAGCAGCTCAATGTGCTTCTAGCTATAGCTGTAGGCCCTCGACGAGCTGCGGCTGGAATGCTTTCTCGGGCGCGTTTCCATCGTTCCTCCATGTTAGCTTCTCTATTGGTCTACAGGAAATTCTGCGTAAACGGAAGGGTTGAAGAGCACAATCCTATCGATCGCTGTTTAGGAGCGCATGTTCTTACGGAATTTTGTACGCCACTGTTTGGGCACCTCAAACGGACAATTCAAACCTTCATTTGGTTTATTTTTGTTTTTCAGATGGGCGGTGAAAGTGACTGTAAGCTGCCTGAAGAAACTATTCGTAGTTACCTGAACAAAGTTCTCGGGGTAGAAGGTGCTAAAAATGTAGCCGAAGTTCACAAATGCACAATTCAGGTAATGCACTAACACAGTGGATGTTGGTAGCCAACATGGAACTCCATCGTGAGACCCCACCCAAAAATACGTGGTGATATGTTTCTTTAATCGTTGCAGGTTGTGGCAGGTTTGAAGTACAAAATTGACTACAAAACCTCGTCAGGAGACGACTGTACCGTCTCGTGGGTTCTCCAGCCGTGGACACACAAGGAAATCCAACAATTGAGCATCGGATGCAATTAAGTCAACTAACCTCGACGTAGCCGTTGAAGGTGATCATATCCGCGTACCAGTTTAGTAATGAGTGTACAATAAACATCTAACTGCGGATATTGTATTTATCATTCCATTCAGAGGGTAAAATTGGCAACGACGAGATGCGAGCGTGGTGTGTGGTTATCTTAAAGCCACGTCATACCTGAAATTTATTAATAATCTTCTTTCAGCCTACTTTCTCCCCAAGGCCTTAAGACAGAAATGGAGTCATGAAATGTTGATCCAGTCTGCTGTGTGCACAGCACTTAAAGCACAACTTGGAGCACCAGTTCGGTGTGAAAGTCATGTTTCTCAATAACTTTATGTAAGCGCCTGGTTGCTTTTGCAGGCATGTTGGGTCTGGGAGGTCCAGCTCCCTGTTAACCTTTTAGTATGCAGTGGTTGTGCATGGTTCGGTTTGCAGCTTCAGGTGTCTAGGGGAAAGGCAGCTTAATATTGGCAGCTCCTGTCGCTTCACTGATAACCGCAAGGTGAGACCCCCGACTCGCCCACGCTCACTTGAGGTGCTAACTTTGAGATGCACTTATCTCAAATTGGAAAAGGCTGGAGAAGTAGGAAGGAACTGAATAGGAAGTCATGCCACCATAGCGTCGCTGTTTCAGAGTCATAAAACTTACTGTGGCTGTCGTTGTTCTTCATGTTAGAGATAAATAATTCCCGCTGGACCTACCAAAGGACTCACGGGAGCCTTCTATTCTGTGTTCAAGCTGGTTTTTCGTTTTTTCACTAAAAGTGGCTGACTTGCTTGGTTTACCAATCTCAAGGATTTTCTTCTTGCAGAATTTTACTCTCTACAAATCACTTCATTCACCTACCACTAGCATTTGTTCTTCCTAAATACTTTCTTCTGAACAAGGTGAGTAAATAAAAGGTGCCCTAAAAGAAGATTGCCATTGGCAGTTACTAAGCGCAGCCCCACTATGTAAAAGAATATCACGCACTGAGAGTTTCAAGACAAGACACTAATGACTACGGATTATAAGGGATTTGCATCCAGTGGCACCTGCCTCTTCTGCCGCCACTAGCAAACAAACACAGATGGTCTTATAGTAAAAACGGAATAAAGATTTGAAAGACAAAGCTACCTCGCGGAAGAAGTTAATGGCGGAGCAGAAGCTGATTACTAGGATTATCCGAAATCTGCCCACCTGAAGGGGATTACGTAATTTGTTCGTTTTTCTCTGCCCTGAACTGGAATAGTGAACTCAGGGGCTGGATTTACTTCAATAAAACCTGGGCACGAGGTAACTTCGAGTTATGGGCACAAGTGACAAGAGTCATCATTTTACTTTCCTCATTACTACGAAGTGGAAAGGAAAATTATATAATTGTCCGGAAAAAAGGGTTTCGAGTGTTTTCTCAGTCTCCTATAGCTTTCATAGTGTTCATGCCTCCGAAAAGCTTTTTGGAAAGCGGCTTTAGCAATTTTAATTATTATGTGGGGACAGTTCCCCTGAATGATAAAATAAAATTGTTATCCGTGGGAAAATTACGACAGCGTCACGATTGAATATCAAGAGCTGGTATCTAGACTTTAGTACACTTTTTGTTATTACTTTCCGTTATCCAAAGAGCTAAGGAAGGGTTGCACCTGTGAAAGGTTTGGAAAAACGGCTCGAATGATTCATACAACAGGACGTCTTCAAATATCATCCTCTCGTAAGTTAATGGAATAACCACCCTTTCCTCTCAAACTTAAAATCGAAGTAACCGTGTAAGGCTAAAAGCGAGTGCAACAGTGGACACAAATAAAACACAAAGAGCCGGCAGAATTTTAATATAATAAATATTTAAAACGACAAGCCAATAATAATGCTGCAGGTGGAGGACCTTTCGAAGCAATACCTCGACTAAGTAAAATGAAACTTCTGATAAGTTCGTTGATATCACACATCAAGCGGCGGTGAGGTGAGAATGAAGACGAACCCAACGTTATAATTAAGATAATCCCGTTTCAAAGTCGGGATTACGACGGAGAAAAGAGCTATGGAGAATCGTTGACTCAGAGAAAACGTTGTGTCAGCAGTTGCGGTTATAGAATCATAATCAGTCAATTATAATAGATACACATTAAAAATTTTAAATATATCATTTTTAAGTGAAATTTCAATTGTGTTTTATAAATAAAAATATTATTATACATGAAGGTATAAAAAACAAGGATTAGAGCTTTATAATTTATATCGTAAGTTTGTCTTTATTATTAAAAGTCATGTCCTTTAAATTAGAAGAATTTGATGGTAACTGGAACTGTCGTCAGGCACAGAAAGGTACTGGTTAGGTCAAGTTGCAATGAGTTGGAACCTGGGACAGCGACAAGCCCCTGATTTTGGGTAATCCGTGGTGGGATTGGCGCCCACACCTACGTATCATTCTCAATAACTCTTCTTCCGACAGCTCGTTGAACCGAGCTAACTCACAAAATAATGCAAAAAACTTGTTTTCAGAACGTTTTCGAAATTTTCGCCCTAAACACATTACTGCAGATCAACCTGATAGAACGTATTTCAACAACCAATCACCCCCATTTTGTTTTCGGCAACTCTTTCTGTAACTATCGGTTCAATTGAGATATAAGACAAAATACATCAGAAAATGAGATTCCCCCGACAGTAGAGTGAGCTGAGAAGTGGTAGGAGAGCGGCATTGCCGCGTTGTCTCCGGAGAAGGTTGGTTTCGACCAGTCTACAGAGAACCTGGATGTTCAGGTAGTAGTAATATCTAGGCTGAAGCCAATGCCCTAGCTACTAGGCAAGCGAAGAGGTGCAAACATGACAGGACGGATTTTTGTATGGCGGTGTCGGAAGCTCGTAGAGTGGCGTCAAGGGTCAGGGTTGTACATTGACCACGTTCTGGCGTGGCGTACAGTGCAAGAAAAGTGCTGAGGAGATGTATCTGCTGGGTGTGTATACAGGCGTTCTTCGAGGTATAACGACCTGCGTGTTGTTCGGCTAGTATCTGAACTGGTTCTATCGTGGTACACCCTCTTATCCTTCGCTCTAGCCTGGGTGCTCTCCTCATTTCATTAATTTTTATTTACAAATTTGTAAAAACAAAGATTGCGAGAATGCACCTAAGGGGACTGATTAGGCCAAATCCCCTCTCATTCCTCAGGGGACGCCAAAATAACAGTACAAGACAAATAGGTCCAAAACTAGTTATAGTTATCATAATAATCGAAACATTAAATATTTTTTTCTCGATAACGATTTCGATTAAATTTGCTGACTCAGTGATATCAAATGACCAGATTCTGGCATTAAGTTTATTATGGTTATTTAAATTACGAAAGCGGAACATTAAATTATCGACAGTTTTGTGGAAAATCGATTTTAGCCCAGTGTTTTTCCCTATAAATCCCGTTCTCAGAACTGAACAGGTAATTTAATAAATCACCGTTTTGGTTTATTATTCATTCTGAATAATAACCCTATGTTTTCGGTCACGAAAATTTTTTTACAACCCCCCCTCAAAATTTGATACTTTACGTTTCAAGACATGGGGGATTCCAAATCTGCAATGTCCGTCCGCCGTCCCCCGACCACCGTCCGGCTGCTTTGTGCCTTTAACGTGGTCTAAAAAATTCGTTCTTTCGCACAAAAATCCCATTTGGTATCTAGTTGTGCCCGCCATCTCGGCAATCCGATCGGACGAAGCCCATGGTTGTTATGGGCAAAAAATGGTTAACAAAATTATGAAACGCAGTATAATCGCAAATAAGCCGCGTTTCGTTTCGTTTTCAAGGCCCGCTCGACTCGCCGCGCCCTTTGGGCTCGCTATGTCCTGCCAATTGCCGTTCACTGGAAGCCCTCGTCGCACCCCTCCATCGGATCAGACGTTTACGAGCGCCTGGCGCCGCTGGGGGCATATTTTTAATTTCCGTAGTTCCATTATAGTCAGGTCATGTTTCGTACTGTTTACTAGTATTCGATGCTGAATCGAATGGGATGGGGGAGCAGTAATACTAGGTCAAGCTGTTCATGAGAATAATAAACCATTGTGTAATAATTTGCAGGGTTTTTTTTGGAGTGTTGGCAAGATAACCAGCCTAGACCAGACATAAACCAGCATTAAAGTGATCCTATCCCAGCAGAGCAGCGGCCTGGGCGGCTGTTTCTCACGTTCTGTCAGGCCGGGCCGGAGATTCTACCAGTATTTCTGCTCGGTCTCAACGTCTTTTCCCTTCGACCTCCGCTCGGTAGGTTCAGAAGTGTTATCGTCTTCTATGGCGCAGGGAGGATAATTTCCCCCTCCTAATGTATAGGATAATCCCCCCCCCCCCATTCATCGTACTCCACGTCAGCGCCACCTTCGTGTCGTTTCCTTCAGAGCACTTGCTAGACAAACACAGAAATCCAGCACCAGCAGTTTGGACTGTGGAGCATAATGGTCACCACAGTGTCAGGAGTTATCTCCCTGAAAACGCCAGTGAGACGCAGCCTCTCGTCCCTCCAGTGACAGCACTGGAAGAAGGTGTGCACTGCGTCATCACATACTAGATGCCACGCTTACTGTACCTTCCCTACACGGTAATGGTACACATGGATCAGGCCACGGGCTGCATCTGGGTGAGGTAATAGCTCACTTCACCGTGACACTTCTTGACGCTCCAGCCATGGCTGTATCTCCCTGATGAGTCGCCTTGTCCATCTTCTGCAATCCTCCAGGCTTCACCTCTTCTTAAATATGTTCTCTGCCACCAGGTGATGCACTGGAGTGATCCTAGCAACAACTCTGTACTGCTGCCATCTTCTTCCTGTTCCTTCTCAATGTGCAGGGCATCTGCCTATATCTCTGTGTCATACAGGAGGATGGAATTTGCAACATTCTTGACAACCTTCTCCTGCTCAGCTTCGAGCCACCGACATTTGCCATCAGTCTACTGAGCCGAGCCACAGCTGCTGCTTCCTTAGCTGTGGAACGTTGTATCTCCTCTCCACGTCTCAACTAGCTATGCATCATGGGAAACTGAGATAGTGTGCGGCTGGCTTTGTAACTAACACCTCGCCCTCAACCACATAAGGCACTACAAGGGAGTTCTCCTCCTACTGAGAGCAACTATCTCGATCTTTTAAATCACCCATACGGCGAGATTTGCCACCACCTTTTTAGTTTTTTATCTGACAACTCTGAAACAGTATCAACATTCTCAGAAAAATCATTATGCCCGTCTCATGAATTGCCTAGGCACTGATTACTCAAATAATGGTCGTAGCGTAAGCATGAGCGATCCAAATAATTTCGGAATGTAAATCGCTATCGGTTTCTTTGTTGAAGGTTGAGCTACGTTCTGCCAAGCTCTTGTATGCTGAACGAAGTATAAATTTGATTAGGAGCAGGAGGGATAAAAAGAGTTGAATACACATGGGGCTGAGGCAAGTTGTGCGATGCTTCGCAACAGATATTTTATTCTCTTAGTTGTTCGTGGACAACTGAAACATGTTACGTACTTCGTTCGATAATTTTACCGTGGAACTATAATTACGCAGAAGACGGGATTTACAGAAAGAATTTTATCAGCTAAATAAAGAATCCGTACGAATTCTTCCTTATTAACGGCAGAGTGGAGGAGCACTTCAGTATATTTCGAGAGGTGTAGTCTCATGACTAACCCGTTCTAAACCGACTAATCCCGTTCTAAGGGGATCGGCCGCCAGTCGCTTGATGCTGTCTGCCCGCGAAGGCTCAATATCGTTTGCAGTGCGTCCACTTATATCTGATTTGTTTGGGATTAATGGCTTTTGTAAGGCGGACTGGGCAGCTATCTGTGAGATGCTAACAGCAGCTTGTAAATCTCTAGAATTCCCACTTCGTCTGTTGCCAACTCAAAATATCTACGCATCACACATCATTCGCTCAACGAGTGACTGGGAGAGGGGAGAGGGGCAGAAACCTGTAGAGTTGAGGGTGTTAGTCAGTAGAGCGCAGAAGGAAGCCTGGCAGTTGAGAACGCAATGAAGGTAGGGATGTAAATAGCAGATCGAGGTGGGCGTTGGAAGAAAGTAAAAGGTTGACAGGCCCGTAGAGTCCGGTCACCTAAATTGCGGGGGAAAGGGAACAACAAGAAGTCCGGTGTGGCGGGAATTGAGGCAGGAAACATGTAGGCCATTCTGTGGAAGAATGCAGAAGACACATTTAGGTTATTATCTCCGTTCGAGGGACTATCAGAGGAACGGTATATAAGACGTTGGCTGCTTGGGGACTCAATTTGATTCAAAAGTCCGTTCACCAAAGAACGGAAGAAGAAGAAATCTCTCACTTCAAACAGATAGCTCCATAACGTCCAATCATCCTCCTCCTGTTCGTCTACTCAATTGGGACTTCATTTTTTGCCGGGCAACTTTAATGTGCTTGAGTGTATACAATCTAAATCTGAAGTCATGACTGGCCAAGAACCAGTAAAACACGTATTTCGGGCTCTTTCTTCCGTACTTTTAGTGATGATCGTTAATAACATCTCGTCGAAATTGTTGACATCAAATATCCGATTTGGTCCTTACCCTTATTTTAAAACCCCAGAACGGTAAATACGAACGGTAGATTTGGTTTAGCCATACAGACATACAGACCATTTTCTCAAACTGTGTTATTCGGAAGCCTTTGAAACGTGAAGAGCTGAAGAAAATTGAAACTTTTTGTCCGGCGGGTTACGTAACTTTTCTTTCTACTCCCTACGGCTAAGGAATCTAAAAACAATTTATTCGATTCCTCGTATTAATTGAAATAAACATTTAAAGTATTACTCAATAAATTTTGTTTCAATGTAGTTGTACAGATACTTTCGCCACATCAAAAATATGTTTAGCTATAAAAAATTATTATGGGGATTATTTATGAATAAATTGGGAAATAACCCTGTGAAACACATCAAATTCACATCAATTCTGTAATTTATCGTGTTGACGTATGGGCTCTAGTAAATGTTTACTTGTGAAAGAAAGTTTATTTTCCATTCTCTCTATGAGTATATGAACTCAGAAATAATCATCAGATTCGTCTTTGCCCAATCGCGCGCCTTCAGGCTGTCGATTATTTTTACAATTGAAATCAACAGTCTGGAACACCGCAAATCGGGCGTCCTCATCGTTCCCTTCCTTCAAGGAGAGTCGCTGGAACGATTTGTAGTCACTTGCTTCATCTTACGATTCAGATATAGAGCATCAGCTTCAAGATTCGAGGCTTTTGTGGTCGTTGTCACCCTATGACATGTTATCCAAGAACATTTTTCATACAAATCATACGTAAAACAAGTCCCAGTGCTGTGGGTGTTCGGGAAGAGTAAAAATAGTGCGACGCCTCGTTTAAAAAGATCTTCTTCAAAGGATTTCTATTGATACATAGTCAAGCAAACGAGGGAGTTAACTTGAGTTGTACAGGTCTCGAGGATTGAAGAAGAGAAAAAGAAATTGAATATGTGAGCACTTTATTGTGGTCATTAAATAATTGAGAGTGAAATCTGTTGATCTTGACCTCGTTGGGAGAATAAGAATTGACGAAATTGACCTTCAGCCAACACACGATGCACGTTTCACAAACGTCAGTCAGAGAGTGAAGATGCTCCGAGTCGCTGCTCTACTTTGTGCACTCGTTGTGGCAATTTATAGCGCCCCCGCGGATAACGTAAGTTGCCAGGACGCAATTAATAGAGCAATTCATGGGAGAGACTGATCCTTTTGTGATTTGCCACTGTTTCATTTTAACTTTGTTTGATTAATTGTAACTTGTTCTTCTAAATTGTGGATCTTTAAAGCGTGGAGTAAGCCATTGCAATCAACTAGTGGTGTAATATTTCCCTTCGCATCTTTTAAAGCTATTAACCGATAGTAAAGTGCCACCTCAAGCCGTGTTGCGTGGGTTCCCCAATAGTAGTTTTTCCACATTTTATGCTTCTTGGTTGCATACTACCTCACACAACGTACCTCTGAACTCGACTAATTCGATACTTTCATACTTCATGGTTGTGTGTTCTTATCCTATTGGGTTTCTCATGTTGGCATGCGGATTCTGAAACAGGGGGCAGGAGCAACAGCGTCAATCCAGATGGATATATTGAAGGAGGGTATCAACGCTCGGCTTTACAGCAGGGTCTCAAGAATCACGAGATTCCAGGTCAAGGTATGTTTCACAATTTGCAAATAGTTGATTTATGGTCGAGATTGAGGGCGAAAAAATCAAGGGGCATGAAAATCCAATGGGATGTTGTATGATGAGCGGAGAGACATTCGATAGGCAGTGTGTAGGTTAAAGATCTTGGAGAGGGTACTTAGCCCGTCGGCCTTTACCCCTCTGCTGGCTACACTGGAACTACCTCCATCGAAACCACAACCCCCACGATTCCGACTCCATGACAACTCCTTCACAATCAGTGGCACTGTGCCCTGTGATAGTGTGGGTCTCTCATGGTGCCATTCTAGTTGATCGCAGGTAAGAACCTCAATGAGTGTCAGGTCCCAGAACCAGGATTGCTGAAAGGGATGCTTCCACCTACACTTCTTTCCCACATGAATTTGAATTTGGTTAAACGAAACCAGAACCGCGATCCCTTTGAGAACCAGGGATTTGTGTCCAGTTGGTAGTAGCTCCTGCTGTTCCTACCCAATCCAGACTCCTTATGGACGCGGTTTCCCCGCCCAATAGGACCTCAAACTAACATTCCTCGCCAAGTTTCCTGCAGGCCCATAGTGGCGGTGAGGTTGCTTTGACCGGTAGACAGGGATCTTGGCTTTGCCCTCGATATATTAGAGTATCCAGCGCTTCTCCTGCCAGAGCTTAGAGACTAAAGACAGTTAGACTCCATAAAAACGCCTTAAAAGGCAGCGTTCCCGTGCAGTCCCCTCATTGCCGAATACAAACAACTTCCTTCCTCGGCTTTATTCAGTAGGAAGGGAAGTTGTGAATCGGCTGAGTGAAAATTTGAGTTTTCTTCAGATCTTAATATTCCAAGGGCCCACCACTTGAGAAAACGGATTTGGCTCAACTTCAATGTTTTGTCTGACAATCACTACGGTACGACGAAATAACGGTGCAAGACAAATCGGTTCAAAACTATAGTTATTGTTGTGCGCACGACTCGGAGAGTTGGAGATCGAAATAAAAAAGAAATTCAGAGAGCGTGAGGAAGACGTGGGAGTTATGTGAGCAATGAACTGAGTTGAGTTAGAATTGAGCTGAGTTTGTGTACAAAGGGGCGACACAAGGATAGTACTCGGAACGCGTGAACTGGCACGGGAAACTGTATCGGAAGGAAAGTGTTAGCAGTAGTTGATAGCAGAATGACTGTGTGTCCACTGGGAGAAGAGTGTCTCTGGCAAGAGCGGTGCGAGTTGTAGAAGGAGGTAAAGTACAAAAAGGGTAAATCCGTTGTCGTTGGAAGTTAACTCGACCTTAAGGGTAGAAACCGTTGGGTTGGGCGGATGCATCAGGTAAAGAAATCAGCCTTTTAGCATGTGCTGAACAGTTATAGTAATCAAAACAAACTTTTTTTCTCAAAAATGACCAACGATTTTGATTACATTTTGTGCATAACAGCTCCAAATGATATTATGATATCATCTGTGCGCAAAAGGCAAAATCTGCACAATAAATTATCAAAAATGTCGAGGAAAAACGATTTTAGCGCAGTCTTTTATAAAGTCCTTATAAATGTCGCTTGTGCGTCACAAGCGTTCTTAAAAAAATCAGAGTAGACCGATAACTACGAGGTTAAGCCATTTTCTCTCAAACGCGTTTGCAGACACAGAACACTCAAAATTGTTTGCAGCCGATTGCATAACTTTCCTCTCTGCATCGTACAGCTAAGTAAAGTAAAAATATGTTGGATCGGTAGCTTGAACGGTAAGAATCATGGAGTGTACGTTGGGCCGAAGAAAGATTCATGATGCAGCTCACCTAGATATTTTTTCACTGGATCGCAATAATTCGATTACCCTTTAGGTAGCAGAAAGTAATTATGAGTATATACAAAGCTTCTTCAGCAATGATAATTCATCAGGATGTCCCCATCTTCTAAGATGTGTGTCCTCCTCATTTCCTTCTCATTAGAACCCTTCCCGTGAAATACGAATAATAACATCATATCTGCTTTTTTCCAGCTTATTCCCTGCAAAGGAAAGGATTACGTGGTTGACTACGAGTTGAAAAATGGTAGCTCTTGCAATGCTTTCTGGTCATCTTATACTACGGAGGGGAGAGTCATTGGATGTTACTGATAATTTAATCATTCCACTCAATCACTATTCTAATTTGAATTAAAGTTACGTCAATTAATATTTATAGAATATACAAGTTGATCTTTTACTCGAATTCCTTATGTTTATCCATCCCTCGCGTGTGAGTGGCTTAATTTTCTGTGATTTGGGAATCTGATTTGGGTCGAAGGGAAGCGTGCATCGGTGCATGCAATCAAATCGAAAAGGTCAACTGAGCTGCAGTGTAGTCAATGCCACTATGTTTACTCGATTGAGCCCCATGAACTTCTACATCAATCGAAAGCATTCGAATTTATAACCGGTGCCAAGTTTACAGTGTGGGGTGGTGTGGGGGAGGGGGGTTGTGCAGTGGCTGAGTTACACACAAGACTGAGGTTTGTTATATATAACATCCCCCTGCAATCGTAGTAATTGATATTTTCTACACACTACCAACTAAACTATTGAAAAGGAACACTACAAAATGAACAAAACTTCTGATGCGGGTTGTACGGTGTTGTTAGATATTAAAATCATCTATGCATTTCAATAAAGATTGATAGATCGAACAGGCTAACAGTTTCATTGTGAATTTGGATAGACTGCAAAAGGAATGATTTTCCGAACGGATTTGTATAATGTTGCCAGGAAGTGTGGAGGAGACTGAATGTCGTTACTGAACAGATAATTTGGCAAAACGATAGTGTGGTCTCTTAAATTTCAGCAATTCGTGAAGCCTGGCGGCCAGTTTTTTTTCCTCGTACATTCAGTCGACTCTGCTTAAGGAAATATAGAGTAACGCGAGCGTCAAGGGTTAAGTGAAACACTAAACTCCACTGTCGAATTGAATGCTTTTTGCGAGCTTTCGTTAGTGAGATCGCAGAAGGCTAGCGATGCTCAATCCAACTGTGGAACAAGTGACGATCGCGTCAATTGGGATCTAACATGCTGACGAAAATTACTTGCAAGAGAGAGAGAGAGAGAGAGAGAGAGAGAGAGAGAGAGAGAGAGAGAGAGAGAGAGAGAGAGAGAGAGAGAGAGAGAGAGAGAGAGAGAGAGAGAGAGAGAGAGAGAGAGAGAGAGAGAGATAGGGGAGAGGGAGCCAGAGAGCGAGAGAGAGAGAGAGAGAGAGAGAGAGAGAGAGAGAGAGAGAGAGAGAGAGAAGAGAGAGAGAATGAATGATGGCGTTTATTTACAAAAACAGAATGAGAGTAGGACCATGAGGTCCTCTCTTACATCTATCCTGTAATTATTAGTAAAACAAAAAGACTATTAACTACTGTAAGTGGTTATCTTTTAAAACAAAAAAGTGTACAAAAAAAGTACAGAAGTGTAACAAAAAAAAAAAAATCAACAGTCAAATTAAACGATTTCTTCTAATATAAGGGAAAATGAAAAAAAAATCGAAGTGGATCAAGTTGGGTCTTCGTACGTCTTGAGGAGATCTTTTTGATAACGGTTTCGGAAACTTTTGGCAGAAATTGTGAGGTCATATCAGTCGGCGTTGTCATTGTAAAACTTGATGGATTGCATTAGGAAGGATTTGCTGAATAAATTAGTTCTGTGGGACGGAATTTGTAGAGAGAGAGAGACAGAGAGAGAGAGAGAGAGAGAGAGAGAGAGTGTTAGGGCTATGCAGCCCTCTCTTCCACTTCGCCTGAATTACTACAGAAAAACCTCTATCTCTGCGAGTCATTGTTATATGTTATATGACTGACAATCAAAAATAACCTTCACGCCACCCTTCATATTTAAACTAATCTAAACTCATAAATCATCAACGTCCATACCAAATAAGTTACATGCATTCCTGCCAATTATACCACAGACATACACCTTTCATCCCAGCTGGCTGAAAGAACCCAGCCAGCCCCAAGCCCAACCCAACAATGGACCTCCCTCCGACCCGACCTTCAGAGCGTTATCCCGAGAGGGGTCTTGAGACGGCCCTGAAAATCAACTAAAAAAACAACTCATAATAACACTGAAATCATAAAATAAATTGATTAAGTAATAATGTAAATAGATAAACGAAATAACTTAGCCCCAGCCTAATCCTATCCCGCCTCCTCGGGACCGGCTGAGGCCACCCACCTACTCGCTGTCATTCATACACATCATCATACCGACCTACTGCTGGATTTGAGAAGGGTGAGTACTGGTATATTCCTCCCCTTTTCAGCAGTGACATTCCTAACCGAAACTATTGACAACACAGATAATAACAATACAGCACATATTAAATTTAACCTGAATAAAATTGAACAGCAGTAAGTAAGTAACAACATGTAATCACTGTATTCTGTATGCACACAATTGTATTAATAAGAGTGAACGCGGACGACTTACATACATTTCTATATAACTAGATCTGCAGGTATTAATTTCCAAAACAAACTGTGCACGCTTCGCTATCTTAATCTGCATAAAGTGTTATTATGTTAATAAGCTTTCAATAATCTTTCTCCAAATTTGTCCTTAAACGTCTCCAATTTCTGCATTAGAACAAACAGTTCAACGTTATCATTAAATAGTTTAGTTCCCTGCTCAATGAAGGATCTCGCAAGCATCCACGTCCTATGTCCGGGTTTTCTCATAATTTTGTTCCTGCAGCGAGAATCCCGCTCCTTCTGAAACTGGAAGCCCTCATACAATTACGGTGGTCTGCGGGTCTTCAAAATCTTGAACACCAAAGCAGCCATTTGGAGTCCCCCGCGTTCTCCTACCTTCAGCCATCGCAATCTTTTGTAATGTGGTGTCACATGCTCATCCTAGTGCAACCTCAGTGCAAATTTAAGCCCCGCGTTTTCTGCTCTCTGAAGCCTGTACAAACCTTCACCGCGCAGGTCGCACATTGCAGGAGCAGCATAACCAAAGCTTGGGATGATCAAGGTCTGGACCAACTCGAGTAGTAAAGCTGCCGGAAAATACACAGCGACAAATCTGGGTGGTTTGGAGGTCCCAGTCCAGAGTGAGAGAGAGAGCCAGAGAGCCAGAGAGCGAGAGAGAGCGGGGAGAGGGAGCCAGAGAGCGAGAGAGAGGGGGTGAGAGAGCCAGAGAGCGAGAGAGAGGGGGTGAGAGAGCCAGAGAGCGAGAGAGAGGGGGAGAGGGAGCCAGAGAGAGAGAGAGAGCGAGAGAGAGAGAGCGAGAGAGAGAGAGAGAGCCAGAGAGCGAGAGAGAGGGGGAGAGGGAGCCAGAGAGCGAGAGAGAGCGAGAGAGAGCGAGAGAGAGAGAGTGAGAGAGAGGGAAGAGATGGTTTATTTACCCAAGAGGGCAAATTAGGGCCTCGCAGTCCCCTCGACCATTTCCTTCTCTAGAGCCAAAAACCTTCAGTAAACCGCTTAACCAATTATCGAATTCATACCAATGTAAATTACCGTCACTTAAAACGCACAAACGTTACATTCATACGAAGTAAATGATGTACGCGCCAAAAATCCCTCGAGCAAGTCAAATAACCAGACTCACAGTTTTCAAACCAGGTGGCTAAAGTAAATGGGAAATCCCAGCCAGCCCAAAGGCCCACGCAAGCACTTGGACTGTTGATGCGTAAAGTTCTCCTCTTCCCCAACAACACACATCCTAAACTAAAACACAGACCGCTTACACATGCAAAACGTGTATACAAAATACTTCAAGCGATATGAAAGGTGTTGAGTGAAGAGGAAGGGAGAGAATTATTTTTTGTCAGCAGACGCTTGTGTAGGCGCAAACGACTTCAGATTCGAATGTTAGTGATAGCTCGCAAAAAAAAGTCTAACTCCTCTTTCACAAAAATAATGATGATTTTGGAACGGTTGCCAATATGATATTTGGTTCGTCTGACGTTGTGAATTGATGGAGTACACAGATATGCGTTAATCCTGCCTGAGATAATTTCTGCACTGTTATCTCTTGTTGGCCTCGCCCCTATATATAAGGGGTTTTCCGCCTTTTCTGCACGAGAATCTTGCGATTTCGCTCTGCGTCAAGAAACATGTTCAAGTTCATGGTTATCGTCGTTGCTGCGGTGGTGTGCTACGCTTCTGCCGCGCCTAATAAAGTAAGTTCCACATTGTCGTATTTACTGCGAACGTTGTTTCAATTTCTGCGAGAATTTGTCGATGCAAAGTTGTTGTCATCATTGCAATGCACTTTACGATTCCATGTGAACGCCATTGGCATTCCACTTCTGGGTCCAAGTGAGTCTGAAAAATCCTTGTGGGCTGCATGGAGGGCAGTTTGCAGAAGGCCACAGTTTTGCTGAAGTTATGCATGATCACTCTGCTCTGGAGTACTCAAACCTTAATGTAGGACCCATTTCTTTCTTATCTCCCAATTATTTCAACTATCTCTTCTACCACGACCCTTTAGCTTGGGAGACAGCGTTAAGGAGCTTTCTCTCGCCGATTATCTGGCACATTGGTTTGTAAAGTTGTCTGAGTGGTCGGACTTACACCCTTCCATTATAAACTATGAAACCATCCGTACATTGCGCATGAACATATGTGTATATCTATATTCACATCTTAGGTATCCTGCTTGGGCTGCTGGAATGAGGTCGATCCTAAGGACCCTCACTGCAGAAGTGACCTTCAAGAGGTTCTCACTGCTCTCAATTTCGACAGTGGGATTGAAAATATCACCAGCTGTCGCTACCAGGTAAATCCACCGATCTCAATACAAATTTAAGACGCTCACACAAATACAAATTTAAATTTACTTATTTGTTATCTTCTCTGCAGATTGTAAATGGGAAAAAAGCTGAAGTACAGTTTTCATCAGATGAGGCACCTAACTGCAACGCCACGTGGTGGGAGAAGCCAAGCGGTATCCACGACGCCTCGATTGACTGCGTAGCTTAATCAGTTCACCTGGATTTCGTTTTCCAGTTGATTAAAAACTACTTCTTGTCGTACTGTGATTGGTTGTGCTCAGGAATTCACCCGTACACTTATTCTTTACTATCCTTAGAGTTGACAAAATTTAATAAGAGTTGATGACATAGTACTCGTAGAGAGTTCATGCTTTTTCTATTCCATCCGCTTTCAATCATGATGGAGTCATAACTGCATGACATACTCTGCCATCTCCATACTCTTGTGGTGCAGCAGCAGTAATATTGTGAGTTTGCTACTTTGAAGCCACTTTTCAAGCGTGTGCGGGTTGTAGGGAGCAAAGAAATGGGAGGTTTCTCCTCGGTAGCATCACATGTTAGAAGAACGAGCCCTTTGAATGGAGTGCGTACGTCGAATTTTGGCTAACCTCTGGTATGATTCTCATCGAGCTCGCGGTTGAGGACAACCTATTTCAGTGGAAAAATTGTACCGCTTTGAATGGGGAGCGCCTTGGACGCTCTGTTGTTCTAGTATAAGCACTGAGTGCAGAGAAACAAGGTTGGTGGGCAGAACTGAATCAACAGAATGTGTGTGTGAACGCTAACTTCTGCCTAATCCTATTCCTAGCTGCTCTCAATTACTTCCAGGCGTGTCCCCGCAGATTAGCGGGAATACAGAGGGCCTGATCTGTATGCACTGATAGAAGTGCTTAGCGCACACTGGAATGGTTAGCACACACTTTCTTTATCAGCCACAGGTGACACCCATCAGTAGTGAGCCAGTAATCAACGCAGAGTGAGCAGAGGGATGAATCTTCAAATGCTTCTTGCTTGAATAGCTATAGGCACGGGCTCGGATGACGCGGAGTGTGCAAAATGGTTAATGCGTGACAGGGTTAATGAGCGTCTGTGGTCTGCAGAAAAACCTTTCCCTTCACCCATGTTTTTCATTTTTCTCGTCCTCTCCTGCAACATGACGAAAATGTTCCTTCTCTTTGGGGGGAGAACAAATACTTCAAGTTTGCTTCTTACCCCACATGAAAGTCCAGCCCTTTTCCGGAGCTTCTGTTTCGACCCAAGCGTATTATCCCGGTGGTCGTAGCAAGGACCAGTATCCAATACTACATTTAAACGCTACATTACCCCTCAGCTGGCAACATTCAACTCCCCTCGTTGAATCTTCAACAAGACCCTACCTACGATAAGGGAAAGGATATTCGTTCCCTCGGTAGATAAATTGTTTGTCGGTTCGTTCGTTTTCTCTCGAGAGAACGACAACGAGAAGCTCATACTAAGGGTTTTGCCGGCCTGATCAGCAAAATTCAAGTTATTGGCCACCGCGTAGACGTTAATATATTGGACATAAAGTAGCGGTTTTCATTTATAGGGGCATTAGGTTGAAGTCTTAGTTTGTTGGCCATTGAGATCGGATCTTTTTATTGGCCGTTAGAATAAGGTTTTAATACAGTGGAAGCTAGGCTGGGGCTATCGTTTATTGAACATAAACTACTAGAATGGCACATTAATTTGTTGGCCGTGTTCAACGTGATCCTATCTATGACAAGAAAAAGCATATTCGTCGGCTTTGCAGATAAAATTCTTGATGATTCTCTCATTTTCTCATCAGTGATCGTCAAAAACACCTTCATATCATTAGTTATGGCTAGCAAGGGCTAACTTAGCTATTAATCTGGAGCCTTAATTTATGGTGCGAGGAAATGGGAATTTATTGGCTGCCTTCAACAAGATTGTCGGATCAAACTTAAAAAATACTATCGCACTATTGATTTGCTTGGCCAGGATATGTTAATTCATTTGTCATTACAGCGGGGCAGTATTTATTTGCTAGGTTGAAGTCTTAATTTATTGCCCAACGGTGATCTTAACCTACTGATCGTCAGAATGAGTCGACGTTTATTTCCCATTAGGACGAGATATGGTATTGGTGGGCTGTACGGCAAGATTAAAAGAACTCGTGAAGCGTTTCCTTCGATATGGAAAAGTCTTGTACCTGCGGAAAGGGAACGAGAAAGCAAAGTGGAACCGGAGGGTATAATAGAAGGAAGGGAGGAAGGAGTGAATTTTCACAGCAAGAGGCAATCACGCCTCAATATGAACCTCACGTCGGCGATTTCGACAATACCGAACTAACAAGAAGTTTGGATGTATATGAACGGTGGGAGAGAGGTGAGTGTCTGACCAATCTGATACACGAATGAAGGTGGCAAGCAGAGACGAGGTGACGTCATGCCTTTGCCTAATTGAGAAGAACAAAGCGCGCCGACTGTATCGGCCGTGAGGTTGAGATCGTAATTTATAAGCGAATACATTGGGTTCTTAATTTGTTTTCCAATAGGTGTGATTTTGATTTCGTGGCCACTAGTAAGAGGTGTTAATTTATCGGGCATCAGCTTAGTGTCTTAATTTACTGGCCATTAGGTTAGGATCTCGATTCATTGGCCATTAGCTTGGGGTATTGATTTCTGGTCATTAAGAAGAAGCATGCATTTATTTCTCATCTTCAACATAATCGTACCTTCGTATTCGTTGACTCTGATGATTCTTATTAAGCGAACTACAAAAATAATTTCACGCTTATTGATTTTGCTTGGCCAGCAAAAGTTAAATAATTGACCATTGATGGTAATTTTATTTGGCCATAGATTTTTTATTTTACTTTGTTGGTAGTCAACTGTCGCCTAGAGTTATTGACATTAGATTGGGATCTGAATTTATTGGCTGATAAGAGGGAGTATTAATTTACATCATCGTTCATTTTATCATCGTGTGGAACTACCACGCGCTGGCAGTAGGCGCCCAACACTAGATTAAATGTGTGCACTTGGACAGCACCAGAAAAAAAAGAATCACTCCACTCAAGATATTACGTCACATGGTGCATCGTTGAAAGTAGATCTGCTCATATGTTCATCTCTAGCCCTTTGAAGCATGCTAACGGGGCTTTTCCAACCGTGACTCTGAAACAGTTTGAACTTTAGTCAATTCCTACTCAGGACTAGACGATATCAAGAGGACCGGAATGGGATATGACTGGAATAACTGGAATGCCACGGGCTGTGAACAGTCGCATCCCATTGCGCTGCTAAATGAAAGATCAAGCGTCAACAAGCACCAGGAGCGGTCCTAAAGTGCTGCAGAAAGCAACTAAATGTGAAGGTTGCACACATTAGGGTCTGATCGAGAGTAAAGTCCAGCGAGACATGCCACCAAGCGAGTAGCACATACTCCGCTTTGGATCAGAGTCCTGCAGGATGGGACAGCACGCCCGTGATAAACATTAGAGGTATTCGCTGGAGCACGCGAAGCCCAATAATATTGCTGGTTAGGAACGGGGAGGAATGTCGGCGGCTGTTGAATTGAGGATCGGCGTTTAGACGGCTGAGAAGCGTCTGCACCATCTCGAGGAAAGAGCGCACAGCGACCTACAGCACATCTATCACAAAGCACACGTTACTTGAGGGTCGGGCTTTCACAATAGAGTTGGTTGGTATTCATTACAGTTTCAACATAAAAAGTATTAGTAAATAGTTACTGGCGTCACAGAACTGAGGAGTAGTACTAAAAGCTCTCCGTGCATCAGCTCCTTGTCAAAGAGACCCTTTGACAAAATTTAAACTTGCGATTACAGTTACAGGAGTATGTGCCCCGAGGAAGAGGAAATCTTAGAACTGATTGAAAGTCAAAAATAGTGCTGGGAGCCACCCTGTGGGATGGAGGTGGAATCCCCGCACTCGATACCACCCTGATTCCCACCGTTAATTCAACCACAATAACACGCCTCTCCACATCAAATCTAAATCTGGACAAAGATTATAATTCTAGGAAGAACAACGCCTGCCGTCTTCTGAAGAGTTCATTTAAAGCGGATTAGCAATTGGATGGCGAAGAGCTTTGAACTCTTGATATAATTAGTTGCCGAGAGGATAGGTGCTTCTACAGTACATTTATTCGCTCCATTCAATATAACGGCCGGTGTTCCTCTTTTCTCTCTTAATCAAGTCTTCAAAAAGCGGCAGCTTCCTTTTTGTGAATTAGTGCTAGCAAACTGAAATATTAAATCTTCCAAGTTATTTGAAAAGGGTGAAGTGGCTGCGGGAAATAACCGTGCAGGAATTGTTTCAAGGGCTTAAAGCAATAAATCCCAACGAAAACAACCATAAGCAGTGAGCCATCCGGAAAAATGCTCAAACACAAAATAGTTGCTCCCGTTTCATTCAGATGAAAACTAACTTATCCCTTAGAAACATTGCAAATTCTTGAAGATGAGTTTTTAGCTTGGTGAAAACGCATTCCAGCAAAAGCCCTCATTCCTATTTCTCTGAAACTAATTCAGTTTGTTTGCGAGTAGGTGAATCGCTTGATACAACAGCAGGAAGCGTGTTTGGTGGAAAGACACTGGGTGTTACACTTTTCTAACTTAATTTTTGTGATTTTATTTCAACTAATGAAACCTCCGAATGTCAACTGGGACGAGAATAGCAGTCATGAAAATATTTTCAAATCTAGAGATTTAAATGATACAGTATGGTAGAGAATCGCCTGAGCCTGGGTCCAGTCGGGAAAGTTTTATGGGGCTGCCCTGAGCAAGAAGTCGGTTTACAGTGTAACCTGTAAAGAATAGTCAGTTGTTTATTTCTGGTTCCTTGGAACAGGCCTATTGATAGACCTACCAATAGATTGACAGTGGCTGAGTGTTGTGGGATTGAGATCGAATCTCCTACTCCTTTTTTGCTTCCGCCATTCTGTTGTGATGCTTCTCATTTTTAAGACTGATAATTTAAATAGTGAGCAGTCGCAAACGGTTGTTGGTTGACTGTCACGTAATAATTCTATCAATTGTGTTCCTTTGAAATCGTTGGCGTCAAATCAAGAAGCCTTTTCACTTCAGATAGAAGGTGGGCTGAATCTGAAGTGTAATTATGATCACCAAAGGAGGTCAAACGATTCTCATTTATACATTTGATTTGGTCGGAACTTGCGGCAAACGTGCTGGCTAACGAATTTTACGAATCGAAATTCCCAACGAAACCACATTTCTCAAGTAGTTTAGGCTATCAATCCTCTCTACTTCTATGATACACTTGTGAGTTCAATCAACGGTATTGTGCGATTTACAGCGAAGCTAGACCGAACATTGGATTTTTGCGAGGGAGATTTTTACCCAACAACCATAAGGTAAGGAGCATACAACCAACTTGATGAATGTATGGCAGATTGCGATATGAGGGGGTGTACGAAGAACAACGAAGAGAGTGGAACGAGAGGTGGAATGAATGAAAATAATAAAAAGCTAATTAAAATAATAGAAGAAGTGATAAGATAAGTGAACGGAAATACTGGATAAACAGAAAAAAAGGAAGTTGTATTTGGCAAGAAATGGTGGATGAGAGCAAAGAAGGTGTGCAAGGCAAGAGAACCGTGGCAGAAACAAAAAATAGGGATTGAAGTTGACTGTGAAGTGCACTGTAAAAGAGAGAGTAAATTAGCAACCTACCACTCTCCCTTTGTTTCGTCGTTACAGCACCTGTTAACTATCACTCCCTATCACTAAACTCACACTCCCTATCACACTATTTTTTTTTCTTTCGGTTTCGTCTACTCTTTCCTATCTCTAACCATTCCTTTTCTTCTATTATTTTCGTTTGGCCACTCTATCATTTAGGCTTATTATTCATTCTGAATAATAACCCTATGTTTTCGGCCACGAAACATTTTTTACAACCCCCCCTCAAAATTTGATACTTTACGTTTCAAGACATGGGGATTCCAAATCTGCAATGTCCATCCACCGTCCCCCGTCCACTGACCAGGCCGTTTTGTGCCTTTAACGCAATCAAAAAAATCGTTCTTTCGCACGAAAATCCCAATTGGTATCTAGTTGTGCCCGCCATCTCGGCAATTCGTTCGGACGAAGCCCATGGTGCAGTATAATCGCAAATAAGCCGTGTTTCGTATCGTTTTCAAGGTATTTTTACATCCTGGGTCGAAAGGAATGAGTATCAGACGTGTACAACTGCGTATAGGGAAATTACAGTAATTATTGGAGTCTACTAATTGAAAGAACTCACGGGAACTGCAGCAGAAGTCAACGTTTCGTCGTTAGTACTCCCTCTCGTCTCATCAAAACCACCCGCTCGCTCGACTAGCATTGTGTCAATTGCTGAGGGTTCGCTCGGTTCGCGGTTGGTTCCCCGTCCCAATTTCCCCGACTCTTTCTGCCCGACTGGTGGAGGAAGGTGAGGGCCACTTCCTCTGCACACCCCTACACCGGATCATAAATGCCTACAGACGCTTATGGGCGCTTGATGCCGGGGGAATATTTAGTTTCCGTAGTTCCATTGTAGTCAGGTCATGTTTCGTATGGTTTACTAGTGTTTTTCGATGCTGAATCGAATGGGATGGGTCTCGGAGCAGTATTACTAGGTTCACTAGGTAATACTAGGTTAATACTGTTCATGAGAATAATAAACGGTTGTGTAATAATTTGCAGGGTTATTTCCCTCAATGTCACCCACCCTCTTTTTGTTTAGTCGTCAAAAGCTCAGCATTGATCAATTGTGTTCTCGTACTGTTTGCTCTACTTATGTAAGAAAACTTCCACTGAACAACCCAGTGACAGTAAGTAAAACCCTTGTGAACCGTAATATACTGTGCAAATTGAGATTTGTGGTTTGCTTCGGAAATTCAATTTGTGAAATTGGCTACCTAGCGTCTTCGCAGTTGCAGTAAAGGGTATCAATCAGATTCGTATAAATCGAGTGAAATGGGGGACATGGGCATATTGTGACACTATCCCTCCCTTAATAGAAGGTGACTTTACCGCCTTTGAGATGCTCATCTTGTTGAGGTGATACCTTAGTGGGCAGTGTCCGGTGAGGAAGCTAATCAGAACTCTAGGATCCTGTCTAGAGAGTGTCAGCATTGCCTTCGCCCTTAGACTCCTTATCGTCTGTCTTAGTCATGGCTCGCGATGCCAATGGGCGCTGCTTTCCCATCGGACCACCAGATGATTCACGACTTTTCATCATTCCTACGTCGGGCTCACCATTCCTACGATGGGTAGGGATTACGTACCCCTTTTTGCAAGGCGGTCAGTCGTTTCGTTGCCCCCACGCCCCCTGTGAGCCCACATGCACCCAGACCTATTATGGGCACCGAGTAAGCGACTGAAGGTGGAGGCTAGGCGACTTGTGTGGTGACTTGCACTACACATTTTTTCCATGTTACTTTCTGCATTATCCAAACAAGTAAAAAATAAAATCGACTGGTGTGGGCGCCAACTGTTGAGGTTGTTTACCAACCCAGAGTCAGAATTACCGAGGATGGGTGAACTGCAATGCTAGTCATTGTGTGAACCAAGTTCGTGGCAAATCACACTGCTCGCGAGCAGTTTGCAATGGTGCTGAACGAACTACCATATAAAATCAAACAGGAGGACCAACACCGCAAGGGTTGACAAGTTCGCTCTTCAATGTTCCATCAGTTTCCATACCTCTCTTCCATCTGTGATAAATTCTCCGTTTTCCATTTTCATCTGCCAGCTATGCGCATCAGCAAGAAAAGCGTTTCGGATTAGAATAATGCCCGAACTGACAGGACATTCGTTAATATCGAGCTGAAGCTCAATCAGATTATGGTCATCATCAAAGAGTGACTGAAATATTAACATCGAGCCCTAACCGCAGTAAATCGTTAGCTTCCCTCTTTGATAAATAACGGAGTGGCATGAGAAGCCGAGATGATTATTAACATTTCACGATGGAGAAAATGCTTTTTACGTCGAAACATCAGGGTGTGGTGACTGTCCTGTGAAAGGGATATGAGGTTACTGTGGAGCGATCGCCTGAGGCTTGGGCTGTTTGAGAAGCTCACCTCGCTAGTCTGTATATTAACTGAGGACCATCCGGTGAAACTCAATTTCCCCCTGAAAAGCGGATAGCCAACACAGCAGATTCTTAATAGACAATTATATTACAACATATTACATTTCAGACAACTAAAGAAATATTGAAACTCCAGTTTCTTGTCATAACATTTAACAAAAAAAAAAAAAAAAAAAAAAACGACGAGAGGAGGTTGTGCGTGCGGCCGAAAAATTCACAGTGGTTTTTAAAGCAAGCGATGTTTCAATATTTCCAACAACTACTGTCAGGGCTGAGGAGTTAAATCAGGATCGTTGGGTGGGGCAGTTGCATCGTTTTCCGCACTGCGAATGAGTGCAACGGATATAGTTATGGTTGTACAATCTAAAGAGTTTTCCAGGACAACATGGCACTGACAAATTGAAAACGCATATAATTTTGTGGGTAAGTGTCCGGCATACGTGGCTGACAGAGGAAAGATCCTAAGAAGTAGGACAGAGTTCTGATTGTATTCAGATATCGTTGTGTAAGACTAGTAAAATATTGTTGGGTAGCATGTAAGCTTCGAGTATAAACTATCGTATGGGCAGTGAGAGAGAAATAGTGAATAGCAATATCGCAATAAAAGAGTATGGTTCAAGTTGTATTGTGTACTCCTACAATTATTGCTAAATAGGACTTGGACTGCTACAGTTAATCGTAATTTTAATGGTTATTATTGTTAATTGTTAGTAGTTTGTTCGTTGTTATCACATATAGGTATTTATAGTGAATTATGTTATAGGAGCCTAGAAAGTGGAGAACGGCGGCCACAGCGGAGTGGCTCGGTGTCTGCATGCTGTTCACCTTCCAACACTAGAAAATTGTTACGAGTTACCGTTTTTCACGTGGTGTTCTGTACAAGTGGATATTGTCGTATGCGATGGCAAAGTCAATAACCCGATGATCACTCGGGGTCGCTCTTGGTACGACTCGCCAACTCATTATTTTCCTTATTCAAATTTCGCATTTGTAGAGACCATGAATGATCATCCAGAAGCTAGAGCACGCTCGAGTACTGATCAGTTACGTTGACCGTGGTGTCCCACGATGGTAACTCTTACATCGACATATAGCTGTTCGAATTATTTGGTATTGTTACGGGTTCTCATGCTAGAAACGCAGGGTTCAACTGTCTCCAAATAGATGTCACCCATTTCATGTCATGCAGAAGTGCGAACAATAAGTAGTAAAATGACCTCAGTAAGGGCCTCTCCTTCTCATCACTTTGAAACATGAAGAATATGGGAGAAAACAGCGGTGAGCAGTAGTAAAGGATCAATTCGGAGGAGGAGGAAGGTAAGAAGGTTGGGTAGGATAGAGAGGGGGTCGGAGAAAGCTCTAGAGTTTAAATTTAATTCCATCCTGCGTCTTTTACGCTCGACCGGCTCGAAGACAACGAAAACCCTACCTCACTACCATCCTCCTGAAGAAGCTCTTACCTAATGAAAAAAACAACACAAAAACGTCCTTTGACGTCAAAGGCCTTAGAAATCTGATATCAAAAGATTCCTTGCTCCCTAAGTTTAGCCAAGCTGAGCTAGTTATTTAAGAGCTAATAGCGCTCTTTCTAGTGTACTCAGAAATGGCGCATTTCTTTTAGTTTCACCCTCTACCTATCACAAACACTAAGAAATTTTATAACACTAACTTACCGCTGCTGGTCGGGAGCAAGTGGCTGAGAGCCGCTATGGGCGACATCAATGCAAAGCTCGAAACCCAAACTCCGGCAATCATGGTGTACGCGTGTCTTAAAGTCTGCCAGGTCCTAGACTTCAAGGGGTGGCAGATGGCGTAGTAGCGTTCCACCGAGAGGCAAACCAACGTCCACCCGCTGACAGCTACGCTGCACGCTGGAAATGATCGAAGAAAATTATTATCTTACTCGTTCGTTGCTGGTTTAATACATTGGTCCATTCTAAAGCAGCCATGATGAGCAATGAGGTGTTCTGAAAGTAGCAGGTGTTTCGCGACCGTGAGCCCATCATTGTAAATTTGGGAGAACCCACCTCTTTCTATAATAGTTAGTTGTCTCTGTCTTTCTCCACCAATCTACTCTCACAATTTCATAAGCCTGATTTGCGTGAGTGGTGCCACGTTAATTGTTTTCACCTAACAGTCCTAGTAAATGTTCTGTTACATCATATGGCCGAGCATCGTCTCTCCAACTATACAGTTTTTTGATTTTTTACCATTTATTTATTTTTAATACAATCGGCACAATACAGTTTATTTGCACCGACCAGAAATGCAGCAGTTCCCTTGAGCTGGGAACTGGAACGTCATCTACCTTAGGTTCTATAAATTCAATATTAAAAAGCAATTTGGAGTATTATAAACAGTTTTTAAAGAGAAGAGAGAGATTCAGTATAAAATAATTTCAACGACCTCAATAGATTTAAAAATAAACAAAATAAAGCCAAAAACAGGAATAAAAAACCTCATAGTAAACCAGGGGGGGGGGGATGGAGCCAAGCTCGAGATGAATTGGAGAGTTGAACAACCAGGCATAACGCGTGGCCATAGTAGTAAGAATAAAAACTGGTTGGAAGCGGAGTAAGTGTAGAGGAGATTCCACGATAAGCGCACAATGAGTATTGGCACATTTAAGATTCCCCTCTTGGTAACACCAGAGCAGGTTGGTCAATGGGTTCTGCAACCGGACTTCCAGGTTTAGATTCAGCTGCTCCCTTGAGGCTAAACTTACCAGAAGACGGACCTGTCGTCTACCGAGATCCTTCGGTTCTTTGCTCGAGTCTTGGTTTTCAACCATCGCCATCCCTTAATCTCCTACACAAAGTTTACTTCCAATAAGGAACTGTTCAATGGAGTGTTAAGTAAACATCAGTTGAGGATGTCAAGCACCAACCCTCCTCAGTTAGTTCGTCTTTTGCTGGAACGCCTCAAACTCGCGTCAATTAAACGGTTGAATGAGATCTTTGATGGAAGAGTCGAGAAGTTCTGGGAGGAGAGCGATCCAATATTTAAAGTGAGGCTCCTGTGGCCTCTTTGTGCTGTGGTATCTCTCCTCTCGACACCTGCAACGAACTGAGTTTACCCCATTACTCGCTTCAGCCCTTTTCATCTGGATCGTCGGGAGCCCTCGTTAAAACGGCGAATCTACAAAGCCCTTAACGAGACGAGGTCCGAATCCCCACAGCAGTTGAGCGCCACTTCAGGAGGTTGATTGGGCGATCATAAAACGTCCAGAAGTTGATAGTTTAGTCTGTATAATGACTTACGAACAATCCCGATGATCAATTGCTTCTGAATGAAATGATGTAGACTGTGTTCTTACGATGAACGAGAGGACTGGTTAGCTAGGTTTGGCTGGTTATTGCCAATAAAGCATTCCATCTGGGCAATGAAACAAGAAACGGAAATCAACGGAATAAGGAAGCCCCTTCGCTAGTTACTGTCTCTAATCGGCACAACCTTCAGATCTGTTCTTTGTGCATCACTATGATTCATTGTGGTCTTGCGAACAATTTTGAGGCTAGAAGTCATTAATCTTGGTACATTATGGTTTCAGAACGCAACTTGACCGCTATCACATTCGCCCTCGAATCTCATTTCTATGCATATACTTGCATTATAGCTCACATACGATCACCCCAGAGGAGAGCTAGTCAAAAGACTTGCCTCGCGATTGCATTTTTCAAACCTTCTAAGTTTCTTAGTCGCAACTCCCCCCCCCCCACGCTCGAGACCCAACGGTTACTGCTTCACCACCTTAGTGCCCCCAATTTGCCAATATGGCTGTTCTGTTTGGGATTTGACCAGAAAATCCTAAATTTAAAAAAAAATCCGGTGCAGTAGAATAAAGCGCTTTGATGTACCCCACAGAGACATTGATATGCCGGCAGTTGAAAAAGTCAGTATTACTTACGTACGTATTACTCTGTTTATTTCAAAACATCTTACTCCGATATTTTGAAACCTATGTCACGGTGGTGGTGGTGGTGTCGGCTACCTAGACGGCCACACGAGAAGAGGAGGAATGTGTTATTCGAATAATAAAGCAAACTCAATTAGAAAAAATGTTTTGTTGGCTTATATATAGGCTTATATCACCTAATATAATTTGTTAAACTTTATCTGTTACAAGCTTCTTGTTTATATTTTCGTTGACCTGTTATCTGTGCGTATCGTATATATATACAGTTTATGACTGTCGCTGAACAGAAACCTTAACTCATGTGCCCTTAGTACGTAATGTACAAAACGTGTTTACTTATACTAAGCACAATATATAATATATTATACTGAAAGTCAAAATTAAAACTGGGCTATAGAAGATAGTTTCACGACACGTTTTCATCAAAACTGCTACTGGCTTCAAGTCGTGAGTAAATTAACTGCAGGTGAACAGCCATGTAACGATTTCCAGCACCGAGAACCACCACGAAGACGCGCGCTAGATGGAATCTCCCAATAGCAGGATGTGTGGGTTGAGCGCCTGAGGGTAGCCTGTTCTCAATTCCCGAAGAAGGGCACGTCAAACCCTATTTAACCACGCATCTAAGCAATTAGATAGGGCAGGAAATCAGGGATTAGGTACAAAATTGAAGACATGCGGTTCACCGGGTGTCACCCCTCTTCCTCTCGTGGCCACACACCAACACACTCCTTATGAGACGGAATATGTGAAAAAAGCGATAATTTAACGTACGGCAATATCGTTTTGTATATATCAAATGGGTAGTTACGGAAATGGTTGAGGAGGGCAAAATGAGGAAATCAGTTTGCTACTGTACGTCTGCGGTTCCGGTTGGTAATTTTGAAAATCATGGCAGACTTGTTTGGCTTAAGGTCGTGTTTGGTATGGTTTCCTACGTATTTTTTGATGCATAATCGAATAAGACGGGTCTCATAGGTGTAGGACTGCGTCTAGATGTACAACAGTGAAATCGCAGTAAATACTGTGAGGCAAATTCTACTACTTGAAGGACCTCGCAGCAAAAGTTATCGCATCTTCCCAGCCTGCGAGCAACCCCCCCCCCTCTCCCCCCAGGGTGTGCCGTACAGTTGTTGGAAATTGAAGGGGAAGGGATACTCACCTGAACGCCGTGGACGAAAATATCAGGTGCGCCGCATCACACAAGTTTCCTTAGTTCTACGTCAATTCACTCGTATTAATGGCTTTTTCTACTAACTTAATTTTGAACATGCCAAAAGTTTTATTTAGATATTTACGTTTTGAGACCCGCTGAAACCAAAAAAACATCATCTCTGCACGTTAACTGTTTGAGGTTTACCGCTGGTTTTACCCTTTTTCGCATGATTGATACTATTGTTTACCAATTTGGGTTACAAAGAGTGATAACTGGTCCAAAGTCGATTTTTCTGTTAACTTATTTTCTGGAGTTGTCCACACATAAATTTAATCAAAATGTATACACCTGTTTTGGTTTATTATTCATTCTGAATAATAACCCTATGTTTTCGGTCACGAACAATTTTTTACAACCCCCCCTCAAAATTTGATACTTTACGTTTCAAGACATGGAGATTCCAAATTTACAATGTCCGTCCCCCGTCCCCCGTCCGGGCCGTTTTGTGCCTTTAACGTGGTCTAAAAAATTCGTTCTTTCGCCCAAAAATCCGATTTGGTATCTAGTTGTGCCCGCCATCTTGGCAATCTGATCGGACGAAGCCCGTGGTTGTAATGGGCAAAAAACGGTTACAAAAATTAACGAAACGCAGTACAACGTGGGAACTACAGCGGAAGTCAACGTTTCGTCGTTTGTACTACCTCCCTCCCTGCCCGTCTCATTAAAAAACCAACCGCGCTCGCTCGCCTCCCAATGACGCTGCAACTCAACTCCCCTTTTGACTCACAACCGGTTCGCTCGAAGCGCCCCCGTTCCAATTTCTCCGACCCGACGGGGCAAAATCATCAGACGTTTTGTTTCCGTAGTTCCATTGTAGTCGGGTCATGTTTCATATGGTTTACTAGTATTCGATGCTGAATCGAATGGGATGGGGGAGCAGTAATACTTGGTCAAGCTGTTCATGAGAATAATAAACCATTGTGTAATAATTTGCAGGGTTTTTAGAAAACAGTTGTGTTTTCATCACTATGATGAATATAGTTAATTTTGAACCGATTTTGCGCTACTCTCGTACTGGTCTGCAGTCTGGATATCAAATGCCAGCAGATTCAGCGGTTTTCTCTCAGGGATTTACACACGCACACAGACTATTATTTCAACTGTTTTATTTTGAAATACAACGCTCTAAAGAAAACTAGTTTTCATTCCAGCCGTTCACACAACTTTCCCCATACTCCAAAGGGCTAAGAAAGTAAAAATAATATTTGTATGGCTTATTATTTTCGGTATAGTGGCGGTTGATAGTCTCACCGCGGGTATTTAAGTTTCTTAACACGTGAAAATCTTATTTGTAGTGTGAAATCCATGCTAGAGTGACATGTTTTAATAATTCTTTGCCAGATTTCTGTTGCGATGTAGGATGGGTGCTAGCTTGGCAATATTTTTTTGGTGAACCTATACTGTAAAACGCAAAATAATAAATTATATTATACTTGCGGTATTGTAATGAGAAACTGATCCAAAAAACTGGTCAAATGATAAAAACCAGTAGTTGTATGGGAGATAGAAGCTGAGTGATGGTATCTGCAGAATTTGGCTCAGTAACAATGACTGATTAAGTATGAAATGATTCTTCCTTGGGCGTCAATAGAACTGTGCGCAATTAACTTGGCAAGTGTAGATGATTATTTGACAACAACTTCATTAGGTTTTGATTCTTTGCCTTTACCGTCCTGACCTCCATTCCCGTTGTCCGTAGCATTACGTAATTATAAACATCTTGTGAATCGGCGATGTTGACGCGGAGAAATTTCACCGCTACTTTATAAACCGGTTATCATTAGGTTCCATTGATATTGTGCTTGAGGTTTTCGTTCTAAGGGAAGTTAGGGTATCGGCCTACGGCCAATTAGCGGTAGAAATTTGAACGCTTCGTCCGCACAGTTCACGATCCTGAGAACCTTGTCCCACTCGATTAAAGCTCTCGTCCCAGAACCCCGCCTACCGGCACGTAATAAAACAGAGCAAATCTACGAGGTTTGTGAGACCCGCCAGAATTTTATTTACGGCCAATCGCAAATGAACTTTAAATTAGAAAATAAATAACGTCCATAAACGTTGGCCTACTTTCCTGAAAAGGTGTTATGGTAGTTGACTAACAAATCTACTTTCGGCATCTACTTTCAACCGTTTAGGTTTCAGAATCTTTTTCAAGCAGTAAAAATCCAGAGCTTTTTATCTTTCGCTCTTTATTCAAATGTGTTTTTCTAACATAACGCTACTCAACGCGTTAACAATTTATTGCGTTGCCCCTATTTGCGTCGTGTCCTTCATTGAGTAACCAAAGTATAGGTAATTATAGGGCTATCGATATAGTTTGTTGGGAAGGTTGTAATTACTGTTTTTGAATTATTGGGACATCACTGTATGAAAAAGTTACTCGAAGAGTTGAATTGGCTTATTGGACTACGAACATGATTTTTGTTAGCACGCTGTTTCGTAAAGTAGGATTTGCAAGAAGTTCTGTACGTCAAAATTATTTTTTCTCGTATTTTTTGGTCGAACCTTTTGACGATATAGCTGGATTCCCGTCCTCGATGACATCGACCAGATCCTGTAGACATTGATTCGAAAAGTGGGGGCACTCGCAGGCAGGGCAACTTCCGAGGCTACCAGTGAGCTAAGAACTGGAAATTTCGCAGGTTGTGCAGAGCCTTGCTAACTATGAAGTACGGGAATTGATCACGCTGGGCAACCCGAAATCCATATGTAAGCTGCCTTATTTCTAGCGCTTCAGAATGAAGCTTCCGTCTACCGAAAAGACAGAAAATGCCTCCTAAAACCGTGCAAGACTGTCCAAGAAGTTGAAAATGTGGGGCGGCCATCCTTAATGGAGCGTTGTCGTCCCAGCGTATTCCTAGCATCAGTCACATGTTATCAATGTGACAGGAAAGACTACCTGGCTCAAAACGGTTCTACTCGCACTTATCCACGATATGAACCTTAGGACTTGGCAGCACGAAATGTTCTCTACTAATCTAGGCACCGTTGGCACGTGAGAAGGGGAAAAAACGGCACCATTTCTGTTACTTTGTATCAAGTGAGTTCTGCTGCTGTCAACCTTATTAGAGGATCCATCAACGAGCGATAGTTACTACTGTGCTAAGACGAATTTCAGGTAAATAGCCAACCATCTTGCGCTCAGTGACTAGCGCTAAAACAAACTGTACATGGGCAGGTAAAAATGCTCCTCTTATTTTCCAATGGCTGTCAAAATTCTAGGCATTAATAATCCAACACGTCGAGCGAATCGAGCTGAATAGTAACAATAAAGCGAACTGCTATATTAAATTGTAAACCCTGCTACTACCCTATGTAGTACTTCGGAAGTGATACCAACAGTATCCGTAGCAACATGATTATAAAAATTACCTGAATATGTTTGATTGGCGAGGAATCGAAAAGAGTTTTGATGTTCAGTTAAACACGTGAACGTGAAAATGCGAGATGAAGCCACGTGGAACTCATTAGGGCTGAAGGGCTGAAGACCAAATTAGCAAAACGGAAACGTCGTGAAGGGAAACGTCTTTCCATAAATTACTCCGAAACCTTAATTTCCCTCTTGTTAATTTGGCTTTAGTTTTATCACTTCCTAAAGGGCGGCTTTCTGCTTAAATGAAAAAACAGCTGGAACGTTACAGCATTTAACTCGCTGTTGAGCTAGAATAAATAGCAACTTCGGGGTCTAAGTTTTTACTTTAGAATTGCTTCGGGGTTCAGGCAGCAATTCGTGTATATCCTAAATGCAGGTTGAATAATACGACTACTGGGCTGCCGCTGGCAAAAACCACAACATCGAGTAACGACTTGCATAATAGTCTTGAACCACATCTCTTCCACTACGATGATGGCAGCAGATCTTACCTAAACGTCCAGACAGCTTCATCCCCTTTTGCGGCGACGTCTTTCAGCACTGGCGGTTACTTATATCGTCTATTGGTACTGCTCCTGTTACACTGCATGTTAAATACCCTTCTGTCAATAGTGCGATGTGGAGCCTGTTACAGGCACTAGCAGTATATATGTTTATTTCTTATCGAAGGTCCTGTTTGGCTTCAGTTTTCTTCTTGCTCTTAGTACTAAGATGCAGCTTCAGCTCTGGGCAAATCACAGTTCTGGCAGGAACACAGAGCCATTTACATTCATCTCCGCCATGGAAAGTTTCATCCATGAGGATTATAATAGGAAGGATGGTTAATATTATACTCCATTAGAGTTAATAAGTAGATGTGAATGGATGAAGTTGTAGTGGAAACATTTCTACGTTCACGGTATGGACTGTACACTAGGCGACGGGAAGGTGTGACTACACACGCTCAAACACACAGTTTTGTCATCAAGATGAGAGCTAGGGCTGAGGTGCGAGCGAAAGGTCGACATGGGAAAAATACACGATTTGTAAAAAGGAATAAAGCGAAAGGAACTGATGACAGTTTCAAGACAAACAGCTTGATGGCACCACGGTATGACGGCTCAGAGCTGAGGCATGGGCTGTAAATTTGATTGAATATATACTTCATCCCCCCCACCCCCCACCATGGCTGAAAACGTCCAGCCTGGGTACAAGAAAGCTACCAACGACTCCGGGCAAACCGATTGATCGACGAAGTAGTGCTTCCTAGTGCGGTAGATGACGCCATTAGCTCATATTTGCCGTCAGAGAAGTTCTCTATTTTCATTGATAGGACTACTATTTCATGGTCACTATCATCCAGAACTAACTAGTCCTGGTGTCTTGGGTTCTGGCCTTGGGTATTGTGAGACAGCCGCTCAGCTAAGTGCCCATGGTGTTGGCGTCTCATTACTAATACTGCTCAGGGACTCGGAGCAGCCACATAATTTATATTCCCGTATTGGCATCCACTTACTTAGGCTTCATCCAAATATCGGTCTCATGAGATGTAGACTCATTGCTCCTCGCTTCGATAAACCCCCACGGAGGTCAATATTTGTTTTTGTTTGTCATCGTAATATCCCTTTATATATTAACGCCAGGAACGATGGTATGCGGCGAGTTGCTACACTTTGAATACCGGTTTGTCCTCGTTTTTGATATCTGTCACGCTATCCAATTAAATGAAAGCCATTTGGGCCCCGACAGAGGGAACAAGAGGCTGTCAGAGTTTAAAATAGAGGGAGTTGACAGTCGAAATTGAGGGATGATCCAAGCTGTGACGTCAAGGTCTCAGATGCCTGTCGCCTATTTCTGACGAATGGGATTCACTTACCCTCCGCTCGAGACACAATTATTCAACCCTGTTTGAAACCAACTTCGCCATCGCTTTTCCAATAAGTAACGAGTATAACGGACGGGTTTCAGATTCAAGTATTGAATGATAGTCAGCAAGTAAGAGTTAAAAGGCTGAAGATGGACAAATAAGAGAGAACCCTTTTCAAGACTCTCCCCATAATTCCTTATCCGCTTATTCTTTTCAAATCCAAACGTTGTACAAACCTTTCGTCAAAGCAGCTGTTTTCTTCGAGGTTGGATACTGAAGCGGGATCTACAACCAATATTTAAACCTCATAGCGATACTTCCAATTTCATCGATGTGCGCTCTACTTCCATCAAAACGCAATGTACTATTGACGGAAATTTGATGAGAAGTAAACGATATTGTAATGAAAACACACAGGAAGAGAGAGCAAGCGGCAAAAACTGCGGTACAGTATATTTCTAATGTTCTTACGTTTCACAACGTCAACAATCGTCGAAATGTTATTCTTTTCTCCATCCCAGCATTGCATCACAGTCATTGTCTAGTTAGGACTTGAGCCCCACGAATTAGGCAGAGAAATTATAATAACTAAACACGAACAGCCCCCAAAAATAATCTTATTAATATCACAAACTCATTAAATGGGACCAGTGTTAGGACCGTATGACCAGGTAATAGGCACTGAAGAAGTCTAAAAAAACAAATTAGATTAGTTGCTTGAATGATGAGATTCAACACTTTTATGTGCTTGGCCAAAGAACGTGTTAGCTGATAAACAAGGGCTGGTCAAGCTGGACTAGAAAGGTCGTTGTTCGGTATGGCAGATTTTCTTTTGAGGTATCCAAATTGGAGGGTGGAGGCCAGGGAGATAATGAGTAAACATAGCTCTACGCCAATGCACCCAAGAAATGAAGTTCGCTACCTGTTCGACGCAAAGCGCACTTCCCCAGTCATTGTCTCCTTCTATTCCGATACCGCCACGGCTGCGGTTATTTTGTAACGTACTTGGGGAATTGTCTCACAATTCAACCGTGTACAGAACACGCGTGAAAGTTGTGTCTGGGCCCAAAAGAAAAGAACAAATTAAATACACTCAATTATACTCACTTGATGAAATAAATAAGATAATGGCTCTCAAGAAAGTAATGGGAAATGAAATTATAAAGCGATTTAGACCCACTTGAATTTAATCAGGAAAAACTCGAAATGAATGAAATGAATGGCTCTACGAAGTAGAAAGGAAAGATATGTAATCGGCTGAAAAAAAAATTTTGAGTTTTCTTCAGATCTTTACGTTTTAGACCCTCCTGAGTCCGAAAAACAATATTTGGGAAAATGGTCTGTCGATGGAAAATCGATTTTAGCGCGGTTTTTAGAGAAAACAACCGTACCAAATCAGCTGAAACTTGATTTTCTAGCCTACAGGTTACCGTGGGACGCAAAAAGAAGGGTATGGGCAAAATCCACCGCAAGTTAACTATAGTTATCGTAGTGATCAAAACACCAAATTTTGTTTCTCCAAAATGGCTCTAACGATTTTGATCAAATTTTTTATATTGATAGCTGTAAATAAGGCTATTATACCATAAAATTCCCATTTGTGGGAAAATGACGAGAGCAGCACAATAAATTATCAAAATTTTCGACGAAAAGCGTTTTTAGCGCAGGTTTTTTCTTATAATTTCCGCGGGAATGTTAGTAGAATGTTTAAAAAAAATTGGTACTGTAGTCCAATTTAATACCTAAATGGTGAATGTTTAAAAACGCTCATGAGATACATGGGGCTCACTCCAGAAATTCCAGAATTTTAACTACTGCCGTTTCGCTTACTACCCGTTCTAACAGTTATTACCCAATAACTCTATAAAAGTGATTAGTATCCATTTGCTCCATAATGGTCGTGGAATGAGTACGAGCAGCACAATAAATTCCAGAACTGTAGGCGCTACCGCTTCCTGCTGCTGTGAAGTGTTGTTTGACCAAGTTCAAATTAACTGAGTGATAAATGAATTGATTAAATAGAATCAGCCATGTACAAAGTGAATTGTTGTAGAGCTAAGGAAAGTTGTGTGTTGCAACGCACCAGATATTTTACTTTCCGCTACCCGAAAGGAAGGGAAGTATAGTAATCGGCCCAAAAAAAAAAAATTTGGGTTTTCTTCAGATCTTTACGTTTTGAGGGCTACTGAGTCTAAAAAACCTAATTTCGGCGCGAAGTCCGTGTGTATATGTGTGTGTGTGGTTGTGTGTCTCTGTAGTTCGATATGCAGGAGAACGGCTGATCCGATTGAGCTGCTTCTTTTTTTGTTTTGTTCGTTATTTTTTGTAGACACCAAAATAAGGTTATGGACGATTTCGGCCGATTGGAAGGGGGGTGGGGGTGGGGACGAAAATGTACCAAAAACTAGGGTTTTTCGCATTTTGCTCGAAAACGGCTCTAACGATTTTGATTAAACTCTCAAATTATCTCCTACTGATCAATATCTAACTTTTCTTCTCCATACATATCTCCACGAAAATACGGTGAACGGAGATAAAGGCCTATGAACCAAAAATAGGTTTTTTACACTTTTGGGCAAAACGGCTTCGACGATTATCACCAAACTTTCAAGATGTATCCAACTAGTTAATACCTACATATTGTTCTCAATAAATGTTCCTCTGACAGTCCATTGAACAGAAATAAAAATCAAAATGTGTCGAAAATAACGTTTTTTCGAACATTTCCGTGAATTTCAGGGTAACTTATTCACCAGATGTCATAAATCCTAATGTAGTGTCTTTTAGTCACCCATACCCACATTTCGCTCTCCATAATTATTTCTGTATATATATGTTGAACGGAGATTATAAGCCAAATTAACTCAGAAAAGGAGATTGGTCGAATATTAATTTATCGGTATTCCAATTTTCTCAAAAACGGCTCTAACGATCTCGATCAAACATTCGGAGTACTCTCAGCTAACTACATTTTGTTCTCCATAAATGTTCCTGTAAAAATGCGTTGAACGAAGATATAGCGCCCGCCTATGTTGGTGGTGTTCGAAATTACGGGGGTGGCGGAAAGTTGTGTGTTGCTACGCACCAGATATTTTCTTCTCTTAATCTAATCTAATTATTTATAACCTTTCTCTTCTCCCAGTCATTCGTCAGCTCGTACTTGGGAAACGGGCTACATTTTGCGATAATTTTACGGGAGGAGTAATTCCATTTCAATTTAATTCCAATCGGAATTGAAAGGGCGTTCGTCTTCAATCGGATGGGTTGGGAAACATTTGTCTCGTAACGAATCGCAAACATTTTCAAGGGACCCAAAAAAACCTGATTTTGAAAGCATTGAAAATAAAAGGGCCAAAAATAAATAATAGTTCGGAGAAATGGAGGGTCAGGTGTAACAGCTCGCCGAAACGTCTGAGCGAGTCTCAATCGAATTCCTATCGGCTAATGGAAGTCCCAAAGCAAACCGCCGGATTTCAACTTCATCAGCTTCTCTAAACAAACGCTTCGTCCTAAATCCCCGATCGAATATGGGAAAAGGGTCGCGGGCTCCCTCTTCAATTTATTTAATTAAACAAACATAATTAACTATTTTAAAATTAAATGAAGGATTCAAACTTTCTTTCTAAACTATATTCACGGAAAACCCCTGCAAATTATTACACTACTTTTATTATTTTCTTGACCTATTCTCACGCCTCCGAGACTCATCCCATTCGATTCAGCCACGAAAAATACCAGTAGACCACACGAAACATGACCTGACTACAACGGAACGATGAAAACTAAATATTCCAGTTGCCCGTAGTCGCCTGTAGGCAATTGGCACGACGTTGCGAGTCGAGCGGTCGGATGGTTTCATGAGACGGAAGAGAGGGAACGAAACGATTACTTTCGCTGTACTTATTGTCCCGCCAGTTCTCAATTAGTAGACTTTGGCTCACTATATTTACTATAATTTCACTATACGCAGTTTTACACGTCTTATACTCATTCCATTCGACCCAGGATCCAAAAATACCTTGAAAACGATATCAAACACGGCACTGTTATTTGCGGTTAAACTGCCACAATTGCGTTTTTGTTCATTTTTCTAACCATTTTCCCCCCAGAACAACCGTGGGCTTCGTCCGATCGGATTGCCGAGCAGGCGGGCACAAGTAGATACCGAATGGGATTCGTGTGCAAAAGAACGAATTTTGTAGACCACATTAAAGGCCCAAAACGGTCCGAACGGCGGACGGACATAGCAGGTTTAGAATCCCGATGTAAGGGTTTGTAAAAAAAAATTCCTCACCGGAAATTCAGACCGGGATTCTGATAATAATTCAGAATGAATAATAAACCAAAACGAGTCACCCGTTTAAGAAATTCACTGAAGAACTGTATTGTATTCCGGAAGGCTGTCAACTTGATTTTGCTGAGAAGGATCATGTTTACAACTTTGTATTTATTGAGTTTCGCCATTGCTGGTGAATAATTTTCTTAAGAACGTTTTGAACCCTCAGTTGACTGGACTGCTTCCTTGATTTTTCTAAGAATGCTATATCACATGAGAGGGATTCATATGGA
Organism: Pachypeltis micranthus; assembly: GCA_020466155.1. Lineage (NCBI taxonomy): Eukaryota > Metazoa > Arthropoda > Insecta > Hemiptera > Miridae > Pachypeltis > Pachypeltis micranthus. Next base: position 68,459,864 of record CM035769.1, read on the forward strand.
AATCTGACAGTACAACTCCAAACTCGAGGAACGTCATACAGTAAAAGAAGTCTGGAAAATTTATCTGCCTTTCTAACGAACACGAAAAAAAATTTGTAAAATTTGAAAGTCACTGAAAATTAATCTATCCCCACCGAAAGGATATGAAGTGGAACGTCCTACCTATCTATCTAAGGGACATTCGATCCGTAGGAAACTCACACAAATTTTTCCAAAGGCAAAAGAAAACTAGGCACTGGAAACTGTTTATATCACAACAGAAATCTACCTCAAGATTCTATGGAGAGGGGGTCGGTAGCGTCGCTCTAGAGAGATGAACTGAATATCTGCTTTTTCCTCTCTTGAATAATTGAGACGATTAATCAACTTTTTCTTCGTTTCGGCCCTGCGTGATTGCTCTCTTTCCATCTTAAACCCTGCACTGCAGTGAGCTACTGTTGTATAGATCAAAAGCGCCTATGCCGAACAAGGCCGACACGCTTCGCTCTTGTATTGGAGAGATGTTTGAGGAATAGTGATTGCGTTCAAGCGTGAAGCGATCAAAACTCAAAACGAATTTGTCTCGAGAAGTTTGCTACGAAGAAGTTTTCACCTCAAGTAGTTTCCAAGGCTTCACAACTCTTTAGCGGTGCTCGTCCATCGACTTGGAGTTCGTCCTCTTCGAACCACTTGGGAGCTTTTCCCTTTTCCGTCTTCCCCCCTTTCCTTTTAATCTTCTAACATTATTTACCAACATCGACGTAGAAACTGTTTCATTTGCTAAGTTGAACGGAGAAAGGGAAGAACAGGGGGCAGGAGACCAAAACGTATCAATGGGATTCGTTGATAAAGGAATCTCGGCCAGTGGTGAGAGGTGGCTAAGCAACCGAAGACGTCCCATTTATTAGAGGAAGCTGAAGGCTTAATTGAATCGGTCCCAACCCAGCAGAGGACGCCATCTACAATGTAATCAACGTATCTGCGTCGATGGAGGGCGGAGGGGAATCTTGGCGACTGGTAAGTTAAATTTTCCTCCAGTCCAGGAAACACTCGGAAACTGCAGGGAGCTTCAGCTTTTATTCAACGAAATGAGGCGAATTTTCTGTAAGACTGTTAGCTGTCAGGAGTGCGGATATGGAGGACAATATTAGTACAAAACCAGGTAAATGAGGGATTTAAACAGGGGTTTCTTTAAAACTCATTCTCATCGGTGTATTCTGAGTAAAAAATGTGTGTTATTGTAATTGGCTGCACTATTCATGCCTTCCATCTAGTTCACTTACTATTTTAACTTCACCGTGAACTGTCTCTCAATGTAGTGAGCCAGATAAGTCCACATATTGTAACGGCTCCCTGCTCTCTTCGCGCCGACCTTCCATGGCTGTGAACGCACTTAGCAGCTTTCGAACATTTCCGCCAGGTTAGCTCACGCAAGAACAACTGCTCGTATTTCTTCGGAGTTGCCAGTCATAGGCTCAAGGGCAGGTACTGTTGATCGCAGCTGACGCTCTGGAGCTTTTACACCCGACTTCATGCTTCACGCGTGAAACAGGCTTACAACAGGCAATTCGTTGCGTTCGGTTAGAAGCCTCCGCGACAAATGAGACGGTAACTCAATCCGACCCTTATCGGCTCCTAAGTGAGTTCCGTCAAAATGACGGAAAGTCTCAAATTCGGCTATCAAATCAGAAGAGACTCTTCAACCTTTTCCCCCCATCCTCATTCCGGTCTGTAAACTGGATCAAACCCCGAAGTGCTCTCTTGCCTTTTTTATACGTCCTTTCAACCCTTCTATGCGACTCGATTTTTCAACATCCAAGATAAATGTAAACAGATATTTTACTTTGAAGGGGTGTGATAGCTTCTGACGACACTCTGCCTAAACAGGAAGGGTCTTTAAGTGACGATATGCTAAGACCGTCCACAAGCCCTCACTCTCAAATTGCATTATTTTTTGACTGATTGACGATGAATCAGATTAACCCATTCCAATTGCAACCCATGAGACTTTCATTACAGGGAGAGGAAGAGAGAAAGAGAGAGAGAGAGAGAGAGAGAGAGAGAGAGAGAGAGAGAGAGAGAGAGAGAGAGAGATTAATTGATTGAAGATGTTTATTTTACCATCAGGGGAGGTTAAAACCCTCTGCGAGTCTTATATAACTGACAATAAAAAAATAGCCTTCACGCCACTCTTTACATGTAAACTAAACTAAACACTTAATTCATCAACGTTCATGCCAAATAAATTACATGCATTCCAACCAATTATACCACACACACTCATAATGCAGACACACACACACCTTTCATACCAGCTGGTTGGGGTGGGTGAAAAAACCCCAGCCAGCCCCAAGCACCAATGGACCTCTTGCGGACTTGACCTTCAGAGCGTTATCCCGAGGGAGGTCCTGAGACGGCCCTGAAAATCAATAGAAAGGTAACAAACTCATAATAACACTGAAATCATAAAATAAATTGATTAAGTAAACACGAGAGAGAGAGAGAGAGAGAGAGAGAGAGAGAGAGAGAGAGAGAGAGAGAGAGAGAGAGAGAGAGAGAGAGATTGAAATGGTTTATTTAAATTAACCAGGGGCAGTTAAGGCCATAGGGCCCTCTCTTCCACTGTCCCTGGAAGCATTGACCTTTTTTTCCACTTCTGGCAGTAGTTATTTACATCAAATGATCGCTTCATATTAATAAAAAAACAAACGAAACATAAACGTACAAAAAGATAAAAAAGAAAAAAATCAAAAACTTCTCAATACAAGCGCATTGCACACCTTTTCCTTTTTTTTTTTTGTTCTTTGCTAGGCACTCGCACTGTACTTCTGCAACAGTAAATTTGAAAAAGTATTTTTAAATGCTCAAACGCTGTTCTGGTCTGAAGGAATCGGGATTGTTGTAGTAGATGCGGATGGCAGTGGCTGTGAATGATTTGTTGACTATTGTTGTTCGGTGGAGGGGTATCTGTATGAGACGCTTTCGAGTGTGATGCTGATCTGATGATCTGTGATGATCTTCCAGGAACGCAAACTTCTCCGCAAGGTACTGTGGTGACCCAGACTTAAGAGTCCTGAACAGCATCGTTCCGATGTGCAACTGCAGCTGCTCCTCAATCTTCAGCCATCGAAGCTTGAGAAAGTATGGGTTAACATGCTCATCCCATTTCAGTCTGAAAATAAAACGAACTACGGCATTCTGGGCCCTCTGGAGCATGTTCATCTGCTCGCCAGTCATGTCACTGAGGGCACACAAACTGTATGCAAAGTTGTGCATAACCATGGACTGGACAAGCTGAAGCCTTGCCCTGAATGGAAAGTCTACCGCTAGCCGACGGAGCTGGTACAAAGCCCCATACACCCGTCTAGAGACTGCAGACACCTGGGAGTTCCACCTGAGTGAGGGTTCAATTAACACGCCCAAGTTCTTCAATAACGATTCATATCTGAGCGTCATACCACCCACTTCGATCTGTGGAAGCTCTACAACATTAAGCCGTGAAAGCAGTCTTGAGTACCCCATCACCATGTATACTGTGCTGTGAACGCAGATAACTTTAAGGGGATGAACCCACGATAAAATAAAATTTCTTGAATATATAAAAAGTTATAATAAATAAATAAACGAATCTCAGGGCTACAGCACAAATAAATAACTAAAAATTAACTAATTCTTTTCCTAACTGAGCTCATTACAAACAAAAAATTTGCTGTCAGGAAGCTGTTGAGATCCTGAAAAACTAGTTTGTCGAGTACTTTACCAGGAGCACAGAGAACATTTATCGGCCTAAAGTCACTTGCACGCAGCGGTCTAGAGGTTTTTCTTATTGGAGTGATAACGGCCTGCTTCCAACGGTATGGATACTTCTGTGATTCCAAGGAACTATTAAATAGATGAGCAAGCACTGGAGAGACCACATCAGCCAGCATTTGGAGCGTCACAATTGATATGCCATCACTTCCTTGCGCTGATGAGTGAATGCTCAGAATCACTTCCTTAACTCTCTCCTTGGTTACCGGTTCCATGAAAAATTCATCTCGAGGCCTGGCCTTCAGTTTATAATGAAAGAGAACATCTGGGTCCCAGGGGGCCATATCGTCTCGACAGAAGTAGTCATTCAGTTCGCCAATGGGAATAGGTAGCTCAGTAGTCTCCATCTTTTTTTTACTTCCCAATCCACATTTCTTCACAATGTTCCAGAAGTCTCTGGACTGCCTGGCCGACTTGAAGAGATCGTAGTACTGCTTGATCCGTGCATTTCTCAATAGCTGCTTTGCGCGATTTCGTAACATTTTATAAGCGTTCTTGTTTACATCAGTTTTATTTTTCGTGAAAGCTGAAAACGCCCTGTCACGTTCGACCATAAACTTTCTAATTTCAGGAGAGATCCATGGCGCGGGGGTACGTTTAAGCTTTACTCTCACCAAGGGACAATGCCTATTATAGAGATTAGAAATAAGAGTATTGAATTTTTCAACTTTCAAGTCCACATCCGGTTCAGAGTACACCTGGCACCATGGTAAACCAGCAGCATCTTTCAGGAAGTCCTCTTTTTTGAAGTCCCTCTTCGACCTCACAATCACGTATCGGTTTGGTCTTCCCTTCAGTTTATGATTCAAGACGCAGTACACAAAATCATGGTTAGACAACCCGGGCGTGAGAGAGAGAGAGAGAGAGAGAGAGAGAGAGAGAGAGAGAGAGAGAGAGAGAGAGAGAGAGATTGATTGATTGATAACGTCTTTATTATTGAATCTGGCGAGGTTTGGCCATACATGGACATTCTTCCACCTAACCAGAACTTTTCAAGCAACAAGTGACGAGCACAGATTGGCACAAGGCGACATTACATGGTAATCAATTTTGTGTTACAAAATTCTCCAGCTTTGTGTTTAAGAAAGAACTACTACTACTAATAAAAAAAATAATGATAAATAAAAATAGCTAGCGATGCTCAATCCAACTGTGGAACAAGTGACGACCGCGTCAATTGGGATCTAACATGCTAACGAAAATTACTTGCAAGAGAGAAAGAAAGAGAGAGAGAGAGAGAGAGAGAGAGAGAGAGAGAGAGAGAGAGAGAGTGAGAGAGAGAGAGAGAGAGAGAGAGAGAGAGTGAGAGAGAGAGAAAGAAAGAGAGAGAGAGAGAGAGAGAGAGAGAGCCAAATTACTCATACAGCGGCTTATGTTTAAAGACATAATGAGAGCGAGGGGGATTCGGAATCACAACCGTTGAGATCTTGAAGAATATTTTTCGCGAGGGGGCTTCTGGAATGCCTCTCTCCAAACATAAGGCCACTGGGGACCTCTGAACTCGTCGAGAAGAGAACAGGTTTTAGACGGTACGCCAAACATAACATTCATCAACCGACAAAATCAGAGTAAGCGCGATGTTCTACTTCAGGTAAATTGCCAATTAGTTTTTTCCCCTTATCTGAGTCGGATTCTGTAGGCCAATTTTATTCCGTTGACCCTTCGAAGTATGAGTTAAAGTAATTGGCTGAAGGAGCAACTTTGGGGTTTCTTGAGAAATATCTTTAAATGTTGTTTTTTAGTTCTATTTAATTTATTTTACCTAGAATTATGATTTTCATCCACTATGTATTCCTACTCCTTCAAAGTTAGGATTAGTCCGAATTAAAAAAAAAGGCGTTGGATTCGAGTTCTAGGTTTCTGTACTAAAATCTTGATTTCACAAGTATTTTCTTCATAAATCACGCTCATGTGATCCTAGCGTTCTATAAAAAATATTAAAAATGGCGTGCATGGCAAGCATTGGGAAATGTGCGCTTAGGAGTAACCTCCTCTTCTGACCCAAAGCCGGCCGAAACTTCACTTACTTTAATGGCTTGAGACTCCGTAAATGGCTCAAGACCTTTTCAATTGTGGTAGATCCTCTTCTGACAGAAGAGAAGTTCACCATCGACAAACGCGCTCAGCGTTTGAGAGATGATGCAATTTCCGTTCTGCCGCTCAGCCCGTTTTTTCCGTGAATCTTCTGGGATAAATTAGGGTCAGGAGTCAACTGCATTCCAACTTTCCCAAACAACGTCGTGGCAATCAAATTATTGAAGTAATTAATTTTTTACTCTCCGCGCTTCATTAACCAGACGCCGAGCGGTGAAATTGCTTCGGAAGTCTCCAGCGGTGGACGCACAGCTAATAGAAGGGAAGAGCCTGCCACTGAACGTTAGTACTCATCCTATTTGCTGGTAAGCTTCCAGCTAGAGGAGGACTAAGCGGGTTTGGGGACTAGGAAGCAATGCCGTTAAATGTTACTGAGGCAACAAAACTCTGATTGCGCTCGTCGAACAGCGCAATTAGTTCGGCGTTTAACTTGAGCGCCCTGATTTACAAGCAGCTTATTACGTCACAAAGCGGATGAAATGGTCGTCAATTTTAATCGATTTTTCGTCGAAGGAAGACATTCAACCAGTGGGACAATAGTGTGGACCGGTTAGCGAAGGCAGTAACGAACTAGTCGGCCTAAATGAACGTGTGCACTACCGGGGCAAAGGAATGGAAGAAACTCTTCTTTCAGCGTCAACTCGATATCTGCCTCTGCGCCTCTGAGTTGTCCCCGTGTGGGGATCGGATTTCTCCTTACACCGCAGAAGCGCACACACAATGCCTTGGACGGCGCACTTTTCCGGTACGATTTTGGGCAAATTTCCGTCAGAGTGGTCACTGCCCGACCACCATTTACGTGAAAACTTAAGACCCCTTCCGAGCTGGAGCTCCTTTCACTTTTGAGTTATTTTTGAATTCTGATAATCTCTTATGTTCACAACATCCCCAGCCCCACGTGCCAGTACCAATTATATAATTTCTTAAAAGGTACTGTTCTGAAATGGAAGATAATTTTATTTTATTTGTTTGTTTCGTATCGTTGCTCGTTGACTCAGCTGCTGCTTTCGACCCTTCTTATCTGATTGACTACACTTGGAGTACTAACCCCAAACTATCCAACAGCCCAGACTACGCTTACTGGTATGGTCAAGGACACCTGTTCCCCTGGGAACAGACAATGACTTGCCAAACTAAGTAACCAAGCGAATTAGGAATAATCCCGTCACCGAATGGACGTCCAATCTCTGTTCAATTTACGAATTAATTCATTCGTCCTGCGTCTTCTAGACCTTCGAAGCTGCGCCTTCGTTTCGGTTTCCTCTGTGCCACGGTCAGAACGTTTTAATTTAACTTTATAATTTTACATCTTCACGCAGGAGCAATTTTTATAATTTCATTTTATCTGGCTTCATTATCGTGTTAATGTACTCTGCATTCACCTGTTAATGTAGCACGAAGGAGGTTTTCATTTTGAGATCCCCTCTATTCCGTTAACTGGTATATTCCGTAACCGGTGGTCGAAAAAATATTCAAGAGAGTCAAAGATTGTTAGATTGTCGACTGATTTGAGCTTGTTTTCAAAACCGAGTAGAAGCTAGACACGGCCGGATATTTTCGGGGAAAACTTTACCTCTGCCGTGCCGAACTTGTTTTCGACGGCGTGTAATATTTTGTTGACTCAGCCAAGTCAATTTGAGTTCTTACTCTGGGAAACGCTTTGCGAAATTCGCAAAGATTAATTGAAGAACAACTACTGGAGGGTAATAAGCTGCAGTAGAAAAAACAAGTTCCTCGGGCAGAATGTGAATTTTCGGAAAATAAAGCTAAAATCAACTCTGGGCTGAAGTTAGCTACATATTCATTATCGAAAGTTTGACGGTTTGCTCAGCCGCCCTGGACGGTCGCAGCTGTTGACACGAAACATATTTAGAATCTGGAGAGAAGTATCTAGAATAATAGACCACCTATTAAAAGCTTTTACCGTTTGTCCTGAAGTCATGGATGCTCCACAACATGAGCATGAATATGAAACATATTTAGAATCAGGACCGGAATGTCTAGACGGGTCTTTTCCAGATTTTTGAAATTTGGCCTAGTTGGCCTGACATAAGTTTTGATCGTCTGCCTTGGAGCCATGAATGAGCGAAAACGGCAGAACCAAATCAGCATTATGTTGATATCTAGCCAGCAGGTTACCATAGGACGCCAAAAGTATGAGCGGAATCCGCCCAAAACTATGTATAGTTATAATGATCAAAATACCAAAATGGCTGGAACGGGTTTGATTAAATTTCTTATATAGCTCAAAATAACACGACAATGCCATAATATTCTCATGCGTGGGAATGCGGTCAATAAATTACCAAAAATTTCGACGAAAATTTTAGCGCAGTTCTTTCCTTATAAACTCCGCTTAAATGTTATTAGAATCTTTATAAGTATTCAGGCGGTAGTTCAATCAAGTCATAAGATATATAGGGGCTACTCCAAAAGTTGCGGAATTTCAACCAGCACCATTACACTTACTACCGCGTCTCACGGTGTTTACCCGACAATTCTGGTATAAGTCTCAAAACACGTTATTACGTTTATTGTCTTAGTAGTTCTTTGTGTAGTGACTGCTCAGTAATGGTCGGCGCACTAGAAGGAGCAGCATAATGAATTCTGCAACCCTAAGTGAGCAATAAATAATTGAAAAAAAAAAGAATTAGTAGCAAAAGCCACGAAAAACCAGTGAATTTATGTAGAGCCAAGGAAAGTTGTGTGATCTCTCTCTTTCTATACAAAATAATTTAAACATTTGCAGCTTTGATTTTAGAACGCGTGAAAGAGACCATTGAAGATAGACACTCGTCGACCTTTGTAAGCGATCGCGAGCAATGATTAGTAAGAAAATGGGTCAAGAGAGTCCCGAAGAGTCACCACCAAACTAAAAGTGATCCTAAAACGAAGATTTTCTCAAAATTGAATAAAATAGAGGCTACCGTCTTAAATCACGGGGCACTAGGAACACGAGGCCAAAGAAATGATGAGATAAGTGGACACGAGGCAACACATCTACAAGCAAAGAATGCAATTTCACGACCCTACTCCGTTGTTCAAGGTACTTACTTCAATTAAACAAATCTCAGACTCGACTGCGATAGTTTCATCGGGCATAAAATTCGAATTTAAAGGCTTTTTCACGGAAAGAGCTTTCGCTTCAAACAGCTCAGTACATGTAACGCACTTCTCGCCAAGAATGAAGGCGAAATGGTTACAGCTACTGCATCGCTTTCTTCGGTAAAACATAATCAATGCCATGCTATACTTGTTATTTGGAAAAGACCAAATTCTAAAATCGTCATCATGCATTTAAAAAGGGCTCGTGAATTTAGACCTCTATTTTTTCGATCGTAACCAAATTCATCGAAACAGGGCCAAATATTGACTAGTAAAATGTTGAGAAAGGAATTCTCTTAGCAAGCTTAATGGCCCAGGAACGCTGCAATCCCTACTAGAAGTTAAAAGTCTACTCGTCGAAGCCTAAGCTTTACCATCTTATTCAGCTCTTAACCCTCTCCGAACGCTCTCTTTACGTAAGTAGCACTTTGAGAGAGTATTTTTCGGGGTCTTCACGCTCGCTGTATCCAACCGTCAGAGAGTCAGGTTCGTTAAATTGAGGACACGCTGACATTCACGAGGTTGTCGCTGTACCCAACTTGGAGATTTCATCAATTAGATGACATTTTGGCCACGACAAGGACAAGGTAGGCGTCATAGTCCATTAAAATTCACCTGAGTAATTCAGTCAATAATTACGTAAGCCCTTAACGCTTAATTAATCTTCTCGTCTCACTGGGCACCAACCTCACCCTCCTTTCGCCCTCAAATCATGTAAGAGGATATCATAATCTCGCCGGATTCGATCTCTACTACAGAATACGCCCCTGGGGTACCGTTAATTAACTCATTGCCGCCTTGAAGTTATAACTTGACACCTTCAAAGTCTCTGAAGGAAGCCACCACCTGTCAAAAAATTCTAACCAACCTCGCAGAGAGTCGTCGAAAAGAGATCAATAATCACAAATAATTAACGCGGAGCCGCCCAAGGAAAAACACCTTTTTTGTTCCCGTTCAAAACCAGAATCGAACATCAACTATTTAGAAACACATTATCCACAGACGTTTAAAGCCGCTCAGCTGCAGAAAAACGATCTAGCCCGTGAAAATGTACATCGTCATCCTCGCCTGCTGTTTGCAGGTATGACATATTTACACCTTACGAAAGTTGAATGAATGTCTGAATACGTAAAATGACCAACTTAAACTATTTTCAATCGTCGAGACTTAACGAATATGAAGTGAGTCGAACGGGGTTTTAACGACGGCCGTCAAGCACGAATGAATGGCGGAATACATCGATATCAGATCTCATTTCAGTTGGTAAAGTTTTGTGACAATCGGAAGACCGATTGTAGGGCTCTCCGTTGTTTACAGTTGTTGCTGACCTAACTAAAGGAACGGAATAATCGAAATAAGGAGACGGGTTTGAGGGTGATATTCTGAGTGGAGACTGCAATTCAACTGAGTAACGTTTGTCGAGCATATTTACACATCCAACTGGTTTCAATCCCATCTATTTGATTACATACAACTTGAACCTTCTCACAAGAGCTTAGACCAAAAATACAACCATATTTCAAATCATCCTAAAAGCACGTTTTGGTTCTGACACCCTCCGCAGTCGACTCTTCATTTTTCGAGGGGCGCCCTCTTCCTCCACTTTCAATTGCACACTGCAGAAAATTTTGCAAAGGAATAAAATGTGGGCGTTCTAAAGTATTCAATCAAATACTCACGAGTTACGCATTTACATCAGTAAATTTAAAAACGTTCAGCAAGATTTCTTGGTTCTTATTTCCGTTTACCGTTAGGCGAACATTTATGCATAGCAATAAAACAGTACTGACTATTTGAAGACATTCCGTGAGTTTCATGACAACTGTCTGAGCGGTTCTTCCAAAAAGTAAAAAAATAACTCACTTTACATCATAACTGTGCTGATCAAATTTCCAGAGAAGTATTTATAGGTAATAAACTTTCACTGTTGAGCAAAAATTAATTTGAAAGTTATTCAAAAACCTATGGAGTCATTTTAAACAAATCGAAAACCTCCTTGAAAAGTTTGCTTCCCCACCTGCCTTTCCCTTTGATGGTTTGCTTGTAACTTTATTGTCTTGCTGTCAAAGAATCGCGAACAAAAAGAGCCCAGAACACACAGACCACTCACCGAAACCGCAAATACACTATACGTACAAACATTTCTTCGCAATATCGCTTACGAATTATATGGCAACGGTTCACTACTCTCTAGCACAGCTTGATGCAGTTGTACATCTCCGAGACCCATCTCATTCGATTCAGCATTGAAGAATACTAGTAACTTGAAACGTGACTTGACGCAACGAAGCATCAAAAACTGATAAAAGCGTTGATGTTTTTACCCCCGCCCCCCATTTATGACACTTAACGTTTCAATACATCAGGATTCCAAATCTGCACTGTCCGCCCGCCGTCAGGACCGTTTTATACCTTTAAAAAGGTCTAAAATCCGTCGGCAATCCGATCGGGCGAAACCTGTGGTTGTCAAGGGCAAAAAATGGTTGAAACAATTAGGCATTAACGAGATTTAAGCAGCAATTACGCCGTGTTTGGTATCGTCTTCTAGGTATTTTTCGTTGCTGGGGGGTTACACATATAATGGGACGATACACAGCCCACTTTGAATGAACACGTCAAATAGTGTCTTCTTTTCCATTTCGCAGGGCTATGGAAAGGAAAAAAGTCTTCTCTAGGAGTAACCCTCTCATGCTTTTCGCTTAATACAACAAAAAGGAAACCAAAATACGAGTAGACTCGAAACCATATATCCTACTTACCCTTACCAAAATAATTGAGAGGAAATTTTGAAGTACACGACATTACTCGTATTGCAGCATCCACCAGAACCGGCAGGATCTTCTGTAACCTCTAAAATGTGCTGAACGGAAGCTCTTTTCAAATATGTTCCGTGCCAATGAAGGGAAGTGGTTTTGAAGCGGCTGTTCGAGTCTGGGATTCAGCTCTAGGGCGTTTACGCGGCTAATGTGGTTTGGTTATTGTTAAAGCGTTAATGCTCGGAACGGCCGGAAGTTTCTCTTTAGCCAAGTTGCGGTAGGGTTCCCTCCTTAAAAGAGCTTAACTCTTGAACCCCGAGAATATGATAATTAACCATTTCTATGGAAGGAAACTTTCAATACACATCACTTCTCCATGTTGGATGGCTGCAATGGAGTTGACGAGGTGAATCCTCTCTACGTGAGAACATCCAGGTTATATGAGGAGCCACAAGCATAGCCGAAGAAGAAATAATTACGGCGATTGATTGTGTCATTATTGGCCTTTTTGATGGGGCAGTAGCGTAAAGAACTTCGCTTATTGTAAAAAAGACCAACCGGGTAGTGAGTCAACGAATCTGAGTGAAAGAGGGGAAAGAATGGTTCTTCGATTACTTCTGTTACGCCAGGGCCCATTTGCCAATATGGATGCTCTTCAGTCAAATAGAGCTTGGAAAGACGGAAAACTGACGTTCAAGAGTAATACTTCGATGCCCTGCGATTGCTGGCTTCCAGTGGAAATTTGGGTTGACGCCGAAATCTTGGAATGAATACAGCCTGTTGTGCAAAGAGAATTTTTTCTCTTTAGTAGCTTTCCTTTATATTTCGTGCTCTAAAAAATGTAATAATGGTTGATAATTTTGAAACGATAGCTGCTTCATTCTCAATGCCTGAATTACTCTCAAATTTATTCCTCTCCAGTGCGGGAATTGCGGGTCGACGAAGAGCTGCTTCTTCTTCCTCAAAAGGCAGATCTGGGGCGCCACGTGGCATCCCCTTGACAAGAAAAGGAAGAAGAAGCCCTTCCGGATTTTTGAGAAAGAGCCGGTGGAAGGGGAAGCCGTTAGTGTCGAATATTTTAATACCCCTGCTCAACCTCCCACGCTCCTCGTATATACTTGACTCTGAGCATGCTCTCCAAACCGCTGTCCGTTCCATAAAGGAGGAACATCATTTGAGGATAACAATAAGCGTATCCCTTCGGAATGGGGTGAAAGGACTACTTTTTGTTCGATCGCCCAGCATTCCATTTGCTTCCCCTGGCAGGCATTAAGGGTAAACGAGAAATGAATTGCTCATAATTTCCAGTGGCTCAGCACTTTTCCTGTTCATATTTGAAATGTCTACTCTTTTCTCCAATGTCCTTTGCCGACTATCCCTTTCTCTTTCCATAACTGGGATGATACAGTGAATTGAATGTTTACCTGGGAGCTTGTGTCGGAGCAAATTGCTTACTCATGATTTGCATTTCATTCAAATAAAGTTACAAATGGAACATACACAATCTGAAAGATCCATTAGGGGAAAAATGTGTACGTTGCATGCTTCGGATTTTCCATTTTTTCCACTCTTATGGAACAACCCTTGTGTCCAGCATTTTTAACTACCCGGCCTATTACGTGATTTCCTGTCCTGACATTTCCTGTCCATGAAAAGTAATCTTATCATTTTTTTACATTTATTAAACTTTCAGTATTACATTAATACTGTATGTTATGCTAAAACACAGAATAAATAATATTTTTGTACATAAGTACTATGGTACTTGTGCCAGGGTTGCTGTCCAATAACAGGCCCTGATGCTATTCTTTGTTTTTACCACAATACTATGAGTAGATTATGTTGATGACGTAGTTAAATAACACAAACGATAACAGTTATTGACTAAAAATGACAAGTGCTCTTTTTCTTTTAAGGCGTCTGGGCTGATGTATTCCCCAACGTGACAGCAGGTTTTGAAACAAACTAGGAGTTGGATGGTTGGATATGGTGGCATGTTGGTGGTTGACAGTTGATTTGATAACCTTTGCACAACTTCTGGGATATCGAGGTCTCGGTGTAATAAGTCGTTTCTCACGTACCATGGTGCATTAGCTATTATCCTCAATATCCTATTCCGTTGAGTTTGGATCCTTTTAATTTGCGTCATGCCGGCCAAACCCCAGATAGCCATATTGCCATATTGGTCTTATTAAAGTAAGATACAACAAACGTTTGGTGATGTGCGACCCAGCAGGGGTTTGAGGAGGCTTATTCTGGAATGCATTCGCTTGACCAAATCTCTGACGTGGTGAGTCGTTGTTGTAGGAAGAAACCTAAGCATCGAACTACACCAACACTTGGGATTTGGTTACTATTCAGCGTCAGTGGATCTGTTTGGAAATTCCTCTTTGGAGTAAATGTGGTGGCTGACGATTTGGTGCCGTTTATGGCAATTCTCCATTCTTTCGTCCATTGTTCGATCTCGTTGAGGTGTAGCTGGATGTTGTGAGTTGCCACTATACCAGATGGGTTGTGAGTTAAAATGGCATGGTCGTCAGCGAACATGGCGGAGGCCACGTTAGGCGATACTTGTACGTCACACACAAACATGAGGTATAGTATGGATCTCCAGACACTCCCTTGAGGCACTGATGTACTGGTGCTTCCGTAAGAGCATTGTGAGCTGTCGCATCTAACGGGGAATGTGCGATTTGATATGAAAGGTAGAATGAGCCGATATTAAGTATCCGGTAGCAGTGGTTTTATTTTGAACAGCAAACCGTGGTGCCAGACGCGGTCGAAGGCTTTCTCCGTGTCGATTAAGAGCCCTTGGAGCACTTCTTGGGAACGTTGTGAGAATATCTTCTACAACCATATGGAGTTGTAGAATCCCTATGGAATCTTGTCCTATAGGACAAGAGCGTCACGACTCGCTTCTTACAAAGGGCACAAGACTCACTGACACTATCGTTCATTATTGTAAATTTGTTCGATTTAGTTAGAATAAAAATAAATGGTACTCAGGCACTTCAAATTGCTTAATTTTTTTCTTTTGACTTACGAATAGAGAACGTTTCCTAGGGGCCGGGGGTACAAACCCGCATCAAAGTCCATGACCATTTCAAACATTTCACGTCCTTCTCCTGTATTCGTGTTGAAATGAAGGTCTTCCTTCGCCACAAGTCCACGGCACTTCTCAAAGCCACATTAACGGGCATGTAATTGTCTGAAGGAAGTCTCAAAAGCCGTACCAGGATCACATGGAATCCCCTCCTTCTCAGTATTACACACTTTCCAGTGTTTCCCATACAATCTCATAACGGTAGGAACGAACCAGTGCAAAAAAAAGTGTTGACAGTCCCAGAATGGTATAAGTAGCAGCAGCTCCATAAATTTCAGAACTTATATGGCTACGATGTTTTACAAGTTCATGTGAACAGAATGAAAAATACATCGAGTTAGTAGCTAGGATGATGCACAGCACCATGTGTTTGTCTTTGAGATGCCCAGTGTGGGAAGTTTTAGAACGTGATGCTCTGGGATTGTGGGATCACGGTTTTCGTTATTAGCAATTATCTCAGTGCTTCATTCAGTAAGGTAATTTGCTTGAACCACAAGAATTCAGGAATGGAAATTTTGTCAGTTGTCTGCGTACGTAATTCTGTGTTTATTTAAATGGTTCGAATTGTTTCGAATGTGTTCGATTTATGCATGTGTTGTGCAACGTTGGCAATTCTGCTGTCTGCATTAACTGCTCGTCATATCTGCCTAATCAAGTCGTTGGCTCACTTCACGATCACTCAATTGTCTAGGAACTCGGCTGTCATAATCCATAAGTTAATCATGGCTCTTGTTGGCAGAAGCACTATAACGTCCTGATGTTAGATTACTGCTCGCTATGAAAGCTTTCATCTCGCAGTAGAGATATGCCGTGAGTTCATCGTTGCCAGTTAAGGGCAGGAGGCTGTTACGTCCGCTGTCGTAAATATCGTAGCAACCCAATATATGCTCCAACTCGCTAGACCGCAAGTCCTGTGACCCGCCTCATCAAATTTGACGTTATATTCCAAGCTTTAACTTTTTTTCTTTATCGTAGGACCCGACTTTAGCGCGGAATACGAACGAAAAAATGAAAAGACCTTCCGAGGTCGCTTTCGTGGTAGAAGATGTAAATTATTGGGTTATGTGAGTAGAAAAACCGACGGCGCACTAGAAAACGGCGTTTCTGCAGGTTCGAATTTCCGCTGTTTTCGAAGGTGAGATCGCAACACTTCGAAGTACGTCGTGGGGCAACATTCGTTCTATTCGGTGACAACACGCTCAGTTTGCTCCATTTTACCTGCCTGCCATAAAAGCGGAGAGGGCAAAGATAAAAACTCAAGGTTCTATGTTGTTGGTGCGTCGCTCGTATTCAGAGCGAGGCGTGGTAAATTAAATGAAACTGCAAGTATACTAACAGGCTTCCACTGTCACCTGACCTGAGGTGGTCCTCGTCGAAAGACAGCCGTTTGATTGATGCTTATTCTGGCATGCGTTAGATTTGTTCACCTCTCTGAGTCGTAGGTAGCATTAATCGTACCACAAATGAAACGTAATTATAATCTTGTTTTGGTAGTTCTGGTTCATTAAAAATACTCACAAATGAAGTTGACAGTTTCATAATCATTTATGCAAATTATGTTTGCCCGAAGGGAAACTGAGTTTTTAAAAAAACTTTAAAACTTTATTACGGAATTACTAGGTTTACGAAAGGTACAATCGTTGGAGACAGCTAACACAAAAGAGTTGTTTCTCAAGTGCTGTATGTCTAACGACACCTCATAGGGAGGTGGATATTGCTGAGCTAGTCTATTAATCCCGAGAATCTTCAGGTTAAACGTTACCCACTTACGTAACTTGCATTGATTATTCCATAACAGTCGTGGCATAAGTAGGAGCAACTCAATAAATTCCGGAACAGTTTGTGCGTAAAACGTTGAGCTACTAACCGCATGAAAAACAGATTTTATTAGTTTCTAGAGAGGTAAACATCGCTGAATGCACATGGGTTTGGGGAAAGTTGCGGGATGCGTTGCGCCTGATATTTATTTATTGGTTTATTATTCATTCTGAATTCATTAATTTCGGTCACGAAAAATTTTTTACAACCCCCCCCCCCCTCACAATTTGATACTTCACGTTTCCAGAGATTCCAAATTTGCAATGTCCGTCTGCCGTCCCCCATCCCCCGTCTGCTGTCCGGGCCGTTTTCTGCCTTTAATGTGGTCTAAAAAATTCGTTCTTTCGCACAAAAATCCCATTTGGTATCTAGTTGTGCCCGCCATCTCGGTAAGCCGATCGGGCAAAGCCCATGATTGTTATGGGCAAAAAACGGTCGAAAAAATTCACGAAACGCAGTACAACGCGAGAACTACAGCGGAAGTCAACGTTTCGTCGTTTGTACTCCCTCCCTCCCTGCCCGTCTCATTAAAAAACCACCCGCGCTCGCTCGCCTCCCAACGACACCGCCACTCAACTCCCCTTTTGACTCACAACGGGTTCACTCGAAGCGCCCCCGTTCCAATTTCTCCGACCCGACGGGGCAAAATCATCAGACGTTTTGTTTCCGTAGTTCCATTGTAGCCAGGTCATGTTTCGTATGGTTTACTAGTATTCGATGCTAAATCGAATGGGATGGGGGAGCAGTAATACTTGGTCAAGCTGTTCATGAGAATAATAAACCACTATGTAATAATTTGCAGGTTTTTTTTTAAAGGGGCCATAACAACTTTGATCAAAACTCATAGGGCACTTTCAGCTAACAAGTACCTACATTTTATAATCCACTGAACTTTTCGTAGACATGCGTTGATCGAGGAGAAAGTGCCTGTAGATATGACGTTCCATCAAACGAATTTACAGGGGCAGCGGAAGTAGGCGTTTTTTTGGTTAAAGAAAATATGTGTTCACAGGTATTTCGTTGGTTAATATCCAGCTTCGTTTATAGCTATACTCAGGGCTATACCAGCTCTTAATTACTTTATTAGATGTTGTTCTTTTCAGTTGTTTGTTGTCTGTTGAAGAGCAAGTTAAGTACCGGAGTTACGAAAATTCTTCCAATGTTTTTTTATAATTTGGAAAGGGCCTTTCAGAACGATTGAGACTATTAACCGAAAAATCGATCGAGATCTAAAAGATCGAGATTAAGGACTCGCTCGCTATCCTTCGGTGACTAACATCCTCCACTACACGGTGTGCCGCTTCTTATTTGAAGGTTATTATTCAGTCCCCCAGTTTTATCGGATACGGAAGTTCGCGATTTGTGCTATATTAAAGCTATTTAAAATTACGGAGCTAAGCTTCATGTTGTCGATTTTCGATAATTTTCTCGGGGAAGTGATGGAAATAACGACAAAGGAATAAGGAAGTATGATGCTTCTCAGGATGTGTTCACAGGTATGTCGTTGGCTCGTATTACAACTGTACCTGAGAACATTAAACGACACGTTATGCTGTTGGGGCTGAGGTACTCTTTTATTGAGAAATCAGGCGGCAACGGGTACATATCAACATTTTCTTCAATTCAAGGAGTCATTTGAGAGGGTCCTTTCCAGAACTTCTTTTTTTTAAGAATTCGCGCGCTACTTTCACTCATTGGCTAACTGCATCCGTTTCACGTGGCGTCGCATGTTCATCCGTACATTGACAATCAGTTCTTCCGTTTTATCGGAATCGGAAGTTCGCGTATTGTGCTGTATCGTAGCAATTTAATATTATGCTGCTATGAGCACCGTCTTCGGGGTTTGACATATGTCTCATTGAACTGTTTGAGATGAAAGATTAACTAGGAAATATGAGGCTCCTGTTTGCGCCATTTGTTTACATTAAGTAAAAATTGTAATCTTTGACCGTGAGGAAGCTTTCTGTCCGCGCCATCCCCACTTCTCTCACCTCTCCGGAGATCGACTCTTCCATTTTTCAAGTCAGTTGCTTCTCTTCTCTCGTTTCAAGTAATTCAAGTGGGTCATCAGCATCCCAAAATCAACGCAATTGGGTCACCAGCATCCCACAACACGTACGGATTTAACAAAATTACCATCGCCGACTTGTGTTATCCGGTCAGACGTAAAACTTTTGTAACTACATTTCGAAGGACAGTAGTTTAAATATTTTCATTTTAATTGTTCTTATTAACTCAACCTAACTTTAGCTCTTAATTGTCCTTTCCTTTTCTTTCAATTTCTTTTTGTATTATACGACATTAGGTAATTGGTTTTTTTTAATTAGAGAAAAAACCCCGCCTCTGTGTGAACATACAGCTCCTAAGGATGTATTCGCACGTATTCCGTTGTATATTAATTGGAACGATTAAATATTAAATTAAATAAGTGACACTGTTTAGTACCTTTTTAGACTTCAGTTGATAAATCAGGGGGTATAGGTTGAGGTGTGAACATTCCCGTATTTCGTTTGAAGGCTCAAGGCCGGTGAATCGTTTGAGTTCGCTCGTTCCCATTATACTTCGTGAAAAAGTCCTCTACATCACGTTAATAATCGGTTCTTTGCTTTTATCAGACAAGGAGGTTCGTGTTTTGGACAACTATTAGAGATTCTATAGAAATGCTGTCAACGGTTATCGAACTTATCCCGAGTTAGAGGATTGAGATTATCAAAAATGAATCCGGAAATATAATGCTGCTGGAGATGTGTTCGTAAGTATTCCGTTCATTCATATTATAATTAAACTCGAGAACGTAGAACGATACTCTGTAGTACCTGTTTACACAATTGTTTAGAAAACATGAAGTGATGAATCAAGTTACGAACATTCTTAGAAACACGGAGTTGTTTCATAGGGTCCCGTCAAGAGCATTCGAGACTAAATCTCTCGCTGACACACCTCGTGTAAAATTTCTATTTTGCGTCAACGTCCGTAATCTCATTTTCGTACCATAAATAATTTTACAACGTCTGGTGTGAAGCAGCATCTTTCCTCAACCACTGAAAAATTAGAGACAGGCACCTTCGTTATTCTTCAGGATCGCCAAGGCCAGGAGCCAATTGTAGTCACTAGTTAGCTGAAAGTACCGCGCGAGTTTGATCAAAATCCCGTTTTTGAGGAAGGGGGGAAAATTAACTTTTGGTGTTGGAGAACCTCAGTTTCTAGTGAACTTCGGTTTATAACTGTGTTCGGTGTACGGTTACTGAAACAGTTGCAGAGCGCAAAATTTGCGAATAGATTGCTACAAAAAATCCGTCCGGTTGATCAAATTCAGTTGGGAATCTACTGTAGGAAATTCTGCTTTTTGGCACATTTTGGTTGTCACTTCCATTCCCAGGACATTAATATACAAAATATGTGTAGTTACTGAAGTTCTATCTAAATAAACAATTAAATTTGCATCTGAAAAAGGTTGAGATTTCTGCTTATTACATCTTAACAAGCCTCCACAACCTTATTGAAGGATACTGCTCCAGTAGAAGTGCTTTTCATGAAGATATAAGTAACAGGTCGGATGATGAGTTTATTTGTGTCTCATCTTCGTTATTAAATTATGGTCTTATTGTTGAGAGTCCTTCAGACAGATCAGAACACTTCTTAAAGTATTTCAAGAAGGCCCTCCAGATTCAGTAAAAATTGCTTATACAGACAATTTAAAACGCTGAGCTGTTTACAAGAGAGGCTCGTACTTACGTTTATCGACGGAAAAAACCCTGCAAATTATTACACAACGGTTTATTATTCGGATAATCAGCTTGACCCAGCATTAATGCTCCGAGACCCATCCCGTTCGATTCAGCATCGATAAATATCATAATGAAACCCAAAAAAAAGGTCGAAAAGAACTGAATCGTAATATTAAAATTAACAAAAAAAAAAACGAAAGTATCTAGAAAAAACTGAATTTTAATATTAAAACATGCACGCTAAATACTAATATCAAAATTTAACCAAAAATCTATGAAAAAAACCAAAATGAGAATGAAACGAAAGAATCTAAAAAAATGGAATCGTATTAAAACCAAAACGTTGGGGAAATTGGAACGGGGGCGCTCGAAGCGGAAAGGCGAAAGGGGAGCTCAGCCGCCCGCGAGGCGAGGATGCCCCGCCACCGGTTGTTTTTTATTCAGAAGGGAGGGAGGGAGGGACGCTGTAGCACCGCGTTGTACTGCGTTTCGTTAATTTTTTTAACCGTTTTTTGCCCATTACAACCACGGGCTTCGTCCGATCGGATTGCCGAGATGGCGGGCACAACTAGAAACCAAATCGGATTTTTGGGCGAAAGAACGAATTTTTTAGACCACGTTAAAGGCACAAAATGGCCCGGACGGGGGACGGGGGACGGCAGACGGACATTGCAAATTTGGAATCTCCATGTCTTGAAACGTAAAGTATCAAATTTTGAGGGGGGGTTGTAAAACATTTTTCGTGACCGAAAACATAGGGTTATTATTCAGAATGAATAATAAACCAAAATACCTGCTCAAGAGCATGCGGATCGAGGACGTCGGAAAGATCAAACGCAAGACCGCCATAAATGTTGACATGTACAGATGGGCATTTTATTCTCTGATATTTTTCTATAAAAATAATACTGAGGCGATTTTAAAGATTTGTTGACATCGAAAAACCTATAAATGAAAGCGGCGTGATTCATTCAGATAAATGATTGATTCGTTTTACTGAGACACAAGAATTCATGAAAACTTCCGTGGGCACTTTGTAAATGGGGGAAAAAAGTTGTAAAAAAAATTAATAAACTACTTATACGACGAGGGTTTAAAACACTCAAAGAGATCATTATTAACAACCATAGAAATGACAGAGTTCAAACCACCGCCGTTTCATTTACTACTATTGTCCACAGTTCTTACAATATAATTTCACCCTCTTATGCACTGGTTACTCAATAATGGTTGTGGCATAAATAGGGGCAACCCAGTAAATTTGGAACCTTACGCTCTACCAGTTTCTTGGTAGAACGTGGAACTACGTAGTAAAAAGTTCATACAAACTTTATAAAAGTTATACGTCTCACTATATATGCTGTCTTTTCTGAGCCACTGTGTGTGTTTAGTCATCTCGTGTTCCTGAACTTTTCAGTTAGACGTTGGTGGTTATTAACTATTAATTTAGTTTGTTAAGGTACCTTGAATTTTAATGAAGTTATCGCGAGTAGTCGTGCTTGTATAATTCCGACAGGGTGACCGTTCTTAGAAGTGGTGAGGAAACGAGTGGGGAAGAGCAGAGGGGGTAGTCATCTTGCGGTTTATTAGTGGTTTCAGCCTCTGTTCGCCAATCCTCGTTAGCCACTCCTCTGGTATATTGATTCTGTGGTAATTTTCCTCCCATCTCCCACATTCCATTACAAGAGTTAAAGGATATTAGGCGAGAGCCAATATTAATAATCCAATATTAGCAAAATTGGTCTAAAACTAACCGTAGTAATCACAACTTTTTTCTCAAAATGTTTTCACGAGTTTGATTACATTTTCTGCACTAAACGATCTAACCAACAAGATAGTACCATAAAATTCATGCTATCTTGGATTTGCGAGGCACCATCGATCATGAAATGATGAGATTGACTGGGCCTTCTTTTGGGTACGATGGATCAGAATGGTCACTCTCGGCTGCAAGTGCCCAACCCTGAGTCAAGATGGCATTCTTTTGTCCTACCCTTTGCAAATAAATCTCCGCCGATCTCAGTTCGAGATCGACGTTTATATTATCTTCCATCAACTTCGGTTATTGCTTGTTTGTGAACGTCAGTACTGTGAAACACACACAGTAATACATCCTTCGATTCTAATTCTGTGGTGTTTCCACATTGCTCGTTGTATTAACTAAGAGTGGGGTGTTGGGATGTCGTTTGTGCAAGCTCTCGTTTGCGTAGAGCTCCATTACGTTGTACGTAAAGACAACTTCATAAGACCCACCTACAGTAAACAAGGTTGTAGCGATTGTGTATCTATCAGGTTTCTAATCCCCTTCCGCTGGTATCGCATTTTTACTTTGTGCTGTTTGTAGCAGTAGAGTGTCAAGGAAATCGATCCGAATATTTTCTGTCTTCCTGATAACTTGACGTTGATGCCCCACCAAACGCACAGAACGTATAGATCCCTCAGGGCCTTCCGTTCTCCAACCGACACCTCTCATCAAAGCGATGTTGAGCGAAGCGCTTAATAGTTTCCAACGCCATCCATATAAATGTTTGATCAGCCCTTTTGCCAAGTTTTGGTGATATGCTTCGAACGCCAGTGGTTTAATGAGAGCGTTTTGTGGGAACTCACAGCGATTCAAGCGCAAAACACATCCGTCTCATTGGACTCTTTTCACGAACTCCGATGTTTGAAGGAGCCCTTAAACTTGTGTTTCTCCCCCACCAGAGATGTCTATTTGTTGAGAATAGTTAAGCTCGATTACACTGTATTCGATGCAAATTAATTGGAGTCCGCGGTGTTATGCTGAGTTCAGGCGAAGGGGGATAAAGGAGCGAAGCAGTTGTTGGAAAAAAGGGATTGAATAAAATTTCACTCAGGTGTTGAAAAGCGGTGGCGTAATCCCTGCCGTTTGGATGGTGGGGCATCTCAGTCTAGCAGAGCATATGTGCGTTGGCCGTGTCGCCCGTTGTAATCTATTTGTTATTAGTGAATGTACTAGAGTAGGTAGTTGCGGGTAGACAGCAAACCGCTCATGCGATTGGGATTACTCGAGTGAGCCTCAAGTGTGAGGGAAGTCTACAGTGAAGCGTCAGCGTAATGACTGTAAATGACGGTAGCAGTGCAATGACAAAAGACAATGCCACGAGTTTCTGGGAGGAATGGGAGGTAGAGGAGGAAAATAGGAAAAAAAGAAGAAGGGGTACATTAGTGTAAGGTTGGAAGATTTGGGAACCTGAGGATGGTATTCGTCGTGTGCTGTGTATGGTGCTATCTAACACTTGAACTTACCGCTACACGCCGCGTTTGAATTGTAAGGCAGTTTCGCTGTTTCTTGTCCGATTCATAATAGCTGCTACCGGTGCCAACATTTCCTCAAACACGCATTTATAGTATAGGAAGCTCTAGATTCTTTGATCTTATCGCCGTCTCACTTGGTTCGTCTTGTAAGTTATTCCTAATATTTTTTATCTTTATTCCAGCGCCTGTAATAAGTGAGCCCCTCCTCACCTTCCGACTTAAATCTTAATTAAATTGTCGGCTTTCCAAGAATCTTTCGCAACACCTTTCGAACGTTCCCAGTAGAACTCGCCCGACGACCAATGTTGAAGAGCTCTTCATCGCAGATGTCTCTACACTGTGCCTGCCGGTAGGCTACCAATCCGTCTCATTATTTCTGCTGGTTTTCGACGACGGCAGAAGTAATTTCATCTCAACGCGTTATCTTTAAGAAATCAACCTTTTTTGTTAGATGATGCCTGGTTTCAACACACAATACTAAACACACAAAATGGTTTGACGAAAATTTCGTAGTTGAACAAACATGTTCCAACCTGATTGAGAAGACCAGGCGATGCACGACTCTTAAAGAAAAGACAGGAAAAGCTTGTGGCGAACGGGACGCTCCGAGGTGGATGTCGTAGAAACGAAAAGTAATAACGTTATTTTTATAAAACGTCCTACTTAGGGCTGAATAACAAAAATAAGTCCAGTTGTCCTGACAACTTACAGGCGTTCCATGGTTATATGACGTTATTAGCCATTATAAAAATCAGACGTAAGGTACCAAATAACATGACATAACTTAGTTCCGTGACGTATGTCGTTTCTCTAGCGATCTGAACAGAATATTGTTTTCAAAATGGTACAGTGAAGGGCGGCATGTTGCAATACTTGAGTTTACCAGGCTATCTGTCGCAAGATAGGCGCTGAAAAAAATAATGTGATAGTTATCAACTACTTTAGCAAGGAATACCTTGAGAAAACGGGATGAGCCGGCACATGAAATGACCGAAAACGAAATCTTGCAGAATAGAGCCGAGGAGCGTAAAGGGCATGCATAGGACGCCCAAAAGAAGATCCGAAATGGCCAAGTTAAGGAGGAAAACGTTGGTAACGGTTCGCATTCCACGGTTCCGAACCAGAACAACTATCACCAAACTGTTACCGATAGTTCCCAGCAGGAAAATGACAGAGTACAACGGTATTTGCCATTTCCACGCCTCCCACCACGACTCGGGTAGCATCCTGCGAACAAATGAAATTCATATAAATTTGAGAAACCACTAGACAAGTTATCACATCTATTAACAGAACATCCACAAGAGAGACACGTTGGCCAAGGACTGGCAGCTAATTCAAAAGCTTTGGTTACATCCAGGGCAACTATATGCAACTGTTTTTTTCAGGCCCAAGGAAATGGGTATTATCGCCGGCCCAATTCCACCTTTCTTAGAAGTTTGGCTTAGATAGTTTGGTTACAAGGGAATTGAGCGGATGGGGACGCAGAGAAGAAGATTGAGAACCAACAGAGAAATACAATTGAGCCTATCTCAAGTACAGTTGTTGATACAGCTCTTGTGTGCCTCGTCCTCGCATACGTTATGCAGGGGTGCTTGCTAGTGGCTCCTAGAACGCCACAAGCTCTCGAAGAGTAGGGCAGACTTTTCTTTCCGTGCACCCTTCTGCCAGATTCAGGTACTTAGCCTTCGGGTTTTTGAATGCCGGCCACAGTATCAGCGTTTGCAGTGGCCAATAATGGAGGAAGTGATGGAAGGATTGGAGGCTTGGAAGGCTTATGTCCCTGTTTGAGGAAACACTGTGCGTGGCAAGGGCGTTAATGAGGGTTGGGAACCAGTTGGCAAGATTCTCCTCTTGTCTTGTACCCCTCTAGGGTGTTAAGATCGACCACCACGAAGGGTAAGGGCCGTCGAGTTTAGCTAAGACGCTCAGGCGCATACCTTTAGGTCAAAATCTAAAAACATAGATTTCAGCTCTACTTCATAGGGTTATGAAAAGTAAAATGAAAGGACGAGTTTTGCACGTGCGCTTGTTTCCCTTACTCGATTTCTCTCATGTATTAAGTCGCGAGCCGAGTAAAAATGATCGTAATGACGACGGTTAAGCTTTCCTGGCTATTTCATATGGATTTGCAAAATGCGATTCAAGTAAAACCCAACGACTGGCGCACACGCAACCGAATTAACAAATTAAAAATGATCAGCTCAGCCCCTTGCTACTAATTAGGAACATCGTTCGGCAATCAAGTAAAGATGATTGGCAGTTTGAATCCCCTCCATTCACATCCACAAATAATTTGAGAAATCAGGTAAAAGGGAACTTTAATTTTCGAAAAGCGAAACGTCGTAAAATCGAAAATGAGTTCATGTTTTGTGCAGAATGCTCGTAATAAATTAATAAATAGACCGACTTTCTCCCAACGGGGCGTTGTGAAGGGTGCTTTGCGTTTAGTTGTGGGGTTTGATTGCTGTTCTACAAACCTCCTTAGGTCTCAATTATCCCTGACTTAGAGATAAAATAGTCAAGATACGAGGGATGAAGAGAACCCTCAACTTTGCTCCAAGGGGGCATTTTGCTTTCACTCAGTTTATCGATAAGGCGCTCTTTGATATTCAATGTTTCGGAAGAAACTGGAGCGTCTCTCTTTGCCAACTCCGTGATCTGCCCATCCCTTCCCTTAATACACCGTTGCAACTTTACACTTTACCTTTCAAATACGCAAAACTTTTGGCGCGGACAATGGAATATTCAAATTAAGCGTTCGGGAGCTAAACGGCGCATAAATATTCAGGGATAGAAACTGATGCTTTTCTCGTGGACTAATCATCCGGAGGTTATTCTTGCGCACACCCTTCAGTTCAAGTTATTGAAGGCTGTTACATAGCGCTCTTGCAAATTGATTGATCATTTTCATTAGGAAGTTGTCGGGCGAGCTATGTGTCGGTACACAAATAAACGAGATGAATCAAATTAGGCCGAACTAAATCAGTAAAGCGATACATTGATGCCCCAAGAGTATTCAGAAGCACGCTCGGTACACCGCTGTACTACACGCGATGAAGAGGGTAGCACGCACGCTTCAATTAGTCTGGTCTGTTCATTTGTCACAATCCACCATCTCCCTACAATTCGAAAACTGTCGTTTTTTACCCTTTGTGACTTCATGGTGTATTTCCTATAATTCCAGTCACAAGAACCTTACCATAAAAATCGAGACATTCCCGTGAATAACGGTTACTCAATGAAATTGTAGTAGTTCATTTTGTAGAAATGTGTTGAAAGAAAACGTGTATTACTATCATCAAATTTACAGGGGTTGAGGAAAAATTGTGTTTCACTGCACACTAGATATTTTTTAATGGTAAATCGAATCAGACTAGTCTTAACATCAATATCTGCATTTTAAAGTTCTCTAGTGTGCCCCTCTTGACTTTCCAATGCCACGATCACGTGTATCGGTCTACATATGGGGTTATTGTGTGTTGTGTATGGTTGTGGCTGGTTCTTGCTGGTTAGAAGTTACCTGACCAATAGAACTGCTACGTTGGAATGCAGACATGTCTCAGTGCCCATAGGGTTCAGTCCATCACTTTGGAACGCCTTTTTCAAAAAGTTTTTCAGAAGGCTCATGGAGACTGTGAGCCATACAGCTATGTGGACGACCTGACTGTGCAGATCCGTGAAACGTTCCGAAAACCCATAAATTACTCTGAAACGTCACCCTATCGCGCGAGCACGTCAATACGCTTTGGCGGCCACAGGCTCCTTCTTGAGTAGCAAGTAAAGTAGTTAGGAACCAATACAAGTGAGCGGTGGCGCTTCTGCCAACAGCTCTTGCCCCTTAAAGTCACTACCATCACATGAGGTCTGGCTCACCACGAGTGATTACCAAGGCCACTTCGAGTGTGGGTTACCTTGTCACAATCCTCACGGACCAGGCCATTTGCTTAGGCTTGATTGGCTACTGCCCCGTTGTCAGGGATGGCAAACTCACAGTCAATCAATGGAGTGCTTCCCAATCCCAAAGAGCCGCGCTATAGTGGCTCACCAAGGCCCCCAAGGGATGTGTGGAGAAGTACCGACTGGATGGCTCACTGCAGATTTAAAAACACAATTTGGTATGGGCGAAATACCTTCCGATCACCCCACGATCACCACGACGTCCGCAGGGCAAGGCCTGAAAATGCGCTTGCCCTCTCTCTGTTGAAATTGGATTGCTCCGTTCTACCTACCTTGACCTGGTGGGGGAGGGGCAGCCACCTGCTGTAGCCCAAACCCATAATGCACCGGTGCAAGGAGGTCGGCTGTGCATTCCTGCGGTACCATGTTTGGACCAAGCAACCCTTAAGCCCTCCAACTGATTATTGGCTGATTTGGCTGTTGACAGTGAAAAGGAAGCTTCCCCCGCTCTGCGCCAAACTACGTATGTACCCCTCCACTGAACGAAAAGTAGATGAACGGGCATTTATATAAATGGCAAGCAAGATAGGTATCTCGTCAAAGGGATAATACACGTTTCTTCCCAACATCTGTGAACGTCTTTGCAGAGAGTGGGTTGAGCCAGACCACAGGATGGACCTCTTCCTTAAGGGGCATTCATTGCACTGCTCAACTTCACTGACTCTCCATCCGGCGCTCCACTGAAGTATCTATAGCAGTGGACGACGGTTGTTGGAATAGCAGCCATACCTTCCAACTTTGACTGCTACCAAGTGGCAGTTTCACCCAGTTATGGCATATGACAAAAAAAGTGGCCACAATTGATACCTCTCTTTGAAACATCACTTAGTTAGATAGGGTGGGATTACCTCTCTGCCTACTGGCTAAATTACAACTTGCCATACGTCCACAGGTTTGGGTTCGGGCAACTTCCTTGATGTTCGACTGATGTGATTCTCTTATGAGCGTCAATGAATGGTAGTTTTGACAAGGAAACAGAGCTGTTGTTGATTCTTCGACGACGTACGAAAATTCGGTCGTCAATTTATTATTTTCAGCAAATCCGTATTATAACACAAATTCTTATTTCCTTCGGTAACAATATTACGTGTCTGAACGGCTCCATCAATTTCGCAAATCCTTTTGTCGTGTTTGTTATTGTCAGCAGAAGGTTCTTAAGAGAGAAAGTTGTGCTGAATATTTTAGTTATCTAATGTAATCTCATGGCGTGGTGACAGTTGGCACGATTGGCGCGATTGGCACGTTAAAAGTATCTTTACTAACAGCGTCGGTCGGACTTGTATTGATGTCAGCGATATGAATTTTAAAGTTCAATATAACGTAGCTGACGAATTGATGCCGTACATGGTCGGTAACCACGATGATGTTGCCAACTGAAAACTTGAATTCTTAAAATCGCTGGAATTACCACCTCTGCAATTATAAACCGGGATGGTAATAATTATGTTGTAGTATATAAACCAGCCACGTCTTTATAATGGCACCCGATTTGTGTTGAAGAAGGTCGTCAAAACCACACTTTTGAAGACACAAGTGAAGTACTAAGTCTATGACGATTTGATTTTGCGGATTCCTTTAAAATTCGAATGCCGCGACCTGTCATTCGCGTTTTAACTGTTACCAGTTGCAGTGTGGAAATTACATTGCATTCGCAATGTTTATCAATAAATCGCAAGGGCAGTCGCAAAGTATTTTGGGCATAAATCTTGAAAATCTGTATTTTTTACATAGTCTATCGCCAGTTCCTGCGTCGGAATATCATTCATGTACACGCCAGAAAATACAAGTGGGAATATTTAATTATTGATTGCTATTCGAATTCAATATAAACAGTTCAGAGAGGATGTTTGTTGGTTCAGCTAGTGTATAGTGAAATACGGGGAATGAAGCAAAAGGGTTGGCCGGTCAGTCGAATGAACTCGGAGGTTGATTTTCTGCTTTTTCAGTCTCTCCAGGGCCACTCGTACGTGAAACAATTTGGTGAGCTTTCCAACTTGGCGAGTTCCGCTAACGACATAGTCTTACGGAGTTTCGCCGCCTCGTGCTCGAATTCCCGAATCGGCCCACTCACTTCAGCTACGGCCCAAGAATATGCTGTTCCGTTTTGAGGCAAATCTCACCATTTCTCGTCTGGGGGTGCAGTGCAGTGATGTATGAAATGTTAGAGCAATTTCTCATTGAATTCCTCATTTAGCAGCCAACATTCGCACGGAGGAGGACCGAAACTCGAACCGCAACGCTTCCCCTGAACCCTCAGTAACTAAAATCATTGAGATCAACTCTCAGGCTCGTACGTCTGTATCGAGAATATTTCAACCCCGCATTTCCGTTGGGTTTGAAAAGGAAACGCAAGACAAGTTCGGCTCTTAAGTAAAGTTGGTTCTCTTGTTGCCCTCGCTCGAAATCGTATAACTCGGAACATTTATCCCTCGCGACAAGTGTCAGAAACCCCGTCCCGAGGGGAATTAAACCCTTCGTTTATGGAGCGTTGTAACTTGCCACAACTCTACCGCCGCTCAGTCGAACTTTATTGCCCTTCGAGCGGTTAACATTTTTGGGCCGTTTTGTCTTTGAGTGAACCCAGATCAAACGAATGCAACGAGACGGTTTCTACGAAGTAGCTTTTATCTGTTGCCGTAGTACTTGTTTTCGAAAAGGAAGCGGCGAGTGCATGCACCTTCGTATTTATTTGCTGTATTTGGGAGGAACTTCATTCACAACTCTTGCTAACTGCACAAATAATTCACTCTCGACGTCACACGCTTCACGGGACTACCAGACCTCCTCGGAATGTTATGACTAAACATAGATCCTGTATCTTCTACAGCAACCTATACCCACATTTTGTTTCTTACAACTATTTCTGTGGTAAATCGGAAAATAAGATTTGCAGGACACTAAATTACCATTTTTCTAATCTTCTCAAACACGGCTGTAACAATTTTCATGAAACTTATGATGTGCTTTCAGATGACTAGTACCTAAATTTTGTTGAGCATTCATGTTTCCGTATATTTAGCAGATCGTCGAATTCACGAGGGTTACGGAAAGTTGTGGGCTACTACGCACGAGATTTTAGAATAATAATGCACACTTATGCGGGGCAATAATCACAATGCAATGTTTATGAGCAACTCAAAGCATTCCAGAGAGCGGTGGAGAGAGATTTACCGACAATCTATTCCCTTTCCGCGTTTCGGCTCTTATTTTATATTGATTTTGTTGGAGCTTTTCTTAATTTATAATGGAGGTAGGCGAAGACTAGAGTGGCTTGACTTCAAAGACCAAACTAACGAACTTTCGGTCCAAAGGGCAATTTGCCAACGGAAATTCCTTGCCATTCAAAGCATCTCCTTCGTAAAGACAGGTACAGCGTCTTCAGACGGAGCGATGGCGAACGGAATTCCTGAATGTTGCTAAATAGTTGGAAGCGAATATAAAAGCTCGTTCATTGAATTCTCCAACTCAAGAATCAAGACCCCGGATTCAGGTTTCGGACCCTTCCATGGCATACCAGGAAACCTTCGAACGGAATCAACTTCAAGGAAGATGGTAATTATTGCGAATGCAACGTGGCGTAAGGAAGGGTGTTGTGCTACAACCACTTGAACCATTTTCTAATATTTTGAAGACTTCACACTTTCAAGTATATTTCATTGTATGCTATCAAGCTTTAAGATTCCATCAGGCGAGTGGGTAAAATGAAACCGATTCTACTTCCAGCAGCCCGAGGAACTAGAAATGTGAGATACGCGGATGAAAACCTTTTTTTGGAATTTTCATTAGCACGCAACGTCTTCTGAGTTCTCTTGGTGGTGAGAACGAACGCCGTTTGTCAAATTGATCTGCGTGAGTGTTAGCTAAGCTCTATTAAATTTATTAAAGTGGGTAAGAAACGAACTGGATTATTTCTTAAAGCGATAACGTTGAGTGCACGTGGTGAACAGCAATGTTGAGTGAAGCGTCGCACCAGTTATACTGTTTTTCCTATGATTCCCGAGCAGTAAACACGAACTTTAACATAATATCATGCTGACAAAAACGTCTAAATTGATTTTAAATTAAGTTCAGTCAGCTCCATAGACGTGAACGGTAATGACACACAAGTTTTCTAGTGTTGAAAAATGATTTCAGCAGCACAATAAATTATTAAAAAACTCGTTAAATCTCGTTTCCTTATAATTCCGACTATTGTTCCCACAAAAACAGCTAGTCCAATAAGTTACGCGAGAGAAGGTAGTTTAGTTCAAATGATGAAATAATTAGTAACAACCAACGAAACTCCAGATCAACTTTTTTTGACTAACTTTTTCTTAGTCCTTCGCAGTCGAAGAAAGAGTTGTTTCAAGGGCTATTGAGTCCGAAAAACATTTGATTTGGTTTGGTTTCAAATTTGATGCGCAGCGTGAATGTCAACATGGAATGAAAAATTAAGGGGCTGGGCAAACTCGGTTCAAAACTAATTATGTGTATCATAACGTCCAAATACGTTTTTTCTCGAAAATCGCTGAATCTACGTAAAAAACGCTCACAAATCAAGACGTCGGTTTTTACTTTCCGCTACCGCAAAGGGAAAGGAAAGTATAGTAATCGTGTCAAAAAAAAAGTGGATTTTCTTCAGATCTTTACGTTTCGAGGCCTACTGAGTCTGAAAAACCTAATTTCGGCGCGTGGTCCGTGTGTGTTTGCGTGTGTGTGTGTGTGTGTGTGTCTGTCTGTAGTTCGATTTGCGGGAGAACGGCTGATCCGTTTGAGCTGGTTCTTTTTTTATTTTGTTCGTTATTTTTTTGGGGGTGGGGGACGAAAATGTACCGACAACTAGGGTTTTTCGCATTTTCTCAAAAAGGGCTCTAACGATTTTGATTAAACATTCAAATTATCTTCTACTAATCAATACCTAAATTTTCTTCTCTATACATATCTCCATGAAAATACGGTGAACAGAGATATAGGCCTATGAAGCCAAAATAGGTTTTTTTACGCTTTTTGGCAAAACGGCTTCAGCAATTTTCACCAAACTCTCAGGATGATTTCGAATAGGTAATACCTACGTATTGTTCTCAATAAATGTTCCTCTGAAAGTCCATTGAGCATAGATAAAAATGAAAATGTGTCGAAAATAACGTTTTTTCGAACATTTCCGTAAATTCTGGAGTAACTGCTTCACCAAATTCGATCAATCGTTCAGAGTGTCTTTTAGTCACCCATACCCACATTTCGCTCTCCATAATTATTTCTGTATATATATGTTGAACGGAGATATAAGCCAAGTTAACTTAGAAAAGGAGATTTGTCGAATATTAATTTATCAGTGTTCCAATTTTCTTAAAACGGCTCTAACGATTTCGATCAAACTTACGAGTACTCTCAGCTAACTAGTCCCTACATTTTGTTCTTCATAAATGTTTCTGTAGAAATACGTTGAACGAAGATATAGCGCCCGCATATGTAGGTGGTGTTCGAACTTATGGGGGTGGCGGGAAGTTGTGTGTTGCTACGCACCGCTCGTTTCTCATAATGACCGTTCGTGAGCCAGGGAATCAGCAATGGGCAGTGGGCAGGTTGTGTCGTTTGAGTCCGTCTCCCGGTAGAGCAACCATGTGCTGAATGATACCGTCGCTTACTTCGGGTTTTAATCTTGTTTCCCATCTGATTGAACTATTTACAGGGATAGCAAGTGACCAAGGGTGGCATTAACTAGGATCCCGGTTTTTACCCCTAACCTTCGCAAATTGGTCGAAACGGTTAAAAGCTTCGAAGCAGACAACGCTGGAATGTTTGACTGTTGTTCCTGTCCGCCGTTTTAGGAACTACAATGTAGCAACACGGGATATCTGAAAGTGCAAGACATGCAGGTCTTTCAGAGAAAAGAACATAGCCGCGCATTGAAATTGGCGCGCCCTGTAAAAACTGGATCAACCCATTTCTACTAAGGCGTTCCCCATATGGTGATCACCAAGTTCACAAGCATTCAGTTCTCCCTTTTACTTAATTACACATCAGTAAAGATGAACATTCCCAAGAAAAATTACGTCTTCTTGGTGTATATCATCAGGTCTTTTGGAATACAACCGGGGTGAGGTGTATTCCAGTGTCAATAAATAAGGCTTCTATTGGTAACTAAGAAATACCTAACCTAAAGGAAATGACAATTGATGATTCTATAAGCAACGTAGTGTCTGATTCCTGTCGTTTTCGTCCACAACGCAATGCAGCAATAAAGCCCATCCAGGTACATATTGTATTAACTGTGTAAAGAACACTACCGTTTTGTCCGATTTTTCGCGCTACATTTTGGTGTGAATCAGCCTCCAATCATGTGAACTCAAGGACTGTGCTTGTAAGAATTGATGATTAACTCGAGAGAGTCAGTGTTGAGGGTTTCGAAG
The DNA here is from genome assembly GCA_020466155.1 of Pachypeltis micranthus. Lineage (NCBI taxonomy): Eukaryota > Metazoa > Arthropoda > Insecta > Hemiptera > Miridae > Pachypeltis > Pachypeltis micranthus. The sequence goes on from CM035769.1 coordinate 68,493,882, forward strand.
CGATAATTAAAACTCACTCTTGAACCGAGTAGTTCGGTGTCGAAATCCCTAACCATCCAAGTCTCGCTTTTCGACTGAGGTGTCTGATTGCTTTCTACAAACACACGCTCTAAAACCAACTCCCAGGAAGTCCCAACTAATTCCGTCATTTCCACTCAACTTGATCTCGTCGACTCCATTTGAGCTCCTTCGGATTCTTTCGGAGCAATAAAAGGCCCCGAAGGGACGTTTCGCGTTAAGGAGAAGGAAAACAAGAGAAAAGCGCCCTGAATTTCGAAGAGAGTTGAATAAAATACATCTGGTGCGTCCCATCCCCCTCGAGAATTCGCTTGTGCATAAGACGATGAAGTTGGCCAAATATACGGCCGGTGGCTGCTGGGAGACGTGGTGACGGAAACTGGATTCCAACGCAAAAAGTGGAGAAAAACAGAGCAAGATAGAAGGAAAATAGAAACTACGAAGCTGAAAAGAGAAATACGGCTGATTAACTTTCCTTTTTCCTTGCTCTTATTGTTCAAGTGTATAGAAAAACAAGAGAGGAACCCCGGACTAAACCCAAAAGACACCGTTAATAACGTTATTTGACAAAGTAACGATCCCGTTGGAGGCTTATCGGCGCTGGAGGAAATAGAGCGACGTCCAACAGAAATGTGGACCAGATACAACTGGGATTCCTTATGGAAATTGTGCTATAGGTTAGCTCATATAAGAGAAAATATTTTCGAAAAATCAACTACTAAATATCTGGTGCGTAGCAACACACAACTTTCCGCCACCCCCGTAATTTCGAACATCACCTACATAGGCGGGCCCAATATCTTCGTTCAACGCATTTTTACAGGAACATTTATGGAGAACAAAATGTACGTACTAGTTAGCTGAGAGTACTCCGAAAGTTTGATCGAAATCGTTATAGCCGTTTTTGAGAAAATTTGAATACCGATAAATGAATATTCGACAAATCTCCTTTTGTGTGTTAACTTGGCTTATATCTCCGTTCAACATATATATACAGAAATAATTATGGAACGAAATGTTGGTATGGGTGACTAAAAGACACTCCATTAGGATTTATCACATCTGGTGAAGAAGTTACCCTGGAATTTACGGAAATGTTCGAAAAAACGTTATTTTCGACACATTTTCATTTTTATCTCTGTTCAATGGACTGTCAGAGGAACATTTATTGAGAATAATATGTAGGTATTAACTATTCGGATACATCTTGAAAGTTTGGTGATAATCGATGAAGCCGTTTTGCCAAAAAGCGTAAAAAACCTATTTTTGCTTCATAGGCCTGTATGTCCGTTCACCGTATTTTCATGGAGATATGTATACAGAAGAAAAGTTAGGTATTGATTAGTAGAAGGTGATTTTTAAGTTTAATCAAAATCGTTAGAGCCGTTTTCGAGAAAAATACGAAAAACCCTAGTTTTTCGTACATTTTCGTGCATTCGTACATTTTCCTTCCGAAGGGAAGGAAAAAAGTAGTAACTAAGAAGATAAAGAAAATGGCTGGCACCAAGTAACACAAAAATTTCATCTTCCCTCCCTAACGTACCTTCGTTCGACGCATTTCTACTAATTGTGCGGCTAACTGGTTAGTTTGCTGGAGTTAATTTGATCAAGATTGTTCAAACTGTTGTGAAGACTAAGAAAAACTAACTTTCAATATTCGGACAGTTCCATTTTCTGTTGTATGTTGACTTCTGCGGCTCGTCAGTCGTACATTGGGTACTTTCCTCAATTGTTGGTTGCACACGCTCCTAATGTCAAAAGAATTGTGTGAGACACTTGACTACGGAAAACGCGAAAACGTTTATACAAACAGATTTTTTTGTGGCTGATGTGAGATTTTATCTACGTTCAATGTACTAATGTAGTTGCTCGAACACAGTTATTTGAAATTTCCGGATCGTGGAGTTTGTTGTTGTTTTTCTTTATTTTACTGTTAATCACGACTTCTATTTATCGCCAGCGGAATTCGCCCATTTTTCCGTCAACATGCCAGCAATTTTAGAGATCATCTTAACGAATTCTTATGTTGATGACCTAGTGAGTGGGAGTGATAGCCCCGAACATCTTAGAGATCTAGGATCTTGAGTTGGGAAAGTGGAGTTCATTGCAAGACGAGGGCTTCCCGTTGAGATGCTCTCTGATGATGGAACTAACTTTCGAGGCGTAGAAAGGTATGAACCGTGAAACGTGAGTTCTCAACCGTTTAGTTCGTAATTTACCGTCGTGTTTTGAGTCAATCGCGTATCGGAGTTCGCGTTCGGTCGGCGGAATCCGCGAGCGGTATCTGGAACTATATGTACCGTGGACATCCCACAACGTCAGTGCCACAACGTTTTGTTGCAAAGAGTAATTCCATTGTAAACAAATGCAGTCAACTTTGAATTCTCGACTTCCGGATGTTTCGTTTCATTATTCCCCAATATTAAACATTCGTGTAATGTTCAAATTTATTGTGTGGATATTGATTAGTTCAACAGACTTTCCCAGTTTGATATCGAATGTTAATGCCATTTTGGACAAAAGTAAAAATCTAACAAACGCACTTCCTACTTCTCAGGGTCCGTCGGGCCGTGGGCTGGAGTTTAGGTCTGGTAGAGCCTTCTCTGCACTCTTTATCGCAATGTTTGGTGTCCCCCAAGGCTCCCAGTGCCTCTTCCCCTACCTACCACTCTGTTACCCTAGAAATCCTAGAGTTCTTAATTTATGCCAACTACGTCACAGTTTTTTCCAGCATTCAACAGGTTCTTAAGATAAGCCTCGATGCCCTCGTGGACTGGTGTGCCAGACCGGCTTTTCTCTTAACTCAGCAAAATGCGCAGTCACTTTCTTCCATCACTCTCGTGCACTTTATGGTTACTTCAGCTGAAACTCACCTCTCTCACGCCACTCTTCAATAAAGAATCTTTCAGGACACTTACTTTTACCATGTTACTCAGACTTCCGCAGGCAATGCCTTTCCTAGGTGTTTTGAAATGTAACACTAGGCAATTCGAATGTCCTGACGCTGATGTTTTGACGCGCTGAAATTGCTGAGTGAAAAACAGATTTGTAGCAAAAGCCATGAAAGTTCATGGACTGAGGAGAGTTGTGACTGCGTCGCACCTGTTATTTTGGAACATTGTGACTAATTCGTTGCAGAAGGGATCAACTAGACGCTGAACTTCTGAGTAACCTTTTCGTGTTGGGTCGTAAGAAACGCAATTACACTCTTCTAACCTTTTGTGGTTGAGGTACAGGTGTAAAGAAGGAAATCTACGACTGAATAAGAGAAGCTCACCTCAAAACCGCACGTTACATCTACTGCTCGAATGTAGTCATAATACGTACTTACGAAAACAATATTGTTGGAGTGTGGAGTTGCCAAGTGACCATATCGGTTTAGTTTGATTGAAAAGAAATGGTCAGATTTTTTATATTGATCGGATTTGTTTGTTTTTTTTTTCTGAGGAACTTGACATCAAATGTCAATTTTGGTGTAGGTCTATATTTTGTATGCAATGCTAATGACGAGAGGACAAGACAGGCAGAAATGCCGCAATTATTGCCGCTATCCTTCTTTTTCTACTTTCCTTGGTCCCGCAGAGTTTAGAAACTGGTCTGTATGTGTCTATGGAAGCGATGGAGGATAAACGACAACCGCATCTTTTCGAATCTAATATTTAGCCTTCAGATCAACATGCGACGCCAAAATGACGGATCGTCGAATACTATAGTTATCGTAGTGATCAAAACAACTAACAGCAATTTTTTTTCTCCAAAGCTGCTGAAACGATTTGGATTAAATTGTTTGTGTGCAGAGATCCAAATACCACAACTATAACGTAAAATTTGGGTTAGTGGGGAAAATTGTGAGAGGAGCTCAATAAGTTAGCAGAAGTTTCAACGAAAATCTACTCTAGAGCAGTTTTGGTTTATTATTCATTCTGAATAATAACCCTATGTTTTCGGTCACGAAAATTTTTTTACAACCCCCCCCCTCAAAATTTGATACTTTACGTTTCAAGACATGGGGATTCCGAATCTGCATTGTCCATTCGCCGTCCCCCGTCTGCTGTCCACTGTCCCCCGTTTGGGCCGTTTTGTGCCTTTAACGTGGTCTAAAAAAATCGTTCTTTTGCACGAAAATCCCATTTGGTATCTAGTTGTGCCCGCCATCTCGCAATCCGTTCGGACGAAGCCCATGGTGCAGTATAATCGCAAATAAGCCGTGTTTCGTATCGTTTTCAAGGTATTTTTACATCCTGGGTCGAATGGAATGAGTATCAGACGTGTACAACTGCTTATAGGGAAATTACAGTAATTATTAGAGTCAACTAATTGAAAGAACTCACGGGAACTACAGCGGAAGTCAACGTTTCGTCGTTAGCAGTCCCTCCCTCCCTCCTGTCTCATTGAAACCACCCGCTTGCTCGCCTCGCAACGCCCGCACAACTCGCAACGTCGTGTCACTTGCCGAGGGTTCGCTGGAAGTCCCCGTCCCAATTTCCCCGACTCTTTTTGCCCGACGGGGCGGAGGAAGGTTGGGGCCACTTCCTCCGCACACCCCTACATCGGATCATAAATGCCTAGAGACGTTTACGGGCGCCTGGCGCCGGGGGAATATTTAGTTACCGTAATTCGTTGTAGTCAGGTCATGTTTCGAATGGTTTACTAGTGTTTTTCGATACTGAATCGAATGGGATGGGTCTCGGAGCAGTAATACTAGGTGAAGCTGTTCATGAGAATAATAAATCGTTCTGTAATAATTTGCAGGGGTTTTTTTTTTGTAAATCTCGCACATACGATTCTAGAGTTTTCAAAAATATCAGGATCCAACAAGCCACCCATGATGGAAGTTTAATAATGATCATAAAATAATCAAGAACAACCTAAGAAATTCAGGTAAGCTCGCTTTGAGCTAACTCATTTTGCATCGCCCTTATAAATGAAGACCCACAGGAACGACTCATTCGAAAAACTCACGACGGTGACAGTGAATTACCTGGACAATGGACGATGAATTGTGCGGTGTTTAACATGTTCATATGCACTGAGTGAAAACCGGATTGGATTAGTAGCTTGAAAGTTCGTGGAAAGAAAAATGAGTGAAATGTAGCAACAGATTTTACAATTTAATTGTATTTTTTTGGGATCAGAACTCTATTCAGTTACAAAAAACGTTTATGCAACTTCATAGCGTTCCACCTTCCAGCGACTCCCGCACGGTTTTACTCAATTTCCCAAAGAATTTAGCAATTTATTGAAAAACTTCAGCTTTACGTCGATTTTGAACTCTACGCGTTCAAAAGTTGAAACATACACAACACATTGCTTTTGGAGTTTTTCAAGTTGACAAAGGGGTTTGATCGCTAATGTAAATATGCAAAATACTAAATCACGGTTTGTAGAGATGGTATTTGATTGGGATGTTTTTTTATCCCTGATTTGGTAAATTGAGGACGAGCTCAATTTTGTGCGTCGCCTCGCCAGTTCAAGTCTTCCGACGAAGTTTGCTTCGGGTGGGACCCCTGGGAGCAGAAGACGGCATCTCCAAATCTCGTCCTCATCCACCAACTTCTTCCCTCTTTTCACTTTTCCTTCTACTTCCGCCACTGGGTCAAGTATTTCCCTTCCATACTCCAACGACTGACCCCGACCCTCCGACCGATTTCCTTTTATCCCTTCCACAACTCCGCCTATTTCATCGTGTCATTTCTCTCTTTTTTTTCTTGAGGGTGAGCTTTCTTCTCTTCTACGAACGTAATTTTGCGGGAGAGCGGCCCTGACACGAGACACGTGGAGTCGAGAGGTTGACAAGACAATATTACAGATTGGGAAGCATCAATGGAATCGGATGTGAAGTTTTGCAATCACAATGTGCGTCGAGTTGTGGAGAGATATTGCTAGAACCAAACCGCAAAGCTTAACGTTTAGAAGAGTGAGGCATGTTAAATCCAGAATGGGGCGTAGCTAGTGTTCAAAGCTTAATAGCGCCACCTTGTCAGCCCCACTCGCGTGATTTATTGTAGGAAATGCCGCGGGTGCGGTCGGCTACCCGCCACTGAGATCTACCATTTCAGAGCTTTTTGTTCCTTTCTGCTACACAGAGGGTTATGGAGGTATAAAGCTGACGGATATGACCAGAAGCACTGCAGACAGGCATCGGCCGAGTTTTTCCGGGACAACTGAAACAGAAATGAATCAAGTTTCGTCGTGCAAGAGACTCGTACAGCAATAAACCCGTAGGGAGGGTTGAATAAATGGATATTTGAAGGAGAAGGGCAAGTGATAAATACCTCTTCGCCGGCCGATAAAACGAGGTTCATACCGGGCCCGAGCTGGTAGTAAAGAAGATTCAGATTCCCGCGAGGGCGATCGCGTCGTTATATTTCTGAAGACGCGGAACGCCCTGCCTCAGGGCCGAGCCTATTGGACCCCCAAGAGGAAGTACTTCAGACGATAAACCTCTAGTATGGAACCTGCAGTCATGGAGATTGGCTCTGAAAAATCGCATTGGACCAGTCTCCGATATAGTGCCTTATTTACCACCCTCCTGAAATGTGAAACTTCACATAGCCCGGGGATCTAGCAAGTGTGCTCTTCAACTTTACAACACGTACTCCCTAACTGCCTTGATATACCTCTTCTATCGATATCCTGGGCTACCGCACTTGAGACCTTATGCGCTGGCTGACACGAGAAGGGTTGTCGTTTTTTGCTCTCAACGTGAATAGTATCATGCTCCCCCATTGCCTTGCATACCGACTGGTAAGTGCTAACGTATCCCAACGCGGCAATGTACCCTCAGTTACCTCCTGACGACTACTCTGGAAAGGACCAGTTCTTAATAGTCTCGTTGAATATATTATTGTATTGCTTGCATTTTTGTGCTAGTTCCCATACATGAATAAATGAACTTAGTCGAGACACAACCATGAGGCTAGCGCTGTTTCTTACTAGTTTCGAAACGTGGCATTACATCACGGTGTTCGTGCTCGAGGAAACCTGTAAGTTCTGGCTTCTCCAACTCAGCTGTCAGCTGTGTCCTCAGCTATCCTTCGGTGAGAGTGCTGAAACTACTGAGCGAAACTGACGTTGCTGGCGTTCATACCGAAAGTTGCGTCGTTCAGCACACAATTTTTTATTGGCTATTTAATGATTTAAACTGGATAGATAAATATATAAATATTGCATAACTAAAACAAATAAGTAAATTAATAGATAGATAAATAAATAAAGACGTGATCGTAAATATATGTAATGCTCCGACGTGGCCGAAACTGAGGTGTCGGAGGATTAACGAAAATAAAAAGGAAATACCAAAAGGTGCGAAAAGATAGGTGGTGATTGAGAAGGAAGAGAAGTTGCTGGGAGACTAGGAAAAAGAATAACTGTGGAGACTAGATAACTTGTACCTGGTTCTGGGTTATCTTCCCAGGAGCATGCCCATGCTACCAGGCGCGACCACAGGTTGTGATTAGTGGAACGGCCACGGCATTGTCCCCAGGGGCATGTCTACGGCAAGCTGTGAATAAGGTCAGCATGCTGACTGAATAAGCAGCCGCGAACAATGGGCAAAACCCAAGAGATCGTAGAAGAGATCCTGAACAAAGGACTCGAGGGCAAGCCGATCTACATTTTCTCAGACAGCCAGGCCGCCTTAAAGGCCATTGCAGCCTATAGTTTTAGGTCTAAGCTGGCATGGGAATGCCTCCATGCGCCCAAGCAGCTCGGCGCCCGTAACAGGCTCTCCCTCATTTGGGTGCCGGCTCACAGGGGGCATGAGGGCAATGAAAAGGCTGACCGCCTCGCGAAAAGGGGTACAGAATCCTTACCCATCAGGCCTGAACCACATGTGGGTCTAACGAAAAGTCACCTGAACCGTCTGGTTGCTCGATGGGAGGTACAGGAAAATGGCGCCCATTGGCATCGCCAGCCACGACTAAGACAGGCGAAAAGGCTTGTCACGCCTTTCTGTCAAAGGGCGAAGGCGATGCTGACACTCTCTAGACAAGATCTGAGAGTACTGATAAGCTTCCTCACCGGGCACTGCCCACTCAGATACCACCTCAGCAAAATGGGCATCTCAGAGGCAGTGGAGTGCAGACTGTGTGGCAAGGAGGATGAGACGGCAGAGCATATCCTATGTGAATGCCCTGCCTTGGCAGCAAACCGCTTTGAATACTTCGGTCAGGGGACCACTGAACCCCAAGCTGTAGCGGACTCTGCGGTGAAGGACATACTCGGCTTCCTAAGGGGGGCGGGTATGTACGACGCCTTCTACTAAGAAAGGGCCAGCGTCACAATAGGCCCATATGCGGCCGCAGTGACAAAGGGACTTGTCCCACACGGGTCAGAAAAAAAAGGAGATAAATTGTATTCGGGTTAGTGAAGGGCAACCTGCTTCCTCGGGGGACGGAAATGGAGAGAGAGCTCGGGATTTCGGTGGAAGGCTCGGCGATCGTCCTCTGCTGAGCAAGCACTCTCGATTCGGCTAACTCCGTATTTGGGCTACTCGCCACCTCGAATTCGGTTCTCAAGCTGGTACCTTATCTAACTATCACTCCTCGTGCCGGTGATATGGTTTACGGCAAGGAGGAGAAACGATAGCGAAGCCTTCTCTCTAGGGGGAGAATGTTGATGCTCAGCTCTTCGTCTCGATAGCGCCGTTCCTTGGGCGGTACAGATATAAACGAATGAGTAAATAAATAGACTTTGTCAAAGTAATGGCCTGAGGCTTGCCTCATATTTACTTTCTTGTTATTGATATTCTCAAAAACGGCTCTGAAAATTTTGATCAAACTTACTCCAAAATACATAATACCCACATTCTATTAGTGGGAAATCCCTTTATCTTCACTGATCCAACGAAAACAGACTGACAAAATTCTACTTAGCTCGCCCTTGGGCTCCCTTTGAAATTGTCACTCGATTGCCACTTCATGGCATCAGCTTTATTACAAAGCAATGTTTAGCTTTCACCATAATTAATTTACTGTGATTGAGCAGAATGTGTTTGGCTATACTGCACAATAAGCATTCGCTTGCCCCCCTTTGAACCCCTGAGGCTGGACTTAGCACAAAGACCTGCATTCACAGCGAGCTCTGACAAACGTTGACCCTTTGGAAGAGACTACAGAGTCGACCAGAGATTCGTTATCAATTTCTTTACTCAGCTTAACGCTTAACTAAACGACCCTTTTGCAGACCCTCATTTTTTCGAATGGTGAACGGCGTCGTATGGAAAGGTGGTGAAGCAGACAAATTCAAAGCCCTCTTTTGGTTAGTATATCGTATTTCCCGCCATTCGATCCAACACGGCTCCGTTCTAAACGAATAATACTATGGACCGTTTTCCTTCCCATTTTGTATTAAACAGTACGGGTAAAGGCGCATCAGCCAGAAGGTAATTCACCCAAGCAGTTCCTGAAAACATGACAAAAAGTGCATTAGCATCTTCAAGGCCGGTCAATTGACGAGGTAGCAAGGCCGGTTTAATACATGAAGATACTTCCCTCCGCGAACTTATAAGAGAAGCGTACGTTTTCATGTTCCGGATGAGGTTGAGGCAGTGTTGGGTTTACACCGGAATGCTTTGGTCTAGATAAACTGGTTAAAGTGGTTGATAAACTGTTGGGTTTAATCTTAACCGTAGTATTTCTGAAACCATCCGCAGAACACAGGTGCAAACCAAATACATCGGAAAATGGCATTTGCGAAATATCAAATGATCGTTTTTTCCGATTCGATTTTTTCGAAAACGGTTTTAACGATTTTGATCAAACTTGTGGGGCAATTTCAGCTACAGTAGTTTCACGCAAATGGAGTAGGAAAGAACGTCGATTGAGTAAAAAATTGGGTTTTCCACAGATCTTAACGTTTCCAAGGCTCTTGAGTCCCAAAAACCCATTCCAAAAATTGATGTGTGCGTCTGTGAACGAAATTAGAAGATTCTCAGCTTTGGTCAAAAACCAATCACCTTTTTACTCTCCTTAGAACTATCGAGTAAGAAGAAAAGTGATGTAATCGGCGTACACATCATTAAAAAAACATTTTCTTCAGATTCATGAGCTGCAGAGTCAATGACAAAATCGCCTATGTGACGGTGAAAACGGTGGACGACTGAACTCATGTGGCTCGAATTTCGTATCAACAAGAGTATGATTGAAACCGGTCCAAAACTAAGTATCATCGTCGTACTGATCAGAGCTCAAATTTTAGATTATTATTCATTCTGAATAGACCCCCTGTGTTTTCAGCCAAGAAAAGTGATTTACAACCCCCCCCCCCTCTCTCTCATTATTTGATGTTTTAAGACGTCGGGATTCCAAATCTGCAATGTCCGTCCGCCGTTTTGTACCTTTTACGTTGTCTAAAAAATCCGTTCTATCGCACAAATATCCCATTTGGTATGTAGTTGTGCTCGCCTGCCCTGTAATCCGATCTGGCAAAGCCCATGGCTGTTATAAAAAGAACAAAAGCGGATTTTCGACAGTTTTATCGCAAATACACCGTGTTCGGTTTTCTAGGTTTTTTAGATGCTGGGTCGAATGAAACCATTCTCAGGGGTCTAAACTGAAAATAGTGAAATCATAGTAAATATAGTGAGCCAAAGTCTACTGATTGAAAGAGCTCGCGGGAAAATAACTACAGCGAAAGTGTTTCGTGGTTTGTATCCTTCGGTCTCATCAAAACTAAGGTTTGTAAGGGGTAAGGTAAGGGTTGTAACTCCTATTTAATAAAGATTTTAGTCTTTCCGTAGATTGATGTTAGCTTTACTAAGGTTGACAACACACTTAAAATAATTGTTTATAAAAATAACAAGAAGTCCTTCGTTGCTAAGCGCGCGCTAACAGCTGTTCATAACGTATGATCGCCGCCACAAAAACCACCCGCCCGCTCGACTCGCAACGTCGTGCCAATTGCCTGCAGGCGCCTGGAATTTGTTTTTTTTTCGTCGTTTCGTAGTAGTCAGGTAGTGTTTCGTATCGTTTACTGGTATTTTTCGATGCGGAATAGAATAGGATGGGTCTCGGAGGTGTGACACTAGGCCAGCTGTTGAAGAGAATAATAACCCGTTGTGTAATAATATTCAGGGTTTTTACTTTCCACTACCCAATGTTGTGTTGCTAATTTGTGGGGAACGGCTGAACCAATTGAGCTGGTTCTTCTAGTTTCGTTCGTTTGATTTCCACATCGTATGTAACAAAAACTAAGGTTTTTCGACTTTTTATCAAAAATGGCTCTACCGATTTTGGTTTTACTTTCAAATTATCTTCTACCATTTAGTACCTTACTTTTCTTCTTCATGAATATCGCCACGAAATTTTGGTGAACGGAGATATAGGCCTTATCGCGAAATATAGTTTTCCCACTTTTTTAAACAAAATGACTTCAACGATTTCCACCAAACTCACAGGATGCCTTCAAATAATTAATACTTATATATTGTTGCCAATATATGTTCCTCTATCCATTGAACAGAGATAAAAACAAAATGTGTTGCAAAAGTTTATTTTTTGAACATTTTTCATAATTTCCTGAGCAACTGCTTCGCTGGATTTGATCAGTCTTTTAGCACCCATACTCACATTTTGTTCTCTCCAATTATGTGTATATCAATCTGTTGAACGGAAATATAAGTCATGATAGCTCGGAAAACGCCGTAGACTAATTTATCGTTTTTCAAATTTTCTTAAAAACGGCTTAAACAATTTCGATCAAACGTACGGAGTACTCTCACTTGGCTAGTATCCTTTTTTTGTTCGCTCTACATACTGCAGACCATCGGGAATATCGTTGAAAGCTCATGTGATTACAGTTTTTTCATCATACATCTCGCACGCTTGTGAATAAATCAGGCACATTGACTCCTAATATAGGTCGTGATATAAATAGGAGCAACGCAATAAATTGCGAGACGTTACGCACACAAAGTTTCTCGCTATGTGACGTTGAATTGAGATCTACCAGGATCCCATAAATTGAAAACGTGTTGGGTTATTAGCAGAAGAAATGAATACTCAATGTAATTGCGGCTTGAGGAAGTTGTGTGATACGTCGCAGTAGACATTTTAAATATTATGATGCGGTTTACCTGGCTATTTTGTGTGATTCAATAAAACCCTAACTGATTTTTACAACAATCCTGTCAAAAAGTTAGATCGCGAGTTTTCGAAAACGGTTTGGAACAAAATCCCTCGTATAAATTTACGTAGCGGACTCGGGAACGATATTTCCGTCGCACTCAAACGAATTCCCTACGTTCCGATAAGCAATTCACAATGCATTCAACACTTTGATTCAGTTAGAATTTCCGCGTTATTGGAAATACGAAGGGAGTTATTGTGCCGTTCGGTCGATCAAATATAATCCAGATCCAGCGGATGTACAATCGCCGTTGAGAAAAAGCGGATTAGGTCTTTTTACCGTAGCGAGCGAGCAGAGGAAGCAATGAAGTGAAGCGGTGAGAGGGCAGAGGCGCTGGTGAAGGGGTGCTTCAATATAAAAGCCATTCGCATTCATAGGACGCACTGCTTCGCTCCTCTCGCATCTATAAGACCACAGCTTAATCTGAAATGATATTCTTCCCTTGTAAAACCAGCATAAATAGGAACGTAATTTCACTTCGTTCGCTTTGAAACTGGTGAGGTGAAATGGAAATGCAGCCGACTTGACACTGGAGCACCCCCCCCCCCCCACCTAGGCCACAAGAGAATATTGAGCTTCACCATTTGTTTCATCTAAAGCTGGTTCAAAGGCAATAGAATAGCAAGAATTATTTCCACCAGAATCTCATACTTGTGATCCTTCCCCTCCAAGTTCTGAGAACGGATTAAAGAATAAGATATATGGTGCGGCGCATCACACAACTTCCCTTAGCTCCACGTTCATTTTTGAGGTCTAGAAATTGAATCAAATTTGTTTTTCATTCTGCTAAAAACAACGTTCAACGAGAGAACGGGTGGCGTTTAAGGTTCCGGAATTTATTGTGCTGCTCCAACTGGTGCCATGACCATTATTGAGCTATCCGTGCACATGAAATTAATTAGACTGCGTACGTGATTTTTTTCCAGTAGGACTGTGTCTACCGTTTTGGAATAGTTGGCTTTGAACTCCGGAATTTCTGGGCAAGCTAAAAAACAGGGCTAAAATCGTAATCGAATGTTTCGTAATTTGTTGTGCAGCTCTCGTCATTTTCCCACGAATGATAATTTTATGGTGTTTTTGTGTTATGTGGAACTGTTCACACAAAAAATGTAATCAAAATTGCTATAGCCGTTTTTGAGAAAAAAAAATGTATAGTAACCTGCGGGCTAGACATCAAAATTGAGCTGATTTGGTTCAGTCGTTCTTGCTCAATCGCATTTTTAAAACAGGTATATTTCCTTATCAATATGACTGTTACTGAACCCTCAGAGAGTGGCATCGGTCGACTGTCATGGAAGTTGCGGTTTCGCTATGATGTGAGAGCCCGGCCACTCGCTCAGCAATCGCCGAACCCAGAGCTGTGGAGGAACGGCAGGTTTGGTCATTTTGCCAGTCTCTCGTTGAAGATCTTTTGCCCTTCTGTTACCGCGTGGAGGTATGACCCCTGGAGAATCATGTACCATCTGAGAGGAGTTTTTAATTTGGTTTCACCTGGCAAGTTTCAAAGAGACAGATGAACTGTGACCACGTTTCTTTGCGTAAACTCGTGTACATTTACATATTTCGAAAATATCCGAAAAAAGCGTTTTACGCTTGAAGAAAACTTCAATTTGTTTTCACAACTGCGATCTTTTGCTCACAATTCGAGTAGCTAAATTTAAAACGTTATGAAAGAGTCGAAATTGTGCACTAAAATCGATTTTTGTGTGATAATTTATTGTGCTGCTCATTGGTTTTCCTACGAATGGAAATTTTACGGTACCGATTAGTTGTTCAGAACTGCCCGCGCACAAAATTTAGTCCCTTCTTCAGTTTTTCAGAGAGATAAAACGATGTTGGTGTATTGATCCGATAATTGGTTTTTAATGGGAACGGGTTTCTAATTTAACATGGTTTGTGCTAAGGAAAATTAATAAAACTGTCGGTGGTGCGCACGGTTTAATGTATCGCAATCTTCTTTTACTTCTATGTAGCGCCAACCCACTCAAGACTTGAGATGTATTTGTCAGAACTGTCATGGATCTGCCAATTCCTCATTAGACTCGAACGGAATGCCAAAGCTTACAGAATGCGTCTCTCAGAAGCCCAAAAGATATTTCATATCAGCATAATAACCAGTGAGAGAGTTGCGATGTTTGGGGAAAGGGGGGGGGGCAAGGGAGTTTTAGCTTTGTAACTAATATATGTAATAAACTATATTTCCGCCCGTGAGACATAGAGGATCGTGTGGACGTAACATCATCCTTTCCAAAGGCATCTCATTAACACCTAAGGAAAGTTCCCGGGAAGGTGTTGAAGTTTCGTGCTGTTATTTATTCACCTTTCGTAACCTGAGACTGCTTTAGTAGGTGACCTTTTTCCATCGAACTCCACAGCCATCTCAACTTCTATACAAACTATTGATGGATCATGTTCAACAGTCAATATTCATTTACGTTGCAAGTCTCGACAAGCTGAGGCCTCCCAAAACCTCGCTTCTAAAATATTTTCAACCAAAGCCTTAACAAAAGTATCTGGTGGGAAGTACCATACGAGTACTCTCAACCCCTGTACATTTCGTCCCCAACACCTTTCTACGGAAATAATTGTGCACAACAAAATGTAGCTGACTGGCTCTGTCGACGTTGTTCAAAGAACCCTTTCGCATACAGGTAGGTGATTTATACGTTTTCTTAGAAGGTTCGTGTTTACTGTTTTGGAATTCTTGGGGAGAAACTGTGAGAAATAGTGATGACGCGATTTTCAGAATTCCAAAGGTTACTCCTAATTAAAGTTAACGAGAGATTAATAACGCGCCTTCTCGCCGTATAGGTAGTTTATTGGAGTACTACCCCGATTTTTTTAGAAAATGGTATTATATGAGCGGGATCTACATGAAAAACGCGGCAAATAACTACACAACCGATTATTATTCTCTTGCACAGCTTGACATAGTCCCACACCTCCCTTTCAATTTAGCATTTAAAAAAGAACCATTACAATGGAATAACGAAAATTGACGTTATCTAGCCGATGCTAGGCAATTAACATGGCACGAGGAGTCGAACTGGAGGGTGATTGGAGGGAGGCGGAAGCTTGTGAGCAGAAATGAGCGCAGGTTGGGGAGAAAATCTAATTTTCGCTTCATTGTCCCGCGAGTTCTATCAACAACTGGAATTCGCTTCACTATATTTATTGTGATTTCACTGTTGCCCAGATATACGCAGTCCTGACTCTCCGAGACCCATCCCATTCGATTTAGCTTCGAAAAATACCAGTAAACGATACGAAACATGACCTGAATACAACGGAACGACGAAAATGACATATTCCAGGCGCCCGTAGGCGATTGGCACGTCGTGACGACTTGAGGCGGGAGGGAGTGAAAATGATGAAACTATTATTTTCGCTGTATTGTCCCGTGAGTTCTTTCAATTAGTAGACTTTGGCTTCGGCTCACGTAGGTTTATTGTTCAGAATGAAATACCTAACCAAAACCGAATTCGTTTGATTCTCTACGGGGATCTGTAAGTTGGGCGTCAAATATGAGCTGTTTCCGACCACACACACTCACACGTTTTCTCAAATGGAGTCTTTCGCACTCAGCAGCCCATAAAACAACGTACAACGACGTATTATACGACGTATATTGGAGTATAAATTCAGATTTATTTATTTTGGTTTAAACATTGGAATTTCTGAGTTTGCTACTGATTATGTCGAGGCAGTTATTAAGCTCTCAGCTTATACGCAATTCACACTTGATTTTTTTATTACCGTGAACTGTAGTTAATTTTGAACTGATTTTGCGCTCACACTATTTTTGGCTCCACTGTGATCGGCACGCTAAGTATGAAATTGTAGCCGATTTGACTCAGCAGTTTTATCTTGATCATTTCCACGTACACACAGGCTATTTGTTTATGTTGTGTTTTTGCACTCACTTGCTCTTGAAACGAAGATATCTGAAAGAAACTCAGGAAAACATTTTCAAAAGCCAAAATGAATTTTTAATCGCTTTGAAGATTTGAGAGAACGTTGGCATAAATATTTTATATCCGAGGGTACGAAATCGATTTGAAAGGGCAATTTATATGTTAACGACTCAACCCATTTTTAACAAAAAAGTACAAAACTCGCAATAGCTTTTGAACAGACTTCGTAGACAGTTATTTTAGCTATCATTATCAATGTTCCCTAGATATTCCGTATTATTTGATTAAATGTTGCTAAGTAATCTAACATTTTTCTGTATTTCCATGCAACACTAACCGCCCAGCGAGCACAAACCAATATTCCTTGCATTCAACATATTGAATAGGATGTTGTCTTAAACTACTGCCACACTAAATCATTTAATTCGGAATTGAGTTTGCACAGGGCACACACTGAGCTACGAAATGGCTCGTGTCCTGCGGGTGCACGTCGAACTATTTTTCCGTCCAGGTTTTCAACCGTCCTCGCTAACTTTGTTTCATAGTCGGCTCGAGCCGCCGCAACTCCTTCTCTTTTCAAGAACTTATTGCCGTGCATTTTAAATCCTGTTTGTGAGAATTCGAGATGCAACTGTATTGGCAGTTAGAAGTGAACCTGTTTACAAGTGAAGTACAACGCGGCGTGGGCCAGTTCAATTTCATCGTTCTGTATCCAAAGACTTGAGTAGCGTAACGCAACATGGAACGGATGTCCACCATAAACGCCTGCAGATGTGCTTTCAATGGTAATTTCATTTCCACTAGGAATCTCTTCCACGCAACGTTAATAGTTGCCAGAACTGTTTGCTTAAGATGCAGTGTTAATGCTATCCCTAGGAATACTTCACTTCGCGTTCATAATGGAAACATTGACCATCTATACACAAGTCCTGGATGGTCGCCGATGTGTATGTCAAAAATGACAACATTTTTTGAAATTATGCCCAAGCTTCTTTCATTTTCTAGATCGTTTGAAAATAATTACGAACATTCTTTGGAGCAACGCTTCTCTCCCATCAAAAAAGTCAACGCAGAATGCTATACAGTGTTTGCTGTAGCGGGGACCAAAATATACTACTTTAATTTTTGAAGCTCATTTTCCGACTCCGTATTTCGATGTTACGAAGTTTCCCAGCTTCAAGTCCAGCTTTCACCTTCTATACAGCATTTGGCGGTACTTTGACAGATTAAATCGCTTCCATTCTTCGCGGTCACTATTGTCATTTGTTCATTTTCGTTCTTCGTCACCTTCGGCGGCGCGCCACAAACGTGTTCTACATTAGCACTCTAGTTGCAGAGAGCTTAGGCCAATCATTTTGCAAATGCAGGCTTAGTAATTAATGTGCAATAGCTCAATGTGTGGTTTCATTATATACATCGTATAACTTGCTTCACGCTAAGAGGTCATGTCTGCGCATTCATGTCCGAGCTTTCTGTACCACCAATGACGAGCCCCCGGTTCTCCACTACCGTTAATAGATCACCAATCGTCTTACCACAATGACAACATCGTGCCCATAATTTCGATTTTGCTTCCATCGCTTTAGTGGTAGATCGACCGTAAAGCGGATTGCAGTATGTTGTGTCGCGATGAAATTATTCCATTATCACAGTTTAGCTTGCATCCCGTTTCTCTTTGTCAGTCAACACCGCATTAATATTAACCGTGAAGATTATTAGTATACCGGAACTACGGTAATGCGCAGGACGCAGGAATTACGATGAGGACTGCATTCGATAATGCAGCAAGCTACAAACTTGCGAGTGTTGCTCTTGAACCAGTGCTTTAGCTGTTAAGGCCCGAGTGTATCTCAGTTAAAACCGAAACCCCCGTTTAGCGAAACGGCAAACTCTCGAAAGAACAGTTGATGACAATTTTATCATTTCGGATCCAACACTTCAGCCCGTCGTAGGAGAACGTTAATTTGAACTGAAAATGTCTAGAACCTACCCACGCACAACTTTTCCCCTTTACTTCTAAGATTTACTATGTATACGAGCATTCTCGTTCCAGGCTTTCGTACGGAGATATTTAAGGTGAACAAAATGTGGGCGCTAATGACCTGAAAGCATCCGATAAGTTTGATTATTACAGTAAGAGCCGTTTTTCAGAAAAATTAGAAAAACGATAACCTCATGTTTGGCAAATCTCATTTCGGTTCAATAGATACTTACGTGAATAATGGTGGGATAATATGTAGTTATAAGCCACTTCCGTCAGATTGATTAAATTCAGTTGTGGATTTGCTGTGGTAATTTCGAACACGTTAAAACACGATTTTTGGCACATTTTGGTTGGTATCTGTGTTCAGAGGAACATTTGTGCAGAAAAATATATACTTTCGGCGTTGTTGACTGTTCTATAATAATTTTGGTTGTGGTTCAGTCAATAATAACACGTATTCAGTGGTGGCCTTTTGAGGCTTCAACGCTTCATTCAATCATACGCTATAATAGATTTATAGTACTAAATTATGAGAAAATACTTGTATTTAATAAATTAACAAAACGGTTTAAACTAACAGTTGAGTCATGCCGTGCTCTCTGACTATTATATTCTTAAATACGTGTGAATATTGAAGCGTTCCTGTGAGTTTGATGAAAAGTGTGATAGTCGACATTCCGTAGAGAAGAAACATACGATACTTTGTTTCAACAGTTCAAGAGTCACCGAATTTCCACAGTGATGGAAACAGTTAGCTACTGTTTGATAGAAGATAATTTTTACTTTAATTGGCTCAACGAAGTAGAAATTCGGCTGAAAAAAAAACTTTGAAAAACTTCTCTTCACATCTTTACGTTTCAGACTAATTATTCCGAAAAACGCTATTTGGGAAAATGGTCTGTGTGCCTGTGAACGCGATAGAGAGACAACGGCTGAATCATATCAAATCAGCTCAAAATTGGTATCTAACCTTCAGTTTACCGTAGGACGCCAAAATAAGGGTATGAAAAAAACCGCCCAAAACTGACTAAAGTTGTAAATGTGATCAAAACACCAATTTTTTTTCTCAAAACGCCTATAACGATTTTGATTAAATTTTTTGTATAGAGAGCTCCTAATGAGATAGCATTACAATAAAATTCTCATTTGATGGAAAATGACGAGGGCAGCACAGTAAATTACTAAACATTCCGATTTTAGCGTAGCTTTCTTCTTATAAACTCCGCTAAGAAAGTAGTAGAATAGTCAGTAAAGTATGTGGTACTCCAATTAAGTAAGTTTAGTAATGCTCATAAGACGTATAGGGACTTCTCCAGAAATCCGGAATTTCAATCACCACTGCTTCACTTACTACCGTTTCCAGGTTTTTACCTGATAACTCTGGAAAAGTGATTATTTACTTTCTCCAAAAAATCGTGTCTACAGCCTTTTCCATTCTCTATGTACCAATTGCTCAATAATGGCCAGTGCACTAGTACGAGAAGCACAGTAAATTCCGGAAGAGTAAGCGCTACTACTTTCTGCTACTGTGAAGTGGTGTTACTGCGTTAGTAAACATTTGAATTCGTAGCAAACACCATGAAACCCATCGGACTCTGCGTTGTACGATGGTGTGCTTATGCTTACACCTGACGATGGTTGGTCGCACGTTGGAGGCTGCCCAGATTAAATTGGAACGGGTAATGAGTTCATGGATGGGAGGTAATTTCAAGCGAATTGATAATAGACGTTGTGTGCACGGTCAAAATACACGCGCTGAATTACTGCTCACGAGGCGATATGTACATTTCGCCGATAGAGAAAGCTCACAAACCCATGCATCATCAAGTTGCACATAGTTGATTAGCTTTCGAGACTGTATTCTGTTTAGTTGCACTACAGCTTTACTCCAATCAGGAATTAACGCTTGGAGGTACGAAAAAGACGCTTTTGATTACTATCTGGTGGGAAAACTGCGATAAATTCACCACCGCCGGTTAGTAGCGAACGTACAGTGTTCTGAAAACCACAGAAGGATTCGATTGCCAGAGTCAGCTTTAGTTGGATCCCTCAAAAAATACAACCGGATGATTACATTCGGCAGTTGAGCGATTCCCCAAATCCCGGATGTAGCTCTTATCTCTCGTTAAAATCATTACCACGCAATGGCAGCTTATAAAAAAATAGAAATTCCAGCGGTAGAGATTTCATCGAAAATGGGAGTATCAGGGTTCGGCCTCTGGTTTCCACAACGTCAGCAGCATTTGTGTGAAGGGGGGACGTTTTCTCGCTTCCTCTAAAACTCGATGCCCGCCCTATAAACTCGTATTTATGAGACGGAATAGCGGAAACAAGGAACAGAAGTAAAAAAAGGGAGAAAACTCGATAAGGAAGACGAAAGAGAGTTGAGGAGTTAGGGAGAGCCATTAGCAGGTCGAATGTTCGACGTTCATCGCCCAACTTCAACGTTTTCCTAAAACAATATCCGCGGGGAATTTCAACCAAGTGGTTTTTGCCAACTTCACCCAATTAAAGAGCAGTGTGTCGCGGGGGATCGCAGATGGAACTCCCCCCAAAGATGAAACATTTGGGGGGAAAACAACGTGAATTAGTTCAACGGCGAAGTTGAGACTGGAATGACTTTTTTGGTGCGGTTTGTACTGAATTGCTATTCCAAGTGGGCTCTCATGGAGTGGACCTGGTATTTCAGGTGGAGAATGAACCGAAAACAAGTAACTTGATTTACAGAATGTTGACAAAATACTAATGCCTCTGAAGTAAACTCTTTCAATGCCAGATATTTGAGGCCTCTCGCCCTCATTAGCCCGTCACAATTTTTAGTAATTCGCCTTTCTTGAAATTGGCCATTTAACTGGCCCATTCATTGGGATTCGGCTCAACTGCTGACATATTTCCTCTAATTCGAAAACTGTCGTCTGTTTGAGGGCTTCCGTCTCCTTTTTGCTTCTTTTCCTTGACACCAACCGTATCATTCGATTTCTCCCGATCATGATCACGACAGTAAACCCTTCCAAAAAGTACCAAGGATCCCATGAATGTCCTCAGTACCCCTTCATTTAGCGATTTTTGTCCAATACCAAATATAACGTGTTTTCCACTCAGTTAACGAAAATTTAGCACTTAGCTGATTGTAGTTAACCATCCAGATTGTATTCGGTATCTTCCATACATGTCACACCTTGTACTGAGAGATAAACGTATGTGTGATTCATGTGCCGGTCAACAGTTTTTCGAAATCGTCGTTTACAGTTTTGAAATTATAAGGGGGTCGCCGGTGAAGGTTAGTCAACGAAACGTTAGTTTGAATTCCTGAATTTGCTCCTGATGTCTCAAGGCCTTTATTAAACACCCATCACCTATAGGTATAGGTGTAGCTTGTCGATAATGAAACGGAGTTAAGGCGGTTGTCTATTTGCGTTCATCTACGGTTAGGTCATCTTTATTAATATTATAAATGTAACTCTGTCTGTCTGTTACGCTTTCCCGCTTAAACCTCTCAACTGATTTGATGAAATTCGGCACAGACACTCTTTAGACCATGAGAAAGGACATAGGCTACCTTTTATTGCGAAAAAAGGGATACTAATTCCAATATCACATATAATGATTTAGTATATAACGAGGCGCTAACTAAGATTGAAGACAAAGTGATGGCTATATCTGGGAAGACATTATCAGATTTTGAAATGAACCGGCCACAAAGCATCGGAGAAGTCGTAGTGATTTTATAAGAGAACTGGACTACAATGTCTCTTCTTTACAACAACAAATATCAGAGTCTGTTCCTCGATTGAACACGGAACAAAAATTAGTCTTTGACATTGTTGTGCAAAGAATCGATAATGGCGAGAGCGGATTGTTTTTCTTAGATGCGCCAGGAGGAACTGGAAAAACCTTTCTATTAAATTTACTTTTAGCCCAAATCCGCAAAGATAAAGGAATAGCTGTTGCCGTAGTTTCCTTTGCGGCGACGCTGCTCGATGGAAGCCGCGCGGCACATTCAGTATTTAAACTCCCATTAAATGTACCTCATGAGGAAATTCCAGTTTGTAACATTACAAAAAAACAGCGATCGTGGCCGCTACAGCATTGCAAGCTGTTGGTGTGGGATGAGTGCACAATGTCTCATAAAAAAAGCGATCAAGGCGTCAGATATCAGAAGCAACCTGATTTTAATGGGTGGGATGGTAGTGCTGCTTGCTGGCGATTTTCGACAGACACTACCTGTCATTACCAGGGCCACTCCAGCAGATGAGATAAATGCATGTTTGAAAGCGTCTACATTATGGGTGCATGTAAAAAAATTTTGTCTCACTAAAAACATGGGAGTACAACTACACAATGATACGCAATCAGGGCAATATGCAGCAGCTCTATTGAAAATCGGTGAATGTCGAATGACTACGGACGCTAACGGCATGATTACATTAAATCAAGAATTTTGTAATTCTATCCACAACTTGGAAGATCTTAAAAACAACGTCTATCCCGGTTTGGAATATAACATGAGGAATAGAGAGTGGCTGTGTGAGAGCAATATTACCGACCGACAGACAGAAGCGAATGATGTCACATGTGCAAGGCGATGTTGTCGAATATTTGTCAGTAGATATTTTCATGGACAGTGAACACGTGACATCTTATCTTACAGAGTTTCTAAACTCTTTAGAGCTGTCAGGAGTGCCGTCTTATAAGCTGAGACTGAAAGTTGGGGTTCTAGTTTTGTTAATGAGAAATCTCGAAGCGCCGAGACTATGCAACGGGACTCGATTGCAAATTTCGCAGCTAGGACGCAATATTATTAGAGCAATTATAATGACAGGAATAGGTAAAGTTGAAGAAGTTTTGATTCCCCGCATACCCGTGATCCCTACAGATTTACCTTTTCAGTTTAAAAGAATCCAGTTTTCCCTCAAATCAGCCTTCGCAATGACCATTAACGAAGTGCAAGGGTACTTAAAGTAGCAGATATCCAATTAGAGAAAAACTGCATTTTCACATGGTCAAATGTACGTGGCCTGCTCGCAAGTGTCGAGTCCAAACAATCTCCACATTTTAACAAATAATAACAGAACAGCAAACGTTGTGTACAAAAATGTAAGTGTCTCTTGGGCATAAGGGACCAATAAATTTTCCTAGGTACTTTCTGCCACTCAATGGAATACATAGGTACCTTATACCTACGGTAAACAGATATTTTTTAATTTTTTTAAATATACCTACTCTCTTTTAACCAAATGCTATACCCAAATCTATACTGTTCTTTTAATATAATCCATAACCTTCAAATTAAAAGTACGCAGAAGTCGCGTGTACCAGCTAGTAAGTAATAAGAACGCAACTGATGTGTAACTCCGTTTTATTACTCAAACGGGTATCCGAAACCGCGTCGCGAGTGATTTAGTTCGTTTAGGTTATCGAAAATCAGATGGGCGGGACTCAGGGCAAAAAATTCACTAAAATCCTTTTCTTCGAAGTTTTCTTTAATTCGTCGGGCCGTTCTAGTCATTTCCCAGGGAATGAAAATTGTGAAATATTACCGTCAAACCTCGGAGCTGTTTTTGTGAAAATCGTATTTGGTGTATCAAGCACGTAATTCATTTTGGATGTGATTTTGCTGTTCGCAGTTGATCTGGGCCTTAAATAACACATTTGAGCCGCTCTCTCTCTCGAACGCGTGGGTCTCACACATGTCATTTCTTCAACGGGCGTTTTTCTGATTAAGAAGCCCTTAACACGTTAAGAGCTGAAGAAAAGCATTTAAAAAAATCTTTTTTCGGCCAATTACATTACTTTCCTTCCTATACTGTGGGACTAAGAAATTTAAACCATTACCGAGGGCCTCAAACATCGATTTTATATCTCTCTATCGGTAATAATTCCGCGAAATACATGAAATTTTATTTAGACGATTCCGGCTCCCCGAGTAATCACGAGAGGTTCAAAAATAAATGTGAACCATATCGACCTAACCGGTCATACAAAGGCCACCTCAAAGGAGTGTGAAGGGTAAGAGGGAGAGGGGAAATTGTGACGCGTGATGTGGAAAGCTCCAAGGGTTTGGCATATTTAGTAGCGACCCAAGAAGTTAAAGGTTCGAGATTTAATGGAAAGTGTTGGCGTGAAGGTAGGGGGGAGTCGATGGAAAGGATATAGTCGATATACGGTTTATTGATACAGGATGACGAGGAAAATGTGGAAAGGGAAGATTTGAACTGCAAAGCAACGGGAGGAGAAGAGAGAGAGAAGAAGAAGATTTATTCAGTAAATACATCGACAGAAAAGAAAATATACCTGATTAACTGAATGAATAATAATAGCTCGTCTTTAGGCAAAGCCTGTGTTGACGAGCTAGAGTGGAGTTTATAAATTGAAACATGCGAAGGAGGGATGTTTGGATACGTGAAATTAGAAAAGGTCTAAGGGCGAGGCGTGGGTATGGTAGATATGATGTGGAAAGGGTGTGATGCTCGGCTATGTTTACTCTTCAAAATAAATATGACCGTACCGATAGTTTGAGGTATTCGCAGCAACTTGCTTTTGCTTGAGTGGAGAAATCAAGGAGTCAACAAATGCATTGTCCGGTCCGGGGTAGCTTTTAGCGGGAGGATTACGATATAAGATCCCAACGGAATAGAAACTAAGGGCACACCATGGAGGGAAAGAGAGATGAAATTCGAATGGCTGGATGTTCCTGGCAAACCAAAAAATGTACCAAAGCCTTTTTTGCGCAGAAATGGCACTAACGATTTTGATTAGATTGCGTGTGCAGCCAGTTCCAAATAACACAAGATGCCATAGCATGGGAAAATGGTCTGTTCGTGTTGAGACAGCTCAATTGTGCCATCCAACGTCGGGACAACCCAATGAATCCCGAAACTTTAAGTCCAACCAGTTTAAAAACAGAGCTATAAACAAGTTGCATTTTTTTGTTGAAACGGTAGATGCTGGCGATACTCTCACTGTGGCCACAAACGGGCCTATTGTAAGAGCGTCCATGAGCTTCTGGTCATTGCCCCCCAGCACCATTCTCACTCCCCACGGCACTGGGCTCACTTGGTGTGACGTCCCTATACTCCCCCACCATCCCCGCACAAAGCGGAGGACATCCGCAAGTTCTGCATTCGCCACCTCTTCGGGCTGAAGACAAGGCCTCCCAAACACACGGCAGCGCGATGCCGCGAGTTCATCACATACTCACAACACTTGCTCTGCCGTCTTTAGCCCCACCTCGCAGAATATGCATGCCTGTACCTCACACTTGCCAATACTAACAAGGTGGTACCTCAGCGGACAGTAACCTGTGAACAGGCCACGTATGACCCTCATATCCTTTCTCCCCAGTACACGCACCTCCTTGGCTCTCCCTCTGGAGAGTCGGATGAAGAGTTTTGACTGTCTAATGCACCGCCCTGCACCTATCCTTCTATTTGCCAACCTCTCTACATAGGTGGCTATTGGTAGTCCCAACAAAGGGCTCAGGGCTGACAGGGATCTGTGCCGATCCCTTCTTTGCTAACCCATCGGCTCGTTTCCCTCTATATCCTGGTGCCCTGGCACCCAACACAGTGTTACGCTGTTGTCCTTGGCCAGGGCCTTCAGTCCAGTCAGACACGCCCACACCTGCTGCGACATAAGACAATACGAGGCTAAGGCCTTGAGAGTGGCCTGATTGCCCACCATAAGGTAGATCTTCTGCCGCTTCAGTCCCCTCTGCTGCAGCCACTGTACACAGACCACCTCTGCCTGGAACACCGTGGCCAGTGACCCTAACAGGTTGCATTAGTTTCTAAACCGAAGGGAAAAGAAAATTGATTATAGCCCAGTTTTCCCTGATAAATCTGGCTTGTAACCTACAAGCATGCTCAAAAAAATCAAAGCAGTAGTACGATAAATTACCTATACAGATAATTTAGTATGGAGCAACCCGAGAAATTCCAGAATTCAAACTAGCATTTCTCACAGTTGCACCCACTCACTCTCCTTCAGTTGATCCCCTGGCCCCGCTTGACCATTTGGGGGGGGGGGGGCTGGTTTAGATTGATTGGAGGGGACGTCGGATCTGCAAGGAGCTGGATGCAAGGTACATTATTTTGTATGATTTTTCCGATTCCTGGCATTGCATCTGAATCGAGCTTTCCTAGTTGTTTGCCAGTGCTAAGTTTCAGTGCTTTTTGATAGATAAACGTGAGCCCCCCCCCCCCCAACCTTACCGGTGTATTTTTCCTTGTTCCCTTATTGTCATTAATCACGATCCAAGCTGTTAGGTTAACATTGTTTTAATATTGAAAAGGAGTCCAATTCATTTCATTTCGTTTTCGTCTCTTTGTACTAAATTCAAAGTGGGTTTCAATACTTCCTTAATTTCATTTCACTGTTTTACCCTTTTTGTTTATTTATGATTTAAGATACGTTTTTGTGTTATGATTAAATTGGGTTCAGACACAAACTTCCTCTCCGCATTGTGGACGAGCGATTTCGAATAGAAAATCCCTACGCACATTGCACAGTTCTTACTCGATGATTCCTGAACAGTAACGCGAACCTACCTAGAAAATTCGTGATGACAGTCCGATGAAGCACGTATGCTCTGAATACTCAATAGTGGTGGTGGAATAGTAGGAGTAACTCAATAATTCTACGCTGTCAGTTTCTATGTAGAACTATGAACAACGTTCTGCCAAGTTCATATAAACTGAATGGGAAACAGATTGAACTATTAGCTAGAATGATTAAAAAATCGCTGATTGTTTGCGAGGTGGAGGAATGTGGTGCGATGCGGTGCTTCATTTCCGAACGAGGGCGCATGGCATAGAAAAGTCCTCACAGCATCTAACGTCATCAAGCTATCCGTCAGCACAGCAAGCTTAAATAATCTAATTGATAGGATGAAGGAGTTGAGGTTCGAGTAGAAGGAAAGGTAATTAATTACCCAGCTGAGGAGATTCCAAGTTTGAAAATGACAAGAGTCCTGCTGATGTAGCGCGCTAGAGAATGGAGGTGATGTTTAGGGTAAGCGACAGGTGTCTCTCGAGTAAGATGCTCTCGCTAGGAATGATGTTTAAGTGAGGATGCAGCGTTTCCACCGTATATTTTACAAATAAAACACTCCAGAAATCCCATTCCTTCTCCGACCTCAACTAAGATCAACTTAGTTGCATTTAACAATCTGTAAATGTTAGCCTTACGATTGTGATATGATTATTGCTTTGCTTACTGATATCATACCGTAACTGGTTTTTTCCTCGATGATCAGAACTGCGGTGTTTGAAAGGCGGGAACGGCACGATATCGCACGATAAGAAAGACCGTAAATACACTTTTGAGTTTTCGTCAGATCTTCACGTTCCAAAGGCTACTGAATACCGCGAAAATGGTCTGTGTTGATATGTGAGTGTGGACTTTAAACTTTCAATAACTTTTTCGCAGCGTTTCCCTTATAATTCGACTGATATAACCCTCTCGATAAATCGCAAGACGGTTCAGAAACGGCCAATATGAGAAAAGACAAACCTGTTTCCTCTCCAGAACTCTAAACCAAAACCTGCCCGAAAACATTTTATTGAGTGCCACATCAATTCCCTATACGATGGCCAATCCATGAAGATACAGGTACGTGGGACTGAAGAAAGTTATTTGACGCATCGCTCGAGATTCACTCACGCTTCCGTAGCAAATAGCGATCACAGAACAATTGCTCGAGTTTTTTTTTGCAGCAATAATCTACTCGAAAGACCCATCTCACATTCATGTTTGGTAGCAGTGACATGCAGATTCGTCACGGCTACAGTGGAGGGGCCATGCGTTAATCTCCACACATTTACCCCGGCGGCTATTCTCTTTTTGCTTCCGTCCGATATTCTGCAGCTATTACTTTTTTACCGATACCGATTCCGTTCAGTTTCTTCCACGGGGTCATCTCCCGTGGCACACCTACAGGAGTCACCAAAACATTTCGTTCGTCGCCGGAATTAAAACCAGCCTTCTAGCCGCAAATTACTCTGCTTCCCAGCCAGTCAGTTTTTTTGGTGACAGAACAAACGTAAGGTTTTTTATTCGCTTATTGCCTCTGGTCATTGTTGTCGCTCCAAATCTCTGTTTTGTTGGCTTTATTGGATTGCCTTACTTTTTTATGCGTTGTTGTTTATCAAGCCAGCGCTATTTATTATTGTGTAGTTCTCGTTCAATACTTTATACGTCACAACTTGAACCACTTCGTTCTTTCTTTGTGAGTCTTGTCAGCCTTTAAGTACACTCTACTTCTATTTGAAAACTTTCTTTTTTTCTCCACTATCAGACTGACGGTCCTCTGTGTAATGAGTTTTCGTCATTTAACGAATACGCTTACATTAAGTAAGAGAATATTCTGTAGAGATCATCTTTCGAAAATTCCAGGAGAAACTAGTTATTTGAAGATGTTAGGGAAAAGGTAATAAAACATGTATATTGTAGAAACAACGGTGGATAAGTTTGAAGGGGTAACTAAGTGTGCACAAGTGGGAACAAATGAGATAACTGCTAAATATTTCGCCTCTACGCATCCAAGGTAAATTAATGGGCAGTGAGGCGTGCTCGTTGGAATGAGCGCCTACAAAACGGCCTCCTTCGACGCTCTGTGGGTTGAAACCCGGGAGTTGCCAATAGATCTTGCTGTAAAGACGAGAAGCGCTAGTTATCTGTATTGAATGAAGGGTGGGGTGAGAAGGAAGGTTATAGGGGAACAAAGAAAGCCACGGTTGGGGGAAGCCGTGTCTCAAAGAGCGCCAGGAGAGGAGAGATAATAGCCCAAAAGGTAGTTGGATACTTCAATGGATCCCCGGGAGAGGCCTGGAAGAGGTGGATGGGATTCCATTATTATACTGCACAGGCCGTTAGGGAACTCGGCAATTTTGAAGGAAAAGTTTAGAGAATGGAACTGGAGTAAAATAGGAAGCGGAGAGCAGATTGGTCGATAGAATTAAGCTGGTGGTTTTTGTAATTCAGGGATTTCCAGATGAGCTGAGATCTAAGCTGCGAAAACTATTTTGAGTCGCAGATGCAGAGTTGGTAGGATCAGATAGGTGAAGGGGCGGATGAATACAGAAGCCTGGCCGATTCTGGCTCAAAGGCCCCCCCACCCCACCCCACCACTCACCCAGGAACGTCCTCTTTCATTCTCTAGACAAGAGACTCCGATTCATCGAATTCTCCCAACCGTTTTTCCACATTTTCGCGTCCCTTAATACGGAAAAGGAAGGAAATGAGTTTGCAATAAAATTCAAAGGCTTCTGAGTCAAAAAATGACCGTTGGAGAAAATGGTCTGTGTGTGCGTGAAAGCGGTCGAGATAAAATTGCTGAACCATATCAGCTCAAATTTGATATTTATCTCACAGACGAACGTGGAACGTCAAAAGAGTATGAGCGGTTATGTTGGTTCGAAACTAACTGTAGTTATGATGACCAAAACCCAAATATTTATTTGCTCAAAAACTTCTCTCAAGCATCGTTTGTTTTTTGTGTATTCTCTTCACTCTGTTTCTGTTCCCTCTATAATTTCACAACTGTTGTAAGCGCAACAAAGGAAATTGTTTGTCGTCGAGGAAGACGCGCTGAGTTTGGGAACCAAGTCTGCGTAGTGCGGCGATCGCGTCTGCACCGGTCAGCGTTGCTGTGGACCCATTTCCAGCACTGAGCCCCCCTTCGCCCGCTTTATTCATTCTACGCGAAATCTCCGGAGACGACCGTACGGCTCTCGCCATTTTCCTCCTTTTTCAACGCGTTTTCGAACTTTCCTCGTCCAGGACGACCATTAGTTTTGGTGGCCACCATTGTGAATCAGTTTTTGCCGTTCACCAGCTTTCATCAGGAAACATTTCCTGCAGGTACATTGCCGTAGTAGTGTTACTCGCGTATTGGACAAACCTTTGGGCCAAGCCCCGGTTAGTGGATCCATGATCCAATTAAACTTCTGTTTATATTTTTTATTTGTTCAAGTTCCGTTTTTAGTTTTGTATATATTTTCTCGAAGAGTAATTTTCCGTTTTTTTGTTCCATTACAGTCAGATTCAATTTTGTATCAATTTCTTTCGCCTTTTATTTATTGCAAGGAGATCGACAATTAGGTCTTATACTGTACGAGCCCTAAGTTGACTCCACAACTGTTAACACGAATCTTTGAAAAATCATACTGAGAGCCCCTATTATTACCCGTACGTTGAGTTTTCAATGAAGGTGGCAGAAATAGCACAACCTCCGGTAAATTCCGGAACTTCAACTGCTGCCAGTTTTGACGTAGAACGCGCGTGGAGCGTGGAGTTACCCTATCAAGTTCGTATAAACGGAAAAACAGATGTTATTAGTTGAGTGATAAAGTCATTTAATAATGCAGGTGGGCCAAAGAAACGTTGTGTGATGCGTTTCTATGCAAATATCTGTAAAAATACGGCCCAGATGATTGGATCAAACTCAAAATATATCTAACCATTCAATATCAATATTATTGTGCTCCGTAAATGCTCCTCTGACAGTCCGATGTACGAGAATGCTCTCAAAACCTTTAGTGTGTGAAGCACGGAAGAGCTGACTGGAACACGCAAATCTCTCAAAAAAAGATTCATTTACGTTTGGTTTATATGACGCTCGTAAACTTATTTTCTGCGAATTATGGCATCAGTGCGAATCATTTGAGCTAACATCAATTTCTCGGTGAAAAATAGTCTGCAATTTCTTATCATCTTTACTTTATACAGAAAAGTATACGCAGTTTCTGTGGAAAAGGAAATACTTATTCGGAGTAGCCAAACCCGACGTTGAAAAGTCGACAAAAATTCTGTAATGAAGAGGTCAGATGAGATGGAGTTCGAACGAGACGGAATTGGTGAATGTGTCAGCAATCAACGAAAGTAGCAGTGCGACTGTGGCTGTCCCACCTGTTTGGCTCTGAAATTACGGCTGGGGCTCACTCCACCCAGAATCCCAAGTTCAAAAGGTTTATAGGGAAATTTACTTCGTACCTTCAGCGAAGCTTGTAAAATCTATATTGTTGTTTGCTTGTCACAGTGTTGTTTATTTGTTTTCCAGCTAGCTGTATTGAATTGATTGGGGTGGAGGAAAGTTGTGTCATCGCACCACGTATGTCAAACGTATATTTATAGGGATGAAAAGTTAGGCGCTGATTACTAGAAGATGGCGCTCGGACACCCTCAACTTCAACCCTGACCCCCTCCATTTCACGAGCTTCCGTCACCTCGATACGAAGATCGTATTTAGTTTATTATCTTGCCAGGACTTCAGATTCTACCTGACAGATTCTACCAAATGCCAGATTATAGTCCAGGATCACTACAGATTGGCCAGCCCACAGTTCTTCTCCTGAGAAAACCCACTAGTGCCTCTCTCTCTCTCTCCACTTCCCAGCCCTTAGGTGACAATTTGCCAGCAATCTGGTTGCATGTCACGCCATAACGCTTGATGTGGCCCGTAAGAGTGTGCGGATATACCTATACCATATGATTCAGTTTCCGCAGGCAAGACAAATTTTATGATCGCAGTACTTTGTACACTTCATCGCGGTAGATAGTGACGCCAAATGACGGCGTGATCTCGTGTTGCTAATCTCATCGATGGGTGCCCTTACATAGCCATGTCACACCACCACAGCTGGTCCTGAACAATCTACGACCGGCTACAGTACATGCAAGAAGGCGCTGGTAGTGGCCGAGAGTCTGTTTGACGGAAGCAAGAGTTCTCCAGATCGAACCACAAAGCCCATGGGATGCTATGTTGGAGGCCTAGCCAAGCACGCACAGGAGACTGTACTATCATAACTTATTAGTTCTAGGACGCTCAACCTCTCAGAACCCCTATTAGTTCCGACGGGTAGCTTTGGGGCGGCGTAGCTTCTGCTCAGACATCAGTGGAGTCATATAGGTCACACCGAGAAACTCAATCCCAAGGTACCACCACATCTCGAGGACGTCTCAAGCCAGGTCCCGTGGGTCGCCAAACACAGATCACAGATTTCCACAAATGACGTTTTTGGGCTCAGTAACCCTTGAAAAGTAAATATCGGAAGAAACCGCAGTTATTTTCTCAACCGATTACTTAACTTTCCACCCTACTTCGTAGAGCTAAGGAAAGCGACAATAAAACGAGAAGCTCCTTTACAAAATTACGTAAATTTGGCCTGTGGCAAAAGGACTTCAAAAATTCCCGCATCGTCGAAAGGAAGTTTCGAAGGTTTCATTCCAAAACCCAGAAAACGGCGCCAAATGATTCGAGAACCTGTGGAAATAAGAGGATTGGGCGAGGGAAGATAAATGCCCGATCAGCGGTTCTTTAAATCGTGCCGAGAGGAAAAGCAAAGAAGATGATATTAACTCGCGCAATCCAGCCTCAGATGAACTGAGCTGCGGCGAGGTTCGGTCCAGACGGGCAAAACGGCGGCTGCAACCTTCTGATCTTCATGTTTTGCGGCCGACTGTATCGAAAAAGTCAGATTTGCGGGAGAAAAATTTAATATGGAAAGGAGCAAAAATGATGTAATATGCAATTTTCATCAATGGGGAGGAGGGAGACAAGATAAGATGCACAAGAAACGTGAATTTTGCCTCTTCCCTAGAAAGAAACCCTTCCGCTAACCAATACATATCTTTCTTTGACTCTGAGCGCATTTGTGTGTAAAAATGCGGAGAGCCGCGACGTGAATAACATCAAACTCACTAAGCTTTACAATGTTCTCCATAAACGTTCCTCTGACAGTCTGCCGTACACAGACAATCGCTAAAACTGAACATAAAATGAGCATTAAACTATATTTTATAAACCGGATGGAGTGTTTTTTAGCGACCAATACCCACATTATTTTCTCCTGCAACTATTTCTGAACGGATCCGCGAAACAGAAATATAAGTCAAATTACGTCGGAAAATGATAATGACCCAACATTAAATGATCGTTTTTCTAGTTTCCTCAAAACTTCAAATCAGTTGAGCCTTCGCCCGTATACGAGTATAGACCGTGCAGTCGAATTATGGGGGGGTGAAAAAAGTTGTGGAACGCTACGCACTAGATATTCTTTGATTTAATCCTGATAACGTCCAAAAAGCTCAAAATGGTTGTGAATCGAACGCAGGTTTGGAGGAACTTTTATTTCTTTTCATCCATATCGTGGAAGTTCCTCAGTCTCTAAGTTTTTCAGATTTATCACTAGTCGCCTTGTATACATTTGTATATATTTAAAATGTATTCGATAATCTAGAAGTACATTCAACACATTATCTACATTTTTAAAATTTAATATAAATAAAATGTACATTGACAATGTTTTTTGATTCGATCGTGGAATTTATAAGGGTCGTGGAAAGTACCAAATTGGTTTTTGTAGCAAATGGTAATGTTTATTGAGACTTGTTTTTATTTTATTAACTATTATGGTTTTTTTAATAGCTAAATCGTCAACTTAACAATTGAACTTCTAAAATTTTGTCGTTTCAAAAATATTTGTCCTTGTCGCTGAAAAATAACTTACTCGACAGTTCGCGATATTTCAGTTACTCGGAAGTTCGTTGTTTTCGACTAAGACGGATGGGGTCGTGAGCGAAGGGTCGACAAAGAGGAACTGAGGGGAAACCAAAGGGCGCTCCTGCGCCGCCCCTCCACTCACTCTCAAAACCAACCCCTATTTCTCACCCCCGTCACTCGAGCACTGAACCAAAAATCCTGATTTATGGGCGAAAAGGGCTGCGTCGCGAGCAGCTGTAACTGCAACAAATTCCGTTGTCACGTTTCATTGGGCCGGAGAAACAGTCCTGGCAATGGGGTTTCGCCGCTTTTGGAACGAAACAGGTGCGAGGGAGGTAGTAATGCGTTTCTTTTACCGGTTTTCTTGAGACCTTTTCCTTGTTTCCGGTATTTTGTTCGCTTTTATAATCGGGTTTTATTCCAAATGTGTGCAGGGAATGCCGAAGGGTACGAAACGTGATGCAATCGCGTAAAAAAACGTTTTCTTCGAATCTTGTTATGTGACGTTTTGAGGTCAACTGAATCGAAAAAATCAAATTATCTCATTTCACTGGGTGGTCTGTCTGTCACAATGTGTGGGAGAACGGTTGGATCGATTAAGCTGGTCGTTTTTTTCTTCGTTTAGTTCGTGATTTTTTAAAGGCGCACAAATTAGGTTGTCAGCCACTCAGAGGAAGAAAGAGGGGGACCAAAATCTACCAAAAATGAACGCGTTTTACCTTTTTTCTCGAAAGTACCTTTTACGAATTTGATTAAACGTTATCAAACTCGATCAAATTACCTTCTACCAATCAGTAGGTAACTTTATTACATTGCTTGGCTCTACGAAGTATAAAGAAATGGCAGTAACTGAAACGGTGAGCCATCATCGTATAGACTGTTCAACGCAAGTCAAATCAGTCTGAGTCTTTTGACCTTGGACTTCCACAGTCATTGTCTCCTTTTACGCTCTTGTACCTGTGGAAATTCTCCCGCCGTGGTTGCGGTTATTTCTAACGGCAGCGGATTCCCCTGAAGTGGGTTTTCCTTTCTTTATTTTCCCTCTCCTCAATTTCAGATTTCTCTCCACAAGAGACAGCTCCTTACGAAATTCAGAATGAATAATAAACCAAAAACAAAAGTTCGTTTCAGGCGGATTTGGCTCATACCATTATTTTGGCGTTCCATCGTAACCTGAGGGCTAGATATCAAGTTTGAGCCAAACGTTGATTTTTGAAGAGAATCCAAAACTCTTTTTTTGTGCCGATTTCAGATCTTCGTAATTCGTACTGTCAGGTTGCGAAAATAGTGTGAATTTCTGTGAACGCGATTAATAGAAAACGGCTGAACCAAGTCACCTCAAACTTGATATCTAGCGTGTACATCACCATGGAAAGTCAAATTAAGGGTATAAGCTGAATCCAAACGTGCACACTGCGAACCCCATATTTGGAACTACGAAGGCTACAAAATTAGGCTCTGAACAGTATTGAGGTAAAAAAATGACTGAATCTCGTGATCGCGTTTGCTGTCGCTGTGCATTAATTATAATCTGCCAATCACCTTTAATTCAACTAATTAGTGATTATGTGACTGATAAAACGAGCAACTGGGTTAATTGAGCGCACGAATTTCAGAAGGAGAACCTCCCTCGAATACATTTTAATAAAGCAGGCAGGAACCAAAGTAGCAATCAAACAGATGATTATCTACTGCCTCACCCGTTCCGCCCAATGTTACGAGAATTGGTCAATCAATTAAAAATCCATTTCGCAGCGAGTTGTTTGACGTGCCGTGTCAATCACAAATTGTCAATCTCGATATTTTCGAAAGTTCGGTGATTCGTTGAGTCCGTCCGCTTTTTCAAACCCGAGAAATATATGCTGACTCCGTTGGCATGAAATTTAAAACATAATTTGCAGCGCTTTAAGTTCTGGAATTTATTGGTCTGCTGCTACTTATGGTATGACCTCTTAATTGGAGATAATTGATAGGACTGTCGGCATGATATTTATGAAGTAGTTCGTGTGTACAGTTCTGGACATAGACGGAAAACTCAGTCAGTCAGGAAAAAGTCAGTCATAAAACCGACGTTAGCTTGGATTCCTCAATTTCCAAACTCCACGATCATTCCGCGACTCAAATCGCTCGAGCAACTAATGTAACCAATTTTTAACTCAGTTTATGTAATTTTTAGTTTTAACGCTCAATGTTGCAGTATAAATTGCCTTTCAAGGTATTCCACCTCCTTTAGGGAGTAATCGTCCGTAGGTGGTTCATGAGAATTTTTTGTGAAGGTTGATGTTTACTGTTTTGGAATTATTTGGTAAAATCTGCGATAAATGGTAGTAAATGAAGCGGGAGTGGTTAGACTTTAGGGATTTGTGAGGTGATTCCTACTATCTTATAAATGTTACTGAATTTTTATCGCGCAGGCAGTTTATTGGACTATCAAAGTGATTTCATATCGTACAAATTTGTAAAGAAAAACTGCGCTAAATCGAGTTACTATGATTTATTGTGCTGCTCTCGTCGTTATCCCACGTATGAACATTTTATGATCTCTGTGGACCTGTCCACACAAAATATTAGTTTTGAATGTAGCTGATATTCGTGTTCGATCTGCAGGCTCAATATAACATTTGAGCCGATTTAGTTCTGCCGTCCCCTCTCAATAGAGTTCACACACATACATACCATTTTTTGAAATGGTTTAGCACGGAATGGAAACCCTTGGAACCCGAAGATCCGAAGACAACTTGTTTTTTCGACGATTACTTAACTTTCCTTTTTACTCCTTAGGGCAAATGCAGGGTTGAAATTAAGTAGGGCTAAAAAACGTTGTGTGATGAGACGTGAAATATTTAGGCTTAGTAGCAAAAGCTATTCTATTTCCACTTTCCACGAAAATTTGCGAAAACGTTCAGGTTAACATCAACGACCTGGGGATAA
This sequence comes from Pachypeltis micranthus, assembly GCA_020466155.1. NCBI lineage: Eukaryota > Metazoa > Arthropoda > Insecta > Hemiptera > Miridae > Pachypeltis > Pachypeltis micranthus. Next base: position 68,530,360 of record CM035769.1, read on the forward strand.
GTTAAAAGTTGAGTTGAAGGCCCGTCGACCGAAAAGCCGCGATAACGAGGTCATCCAACAAACGTCCAACAAAAAGGAGATGCTTTGGAAATAAACGCGGTGATTGATGAGGACATCAGGTCTCGACGAGTAAACCGAGAGGAAATCTGCCACAGAGTTTTCACAAGCTCAAGGAAAAAGATAAACGCGGTTTATTTCCCCTCCAAAAAAAAAACAAACTCCGAAGTCGTTGCGAATACATTTGTGTTGCGAAATTGGGATTTGTCGACAGGAATTTGTAGGTGTAACGGTAAACCATTGTAGAATCATCATCATTGATTGAGATTGTTCACTTGATTGGCCTCGCTGAACGTGATTGACAGCAATGGAATCTTTTATGACTATGCACTGCATGCAGGATCCCGGTTGACGATTGCAATACCAGCGTGCACTGACTCCAACCTGACCTCGCTTCACCACAACGGTGTTTCGCTAGGACAGGACTTGTTATCCCATCAATCTGCAGTGTGCCTCACCTGCACTGGCACTGGCGCTTTCCCCGTTCGAACCGCTCTCCTCCACGAGAGGAAACAGTCAACAGGAATCTGCAAAGAATGCTACAGGCGGAACATCACGTGTATGCCATAACGTGAAAAATTTTCTACTTGAGTTATAGGAGAATATAGAAGAAAAATGCTACTCAAGCCTAATTAAAACTTAATTAAGTCATCTGCACAAAGATACGTGTTTTCTCAAAAGAGTTCGGAGAGCAAGTAGAGTGTTATGTAACTCCCCCGGTTCTTGAAGGGCAAGTTGCTCCAATTCGACCGATTAAACTAACATTTACTCGCTAAATCAAGTTAACCGATCGGATGTTAAAAGATAAGAACGAGTAGCGTTGCACCAACAGGTTTAACGTGTTAGTTAATAACACACACAGTGAGTTCTCACTTTTAGCCAAACTGATGTCAAGGAAGGTCGAACTGTTCTGACTGCTGGGTTGTCAGGAGTCGTTTGAAATACAACCCATATCCACCAACTTCTTCCTCCCGCTAGTTCGATCATTGTGGAACATAATTATATTTCCAGAATGAAAGTTTTTCACACATGAGCTTTATCAATCAAACAGTGGGGGTGCAACCCTCGTTTCCTTATATCAGTTCTAATTCCTCATTTTACCACCCTGCTGCGTAAGTCTGCCCACAAAACTCATACGCTTCTTATACCGTCACTGTAATAACTTCTTATACCGTGACCAGTGTTTTTTTACTTTCCACTAACCGTACGGCAAGGAAAGTATTACGATCGTGTCAAAAATAAAGTTTACACTACTTCACGTTTTGAACACTACTGAATCCAAAAACCTAATTGCCTAATAAAACTAGTGCGTGTATTAAAAAAAGATTTGATAATTGTTTGTTTTTGACATTTTATGTATTTACTTTGCTACATAAACTCGAAAAACGTTACGTGGGTTATGTAACGGAGAAGCGTCACGAAATATTTGTGTTGGATAAGCTTGGTAACATCACACGTTTTAATAACCAGTGATGATCAGTGACCAAGTGATGATGTCAATTGCAATTATATCCCATTATATCGAAACCATAAACGAGCACAATCAAACGTAGTTATCATTGCATAAAAACAAAAATAAAAGACCCCCTCGTGGTTGCGTACTTGTACAAAAGCTGTACCCACCGTTTGTGTTTCGTTTTGACCCAAATTTATGTCTTTACTTTGCTACATAAACTCGAAAATTTAACGCGGGAGATGTTACGCGGAAAATGTAACGGAGAATTTAATTCTTCTTCACACCTCCAGGACGAAAGTGTCACGTCTGTGCTAGGAGTTGAGTTAAATTGTTCACATCAGAACTAGAATTCCTCATAATTCTCGCCTTTGAGACCTGAAAACTTATAAAAAGGAAAGGAAAATCGAACAGTGGATGAGTACTTTATGGTTAAAGCCAAAATAGCAAACATAAGTAGGTGCTAAGTCGCAGTCGTGTATGCAAAAGGAGTCGAATAAGGTCAGAGAACAAGGTAGTGGAGCGGATGGGATAGAATAAATAGTAAAAGAATTAAGGATAATGGAGAAAGAAAAGCCAAGAACGGCTGCAAGAAAATGTTTAAGTAATTGGGTTAGGTCCGCCAGTAGGCAAATGACTGAAGTTAACGTACCTATTAGGTGAATCCGTTGACATATTTCAATTGACGACGCAAAAATAAAGTTAAGAGCGATTTCTATCGATGGGAAAGGAAGTGAGGACCAAAACGTACCAAAACATTGGGGTTTTCTCATTGAAATTGGCCATAACGATTAAATATTTTAATTATCTTCCACTAATCAACTTTTCTTACACATAAATACCTCCATGAATATTCGATCAAATGAGATAGAGCCCTGAGAAGCAAAAATAGAATCGTTTTCTTCACTTTTTGGCCAAACGGCTTCAACTTTTCATTAAACTCACGGGATATCTTTAAAAAATCAATACCTATAAATTGTTCCCCGTACACGTTCCTCACATAGTCCATCGAACAGTGATAACAATTAATATGTGTCGAAAATAGTGTTTTTCTTAACATTTGCATGATTTATAGAGTAACTGTTTTGCTGGACGTGATCAATCTTACGTCTTTCAGCCACCTAGAGCCGTATTTTGGTAACCACAATTATTTCTGTATCCTTGAACGGAGATATGGGCCCTGGTAGCCTGAAAAAACGAGACGAATATTAATTTATCGTTGTTCCAATATTCTCAAAAGCGCCTATGACGTTTTTGATGAAACTTACTCTCAACTAACTAGTACTTACATATTGTTTTACATAAATATTTCCATAAAAATTCGTTGAATGAAGATACAGCGTCCGTATACGGGTTGGCGCCCTCGTATACAGTTGGCCGCCGAATTTACGAGGGTTGCGGAAAGTTGTGTGTTGCTACGCACCTGATACTTACCTCACGATACACCCCACTCATATTTTGTCCGTGTTAAATTTCCCTCTCTACCTATCTTTCCTTCTCTCATTGGCCTAAACCCAAGTTGTGTCACTGACTTTCAATATCATTTGTCAATAACTCAATAACATATATATTACATTTCCTTAGCTCTACGTCAATGGCTTTTTCTACTTACTCAATTCATTTATTACAACACTTCACGGCAGCAGAAAGCGGTAGCGCTTACAGTTCCTGAATTTATTGTGCTGCTCATACTCATTCCCGAACCATTATTGAGCAATTAATACACTGAGAATTAGTGAGGCTGTAAACACGATTTTTTTTAAAGAAGCATAATAATAATAATTTTTGCCGAGTAATTGGGTAAAAACTTTTAGAACTAGTAAGCGAATCGGCGGTACTTGAAATTCTGGAATTTTTGGAGTGACCGCCATATACCTTATGAGCGTTTTTAAATACTCAACCTATAGGTATTGGATTGGACTACTATACATTTTTTTAAAAGATTCTAGTAACATTTCAGAGGAGTTTATAACGAAAAAACCGAGCTAAAATCGCTTTTCGTCGAAAACTGTGGTAATTTATTGTGCTGCTCTCGTCATTTTCCCACAAATGGGGTTTTCATGGTATAATTGTCTTATTACGAGCTATCAATATAAAAAATTTAATCAAAATCGTTTGAGCCGTTTTTGAGAAAAAACAAATTTGGTGTTTTGATGACACACACATCAGACCGTTTTCCCAAATAGTGTTTTTCGGACTCAGTAGTGTCTGAAACGTAAAGATCTGAACAAAGATCAACATTTTTTCAGCCGATTACATAAATTTCCTTTCTACTTTGTAGAGCCAAGGAAAGTAAAAAGGAGGATATGAAAAAGCGCACATTTTTCAGAAAACCAAAAAACTGTTTTACAGCGAATTCATGCCATTTTCAACACAGTTAAAATTTATAGATCACGAATACAAAGACTTTATAAATGCTGTTACTCGATGTGGCCACTGATTTACGTGCGTTACTCATTTTAAATAGCATTTACAAAGGCTATAGTATCGTCGAAAGGTACCCAGACGAAGTAGTCTCATTCATTTCGGTCAGTACAAATTGACTGTAATAGCCAATCAAGCCCAACATCATTGAATCAGCGTTAACTCACGCATTTCCACGTACAGTTTGAATTTCTAACCTTCGCACGTCGAAAAATCTAAATTCGTCTGACGGTTACTATTTTTAATATTCGCTCTACAATGAATACTTGAAGTACCGTGATCGCGTAAAGACACTATTTGGTAAGTAGCAAACACACAATTTTCCGCAACCCTAGTGTATTTGCCGATCTGTAACAAACGTGAGCGCTGCATTTTCTACGGAAACATTTGGGGAAAGCAAAATGTTTACCGATTGCTATTATTATTTAATGGCAGCTCTTTTGTCATTATCACGCTAAGACGTACTACTTAATTTAATTGCAAAAAATAACAACTGATAAAAGATCCGTCCACCCAAGGCGTATCTTGACGAATAGGATCGTGATCCGCCAAGTCACCACTTACTCTGATTATCTTAAGCTCTAGGGTTGAAGATTAATGAATCAACAAACTCGTCCCACAACGTCCGCTCTCTAAATAGTAAGATGAAATATTGAACTTGACGATGATGAGCGTAATGCTCTTCACGAGAACAAGATGAAGGTTTATAGTAACAATGATTGTAAGTGCTCAGTTGGATGCTCCACCTTCCCCTGGGCCATGAGATAAAATCTCGAAATGAGAACAACTTTCGATGAGCCAGAAATAAGCGACGCTTTTGCCGAGCTTTAGATGAAAATGTTTTCTTGGAAGACATTACTTTGTCCTGTTGGCGCGTATTTAGTCCCCGCTGTTTCGATAGTTGATGACTGCCATTAAATGATTCACGGAAGTAGCGTAAGGAAGTTGCATTCATTAATGCACGTTTTAGCTGCATAATTAATTTTGCGGAATAACCCTCACCTGTGAGCTTAAAATTAAAAACGCCCCGCTTTTTAATGTGGGGGGGGGGGGATCAGGATGGTAGTTCAATAAGTTACAATAAGTTTAAACTAACTAACTTGTAAAGTTAAAACTTTGATCGCGGGCATATGATACTCAGGAGCAAGCTCAGAAGTTCCTGAATTCAGACCACTCTCCTGTCTTCGACTACTTCATAGAGTTTTCCCTTTAGTTCCAGTTACACGAACCTTTCCAACAAAAACAATCGTCTTACGTGGGTTACGTGACGTTGTGACATAAATAGAGACTCAATACATTTGGAAGGCAACTTTGAGAAACATTGTTCGTTCTTAGTTCAGCCGAGCTGGGAATAGGGAAAGAAACGAGTTGATACCAGGCAGGGGAGCTTCGATAGCTTGTTCTGCGGAACATCGTTTAGATAACAGCAGTTGCCTTTGGGAAATACAGAATAACGAATGGACAGATTTTGAACTCTTTTTGGCTTACATAAAACATGGAATAGTGCACTAATAGTCGCGTACTTCTAACTACAGCCACCCCACTACAACACCTTGACCTCCCTTTATCGTTCCACGTTGCAAAAAACCTTTGGATTTGATGAGCTAAAGCAGAATTGCAAAAAGGTTACTGAATGATTGGCTCAATTTGGCGACGTTCCTAAGGAGCCCATGGCATGTGCCCAGTTCTTCAAGGAAAAAGGTGGTGGAAAGTTTTCTATTCTAGTTGACATCTGCGTCAGCAAGTACTAACTGTTCCACCCTGGGAAGTGGAAAAGCCATAAGTGCCATCGAATGAGACGGGCCTGTGGCTATTCTGGCCATAAGGGTTGTTTGACCCAAACATGGTATCACCGGAATGCACGGCCCGCAGCCTTGCGCTGGTGCATTATGGGTTAGGGCCAAAACAGGTGGCTGTTTCCTCAGGGCAAAGAAGGTGGAACAGAGCAATCCAACCTCTACCCAGGGTAAGGCTTAAAATGCTGGAAAATGCACTTGCCCTGCGGGAATCGTGGTGGTCGCTGAAGGTTAGTTCGCTCATCTCAAATTTCGGTTTTACATCTGAAGAGTCTGAGAGAGGTGGGAAACACCCAGTCGGTACATCCCCAAATGCAGAATTGTAACTGTCAATGTGTGCGTGACGGGCGAAGGACTAGGTACCGAGTGCTCCTTTCTTAGGACAACTGTCTGCGAGAGAAAGAGAGAGCCAAGAAGAACATGAGAAGTTTACTCCACTTAGCTTCTACTGGTCAATAAACCTCATCTCCACGGGGTACCTGGTGGAGACATCGCGAAAGAATTTTATTTATGTCTCGCTTTTCCCGTCACAGACAAGGTCCTGACGGCCAGGGAAACTGTCTGCATACAGAAGCACTTCCCGGACTAAAGGGGATTCCAGTTCGTGTCTGATGATCATGTGGCGGATGCAGGTAAGCCTTGCCCTCAGAATCCATGTGTGAATGAAGCGTAAGTGCAGGGAAGAACGCCTCTTGGGGATTCCTGAACAAGAGCCTGCCACCCATTCAGGTCTTCAGGCTGCTCAAGCTGCACAACGAACTCAGTGACGTCAGCAAAGTGTCACCAGCTGTGGAGCCAAGGCGTTGGGTTCGTGGGCGCTGAGGTTTCCATAGAAAGCTACCCATGTAGCAGGAGAGGGGTAAAGACAGCAGAGCTAGATATCCTTTCCAACCGCCTAATGTCTCTATACATGTCATTGCATGTGTGTAAAAATATGGATGAACCGGGTCCTAGCGGTGTACTGGCTGAAAAACTTGCCTATAGAGCGGAATACCACTGAGTACATGGCCCACAACTTACTTCAGAGCCCCCACGTTTCATCCAGTGGTGAAATAATTATCTTAACAAAGGAAGATAATTTTGTCTTAATGTGGTTTAGATGACGGATTTGGTTTCTACATAGATCTACTACTCTTCTTTCATTACGAATCTATTCGAAAAACATGTTACATGCTTCCTTGCTTTGATCCTTGACTCTGGTAATCCAGAGGTAAGCACAAACACTGGCTAGACACACCCAGTAAGAGCGTTTTTTGGTTTATTATTCATTCTGACCCTACGTTTTCGGTCACGAAACATTTTTTACAACTGCCCCTCAAAATTTGATACTTTACGTTTCAAGACACAGAGATTCCAAATTTGCAATGTCCGTCCGCCGTCCCCTGTCCCCTGTCCGCCGTCCGGGCCGTTTTGTGCCTTTAACGTGGTCTAAAAAATTCGTTCTTTCGCACAAAAATCCAATTTGGTATCTAGTTGTGCCTGCCATCTCGGCAATCCGATCGGACAAAGCTCATGATTGTTATGGGCACAAAACGGTTAAAAAAATTAACGAAACGCAGTACAACGCGGGAACTACAGCGGAAGTCAACGTTTCGTCTAGTCTGGCAACGCCGCCCGCTCGCCTCCCCTTTCTACGCTCGCCTCCCCTTTTGACTCGACTCGCAACGTTTAGGGGCGCCGGTTTTTTTTTTTGCTTCCTCTAGGAAGCGCTCGTATTTCGTATATAACCTTTGGCACTACGATTTGTCTCTTTATCGTCCGATTGCCTTGTTCTCGTCTTCACTTCCACAAATGACTGTTTCGCTCCATCTAACTATTTCCGTTAGCAAAATATCTGTTACCTTCGATTGAACTTTTCATTATTCGCTTATTTTTCTAGATACTTTCGTTTATTTTAATATTACGATTCAGTTCTTTTCGACCTTTTTTTGGGCTTCATTTTGATATTTATCGATGCTGAATCGAACGGGATGGGTCTCGGAGCATTAATGCTAGGTCAAGCTATTTATCCGAATAATAAACCGTTGTGTAATAATTTTCAGGGTTTTTGCTTTTCACAAAGGCGGCTTTAATGATCTACTTCAAACCCACAATTTGTCTTTAGTGGGTAAATACCTACGTATCCTTTTCCTTGAGTGTTGCTCTGATAGTCCGTTTAATGGAGGTGAGAAACAAAATGTGCTGTGGAACGATTTCAAATTTCCTTTCATAAATGCCAAACTAAGTTTATTCAACCTGATCTAGCGTCTTCCAGCAACCTAATTCCAAAGTTCGTCGCCAACCCAAACTTCGAAAGTTCGTTTTTCACGTTTTTCCCAAAAGGCCCCTGACGGACGATTTTGGACCAAACTCACTGTCAGCTAACCCTATCTGCGTTTTGTTCCCCATAAACATTTTCGTGCGAAACGTTATCGAATTTACAATGATCGTGCACTTTTTCACAATTGTTATTTACCGTTTCGGAAAGTAAACTCTGGAAACTACTACGCTGGAATTTCCATCTTATGTCCGAAATAAGTTAACGGAAGTGTTGAGAAGAAAAGGAGATGTAACGAAAGGATGGCGAAGGACGAGCTACTCGCTTCCGTCTTAATAATTAATTCGCAAGTCACAGATTGATCAGTTCAACGGAAGGAGCGATCAATTCCTCCGAATTATTTTAGGAAACTTTTTTTTTTTCACGCTCGCCGAGCGATTTCGTTGCAGTGGACACGACATGACGCAAAACTGAAGTGGATGTCGGGCTTCACACGAAAGCTTTTTGGCGAGGTGGAATTTATAAGGTATTAAAAGCGTTATTCTCCGCAATTGAGCTAACGAGTTTTGTGACATACTTTGATTGACAGCCATGATGCAGGACTTGTAGGTTGCGTTCGACTTCTTGAATTACTTACCTCACGCGATTCGACTGTCCTATTTCTATCGAATGTTTTGACTCTGGATCCTAAATACCGCATTGAAGACACAGCTATGTAAGAGTCGTATTTGACTGCACTTCAGAGCTCATACACGAACCGTCGTTATCGTCTAATATTTAATGTTGTGATGTATTGGGTGTTACACTCTTTTAGTTAATAATGTTTGCATAGTCTGAAACGCTATTTTGTTAAGTACGTATATAAAGCGTTGAGGGATGTCTTTGTTTTGTGTTCTGTATGAATACCTGTTAAAAGTGAGAAACGACCGCATGATCTTGTTATGTACGGGTAAATAAAATTACATTAATTCATTCATCGAGATTCCCTCACAGTCAGTATAGGGCTGTTGTTTGAGGTTAGCTCCGATGACAGTGCGGAGGAGCAGAATCGAGTTATAAGTCCTCAAATTTTAGAGTTCTTTGTGGTATAGGCTGAAAGCGTCCTCCGTTAGCTTGGTTAGGATTTGATCATCGTCAGCACCTAGCTGACTCCTCTGATGAATGCTATAGATGCACCAACTGCGAGGTCCGGGCATATAAAGGGTGTTTGAGAGCCCTTCCGAGACAGAAAGTTTGGTTTCCGTGGCCCTTGGGCAGCCTTTTTAAGTACACAGTACATTGTGCACTAAGCAGACCTTTCATACGGCGCGTCCTATGTATGCTAGTAAGTAAATAAAGACCTTACACTTTAGAAGTGACTCCATTTCGCTGTATTTGGAAAGCCCTTTCCAAATCATAAAAAAACGAAAGTTGTTATTACTTATCACGAAATACAAATTAATTATCTCTCTCCTTTCTGTGTTTATGTTTATTTACGCTATAATAATAAGATAAACATTTCTGTCAGCTAGACAAAATGTTTGTTCACGAAAATATATGTATTTTCCAAGCATTTTATTGCATTAAATTTCTAATTACGCGGGTACCCGCCGACCCTTGGCTGTTACAAGGCCTCCATTTGGACACGCTATCGTCAACAGGAAAAGTTTCAGAGCCCATTGTGGGCAGTACCGGGAACCTAGGCTCTATCAAAACGAACTCGTTGATAGAGATACGTCCTGCAGTGGCATCTTTGGCAGTAGGATACGGATGCTTTTGTCGATATGACGTCGCTTTTGAGCGGAATTCATAGTCCTGACTTCTGAACGTGAAGAATGTTGACCAAGGGAGATAATTCCTCCCTTCCGGACATTCAAAATTAAACCGTCCAATGCCAGGGGCAATAACATTAACAACTTCCTTCGCCACCTGCGAAAAATTGCTCATTGCAGATACTTTGAACAGTTGTTGAACCTGTTGCTAATGGGAAGCGAGTGGGAAGTACTCGGTTGGCATTTCTACAATAAACTCTCGTTTACTTCGAATCTTTCGACGATTCAGTCGGGTGGATTGGAGGATCACTGCTCCCTGCCTATAATCAACACGCCCTCTAGCCCATGCCTTCACCTTTGATTGATGGCCGACAGATCGAGACGAGCCACGTCAGTTGTATTTTTCCGGTCCAGAAATTGCGCTTTGATGTTCCGCCTCTCAGAGTTATTACGAGCGTGAACAGTTTCGCCGTGAATTTCGGGTAATTCTACTGACCAAGAAACTCGTCGACGTTGTTCTTACCCTATCAGGCATTGTCTGACTCTACCACCGATTAATTCAATTTATAATTCTATATTTATTCAACTCTAGCCACCATCCACTGCCATCACTATCTTCTGCTTATTTGGTTTTCGTCACCTCCACCAATATTTCCCATTAGTTTGAGCTCCGCTAATTGCGTCCCCCTCGGTCTTTCTATTTATTTAGTAAAGCGATATCATAACTTGTCAATTTTTGAATCCTTTTCATGATCTTACCAACCGATTCTATAACCATGTACAGCTAATTGTTTTTTTTCTTGAGGCCTGAACCACTCTCTTGCCCACATTCCAGTGGGCTAAGGGAAGTTGCATGACCCTCAACGGGTGTTTGCCATTGCTCTACTTCGCTCGATGCAAATTTTTACACATATGAACTGAAAGAACGGGATTGTTAACCAAGAAGAAATTGCAACATTGCTCAATAATTAGCTGATTTCCTGACTTTAATGAATTCCAAATAAATGCGATAAAGTGGGTCTGTAGGTTTTCTTCCTCCTTCAGCTCCATTCTCGTCTACTTGCCGTCTTTGACGAGTTCGTTGGTTACATTACATGACTGCATCTCAAGCTAGGGATCATTATCTCGCTCTGGATCGGTTAAATGAATTCTCCAGGACTCCGAGCCCTCCTCCTAACATAGTGCCCTAGAAATCAATCACTTCTTCTATAAAAACACTGCGGATTATTATACAACGGTTTACATTGCACTGTCGCACACCTCCGATAGCCATCTCATTCGATTCAGCGATGAAAAATTGAAAGTAAAGATTCAAAACATGACCTGGCCACAACGTAACAACCACGTGTCGACGATAGGTAATTGGCGAGTCACTGAGTGGAGTGATACGAGAGGCAGCGAAAAAAGTGAGAGAGACGGTAACTTTCGCTACATTGTCCCACGAGTTTCTTGAAGCAGTACAATTCGAATCATGACATTTACTACTTAACACGTGCGTTTTCGTCGTACCGTTCGCATGGTTTACTCGTATTTTTCGGTGCAGAATCGAAATGGGTGGTTATCAAAGATGTGAGATACGTCGAGCTATTAATCGTTGTATAATAATTTCCAGCGTCCAATTCATTCTGAATAATACACCTACGTTTTTTAATTTAAATTTAAATTTTAATATTTTTATCATTTTTTGCTCATAACAACCATAGGTTTAGTGCTATCGGATTCCCCAGTTGGCGGGCACAACCAAATGCAATTTTGTTGCGAACGAACGGATTTCTTTAGGCCATTTCATAGGCGAAATATGGCACGGGAAGCGGACGGACATTGCAGATTGAAATCTTCAGGTCATGAAACGTGGGAGGGTTGTACAAAAATGATCCTGAATGCAAAAAGAAATTGGTGCGGAAGTAACGATAACTCGTCGGAAGAGAAAAGGGTGTATATCTTCAGACCTTCATAAGTAGCGATTCTAGGAATGTTTTTGTTTTTTTTTGAAACGGTGGATGCAGGCAATACCCTCACTGCAGCCACAAACGGGCCTATTGTAAGGGCGTCCATGATACTCGGATCATGGCCCACCTGCACCACCCCCAGGCCCCACGGCACTGGTCTCACTTGGTGTGACGTCACCTATGCACCCCCGCACAAAGCAGAGGATATCCGCAAGTTCTGCATTTCCCACCTCTTCGGGCTGAAGAAAGGGCCTTCCAAACACACAACGAGTCTATCGCGAGTCCATTTCACACGCACAGCACATGGAATGTTTTACTTTTACAGTTCCTCGATAGCAGAAGTCAACACAGTAAAATATTTCTGAACGCCAAAACAACATTTCCGGTTGTGCATTTGTTTAGTTACAACGACATACTTTTGTACTGGGCTGAAGTTTGCTACATATTCATAATTGAAAGTTTGACCGTTTGCCCAGCCGCCCTGGATGGATGCAGAGGTTGACACGGAACATATTTAGAATCAGCAAAGAGATGTCTGAGGTTCTTTTTCAGTTTTTTGCAATTTGGCATAGTTCAAAATTGGCCACCTATGATTTTGATTGTTTGCCCTGGAGTAATGACTGGTCCAAATCATGAATATGACATGATGTGGTCCATCAAGACACTGCTCTCCTGATTCTAAATATGTTTCATAATAAATGTTTTGTTTGGAGATTTTGGTTTGCTCCAGGGCAAACGGTCAAAATCATAGGTGGCCAATTTTGAACTAGGCCACATTGCAAAAAACTGAACCATATAGACATCTCTCTGCTGATTCTAAATATGTTTCGTGTCAACCGCTGCGACCATCCAGGACGGCTGGGCAAACGGTCAAACTTTTGATCATGAATATTTAGCTAACTTCAGCTCAGTACAAAAGTATGCAATCCACTCGTCCAAACCCACATTTTACTATTTGTTTATTCTTATGCTTTGAATGATTTTTAGTAGATTGTTTTTAACTTGGACAACTGTAAATTCAATGCTTCGATTGTCTCATGGATATAGTGGACAAGCTTCCAACTTCAGTTTTCAAAAAAATGAATCACGCATTCTCCAGTTGACAGTTGAAAAGGTGGTAACTACATCCAGTCGAACTGAGTCTGAATCTCTTACCAACACCTTGATGATGGGGGTGTTGTTATTGGCCCAATAGACATTTTCAAAATACTATTCAAGACAAGCTCAACCTTCAAAATTCCAGTCGACCATTCTGACTAGAACGCTTCAGTTACACTTTAGTTTACACCGAGAATGATCTCAGTACCTTCTCTTTCACTCCACATAGCCCGAAGAGATCTAATTGTTAATGGTTTAGTAGAAATCAAAACTTTCTGACTTTAGATCGACTTCTTTCAAACGCCCATAAGAAAAATCTTCTTCCATCCATTCAAAAAACTCTGGGATGTCTCTGGTCTGTCAAACCAAACTTTGGAACTGCGCAATAGAAAATAACGAACCGTTGGTGACAAAACACCACTCTTTTTTCGACAACTATTGAAACTGGACATTGGAAAATCGATCTTATCCAAATCAGGACGACGAATAAGTTTTAAAAAATCACTAAACATGGAACCTTCCACAGCCTTGATGCAGGTATGTTTACCAATTTTAACATCGTTTTCAGCTTGATTGTTTCCCTTCGTGATTTTTCTCTTTGCGAAATTCTTCTTTCCTAACCGAATTCCTCTTCAGAACTTAAGGGACATTTTCAACAAAACAGCACCGATCGTGATCCAACTGATCACGGCTAGATAAGTAAATCAAGGCTAACCTGTTGCGTTCCCACCACGCTAGCCGAGATCACTGAGGGATGCGGTTAGGATAGCCGTGATTAAGCCATATCGAAAAGGCAGTGGATTAATGAGGTTACAGTAAAGTAAGGGAATTGGACGTCTGTTCAACATCCCGTCCAGTATACAAGTTTGTAAACGTAAACGGCCCCGTAACTGTACATCTCGAAGATGCTCAAACCTCAACAATCCAGATTTGACCAAATTATTGTTTCTAATAATTGTCGAAAGCCAAAGTGCCGAAGCTGAAACTGGCGAGGATCATGAAGTGCCGATACGCGTACTCCAACTGCAAGAGCTACGGAAAAAACCAAATTAGTACGGGAGATCGCTTTGTGTGAACAAGGAAAATCGGAAGTGGTACAAGAAAATGAGAGCTGAACAAGAAATAATAAGAAACGAATTTGTGAGGTTACAACTTCTACGAGCAAGGAACTGTAACAAGGAAGAGATAATTATTGGGTCTAATACACTAACTAAGCGTGTTATTATTTAACGTTTCCTACCTATCTGCTTATAAATCCGCCCTGGTAAGGCATTTGCGTTTGGGTTTTCTAACACAGCTAGAGTTTTTTCTAAAACTGCTCAACACACATTTTACGTGAACACATAATTGCAAGTAATTACAATCGTAATACTTTTGTTCGCAACAGAATTTAAATTCATATCTTGAAGTCGTCGGAACGCACTCATATCTGAAGCGCCGGGTGAGATGACGATAACATATTGGATATCATCGTAGTGGAAAAGCAACTGAAATATCTGCGTTGTAAACAGCATCTTTGTTTATTATTATTCCAAAACGTATTTAAATTATTCACAATAATAGGAGAGAATACTCGAAGGACCACCGTAATGGCGAACAAATATCAGAATATGATTAAGAAAGATAAGAGCAAACCGCAGAGAAAATTTTTTGGGGTTAGCGCTTGATCGAGTGATCGAGTCTAAACGGGATCAACGCAGTTGGTGAAAACGGCCCTAACACATATTATTCCTTCGGCATTAGAAACTGTTCCAAAACAATTTTTAAAGCCAGGGAGTCAAGCTAGGAAGTTCCCCTCAGCACAACAGCTGATCAAAAACCAAGGATTTCTTCTCCTGCTATCAAAAAGGGAAGAGACTGAATCTCCCGATAAATTTCAAATATTGTCAGTCACTGACAATAGCATATCCAATTTAGAAGGTGGGCAGTTGTGTTGATGCGCGCCAGATATTTGTCTCCATCCGGAGGAAGCTTAATTATGAATTGCCTCAGATGCTTTTGGAAAAGTGTCAATTTGATTGTTTGTAGAGTCGGAAGGAATTCAATGGAATAATGTGAACATATGATTGAGAAAAACTAACAACTCTTCTCTATTCACTCTAATGCAGTTTATAATTGGAAGTGTGAATCACTTTTTGAACGCTCGAGGCATCGGGAATATGCGCTCGAGTATGAAGTCAGGAACTCCGGAAGGTCGTCCAGTTCGAATCCAATTTTCCTGTTTTAAATGCCACCGCCCGCGGCGTTGGTTTCGTGAGGCCGCCGTTGTGGAGGTTGTTTTACCAACGAATCGGGAGCATTTGAGAGCCGGCTCAACTCAACTGGCCATTTCATAAGCTGATTGGTCCAGAAGATGATTGGGATATGACAAGGGGGCTGCGGACTCAAAAGTTCTCGTGTCGAGTTAACGGCTCTTACGTAAAATGTAGTGCTACTTTTTTTGGACATCCGCCGTAGTGTTAATAATAGGTTAGCGAAATATGAGCTCGAATACTGTCTGAAACTTATGACAGGAAACGCTAATTGTCACCTTAAATTTCACTGTTTCTTTCTGAAGTGTGTTCTATAAATACCTTTCCATTAGTATTTATGGAAAGGTGCATGCACGGGCTCTACAACATCTTTTGAGATTTGTTATTTCAGGAACCCGAAGGGTGGGTGAATCATTGAAATCTGCCACGAACGAAAAATTCTTTTTTTTACAAAAAAATGTCCCCTTGGTATTTCGTAGTGCCCAATTACCCAATCGGACGATTCATGGTTAGAAAGCGCTGCTGGAACTCAGGCTGGGTGGGGCAAGGCGGTGGAGATCCAGCATGAGATCAAGTACCTGAGAGTTTTCCTCGATGGGAAGCTCACTTGGGCCACACACGTGAAAAAAGCCTTACAGCAGGCGTCGGTGGTGATGTGGGCAGCTCAGAGAATGGAGGAGAAGACATGGGAGCTGAGGCCTGGGATGATCGGGTGGCTGTACACTGCGGTTATTAGGCCTGTAGTCACCTATGGAGACCTGGTCTGGTGGACTAGAGTGGAAAACAAAACAGTGCAGTTGCAACTAAATAAACTGCAGCGTAGGGCGTGTCTGGCCATTACAGGCTGTATGACAACATGCCCTACGGCTGCACTGGAGATCTTGTTAGATTTAGCTCCACTCCACATACATGTTAAAAGGATGGCGTTCCTCCAGGCTGTGCGTATGTTGGAGTTGGGTTTGATTATGCGAGGGAGGAGCCACTCCCCCGCCACTCCTGCCACTTGATCCTTGACAAGGTGAAGGTGGGGGGGGGGGCGAACTGCATGTGGTGAACTCAATGCCTGCGAGGTTCAACTTCGTGCTACCCTTTCGGATACTCATTCATGAGCGATCCAGGTGGGAAGGGGGAGTTCCCGCTTTCGAAGCTGGGTCCCTGTTATACTACACTGATGGCTCGGTGCAGGGTGGCCTTGAAGGGGCAGGCATCTTTGGGCCAAGAATCAGAGCGGCGATCCCATTGGGGTCGCTGGCCACAGTGTTCCAGGCAGAGGTGGCTGCGGTGATGGTCTGTGTGCAGTGGCTGCTGCAGTGGGGACTGAAGCGGCAAAGAATCTACATCATGGCCTCATACTGTCTTACATCACGGCAGGTGTGGGAGTGTCTGACTGGACTGAAGGCCCTGGCCGAGGACAACAGAGTAACACTGTGTTGGGTGCCAGGGCATCCTGATACCCTGGTATGGAGGGAAACGAATGGGCTGATAGGTTGGCTAAGAAGGGATCGGCGCAGATCCTTATTGGCCCTGAGCCCTTTGTTGGGACTACCAGGACCCACCTACATAGAGAGGTTGGCAATTGGGAGGATAGGTGCAGGGCTGCTCATTGGAAGGGGCTACCCGGCCTTAGACAGTAAAAACCCTTCATCCGGCTCTCCAGAGAGAGGTCCATGAAGATGCTTGCACTGGGGAGGAAGGATATGAGGATCATATGTGTCCTGTTCACAGGTCACTGTCCACAGAGCTATCACCTTGCAAACAAGTGCGAGGTACAGGTACAGGTTCTGCGAGGTAGGGCTAGAGACGGCAGAGCATGTGCTGTGTGTATGCGATGGACTCGCGGCATCTCGCCATTCCGTGTTTGAGAGGCCCTCTCTTCAGCCTGAAGAGGTGGCAAATGCAGAACTTGCGGACATCCTCCGCTTTGTGCGGGGGTGGTGGGTCGCATAGGTGACGTCACACCAAGTGAGACCAGAGTGCCGTGGGGTGGTGCAGGTGGTGGGCCATGATCCGAGTATCATCGACGCCCTTACAATAGGCCCGTTTGTGGCTGCAGTGAGGGTATTGCCTGCATCCACCGTTCCAAAAAACAAAAAAAAGAGGGTATCGCCTGCATCCACCGTTCCAAGAAAAAACCCTGCAAATTATTACACAATGGTTTATTATTCTCATGAACAGTTTGACCAAGTATTACTGCTCCCCCATCCCATTCAATTCAGCATCGAATACTAGTAAACAATACGAAACATGATCTGACTACAATGGAACTACGGAAACAAAACGTCTGATGATTTTGCCCCGTTGGGTCGGAGCAATTGGAACGGGGGCGCTTCGAGCGAACCCGTTGAGTGTCGAAAGGGGAGTTGAGTGGCGGCGTCGTTGGGGAGGCGAGCAAGCGCGGGTGGTTTTTTAATGAGACGGGCGGGGAGGGAGGGAGTACAAACGACGAAACGTTGACTTCCGCTGTGGTTGTACTGCGTTTTGTTAATTTTTTAAACCGTTTTTTGCCCATAACAATCATGGGCTTTGTCCGATCGGATTGTCGGGATGGCGGGCACAACTAGATACCAAATGGGATTTTTGTGCAAACGAACGAATTTTTTAGACCACGGTAAAGGCACAAAACGGCCCGGACAGCGAACGGCGGATGGGGGACGGGAGACGGCGGTCGGACATTGCAAATTTGGAATCTCCATGTCTTGAAACGTAAAGTATCAAATTTTGAGGGGGGGTTATAAAAAATTTTTCGTGACCGAAAACATAGGGTTATTGTTCAGAATGAATAATAAACCAAAATGGTTTGAAAAATTAGCCAAAATCGAAATTTTGGCAGTTTTATTGCATTCACGTCGCGTTGGGTATCGTTTCCTTGGTATTTTTAGTTGCTGAGTCGAACTCGACGGGTGTCTCAGGCGTAGGACGATGTCTAGACCGTGAAATCGTAATAAACATAGTTATTCAAATTAAACTACTTGAAGGGACATTGTAGCAAAATGTATCGTTTCTTTCCGGCTTGCGCTCATTTCCCACGCTGCCATCTTTATCGCTTCGTCAGTTCGTGTCGTCACATCGTGCTGATAGCCTAGCGTCGCTTAGAAAATGTCAATTTTCATTGTTCCGTTGTTGTCTGGTCATGTGTCGTATCCTTTACTAGTGTTTTTCGATCTGAGTCGTAGGGAACGTTTTTCAGAAGTGTGAGACTACATCAAGCTGTGCGAGATAATAATAAATCGTCGTGTAATAATTTGCAGCGTTTTTACTCGATTATTCGAAATTTCCAATTCCATAACAGTTTTTGCGGCACTTTTCTTCAGTATTTTTACTATTCTCAACATTTCGAACTAAATTTTTTCCACGAAATTTAGCTGACTTATCAACTTTTTCAATTGTTTCCCTGGAAGCTCGTAAAAATTTCTTCGCAATGATCCAATTTTTAGATTTTTCGTTCCGATTTTTCTACGATTTTGTTTTAATTCACGAACACGAATATTCAAGTATTCGCACACAATTCTTCAACATTTGTTAATCGAATTTTTTAAATGTTACCCAATTGGTAAATAATTCAAGGGCAAAACCTTTACATTTCTTATACTGTTTAGCACAGTATATGTCCTCACAGTTCCACGCCCAGCAGCCGTCGAACTGGCATTCTCTGATGCGGCACCTTTGCGTCCATCCCTGCAACTTCCTCCGGCTGCTACTGAGGAACCCCAACCACACTGAGGCGCACCACAGCTAGCCCTTCTCACGTACACAGTACATGCTCCGCTGACTCCAGCTCCACCTCGCAGAATCTGCAACTCTGTTCGTCTGACTTACTAATCTTGGCCAAGTGGTACCTTAGTGGCCTTTGGCCTGGCAGATCCCGCCAATAGGCCTTGCACTTCTCCTCCCACTTGCCAACCTTCCCGATCAAGTGGCTCTTGGTGGTCTCTACGAAGAGCTCAGGTCCCACCGGGATCCTTTTCTTGTCAGTTTGTCGGCCTCCTCATTCCCTTCTATCACCGTATGACCTGACACCCAACACAGAGTTAGTGCGTTTTCCTTTACCAAGGTCTTCAGGCAAGTGAGAAATTCCCAAATACATAGTTCAAAAAATATTTAAATTCATATAGTTAAAAAAAATCATGTTAACCGTTCCATTAACTATCTGTACGCTCATCATTACATATGAAGGGCAACCCAATAAATTGTAGTTACTTTTATAAATTGAGAGCAAAATATACTGGAAAATGTGTGAACGTACGAGGGCGCAAGGAATCTTATGTGATGCATCGTAGTGTGTGTGCTGATTGTAGATCTTACGCCAACGATTCGCGTGACGAGAAAAAAACTGGAGTATAACATTCAGTTGTCTCGTGGGCGTCCGTGGTAGACAACAAGGTCGACGACCAATTACGCAACGCACTCGGGGACCATTTGTTTCTCCATTTGTTAAAGTCTGGACGCCTTCGCCCGAGGGGGGTTCGCACGCGTCTCGAGCGCTTAATTGCCTACTTTTCAAAAGTGCGGTATCAAACGGACAGTCGCTCCATCGGCGATAAAAATACCAGGGGAAGTTGCGCCACCAGAAAAGCGCTCTCAATTATGTTCCTAAACGATTATTGTTGTTTTCGTGGGCTTTCACTCTCCTAACGACTGCCTTAACTCAACTTGTCTCATCAAGAATAACTCAGTGTCTCGCAAATTTGTACAACCCTAATATTCCTCGAGAGAGGAGATGGATGAAGCCGTCGACAACGCGCTTCCTGTGTGCTGTTTTTTTCTTCGCTGTATGGTTTTCTATATTTTTATTGGTGTTTTTCCCGTATAACTTTTCTGTATAGTTAGTGGGCATGTGACGTGAATCACAGGACCAAAATAGATGCCCTACTGATGGAATGCCCAAAGGTACACGCATTTATTTAGTTGGAAGCGGGTGATTTAATAATTAGTGCTAAGAAAAAGTTCAGTGGAGCTGTTTGCAAAAATACAGAATTACCGTTCTCCTGCAAAGTGTACAGAAACTATTTTGGGAAATGAAATGGGGGTATCGGCTATTGGAACACCGTCAGATCGGATTTGCGTTTAATGTGAAAAGCTAGAAAACGTCTTTTATGGTAAATTTTGGTGGGTCCAGCGGAGAAGAACGTAAAGGTTTGCTGTAAATCCGCTCCGCTTTTCCGAAAACTTCAATTCCATAAACCGATAGATCCGCTCACCGAATTTTTACGTGGATTATATGGAAAGCAAGGTATCAACTAGTAGAAGCTATTTTGAAAGTTTAATCCCAACTGGTGCTGCCGTTTTTGAGGAACTACCCTATTTGACATATTTTGGTTGCTGTTGAATTTGATAGAACTTGGTTTAACGTTCTATGTAAAACCTGGTGATGTTCTACTTTATAGAAGAACTATATGTGTGCCGAATTTGAACTTCCCAGCTCACTCACTCCTAGCGAAAGAAAGCATCTAGTGGAAATAGGGCCGAAGTCAACCGGGTCGTCAATCCTCCATCGCAGGATCCGATTTGTCACTTTAAATGGCAGAGCCCAGCGGGGGCGGAGCTGACCTGTAAATAAAGGACTAGCTGGCAGGACTCAGGAGGAAGAGAAATGGGATGGACTGGTGATGAAATTCTCAAATGAGGCTTGTGGTCGGTTCCCCACCACGGTAGACCTTTGTGTTAGGTCCTACTTCAAGCTCCGCCCTACTCTCGACTCTGAAACCTGAGAACTGGGAGAGACTTTTGGGGAACTACAGGGGGAATAGTATAAGCACCTTGTCTAGCGACATCAGCCACAGAAAGAGAGATCGATGGATTAATTATTTTATTAGCGACCAGGGATAGGCTAGGGCCATCTCTTCACCCTTCCCTGATAAAAATGTACAAACGAGAGAGAGAGAGATATTTACATTGATTTTGTTCCAACACCAGAGTACAAATAAGACCATGAAGTCCTCTCTTACTTTGTCCCTGGATGAGACAGTACAGTCGGAAAACATCCTCAAGGCAATCACACATCAAATAAATACAAATCACAAAAAAATTATGTTCTTCAAATACACTTATTTAGCTATGGAAACAACAAACATAAATTCTTCTTATATTTTCAACAAACAAAACAAATCAATGAGTAGGTACTGGTTACTTTTCTCACTTTTGTTGAAAAATCACATCTTCTATAACGTAAAAAACAAAAAGAAAAATAGTTGATAAATATCTCTGCTTAATAATTCACAAAAACCTGCTTCATCACTGTTAACTAATTGTTTTCCTTACATTGTTAAGCGAGTAAAAATCATCGGTGAGAGTCTTTGAAAGACCCCACTGACAGACTGGTGTTAGAAAATGCCGACGTTTCGTTAAACAGCTTTACTGCACTAGCGTAGAAAGAATTATTGACTATGCGTGTTCTATGTACAGAAACCTGTAATAATTGTCGCGCATTGCGAGTGCCTTCTGACGAACATCACGCATAAAAATGAAGTTCTTACTCAAGTAGCCCGGTATTCCGATTTTGTGAATTTTAATCGACATTGGCTAGTTTAAGTTTGCCAGTTATTGACATTTTATGTCTTTACTTTGCTACATAAACTCGAAAATGTAACGCCAGAGATGTTACGGAGAAGCGTCACGAAATGTTTAACTCGAGTAGCAAGCTTCAGCCCCTGTGGCCTAATGGATAAGGCATCGGTCTCCTAAACCGGGGATTGTGGGTTCGAGTCCCACCAGGGTTATGATTATTTTGTGTTTTTGACATTTTGACATTTTATGTCAAATTTTAATTTAATTTAAACTAACGCTTGGTAACATCACGCGTTTTAATAACCTCAGTGACTAAGTGATGATGTCAATTGCAATTGATGCGGCCATTATATCAAAATCATCAACGAGCACAATCAAACGTAGTTATCATTGCATTAAAAAAATAAATAAATAAAAGACAAAATGTTCCTAGTGGTTGCGTACTTGTACGAAAGCTGTACCCACCGTTTGTGTAAATGTTTCTTTCGTTCACATGGGAGGAAATCGAGGTTTAGATTTAACTTACACCTGAAGCCGCTCCCAAACAATGGGCCCACTGTCTAGCAATCATGGCTTATATGTTTGTTCAACAGATTGATACGGAAGTAACTACAGAGGACGGTATAGGTTGCTAGAAGACACTTCATAAGATTTTGACATTGGGCAATCAATCGGTTAATTGGTAAAAATTGCCAAAAATAAAGCCAAAGCACGTTCAACCAAAATAGCCGCGTCAAAAATGAACTAAACATTTAAAATTGTCGACCTTGTCTGCGAGAGACGTAAGTTCTAACAAATCGAATATACAGCCTGCGGACATCCTAAATTTGCTTCTTATAATACGTGAAATGTCTACACTGCGCAATGATAAAGACCATCTCTATGTCCATGTGCCTCAAAGATCATATCGTCAAATACTGCACTTCTTGCTTGATAGCGAAACTCCGTGACAGCCAACTCATATAATAACTCTCGTGAGGGTTCAGGAATTTTTCAGCCATCTCAGATTTACGTGACACGGAGTCACATGTTGATCAAATTTTACCCAATAAATAAACTAAGAGAGAGAAGAGAGAGATTGATTGATTGAAGATTTTTATTTTACTACCAGAGTAGGTTAGGGCCTTAGGGCTCTCTCTTCCACCTACCCTGACACAATGTACAAGTTTTTCCTCTTGAGTACTTCATTCAATTAATAACTAGTAAATTAAAAAATCATGCGTAAAAACAAAATAATTTCCCTTCCTTATACTACTTCAGGTACTTTTCCAATAACACTGTTCTAAAGTTGTTCTTGAAAACATTAACATTCAAATTGAGGTCAAACATTCCGAGGTTCTCATTGTATAATTTTGAGGCTCGAGTCGAGAAGCTTCTTCCGAAAAAATTCGTTCGATGTGATGGGATAAGGAGAACTTTATTTCTGCCACGCGTATTCCGGGTATCGAGGAAGTTAACATTTTGAAGGATGTAAGGTGGACTGGAGGGTGAACTTGTCCATTTGGGCACCATTAAAGTCACAAGCTGCCGCTGCAGCATAGTCAAAAAATGGCAGAACGAGGCTCTGTACAAGTTGCAGCAATAGTTTTGAAAACTTGCTTGTATTACGACAACCCTATTAAAGCCATTAACGCATTTGCCATCACAGTCTTTTCATACTCATTTGGAATCATTCGTTGGACACCAACGGACTTTGCACCCCCCCCCCCCCCAACACACAAACATAACCCCATATCAAACATGACTAGGCTTGTCCTACTAAGCCTGAAGAGTGGGAAAGGGCTATCAAGTATCAATCAGTAACACAACAAACCAAACCAGAACCTGTGGGAAGTATTTCTACACAAAACACAAACATAATCTCTTCATTAAAACGTAGCACTTGTGGCAAAAATCTCTTTCCCTCAGCACATGGAAAACACTAGTGACGACACGCCAATACATACACAGAATATATACGAACGTGGGCCCAAAAGTCACTTCATGAGAGACTTGAGCAGGCAAGGTGTCGACGAAGTTGCATCGAACGCATGGCTCCTCTTCCTTGAGACTTGAGGGTTCATGACCGCAATACCGGTCTCAACACTCAATTACAGAAAACGCGTCCTCGAATAACAAATTACTACGGAAAAAATGAAACGCGTCACTCGAACCTACAAGTCATTCGCACACGCACACGGTTGAGTTGGCAAAAAGCGTCACTAGACACACTCGGCCTGTGCACAGACACCACAATCCTCAACACACTGCCACGAGGATGAGTATCTTGGAACGGATCGACCTCGCCACGTATCACCTCGCACGAGAGAGACGAAACTTTGTAATACAATAATAGTTATACTAACACAACATATAATAAGGAATACATTTACAATAGATAATTAACAATTTATTTTGAATTTTTATCTGCTGTAACGTTTAGGAATAATTAATCTTAAAAAACTACTGGAAGGTGAACTACTAATGCTGAGGATTTGAAACGAGAGACATGCGTACGTACTCAACTCCTCTATACGCAAGTACCCCGGCCAGTGGGTCTTCACGACTCTTAACGCCAAGGTGGCCACTTGCAACCACTTACGCTATCGCATGTTCAGCCAACCAAGCCGATAATAGTGTGGCGTGACGTGCTCGTCCAGCTTAAACCTCAGCGCGAAACCTAAAGCGGCATTCTCTGCCTTGAGTTCCTCACTCTTTAGGTTGCAAAATGGAGCAGTCCAAGTGATGTAGAATTAGGCTCTGAATAAGCTACAGTCAAACTTGGGCAGGGAGATCGCTAGCAGTTCTGCGCTGCTAGTAAATAGCACAAAAGACCTCTATTGAGAACCTTCGGGTAACCAGCTAGACTGGCACTCTCTACCGTCTCCGCAATTCTCTCCTTGCTTCTCTTTTTCCAGCTGTAAATCATTTTCAAACGGCGCATGAATTGCATCATGTTGTAAGATCAAACCTTTTTGATTCACTGAACCACGCGCGTACCTTCAGACCAGTTTGCGGAGCGAGGGCCAATGAGACAAATGCTCCGAAAAATATCTGGTGCGTAGCAACACACAACTTTCCGCCACCCCCGTAATTTTGAACACCACCTACATAGGCGGGCACTATATCTTCGTTCAACGCATTTTTACAGGAACATTTATGTAGAACAAAATGTGGGGACTAGTTAGCTTAGAGTACTCCGAAAGTTTGATCGAAATAGTTAGAGCCGTTTTTGAGAAAATTGGAATACCGATTAAAAAAATATTCGACAAATCTCCTTTTCTGAGTTAACTTGGCTTATATCTCCGTTCAACATATATCTATACAGAAAACATTATACGGAACGAAATTGGTATGGGTGACTAAAAGACACTCCATTAGAATTTATCACATCTGGTGAAGAAGTTACCCTGGAATTTACGGAAATGTTAGAAAAAACGTTATTTTCGACACATTTTGATTTTTATCTCCGTTCACCGTATTTTCATGGAGATATGTATGGAGAAGGAAAGTTAGGTATTAATTAGTAGAAGATAATTTGAAAGTTTAATCAAAATCGTTAGAGCCGTTTTAGAGAAAAATGCGAAAAACCCTAGTTTTTGGTAAATTTTCGTCCCCCCCCCTTTCCCATCGGCCGAAATCGTCCATAACATCATTTTGGTGTCTACAAAAAATAACGAACAAAACAAAAAAAGAACCAGCTCAATCGGATCAGCCATACACACACACGGACCACGCGCCGAAATTAGGTTTTTTATACTCAGTAGGGTCTGAAACGTAAAGATCAGAAGAAAACCCAAATTTTTTTTTTGACACGATTACTATACTTTCATTCCCTTCGGGTAGCGGAAAGTAATAATGCCACTGTTCGTAGTCGTCAATTGCTCCAGACAACATCCGAAGAACCCTCACTGTGTCCATTCGCCATTTCCTTAATTAAATGTTCTCTCAATTCATCAAATAGCTCGTGGAACTTACGTCTGGAACTTGTTTCTTGGATAAGTCTCAAAACGAGTTAGCAGAGACAAGCAGCATCCGCGAAGTTCGTTGCAGGATTCAGACCTGGTTACTCACGGGAGAGTATACTACATTGTTGCCGGCGATTAAAGTTTGCCAGCGCTCAGGAGGGATAATATTCGAAGACAGCCGGTGACAGTAAACTCTTATTTAATCATCCAACTTAGGAATTTCTCTTTAGTTAACACGCAATATACTCCTCCGAGGTCCGAGCAATGCAATACAGACGATATTCATTTATAGGATAATAACTTACGAATAGCCATAATTAAGTGCAGGGCACTCCCCGTCTGCTACTCAGACATTCAATGCGAACTCGATGCATAATAAACTTTGGAGTAGTCTCGAGGTCTGAGCCTTAGTAAATAAGCACGTAGAGCTCCACCCAGAAAATATTTTATTTCCCGTTTACAGGGATCAACCGGTTATTTTACTATAACCTCAATGTTGAAAAAAAAGTAAGCACCTTCAACTACAACTGTCTGCGATTTCCCTGCCCACGTTCGGCTCTAGCTCGTTCGGACTACGCGGCAGCTCTAAGGGTTGAGGTGCCACTAAATGACTCCATTTAGTGGAATAATTATATGTGATGAAATGAGGAATCCTTCTACATATCTACTGACCTACTGATTTTATACCATCGCCAATCATTATGTTTGAATCAAGTTATCGGTTTATCACTCGAATAACACATTGTGTCATCACTAGCTGCTCATTCCTCCCCTCGCGGCACAAATCCGAACTAAGACCAAGTAGAACTACCTACCTCAGTCTGACGAGTCAGTCAACCGTTGCAATTGTTACCTGATGGGTCTCTCGTGAACGTACCGATTTGTTTTGTTTAAAATTGATTGTGACCGTCGAGGGGGAGTACGCTTTTTCGAGTGTGTCAAGTTTCTTTTTAAATAGACTTTTAATAGAATTTTTAATAGACTTTTTTTTAAATTCTTGTTTGTGAATCGTTTACCCTATGGAGTCGGATAGAGAAGAAGGACAGTTATGTGAGGATGAGGGGGACATCACATCAGAAGTGGGATATAGCAATCTACAAGCAGGATTTAATGAGGATCAATGTGGAAATCGCCAAAGTGAGTTTTCTACCAATATTTTGGATTTTAGAAGGGAATGGGACCGGCCATTTTTCAATCGGAGTTCTGGGGGCGCCTTTGTTTGCTCAGACCGAGTGCCCCCACCCCTACGCGAACGCCCTTCCGACTTTTCTGGAAACCCCAGAATTGAAAGTGAAAGTGGGACCCCTGGACGCACCGCCAGCCCCTCCGCACCCTTCTACCACCCAGACCCTTTGCGGGAGTTTTTGAAGGAACAAACGATGGCAATGAAAGCTTTGGCCGAATCTTTTCAACTAAGTCAAGGTCACACCCCCTCAGAAGATTTTAAACTCACACTACCCGAGTATGATCCCAAGAATAAACAAGTTCAGCCCGAATCATGGTGCAACACAGTTGAATGCTGTTTGACTCCACAAGATCAACATGGAAGACGTTTAATTATTACCTTGAGTAGAGCCTTAAAAGGAGACGCTGCTGATTGGTTTACCACTATTGTCCACCCTCAACTCACATGGAACGAATTTAGGTCACTATTTCTTAACCAATATAACATTGCCATAACACCAGCTGGATTCATGCTTCAATGTTTTCAAAATAAACCACGAGAATTTGAAAATTACGCCACATTTGCCTCTCGAACCATCAATCAGTTTATTGCTCACTACCGCCAATCATCAGTGGAAGAAATTGCTGTATCAGTGGCTCTCTCCCAAATCGCACAAATAGATCCAAGAGCGCGTCATCTTTGCTACACCGAAAAAATAGATAGACGTGAAAAATTGCTTCAGGAGTTAAGGGCTCTATCATTCAAGAGACCAGGAGGTCATGATAGTGGTCCTGGAAATGTCAAAAAGAGTCGACCAAACTATGACATCTCTCAGCAGTCATCCTCTCAAGATTATTCTTCTCGTTGTGGGAAGTGTCGCAAATCTGGGCATAGAACATTTGAGTGTCGATCATCACCATCATCAGCCTTGACCTCATCATATCAGTCAAGGAAGCCGTCAAGCTTCAGCAACACGATATGTTACTCATGCAACCAAAAAGGGCACATTGCTCCAAACTGTCCTAAGAAGAAGATGTCAGGCAGGCGAGGACCAGGAGATGCCAGCAGCCAAAAGTCACAGCCAGCTGAAAAGCAAGTTGGCCTCTGCATCGCCAATCCAGAAGGCACCTTTACCCACCGAGGTGATGTATTTAAATATTGTTTTGATTCTGGATCAGAGTGCTCACTCCTTTCTTTGTCCATTAGCACCCGTTTTAACGGACCTTTATTCGACAAAACCATTCACTTACATGGTTTAGGGTCATCAGTGACCATTTCTCAGAGCCAAAAACAAGTCTTAATCAATATTGATGGACACGATATTCAGGTCTTATTCCATATTGTAGCTGATAATGCTTTGCCAGTTCCAATAATTTTGGGACGTGAAGTTCTGGCTTCAAATTTTCATGTGGTGATAATGGCATCTACTTGCATGTTCCGGAAGGACGATCCTCCGATCATGCCAAACTACAATTTGCTGGACACTGCCAGCTCTTTTGACAAAGAAGATGAACATGTGGGTTCTGAAATTGAAAAATTGGACACTGGTACAAAGGGTCTTGAGTATTCTGATTCCATTAACACCACAAAAAATGATATATTTTCTGTATCCTTGGATGATCATTGTTCTTTGGAACAATGCACTGAGGATGAGGTTGTGTTGTTCAGCGAGGTGCTAGGTGGTCACAATGATAATATTCCTTCACTTGATTTATACCCTCCTAATTTTGTCCCTGCTTTAGGATGTTGCCAAGTCTTGCCAGTTACAACTCAAAATTTTGAATCAGTTCACACAGACCTTCCTGTCAGTCACAGGAGTGACCTTATCCAAATTTTAAGTAAATTTTCTAAATATTTTATTGACGGAATACCTACCACTCGTGTGACCACAGGAACTTTCAAAATTCGCCTTATTGATCCATCGAAAATTATCCACCGTCGACCCTATAAACTCAGCCCTGTGCAGCGTGAACTGGTACGAGAGCGCATCAAAGAACTTGAAGATGCCAAAGTAGTCCGTCCTAGTTCTTCGCCTTATGCAAGCCCAATACTTCTTGTACCAAAAAAGACAGGTGGTTACCGAATGGCTGTCGATTTTAGGGGTCTCAATGCAAATACAGTTCCCGATCGATACCCTTTGCCATTGATTACTGATCAAATAGCGCGTTTACATGGGGCTCAATGGTTTCCTGTCCTTGATGCGGCAAGCGGATTTCATCAAATCCCGGTTGAAGAAGAGTCAATAGAGAAATTGGCTTTTGTCACACCAGATGGTCAGTGGGAATTTTTGGCCTTGCCATTTGGGGTGCGCAATGGACCAAGTGTTTACCAACGAGCAGTCATGAAAGCCTTAGGAGATTTAGCTTTTGATTACGTCACATGCTATATGGATGATCTACTGATCTCAGCAAGCACTCAAGCTGAGGCACTTGTCAGATTAGATCATGTTCTAGGAGTTCTTACTGCTGCTGGATTTTCTTTGAATCTTTCAAAGTGTTCCTTCATTGTCTCAAAAATTAAATACTTAGGTTATGAGATAGAAAATGGAGAAGTAAAACCAAACAAAACCAAGGTTGAGGCTCTCACAAAATTGCCTCCTCCCTCTACTCTTCGTTCTCTTCGCCAATTCTTAGGTTTGGCTTCTTATTTTCGACATTTTATCCAAAATTTTGCTCAAATAGCTGCCCCCTTGTTTAAATTAACTCACAAAACTGACAATTCAGTTAATGATAGTAAGAATCGACCAATTCCTTGGGACGACTGTCACGAAAATGTTCGCCAGCAACTTATTAGTAAGCTTACGTCAGAACCTATTTTGACAATTTTCAACCCATCTTACCCTATTGAATTGCACTGTGACGCCAGTTCTTTAGGTTTTGGCGCCATTCTGATTAACTTGATTGACAAAAAGCCAAGACCAGTTGCTTACTATAGTAAACGAACAACGACTGCAGAATCCAATTATCACTCCTATGAGCTTGAGACATTGGCAGTGGTTTACGCTATTAAGCATTTTCACAACTATTTACAATGTCACTTCTTTACTGTTGTAACAGACTGTGCATCCTTGCGCGCAACTCAAAACAAACAAGACTTGATACCTCGTGTTCAGCGTTGGTGGTCTTTCTTACAAAGTTTTGATTTTAAAATGCAGTACCGGCAATCTTCGCGCATGCAACATGTAGATTTTTTTAGTAGAAATCACATTGAGGAACCTGATGAAGTCAACAATATGCCAATACTTGAACAATCTGTTGCAAAATCCAACAATAAGCCCTTCTCTGTGAATACTTCAACAATGGGTTCATCAATTTCAAAAATGCGACCACATGGAAAACTTCGGAATGTAAAACCTCAAAATGTAACTTCGTCCCAAAAACTTGTACAGTTAACCTCTATTTCAACTGATTGGCTCCTAACAGCTCAGCAAAACGATCCATTTATTATTGAAATAATCTCAAAATTAAATACTGATGAAATAGATTCAGATATTAGAAATACCTACGAAATGCACTCTGGTGTATTGTGTCGTAAATTACAGCGACACACTCGTACTAGATACCTTCCAATTGTTCCCCATTCACTTCGGTACGCTGTTGTTTCTAGTGTCCATGAATCTCTTTTCCACTTGGGTTATGATAAAACCTTAGAGGCATTGTATCAACATTACTGGTTCGAACACATGGCAAAATACGTTCGAAAATTTGTCGAAAACTGCCTTGTGTGTAAAACCTCAAAAACAGATTCTGGACCTCGTCAAATTCAACTCCACCCGATCCCAAAAGTTTCGGAACCATGGCATACCATTCATTTGGATGCGTCTGGTAAGCTAAGTGGAAAAAAGACTCGAAAGATTACCTTTATGTTTTCATAGATGCATTCACTAAGTTCTGTGTATTGCAGCATGCACGTTCTCTGGATGCTGCTAGTGCTATCAAAGCACTAACATCTCTTATAAATTTATTTGGTCCTCCTCAGCGCATAATTTGTGACCAAGGTACTAATTTTACTGCTAAAGATTTTCAAGATTTTTGTGTTTCACATCAAATCGACCTCCATTTTATAGCAACAGGGGCATCACGAGCAAACGGTCAGGTCGAGCGTTTTATGAGCACCCTACGTAATATGCTCACTGCTGCTGAATCTGATCAGCATAAAACATGGCAATCTTGTATCGGACAAATTCAGTTAGCTCTAAATACCACACCTCATAGTGTAACTAAGATATCTCCCATGCAGCTGATGTTTGGACGAGTTTCCAGACCTCTGCAATTAATTTCTGTCACTGACCACCTTGTTGAACAACCTTCCTCTAGCCTACAATCATTGCGTGACACAGCCGCACAGTTGATTAAAAAACAAGCTGAAACTAGTAAAGCTCGATTTGATAGTGGCAAACTGCAAGTAAAACGTTTTGAAGAAAATGATTTGGTATTTGCACAAACGGAGGTGAGGAACCGAGTTAAGTTGAACGATGCCTACAGAGGGCCTTACAAAGTTGTAAAAGTTTTACCTAATGATCGCTACTTGTTACAGTCCGTCTCTGGCAGAACCAAGACGTTTTTAAAGTATCCCCATGAACGTTTGCGCAAGGCACCAACACTTGATGGAAGTAATCCTCTCCCTGATAGTGGAGAGCTTTCTGAATAAAATTTTTTTGACGTGGCCCTTCTTGTTTTGTGTGGACTCTCCCGCAAGTGACTGTGGATCCTCCCAGTCAATCTAAAATTTCAACCTGTAAGGTTGGCCAGTGAAACATCCAAGTTTTGTTTGAGTTGGGTCACGCCTATGTTCATAGTAGTTTTCAGTTCTCTACCTTGCTTGGCACCCACGGTGGCTCGTCATGGTCGGACCCTTTTCCTTTGTCCCTCCCTTTACGATGCCTTCCGTCCTCACAGTCATTTCTTTTCTGATAGAGTGATTATCAAGCCCAAGTGAGTTCGAGTCCTGTCTGTATCTCATGCATTCACATTTTGAATTATTGATTTTGCTCCCCACCATGTGTTGCTCCTATCTGATTGATTTTGTTTTGAGGCACTGGACTCCCCTCTGCCATTGATTTTGTTTTGAGGCACTGGACTCCCCTCTGCCATTGATTTTGTTTTGAGGCACTGGACTCCCCTCTGCCATTGATTTTGTTTTGAGGCACTGGACTCCCCTCTGCCATTGATTTTGTTTTGAGGCACTGGACTCTCCTCTGCCTACTGCACACGTAAGCCTTATATGCGCCCTTCGTTCGTTGGCTATTGGATGACACTACTATTGTACTGATGCTGTATTTGTTTTCTCCCTCCTCCGTTGTGCTTATCTCGTCTGGGAATCCTCTGCTATAGTTTTATTGTTACATTCACTAATCTCCCGTGCCTTGTTGGGGTTGGGATAGGTGATTGTGACACAATCTAATGGACTGCGTTTGGTCCTTCCAGGTGATCAGCGCTACCGAGGACGGCAGCAATGTCAGGATCGCCGTGTGATGAAATGAGGAATCCTTCTACATATCTACTGACCTACTGATTTTATACCATCGCCAATCATTATGTTTGAATCAAGTTATCGGTTTATCACTCGAATAACACATTGTGTCATCACTAGCTGCTCATTCCTCCCCTCGCGGCACAAATCCGAACTAAGACCAAGTAGAACTACCTACCTCAGTCTGACGAGTCAGTCAACCGTTGCAATTGTTACCTGATGGGTCTCTCGTGAACGTACCGATTTGTTTTGTTTAAAATTGATTGTGACCGTCGAGGGGGAGTACGCTTTTTCGAGTGTGTCAAGTTTCTTTTTAAATAGACTTTTAATAGAATTTTTAATAGACTTTTTTTTAAATTCTTGTTTGTGAATCGTTTACCCTATGGAGTCGGATAGAGAAGAAGGACAGTTATGTGAGGATGAGGGGGACATCACATATACGTCTGTGTGTAGTGCATTTATATATAAGCACAGGTATTACAGAATAAGAAAAACATAAATTTATTGAAATCACATAAGTATATGGTAATCATCGCGTAACTTTCTGCCCGAGTAATTTCGAGGATACGACATGCAGGCGCCGCGTTTACGTTCAACTCATTTCTACGAAGCGTGTACGGATATTAAAATGTGGATACCACGAATAGCTAAAAGTTCCACCTAGGGTTGATGAAAATAGCCAAAGCTATGTTTGAGAGAATCGGATGGAAGATTAATTTAAGGTTTAACGATCGCGAAATGTCTCTATTTTGACATCTATCTCCTCTGAACGGTTGGTGACGAACGTAACTGCGGGCAACAAGCTGTGGGTTGCCTAAAGACACTTCACCAGGTTGAACCAGTTACGTTATGCATTTGCCGTGAAAGATTGAGAACGATATATAAAAGCGTTGACATTCTGAAGACATCCTGTGAGCTTGTGATTTACTAGCCGTTTTTTACTTTCCGCTACCCGAAGGGAAGGAAAGTATAGTAATCGGCCCAAAAAAAAATTTGTGTTTTCTTCAGATCTTTACGTTTCAGAACCTACTGAGTATAAAAGACCTAATTTCGGCGCGTGTGTGTGTGTGTGTATGTGTGTCTGTAGTTCGATTTGCGGGAGAACGGCTGATCCGATTGAGGTGGTTCTTTTTTCGTTTTGTTCGCTATTTTTTGTAGAAACCAAAATAAGGTTATGAACGATTTCTGCCAAGAGTTAAGCCAAGTTAAAGGAGATTTGTCGAATATTAATTTATCGGTATTTCAATTTTCTCAAAAACGGCTCTAACGATTTCGATCAAACTTTCGGAGTACTCTCAGCTAACTAGTCCCTACATTTTGTTCTCCATAAATGTTCCTGTAAAAATTCGTTGAACGAAGATATAGCGCCCGCCTATGTAGGTGGTGTTAGAACTTAAAGGGGTGGCGGAAAGTTGTGTGTTGCTGCGCACCAGATATTTCAGAGTTAAAACCGAAACTATTTTTCGTTCGCTATATTTACAGTGAGATATTCGAGTGGAACAAAAGTAATGATGAATTAGTGGAATATAATGCGAAGAAAAGCGCTCGTTTTTAGTAATTTACCTCCCCCCACTTACCCATTTACTACCCCTGGAGCTAGCAAACTCGCCGAATGTTCGTTGGGCTGAGGAAAGTTGTGCTAGGTCGAAGTATTTTTGAGAGTCAAAAAGTAATTTCGTGATTTAACGCTGTTGAACACGACGAAGGTATGATGGGCTAACATTAGGCTAAGCGTGTGGAGTGAATAATGAAGTAAATGTAAACTCTAATAACTAGGTAAGCTGATGTTTAGCAACCCACACTGTGCACTCTACTTGTCGGTCGTTCCGTCAGTAACACTATTTATCTCCCTGGTACTAGTTAGGAAGCATTCTGATTAAAGCGAATTTTCGCACGTTCCATCCTGAGCTGGCTCACCTCACGCCGCCGTTTTAGTTCGGAACGTTTGCCCTCTCGCCTAAACGCTCGTTCGCTGCCCGATTTGTATTGCGAATCCTTTTATGTGTGTTAGGTATCTTTTCTGGATTCCTCTTCAAGGCCTTCATAGAACTTCCTCAGGTTCTGTCATAGGAGTATTTTCACACGTCGTCGTTATCCGTCACGCGCTAATTCCATCATGTGACTAAGCCGGATGAAATAAATCGCCTCATACTTTCTATTTATATCTCGCCAGAAGCTTCTTATTTATTTTGTACGTTCCTTCTTCAGAATCTATTAAGATGTAAACACAATCTTAACGTAATAGTCAACAAGGTGAAAAGAAAGAGAGAGAGGAAACCCGCTAGAATTGCTACCGTTGAGTTATACGAATCCAACCGGGAGATCAAGTGATCTCAGATGTGAATAATACACACCTACCTTTTCTACCAGAAACATTTTTTACACCCCCCCCCCTCCCCCCGGTCGACATTTCACAACTAATGTGTTCGGACGAGACCCATAGTTGTTTTGGAACCATTTTAAAACAGGTTTTAACAAATTACGAAAATCGAAATTTTGTTCCAACTCGTTTGGTATCGTTTCCCAGGTATTTTTCGAGTCGAATAGGATGGGTCTCAGACGTTTGAGACGTCAAGCTGTGCAAGAGAATGCCGTTGTGTAATAATTTCCAGCTTTTTACTTTCCGCTACCCGAAGGGAAGGAAAGTATAGTAATCGGCCCAAAAAAAAAATTTGGGTTTTCTTCAGATCTTTACGTTTCAGACCCTACTGAGTCT
This sequence comes from Pachypeltis micranthus, assembly GCA_020466155.1. NCBI lineage: Eukaryota > Metazoa > Arthropoda > Insecta > Hemiptera > Miridae > Pachypeltis > Pachypeltis micranthus. Next base: position 68,565,201 of record CM035769.1, read on the forward strand.
AAAAAACCTAATTTCGGCGCGTGGTCCGTGTGTGTGTATGTGTGTGTGTGTGTCTGTAGTTCGATTTGCGGGAGAACGGCTGATCCGATTGAGCTGGTTCTTTTTTTGTTTTGTTCGTTATTTTTTGTAGACACCAAAATAAGGTTATGGACGATTTCGGCCGATGGGAAGGGGGGGTGGGGGACGAAAATGTACCAAAAACTAGGGTTTTTCGCATTTTTCTCGAAAACGGCTGTAACGATTTTGATTAAACTCTCAAATAATCTTCTACTAATCAATACCTAACTTTTCTTCTCCATACATATCTCCATGAAAATACGGTGAACGGAGATATGGGCCCCTGAAGCAAAAATAGGTTTTTTACGCTTTTTGGCCAAACGGCTTCAGCGATTTTCACCAAACTCACAGGATGTTTTAAAATAATTAATACCCACATATTCTTCCCAATAAATGTTCCTGTGACGGTCGATTGAACAGAGATAAAAATCAAAATGTGTCGAAAATAACGTTTTTTCGAACATTTCCGTAAATTCCAGGGTAACTTTTTCACCAGATGTGATAAATCCTAATGAAGTGTCTTTTAGTCACCCTTACCCACATTTCGTTTTGTATAATTATTTCTGTATGTATATGTTGAACGGAGATATAAGCCATGTTAACTCAGAAAAGGAGATTTGTCGAATATTAATTTATCGGTATTCCAATTTTCTCAAAAACGGCTCCAACAATTTCGATCAAACTTACGGAGTACTCTCAGCTAACTAGTCCCTACATTTTGTTCTCGATAAATGTTCCTGTAAAAATGCGTTGAACGAAGATAAAGCGCCCGCCTATAAGCCTAAGGGGTGGCGGAAAGTTGTGTGTTGCTACGCACCAGATATTTTCACTTCGTTGAACGATGTAAAGAAGGAAGTTAAGAAAAAAATTTACAGCAAATGGAACGCATCACACAAAAGTGGTTTTAGTGAAGTTACCAATCTATCGAAGGTGTTAGAACTTTGCGTTCTACTTATAGAAACAGGTGACTTAACTTCTGATTTCCCCAAAAATGACTCTAACGAGCTAAGTCAAATTTGCAGGGTTTATTCAGCCAACTGGCGCCCACACATGTTTTTAAAAATAAATTTGTTCGTACTACAAACAGGGCATGTATAGCGGGTCGTCGAATTGAGAGATTTTCACATCATTTCGAACAGCTGAACACCGAGCGTTCTAATAACATACGTAGTTCTACAAAAAAGATCTCTGCGAAAATAGACAAAACGGCGATATAGGTATGCTAGTACGACTGTCTCAAGGCGGAAGAGACATTTTGAAGTAGGTTAGTCACTCATGTGCCATTCAAGCGACGGATCGATGCACATGTGACCGGTCATCGAAAGCGTGAATGCTCTCTGTAGTTCGTAATGAAAGACGACCTGCGTCTTACGAGTATATGGTATGCAGTTCTAGCTCTCCCTCGGCTGCCTGTATCGGCAATTCGCTCGGTCGTGTTCACGTAACGTCATCAATGCAGTGCATGTGTTACAACCCTCTCCTTAGCTCTCACCAACGTGTTATCAACTTCGGAAATATGTTACTAAGTGTTGACTGCAGAGACTATATTCTTCTAATGCCAGATCAATGTTCGAGCTGTAACTCCCCGTCACACACGATCCTACGTCATTCTGCAAGCCACGATTTAACGACGGTTGGATGCCTTTCTCTTCCTTTTTGGTTCATTATCATTTTGAATACTACACCTGTTTTTGACCAGGAATCTTCCTCTACCCCAGCCCAATCCCAATTTTACGTCTCAAGGCGCGGGAATTCCAAATATGCAAAATTTTGGCACAGTTTATTGCAATTACGATGTTTGGCATTGTTGCCTAGGCATATTTCCATTACTACGTATTATTCGACCCTTAGTCGAATAAAATGGTTCTCAGAGGTGTAGGACGGCACCAAGATGGAAAGCAGTGAACTCACAGAAAATCGTTAGACTCATTCTACCACTCGAAGAAACTCGCGGGACATAACAGCAAAAGTTGTCGTTTCTCCCTGCCTCCGCCCATTTCCCGTACTGCCTCCCGTCCCACTCCATCGACCCGTCAGTTCGAGTCGTCATGTGATGCTTTGCGTCTTCTAGAAAATGTCGATTTGCGTTGTTCTGTTGTAGCGGTCAAGTTTCGCATTATTTGCTAGCATTTTTTGACACATCGAAAATATTGATTGAAACATAAGATGCTCTTAACCTCCGAAAGGTGCTGAGTAAGATAGCCCCCAATATTTGATGAAATCAATCCTTTTTTGAAACATCGAAACAAATACATTTACACGCATTTTTATCAAGTTTTTTTAGCATTTAAAACTACAAAATAGGAAAAAGTTTAAAAGCGGACTTTTTCTTTCACGATAGTTAATTCATCTTTCATTATAAACCTCGTAAACATGTCAGTAGAGTTGTCAAAAAGTTAAAACGGTAATCCCATGCGCTGCCAATAAGATAGAACCTTAATAATGGTTATTATATTATCTGGGGCAACCTCAGTAATTTTGGAGTTCAAACTGACGTCGTTTTGTTGACTAGCTTTCGCAGTGTTTCCCCTATAATCCAGAACTGCACGCACGCACCTTCTGAAAAAAATTGTGTTGACGTCACATCAATTACGTTTACGTTTGGTTTCTAATTTCGTGGCATAATTAATTCATCATTTCCCACCGATTCCTCAACAATTATAACTAGAATTTCTCAATTTTTTCAGCCACGATTTCGTCGAATTTAATTTACCTTCCCAGTGATTTTTAATAAGGTAATTTTAATGTCTGCATAATGTATACTCAATTTCTCAACTTGTTTGCTCTATTTTTCTAAAATCTTTACTAATTGTGCCAAACGGTTATCATAAATGATTTCTATTTAATTCACGAGCAATACTCTGAATTCCTCATGTACGGCAATTTTAGTTCGAATTTCTAATTGCGTTTACACAGATTTTCGTCGATTTTGATTCACTTTTCCAAAAGATTCTTATTCATATCCGATACACTTTTATTCGGAATGATTTGTGATCTTGATGGTGGCCCTCGTTGGCTAAAAGACGGACTTATCGAAAGCTTACGAATTCACAAAAATTATTGGTGCCGCGGTAATGTGGTGAGTGAACGTTTCGAGTGGCGTTTTACGTTTATAACCTGTGTTAATGGTTAGAGGAAAGGAGTTGATTTTGTTTTTCTCTTTTTCTTCGAAGATTAGCTGGTACGAGTCGTCACCTCGTGCCGATTGCCTTGCGTCAAGAAAATGTCAATTTTCGTTGTTCCTTGGTTGGTCATGCCGTATCGCAGTGGCTCACTATCACTAGTATTTGTCGATACTGACTCGAATAGTATGTGTCTCGGAGGTGTGAGACTACCAGGAAATTATCGGAAATATTGATTGAAGTAATATTGTTAGAAACAGAAGGTGCTGAGCGGGATATGTCCATCATGCTATCCACGAGAATAATGAACCGTTGTGTAATAATTTGCAGCGTTTTCCCATATCTAATTATAGCGTAACTTGTAAGTAAACTTGATCAGTTCTCTTAATTTCCTGAAAATTGTTACGGGATTCTTCAAAAATTTCATAGTTAATTTCTTCTTAAATAAATATAAAACTCCGCAATGCACGTTGCAAAACATTTTTGGAAGTGAGAGAAGTACCTCGAAAGTATGAACGTTTTCAAATGGAGTCTGTTTCATAAATTACTCTATTATTTCATTTGATGAGATTACACAATCGTTACTCAATAGCTTTATGCCGAATTTCGTAATATTCACCGATACGTAAAGCTTCCTCTTGAACATCAACGGCGCAATAATTAATGTTAATAAACCGAGGCGCTCTTAAGTGAAAAGTTTACGTGGTTCTAAGCGTGAGTGATTGGGCGAGTCGCTCACGAAAAAATCGCGAGAGTTGTTCTCTTTAATTAGTTTATTCATTCTGTTGGCCTGTGCCAGCAACGGTCTACCTGCACGACTGAGCGAAATTGCACAAACTTCCCCACTCCTGTTGGTTATTTGACGATTTTTTGGAGCAGCGTCAGGTGAACTTCGTGCAGGTAGTTGACCTAATCGCCTGCTTTGACTGTAATTTAATACAATTTTATTCAGAGCGCAAAATTCTTAAATTGATAATTAGTAACATTCGAGGGACAGCAGCAGTGCACGGAACCGGAAGAGACTGTCAACAAGGTGCAAAAAGCTGGAATGGGAAGACGTGCTGCGAGGCTTTTGTTCCACTCATGAGAAATTCAAGATGCCAGATTGGGTGTTGCTAACAAAAGGCTGAGGGAAGTAAAAACATACTAAGTAGGAAGGAAAAGTATGTAATGAGCGGAGCAAACAAAGGTGTCTTCAAATCCTAACGTTTCCAAGACCGCTGAGTTTTTAGGAAATCGAAAAAATCTTTTTTCATGAACGTAAAATGAGAAAGAGTAGTCGCGGAATGATGAGCGATTTCGTTCTTTTGTATTGAGAAGATAAAAATTAATTTTGTATATGAAGGTGTTTCTTTTATTCACTCTTCATTTCCCTCCTAGTCATGAGAAGTAGTATGAAAACTTATGTAACAGGCTTGAAAAGATATCTTGAGTTTTCTTCATGTCCTCTCAACATTACAAAAGCTTCCGAGACCAAACACCATTCAAAACGTGATTTAAAGAGATCAGATTTATCGAATCACATTAAATTTTATATTCACCCTGGATATATAAGCGTACAACTAACTGCATACTAATCACGAAATCATACATTTTTTTAGCTCCATAACTACCCTGACGATTTCAAACAATTGAACAGTAGAATTGTCATCGGTGGGAAAATGTAGGAGAGCAGCGCAATTAATTATCAAAATTTTCTACGAGAAGATTGTTTCGTGTATAAATCCTGCGCGTAGTTAACTAAAATGATCTTTAAAAAATCAGGGTGGTAGTGTAATTAGGTGCCTATGTGAGTGAACTTTAATAATTCTTCTGAGATAATCAGGATCAACGTCAGAAGTTTCGAAACTCACACTATCGTCGTTCTTCACAGTTTTCAGTAGGTGTATACTGGAACTATGATAAATCTTGTTATAGCCTCATGAATTACCTGTACGTTGATCACTTAGTAAACGCAGTGGCTTATGCAGGAGTCCAGAGTAGACATTAGTAGGGAAAATTGTATTTGTTGGTAGAGCTACAAAAGTTACTCATTTCACGTTGGACTGGGGGCTCTGTGGTGCGTTGCAACTGATATTTTTCATGCTCATCGCCCTAGAACTCAACAATACAAAGAGTATGTTGAGGAGCATTTATTTACCCAAACATCGGGAATGATCATGGTTTTTTCTCCTATCGCTCAGCTGCGGAATTTCTTCCTTTTTTTGCATTCCCTATTGAGTAACTATAATCCATCACCACAGTGTTGCCCACAGAGGGGCTGCAGTATTCTAGAAATAAGCTTCGTTTGCCATCTACTAACCTTCTTGCGCCTGTGGCTCTTGGTAGTCACCACGAAATGTTCATCAGCGCATACCCGCTCTGCACAGCTTGATTCCCTGCTATAAGCTGGTGAGCTGGGACCCACGCCGCCACGGCGAGCTGCGACGAAATGGCCAACTTAATTACTCGAGTGCCCCGTGCCTTGCACTAGAGAATATAATGCTCTCACCCTGGGTCTTCCTTCCCACTGGCCCAACAGCTTGCATAGTACGCAACTGACGTTTTCGAGTTGTATCCGCGTCTTTGTCCTCAAAAAACTAGAAACGACGGCGGCATTCCGCCCGATTTCTCACGCATTTTCTACGACTAATGACCCGTCAGAATGGCGATCATTTTTGCACAACTTCGTCGCGTCAACTCGAGCGCCCTGAACGAGCGCTTCCCGGCCGCTGCTTGTCCAGTAACGCCGAAGGGGGAACCCCTTCCGATCCGCCGGAGGGTTGCACCACCGGAGCGGGACGCGATATAAAACCTATCGCCGGCCGTCGCCCAGCACCAGTGTTCCGTTATGGCAGCTCTGACCGCGTTGTTTTTATTGGGTAAGCACAAACAATACGCGCAATTTATCGTGCCAGTGTGTCGTGCGTTATTTTGTTTTAATTAGCACATTTACTTACTGAGTCATCGAAAGAAATTTGGACTGCGACGGGACGACATTTATGGGTTTTGTACCAAATTTGTAGTATAACTTTGACTGTGACTAGTGCTCCACAAGCTCCTTCGTGTTTACTGATTCACCTCCACTTACGAAATTCGGCAACGATTTGGCCTCCAGACGTTTCAAAGACTACTGACCGAAAAACGCCATTTGGGAAAATGATTTGTGTGTATGTGTTAGAGAAAACGTCAGAACCAAATCCACTCGAATTTTATATTTAGTCTGCAGACCGCCACGAGATGCCAGAATAAGGGTATAAGCAACATCGATAAAAAAAAAACTAACTATAGTTATCATAGTGATCAAAACTCCAAATTGTTTTTCCTTAAAAACGGATGTAACGATTTTGATTAAATTGTTTAGATGGACAGCTCTCAATAAGGCAACTATACCATAAAATTCCCATTTGTATGAAAATGAAGAGAGCAGTTCAATAAATTACCAAACTTTTCGGTTTATGCGCAGCTTTTTCCTTATAAAATTCGCTGAAATTTTATTAGACTCTTCCAAAAAATTGGCGTGGTAATTCAATCAATTAAAAGCGCTCATATGATAAATAGGGACTACTCCAGAAATTCCGGATTTCAATTACTGCCGTTTCACTTATGTAATTTCTAAAAGTTATTATCCTGTAATTCTGGAAAAGCGAGAAAATCATGTTTTCATCCTCACCAAATCTCTGTGCACGAATTGCTCAATAACGGTCCGGGAATGAGTACGAACAGCCCGATAAATTCTGGAACTGTAAGCGCTACCGTTTGAAGTGATGTTTGGCCGAATTCAAATGGACAGAGCAACTAGAAAAAGCCGCGAACACTAGTGAATCGACGTAGAGCTAAGAAAAGCTGTGTGATGCGAGTTGATGTAAAACGATTAAGCAGTTTTTCTCAAAACCGAGAAAAACCTGTTTTGCACCGCTAAGCAAATTTTCACATAGACGTTTATAGAGGATAATACTGTGTTGTAGATGAAAGACTGTTGAAAACTGTGAAAGCCGTTTCTAAGAAACATCCTGAAAACTCCATGTTTTTGGAACATTTTGGTCCTCCTCCCTCTTCCCACGGAGAGTAAATACTCAAATTGCTTCATCCCCTCAATAAACTGACAAAAACAGGAACAAAAAACAACAATTAGGTGAATAGCTTCGGCCGTTCCCAGGTAAATCCGAAGACGGACAAATTACGTTCCTAAATTAGGCTTTTTTAATAAATTAAGACCCAAGTTAAGATGAAGTTAGAATCTTGTGTTAAGATTTGCGGTAATAGTTACATTAAAATGATATATGAAGGTTCTTTACACTTCACTATTACTTCGCAGAGTCCGCGCATAGAACCAGCAGTGCACGGAATCTTGTTACTTTCCTTGGCTCTACGAAGTAGAAAGGAAAGTTATGTAATCGGCTGAAAAAAAATTTTTGAGTTCTCTTCAAATATTTACGTTTCAGACCCTCCTGAGTCCGAAAAACACTATTTGGGAAAATGGTCTGTGTGTGTGTATGTGTGTCTGTGAACGATTTTTAGAAAAAAAACACCGTACCAAATCTGCTCAAACTTGATATCTCGCCCGCAGGTCACCATGGAACGCCAAAATAAGGGTTTGAACGAAATCCACCGAAAGTTAACTATAGTTATCATAGTGATCAAAACACCAAATATTTTTTTCTCTCAAAAATTGCTCTAACAATTTGGATTAAATTTTTTATATTGATAGCTCCCAATATGGCAATTATACCATAAAATTCCCATCTGTGGGGAAAATGACGAGAGCAGCACAATAAATTACCAAAACTTTCGACGAAATCGATTTTAGCGCAGTTTTTAGAGAAAACCACCGTACCAAATCAGCTGAAACTTGATGTCTAGCCTACAGGAATGCAATAATGAGGGTATGGGCAAAATCCACCGAAAGTTAGCTATAGTTATCATAATGATCAAAACACCAAATTTTTTTCTCCAAAACGGCTCGAACGATTTTGATTACATTTTTTATATTGATAGCTCTCAATAAGGCAACGATACCATAAAATTCCCATTCGTGGGAAAATGACGAGAGCAGCACAATAAATTATCAAAATTTCCGGCCATAAGCGTTTTTCGCGCAGTTTTTTCCTAATAAACTCCGCTGAGTTCTTGTAGAATGTTAAAAAAAATTGATTGGTATTGTAGTCCAATCCAATACCTAAAGGGTGAGTGTTTAAAAACGCTCATGAGATACATGGGGGTTACTCCAGAAATTCCTGAACTACTGCCGTTTCGCTTACTACCAGTTCTAAAAGTGTTTACCCAATAACTCTGCAAAAGTAATTACTACCCTTCTTCAAAAAAGTTGTGTTATACCCTCATTAATTATCTGTGTACCAATTGCTCAATAATGGTCCTGGAATGAGTACGAGCAGCACAATAAATTTTGAAAATGTAAGCGCTGCCGCTTCTTGCTGCTGTGAAGTGTTGTTTGACCAAGTTCAAATTAACTGAGTGATAAATGAATTGATTAAATAGAATTAGCCATGTACAAAGTGGATTGTTGTTGAGCTAAGGAAAGTTGTGTGTTGCAACGCACCAGATATTGTTAATCTAGAGCCGCCAACAACGGCTTCATTGCTTGTTAGAATCCATCTGACTCTGAGACATGTCTGCCGCATTATTTGTTATTACTTCCAACTCAATACAACTTTCCTCAGCCACTGCACTCAGCGATTTGCATCACTCTAGCAACTATTGAACTCTGTTTTCATTCAGTTCATGTGACCTTGCTAGCTCAACGTTATACGTTGAAACGGGTGGCGCTGAAGCGTCTGGAATTAACTAAATTACTCCTACTTATGAAATCAGCTTATTGAGTAATCATTAAGTAGGCGATAACCCTTAATTGGATTTTTCTGAGAGAGGCCCTGTTTACTGCTTGGGAATTATCGGGTAAAAACCGCGCTAAGCTGACAATTTTGATAATTTGTTGCGCTGCTCGTAATTTTCGTACCGATTGAATTGTATGATTCGGTAGTTTGGAACTGTCCAAAATGAACGAAAATCGAAATCGTACGTGTCGTTAATCTGAATGAAAAAAGTGTATGCGGGGCTAAGGAAATTTGTGTGATTTTTTGGACTCAGAAGCCCGTGGAATTCATAAATGTGAAGCGAACCCCTCAAAAAAAAAATTAGCCGATTACATAACTTTCCTTCCTACTACGCAAAGCTAAATGAAACAACGAATGTAGCAGTTTTCTTATCACATCAATAAGAGGAACAACAAAAATGTTTAGTAATGTCATCTGCGAGGAGCCCAATTTTATCGAGAAAACGTTTCTAGTGTGCTTCTTGAAAATAAAATGAAGCGCCTGCTTTCCTACCGTAAGAAGAGAACATCCCAATGGGAGAGGGGGGGGTGAATTGGTAGTGCGTGATTGGCGAATTCGCATGTCAACTTGAACAGCTCGATAGTAAACTGATATAACTCAGTCACTAATCTGAGGCTGAAGGACTCCAGTGGCTGACGCTAAATTACCATGTCCATTGCTGCCAACAAGGCTGTTGAAATGTTATTGTTCACTGTAAGTACTAGTGAGCTGTTAGAAATGGAGGAAAATTGCGCATTGTTGCGAATTGTGTCGTATTGATATCTGAATATTCTTTGTGCCAATCCAAACGTACTGCTGTTCTGACGGGTGGGGAGACGGTTGCGCCTAGGCCTATTTTGTGGCCTACAGCAACCCATCAGCCATTTGCTTGCTTGCTCACTTGTCCTTCCTCATTCAGTTATCCCTGTCACCCCTTTGTCTCTTTGACTGCAAGGACGCTTTCGTCTTGACTGTGACAAGCCCTCCGGCGTGCCTGGGATCACTAGGCCCCCCTGCCCTCGTGGCATCAGTCATACCTCTTGGTATGTCCAGGCTGGACCTCGTGGAGGAGCTTGGTTTTAGTAGGCTGAGACGGAGATCCTGATACAATATCTTTTTCTGATTGTTTTTCATACTAGGGTAGTGGCAGAGGCAAGGCACGCAGTTTGTTGGGCTAGGTACTCTGCTCCCTCTTCTTGTAACTTGGAGTTTTCCCATTTTCGCCTGAACTATTCGGACATCCGACCAGGTGGTCTGCTCCTATTACTTGAAGACTTACCTACGTGATCTAGTCCGAGCGGGTCCGTGCACTGGCCCTTCCTAGAAATAAATGTATAAACGGCCGAATAAAATGCACAACACATGTAACACACAATATAATAACGTAAAACATTCACCCAATAACATACTTTCGTTCTTAATAAATTACATTCATACCAGGGGGGGGGGGAGTACTCAATCCAAACGTACTAATGACAGCATTTCGTCAACGCAAATATCTTAGAAAAGTGCTTTCCGTAAGGATACTGTTGAAAATAAGAAAAAGCTGGGCGAGAGGAGAGATCGTGAAAAGATAACTGGGGTGAAAATTAACTCAATTCTTTCCAGAGCTATTGGAGCTCAAGAATAAAGTCGAGAAGAGAAGAAAAGTTTGTAGTCTCCCGTAAAAAGGTGACTGAGCGAATTTCGTCTTAGAGCTAAGTGCAAATAGGTAAATGATGGAGCTGAGAACTGATTGAGTGCCTGGAGCCGAGTGCAAAGAGAGAATTAAAACACGGAGGAGACTTGGGCAGAGCGTCAGGGGAATATTGATGTCTCTTGTCCTGTGAAGACTAGAAAAAACTTGGCATAATTTCCGAGTGACTCACAAATGGAAATCCCCTGAGAAACCTTCTTCCATTAGGGCGCAAATCTCTTGATTTTCTCAATTGTCGTTTTTTCAATCTCTGGAGCCTAAAAAACAAAATTCTGACACTCAGGGTTATTTTTTCAGCCGATTACGTAGCTAAGGAATGTAAAAATGGCAAATTGAATTAAGCAATCTGCTGAAATTGTTTAATAATTAAATTGTACAAAGACCAAAATACGCTTGGCACGCTGAGTTTACTAACATTTATGACTAAAATAAGCTTAGCAGGATGAGGAGACTTGTTCGATGTTCCTACATCCTGTGCTGATATCCACTTCCTGAATCAAGAATTAGGTCTGATTTTGTTAAGTCGTATACGGCAGTTCCGTTTTCTGAGGCGTTCACGCTCTTACGAACTCGTCGAAAAAATAAATTGTTAGTCCCCCGAGCGTGAACAGCGTATTAGAATAAACGTTAAATCAGTAGTCGGGTACGTCGCGACGTAATTCTGTCAAGCAACACGAGGTTATTACGGAATTCATCGTGCAGGTTATAATAATCTCGTTGGCCTCTCAATTAACTTTGAATTGTTCATTTCCGCTCTCGCTCTCACATCAAAACAAAACTGACGACGGTCTCTGAAATTGCGTCAGACAACTTTACTAAACCACCCGAGTACTGTCTAACTGCACACCGGGGATTGTAGTAAGATCTTAGTCACCATAGGTGGCTCCAATGCGAACCGGTCATGTTCCCTAAAATTCCCCATTTGACAAAGGGAGAACTGCAGCCCATTTGGAAAACTGCCCTGCTTTTTATTCGTCGGATAAAAATGTTTAACGCTGCTGTGCATGGTTCGGTTGCCGGACGGGGACTCACGAGTGCCCCGATTCCCTTTACTCTTATGCGTGGGTAGAGTGGGCTTCAGAGGGCATCCATGGAATGGATTATCGGCCCTTTCACGCCGTTTGTGTGTGTAACTGCTAACAAAGATGAGGCGTGCAAGAGGCCGGGATCGTTGCGTGGTACTTATGGTGGCCGCGTCAAACGACATGTCGCGGTCTACAAGCAGGTCGCTGGTGCATTGTCACCTAAGAGCTGGAAGCTGGAGAGAGAGCAGCACGACTGTGTTGTCTCTGGAGAAGGATACAGGCCTGATATTGTGGCCGTTGGTCAGGATTAGTCTGCAGTGGTCCTGGATATTCAGCTAGTATGTGGCACCCGATCTCTAATTGTCAAACCAAGAGGCAGAAATATGACAGCATGGATCTTCGTATGGTGATGTAAGAAGCTCGTGAAGTGGAGGCAAATGGAGAGGCTTGCAGCATTGACCGTGTGGTGCAAGAAAAGTGCCGAGGAGATGCTGGTCAGCAGTGTGTTACGCTTTGCGTGTTGCTCGAGTCGTTTGCAAACTGGTGGTCTCATCCTTCGTTCCTTCCCCATCCCGATCCTTCTACCTCTACGGCCAGTGTAGGGTAGTCTGGGCACGCTCCCATTTCCTTAATCTTTTTTTATTTAGTTTCTCCGTTTTGGGTGCCATTGTTATATTTACAGAAAGCTTCAAAAACAAGCGTGTTTCAAATGGCGGGAGATCGGCTGAACAGATTAAGCTAGTTTTTTTTTGTTTTGGTTTTAATTTTTCGAAAACGCGAGAAAAAGGTTATGAACGATTTCGTTCAGAGGAGGGGGGGGGGCAAAAATCTAGCAAAAATTACAATTTTTCGCATTTTTCTCGAAAACGGCTCTATCGATTTTGGTTAAACTTTCACGCTATCTTTGGACAGTTAGTACTCGACTGTTCTTTTCCATAAACATCTAAATGAAAGTTCGAAGAAGGAGCTATAGGCTTATTAAGAGAAAACAAGGTTTGTTCACTGTTTGACTGAACGGTTTCAACGATTTACACCAAACTCACGGGATGTAAATAGTTAATACCTATATGTTGTTCTTCATAAATGTTCCACTGACTGTCCATTGAACAAAGATAAAACAAAATGTGTCAAGAATAGAGTTTAACTGGTTCTAATTAACCTCGTGAAATTTATTGGGGTTCACCTTTCCATGTCACGACTTTCATTGAGTTACTTACGTACGGGTAATTCGTGAGGTGGTCGACAGATCCACTCGTGAACGTTCGTGTTTACCGCCCTGGCATTATAGGAAAAACTCAGTCGTAGAAACGACAGTACTTCGAACTCCGCAATTCCATGGGTTGCTCCTAACTATCTTATGGCCATTATTGTACTCCCATTTCATAAACAGCTCATAGAACTGCCAACTAGATTTTTGTGGGGTAGCCCATATCAGATGGACGTGGTTTATAAGGAACAACCTGCACTAAAATGTATTTTTGTTGAAGTCATTGATAATTTATCAAGCGGCTCTGGGTTTTTTTCCACGAATGACAATTTTACATTACCGTTCCGCCGGTTGGATCTGTTAACAAAAAAAATGTTATCATAACCTTGAAGCCGTTTTTGAACTGGAAAAATTCTGTGTTTTTATATCTCTCTAAATACCTTTTTACTCTCTCAACTAAAGGAAGAATAAAATTGTTACTGTACCTATACTCTTTTAAACAGTGCTATTTCAGTAACGACCTAATAAATTTTTATTATTACGATTATTTTTTAATCAATGAAAATCTTTATTTAAACCCCATTTCACTATCTTAGAAAAGAAAGATTAAAATGTTTCCTATCACTCAAATATTATTATCATCGTCCCTACTGACTTCAAGTTGTTTAATTAAGAAAATCATTTCTAAAAATATTCTTCTAGCAATTTGGCGTTCTTAACTTTATTTTAGATGTTACTTTCGCCGTCGGCTGTCAGCTGTTTTTGTCAGCTGTTTCGTTTCCCCTGTACTTCCTAACTGCATTTATTTTTTTGAGAATGTTAAAAAGTATTATTTGAGTTAAATTCAGGCTTTTTTAATTAAAGCTGAAAAGGAGTAGATTGCGACTGCGATCGTAACAGTTGTCATAAGGCAGCCGCATCCGGATGAGATTTTTATGGAGATTTAAGGCGGGAATCAACGAACTGGGTTCTGGACGATCGATTTGGACTTGTCAGTTAATCCGTGATGAGACTAGACGAGTCGTGACGCGCCTACTATGGACCCACCAGCCGAAGCCGTTTCAAACGAGCTCCAGTGTATTTCCCCCTTCCTGTCAAGCCACTCCTTTAATTAGATCTGCGGATTCCTTCACCGTCTGCCGCGTTCTCACCGGGAATATATTTGTTTTTCCCGCCCGCCTCTCTTCGTGAAGAGAGGTGGATTTGAGGGGTTATCCACTGCCGGGGAAAGTTGGCGAACCGGAGCTCTCGTTTCGCTTTTGAACAGGTTTCAGTGGGTGGGGAAAGAACGACAAGGTTCTTTTCGTTTCCTGATGTGTAACCTCACGTTGACACTCAAGTGTCGTGCGTCACCATCCAGGCTCTTGGATGTGAAGCGCAAGAGCACGTTTAGGCTCAATCATTTGAAATTACTCGCAAATTAGCTATCATTCTCTTCCCTGGTGTTATTTGTTGAGAATCCAAGGCCATGCATCCTATAGAATTGCAAGGATAATTGCAAGGAGAGTGGAGAAGGTAGAAAAACGCCAGGGTCCAAAAGAGAGATGTTCGGAAGAGGAGAGGTATTGTTGGTAATGTCTTCAAGGAGAAGTGGTGAAAGATAGCGATAGTACTTAGCAACGGCACAATGTAAGTTGTTCATAGAATCACTGGAAAACCACGTCAGCTCAGCTTGTGAGCTATAGTCTGAAGCTCCACGACGTCTCCATCTATGAGAAATGCGATGATGAGGGTTCATAATGGCTGACCCAATGCTGTTAACGACTAGAGTGACCAATGATGGGACCGGACAGAAACCCTGTGGTGCACCAGAAGAAGTCATATAAGAACACGAACTGGGGCTCTCAAACCATGCATCCAAACCACTGAAGAGTTCAAGAATGAAAATCTTGCAGCTCTGGAAAGATCGAGAAAATGGGAGAGTCGCAGGCCCTACGAATGATTTCTTGAGTCGGGAATGGGGAAGTGAAATGCGTAGCAGTGCAATCAAAACAACCTTCACACAAGCCACACATTGTGACGCTTACAAACGGAATATGGCCTCTCCTTACAATGCCGAAGGAATATTTGTTGTGGGGTTTGAACAATTGCAATAATATTTGTTGAAGCGCTTGCAGCTTTCGCAGTTATGCGAACAAATATTTTTGAAAACTCTTAGCACGATTTCGGGCTCAATAGGAGTTTCTGATAGGAAAGTGGGTTAGGAGTCCAACGTACGTCATTAGGAAACGGGTTTTACGCTGTACACATATGGAAATTTACAATGGGCATGCAATTCGCAAAGCGTACTTTTTTTCTGCAATTTGTTTTCTAGCAGAGCAAAGGGAAGCCTGAAAGATCTTGAAAGCAGTTAGGGTCAACGGAGAACCTAGACCTGGAGACTAGCGCGACCAACAACTTTTGATTTTCACTGTAGGATGTTCATGTTCCAACCGACACAGCGTCGATGGAGACAGTCGCTAAAAGTAAAAAATACAACGAACTGATTTCCTAAATAACCCTTTAACTTCAATGTACAACCTCTTCTTTCTCTCAAACATTCTTCAGCCCTCGGCCAAGTCAATTGTCAAATGAGAAATGATAATAAGAGATGCTACGGTTCTCCAGAGGAGCTTTTGCTTGATTGTGAGTTTGTAACTTCACACGAGTGGGCTGTTTCTTCTCTCACGAGTACATAATCGTACTTCAACACCCTTACGGGTATCATGGTTGGTAGTACGGTCGTACTGGAGAGTACTTCAGAGAGAAGTGGAACCAGTCACTACAAAGCGCTGTTACGCGTAGGGAACTGGCATTTCCAATGAAGCAACCACAATCAATCGATTTCAAGTGTTTTTGCACTTCGAATGTTGATGTGACGGTTCAAGTGACACGACAGTCACACTGAATTCCTCTCTCACAAAGCAGCTAATTTTAAAACCCTCAACTAGTTCAAAAGAAATAACTCTCCCAGGGGTTACATCGCGTAATTACTTTCGGATAAGTGAGTACTGAAGTATTTCATTTCTTTCTTCTGAAACAAAATATTCCCAAGGTCCAGCGAAGTAGTCTCAATGAATTCCAGGGTTTCATTCCGCATTCAAAGTTAAGCTCTTTTGTTCCCTCCATTACTAACTCGGCTTAAACCCACTTCAGTCCTCTAGTTACCTTCCTTCTGTCGTATTTAACTTTATTTCTGCTTCAACGGGGAGGAGAGTGGATACAGAGAACGTGGGGAATAAAAGCTACTGTGCTTTGGTAAAATTAATGTTTCGGGTGAGGGATTTTAACTGGTCACGTTGAAGTGTCCAAAAAACGTAGAGTGGGTGACTTCACCAAATCAGTTCAAGTTTCGCATTCACCCCACTATGATGTCATTTTATCAGGCTTTCGCGCGAAAATATTCGTTGAGACCTTCAGTTCATAGTTTACTTTGGAAGGTAAACGGAAGGCTACGGGGAGTGAGTGGGAGAGGGAGAGAGAAAAAACTGCTTATAAAATGAAATAAACAACTTCGGTCGAACTAAGCTACACCTTACTCTCTTTACTTCGCGAAGGTTTCAAATCAATTTCACCTTAACGTCGCTCTACCGTTTCGTGTTCTTCATCTCAGAGGTGACATTAGACTGTCCACGGTTTGACGTTCCTCAGGGCCGCCATTGCATTACCCTCGCGGACTTGTTGAGCTGGTATCGAGATGAAGAATACTGAAGTATTTCATTTCTTCAGGGAGCCGAATCGTTTGAGCACCTGTCAGCTGAATGTGTCGCCCGAAATGCTCTGTAATCCAGCTTGACTCTCTGGACTCGATTGCTCTTTTGTTCTTTGCAGGCAGCGATTGGCAGTTTAAAGTGCTTCCACCCTGGTATGACGTTAGCATCAAGGACTGCTGCATCATCTATATGCAACTGCCACACAGTAGCTGCTAAGCGGCTGGGAATATCGCTTGTCTGGAAAAGCCTTACTGCTCCCAGATACGCAGTCCATTGAATGTGTATGTTGAGGGGTGAGATGTCCAATACGGCTCCTACTGCAGCAGTAGTTGTGGTCCATACGGTGGAGGCAAGGGTAGAGCCAATCCATCATCTTCAGAGCTAGGCCTCATTATTTGACACACACCCTCTTGCACGCCCAGAACGTGATCCAACCAATTCTACGTACTGAACTTGGTTAAACAATGAAGTGCAAGGCGCACGAACCAATTTACTTAAAATCAGTAAGCGGCTGATGAAGAGAGGTGTTAAACTTAATTCTGTCAAGCAAAAATCAAATACAACCTATTAATGGACCAGATCCACATTCCGCCCTGGGGAAGAAGGCTCTCCTTCATCGAGCTAACAATGGCTATGATGGCGTACCGTTGTAATCACCGTACACATTGTTCAGCTTCATATTACTAACTTACCACAGTCTAATGAGTTTATCGTTCGATACGTTGCACATAGAAACGAGAAATGCCATAAAATTGATGTTTTGATTAATAGTGGTATGTTTACACATTACTGAATAGCGCCGAAGTAGTCTAAAGCAGGTCACTGAAGTCTTTGTGCATCCTCTCTTCGGTTTCATAACTACAAGCTCTTTCATTCGAATTCAATTCCAAATTTCCACTAAATTCGTTGAAGCGTAAAATGAGTTGGCGAGCTCCTAGAGAGATTTGGTCATACGAATAGCGGAGCCCCGCTTCCATTAAGACCGATGGAACTAAGGGACTTTCCTTCCTTTAAGACGATTGGATTTGTTCATAATTAAATTACTAGTTGAGAAGAGCTGGGAAATCGATACCTGTCTGATTTGAAAACTTCCTCCGAGGGAACGGTATTCCCATTACGCTGAGGTGCACGACTTCAGCTCGTGGCGTGTCACGTCACATCTTCCTCAGTGCCTCCTTTTAGTTTCCATTAGTGTCCATTGAGCGTGAGTGGGAGCTCGAATTTTACTATTCTACATCCATCAACTTTGGTCTTCTTCTGGGATCGTCATTGCTGGCGAAATTTGTGAAAGTGAGGCACGTTAGCTGGCTGGATTTACTATTGATAGCTCTTGCCATGCTGGGGCTCATCTTCCATCTTCTCACTGAAAAGGATGCTTCCCGCCAATCTATGCCCCTCCTTACGGAGCACTCACCTGAAGTGTGGCGTTTGTAGTCCTGCGTGCAGTGATATTTCCTAGTCTTATCCGGTCACTCTCCATAAATTCAGATTATTTATTTAATCAAGAAAAAACTTGAATTTCTAACGGGATAGCATTGGACGACTGTCTGACTGTAGCGTTCCACTGAGCATCACTCATTTTCCCAGTGACTGTCAAAATGAACTTTCTGTATTTTTCAACCTAATTCATTTCTAGTGGCTGTAATGAAATAATCATTTGGACGTGGTTGTGAAAAGTAAATAAATAATAATTATCAAAAAGACACCAATTACGTTAGTGGCCTAGCGATGACTACTGAAAACGACTAAATTTTGAAATAAATAACAAATTGTATGCCAAAGCCCTACGCATTTGAGCAGGACGTGACATTGAAATCAGAAGAAAAAACTCCCTAGCTTCACCAACCGGTCATCTCTGTTGCAGGTTTGGCGGTGTTGGGCGATTCCGCTCAGTTGATGCCGAAGTTCGCGTGGAAATCGATCGATTACGCGTTTCCGAGCGAGGCCCAGCGAATGCTCGCCATCCAGGATGGATTTTACATTCCAGAAAACAACCTTCCAGTGGGAATTGAAGTTTGGAAGAATAAATTGTTCGTGACGGTGCCCAGGTGGACGGACAAAGGTAAGTGTCTGGGTTAAAAAAATTAATTTATTATAACCTCATAACCAGCTTATTAACTTAGTTATTTACTACTAAAAGTCACACTTCAGAAATATTTTTAGTTAGAACGAAAATATCAAGAGTCAAATTAAAATTGTTCCAAAAATAGCAAAACATCACCAACAAAACCGACAACTTTTTATTGAGCGTCCCTCTCTTGGATATCTTTAGGACAGACTACTAGCAGTCCAGTGGGAAGCAAAGGCATCACCATTTCGCAACTTCTTCCTTCCCCAAGCGATTCGAAACAATTAAGTGAACAATTTACTACTTTGTTGACTGCATCAAACCTCACGTTTCGTTGGGCACTGTACCAGGGGCAAAACAGAGTTGCGTGTTTCAAATCCTTCGATTGCTCTCAAAATTCACTTCCCGTATCACTCACGTGGCCAATTTTGTGTATCATAATAACAGGTATCATTTTCATATTTCGCAGCCGCCTCTTACTCGGAATATTGTACCTGCTTATTCTCGAAAACGGCTCTGACGATTATGATTACATTTATAAATTATCTTCTAATAGATAGCACAAAACTTTTCTTCTCTTTACATATCTCCGTGAGAATACGGTGAAACTCACAGGGTGTTTTCAAATAGTTAATACCTGCGTATTGTTCTCAATAAATGTCCCTCTGACACTCCAATGAACAGAGATAAAAATCAAAATGTGTCCCAAATAATGTTTTTTTAAAACATTCACGTAAATTTCGGGGCCCAGATTTCACAAATTTCACAGTGTCTTCTAGCCACTCGTACCCACATTTCGTTCTCTATAATTATTTCTGTATATTCTGTTGAACGGAGATATACACCGAGTTAATTCAGAAAAGGAGATTTGTCAAATATTAATTTAATAATTTATCGGTTTTCCAATTTTCTCAAAAACGATTTCGATCAAACTTACGGAGGGCTCTCAACTAACTAATAACTAAATGCGTTGAACGAAGATACAGCACCCTGCATATTTTTATCAGCTGCCTTATAACTTTGCGTACGGATTTACTATAGCAGTTTGTCCATAAGACCTTCATGAGCCAACAGGGATGGATTCGTTTCTGAAAAGCGCTGGGGGTTGACGCTGCCTTTTCTTTTAATACTTCCCGCTGTAGCCCGACAATTCTGAAGTTTGTATTGACGGAGATTCGAGCGGTTAATCTTTTTATTGCAATTCCGTGAGTTTAGAATGCACGTCTTCTTATTAATTCTGCATTTAAGACTACGCCTTGTCAGTCAAAGAATTATTAATCAAGGCTGAATCTTCGAAAGCAGCCTGACAGTCCAGCGTTACATAGATTTTCCTTAGTTCCATCTCTTTCTATGCCACTGGAAGAACATAATGTCTAGCGGTCTAAGGAATTTTCCAAAAAGGTTTAATTAAAAGGTTTCGTGCAACTGGAAGCCGTACTGAAACGCCTCCGTTTTGACAAAACTCCGCCAGTTTCAGTCTTTCGAACAGCTACCAGTCTCGTTAAATTCAGTTGGAAAGTCTTCGACCAGTAATCGCTATTCAATAGGCAATTACACGAACCAACTCGCAGAGGAAACAAATATAACTGTAGAGGTGTCATCAAAACCAAGTTTCTACTGAACAGTTGAGGTTGAAGTCGTTTCACTGCAATTGCCAATTCACCACACTGGTTCTTTCCAAAACCGCTACTTTATTGCTGCTCAAATGGCTTCAAATAAACTTTTCGTTCAATCATACCCGTTGCAAAGAATTTTGCTAGTACTGTTAACTCCGAGGTAGGAATTAGTATTTGGCACGACTCCGTGGGCTTGTGAGCGGTATTCAAAACACGTCTGGATCAAAAGAGTATTCAAGCCGTTCATACGCCCAACTGCCTTCGTATTGAAACCGCACTGCCTATTCATAAACTCGCACAAGTGCTTCCCATTATTCGTTGAAATAGCTTGGCCGTCAGTATCCCACTGTCATCGGGCCGTCAGCACCCCAATCCCACTCATAATTCCAATTAGGGAATCGGCAGTCTTCTTCTGACCTGGTAGCACGCCTGCGTCGTTTACCTATGCCTTCCCGACTTCTCAGCAATAACTGTCAGACGAACATGAACGGACAGTCTTTCTACTTGAACATTATTTTCACGTAAATTCATCCGGAATATAGAAGGAGCTCCTAATTTCATTTCCCTGCATACATTTTTTTATTACAAATCGAATTTTTTTCTCTTCCGTTTACCATTTGGGTAATTGGTTGCCGAGTTATAAAGCCCCTCCTCTGTGGTTTGAACATATTTATAGCAGAGCGTGGTTCGGCTTCTTAATACTTTCAATATTGTTACTTTTCAATTAACTTAAATTGCTTTGTGGTATTCATATGGTTTTGCGAGCACCATAAGCAAGTAAAAAACCTTTTCATCGAAATTGCAGCACTTTTTGACTCTTACCTCGGACGAATATTGAGAAAGTAACATATACCAGTTGGGGAGATCAAAGATCTTAATTTAACTCCGTGATACTGCTTGACGCTCACATTTGTTATTAATCGAATATCCCTTCGACATTAACCAAGTTTTTACTAACCTATTCGCATTCCCGTTACCTTTCCTCGGCACTGTGGAATGTTTAAAAATAAATTTGTCAAAATGACGAAGAAGAGGTCAATGAAAGGCCCCTGCTGGGGAGACTCAATGCGGCGGGGTTGTATGCCCAAGGATACGCTGATGATGTGGGTGTGCTCATTCGGGGCAGAGTGGAAAGTGTGCTTTCGGACCTAATGGAGGCAGCCTTGCGGATGGTGTGCCTGTGGTGTGGGGAGATGAGGTTGTCCATCAACCCAGCCAAAATAGTCGTAGTAACCATTCACAAGACAAAGACAACTGTCAGGACTGAAGCCGCAGGTCAAGTATCTGGGTGTGATTCTGGATTGGAAACTAGTTTGGAAAGAGCACATCAGATACTCGACCAAAAAGGAACCCCCCCCCCCTTTTCCCTGTGGATGTGTCAAAGAATGTGGAGTCCAGAATGGCCAACTTGTTCTACGAAGCTATTGTGGGACCATTCATCTCATATGGGTCGATTGAGGGGGGTGATGTAGAGCTGCCGTTGGAGAGAATGGTAACAGCCTGGCCAAAGTACAAAAGCTGGGGTGCTTATTGATAGAGGGGGTGATGAAAACCACACCTACGAGTACCATGGTGAGAATGTTCGACCTTCTTCCCTTGGACATTTACGTCAAGGCAGAGGCGATGAAGGTGGCGTACAGACTCACTAGGCTCGGTATAGCTAAGGTGCCACGGGCGACTAATGGACACCTATATTCAGGAACTTGGACACCTTCACGGAGCTCGGCATGATGGTGCCCATGTGTGAGTTCGCTAGGAAATACAATGAGCGACCATTGGGAGGCTTATGGAACAGCGAGAGTCATCAGTGTCGGCCTCCTAATGACATCAACCTCTATGAAGATGGATCGAAAACTCCGAGTGGATAAGTGGCTCTGGAAGGAGTCGGACGCACATTGCCCTCGGCCCCACTCCAACAGTTTTTCAAGCAGAGATCTACGCTATTATCACCGAGACAATCATAATGCATGAGAAACGCTGTAGCAACAGAACTATCAACATATTGACTGAGAGTCAAGCGTCCTGCAAGACGCTGATGAACTACTGTACAACGTCAAAATTAGTGCAGGAGTACAGGATGTGGCTTAACTCCTTAGCAATAACGCGAATAAAATTAACGTGTATTGGATTCTGGGGCATAAGGAGATCATTGGAAGTGAGAGGGTGGAACAGCTGACCAAACGCGGTTCTTCTACAGTACCTATTGTCCGAATGCTGCGGGAGTAAGGCACTCCAAACGCTTTATCTCAGAGCAAACATGTGAGATAACCTTCTGAGGATGCAGAGGAAGAACCCAAGGCAGATTGTTGGGATCATCACCGGACACTGCAAAACGAACACACAGGTATGTTATGGTTATAGTCGACACCCCTCGATGTAGGTAGTGTGGCACGGATGAGGAGACTCCCTACCGTGTCCTGGCTCAGTGCCAGAGACTTGAGAGATAGCGACTTCTAGTCTTTGGTACTACCTCCCCCAGGATGGATATCAATGAAAACTCTAGCGGGAATTACCTGGCTTTCCTTAGGAGGCTAGGCATCGACCTGTAAGACATTAGGACTGGCACAATAGGTCGTCAGGCCGCGGTGCATATTCCACTTGTGAGACAGTGTCAGAATGCTAACTAATGCCCGCAACAGTACGAAATTCAAACCATTTTTAAATCTTTAACTAAACTGTTTCGCCAGTTCCTTCTCATGATAGTGCCCCTACATCGAATGAAACTACTATAATCCGTGAGAATTCCTAACTGCATCTCCCAGAAATTGGTCTGGATTCCGGGACCTGTTGGTTTCCATTGTCAATGATGACAAGGGGCCCTCTAACTCGAGGAAATTTCATTCCTTACGAGTCTTTCGGGTAAATTTCAACAACTGGAAAACGTTGTCATCATTAGCCCCTACTCAAGGGAAGCCATGAATCAACTCAGTAAAATCTTTTACGCCACACGTGTGCAATAGCACCTCTTCTTTCGAACTTCTCAAAATAAGAGCCGAATTTTATACTGTTGCATTTGGCATACAGGCTTATAGGTCAGAGTACTCGGGGTCAGTTCCAAAGCTC
The DNA here is from genome assembly GCA_020466155.1 of Pachypeltis micranthus. NCBI lineage: Eukaryota > Metazoa > Arthropoda > Insecta > Hemiptera > Miridae > Pachypeltis > Pachypeltis micranthus. The sequence continues at coordinate 68,588,560 of CM035769.1, forward strand.
CCAACGAGACACGGATAACCAACATTTGAACAACTATTCGACTCAATTACAGTTCGTAACTCGAAGTAGAGGTCTCTGAGTACCAACGACAAAAAGGAAAATGCCAAAAAAACATCGCGCTGTCGTGTGTTTGGGAGGCCCTTTCTGGGCTAATGCGGAAAGGCACCTGTCGAGGGATGTTCTTCGCTTTGTGCGGGGGCGTATACGTTTCGTCGCACCACCTGAGCCCAGTGCCGTGGGGCCTGGTGGTTGCGCAGGGGGGCGATGAGATGAGGCTCGTGGACGCCCTTACAATAGGCCCGTTTGTGGCAACAGTGAGGGTATTGCCAGGAGTCACCCTTACAAAAAAAGAAAAAAGGCCTTTAAATCCTCCTCAAGGTCTGATTTCGTTTCCCACGAAGCAACCCGACAGCTGTTCAACATCATGCGAACAAAATTCACATGGACTGATGAGTTGCAGGAACTTCTGCGATGCAGATTTGAAGCAACGTTTGGCATGGCTCGTCAATTGGTGTGATAGCTGAAATTGCCTTTCAGATAAGAATGTTTTGGCTGCCTGAACGTATGTGCGTCATGAAGACCCCTCCACTGACTGGTCTAAACAGGTATACCGTGGCTAGCCCACTTAATGGTCTCGCTGCCTGGATTCTTGTCCCACTAACACCTGCTCGCGGTTATTCTTCCTAAAATCGCTTTTATTTCAGCACTGGCCTTTGTTACGCATAAGTGGTTCCTGTGTGGCGTGGGTTGGAAATAAAACGTCTTCTTGAGTTGACAATCCTCACACGTGGGGCCTCCTACTACCGCTGGTCTTTTACAGTTCCAGACGAGATTAAAGAAAGTCATTTCAGTTCGGTAAATTGTCGTAGTTATTTCGTAATATCGATGGGTGGTGAGGGGGAAGGAAACACTGTGGGAAAGAGAATTAGCTGCCTGTTGTTCGGCTCCCCACGACGTCTCTTCGTTATAATTGCCTAGTCTTTGTAGAATCCGACTAATGAGGAATCGACCCAATTCCCTTCACTCGAGACTCTGCTTCTCCTCGAAATTAACTTCTCGTCAGATTCCAAAGTTCCCTTAGGACTCTCTCGTTGAATGAAGCGGAATCCACCAATTTAAATTACCCTTCTGCTCGGACACCTCTTAATAGATTTCGTCATTCAGTTTTTCCTCCAAAAGGCCTTCGCCATCATCCTCTCAGTCAGAGGTAATGCAACGGTTGTGGACCAACTATCACCTTTTAGCCTTTCTTTAGTCGTTCTCTTTGGAATTATGAAACCCTTGTAATGTAATTCTACTCAATTGCTGGATCGCTTCACTGCCTACGAGCATCAAGTTGAGTAGCCATCATGCTAGGATACGATGAAGAAGTCCTGCTGCAGATAGTCAAGAACTAGCTTTCCTCCTCTACCATTCACCCCAAATGAGTCTTTGTAAGAACGATCGTTTTGGAACCCAAACAGCATCATCGGTGGAACGCGCAAAGGCACTTACTAGTTTATTTCCAGAATTGATCTGGCAGTGAAGCGTTCCGTAACATTTTAGATTATTCGAGACCAAGCGTTCTCTTCTAAGTATCAGTTCTGGGTTGGAACATGAAGAAGGTGAGGCACGAAAGTTGGGTATACAATGTGATGATTTCGCAACAAGAAGACAAAAAATACTACAGAGCTAACGCGTGAAGCAGAGCTCCGGGAGGAAGCAGCCGACTAAATCATTGCAAACTCTTAACAGCTTTCGCGTTCGCCCTGCCCTGGTAGCATCATTCTTCCGTTTTGTGTATGGCCCGTAACCAATGTGGGGACCAGTCAGAATCTTGGAGGCAAGACTGCAGCTCCGTATGCGCCTATATGAGAAATTAACTCAATCGTCGCGACTAACACCAGCAAAGCCTTGTTAAATCATCACATCCAGGGTGAGCATGATACTTATCTCAGGCGCACTCCATGTGTTCATTCTTGCAAGTACTAGGGGGTGCAATAGGTCGGAAACGGCAGCTGCTGGTCAAGTAAGTACTTGGAGGACATTCCTAATTGGGATTCGTTTTGACATCCTTATATGAAATTCAAGACTTTATCTATAGGTAGGTAAGCTGGTCTGAATAGGTCCACAGGAGGGGAGGATAAATTTAATGCGCTGTGAATACTCCAGGAGCTACAACTTCTATTAAACCGAAATTTCTAAAGTAATACCGCCAATAAACGAGAAAATCTCCGATTTAGGGTCATTGTCCCTTTCAGGTCTCGTTCATGACCATTTGGTTGAGGGCTTTCTCACAAATACCTACCGAAAAGCATACATAATATGTCTATCGTTTTAGAAGTAAATTGAATCCTATCGAGCTTGATAGTTGATTCGATTGGGAGGAGACTTTCCTTCTCTCTTGTGCCGTTGCGATGGAGGTCACTTGGCTGCTCTTACTGTGTTGGTCAAGGTCGACACGAGTTCAGGTTTTGGAACAACATATGAGCCTCTCCATTCAGACTTGCCCAACGTCTCCTAAATGAAACATCGATGATCTTTCCAACTACCTGTTTCTTTTTTTTCTCATCAAAGGTGAACGTGGAAGAAGGCAAAAACTGGAGCGCCCTTTGAACGATTGATGCCTTACATAGTTCCCACTTCCTTTTTTTCGTGTTTACGTCAAACCTGACATTTTGTTATCGGTTGGCGGCTTTTAGTGTTTGATCGAGTGACTCCAACTGTTCGCACTGTCGTGAAATGTCATTGTGGTCGTCTTACAAGTTTGAGATTATTGTGTTGTAGAGCGGCGTAGGCAAAGCTCGGCCTCAGTTTAGCGTCGTGAGTTGCTCACTTTCTCAAATCAATTCACCATCTGAGGACTGTGACTGCCCTCGCTACGAGAATATTTTTTCGTCTGCCCGCCACACCCACAATTTAGAGCTTCGACAAGAATAATTTCATCTCAATATTGAATTTCATTTCTCATACCTGGAGGAATATTTGGCCCTTGAGCTGTTTTCCGTAGGTTCAATTTACGACGAAGAGGAAGACGAAGGAAAGAGGGAGCTAAAAAAAATAAAAGTGGAAGAAGGAGAACATGAGGGAGAGAGGAAGAAACGTACTTAATTGACATCTCCATTGGAACCGTCGTCAACTTTCATTTTGTGAGACGAGCTACTCTTGTCGTCTACGAAAGTCGTTAGGGCGTCTCATTTTACGCGAATTCTAAACTCAAAATTAAATAATTTGCCGACTTGAAAAAAAACTGTTTACTTGGAACTTTTTTCGAACTCTTAAGAAGTAAATGGAGTGAGGGGGAGGAGTGTGAGAGAGAGAGAGAGAGAGAGAAAGAAGCGTGGAGGAGCGCCGTCGACTCCCATTCTGATTTTACCATCAGAAAAAGTTGGCTCGACGCTCTTTCTCCGTGTTCCTGAAAGCCAATTACGAGCGCTATCCGATCAGGGGCTTCAACGTTCTCTCGAATTAAAATCCAGAAATATTGTAAACCATGAAAAAGTCTTAACAAAAGTAAAAATACCGCTCAGAACTTGAAGATGCGCTGAACATTTTGCTCTCCGTTGAATAATGAAGCTGCTCATGGAAGGGAGCAGAAGTCAACGAGTTACTGTTCAGCGCCAGCTGGGTCGTGTAATGAGAATCAGAGGGGTATTTATCTGCAAGAATGTTAATAATTGCAAGAAGAATTGTCGTAATTGTCCCTGAAGACTGCAAAACGTCCGAATGCGCTGAACTTTGGTGAACCCCGAAGAAACCACTTCCCACACACCTGTTCCAGTCTTAAAGTTCATTTATATTTGTTACGAGGGGATTGAATTATTTGAGAGGTACCAATATTGGTAAAAATTGCTATGCCACTGATCATTGAACTAGTAACTATTGCTTCCGCAGCACATCAATCATGGCCCACTAGATACAGCCACTGGGTGTCCTCAATAGAACTCAAGTCATACATCTTCTCTCTCATCTGTTAGCGCTAGCTGCAGATGAGCTGGCCATCCTTGAACCAATCTATTTTCCATGGTTTATAAGTCCTTAGTATACACAGGCCTCGTACCTTACCTTGAATCTTTGAGCGCATTTAAAGAAGAGGGGCGAAAAGGATAGCGGGTGCTGTTGTGTCATAATTCACACTTGCCCGTTTTTCACTGGAAGTTGATCTTCGCATAGTATCTAAAACTGACCAGAAATCCTGTAAATTTTTTCTTCCTCAACTTTTTCTCCTTTGATGAGCGTTGAAGTTTAGAAAATTCCAATACCATTTTGTTGGCAGATGAAATTTTGTTGGAAAACAGCTGAAATTGACAAGAGCTGCATACTGAGCTTGGCATCTGTTTACATCGTTTCCTCGATGTTATTCTACGAGCGTTTAGTGTTGCACAACACGATAGCTGCATAGTACTTTCAGTAGAGGAACTAGATCTACCTGGCATGGGATCGTTCACCCACAACAAAAAAGTTCACGAATATCGATAAAAGCGCCCAATGAGGCACACAACAGAAACGAACAGTGTGCAAGTACAGTTTTAGGAAGCGTTCTGGGGTGTAATGAAAACGTTCTCGTACATCTGCATGACTCTTGATCCAGTTATGAAAATACGCCGATGGGCAAGGTTCACGAAGTTCATTCCGTTCATTACAGAAAGCTTCACGGGAAATGCTGCCTAATCGATGACCTCCGAATACCGACAAGAGACCCTGGTGTAAGGCTATAATTATCAAATCGAGATAAACCATGTTGGGGTTTTCTAAAAAATGACTGACGGTTTTGATTATATTGACCGAAGAGTTCCAAACAGTTTAATGGGAAAGCAAAATTTTCGTTCGCGGGACAAAGTGGCGTTCTCACTACGCTACCTGCACGATGAACGTTTCATAACGCTCATAAATCAATTAAGCAACCCATTAAACTCCTCGACGTTAAGCACTGGTATCTTTCAAATAGATCGTTCATTTCTAGCAAGTTCCTAGAACTGAATTGACTATGTAGATAGAGCATTAAAAATTGTTAATGATTAGACATAATCGATTTGGTTGCTAGCTTACTTCACTAAATAAAGCATTCCTAATTTGCCGTTCGCAGCTATTACCTTGTACTTATTTCTAATAGTGTGGCGCATTCATTAGATTCAAAGACCACGATTGACTGATAATGACGGGAAATAGAATTGTTGTTCCCCGATCATTGAGGGAGCTGACATTATCTAAGCTGCATGATGGGCACCTTGGAATATCGAAGTGCAGAAGAATTGTAAAAGAAACTGTCTGGTGGCCAGGGATAAATGACGACATTAAGCATAAAGTAGCGGACTGCTTCGTTTGCATACGGAACAGAACGGCACCTTTAATTCCGAGTGAGTTCCGAAGTTACCTTGGTCGATAGTAGGAGCGGACTTGTTTGCTTTCAATAACAAGAATTACTTTGCCTTTCAAGATTATTTTTCTCGTTCCCTGCAAGTCGTTGGGCCTTTAATTCCACAACTTTTCAGGTCTTTATCTCGGTTATCAAGAAAATATTTTCTCGATTTGGCGTGCCGCACAGGATGAGCTGTGACAATGGCTCACAGTTATGCAGTGAAGCATTTCAATCGTTCGCAGCAAAATTAGGTTTTGAAATCTTTACCAGTTGCCCAAAATTTCCACGATCTAATGGACTAGCCGAATCTGCTGTGGATACAGCTAAACGAATCTTAACCTAGGGCGAGGATATGGACATAGGGCTTTTGTCGTATAGGTCGGCTCCTCCCGAGAATGGATACTCCCCGGCAGAACTTCTTATGAGAAGAAAGCTGAGGACTACAATTCCAGTTCCCATCGAAAATCTCGTTCCAAAGACACCTGATCAAGAAAAAACTTCGAGAAGCAGAGGAGAAAATTCGCTCAGGAATGAAGCAACAAAACGTTTTGACAAAAGGCATTGATCTGACAAGGATCATCCTAATCTAGAACCTGGGTGCGAAATTTGGGTTCCAGATATACACAAAAAGAGGAACCAATGGAGCCGAGATCGTATTTGATAACTCTGCAGAATGGGAAAGAGCTACGCCGAAATCAGTCTCACTTAATACATACCCATTCCAACGTCCGACAGAAGAGAGGATGTCATATGATGCGACGTCTCCAGCTGATGGTTATGTCTCCATCGATTTGGTCGCTAGCTTACTTCACTAAATACAGCATTTCTAATTTGCCGTTCGAAGCTATTAGTTTGTACTTATTTCTAATCTTAGTACAGACCTGAAGTTGCGTGATGCATCCAACCTGATATTTATGTTTAGTTCGAAAAGAAGCAGCGTGGTTGTGAAATGGCGGGCTCGAGACTCAACAAGGAGGTCGTTATCTCTTTTAATCGAATGCAACTTCTTTTTCTTCTTCGGCCTCGAAAGGCCGCTATGAAGGAGTCCGGTTGTTATTCCGCTTCATTATCGAGAGAAAGGACCGGTTTCTGGTGTGCGGGTGCTTCTGTCAATGCTGCGAGTTTCGTAGGATGTTCCAGGAAAGGACGTCCAGTCGCTGATCCACTTTAGTTGTTGTGTCGTAGTTTGATATGCTGTCTAATTTGAGATTTTTCTTTGCGTCCTCCCTCTAAACGCCCACATCATGCTTCACTTTATTATACTTTCTTTATAAATTCCCACCTGTAATAAATTATTATTCACAAGGGCTGCTCTTTTTTTTAATGAACGGTTTTCGAGTATGTGGAGCCAACAACCTCTTATGCGGAAGCTTAAAACGGATTCGTATTAGGAGAAAACACCCGCGTCATTTTACGCAACGACCGAACAAACGAAGATGATTAAAAATGAAAGCCACGAAGTCAGGTGGGATATTGGAGATGCAAGTAAAGTCAGCAAAGTGGTGCTCTCATTTCTGAGCTGGCATCTCTTCCGTCGGCAGGTTGCCGAACTAAGCGGGGGAGCTTATCAATGTGCTTTGCCTGGTAGTGATGAATACGGTTTCCAGCAGAACTTAGAGCTCCTTGACTGTCAAAAAACGCACAAATAGTTGATTGAGGTTTGCCGAGGTTCTCCCACAGAGTTTCATTTAGATTGCTTCCTTGGTAGCTTCAGACATTATTGTTTTTGATAATGCAAATTGACAATACGAATTGAGCAGTGTTACGTGTAAATCGCAGAGAAATTCGAAAGCAAAATTTGCTCGAAGTTTTGTTTAGGCAGTTAGGAATAAAGAATAAAAATTACCAATAAAATCGGAAGAAGCTCTTCGAAAACTGAGGAGAACGTGTTAATTAATTGAATGATTGTGCTGCAACATCAGCGCTCTGCTGATTTATTGTACAGCAATTTCTTGACAACACCTCTGATGTCAGCTATACAGTAACAAGTGATGCGTCTGTACACCTTGTCTTGAGACAGCAAGAAAAAAAAGGAGAAATAATCAGGTGGTCGGAAGTACATTAATAACTGTTGAGGAATGGTTTGAGAAGTATGGAGAATGAAGCTATTTTATACTTCGTAAGCTCGGATAAAACTGTTGAAAAATTCATCAATAAATGTTAGTGGAGACTAAGTAAAAGCTGATGAGAAAGTGTGCTAAAAATGACGATAGCCCAGCTATTGCTGTTAGAAGCTCTGGCTACGAAAATTACGATTAAGCCCAGTAATAATCGTCGAGAAATGAAGTGAAAATTATTCACATATCAAACACACGTTTTGTGCAGTGTGGAGATAGAAAGTTGAGATTGAATAAAAAATAAGTACTCAATGGGTAGAAAGTTTTTTATCGCTTTTGGCGAATCACATAGAAAATGTGGAAGAAAACAATTAAAAGCGTTAGGAAGTTAATGGCAATTTTTCGTGAGCCCAGTTAGAAATGTTGGAAAACGGGTAAAAGTTGTCGAGAAATTGTTCTGAATTAGTGTTTTAAAACGCTGTAAGTAATTAGATTATAACGGTTTATTATTCTCTTAGCTTGACGTAATCTCACACATCCGAGACCCATTCCTTCGATCCACCATCGAAAAATACTGGTAGAGTTTCATGTCTAGTTGGGCCCACTATGTTTACTGTGATTTCCCCGTTTTTGATCTAGACGCAGTCAAACGTCTCTGTGAGTTGTTCCATTCTAAATAGAATCGAAAAATACCTGGAAAACAATACAAAACACGACGTAATTGCAATAAAACTGCCGAAATTTGGATTTTGACTAATTTTTTAAACCATTTTTTGTTCATAATAACCATGGGTTTCATTCGATCGGATAGCCTAGTAGGCAGGTACAAATGAAAGGTCCGGACGGTGGAAGGATATAGTAGATATCATCAGTGTCATATTTTGATTGACAGAGGCCTAACTTTTCACGAGCTCTTAAAAAGGCTGAGGTATCAGACAAAAGCTCTCACCTCACTGCTTCATAGCACAAGTGTGTCAGTCTCGAACAAAATTTTAATATACAAGACGCTGATCCGCCCGATCTGGATGTAAGCTCTCCCGATATGGGGAACGTCCTCCAAATCGCAATTTAGAAGAGTCTCCCAACAACAGAATGCGTCTCTCCAACGGCGCATAATCAGAGCTCCGCTCTTCGTCAGGAACGAAACCATTTATCGAGATTTCGACATCGATACACCCGTCGCTATTCTCACTAAACTTATCACCAATTTCGTCGAGAGGAATCTAGCACACCTCAACTTTCTCGTTAATGAAATCTTCTTACCGCCAGACGTTCGCCGCCCCAGACGACCACGACATGTTCATGACTTATATTCATATGTGACTTATGTTCATGAGTTATATGTGAATTATTTTTTATTACGTCTCACTCGAACCTTGTAGCACCCATGAGTGCGAAAGAGAGGACAATGAACGTTAACGTCAACAATGAGGAAACAATGATTGTTAAAGCACTACGACGGGGTTTCCTGATAATATACAACCATCAGGATACCGACTAAGTCCACTCCTCAGGCTGAGACAGATAAGTTTTGTATTTTAGACGCGATATTCACGGATATCCGCGCTAAAAGCCGGAGTCCCATTCAATCGGTTAAGTTATTGGGCCGCATTAGAATATTGACTAAGCTCATGAACAAACCGCAACTTCTAAGTGGGAGTATTTATGAATTCGTTACTGGGTTTCCCTTCCCTTCCACTTTCCTTGAAATCGAGAGTAGACGAACGAGCTCTTACTCCGCCAGACTCGACGACAGATCAGTTTCAAGAGACTAATCCGCTTTCGAATGAACTCATTTAGCCGTTAAGGCGTTTATAGAGGCTCCTAATGATCTTAATCGGATTTATTGCCTAATTTATAATATTGACGATACGAGACGCCTCGTAACTTTCCCCCTCTACAATGGCACGTGCAGTGCCTGAAACTAGGGCTGCTGACAGACACCTGCCTTCAAAGCGCTTAGTTCCAAATCACGGATGCACGAGATGAAGTGAATGAACTATGCAGGATACTGAAATGGGTCCATGAGGTATGGCAATTCGGCGTATCCATAAAGTTAAAAAGAAAGAAGTTTATTTCCGGATAATAAAACAAATGTAACAATAAAATATATGTGCGACCAGTCAGCCGTGAAAATTAATGCCCTACAGAGGCTACCGCCTGCGAGTAGTCAAAGAAGTAGATACAACAGGAAAGGTACAAAACTGGCAATCGAAATAGGTACCGAAATTCCCACAAGTGACGAACTGTAGATGGCATACGCAATCTGTTGCTGACGTTAGTCTTTCTATCTCCCTCTTGCTGCGCTGTGTACTACAAAGAAATTTTAACGTATTATGGAATTATGAGCCGGAAGTATATTTTCCCAAAGATCTGACATGCCAACGTTATAGTGGTCCACGTCAGCGCCTCCTTCCGTCGTGGCCACACGAGTGAGCGGTGAGAGGTGGGGTTCAGGAGCTTGGTCTCATCTCTTGAGCTGAGTTCTTTCTCACGTCTTGCATACTGTTTGGAATCGAATGCATATTATGCATCTTTTGCGTCTGTATGTCGTCGTTTGGTCAACAGCCTCAGCAGTTTCCTGCTGTTTCTGTTTGTTTGCAGCAATTATTCGACAAACACGATGATCTGGCTGAAAAGTATGGTTGGCATCGTCAGCCCTTACAATCCAGGCGTAGTCTTTATATCCCCCGAGCAGGAGAAATGTGATGTATATGTGCTTATCATGGAATTCTTAGTTGTTACTTCCCCCCCCCGATCAGCACCTTGCTCATTTGGCAGGGGTGCACTGAGCGTTTGCTTAAGATGATAGTTTACCTCAATGTATTGGTGCTCCATTCTCGGATGGATCCCAGATTGAACCCCCCTCACTGTAGACTCTTCTGCCGCTGGTGAGTCCTTTGCAGCTCTTCCGAACTGATACTGGGGCCTCTTCTTTTTCTTTCCTTTTTCACGAACAAACCTCTTCATGGCCAGGCGATGCTCCGGTACGACCCTACAACCAATCGAGGCTGCTGGCTTCAGGACAGCTGTGAGCGGTGCCACTTGTGAAGCCCCTTATCTTTGCGTTGCAGTGAGCACCTACTCATACTTCTGTAATGGCTACTCCTCTACCCTATACAGTAGAGCGGAATAATCAGAATACACCTCCAGTCCACAGCCTCCTCTGCTTCGTGTCCTCTTCCAGACGCCCCTTGTTCTAGTTCTTTCTTTCGAAGTAACATTCTTCAAAATGTCCCCCCTACCTATACAGATTGTGAGCTCTTATCATTTCTGAGAGAAGAGCACAAACGCCTCTCAAAATTAGACTCGCGGGACAAAGGTTCTTTTTTGCCGCTTCTATCTCTCCTTTCTACTCAACCTAATATTTTTCCGTGGGAGGCAATTTAAAATCCTTGCTGACATCCCATTGAACAGCCCTTTACTTAACCTTCTTTTAAAACGAAGTTTCTTAGCGATTTACTTTGAAGCTGCAACTAATGGTGGAAGGGTGGAGGAATTTGTACGATGTCAAGCGGCATTAGGCGTGCTTCAAACAAAATATTTAGGGGTATTTAGTAGAATGACAAGGTGGCAATAGATACCCTCGAAGGCACAATACTTGTAAAAAGTATAGTATTATACGTTAATTATACAACATGATTTTTCTTAATTAATTTGGGACCATAATTACTTTATTACGTAGTTATTAACATTTGGAATTAAGATTATTTCATTTTCATAAGTCCAAAAAGAGAAACCTATTCGACCCTTCGACCCTTTACTATCCTTCTGTAGCAGATCATAGTTACATAGTGGTCTTTAAGACAATTCAACAACTATGTCTATTGGATAGTGCATAAGAAATTTTGTTTGCCGGGGGATAACTCAGAATATTCGTTAATAGGCTCTGTTCGGCGCACGAGAGGGCGAGAGTTGAAGATCGAAATGAAAGAAACTCGGTAAGCGTGAGGAGAACTTTACTATGTGCAATGAATTGAGTTGAGTTTGTGTACAAAAGGACGACTCGGAATATGCGTGAACAGTATCGGAAGAAGAGAGCAAACTCTTTGGGCCGAGAGTAGATAGAGGAATGTGTCTGAGTGAGCACAGGGAGAAGAGTGACTTGCGCGAGAATTCGTAGGTGAATGAATTTGGGAGGAGCTGTGAGTTGTGGAGAAGAATCTGAAATTAAGGAGAGGGAAAATAAAGATGGGAAAAAACCACTCCTGGGAAATCCGTTGCCATTGGAAATGACCTCGGAGATAGAATTTCCGCTGGTAGCAAGGGGGGTTTGGGGAAACAATGACTTTGCTTTAAGGGCAGATGCGGGCATTCCAAGGTCAAAAAACCCAGACTGGTTTGGCTTGCGTTGAACTCATTTTGGAATAAATTGATGGACACCAAATAAATAACGTGGCGACGAGCATCGTGACACCTTGTGCCTGTGAACTTGTATTTGGCGTATATATTTTAAATATGAGACAAGCGCACGTTTATAGAGAGATACTAAGTAGCTGAAGGAGAAGTCGTTAAATGGTGTAAGAGTGGAGAGGGACGTCTGGAAACAGATCAGAGTGCAGTAATTAGTGACAAAGACGCATCCCTTTTAACGTTGTCAACAGTCTAATGCTGAGAACTAAGAAACCACCATCGAGAGAACAATTGTCTGAGACCCTGACATTTCCACATAGCGATTTTATGTTAACGCACTGTAAATCCCTTTAGGAACAACATCGGCAAGACGAGTGAGGCTGTCGGTTTGCATTTCTCTAAACGGCGTGACGCCGCCGTGTTGAATTGACAGGGAAAAAACCGTCCGACAGCCAACTGGATCGCTAGCCGTAAATCTCAAGGCCTGTCAAACGCTCAAGATCAGTTTCAGCTCTGAAATTTATTGACTGACCGCGTCTTTTCGCGAGGGAATCACTCTCGATCTTTTTACCCTCCTCCCGTTTTTCGTACCGAAAAGGTCGGGGCGTGTAAGAGAGGGAAGAGGACGACGTTCAGAAATAGGAGTAGGACCACAATTACGGGTCGCGTCGGCGGAGAGCTTTGATTCAAGGTCTTGCGCAACTCGCCGTTTCCACAACCGCACAATTACCCGGTAGGTTCGCAATTAAGAATCGGAGCGATTTTGGCTGATTCTGATCTTGGAAGCGGTTTGAAGCTAAGTGGCGTTGGCCAATGATCACGACTCATTGACAATTCCTATCGAGGCTGGATCTTATGGAGCTCAGCGTTCTGAGTCGGAATTGAAACCATCAATTGTAACCTGGGCGCGGAATCTCGAAGGTTTGAAATGCGGGTGTTTTAGGAAAAAAATGTTTAGTGTATCGATCACTATGATGTCAATAGTTAGCTTTACCCTTATTTTGGTGTCCCATGGTAATTTACAGTCCTAATGCGAAATTTAAGTCGATTTAGTTCAGTTCTTTCCATCAATCATGTTCACAGACACACACGCACATACTGCTCATTTTCTCAAATCAGGCTCCTGCGTTAGTAAAACTACGTTCTAATAGATCTGGTCAAGAGAGCCCAGATTCCCAGGTTTTGCACGTTAGCAAGTGTCGGGACGGTGATCACTCCTGGTCCTTGGGAATGTGCTGGTCAGGTGTTCAACCGCCCGTGTTCCATTTTATGACGTACTTGGCTCTTCCTCTTGCGACTATTTCCTATAAAGCGGTTTTGTGCACACTAATTATTTTTCAATTCTTCAGTTCAATAAGTTCAATTATTTTTCAATTCTTCAGTTCAACGTCAGATTATTGAACTCCCGACAATCAGACCGAAAGAAGTGAAAATCGGAAGCGGCTAAAAGAGCGAGAAAACGCGATGTACAACTGTCACCTGTTGATCAAATTACGCAAGTCTAGACGCGTCAAGAAGCCGCCTCCGTAACGCGCAATTCCTCGACATGCAGGTGCAGGAGGAACAACGAGATGGCTCGAGTGCGACGTCTAGGTAATTAAAGGGGTAGACGATCGAGTTGAGCAAGACGTCCTTCTGCATTGGCTGGAACTGCTCCGGATGAAATCCGATGCCGCATTGAGAGTAGGCGCATTCTGATACCATACTCGGCAGGCCATCACGCGTGGCTATTACCGGGCACTACTTGAGATGCCTGATCATCCGCTTCGGGCCTGTAAGTGAGGCTCGATTGCCTTCAACAGAAAGATATGTTTACAATGCCGCTTCTTTAATTAACGTTGACGCGTAACATCTTTAGAGTTTGGGTCAGCGCGAGCCACTCACTGATCGTTCATTAGTTCGCTATCGCATTACAAAGAATACCAATATTTTTTTACCCTTTCTGCTCGTTTGCTAAACCTTGCCCTTTTTATTTTCATTGCACGCTTAAATGTAATGGAGAGTTAGTTCAAATAATACGGCAGTTTATAGGAAGCGCGCCAACAGTTTTCTTCCAGGTACCAGGAAACCTTCCAGATGCTCATAGTTTTCATTATAAAGATGTCAGTTCAGAAGGTCATAGAATAAATTAGCTTTGATGGGGAAAGTAACTAGTTGTAGGGCTTCTGAAGGACACCACTGAAGTCTTTCGTGTCGATGATGAACGGCACAATGAATCTCTTCCATTTCGTTTCTTGTTCTACTCAGTAAAAAGGAAAGTTATCTAATCCTCCGAAAACTACAGTTCCAAATGACCTAATGGTAATACAAAATTGCCATCCTTGGGAAAATGGCAAGAGAAACACAATAGATTATCAAACGTTTCTACTAAAATCGTCTTTGGTTCAGTTTTTGATTTGGTCAGCAAAATTTTATTTCAACCACCCCCTCCCCCCTTAAAATGTGTTACTTTACGTTTCAAGACATCGGGATTCTAAATGTACAATGTCCGTCCGCCGTCTGGGCCGTTTTGAGACTAGTGGCCTAAAAAATTCGTTCTTTTGCACAAAACCTGGTATTTTTCGATGCTGAACCGAATGGAATGGGTCTCGGAGGTGTGAGACTCCCCCTAGCCGTTCATGAGAATAATAAACCGATGTGTAATAATTGGCAGCGTTTTTGCTTCATAATTCCCGCTCATACGAGTATAGTATAGTATACTATCGAAAATCGTTATCGTAGTCCAATGTGCTCTTTTATTTAATTTTTGAAAAGCGTTATTGTAATTTTCTTCTAAATCACATAACAGTTTTGCTGACAAGTGCTAGGTCACTTATTACGGGAATACTATTCAGTGATAGCCCCCGTGTTGTCAGTAGTTGGGACTGTGTCTCTTCAAGGTAGCGCTTAAATATAGAATGTTGATGATTGACAACTTAACAGATTATCAAAGGTAACGATTGACAAATTTGAATAACGTGATCACAATATAATAGATAACAACACAATTATACGGTAAAGTGGATTTTGTGACGGGAGGGAGTTGAGAATGTCGGTCGGTCGTTTGTTCTTACGTCGTCGGAAGTGACGTGGTGGTGGATTGTTAGACAGTTGACTCTGTGGTGGCTCGCCATAGATGCGTTAGTCAGTAATAATTATATTTGAAACCCTCCCTCACTTTTGGTATGAATAAGTTACGACGAAGGTTACTATTTCTAACGAGCTATGGTGCTTCAGTTATGACTAAGTTCTGTATTCTGTATTTTGGATGATTTCACCCCGTGTAACCAGATAATCGGATGCCCCCGATAGTTGACATCCGTACAACCAGGTTGGGCATAATGTCTTTGTCTCAGTCTATGTCCGACTCTTGGCACTATTTCAGTATTTTCGTGGAGATTTGGGTGCTCCAAATCTGGATGCAGGCCTAGGTAAGCTAGCTTGCTTGTGAACTACGCGAACTTATTTTATTATAATTGTGGGATGTCGCAGTTGTTTGTACTGTACGAGAGTAGATTTCGTTAGTTCATTTTCGTTCTGCACTTTTTGTTCAACAACAGTCGTAAGATATTTAGGAGAAACTTGATAAATTACTCTCGTTTTATCGACAAACTTTATGCACAGTCCTACTATGCGAAAACTCACGGTGATGGTCTCATAAATTACTTAAACGTTGATGACCCAATGGAGGTCATTACTCGACTGAAATAAATTCAATAAGTTTCTCTCTACAGAACGTTAACATGTTTCTAGCACTCTCATAAACTTACAGAAAAACAGATTAGCCGCTATAGTGGCGAACTTCGCCGAATAAACGTGAGGCTGAGGAAAGTCTGTGTGGCGTATCACACGAGAGATTATTAGCTTTTGAAAGATTTATCAATGAGCAAAAAGAAGTTACCGAGGAAATGTGTGTTTGCTATCTATCCTGAGATGACAGTGTTTACCGAACGAGGAAGAAACACAATCAAAAAGCTTCTCATCGATCATCTCCGGCCCCTTGCATCCGGTGGTCAATAATCTCCCCATTCATTCTCTATAGGCATCCTTTCCCCTTTTCGACCCCTCGCTCAACACAGTTTTAACCGTTTTTTTACTTTCCGCTACCCGAAGGGAAGGAAAGTATAGTAATCGGCCCAAAAAAAAATTTGGGTTTTCTTCAGATCTTTACGTTTCAGACCCTACTGAGTCTAAAAAACCTAATTTCGGCGCGTGGTCCGTGTGTATGTGTCTGTAGTTCGATTTGCGGGAGAACGGCTGATCCGATTGAGCTGGTTCTTTTCTTGTTTTGTTCGTTATTTTTTGTAGACACCAAAATAAGGTTATGGACGATTTCGGCCGTTGGGAAGGGGGGCGGGGGGACGAAAATGTACCAAAAACTAGGGTTTTTCGCATTTTTCTCAAAAACGGCTCTAACGATTTTTATTAAACTTTCAAATTATCTTCTACTAATCAACACCTAACTTTTCTTCTCCATACATATCTCCATGAAAATACGGTGAACGGAGATATAGGCCCATGAAGCAAAAACAGGTTTTTTACGCTTTTTGGCAAAACGGCTTCGGCGATTTTCACCAAACTCACAGGATGTTTTCAAATAGTTAATACCTACGTATTGTTCTCCATAAATGTTCCTCTGACAGTCCATTGAGCAGAGATAAAAATCAAAATGTGTCGAAAATAACGTTTTTTCGAACACTTCCGTAAATTCCAGGGTAACTGCTTCACCAGATGTGATAAATCCCAATGGAGTGTCTTTTAGTCTTCCATACCAACATTTCGTTCTCCATAATTATTTCTGTATATATATGTTGAACGGAGATATAAGCCAAGTTAACTCAGAAAAGGAGATTTGTCGAATATTAATTTATCGCTATTCCAATTTTCCACAAAAAACGGCTCTAATGATTTCGATCAAACTTACGGAGTACTCTCAGCTAACTAGTCCCTACATTTTGTTTTCTATAAATGTTTCTGTAGAAATGCGTTGAACGAAGATATAGCGCCCGCCTGTGTAGCTGGTGTTCTAACTTAAAGGGGTGGCGGAAAGTTGTGTGTTGCTACGCACCAGATATTTAATAATCGGTAATAGAAAAGTTTGGCAATTGTATGAGGAGCATTGAGCGATCAAGAAAAACGTCTGGTAAAAAGTCAGTCTGATCAGGAGTTTAGTATAGTTAGTTAGGCTAAGAAATGTTGTGATTTAGGTTAGAAAAAGTATAGCTATGGTGGGGGGGGGGAGTGAATATAAAAGCACTCTCCCTCCATGAGGTGTGAACGTAAATGATAAGGAATGAAAGTAAGTTATTTGGAGTGAATGTATGTGTTAATCTGTGTTTTGTGATTTTGAAAATGCCAGGTGGCATTATGGGGATGGGTAACAGAGGACAATGAACCCCGATAACCCGCCTGGATTAGGCAGTTCCATGATATAAGAAGAGGGAGCAGAGTACCTAGCCCGACGGGCTGTGTGCCAAATTCTCCGCCCCTGCCCAAGAAAACTAAAAATAATTAAGTAACCTATTAGGTGTGAAAACTCCGTCTCTGCCATCCAAAAACTGGTGCCGCTACGAGGTCCAGCCTGGACATGCCATGAATTATGGCTGACGCGAAGTGGACGGTGGGCGGGGGGCTGCTGGCGTCTCTGCTAAGGCGAAAGCGAAAATCTGAGTGAGGAAGGCAGAACGTGAATGTACGAGCAAGGCTATCGAGGTGCTGATGGGTTGTTATGGGCCACGTATGAGACCTAGGTGCTACCGCCTCCCCACCGGTTAGGAACAGCAGGTAAGAAGAGAAGTAAAAAGACTTGGTCAAAATAGGTTGCTCGCCTTTTGAAATAATTCACTTATATTA
The DNA here is from genome assembly GCA_020466155.1 of Pachypeltis micranthus. NCBI lineage: Eukaryota > Metazoa > Arthropoda > Insecta > Hemiptera > Miridae > Pachypeltis > Pachypeltis micranthus. The sequence goes on from CM035769.1 coordinate 68,606,140, forward strand.
GGCCATTTAACAGCTTTAGCTTTGGAGTGCGGACCACCTTATGTTAGTAACAGAGTAGTATTTTAATTGTTACCTTCCACAGCCTTACGAATCAGGAAAGAGTGTTGCGTAATAGGCTGGCAATTATTTTTCGATTTCCCCGGATTTTTGTGACACAAATAATTCTGGTTCTGAAAAAACCCGTTTTATAAAATAGTCTGTGTGTCTATTTGTGTGATTGAGAGAGTAGAGCTGTAAGTCAATGTAAATCATATCAAGCTTGACATATATTGAGTCGCCAAATAAGGGTGTGGATTAGAATGTTTTTTCCTATAAATTCTGATCGTGTAACATTGGCATCACCCGACAAAAACTGGACGATGTTCCAATGGCATTTCATACGATGGGTGTTTAGTTAATTAAGAGCAACCAATAAATTCGAGAACGTTAAGTACCAGTCATTTTCTATGAAGAACAACATATTAAGTTGTTAGTGCGATATCCTGTCTTGTATTTCCAAGCCATTGGTAGCTTTGTCCCCTGAAATCCCCCCACCATCCACCATCTTAATCACTTTGTCGTCAATTGAACTCGGCCATTACATTATAATTAATAAATATCTAACGATACACTCCAATCTTTCTCTTCTCGTCTTCGCGCAAACTTTGTTGCAACTACAAACACAAAAGTTTGTGTTGCAACACAAACTTTCAGTCATCCAACCAAGTAAGGAAGCTCTTTGCCCGATTTGTACTCTCATTAATGGGAATCTTCCTCTAATATGATACTGATACCGCTTATTTTGCTCTACTCTGTATCTATTTCCTTCTCGTTTGCCCATCACTCAAACACTTTCTGTCATCCTGGGCACTTGATGAATCTATCTCAAAGCTTTAAGCGATACACGAAGGTGATGTATAAGGAAGGATATCCTTTATATTTAGCGATGAGTTCAGCTTCTCAATCAAGAGCTATCACGTATTTACTATGACGGATATTGAATTGCTGTAGATCTCCTGGCTTAGATTTGAACTTCGGAGGAGACCGTAAATAACATGTTGGATGATTGCTCACGACTGAGCCAGTGAGGAGAAATTACCCGTCCGTCCAGCGCCTCTAGCAGATAAAGATCCGCTAACCGGTAAGAGCAAACTTAGTCTCAAGCGTCCGGTTGTGCAACATCCAAGGAACTCCAAACAGTAACTCTGTAATAAGAGACAATTTAGACGCTGAATCGGGCTTCAGCCCAAAAATCGGTAGGGCGATGGGTTCGTTCAGAACAAAAATTGACATGGGGTTAGCGAGGAGAATAAAGAGACTCGAGGGGGTCCAGTAGAAAATGAGATGGGATGTTATGCGTTGATTACCGACCTTCCGGTTCTCGTTCCTCTCCACTTCTTCAACTGCCTTTTTCTCTGCGCGAGAAATCTCACTGTATTTATCCATAGCTCGTCCGTATTTGCTCAGCTGCTGGGAACGACGCGAGTCGCTTTCACCTCCGTTGATAATTTTCTAGGACGTCGAACCATCGAAATTGGCAGGTGCAACTAACTCGAAGGATCCGCCGTTGCATCAGGCCGCACGCGAAGTTGCAACTCAATTTGCCGGCTCCGGCAGGCAGTAATTTCGCTTTCCTCAGACTGGCAACATCCTCTAGAAAATGCAGACCAGTTTGGCAGATCTAGTAGTGCGAGAAATTTTCGTTAGGGAGGGTTCCGTACTGCGAACACAGTACTGCTCTGAGCGACACCAGTCAATAGAAATTAAATTCGCACAGGAGGTTGGATTCCTCGCAAGGCTGAATATTGAATACTCAATTCCTCAATTCACTCGATATACTGTGTGAGCTCAACATCAAAACTCCTGCCATGCCGTTGCTCTGAATCGGAATCAAACTGCTTCTTTCTCCGTTCAGAGGAAACTGCCTTACGCGATTGTGCCTGTAGTACCTTATTGTGGCTCTCATACCTCTGAAGCTGCCCTACTGGTCTATCGACTCCACCTCTGTCTAGCCTCTGAGCCGGATGGGTTTGCCCGCAGTCGTTATCTTGAAACTCTCCCTCTTGGTCAAGTTGTTGATTTAATAAAAGGCCTCTCTTCGATATCCTTGTTCTCCTCAAATCTTATGGCGTCTACAAATGTCGATTAGATTCGCATTTACTGGAACCTTTGATATCCCCAAAGCTCTAATCGCGTTCCACGTCTTTTCTGCCTGAGGAGAAACAAGGCTTAGTTCTACTGACCTGCCAGTGCTGCCAATACCAGCACCGTTAGCCATCTTCATGATTTTTCATACCGTTTTACTCTCACAGAGTGCAAAGACAGAGCCCTTGCCCTCAAGTGTTTTGTCACTTTCTTTTTTTTCATTGCCTATTCAGTTTGATCAACACCATTGTACAATGTCTTAGGTATGTGACCAGTAGATTCTTGAACATTGTTGAAGGATATTGAATAGGAGGAGAATAACGTGAATTTTTGCGCATGTGTCACTCTATTGTGCCCAGGAATAATATAGTATAATTACTAACTATAAGAAAATATTTAACTGTGAGGGTACATTATGATTTCTTAAGCCCGCAGGTGCAGGTTAGGTAATTACCGAGTGGTTCGCTCTTTTCAGCAATTTCAAGAATCCATGTTGGCCTGCTGTCCTTTGCACTTTTACCGAATTGACCTTCTTACAGGGGCTTTGGCTGGCGCGAGTTGCTCTAGCTCTCCTCTCCAGTCCCTTTTATGTTCAATCTCCTCACCCCCTCTCGCTAACTTCAACATCACTCCTCATCAGTGTGTTTAGGAACCGACATATACTGCTCCTCTCTCTTCTCATTAGTGTTGTCGACGGAATTTGCAATGTTCCTCGAGCGTTTGATGCCATTTCAGCTACTCATGTGAAGAATGAAGAATTAAGTTGAAATAATTCAGAGAGCATGAATTGAGGCACGTCTAGGGCCAGTATGGCGGGAGCTCCTTCAGCGGAATATCTCACGGAGACAATCACAGACAGAAGCTCTGGGCTTCTACGCGGCAGTCTCTTCATTTATGATGTTAAGATGCTTTTGTGGCTACCATTACCTGGATACATTTTTTTTTTTATGGCCCCTTGCTGAATGGAGCTCGTTTTCATGAAAGTCGCTAGTTGAAAAATTTACATTCAATTTTTTGATGCTCACGGCAGATTTGATTTATACGCACTCAACTTGTGGAGCACTACTAGTTAAGAGTTTAACTAGTTAAACGTGCTGGTATTGTTAGTAACTGATTCACCTCATGAGATTCTGCCACAAAAGGGTTCATATAGTTTGGATCAGATATCATGTAGCAGTAAGAAGGAATTGAAAATACCTTCCCCAGACTTATTCGTAGATACAACAGAAACGAACGTGTTCTATACGTACGTGAGAGAGCGGTATCGCCAGGAACATCCACGCTCTTTCGTGAAATCTTGGTTTCACTTGACTGGCCTCGATGGAAAGCAGATGAGAATAATCGTAAGGCTTCATCCGAATCATGAGTTGCGCTCGGACTATCTAATCCGAATTTAGCAACGCGATTCGCCTTACTGTATCACGTATGATGCAGAAAATGAAACGTCGAAAAATATACGTTCGATGTCCAGACTACGTCGCTGCGAGGAAATGTTCAACACATTATCCATCCCCCAACGCCCCATTCATTACACGGGGAGTGTTAACGAATCGTCGCTGTAAGAGTTTACCGTACAATATTAGTGCTAACGGTTGAAAAAATTTGTGAAACTAAAAAATTGAGAGTGAAAACAAGGGAACAAAGGATCAACTTCAACTAAATTGTCTGTCTCAAGTGAAACAGTGTTTACATTGAAATAAATAAATTTTATTTACGCACTGTGATGGGCGATTAATAAATTAACGGAGGGGTCACTGAACTTAACAGTTATAAATGTCATTTATTAACGCTTCTTCGTGAGTAGAGAGGTCGAGCAAATCACTGGTTGGATCGGGGAGTTGGCCAGACAAATAATGTTCGCTGGGCACGGAAAGAGAAAGTGACGGAGCCCTCATTTCCTGTGAGAAGAACACATCATACGAGTTTCGACGCTAAATCTTGGGGGCAATCTAATTTGGGTAATAAGTCTCTCGACGATAATGTTCTTGCTGCTCTCTATGTACTCCTTCAACTGAAATCCAAGGAAGTTCTAAAAGAAATGATAGAGCGATTTGTCGGTTCCTTGAAAAATGGAAGAAGAAAAAAACCTGTTGGGTCATGCTGTTCTCAAGGATGGATTTGTTTGACAGCGATTGTACGAGCTCGCGGCAGGAGATGCGGTTGAGAGAAGGGCGTGATGCCTAGCACCAGCCGTGTCTTGATAAGGCGACGTAATTATATCGTAATTTCGGACTGACAGGCTAAACGTTTTGAGGCATCCGCGCTTCGGCCTCAAAATAGTAATTATAACGATCGGATTCCGGGGTTCCTCAGATTCACGAAGGTTTCGGGTCTGGAATTCATTAATTCGGCGGATACAGCGTTCGAACGCTAATGACACGGAGTCGCCGAACCGAGGAAAATATGATATTTCTGAGCCGGTCGAGAGGCCCCAAATGATTTCCCCTGGTAACAACAGACTTGTAATACGAGATGAAACCACGAATTTTGACGTTGAAGGACGTAAACACACGCGCACGTGGGCGATGGAACGATCAATTCGCGCTATAATTTCCCTCCGGCAAACCCGACGATTAAGAATATAACTAACCGCTTCGAAAGGGACGGTTTAAAGTGTTTCAAGCCCTGCGAACGAAATTCCCTACCTCAACTAATGAGCCATACTCCCTCGCCTCCCTTCCCCCCACCAAAAGAACTTGACTAAACGTCCGCGATGCTTATTGAGATTTTTGATACATTACAACTAACATGGTCAGAGGTTGGTTCTGCTTTCTTATGACCACAGAAACCCAGTGGAAAGAGAGAAAGTCAATGTCTGAAAGAGGATGAGCTACTGTATATTTGGGGGGGATTATTCGTGCCAATCACAGTATACTCAATGTATGTGTTCCGGTCACACACTCTTTCACAACAATCATAATCGTAGTCGAATAAGCTAAGATACAGTAAATGTTTAGTAGTGGTCATAAAATAATCATGAGCAACCTCAGAAAGTTCGGAATTAAAATAACGTCGCTTTTCTGTTAACTATGTTTGAACGGTTCCCCATACGATTCGAAAACCGCAAACCATTCCACGAAAATCATCTTGACGGTTTCACATTCCACATCTTTCCACATATAAGTTGATTTTTAGATGAGAAGCAGCAGTCCAATAAATTCCAAGAATACATTAGTGGCTGCAAAGTCTATGGAGCTGAGGAAAATTGTGAACGTCTCGCACCCTAATATTTTCCAATCAGTAGCTCCCAACACGTGAATATCCGATTAAATCCCCACTTCGCTTCACCAAGAGTGGTTCGTTATTTTTTATTCTTCTTTACGGATTACAAACAAAGGAGATGTGGATTGATTGTGTTAAGAAAATGAAAGCATTCTGCAGTTCATTCTAAGAAAATGTTTATCTGGCAAAGGGCAATGAATATACCGGCATAATTTCGTCATACGTTAAAGTAATTGGGTTAGTTCCGCGCGTAGGTAAATTACTAATGTTAACGTACCTTTTGGGTGAGTCCGCCTTCTCTGGCTGATGAGATACAGTGGGTGAGAACTTTGGATGTAAAGACATCATCGTCTGGCCGTTGAGTCAGTATTGACATCGGCCTTTACATCGAAAGCGCTCACCCACAGTATCTCACTAGCCAGAGGAGATGAACTCACGAAACAGCTACGTTAACTTTTATTTCGTCAAATGCTCTGAAATTATAAACGGCAGATGCCGCAAGCCTTGACATGTGCCGAACTATGCTCCCATTTCACCGAGTTTCATAAAGTGATTTGCGATTATGACTTCCATACTTGAGCGCACCATGAAGGTCGTGGATGACGTGGTAGCTGGTACGCATACGCCCAAATACTTTCACCTAACATCGAATACAGCTCTACAGAACAACTATATCAGCGCTCACTTATTGTCCTCAACAGCTGAAGTATGGGGAGTCGGGTGCAATTATTTTTGGTTTTATTACACTTTGCTTCATCTGTCTTAGCTACAAACTATGGCGCTGACCGGTCATCAAGTATTTGCTATTTTGACAGCGTTCAATTTCAAAATCTGCACCTTTCGAGTTGCGGAAAGTGAAACTTGTGAAAACGAGTAGAGCCAGTTGATAATATCGAAGAAGACAGTTGAAAAAGCGTATGAAAATAGTGGGAGATACGGGGAGCATAGGAAATTGGAGATATTTTCGGGAATTCGAGGTGAAAGAGAGGGGTGAGCGAGTAAAACTTGAAGGACGAACTGAAATTCGTTGGAAGTACAGAAAAAGTGTTAGGGATCTCATTGGTTCCTTAAGGGGACTGTAGATAGCCGTGTAATGAGCTGGGGAGGAATGTCTAATAGGATCTTCAGGGATTTCCCCTTCAAAGTATTGCAAATATCAACCTCTCCATTATCCAAGAACTGCCCCAAGGCTCCCAGCATCTTTCACCTTCCAGCCTCCCGGAGAATTATTTATCCAACAGCCGTCACCGCAGACACCCTGAACGTGGATTCCAAGGCGGTCCTTACAAACGAATTCGCGGTTACCTCGAAGACACCGCTTTTGCGCATTCTGTTTATTAATCGCCCTTGGCCTTCAAATGATCCGACAAACAGCGCCGCTGTACAAACTCAATTCCCCGTTCGCGGGGCCTCAATTCCAACGATTACGTCGTTATTGAGCCCATTGCGCAAAAACCGAGCAGGAGGAAAAAAAGATGATTGTAAATTAGGGTTTCGGATTGGAAAGCGGTCGTTTGCAGCGACCTCGTCGAGCCGCTAGGAATTCAGATCGAACTTCTTCACAACTGGGAAACGTTTGTGTGGGGGGGGGGGGGATTTATCGAACAAAAGACTCGTTTTGAAAGACCAATTGCTGGTCGGAGTTCTTAAATTGAATCTCAATTGGCGTGTCATTTCTGAATCAATTTCGAGTTCTTCTCTTCCTCCTGGGCGAGATTCGGCTAAATTAGTATATAGTGACGACCAAATTACAGGGCGGAGGCAGCTATATGAATTGAGAATCAGTAGCGTAATTAGTCGCGATTGGTCACACTACTTACTACAGTGTGGTCAAAACTACTGCGTTTGTTGAACGAACACGGTCCCTTGCGATGGCAGTGTGCTGCTTTAGAAATAACGTAAACCCATCTTCAATACTTCGAGTTTGACACGCCGCGGAGGAAAAGGACTCGAAATATCCCAGTTATAGTAATTGATCTTTCCAAATGCGAACTGGTCTGCGTATTAATATTTTCTGGGTGGAGCTCCACATGCTTTCTAGAGCTCTGACCTCGGGACCGCAATGTAATTAGTTATGCGTCGCACTGACTGGCACTCCCCGTCTAGTGCCCTGTACTTAATTACGGTTATTCATGAAACATTATCCTGTAAAGGGATAAGGTGCGTATTCCTCGGACCTCGGAGCAGTAGGTAATGTGTTAACTGAGTATACATAATTCTGAATAATTCCAAAGTTGAACGATTGAGTTACATTTTATTATCACCCGCTTGCCATTATCTCTGGCTTACGAGTATTAGACCTCCTCCTCACTGGCAACGTTAATCACCGGCCACTACGCAGTACACTCACTCGTGAGTAACCAGGCGCTTAATATCTGCCTTTCAGCTCAATCCTACAACGGATTTCGCGGAAGCCGCTTGTCTTTGCTCACTTGTTCTGAGACGTCGAAAAAATTAGCGAAGAAACAAGTTTCATCCTATAATTAGTTCCAGACATCAGTTTCACGAGCTATTTGATAAATTGAGACAACAAACCATTAAAGGAGGTGATGACTGAAGGAATGACGGTTCCTCGGGCGTTGCGCGGTTGCACGTTATTATGATATTCGAAGATCTACTTTTTCGGAGCACCTATCATATTAAATCGCCGCGCAAAAATTGTATAAATTCTGCAACTTTTTCGGAGTTACTATAAATAAAAACGTCGCAAGCCTCCTATGAGCGGCATTTGTGACATAAAACCCGCATTAATATATCTTTGTTTCGAAATTTTTGATAACTTATGGTGCTGGTCTCGTCATTTTCCCACGAGTAAAAATATTGCTGTAGTGCCGATTTCAATATAAACACTTAAAATATTCAAAATTGTCAAAACGTGAGTTGAGAAAAAACGCTTTTGGTATAATAATATAGTAAAAGCGATGAATAGTATATCCAATAAATTCCATGATAACGGAGAGTTCAATTTTTAAAAACAAGCAATGAATGACAATCATAAATTAGAATTTTAAGATGTTACAGTGATAATGGAATTGTATTATAAATTGTTTGTTGTTTAATTGTATCCTTTATTGCACGAAATTCGTATTCAGAACCTGTGCAAAGGGACTAGCGACAAAACTATAATTCCAAGTAAATTGGTTATAACGCACATATCGAAATAGAGAATGAGTTTCCATTGCAAGTTTTGAATTTTCAAATTAATTTCCAAACTAGCTGAATTTACCAAACGTGAGAGTCCGGCGTGGCCGGTTAGAGTTAGAACAGCTGTTTTTATTGACTCTCTCGATCAGCCGATGAGTCACTCGTCAAAAGTATATCTGACCGTCATCGCTCCAGCGACTTGCGGGTTTGGCTCACTCCAACTGGGAAACTAGTCGCCGTAGGTTCAACAACCTCCTTGACCTTGCGTAATGTCCAGAAAATAGAAACGGGTAGGTTGTGAAGAGAATCACTCAACTTTCTATAAAATATCTCGCGGTAAATATTTTTTTCCGGGTCGTGAGTTGGAATTTCTTGGTTAGTTGCCGTTCGTGACGCGACGACGTTCATGTCTGTTATATGATGCTGCCGGTGGAGCGATGAGCAAGAATTTTTGTAATTAAGCCGACACTCTCTTCCACGAGACTTACCTAATAAACTGTCCGGTTTTGAGCTCGGCGAAACGTTTGAGGGAATTTTCTTCATCAATAACGCGAGCTTAAAGAAAAACACAACTTGTTCAACACATTCTGGAAGGAGTTGCTTACATGTACGGACAACCAGAGCTTCTTTTTTTTATGTTAGGCCTCATTAGTAAAGTGTGAAAAGTACGACTTGATTAAGGCATCGAGAGCATAAAGGCAGTAAACAAATATAATTCGTGAGGATAATAATTATGGTAGCTATAGCGAAAGTCGTCAGTCATGGTGGATCATCGACAGTCAAAATATCTGGTGAGACGCTTCGCAGTACTTTCCTTACCACCAAGTGAATTAAAAAAAAAAGTAAACCTAATAGCTAATTTATTGAACTTCAGCATGATTTTTTTTGGAGAACGTTAGCATTACATGCGTGCTTTTTATAAGAAAAGAACGGCATCAAAGTCGATTTTCACCATGACCGTCATTAATCTATTGTGTTGCTCTCGTCATCTTCCCGGGATGGAAATTGTATAGCCCTGTCAACATTATTCTGCCATTGAGCGTTGTACTGCTCAATTACTGAGGTCTTAGTGTTGAGTTGTGTAGTAATACACATATAAGTACCATGAGAAAGTAAAGTTCCGAAGAATATGTGATAAGTTCATCTATTTCTTCCATTATGTTAATAGGATAATATTAGTAATTATTAATAATACCGGTAATGACGATGGATATGAAAGATGGAGGGGACGACGAGGAAAACGTTACTGAGCGAATAAAAATACCTGGTGGGGCTCATCACACAACTGTCCTCACCTGTACGTACATTATAGTAACCACTCTATTTGTCACTCCGTTCGCTCAAAATTGTAATTGTGTGTGACCGCGCTTAAAGTTCCGCAGCTACTTACGCCGTGACGTTAACTAAAACTCCGCCGATTAAGTAACTTACGGGACTGATAGCACGATTCTTTCAAGAAGGTCTGTGTTTACAGTTCTAAACTTAAAGGGGAAAACGACAAAATGGCGTTAGTTCGAGTCCCGGAATTTCATAAGTTGCTCCCAATTATCTTACAACCATTATTAAACTTTCGACTTTGTGGAACTACCGTCTTGAATTTTTAGAACGTAGATCGTATGAGCGAGAGCTATAAGTAAATCGTCATGTTCCTCCGAATAAAATTGTTTTAGTACTGTGATATGATCTGGAATTTAATCAAAATCGTTACTGCAATTTGGGTTTTTTTGAATTAGTGTTTTGATCATAGTTAGCTTCAGATCCATTTTGCATCAACAACATTTTGGGCGTTTCAGGCTAAATATCAAATTTGAGCCGATTTCTCTTGATCGCGTTCAGACACGCTCTGAACATGAGTCTATTGGTGTTTTGGCAACTCGAAAGCCTTCGAAACGTATTTATCCGAAGAAAACTCAAAACTTCTCGGCCAGCCGATCACAGCCCTTCTACTTTGAAGGGCTAAGGAAAGTGAATGGCTCGATCCTGAAGCGGCACCACTCCCTCGACTTTTATCCTGAAGTTTTCCTTATTGACCAGTTTAATTTGTTGTAGAGTTTCGAGTTACAACAATAATAATAAATTATTAAAATACAGTATAAACTATTACTAAGTGGTAAAACAATGCACAAAATTCCTGAATACGGATTCAGGTGGGAATGTGATCAGTGTTTATTATTTTCCTCGCTATTGCTTTTTGAAACCAAATAGATCGTTTTTTAACCCTTTTATTGACAAAAAAAGTCAATAATTTTTAGGCTTATGAGCTAGCTGAGTTTAGTTATTTGCTCAGTCGCTTCCAGTAAAGGGAAACTTGAAAAAACCATGAAACTCATTAATATACGCGTATTCGTGATGAAGGCGACGAAAGGTCCGATGACTTTTTAGCGTCTCGAAAAATTTGAGGCAAACGGGAACGATTATGTGCTCTTCGGACTCCGCGGGTCTTCAAAGGCCAAGCAAGCTCTGTCACGTTTCGAGTGGGAGTTCGAAAGTGTCGTAATTAGCGAATTAATAAACGGAAATTTGTCCACGCGAAAATAAATAACGAGGGACTTTTTTTGCCGGGATTTTTTTGTCGGCTGGCATCTCGTTCGTGCGAGACTCGAATCGACTCCTCCTCTCTCTCCTCGTCCTTACAACTTCGTCCCGGGGAGCACAATAAAACTGGAAATCGGAAACATCAAAGGTTGCGGCACATTGATCTTAGCTGACTCGACTCGCTAGAGCAGACTAAGACCCTTGCAATCTTTCCTGCTTGACGACCGACAAGACATGAGGGCCTTGAGCAATTAGCGCATGGGTAATTGGACGTAATTTTGTGCAATTATTCGCGGCCGCGCAGTGCAATGCGGCACGAGACATGCAAAGAGCGTTACTGCAGTTTGCATACGATAGTATTGCTGCACTCTTCTTTATACCGTGTCGAAACCCGTGATTGCTTCATTATCACGGCGCATCCGAATCTTGTTACCTCCTTACTTAACATAATAATTGCGTTAATCCGAAAAAAACCGGACGCACCAATTTTAATGCACAAGTTGTAACAATAACACGTTTTTCAGGCTGCATCCTCTTCTTTCGCCACGTTTTTAAATCACAAAACACTCCACTGCCCGACGTACATTCAGCGACTTTTAACGCTCGAGCAACTAATTTCAAGGAAGTTAATACGACCCTTTATAATTTCCTTAGCTCCATAAATAGAATGTAATCAGCTCATAAAAAAATCAGTTTTGCTCAGATCGTTCTTTAAGATTTTCTCGAAAAAAGCTCTAAAGGTATTTGATTAATCTTTCCAATTACCTTTAACGAATCAGTATCTCATTCTTACTCTCCGTAAATATTTCGAAAATTCGGTGGACGCGTACTTATGAAGCAAAAAGAGTGTTTTTTCAATTTTTGGAAAAACGGCTATACGATATTTGTCAAACACACAGGATGTCTTCCAGCGGTCAATATCTACATACTTTTTTCCATAAATGTTCTTCTGACTATCTGTTTGAACAGAAATAACCTAAATGCGGCAAAAATCGTGTTTATACCCACATTTTGTTGTCTCTGCTATTTTAATAACGAGCCATTAAACGGAAATATAAGCCGAGATAGGAGTACGACCTAACTACACTATGAATGGTGGAAAAAGTAAAGTAAAGAGGGGGGAAACGAAATGGCGAACCATCTACCTAGACTCCTTATTGTACCTGTAGGGGCCGATTTTCCACTGTAGGGCATCTCCGTCACTACTCAAAAGGACAGTGAGAGAATATTCCAGGTGAATGCATTAGATTGTGTGGAACACTGTAGGAGAAGGGCACTCCAAACGCTTTATCACAAGACCCAAACACGATTAGACGTTGTCTTATGATAATAGAGAGGATGGACTTGAAGGCAGATAGTGGTATTCATCACGGGACACTACAAAATGTATGTTGCAGGCATAACCAACACCTCTCGCAGCAGGTGGTGTGGTACAGATGAGGAAACTCCCTTCATATCCTGGCCCAATGCCTTAGACTGAAGAGGTGGCGATTCGTCGTCCTTGGTGCCACTTCTCCAAGAGTAGGCATCAAAGAAGACCCCCAGGAAATACCTGGCATTCCTTAGAAAGCGAGGCATGGGCCTGTGAGATACCAGGAGTGGCACAATAGGATTTAAGGCCTTTGCGCTCAACCAATAATCCTAGAGGGAGAGTGTTATTGAGAATATTTAGTGTTCCGCATCACATCACCTTCCTCAGCACTACGTACATTCTTGCTACTAATCAAATCAATTTTTCACTTATTTCGTATGAACGGGGTAACTCGTAAACTTGTCAATCGCGCCAGGCTTTAGCTTTACGCTATACGCTTTACGCGAATCTGTTAGTACTCATGTCCTCATTTATTAGTTATTAGTATCATTTTCAGAGAAATTATTGCCTGCGCTTCTGCTACTCTTACTACGACCATAATTAAAAACCTCTGAAGTATAAATAGTTGGAATTGTTTTGGCAATGGTTCAGGTTCATAGTTCAGAAATTATAGGGTAAACACTGCGTGAAAATTTAGTGAAGAAAAGGACTACAGTTTGATAAACTTCCCAATAAGCTGCTTATCGAATGATTTTATGAGAATACTTCGGCCGTTTCAGCGACATTTATTTTAGAAATGCATTAAAATAGACACGTGCGAATTCGCCGTCATGTTCGCTAATTAATTTACTGTACTGTCGTATTATTCAGAGCTGGTCGTACAAAAAGTTTGATCAAAACCTTTAGAGACTGAGATACTGAAAATTTTGCAGTATAGTCGTTCTACTTACATTTGTCCACTCAGGAAACATTTTCAAATCAGCATGATAATCAAAATATTTACACAATTTTGACAAAATCTAATCAAATTAGGTGGTCAGGCGTGTATTTCAGCGTCCGACAGTGAGCTGTAGGCTAAATAAGAAATTTGAGCTGGTTCGTATCAGCCGTTTTCAATCAATCGCGATCCCGAATGTTGTTTGTCGGACTTTGACGATTTGAAAAGAAAACTCGATGCTTTTGCAGCCGATTACATACATCTTTCTACGCTGTGGGGCCCACGAACGTAAATGAGTGCCCCTTAATACTTTCTCTGATTGACTCTACGGGTTTCGTTATTTTCCTGCGAAGGGAATTTTTATATCATCGCTGTGGTATTTGGATCTGTGCGTCATACAACTTTCCTTAGCTCTACATAAATTAACTGATTTTCATGGCTTACGATGCTCATTCTATGATTTTTTCACTCAGTTCATTTGAACCAGGTAAAACACCATTTCTCAATGTCAGAAAGCGGTAGAGTGTACAGTTCCGGAAATTATCGTGCTGCTCCCACTCATGCCCTGCATGCAGTTGGTACACAGAGAATTAACGAGGCTGTACACCATTTTTTTAGAGAAATAATCCTTTTTCCAGAGCTATCGGGTAAAAACTTTAGAAATGGGCGATAAATGAAACGGGAGTGGTAGAAATTCCGGACTTTCTGAAGTAGCCCATGTGTATCTTATGAGTGTCATCAAAGAAAGACACGTTATACATAGGTAATTAATTGCACTACCGTCTAAATATTTCTGAAGATTCTAATAACATTTAAGCGGAGTTTAAAGGAACAAACTGCGCTAAAATCCATTTTCGTTGAAATGTTTGGTAATTTATTGTGCCACTTTCGGTATTTTCCCACAGATGGGAATTCTATGGTACTTTCACGTTATTTTGAGCTTCTATTATTTCACATTATACGTGGTGCTTTGATCACCCCTATAACTATTGTTAGTGTTGTACGGATTTCGCTCACACCCTTATTTTGTTGTACCATAGTGACCTGCGGCCTACATACCAAGTTTGAGCTGATTTGGTTATGCCGTTTTGTCTGAATCGTGTTCGCACACACACCACCCAAGTCCCAAATCATGTTTTTCGGACTCAGTAGGCTCTGGAACGTTAAGATCCGAAGAGAACGTCATTTTTTTCTCAGCCGATTGCATAACGTTACTTTCTACTTCGTTGGGCCAAGGAAAGTACAAACCTGCACAATGGTTTATTATTCTCATGAACAGCTTGACCAAGTATTACTGCTCCCCTATCCCATTCGATTCAGCATTGAATACTAGTAAACCATACGAAACATGACCTGGCTACAATGGAACTACGGAAACAAAACGTCTGATGATTTTGCCCTGTCGGGTCAGGGAAATTGGAACGGGGGCGCTTCGAGCGAACCCGTTGTGAGTCAAAAGGGGAGTTGAGCAGGCGGTGTTGCGAGGCGAGCGGGCAGCGTTGCAAGTCGAGCTGTGACGAGAGGGCGGGAGGGAGGGAGTACTGACGAAAAGTTGACTTCCGCTGTAGTTCCCGCGTTGTACTGCGTTTCGTTAAATTTTTTAACCGTTTTTTGCCCATAACAATCATGGGCTTCGTCCGATCGGATTGCTGAGATGGCGGGCACAACTAGATACCAAATGGGATTTTTGTGCGAAAGAACGAATTTTTTAGACAACGTTAAAGGCACAAAACGGCCCGGACGGCGGACGGACATTGCAAATTCGGAATCTCCATGTCTTGAAACGTAAAGTATCAAATTTTGAGGGGGGGTTGTAAAAAATTGTTCGTTACCGAAAACATAGGGTTATTATTCAGAATGAATAATAAACCAAAATGATTGATATTTTGATGACTTAGTGTGTAGGTTAACCGTCAAATTGGAGCAGATTTGTTTCAGTCGTTCTCCCCAAGTTTTGTTCACAAAAAAACACGTGGTACACTTTGTCAGTTGATGTGTTTCGGAGTCCCAAGGAAGCTTAATAATTAGGAAAATAAAAATAGAGGTATTGACTAATTTCACGCGGTTAGTTCGATCTATATCGGTAAAGGCGTTTTTTCAGAGGTAAAAATATTTCTTTTCACTCACACCTTCATGTTTATCGTTAATTTAGACGTTGCGTCGTTGATCTCAAATGAATAATACAGTTTCACAGAATGTCATAAGAAACGCGTAATATAAAGTTTTTATTAAATACAAAAAAGTATACGTAATGTTTATTAAATAGCAGTTTCTCCTTGAATATGGATAAGATTATTTCACGCTGCTTGATTTCATTTCCGGTCAGGCCTCGTGCTTCGTACAAATTGACCGACGCTCTGAGTCAAATCAGAGAACGATTGGCCGAGTGCCGTTGTGAATTATGAAGTGTAAAGTACTCTTTGAGGTGCAACCACGTGCCTCTCTGTCGACGCGAGAATTGAAACCGCCGCGAGAAAATTGCCAGCGTCGGATGATGAAGAGGCCAGTCTCTGATGGACAGGCGGGTCATCAGTCTCGACGAGACATTGCGGCTTTAGGCTTCGAGAGCTCCGCGTTATTATCATTGAGCGCGCCACCAGAACCGCCTCGTTCATCATCCGGAGTTGAGAAGGAGCTGGTTCCTTTACTTTTTTGTCATCAACTGACAGAGTCGACTTCACATGACTAACTGCAGGACCGTCAAAGTGGTTTGATCAAGTGCATTCTTTTTTTTTCCCTCTGATTCGAAGCCGCGAGCGGTTTGCCTCGACAAGTTCTCGTCAGACAATGTTTGCTAATTTCTACTTTCCGAAGTAATTTATCGGTCGTCGCTCCCGACGTAGAGCGTCACTAGTGAAAATTATTGGTAGAATGGCGGGGGATGTGGTGAGAGGGGGGACAGGCCTTGCGCTTTCCAATGGTGCCAGTCCCTGAACTCAATTGCTTCACTTATTATGTAGGGGAAGTGGAAAAAAGGAAAATTTTGCTCAACTTTTCTTACTATCTTTCTCAACTTAATGAAGAGTGTGGACAGGTTGGGGGGGGGGGGGGTCGCGTAATTTAAAACGCACGATTACTTGCAAATGTATACCATACGCCGAGCCTCATACGGCAGCTCCACAATGCATCATGGATTGAACCAGCCATAGTAATGGACCCTAGCCGCCCTGCAGGACGATGTATGATGGTGCGTTTTGATATATGAGGGGCCCATGTCAAACATTCGTCCTTGATGACACCGAAATACTTAATTTGTGATACCTGAGAGATTTTTGGACAGAAAGACCCTTCCACTAAGCTGCAATCAAGCGCATTTTGGCATCCATGTTTGAGGTGATTTGGTTGTACCATTGTTGCTCAATCGTGTTCAAAGACTAACACCAATCTGTTTCCTAAACAAAATGGCTGTTCCCGAACACTTGAAAGAGTTACATCAGTCTAAAACGCACACATCGTTTTGCACAAAACTCCTTTTTACTTCGAAGGACGGAGGATATAACAACATAAGTTAGCTAGTACTAGGAAATATTAAGAATCGGCTGTTACAATATGGTTTTGCCGCAGGTAAACATTGAAATCGCGCGTGTCTGGGAGGAAAGTGAAGAACGTTGATCGAAGATGAATAGCCTAGTCTCGAGATCTCTCCTAGTGACACAAACGACGCAACCCACAGGCACTTTTACCTCTTCGTCCGTCTAGTTGATCAACTAGTCTGAGGGACAGGCTTTCGGACATGACTCCTTTTACAGCCTGAAACCAGCTTCGCCAGTTTCAATCCAAACCACCACCTTTTGACTCTCCAATACCTTTTCGAGTTGTCTACTTCCAGCTATCGAATCGTTTGATTATCGGCCGAGTTACTTTCTTCGAACCAGGAAATTGTGTAAAAGTAAGGGCATCTTCTTGGTTGTATTTGTGCAACGTCAACTCCTCGCGAATGGGAGTGGTTGGTCTTTTATCGACTTCCATCTACTGAACCAAACCGAGCTTCAAATTGTAGCCCATCGTGAACCAAAATTGGTTATGTGCCTTACAATAACAGGTAATGGGAACTCAATTAGTTAGTTCTTTTGTGCCCCATCTTTCTGAACTGAGGATGCAAATAATATTCGTTAATTCCTTCTAAGCGGCTTAGTTCTGCCGCTGATGATAATTTGATTTTTCTCGCCATGATTTTTTTACTTTCAAACCAAATTTCGAAACCTGACGTGTACCAGTACTCAGATTTGCAGAGAAACGGCACCCGTCGAGCTCGTTCAATTTTTGATATGTTGTGTTTTTCGGAAGCGTGTAGGTGGGGTTTTGATGCAGTTTCCATAAATGAAAAATGTACCAAAAGTGGGGGTTAGTCTCGTGTTATAGTTGTCATACAGAGCAAAGTGTTAAAAACTGTTTTTCTCAAAAGTCGTTAAAATGATGAAACATTGTGTTTGGATAGGTCTAGATAACATAACAGTAATATACCATTTGCATTCATGAAAAATTACGAGAGCACCACTATGAATTCTCAGAATTTACGAATAAAATCAATTTTCCTGTATGAATCCTTATCGTAAGGGCTAAATCTGTATAAATCTGGGTGGCAATCTTCTTACACGAAGGAAGTTGAAATAATGGACATTACGTAATTAGAAGCAACCTTCGAAATTCCATGAGTCCACCCATGTCGTTTCTTTGACTTAATTTTCCACAGTTCACGCCCTATAATTCAAATGGGGAAACACGAACCTTGAAAAATTACGTTAACGTTCCAATGACATACGTACACAATGGTATTAGTGCTTCTGAGACGTCCTACAATAAATTTTACAGGTTTCTTATTGTCTGGTGGACAGATTGGATTAGTAAGGTCAATTACTAACCGCTGGGCTACACACAATTGGATAACTAATTCAAATACAGATACAGGCCTAACAAAACAATTTCACCCTAATGGTTGCAGAGCTCTAATCCACCATCTTTTGTTACAGGCGTTCCATCAACGCTAAACTACGTTCCTCTGGACGTTTCATACTCGCCTTCTCCAAAGTTGAACCCGTATCCAGACTGGGCAACTAATGAACAGGGAAACTGCAACGGCATCACGACCACTTATCGTATCAGAGCTGACGAGTGCGACAGGCTTTGGGTCTTGGACTCTGGTACTGTTGGAATCGGTAAGTGAACATCGTTTACGCGAACGTATTTCTAGAACTGGATCAATTGTGATGAAATACAGGCTGCGGTTGAGCAACGCCACCTTTTGCCAAAAAGAAAGGGCTGATTGTTGGATCCGCTCTGGATACCTTTCGGGGTTCACAACAACCTCATGCATTATTAGGCGGTTGTTTCCTTTTCACTAACGTGAGGCATTTAAAAAAAAGGGATTTAATCCCATTGTGCGAGTTAACAACTATCTTATGTTTAGCAATTTGAAATATTAAGTGATAACAATGTGTAGTCCAGAATTTCTATAAATGAATGCTTTATTTCACCATTAGGGAAAATAAGTGTCATAAAGCCTTCTCTTTCATTCCCCCTTGCTCTCAAGTACCATAACACTCTCCCATACACCCACACGTAAAGAATTTTCGCTAGAACACTTTGCAACGTCTAACAAACAAAAGTGTATATATAATAAGTAAATAAAATTATTAATATTTACCGCTACCAAAATAAGTGTTTCGATATACATATCATAATAACTCGTCATAATGAAATAAAAGCCCACAATCATAACACATGCTGCATAGTGAGAAAAACTCGTCAACACGCACCACTGAAGGGTGCTCACATGAAGATCCAAATTTTAATAATAATAGTAAACTTTACTGTTCACAGAACACTTTTCCTCGTTGAGTACGTGATCTTCGGTTTCAAATATCAAGTTAACCCTAAAGGTTTTTTGACCAATTGAGAAGAGGGAGGGATAGAGAGAGAAACAATAAAAATGTATAATAAGGTCTATATAAACGTCCAATGAGTTTAACGTGGCAATTTCTTCTTCTTTCTTAACCTCTTTCCACTGGCAATGGCTCGCAAAGCACAATCTAGCTCAATGCAGTGGCGTTTAAATGCTTTATTTGACTGAGGAAACCCTATACAATCACCGCTAACACGAGTTTTTTAAATTGCAACTTTCAGGAAACACGACTCAACAGGTTTGCCCTTACGCCTTGCACGCTTTTGACTTGAAAACCGACAGACACATCCTGAGGTGAGTAGCTGAAACCAATTTTTAAAATGTATTGGCTTGATCGTTATGCATTTATTCTAATTTATTCGAATAGATTCAATTTCCAAGTATTAAGGCATATTACGGTCTATTCTGAACAAGCCTAAGCTGCAAACCCATGTTCAGTATTTTCGAAGAAGGACGGGTCAAAAAGATTTCTGTGAGGTGCGTTAGGACTAGATGATTCTAGATAGGAGGGACAAGAAATTCTAATTGGAATAAAATAAACAATTTATTGCGAGAAGGAGATGACTGAAAATGAATGTCAGGAAAGCGGAGAGCGGAGGTAGATGCAGGGAAGAGGAGGAGGAGGAGGAGGAGGATGTTGTTGCTGGTATTACCTTCCTTCCTACAGTACACCGTACAGCTCATCCCTAACCAACAATTCGGTTTTAGATCATCACATTCCTGTCCACTGCAACTCCAACGACTCACGGCATTCCTAAAGAATTCCTTCCACAAAAAGGAATTCTGTCGCGTCGCCTATTTTGATGTGGAACAAGCTTTCGACAGGACGTGGCACGAAGGCTTGCAATTCAAAATGAGAAGTCATCTTCCTAACAACTTATTTGATCTTCTTGCGAGCTATCTGACGGAAAGATCGCTCGTGGTAAGTGTTCAGAACGAGCAATCATCGTCTCGAGCGATCCAGGCGGGCGTACCACAGGGAAGTGTGTGGGGGCCGTATTTATATTCCGTGTTTTGCTCGGACATACCACTCCCCAAGTCTCCTGACTTTTCTGCATTATATGCGGACGATCTGCTTTATGCAGAGAGCAATGCACACTATGAAGAGGCAAGCAGACGACTGCAAATTCACCTAGAAACCTTGGTCAATAGTGTACAAAGTGGAGAATAAAGGTGAACGCCTCTGAATCTGTGGCAGTGGCCCACACCTACAGAGGAAAATTCACTGAATCACAACTAAAATATCTCGTCCATGATGTCCCAAATGCTCCATCACAAGTATTTATACTTGGGAGTGATATTAGACAGGGACCTAACCTTTCACGAGCACATTACCGAGCTCTTAAAAAGGCTGAAGTCTCAGACAAAAGCTCTCACCCCACTGCTTCATAGCACAAGTGTATCAGTCTTCAACAAAATTTTAATCTACAAGACGCTGATCCGCCCATTCTGGATGTAAGCTCTCCCGATATGGGGAACGTGCTCCACATCGCAATTTAGAAGAGTCTCCCAACAACAGAATGCGACTCTCCAACGGCGCATAATCAGAGCTCCGCCCTTCGTCAGGAACGAAACCATTTATCGAGATTTCGACATCGATACACCCGTCGCTATTCTCACTAAAGTCACCACCAATTTCATCGAAAGGAATGTAGCACACCCTAACTTTCTCGTTAATGAGAGCTTTATACCGCCAGACGTTCGCCGCCTCAGACGACCACGACATGTTCATGACCTCATACCTACCTAAGTAATTGTGAATTGTGTTTCTTTTTTTTTTTTAATTACGTCTCAATCGAACCTTGTAGCACCCATGAGTGCAAGCGAGAGGAAAAAAAAAGGTTGGGTGAGCTGGTTAGTTAAACTGTTGGTGGCAGAGCACGTGATTCGTTGAAAAGAATGGCAATCGTCGGAGAAGGACTTGACACACAGCTAGACCAAGGAAACGCCTTCTACGGAGCAGAGATATGGGCACAATCAATAGGTCGAGAAAACAGAAAGCAACAGCTAAGTTGAAGCTAATAAATATCATGTCGAGAAATGCCAACATTGAAAGCGATGAGCCCGGCAATGTTGATTGACAAGGCAACTCCAGTATAGTGACTAGACGAGTGAGGGATGCTCGAGATGGAAGTAGTCGAGGCTGCTGCAGAGGGCTGCCAATTAGGCCAGCACGATAAGTAGCACAACAATCGAAGTATCATCAGTGCGCGCCCCCATTAACTGTGACTCACCAAAGGTAATTCTGTGTTCCACAGGTACCAATTCAAAGATGACGACGTCAACGCCAACACTTTCATCGCCAACATCGCCGTTGAAGTTGGCAAAACCTGCAGCGACGTCCACGTCTACGCCTCGGACGAACTCGGCTATGGCCTTCTCGTCTACAGCCTCGAACAAAACGATTCCTGGAGGTTCGAGCACGGCTTTTTCCATCCAGACCCCCTCAAGGGAGACTTCAACATCGGCGGCCTCAATTTTCAATGGGAAGCTGAAGGTGAGACGACTGTATTTGTTAATAACCGACTTTACTGGTCCATTTCCTCCCTTCAGGTTTCGTTATGTCAGAACTCTAGACATCCCAACAAGTTACATTTTGAAAAGTGAACGCTACCGGACGACCGTTCAGTCGTGACGTAATCTCTTCAAAACCTGTTATTGACTTAACCTAATCATAGGCTGTCAGCACGTCCTTCTTATGATCCGGCCAATCATAACTCTGAACTGTGTTTTCACTGATATGGCAATTGTTGACACGTCAGCTCGACGGCTCAAAAGCACCAGGGGCTTTCAGGGTTCAAAACGTTCAGTGGACAGGTGGAAAATACACAAATGAAATCAATTAGATAAAACTGAATAAGTATCTCCTATAAAACGATCGCTTGAGGTTAACGAATAAAAGGAAGTGACTCTTCGTTCGTAAATTGCTATGCGGAGCGGCGAATCACTCAACTTTCCTCAGCCTTGGTAGAATTTAAATTAATATTGTGTATAGAAACTAGTAGCCCTTAAGGCTATGAATTAATTGCCCCTACTTATGCCACGGCGTTTATTGGTTAACCAACGTGTGGGTGATTCACGGGTTAGTCAACCTGACTCTTTTACATTCCCCCATTCAAATAGTAAGGAAAGTAATGCAATCGTGTACAGAATTATGTTGAGTTCTTTTCAGATCTCTCGTTATGAGACCTACTGAATCGAAAAACCTCTCATTCCGGCTCGTGGTTTGTTGTGTCTGTAGTTAGATGCGGGAGAACGGTAGGCCCGATTGATTGTTCAGTTTTTGAAAACCAGATTATGAGCTATTTCCATCGACAGGGCAAAATGCGTTGAAAACTAGGGGTTTTCAACCTCAATTTTCAGGCTAGATGAACAAAACTTGTCCATATTTGCATCGGCCGTGAAGTCGTTGAAAGACAGCCCAAACAAAGAGAATTAAATGAAAACGAATTTTGAGTCATGCTACACATAGCCTGCAGATTAGTTGGCAGGTCGGAGGCCCTAAAAATCAACCAGTGGCCGATCTAATGAAGCCGTAGGACCACTAAATAATAGACATTCTCACAAACGATACTTGAAACACACTTTACAGCACAAAGCAAGCCCCACAAAAATAAATTCACATAGTGGTTGCTCAATCATTTCGAACTACTTTTGAGAATTTCTAAATTTTCCAGTACATTTAATTCAGTTCGATTATTGCAAAAATGCACTAGGTCCTGCTGTCTATTTGCTTGTCTGGGGTGGAGGAGTTGCTCTGTGCTCTGGGACGAACTTTGTCTATCATTTTGGCACATAAGAGGTCTCTACAGTGTTTGTTAGTGGTACTGATGAATAGTGGAACGCAATAACGAGTTTTGAGGAACTTTTTGGCAGTTATCTCCGTCCAACAAACTGTCTGAAGGACACTAATGTGGAACAATATGCAGATATTTACAATTTGAAGACAATCAGTGAGCTTGAAGCGGCAACTCGCTCAAGCAATTTTCGAAAAAGTAAAAACTCCTAAATAGGGATTTAGAGAGAAAGAATGAGCAGCGTTCATTGGTTATTTCCATTCTACCTCCTTGGCCTTTCCCTTCTGTGACCTGGGGAAACAAGGGGATTCTCCGTTTTAGCCAGTAATCAGGATGACAGTAAGGGAGATGTGAATGCCGGAGGCACGTTATTCTCAAGAAAGGCCAATGATCCGATCTGCAAGACAGCAAAGGAAACTGTACTTCAGACGACGAGAAATAGATTTCCAGACAAATTGTCCATAGTATCGCGAATATCCTCCGCGCTCCAAGTTATGAGTCCAATAACTTTTGCTTCGAGAGAATTGTGAAAAGTTGTCTCTGAACAACTCTACACATCTAGAGTCGTCGCGAAAACCCGTTTTTTTTAGCCGGAGCGAGACAAAATAGCTCCGACGCAGGATGCGTCACTTGGAACCGGTTGGAGATGGGAAAATATGCCAGATTCACCCTCAGACGAAGGTCGTACCAGAAATTTGGGGCGTTTCTTGAGCCTGTTACTTCTGACCTGCGTTCGTTGCGTCATTTAGAGCGGGCCCGTCGTATACTTTTTTCGAACTTCGCCTCTTGTCTGTAAATCAGTTTGGAAACGCCCCGTTACGATTCATCCTCGAGGTCAAGCTGCTGTAGATCTTGCCATTCATATTCTGAGAATGGCGTGACTTTATATCGCAGACTTTAATCAACTATTCGGCAATAGGGCAAGTTGACCTGGTTGTTTGACGTCCTTCCTGTGGTAAACGCCTTCGTTTAACAGTTAGGGAAGTCGACTATGTTGTTTTTACGAAACAACTGTTTCACATTCCAACTGGACCACCGGAGGAAGGTCTTCACAATCGCTATACTATTCATGGTCAGAAACCCGAATCCATTTCGTCAACTGCCGCGCTGTGGCCGCATACTTCTAAAACTACCTGCCACGCATCACACAACTTCCCTCATTCCTCGTGCATTCACTGACTTTTGTACCTTTTTACGACTCGATTCATACTAAACGTTCTGCGTCGAAACTAGTGGTTCTACGTTACAGAATTTATTGAGCTGCTACTACGTGTGCAACGACCTTCATTTAAATATTTTCAACTTACAAGTAATTCATGGCACTCTCTACATAATTTTTCCTGAGAATGTTCTCGTTCACAGTTCTTCAAATTATTAGGGAAACTGAAAAAAGTTAACGTACAAAACAAGTCGCAATTACGAAAATACTCCTCGGGCTACCAGCCTGACTTGTTGGGAAGTATTGTGCATTAGCGAGATTTGTAATGTAAAAACTGCACTAAAATCGCTTTTCGTCGAAATTTTTGACCATTTGCTGTGCTGCTCTCAGCATTTTGCCACGGATATACCTGTTTTGTACAGTCACATCGTTCTTAATTGTCCAGAAAAAAAGTATCTTCCAAAGTGGCGAATAAGCACTGATCTCTGATGGGACCTGAACTCTTTGTGGGGAAGTACTGGGCGTTCCATTGGCGTAATGTGACTGATCAAAAACATACAAAGTTACTGGTGGGACTCTCCAAGGAGCGATAGAAGGAAATCATCATTCTGGAGAGTGTAAGCGTACAGGTGGTACGAGACACTATCCTCTGAGGTACTGTTCGACAAGTACATAT